>OY770263.1:211798396-213109198 GCA_963669355.1 Chorisops tibialis | reverse complement strand
CATGCAAAATTTCACAATTTATCAATAAACGGCTTTTCTCGAAAAGTATAAATGCTATTGATCTGAAATTTGAAACATAATAGTTTAATGGTGATTCCATTCTACTGTATAACAGTTATTTGTGTCCTCCCCCTTTCTACCACCTCCCATACAAACTGTACTTGTCATGACTTACTCTAAGGCAATTTAATCAGTGCGTATAAAATTTATCGATTTGTTTTATTTGGGAGATAGTTGAAGAAGTAAACTAATTGTCATTGTCAAACTGGCAGTTTGATAAAGGTCCCAGCAGAGACCGAAACGTCACGAATGATGAAGCGTAACAGTGTAGAATCAGGAAATCTTCTTCTTTCAATTCAAAATGCACTGTGAAAACATTCACCAAACCAATATAAATTAATTTAAACAGATTGGGCTAGAAAATAAATATATTTCAAATAATTGAAGTCACTAATGAATTAATGAATCAAAAATTAATTGAATAAATAATTTCTTAAAAGGCAATACATATACAAATAATGAGAAAATAATTATGAATTTGTAACAACTTTTAAATATAAATATAATAAGATATAAAAAATAAATATTATTTTTATAAGTATTAATTTAGATCTCTTGTATTTTTTCGCCTTATTGCCGCTATGACGGTGGATTTCTTATTTCCTGACCTCTTGTAAATCTGGGGTCAAGCAATTCGGAAACTATGCAGTCGAAATAAAACTTGGAGAGTTGGTTTTTCATTTTTTCTTTCAAAAAAATATCATTTCGTTTCGTTTAATATGAATTGGAATTTCGTCTCCAGTCCACACTCCTTAAATACACAATTCCTTCTTGCAAACATGTAGTTGACCTTGGATTTGATAAAACCAGTTGCTATTTCCATTTATTATTATTTCTCCATTCATAATTTTTAAACGCTTTATTTTGAAACTGAAATACCGCGAATGGAATAGGGACATTTCATTTCCACGATAAATTCTTCATTTATACTGTCTGGAGATGCATCTAAGAATATGTGACAGTCATCAAGGAATAGCCCAGCCTTACTTATATCTTTTGATAGCATTTTGGAACCATCTTTCAATGCAGTCGCGTCATTCATGTTTCCATACCTTTTTGCAATGGAGCTAAATTGCTTCGGATAGAGAACGTTTTGGATTAGAGGAGCGCAACTAATATTCTGCCTTCTTTTACAGATTTTCCCAAAATTCGAAGCCGTTAATAATTTTTGTCTCAACTCAATCCATTGGCTACTATTTGCTTGCAAAATGGTATCATTTCATTTTCGATTTTTTTCGTTTTAAGATGCTAGCTTTTAAGTCTTTTTACAAGCTTCTCCTTGCCATACGGTGTGACAATCGTGATCCATATCTGGTTTCTCACTATTTTCGCCATAGTCAAAATCTTTTCTTTTTTACCAGTTTGTAATATTTTGTCATAAGTGCTGGAGTCGCCGTCTGCAATCATACGAGAGTAAATTAATCCACGTTTTTCAATCGAAGTTTTAAATCCCTCTAGTAGAATGTTCAATTCCATGCTTGTGGAGCTTCCGTCATGGTTCTTATAACAAATATGTTCAGGTGAAGCTACGGATTTATTTTCTGCTTTTTGGCATATCAGGCAATATTTATTACGTACTTTCATAAATAGTACCATTTTTGACCTTTTAGACCAACAACCATCTGCAACTAAAGTTATAAAGGGAACCCCATTATTGTCAACGTTACCGCACGCTTTTGCCTGTTCTATATCTAGACTTGCGGCATCCAGCATTGGTTTTTCGGACACTATATCCTGCCAGTCGGCAACCAAATTTTGAACTTTACAATATGATTTTGGAGTCAAAAATGGAATAGACATGCTGGAAAATATTTTATCTAGGCTATTTTAGCCCACTCCTGTTGAATGTGCCGCAATAATAGCTGACTCGTTCAAGTCCACGTCACTTTCAGCTTTTTTCTCTCCTAACACTCCCCAAAATTTAGAAATTTTAGCTCACTTAGCAATTTTTTTTTTCTGTGTCGATCACAATACTTTATTATTAGAATAATAAAGTAAAAATCAAAAATGCGATCACACCGTTACCTCGCCGCGACCTTTTTCTATTGTTATTGCAAAAAAAGGATATATAGGTATCGCCTGAGTTATAGGTAAAAACTCCGTACCGAAAGTATAGTTTTCGCGTTTTTCAATGACCATACCCGGAGTTGTGCTGATAAGTTTTTTCCTACTAAATATAGTTTTTAAAATTTGTTCAAAGTCGATTCTAGTACATTTATCAAAGATTAACATGATAAAAATAAAATTTCATTATGTTGCGTGATTTATCAACATATTTAATATTTATGTGTTTTCTTTGCACCCCCTGACCCTTCTCCTTAAAAAAAATTTCCTCCCATTAAGGTGATTATGGAGCTGTAAAACATGAACTCATTCTATTAAGTAGTTTATAAGATATAGTCATTTGAAGAAAAAAACAAAAAAAAGGCTACAATTAAGTTTTAGCAACCACCCACCCCCTTTGTGTGTACCCCTCTTTATAAAAAAAAAATTATTTTCACTTTTCTCCTTAAATCAATATACCCGAATGTCGGGTTTCAGCTTTCAATCTGTAACCCTCATCCTGCTCCCCCTCCCCCCATTCCACAAAACTTAGGCAATGAAAGTTCCCTAACCATTCTACAATTGACCCAAAAATTAATTGCTCTATTTATATGGGTTTCGGAGATATGGGTCTTTGAATGTCGTTGGAGCGTACACGTACGGCGGACGACGTACGGAATACGGACGGACAGATTTTTTTTTTCATTTTTAGGCTAATTTAGTCATGAAACGCGAAAAAAACAAAATTTGAGGGATGAAATTTTTTTTATATGTCGATCACAATATTTTTTTATTAGAATAATAAAGTAAAATCATAACACACAGGCCATTCAATTATCCATACGACATGATTTCCCAACAACTCTATTCAATATTCTTCACACTTAACTGAAGGGATCGATCAGTCCTCTATCACTGCCACCTACACCTACGAACTTTGATCTGCGACAACACATTAAAAGAATGTAGGCGATCATCGAAAATGCGAAGGGGAAAAGATAAATCTCTTGAGAGCGTACGAACATCTTACAAAAGAGATCAACCGATTGAAAAATCGGCGCGGACCGACCTCTGCTCTGGTCGCCGTCTCAAGGCATAATGAGCTACAATTTTCCGTGCGAAATTGACTGGTAGTTTTTGAAAGAATTATGAAGTATTTTCTCTGAAACTTAATACCGAATTCATTGAATAAGCTTTACAACATTTCATTGTTTGATATCATTGATAAAAAAATCATAGTCATTAGTTTTAATACATAAATTCGAACAATAAAATCAATAAAAAATGCACTTTTTTAACTCTACCTATTACTAACAAAACTTAAAAAAATCAAAAGTGTGGTTTCACCATTACCTCGCCGCGACCTTTTTCTATTGTTATTGCAAAAAAGGATATATAGTGATCGCCTGAATTGTGGGTGAAAACTGCGTACCAAAAGTGTAGTTCTCGTGGTTTTCAAAAACCATGCCCGGAGTTGTGCTGATAACTTTTTTCCTAAATATAATTTTAAAAATTTGTCCAATGTCTATCCTAGTACACTTATCAAAGATTCATATCATAAAAATAAATTTGTATTATGTTGCGTGTTTTTTCAGGAATGACCTTAAGAAAATACCCATTTTTGAACGAAATCGTCATTTCGGTATACACGGGGCCTTAAAATTGAAACAAAGCATGGTGATAAGGATGCCGAGAAGGATGCTGATACGCAGTTTCAAACTAATATAAGAACTTCGACTTCATCTGCCACTTCGCATGCAAATCCCCGATTGCAGAAAAACAATGTAAAATTTCATTCTCATTTAAATAATTTATCTTTTTTAATTCGAATCTATACATATAAATATAATTGTAGTGTCTGTCTATTATTTGTCTATAAATGGCTATAAGTTAGTTTTTTACTTTATTTTAGCAATAATTAAGCAGAAACTCACGACTATAAAATTCTTCTCTGTCTGTCTGTCTGTCCGACTTTCACTCAAAAATGGCAAAACCGATTGTAGGGAAAATTCCAAAGCGTATTAGGTATGCTTCAAGATGTAATCTGCATTTGGTCTTATTTCAATACCCCCACGCCTTCTACCCCCTCACATACAAAATAGTTTATTTTCAAAAATATATATTATTCAAATTTTCTTGAAAACCAAAGGAACGAATAATTTGAAATTAAGAATATATTATTTTTATCATAAATATGATATATGATATACAAATTATTTGAATACCTCCACTCCTTCCACCACCTCCCATACAAACTGCTTTTTTTCATGAAATACTATAAACCAATTTGCTCAGTACGTATAACATTATCGCGCTCAAATATTGTACTAAATCCTTAATTAGTACTTTAATTAATATCGGTGAAAAGTAAACCGATTAGCTTCTTCCCTTTTACTCCTTCTCATACAATGTGATATAATATCACATCTTTTCCAATTTCGTTTTTCATGAAAAGCATGAATGTTAATAATCTAAAATTCAAAGCGCATCAATTGCATGATGATTATAGTTGTTTTTCACTCCTACCACCTCCCATATAAACTACACAATTTCACTAATTTGCACTAATATTCTCAGTATCTATTCAATTTATGAAGCCTAAATTTGGTGCAACATATTTTCATACTCTAGATGAAATCTGTGAGTATCGTAAGTTTGCTGTAAAGATTGTAACGCTAAGAAATAAGGCTCGGAGAAAAAAATTTATGATACAGAAGTTAATATTATCACTCAAAAATCTCAAAACCGGAAATCCGTCTGTTCATCTGTCCGCCCATCCGTTTGTCCGTCCGTCCGTCTGTTCGCTCGTTAGCTTGAGAGCACGTTGATCTAGAATGTTTAAATTTTGTATATGTTGTTTTGGATATAAAAGTAAGTAAATCGCTCCACCTCTTCTACTCCATACAAAATGACAAATTTTCGAGATATGATAGTAATCCGATTTTCTCGAAAAGTATAAATGCTGTTGAACTGAAATTTGGAATATATTATTTTTAAATAAAAATTTTTGAATCCCCCTACTTCTTCTAGCACCTCTCATATAAAATGCACTTTTTCATGAAATACTATAACCCAATTTACTTGGTACGAGTAAAATTTATCAAGCTGAAAATTTGAAAAAAGTATTTATTTAGAATTATTAGTAAGACCAAAACAATTAGATGATTAGCTTGACTCCTTATACTCCCTCCCATACATCTTCTCTACAATGGCAATAGCCCGAATTGGGCATTGGCCTCCTGACCTTCAGGTTCCTTAGTATTTCTCATTATTTATTGTGGAAGGGTTGTGAAATCTTATCTAAAAATTTTTTATTTTTGTAGATTGGGGTGACCAAGGTATATCCAAGCAGGCTGGAAATATACGTCGACCGGGATTTGAACTCACGACCTTCGCACTGTAGAACAACACGCTACCCACTAGGCTACACCCTAGCTTCCATACAATCTGAAGCGATTTCAAAACTTTTCAAAAAGTCGATTTTCCTGAAAAGTTTGAATGCTACTGATCTGCAATTTGAAATATGTCAAAAACATGTTCTTAGTTATTACTGAAAAAGTCGTTAAGAACTCGCCTTTCCTTATTACGCGTTTTCCCCGACTGGGAAAACGGACACAGAATAAAAAAAATAAACCCCTCGCACTTGGGGCGGAACGGACCTGTCCGGCCAACCCGTTGGAGACGGGCCGTGGGCGCCAGTAACTCGGTCTTTAAGGTCTCGTTCCTTATCCTTATACCCCCGGACTGAGTTACAAGTCCGGGAAGGATTCGTTAAAGAACTATAAAAAAAATCTAACGTCGTAGCCGGCTGAAAAAAAACTGCACAAAGAATCTTGACACAAATATCATATATAAAGAAAAAAAAAATATTAGAAACAAATATTGCCCAGCGGCTTTATTGAAAATAGACCTGGCTATTACGTTACTTAGCTTGAATTCTTGAAAATAAAACTGGCCGATATACTACGTTACTTAAAATAGAAAATCTCGCAAAAGGTCCCTGGCTAAAATTACTTGTACTTGCTGCATCCCACGGATCTTCGCTTCGTTGGGGCCCGTCGATGTAAATTTTTATCGAATTCCTCGTCGTCGCTCCTGCTTTTGTTTCGGCTGGCGTTGAGTTTTCTGATTCCTCGTTGTAGAGCTCCTCGCTTTTCCGTCGCTGAATTATTTTTTTTCACTCCGACAGACACTATACAACACCACCCACTTGTGGTACTTTTTGAAATTCCATAAATTTCGACACTTAAAAATAAACTTGAATCTTGGTATTCACGTCTTACTCCTGCGCTGGTCACTTATCAAAAGAGGACGAGCTGGCTTCGTTTTTTTTCCTATGCAGCCTCAGCCCGGAATCCTCAACGGCTTTTTTTCTAGCTTTGAGAGGCTTTTTTCCCCAATATTTTACATGTTCGTTGAACTTCCTTTGTTAACTTTATTCAACCGCCTATTTACTTTTCCCGCCTCTCATACAATTCTTAGAATTCCGTTGATGTTGTTGCTGTATTGGGCCTCTCAAATTTACCCCAGCTTCGGCTTAATCCAACTTCCATAGTTGTTGGATTTGTTCGTATGGGTTTCTGCAAAGAAAAACCCTTGGCTCGAACCCTGGGTGAATTGATTTTCGTGCAGCTTCTCTAAAAATTTCCCGTCTGTCTTCGAAAATTTCCCCTTGGCTCCATAGGTAACACTAACAGGATCGCCATCTTGATCGAGAAATATGACAGTTCGCGGTTTGTTTACGTTCGTTTTTAAGATTCGTGACGAGAAAGTTTGGTGTTTTCGCGTCTGATCCTTGTTGTTTGTCGAAAATGTTCTGGTTGATCTTGTGTTTTGTGTTGTGTTGTGTTCTGATCCTGCGAATGAATTCGGATTTGTCCTCGGCAGGACAAATATTGTAGGGTACGATTTCTTGCCGAATAGTGACGGACTCGATATTACGCGGAGATTTGATCCTCGTTTCATACAGTAAGGTGATCCTTCTCAACTTAACATTGGCAGCAAGGACGCTTGCATCTGAAGCACGCCCATCGGATTCGGCCTGTTGGTCGCTTCGTTTCAAAGGTATTCTTGCACTTAGAAGTTTTACGGCGATTAACTTATATTTGAGCAATTTTTATTTTGTTTCATGCTGGGGTCGTGTGTGTGGTGCCAAGACGGAGGATTGGATGTGATACGTAAGTTCAATCCCTGGTTTGGTGCCAGATAACGATGCCTCAATTCGATGATCATGTATTTCAGGTAATTCAGTTTGCAATTTAACCTACTCATTATTTTAATGTTTCGTTGCTTTAATTCAATTTACATTTTAAGCTAATTTTTACTCTAGGATTCGTTTCTTTCAGCTCTTGTTTAGTTGACGAGTTTATCGCGAGGTGCGAAGCTCCCAGCAGTGTGGAGGGTTCCATCTGTGTTCCCGCCTGACCGTAGTCGGGGTGAGTAAACGTTCGAAATCCAGGTTTAGTTTATAATCTATTCTCTCGTTTTCATTTCAGGCATAAAATTCTTGTTACGGTGGAACCGTAACATTTCCCCCCTACCTCTTAGAGGATTTCCCAAATTCTCTACAGAGTTTGGGTGAGTATGCTTAGAACAGTTCGACTAAGGTGAGTCATATGTTCATTCTAGTCTTCTTAGACCCTAACTCATCTTATCCCATCCCAAACCCCTTAATCCTAAAAATAATCTAATTTAATGCTACAAAAAAATTGCTTAGTACTAACCCTTAATATTCCCATCACCACTACCTAGCTTAAGTTTCCGTAATTCTAACTAAGCCTATTAATTCAGATCCCTTAAAGCTACTAATATCTCTAGCTTAATGATATAATAAAAAAAAATTATGATAAGTTTGCGATCCATTTACGAAGTCTTGATACTTATGTTTACTTTTTAGTCTCTTTTTAGGCTAGACTAAAGCGGAGAACCAAGGAAAAAAAAAAAACAAAAAAAACATAAAAACTGCAACATACGGGCCCAAAACAAAGACTGATGATATCGGGCTTGTAGGCCATTTGAGGATCCCAGATGATACCCACCAGATCTGGAATGGTGCTATTACTCGTCCAGAAATCCGCTTTCACAATGCGCCTGCTGCACACCGGAAATCCCAACTCTAAATCTACGCGGTAATAAGTTTTTTTTTTTTTTTTTTTTTTTTTTTTTTTTTTTTTTTTACTTTACTAATTCGTAATGCATGTTTTAGTTTAAGCTATTTACTAATTCGAATTGCATGCTTTAGTTTAAGCTACTTAATTAATTCTAAAATTTCATCTCGCGTAATCTCTTTCCTCTTACTTTCTCGCTTCTTATACAGGGTGTTTGGTACTCCGTGCATAACCTTGTAAGGGGTTATTCCTGGATATATTTTGAGCAAAAAATTGTTCTACGGAGATGGTCAATTTTCAATATCCACGGAGATACAGGGTGATCAAGAAAAGTCCTTCGGACCTGTACCCTCACTCACTCAAAACGCTATATCTTGAAAACTAATAATCGCATTTCAAAGTGTTATAGCTTGTTTTTTAGGAAATCAAATTATCTTTCATTTGGTGTAATAGTCCGTATTGTACCTGTAACCAATCCTGAGGTATTTGCTTCAGACCACAAATTTTTGATACTTTGACCCTCAAAATTCTGGGGTCAATGTAATTTTTCTCAAAAAAACGTATTATAAAAATGTCATTTTAATGTTGTTGTTTTATGTGCCATATTATTGCCTACAAAAGATGCATACATACTTATGACTTAGGTTTTCCCGTTTTCCAGGTAATAAGCGAAAATACATATGGCTTAAAAATAAAATATGCCATAAACCAACCCTCGTTCTAAAAAAACTACCTGAAATGTTGTTAAACTGAAATATTCTTTGTGTCCTTTAATTACTATTTAAATTATCGATGAATGTCCTTTAAGTAGTATTAAATTATCGAGGAAATGAATTAAATTAAAATGAGTTTCAACACAACGACGCTGTCCGACGCTTGGCATTGCAGTTAAACGTCTCTACGTGGAAAGTTTGGAGTGTCCTAAAAGCAGAGCGGTTGCATCCCTATCACCACACACCAGTGCAGGAGCTGGTACTCATTGATTTGCCCAAAAGGATGGAGTTTTGCAATTGGCTCCTTGAACGACAACTAAGTGCCGAGAATTTTATGAACAACATTCTTTGGACTGATGAGTCCCAATTCACCAGGGACGGTATCACAAACTTCCACAACTTACACACATGGGCTGAGAGCAATCCACATACAAGAAGAGAGGCATCATTTCAGCACAGATTCAGTGTCAATTTATGGGCAGGTGTGATTGGCAACGATTTTATTGGTCCTATTAGGCTTCCGCCTACCCTAAATAGTTCCAATTACTTGCAGTTTTTGACAAATGATCTACAAGAATTATTGGATGATGTGCCACTGCAACGATTGGCTTCCATGTTTTACCAACACGATGGTGCTCCAGCTCATTACGGCCGACAAATCAGAGATTGGTTAAATCCCAATTATAGCAATCGCTGGATCGGTAGAAATGGACCGATACACTGGCCTGCAAGCTCCTGATTTAACTATTATGGATTTCTTTGTATGGGGACGGATGAAGGACCTTGTCTACGCAACGGAAGTAGTAACGTTGCAGGATCTAAACACCAGAATCGATGCGGCAGCAACAGAAGTAAGGCAGCAGTTGAGGAGTATGAATACAAAGAGAACACCGGCAAAACGAGCTTTAGCGTGCATTCAAAATGAAGGTGGCCATTTTGAACATTTATTGTAATTAAGGAAATTTGAAATAAACCATAAAAACCATTCTTAAGTTCTTTTAGTTCAAGCGGAGAGTGTTGATCAACATATTCTTGTTTTTTGATGAAAGTGCTATACTATTGGAATGATAGTTTTTTCTAAACTATGAAACTTATGCAATGCAAGTGTATGTATCTTTTGTAGGCAATAATATGGCACATAAAAAACCAACATTAAAATGACATTTTTATCATGCGTTTTTTTGAGAAAAACTACATTGTTCCCAGAATTTTGAGGGTCAAAGTGTCAAAAATTTGTGTTCTGAAGTAAATATCTCAGAATTGGGTACAGTTACAATGCGGACTATTACACCAAATGAAAGGTAATTTGATTCCCTAAAAAACAAACTATAACACTTTGAAATGCGATTATTAGTTTTCAAGATATAGCGTTTTGAGTGAGTGAGGGTACAGGTCCGAAACACTTTTCTTGGTCACCCTGTATCTCCGCGGATATTGAAAATTGACCATCTTCGTAGAACAATTTTTTGCTCAAAATATATCCAGGAATAACCCCTTACAAGGTTATGCACGGAGTACCAAACACCCTGTATAATTCGTTTCGTTACGTCTCATTAATCGCGTCGTTAGGTCCGCGAAACGGTTTCAGATCTTTCGCGTGCCACGTACCGCCGCGTTTGCCCTCTTTGTCTCCTAGTTCAAATGTCCAAGGTGAAACTTTCCGAATGACTTTGAACGGTCCGATGTACTTTGGTGCGAGATTAGCGGAAAAGTGCTTCGATGCATCCGATAGGACGTAATTTTTCCTCCAAACCAAATCGTTTGGAAGGAACGTTACGTCACGCTTCCTCATGTCGTACCTTCCTTTGCTCTGTTCAGAGGCTTTCTTAAATCGTAACGAAATCTCTTCCCGGAGTTTTCGCAGAGCTTCTGCACGAGCTGCGGTTCTTATTTCGTCCGGTTGTCTCTGATCATCTGGTTCCTCTACCTCGTGGCCTTGTAGCGACATCTCCTTGCCGAAATTCACAAAGTACGGCGTGTATTTCATTACCTCATGCGTTGAAGTCCGGAGAGCGCACCCGATTTTGGCCAAATTCTCGTCCCATTTCCTGTGATTCTCCGAGACATAAGCCCGCAACATCGTCTTGATGGACTGGTTGATGCGTTCGGCCGGATTAGCTTGTGGGTGGTAAAATGCCGTGAATTTTATTTCAGTTCCGTAAGATTCAACCATTCTCTGAAAATCTTTCGACCGGAACTGTACTCCATTGTCGCAGATCACCCACTTCGGGACCCCGAACAGTAAGAAAACCTGTTCCTCCAGAATTCTGGTCACGGCTGCTCCCGTGGCCGCTCTGAGAGGGTAAATTAGTGGGAATTTTGAAAAATAGTCTACCACCGTCAGTATGTACGAGTGTCCTCGCGATGATCGTGGTAGAGGTCCCACCAGG
The DNA here is from genome assembly GCA_963669355.1 of Chorisops tibialis. Lineage (NCBI taxonomy): Eukaryota > Metazoa > Arthropoda > Insecta > Diptera > Stratiomyidae > Chorisops > Chorisops tibialis. Next base: position 213,097,885 of record OY770263.1, on the reverse strand, counting down.
TCTATGCATACCATCTCCCATGGTTTTTTTGCTTCTCCATTCCTAGACACCATTAGTCCGGCTGGAGATCGTCTCTCAGGTTTTATTGCCTGGCATATTTGGCATTCTTGAACGTATTTCCGGACGTCCAAACGCATTTTAGGCCAATAATACACCCGTGCTATGCGATCTAATGTTCGCCGACTACCCCCATGGCCGGCCTTTGGGTCATCATGACATTCTCGCAGGACTTCTTGCCTATCGGCTCTCGCTACGACCTGTTTCCATTCTTTCCCGGACTGCAAGTCTGGAATTTTGGGAGGAATATGTTTCCATAGTCTACCATCATGGATTCGCCAGTCTGAGTACTTTTCTGGTTGTTCTGCGATAATCTTCCGGAGGTTGTTATACCAGGCATCCTCGAGTGCTTTCGTCGAGATTGTGTCTACCATCGGTACGGACCTGGATAGTGCATCGGGAACTAGGTGTTCTTTCCCTTTTCGGTGTAGAATATCGAAATCGTATTGTTGGAGCCGTACTGCCCATCTCGCCAATCTTCCGGTTGGGTCTTTTAAATTATTTAGCCAAACGAGAGAGTAGTGGTCAGTTATTACTTGGAAACGCGTCCCCTCAACATACGGGCGTAATTTTTCGATGGCCCACAACACCGCCAGACACTCTTTCTCGGTCGTTGAAAACTTGCGCTCTGAATGTGATAACGATCGGCTTAAGTAGCATATCACTTTCTCTCCGTCATGGTGGTTTTGCGTTAATACGGCTCCCAATCCAAAGTTAGAAGCGTCCGTTTGTATTACGAATGGCAAGTCGTAATTTGGGCATGTCAAAATTGGGGCTGATGATAGTTTAATTTTCGCCTGTAGAAACGCTTTTTCGCATTCGGCGGTGAATATGAATTTTTGGTTCTTTTTTAGAAGAGCCGTCAAAGGTGCGACTAATGTAGCGAAATCGGCTATGAAGCGTCTATACCAAGACACCATACCAAGGAACTGCCTTACTTCTTTCACAGTCCTAGGTTTTGGAAACTTCGTCAGGCTTTCCACTTTCTCTGGGTCCACGTGCAGACCGCTCTCATCTACTACGTAGCCTAAATAACGCAGTTTGGATCTGCAAAATTCGCATTTCTCCTGAGACACCTTCAGCCCTGCTCCCCGTAAGCGGTTGAAAACTATCTGTAATATCTCCAAGTGTTTTTCGAAGGTCTGCGTGACTATAATGATATCATCTAGATATACAAAAACGAAAGGCTCTAGATCCGCGCCCAAAACTCTGTCGATGAGCCTCTGCCAGGTTGCTGGAGCGTTTTGCAAGCCAAAAGGCATCCTCAGAAATTCATAGAGTCCCCGGTTCGGTACTGTGAAGGCCGTGTACTGTCTCGATGAGGCCGCCATTGGTACCTGCCAATACGCGGACTTGATATCAAGAGATGACAAATACTTCGCGTCTCGTAGTTTATCCAGAGTGGCCGATACGTACGGAATCGGGTACGCGTCCCGCTCCGATACTTTATTCACCTTTCTATAGTCGACGCAAAAGCGAAAAGATCCATCTTTCTTCTTTATTAATAGAATAGGTGATGACCAAGGACTCTTGGAGGGCTGTACCACCCCGTTCTGTAACATCTCCTCTAGCTCCTTGTCTATATGCTTTTGCATGGCTGGTGACACCGGATAGTAACGCTGTTTGATTGGTTCCGCTTGTGTCGTTATCACGTGCTCTACTTCCGATGTACGCCCTAAGCCTGACCCCATTTTTCCAAATTCCTCGTTTATTAGGTCTTCAAGTACTCTCGCGTCGTCTTTTGTGAGTTTCGTTTTTGGGTGTAAATATTCCAAACAAGAAAGTTCTGGGTGTTTGTTGAACTCCCAGGCTTCATTTTTTAGGTCTACTATTAAACCAAATTGCACCCAGAAATCAGCCCCTAAAATCAAAGCGTGTGGCAACCTCTTCACCACCAAACACTCGACCCACCGCTGACGATGGTTCATTTTTATAGGTACTTGAATGGAACCATCCACGGCGCATTTTTGGTTGTTGGCGAGTTTAATATCACCGGCTTGTGACTTCTTCAAACTCACGCCAAGCTGTTCCAACTGCGCCCAGCCCGTCCCTCCAATGATCGTACACGAAGCCCCCGAGTCCAGCAGGCCCACCATTTGAATGCCGAATATCGAGACTCTAAGATGTGGCCTACTATCGCCACCTACGTTTGCGAAACAGAAATCTACGACCGCTGCGGACGACTTCTCCGTACTCACTCCTCCGCTTTTTAGTGAGTACGTCTTTCGTTTCCCGGATGAGTATTACGGTTTCCCGAACATGTTGGGCAGTTTCGTCTTATCGCACCCTCTCTCCCACAGCCGTAGCAGCGCCTTGGTTGTTTACATTCGCTCGCTAGATGGCCCTCCTGATGGCAGTTGTAGCATTTCCAGCTTCGCGTCACGTTAGCCCATCTTCGACCATTATTAGGCTCGCCTGTGCCCTCTGCATTTGGTTGGTTTGTTCCCGGATTAGCGTTTGTTGTCTGAATATCTACGTAAGCTAGGTCTGGTTCAAGGAGATTTGGTCGGCGTGGAGGTGGAGCGTAATTTTCCACGTTAAAGCGGGCCTCTTCCAGTCTCCTGCCCGTGCTAACTAATTGTTGTAATGACGAGATTTCGATTAGCGCGAGTTGGGCCGAGTAGAACGGTGCCAGATTCTTCTTAATGAAGCACAGTTTCATACTCTCATTGACAGTTCCGCTCATCCTACCAAACATTCGTAGCATAATGCTAACGAACATACCGATACTTTCGTTCTGGCCTTGTGTTCGATGCCTAATCTCCTCAAGGAGTCTATCGTCGTAATCAGGTGGAAGAAACTCTTCCTTCAGTTTATCCACTAGATCAGTCCAGCTCTTGAAGGATGGCTTATTCGCTCTAAACCATATTAGTGCGCGGCCTTCGAACAGGTCGACTGCCGACTTGAACACTTCTGGTTCAGTGCACCCTCGGGCTTCGCGGAGTTCTTCCACCCGTTCCAGGAATCCACTTAGCGACTCTTTCGCTGAACCGGCGAATTTTAGTCCCCATTTGTATACCGGAATGGACTTTACCCGGTTCTCGAGCTGTTCGTTCGCGTGTTTGCTTACTACGACCGTCTCTTTCGCTTTTGGCGCCGTGTTGCGTTCTTGCGTTTGTTTCGGCGGTAGGTGCTGTAGCAAGGCGAAATCCGGCGAGTTGTATACCTCGTTTTTCCTAGCCTGGAATGGTATCGGTGATGACGCATCAACTGGTTGATTAAACGCTTGGTCCTCCCCGTCCTCTTCCTCGTTGATGCCCACCTTGGAGTCCAGTGCCATGCAGCATCTGGCTACTGCTTGCCGAGCTTTAGTCACCACCTCTTTTTGTTCCTCCTCTACTGCCAATGCCCTATTCAGCCGTCTTAGGGTCCATGCTACCTTGGCATTGATTTTTCTAAACTCGGCCGAATTCTCCTCCCCCTCGAACTCCATTGTTAGAGCCTCTAACTCTTTCACTTTCTCCTCTACTGCCAACATATCTTCCTCGAAATTAAACGGGTATTCCGGCAAGGAAAAACTCGATGAACGATTCACTGCGGAGCGCAGTAACTTGCGCATCTCGTCCACCGATGTTCCCCTCAATCCGTACACCGCCAACTCGTATTGGAGTTCCTCCGACGTCAACCTATTAATATCCCCCTTCTCCATTTTTTTTTTTATGAGAGAAAGTGAGAAAAAAAAACAACTCAAATTCTAACAATCTTAACTTCCTATTAAACCAGCTGTCCAAGTAAAGCGAAGCTACAATTCTAATTATCTGAGCTGTTTTTTTTTTTTTTTTTTTTTTTTTTTAAATGAACTATTCCGTGTTTGTGATTAAATTCACCCTATCATTCCTCAAGAGACAACTCTAGTTCCTAACGGTCGAGGACAAGGAAAGTTCATTTCCGGAATAATTTTTCTTAATTAAAATAACGGCTCACTTTTTGCCGTAATTTCCCGGCTTACAGTTCGATATTGCGGTTCGTCTTCGTTAATTAATCGAAGGACTTTTGTGGTGATTTTAGCGCGTTTACTACCTACACAGCACCGGCCTTGTCTCGCGCCACACCTTCCTGCTGCCACGGCAGAGTCTTTCGAATTTTCACACAAAACAGCGAACCCCCAAAACCCGTGCGGAAAACTCCAACAATTTCACGAAAAATCCGATCAATCGACTGAAATTTCCGGCCCCAAAAACACCTACAGCGCACTGACACCACCACCAAAAACTTTTCCCATAAAAGGTCGATGGTCGGTTTTCTTGCAAAAAAAAACTTTCACTACTTTACTGCTATGTTTAGCGCGATTTTCCTCAATTTTCCTCAGTTTTCTATTCTATTTTTCGGTCTAACGGCTATCACTTCACTCTCCTGGATTTCGAAATTACACTATACCTAGCGTGCACCTTTGCAACATAAAACTTCACACCTCCACACACCTGTGAGCTGTAAAATATTTTATTCCGATTGTCCAATAAAACCCGCCAATTTATTACGGTATGACTTAATTTAGAAATTGATGCAAAATTAAAAATTTTCGCGTATGGCCAAAAACCACGTTGGGCGCCAATATTACGCGTTTTCCCCGACTGGGAAAACGGACACAGAATAAAAAAAATAAACCCCTCGCACTTGGGGCGGAACGGACCTGTCCGGCCAACCCGTTGGAGACGGGCCGTGGGCGCCAGTAACTCGGTCTTTAAGGTCTCGTTCCTTATCCTTATACCCCCGGACTGAGTTACAAGTCCGGGAAGGATTCGTTAAAGAACTATAAAAAAAATCTAACGTCGTAGCCGGCTGAAAAAAAACTGCACAAAGAATCTTGACACAAATATCATATATAAAGAAAAAAAAAATATTAGAAACAAATATTGCCCAGCGGCTTTATTGAAAATAGACCTGGCTATTACGTTACTTAGCTTGAATTCTTGAAAATAAAACTGGCCGATATACTACGTTACTTAAAATAGAAAATCTCGCAAAAGGTCCCTGGCTAAAATTACTTGTACTTGCTGCATCCCACGGATCTTCGCTTCGTTGGGGCCCGTCGATGTAAATTTTTATCGAATTCCTCGTCGTCGCTCCTGCTTTTGTTTCGGCTGGCGTTGAGTTTTCTGATTCCTCGTTGTAGAGCTCCTCGCTTTTCCGTCGCTGAATTATTTTTTTTCACTCCGACAGACACTATACAACACCACCCACTTGTGGTACTTTTTGAAATTCCATAAATTTCGACACTTAAAAATAAACTTGAATCTTGGTATTCACGTCTTACTCCTGCGCTGGTCACTTATCAAAAGAGGACGAGCTGGCTTCGTTTTTTTTCCTATGCAGCCTCAGCCCGGAATCCTCAACGGCTTTTTTTCTAGCTTTGAGAGGCTTTTTTCCCCAATATTTTACATGTTCGTTGAACTTCCTTTGTTAACTTTATTCAACCGCCTATTTACTTTTCCCGCCTCTCATACAATTCTTAGAATTCCGTTGATGTTGTTGCTGTATTGGGCCTCTCAAATTTACCCCAGCTTCGGCTTAATCCAACTTCCATAGTTGTTGGATTTGTTCGTATGGGTTTCTGCAAAGAAAAACCCTTGGCTCGAACCCTGGGTGAATTGATTTTCGTGCAGCTTCTCTAAAAATTTCCCGTCTGTCTTCGAAAATTTCCCCTTGGCTCCATAGGTAACACTAACAGGATCGCCATCTTGATCGAGAAATATGACAGTTCGCGGTTTGTTTACGTTCGTTTTTAAGATTCGTGACGAGAAAGTTTGGTGTTTTCGCGTCTGATCCTTGTTGTTTGTCGAAAATGTTCTGGTTGATCTTGTGTTTTGTGTTGTGTTGTGTTCTGATCCTGCGAATGAATTCGGATTTGTCCTCGGCAGGACAAATATTGTAGGGTACGATTTCTTGCCGAATAGTGACGGACTCGATATTACGCGGAGATTTGATCCTCGTTTCATACAGTAAGGTGATCCTTCTCAACTTAACATTGGCAGCAAGGACGCTTGCATCTGAAGCACGCCCATCGGATTCGGCCTGTTGGTCGCTTCGTTTCAAAGGTATTCTTGCACTTAGAAGTTTTACGGCGATTAACTTATATTTGAGCAATTTTTATTTTGTTTCATGCTGGGGTCGTGTGTGTGGTGCCAAGACGGAGGATTGGATGTGATACGTAAGTTCAATCCCTGGTTTGGTGCCAGATAACGATGCCTCAATTCGATGATCATGTATTTCAGGTAATTCAGTTTGCAATTTAACCTACTCATTATTTTAATGTTTCGTTGCTTTAATTCAATTTACATTTTAAGCTAATTTTTACTCTAGGATTCGTTTCTTTCAGCTCTTGTTTAGTTGACGAGTTTATCGCGAGGTGCGAAGCTCCCAGCAGTGTGGAGGGTTCCATCTGTGTTCCCGCCTGACCGTAGTCGGGGTGAGTAAACGTTCGAAATCCAGGTTTAGTTTATAATCTATTCTCTCGTTTTCATTTCAGGCATAAAATTCTTGTTACGGTGGAACCGTAACATCCTTCTACCACTTTCCATACAAACTGCACAATTTACATCACTCCAATACACTAATTTTTTCAGTATCTATTACATTTTTGAAGCTTTAATTTTGAATAAAACATTCTGATAGCAACTTTAGCATAATGTGGAAAAAAAAATGGTTCAAAGCCGTTACTCGTTCTACCACTCCCCATACAAAATTTCTTAAAATCATAAAATGTCTCTTCATCTAGAGTATCGTACGTTTGGGCCTTACGCCCAATCGTAGTCTTGCTATGTTTATAGCTAGTCTAGCGTGACGTAAAATAAATTAGTCCAATGTTAACACGCCTTCTACCACTCCCCATACAAAATTTCTTAAGATCACAAAAATCTCGATTTCGTCTATATAATATCGTATGATCAGGCTTTACGCACAGTCGTAGTCCTGTGATGGTTTTAAGCATAATGTTATTTTATTTGGGCTTTTGTTTTTTAATTAACACAAGCTACAACTATTCAAATTTCCTTAACGCTCTTTAATACTTACATGATCTCAAATCACGGGATTGATTGGATCACGACCCTGTCCCATTCAAATGCGAGTATCGTGGTTTCATTCTTAATTATTTATGGTTCTTATTCCAACAAATACATAACATTGAGCTCATTGAGTAAGCAGATTATATATATATACCACATAATGTATAATAGTACTGACACCATTTTCTCTTATTGCGATTCTTACGCTAAAAAAGTCGCAGGGGATTGCTAGTAAAGAAATAAAATGAAAAAGTATTCAGATTACACCGTACAAATATTCTCCTCCTCCCAGAACCACGAACATTATGGTAAAATGTTGTGTTCAAGTTTATAATGCAAACATAACAGGAGTACGATTGGGCATAAAGCCCAATCGTGCGATACTCTAGATGAAAGAGAAATTTTTGTATCTTAAGAAATTTTGTATATTTAGTGCATAATTTCAGATCGGTCAATTTTATACGCACTGAGTAAATTGGCTTAGAGCATTTCATGAAAAAGTGCAGTTTGTATGGGAGGTGGTGGAAGGAAGGGGAGGACTCAAATAACTTTTGTACAGTAGATTTAGATCATCATAAAAGTAATATATTGCAAATTTCAGATCAATAGCATTTATATTTTTTGAGCAAATCTGTTTATTGTGAAATTACGAAATTGTGTCATTTTGTATGGGAGAGGGTAAAAGGGGTAGAGCTAATCGTCTCATTTTTTTTGGTTTTAATAATAATTTTAAATAAATATTTTGTACACAATTTCAGCTTGATAACTATTATACGCACTGAGTAAATTGGTTTAGAGCATTTCATGAAAAAGTGCAGTTTGTATGGGAGGTGGTGGATGGAGGGGGAAGACACCAATTATTTTTATAGAGTAGATTGGAATCATCATAAAAGTATCATATTCCAAATTTCAGATCAATGTCATTTGTACTTTTCAAGGAAATCCGTTTATTGTCAGATTGCGAAATTGTGTCATTTTGTATCGGAGGGGGTAGAAGGGGTGGAGCGATTTGGCTCGTTCACGAACTTGACCTTACTTTTTTATTAAAAACGACGTATACAAAATTTGAACTTTCTAGCTCAACGCGTTCTCAAGCTAGAGAGGACACGGACGGACAGACAGACAGACGGACGGACAGACGGACGGACGGACGGACGGACATTCGGATTTGATATTTTTGAGTGATTATATGAACTTCTGTATCATTCATTTTTTTCTCCGAGCCTTATTTCTTGGCGTTACAAACTTTGTGGCAAACTTATAATACTTTCAGATTTCATCTAGAGTATAAAAATGAAGATCTGTGCAAATTTTTAGTAAATGTATCCGATTTTCGAACGGAAATCCCTGCTGACATGTTTAATTGTTAATCTTTTTTATCTGAGAGCTTACGAAATTTATCATCTGCATATTTATCGACTTCAACTGTGAAAATTTTTGCTGAGTTCTGATTTAGGGAATCTATTGCTATTATGATCATTAGCATTATTTATGGTTTATTGTTATACTCGTAACGCTAAGAAATAATGCTCGCACAAAGTCGCCAAGGGTACAGAAATTTTTGCTGTCGCTCAAAAACTTGGATTCCGAGTGACTGTCAGACTATCTGTTCGTCTGTCTATCAGTCCGTCTACAACATAAGTCTCGAACGCTTTAAGCTATAGTCCTAAAATTTGTTTTATGTCATTTTTAACGTAAAGAAAACTTTAAGTACGTGAACGGGCTACATCCTCCCACAAAAATTTCACGAAAGTTCGAAATTTCAATTCAATTATTTTTCTTCGAAACAGTCAAAGTTATCGACTTGAAATTTTTAGAAAAGTATAACGATGCAAATATCATTGACGTCGAAAAATTTGGTTTTGTTCGGTATACTCCTTCTACCCACAGAAATGCACAATGTCTGTAAGTGCTTTATATCCATTTCAATTAAAACTAGAAAAAGTAGAAACTTGATATTTCTCCAGAATTCTTTTCTTAGTAATTGCAATAAGTGCAAAAAAAATACTAATTTCGCTTTACTCCTTCTACCCACTCCCATACAAATTTCTGCATTATATATTCAGAAAAAGTATTTCTCCATTGAACATATGATAGCTATTGTTTTTAAAATTGGAGCAGATCATGGTGATAAGGATGTTAATAAGCAATTTCAGCAGCATCCTTTTTCTCTGCCCCAAATTTAGAAAAATAATATTCAATTTCTTTCAAATTATTAAAACTACAAGCTTTAAATTCTGCACGAAACATTTAGCCACATTCAAAAATTATAAACCATCGAGAATTTTGTTTGCTATAGATGGATTCGTAGATATACTCGTATAGATGATGCCTTCTTCCTTGTTTTTATAAAACAATGCAAAATTATTTTATTTATTTTGCTTTTTTAAAAATTTGAAAGAATTCCGTTGAAAATAAATTACAAAATTTTACTCCGTTGTCTGTTTGATGGTGTATGAATATATGTTGAAACTTTTAACGTATTTAAAAAGCATAAAGCTTTTCGAATTGTGCAATTTTGGATATTATAGAAGCTTACATGTAACTTTTTGGGAATTATAAATTCTATAAAATTATAAAATTTCTCTTCCAACTATAGAATCGGCGAATGATTTTCTTATTATTGCGAGAGAAATATGTATTGGGTAGAAACGTGCAAATTCATTCAAATAGCTAATTTATTCAGAGAATTAAAAAAAAGTTATATTGAACGCTACAAAAACACAAAAATTCAAATAAATAACAATTTTTAATTCGAATTCTGTAATCGCAAGCGTAAATTGATTTCAATTCTTTTTAAATTTCTAAAATAAGTGTTTAGATATATACTTATTGGTAAAAACAGTTCCTATCGTTACACGTTTAAAGTTTAAGTTCTATAAGTAACAATAGTAAATATAAGGTGATCACAGTGTATTTTCTTTTTTTTATTCTTCATATTATTTCATTATAATCTTTCATCTAGATATTATTAAATTATCTATTATTGTGTTCGAAGTATTATTTAATGTCTTTTTAAAATGTACACATTATAATATTAAATAATTTATTTTTTAATAAATATATTTTATTAGATATTTTGTTTTTTGGTACAATTTTTATTTCTATAATTTTGTTCCTTTAGTTGTGGTTTCGTGATTGTAGCTTTTATCTATTTCTGGATGTGGAGTATTGTGTGGTGCGGAAAAAAGTGTTATTGGTCACTGGTTATTGTAAAAATTAAAATTTGAACTTTTTATTCGTTTGGTAGAAATATAGAAATATAAATTTTGGAATTTTTAATTATGTAACTAAAAGTGTGCTAAATTTTAGTTTCAAGCATAGTATCATTATGTATACTTTGATGAAATGTGATAATATTATAAGTTTGCAGCAACGAGGCTTCCGTGGCGTAGTGGGCAGCGTGCTTGCTTCACAGTCAATAGGTCTTGGGTTCGATTTCCACTCCAGACAGTGAGATTTCTTTAAGCACGAATTTTCAGTTGCTACAGGCGATGAAAAATTATTCGAAATAAAATGGGCAAACAATTTAAAAGTGAAATAGTTCCACTTCAAGGAGGTTTTATATACTCATTACATGTTTTCTGTTCGCTTTCTATCACTCATCATCCTTTTCAATGGCGTTTCAGACCAAATCGGGCCTTGGCCTCCTGACCTTCAGGTTCCTTAAAATTTTTTCATTATTTATTGTGGAAGGGTTGTTAGACCTTCGCACTTCTTTCTTTCTATCACTCAGTCCCCGATAACATCTGCAAATCAGTAGCAGCCGGTACAACTGAAAAATATACCAGCTTCTCCACTCGATATGGTCTTTCTTACTCCCCTTCCCCCACCTTTCTAATCCCATTCCTTCCCTCCATGACTGTGTTTGTGCATTGCACATAAAGGCCGAAATTGAAAAAAACTAATTTTAAGAAGAATGCAAAGAAATTGATTGGAATAGAATATCATGTCGCTACTTAGAAAGTTCGGGGTAGCGAGCGCTGAGTTAGATGGTTAGAATTTTGTAACATTACTTTTACCGAAAAGGAAAAGTGAAGCTCGTGAATGACTTAAACATATCTACTCCCGTCCATAAAAAATAGCCCGATTTCGTGACGGCAAAATAAGCCGATTTTTAATCAAGCCGGGCGCAACTAAATTATTCTGGAACAAGTTACGGATGTGTGGAAATTTCATATGCTGATATTGGCGATGCAGATAGGGGTCCCTAAAGGAGCGGGAGTTGTAGGATGCTTATTATAAAAAGCTCAACTGCATAGATCCATTATTTCAGCGGTTTTTGTTGCAATATTGAATTGGAATTGGTGAGTGGGGAGAGGGGTGGTTACAAGCTATCAATGTTAATGATTACTAAACTGATTGCTTGAATAATATTCAAAATTCTCTGTATAGAATATCAGTTTCATATTGTTATTGTTACGTCAATTCTAGTAGTTCATCGCATGTTCGCAATCTTGCACTATTGTCGAAAGCAAACAAGTTCACGCGTGCGAATGATATGCGACTCATCAAATGTTCAAAGTATCAATAAACACTAAGAAAAGAACACCTGCACTCATTTCCACGCAACAACAATTACACGTATCGATTTGTATAAATAATTCGGACGAGAAGGAAATGATTTAAAGAAAGAAGCGAGCGGCCGAGAAGGAAAAGATTCGTGCAACAAGGGAATGATTCGTCTGAGAATTTATTGAATTATAGAATTACAGGCCTTGGTCGAAAAGAGCGAACGTTTTTAGGAATAGTTAGTCCGGATTGAACAGTCGACGGGTCAGTCGATGTTTGGAAAGCGAATGAGTCAAGATTGGAACACGGCAATTTGTGAGCGAAATAGTCTCAAGTGAAAAGTGTAAAGCGACTTAATTGAAAAATAATTAAATAACATTTTGCGGTGAAATTAAAGTGAAATTGTTAAGCTAGTAGTTTTGTTTTTACTTGAAATCTAGCGACTTGCGTCACTCAATATTCAAAGAAATTCGGTTAATTTATCGTATATTCATGAAACCAAACAAAATTAAAAATTAAGACTAGGCGTCGCATCTGCTTTCGAGAGGGCATCGGTTAGCTAGTATAGATACATGGCAAGGCGGAAAGTCCTCTCTAAACTTCTTTGGAATGTGGCGTTTGATGGACTTCTGTTAAAACTGGAAGAGGCAGGCTGCCAAGTGATTGAGTATGCGGACGACGTTGCAATAGCCATCTCTGGTAAGTATCCAAATACTTTGGGCGAGATTATGCAAAATGCTTCTCTCAATATCCTTTAAATGGACTCGTAAATGTGGTTTGGGAGTGAGCCCACACAAAACCGAGCCAGTCCTTTTCACAAGGAGACACAAAATTCCCCGTATTGTGGAACGGTCATCATCATCAATGGCACTACAGCCTAAGTCGGGCCTTGGCCTTCTGTATGCTGCGTCTCCAATTTTGTAGGTACAATGACAACATCCTCCATGTTTTGTGGACAGTAATTGTTTTTGCAGATAGAGTAAAACATCAGAATCTTATTTTGGTAGAAAACTGAGCTTGAGACCTAATATTCAGGAATGTGTAAGTAAAGTCACTGTTGCTTTATTCTTGCAAGAAGGCTATAGGTAAGAAATGGAGAATACAGTCTAAAGTAGTGCATTGGCTCTGCATTGCCGTCATTAGACCCATCTTGCTATATGATGTGCTTATGTGGCGGACAGTTCTACGGCAAGAGACAAACCTAACTCTCACCGACAAGGTGCAGAGAACAGTATGCTTATGCATAAGTTTGGGACTGAGAAGAGCCCCTTACGTAACATTAAAAGCACTATTGCATCCGCTACCTCTTGACATTTTTCGTAAACAAATGGCTGTATATGCAGCCACCTGCAGCAAAGAAACTCACGCATTCAATCTTGTCATTCCTTAATTCTGGAAGATTTCGAGAATGTGATTGAAAATAATTACTACACTTTCCGATTTTGATAAAAATTTCCTCATCGACATCTCCTCGGGATAAGAGTGGGAGGCAGATGAAATACAGGAGGAAAACTCCATAGCCTTTTATACTGGTGGTTACAAAACTAGAACTGGAGTGGAAAGATGTGTTTTCTCCGCAATGCTCCACTTAATCATACCTTTCCGGCTTCCAGATCAATGTAGTGTGTTCCAATCAGAAGTGATGGCGATTAAAGAAGCCTTGGCCTGGTTGAAGTGTAATGTATAATCAATCATGTCTACATCTAAAACTGCTCGGGATTGTCTCTCATCTCTAAGAGAGATGAAATTGGATACGATTAGCCAAGCCAGCGACAGATGGGTGAATGGTGATACGAATAATGTCGCCAGATAGATTTTGCAAGTGCTAGATCATAAACGCTCTAGTAGACTGATCTTGCTAAGCAGGCAGATGGTCAGCTTCGTAACAAGGAGTCGTTACTGGACACTGATTGATAGGGAGACATGCTCAGAGGCTTGGCCTACTTTATCATGATTTTTGCAGGAGCTGCAAATATGAGAAAGAGGAAGAAACGATTCTTTATCTATTGTGCACTTTCCCTACTATCTTTAGGAAAAGTAGACACCCCCCAGGTGCACAAATCCTTGGAAGCTTCTGCAAACTATGCGCCCCCGGACATGTTATCAGCCAAATCGACGGGAAAGAAATAAAAATTTCCCAAAGAAGTAGGGCTCAGGATCAATGAAGCGAAAACTAAATACACAAAGGACTGTCCCAGAGAGACAGAATATTAACTTCGAGCAGGTGGCTGAATTCGTATACCTCGGGCCCTTCTCACAAAAGACGGCGATGAACGACATGAAATTCAAAGAATCACGACAGCTAACAAAGCATTTAATGCGGTGCTCCCCAGAATGAAATCAAGAAAGGTCCATCGAAACTACTATAAGATATTAAATCGTTCTGTGCTGCTATATGGATACGAAACGTGGACCTTGATACGGTTGTCAGAGAAATTATTCGACATGTTTGAGCGAAAAATTCTTCAGAAGATGTACGGAGCAGATAAGGAAGGAGATGACTGGTGAATTCGATAAAACCATGAGTTGTATCAACTATTTGACGACCATCTAGCATCTATCGTGATTAAACTCCGCAAATTAAAATGGACTGGCCATGTGGAACGAACGCACGAGGAACGAATCCCAAAACCAGTGCTCAAGGGCAAAGCTCAAAGCAACCGATGGCATTAGAAGCCACAAAAGCGATAGAGGACTCAGTCGTCGCAGATAGCAGATCATTTGCCAATTTTTCAAACTGAAGGACTCGGTCGTTGGACCGATACAACTGAAGGAGGTGCATCCGGGAGGCCAAGGCTCGATATGTGCTGCAGTGCCATTGCATCATCAAATAACTCCTTGGAGGTTGCATTGATTTTAAATTATTTTTCTATCTATTCAAATTGAACGAACGCTAGTTATTTATATCTCCTGCTTTTCACCCTGTGAAAAGTATGTAGGGTATGTACTTGAAATGTGAAGTTATATAATGAAAGCAAATCCAACATTTCTGAAGAGCAATCGAATTCTTAGCACAGTAAAAAGTACAAGCGAAAATAGTTTTCTCTTGTTAAGTATGCATAAAAAATAAAATTCAGGCTACAAACAAGAAGAAAATTTTCAGTACAAAATGTTTTCAAAATTATAGGATTACTTAATTTAAAAACGTTTTATTAAAATCTGTTATTGTTTTACATATTTTTTTTTGTTTTCAATTCATGTTCCCAATTTAAGGCGAAGTTTAGGTTAGTGCATTTAATTTAAGTTAGAATTTCAATTTTTTTTTTTTCATAATATTTATATTTTATTGCATTATTATTCATATCAAGAAATAATAAAATATTATTTATTCTTGAATTTATTTCTGCGTTTTATTTTACATTATTTATTAGTAACTTTTCATACTTTTAAAAACATAACATGATATTTGAAAAAAAAAAATAAAAATTTTAAAAGTAGTTACACTGGATAGAGGCACGAAAAGGATATCAATCTTACATTTTATTTACAATAACTATAAGAATGCTTATTTTTATATTTATGTAATTTTTTTTTACTATTAAGCAATAATTATTATCGTGAAAAATTGCTTTGCTGTGCTTCTTTTGTTTCAGTTGTATTTGGAGTGTCGTATTAAAGATATAAATAATATTAATAAAAATTAAAAAAAAAAAAGAATAAAAATCATTCACGTCTTGTAAAATTTGTTTTGTGATCCAAAATATAATATTACAAAACAATTTTAAATATTTAAATTAACTTCGACATAAAAAAGTAAATGACAAAAAAAATACTAATACGACCCCATCTACAATACTAAATGAACTAAATTAAAAATAAAATCGGATATTTTTAATTAAAAATTTCGCTACTTAAAATTAATTCTATATAGTTTATTGAAGTAATTTAAATTACACTATTAATAGTTTTCAATTCTAATAAATATAATTTGTATTCTATTCTTAATTCGAAATTAATTATACGATGATTTCGATTTATTCGATGAAATGTAGAAAAATAAAATTATAATAATTTTATTTCGAATCTACTTAATTTAAATAGATAAAATCTTAAATATTATTAAAAAAGAAACAAGAAAATAATAAATAAAATTTGCTATATTTTCATATTATAAAGTTTAAGTTCTACAATAAGTTAGAAAAAAGCTAATTTCGTTGCTAAATTTCATATGTTGTTTTTTTTTTATTAAATATACAAGACAGAATAACACGCTATTTATTTATTTACACTACATGAAACACGATTTAATTTAGTTTTATATTTGATATTAGTTCAATGTATCCTTTGTTTATTGCTGCACCTGCTAAGGCTATATTTGATGAGATTGTTTCCATCATAATTATTTTCACATTTTATGTTCAAAATTTAATATTTGATGGGATATTGAAAAAAGTATTGTGCAGCATACTCTCTCTATTGCATTTTCGTCATACTGTTTTATGATATGATCGATACGGCACGGAATTAGATAGAGAGGCTTAAATATATTCGAATATTTTTTCTTTCTTCTTTTCAATAAGGAAATTTTTTTGAAAAATTAAGGTGTTAATACTAAAAAGTTAACATTTTTGAGACCGTTGATATACTTATAAGCATTTTTAAATTTAGTTTTTTAATTGTATATCACAAGAAAAATGACTTTTGAATGAGATAATTAAATTAAATTAAAAAAAAATCAAGCTCTAAGACAGAAATTAACTGGATTATGCAGATAGTTCATTTATATTTTAAGGAATGTGGTTTTGTTTTTTTTATTTATAGTTCAACCGTCTAACACTTTTTTAAACCTAAGATTTTGACGGTGTTTTTACGATAAATTAATGGCCAAAATCTGAGTTTTGATTATAGAAATTTTGGAATCGGTAGTAAGTAGTACATTGCGATTCATTAGAAATCCATCGGGTCAGGGACCTGTTTGAGTGATGAAACCCTTGTTCTTCTCTTTAATATTAACTTTTGGAGTAGCTCTACAGTCCCTCCGTATCGAGAAGAGCACCAGCTCAAACCTCCAATGGGCGATTCGGAAATCATAATCTGGGCAATACACCTCAGATATCATACTTCCCTGGTTGAACGTTATTTTTAAAAGTTGTCTACGAATGGTTCACATTCCTGAAATATGGAAGCGTGAAGAAGCTCTCATACATGTCCGAAAGATGTAAGACCTACAAGTCTATCCTCATTCCTTCTAAAACCCTTAGAACGATTGATAGACACCCATCTACGCAGCAACATCGATCAGCAAATAAGTCAACTGCCCAACACGCATATCGGAAGGGGTAATTTGTTGAAACAGCCCTCCACTCACTCGTATGCCATGTCGAAAAATCTCTAAGAATTAAAGAGTACACTATGGCAGCTTTTATCGACATCGATGGGGTTTCAACAGCCTAAGACCAAAAGCATTTGCGGACGCACTTTCAATTCTGAAAGTGGACGCTTCGCTTGGCGTCCTGATTAATTTGATGTTAATATCTAGGATTATCAGCACAAAACTGGGCATCGCATCCGCTAGAAAGCTTACTAGTAGAGGTACTCCGCAAGGCTAGGTCTTCTCTCTATTTCTTTGGGACGTGGCCGTCAATGGACTACTGCTAAAACTGGAAGAGGTAGGCTGCAAAATGATTATTTATGTGGACGACGTTGCTATATCCGTCTCTGGTAAGTATTTTTTTGGAACGCGGCGGTCTCTAAATGGCCCAATGAATGTGGTTTGGTTGTGTACCTGCACAAAACCGATCTAGTCCTTTTCACAAAGAAACATAAGACTTCCAATGTTAACTTGCATACCGTGGATGGTGCTAGTCTTGTTTTCGCAGGTAGAGCATAATATCAGGGTCTTATTTTGGATGGGAAACTGAGCTGGGAAACTAATATTCAGGAAAGTGTAAAAAAGCTACGGTTGAGTCATAGGTAACAAATGTAGAATGCAGCCCAAAATAATTTTCTTCAATGGCGCTACAGCCCAAATCGGGCTTTGGCCTCCTGACCTTCAGGTTCCTTAACATTTTCATTATTCACTGCGTAAGGGTTGTTAGCCCTTCCCACAATCCTCTATCTACGAGTTTTTTATTTTCGTAGATTGAGGTAACCGAGGTACATATACCCAAGCAGGTAGTCTGCTGGAATTATGCGTCGACCGGGATTTGTACTCACGACCTTAGCATTGTAGACCAACAGGCTACCCACTAGGCTACACCATAGCTAGAAAGCTTACTAGTACATATGGGTACTCCGCAGGGCTAGGTCTTCTTTCTACTTCTTTGCGACGTGGCAGTCAATGGACTATTGGTAAAACTGGAAGAGGTAGGCTGCAAAATGATTATTTATGTGGACGATGTTGCTATATACGTCTCTGGAAAGTATTTTTTTGGAACGCGGCGGTCTCTAAATGGCCCAATGAATGTGGTTTGGTTGTGTACCTGCACAAAACCGATCTAGTCCTTTTCACAAAGAAACATAAGACTTCCAATGTTGACTTGCATACCGTGGATGGTGCTAGTCTTGTTTTCGCAGGTAGAGCATAATATCAGGGTCTTATTTTGGATGGGAAACTGAGCTGGGAAACTAATATTCAGGAAAGTGTAAAAAAAGCTACGGTTGAGTCATAGGTAACAAATGCAGAATGCAGCCCAAAACAATGCATTGCCACTATTTTGCCGCAATCAGACCCGTCTTGCTTTATGGTGTAATTGTGTGGTGGAGTGCCCTAAAGATAGGGACAAACCGTACTCTTCTCAGCAGGGTGGAGATAACAGCATGTTTTTGCATAAGTGGGACTCTGGGAATAACCTCCTCCGCAAAATTAGAAGTACTTTTTCATCTGCTAACTCTCGATATTATTGGCAAACAGATGGTTGCAAGTGCAGCCGCTCCAAAGAAACTCGCCAATGGGCCTGAATTCAAACTGGTCACTCCTTAATTCTGGAAGATTTCATGAATTTAACCGAAATCACAGACTACACTCTACCAAGTTTTAATTTTAATAATAATCCTCCACTCATGTAATGCAGATGAAATACGAGAAGAAGAGTCCATGTCCGACTATACTGATGACTCCAAAACGACAAAGTGGAATGGGGAGATGCGTTCTCTCCACTATGCTTCACTAAATCAAACCTTTCCGGCTTCCCGATCATTGTAGTGTGATCCAAACAGAAGTGATGGCGATAAAAGAAGCTTTACACTGACTGAAATATAATGTAGTACCTACAAAGAATATTGGCATTGATAGGCAGGCCGCAATGAAATCTCTGGAGTCAGTCTTGTTCCCATCCAAGACGCGTGTCTCTGAGAGAGAAAGCCGAACAATTCAACATTCGCCAGTGTTGGGCAATAGTGCATGTAACCGTCCTGGGAAACTGCCGGGCTGATGAACTCGCTGGACAGGGAACCACCTTGCAGAGAAAGAGAAGCTGAATAGGCCCCTCGCAACTTATAAGCTGCCACTTAAGATGAATGCGCTTAGCAAAGTCAACGAAAAATTGCAAAACGGTGTAACTCTTAATACCACTAGACAGATTTGGTCTGTGCTGTATCTAAAATGCTCTGGTAGACTGATCTTGGTAAGCAGGCTAAGTAGACTATTAGTTCCGTAGTAGGAGTACTTACAGGACACTGTCTGACAGGTTTTATGATTTTTGCAGGAGCTGCAAAAATGAGGTAGAGAAACAGATGATTCTTCATCAATTTTGTACTTGCCTCACTCTCTATAGAAAAAGACACCACCTTGGCGCATACTTATTTGATAGTCTCCATAATTTGGCATATACTAGAGCCAGGAGCTTTTAATGCTTCATATGAAGTTTCGGATGGTTCATCGAGTGGGAGCCTCTTCTAAGGTCCTGACTATCTAATGTTGTATGTGCACTGGGACTTGTATCGGGGTTATCTCCTGTACCCACCTACCTACCTACTAGTCTCTGGAGCAATATCTAGAGTGTACATTTTTCAGCTTCGTGTTTCCACTAACAAGAACCTACAACAATTCAAAGTACAGGTTGATTACCACCTTTGGCTCCAGCCTCTCAATCATAAATACCTCCAACCCTCCCCATCACATCACCGAAGTCTTGATACAAAAGGCAAACCCTTGTAGTTCCAGTGAAACTTAAAAAAAACTGAATGCCATTAATAATTTGAGCCCGTATCACCTTTTTCATAATATTAAGGATATTTTGCTATTTGAGTCTATCTCAGGGGTCCAAGTAGAGGAACCGTTTAGAGTGGCAACTGCAAAATTATCGAGTAAGGAGTAAGAAAGATTAAGTATTTCTAGAGCTTCTACTTCAATGGCACTATAGCCCAAATCGGACTTTGGCCTCCTGACCTCCAGGTTCCTTAACGTTTTTTTGTTATTGTGAAAGCTTTGCTAGCCTTTCGAACAACCTTTCATTTACGAATTTTCGATTTCACAGATTAAGGTAGCTAAGATTTATCCTCGCAAGTAGTTTCTTATAATTATACGTCGACTGGGATTTGAACTCTTGACCTTCGCATTTCAGACTAACACGCTTTCCAATAGGCTCCATCCTAGCTTATTTTTAGAGGTAGTGGACTCTAAAAGAAACCGAGCATGCGAAACCCTCAATTTATTAATAGAGAAGAGATATAAAGGTCTACCTAAGTGTCAATAGGACCAAAGGTTGCAACCACACACTAGAGCTTGAGGGAGTCAAGACTCCTTAGATCAATATTGGTATTTGAAACAAGTCGTATGAGTGGTTCTGCCGCTAGTATAACATAGCTGTTTCAGTAAAGCAAGTTATCCTAGTAGGTACTGGAATCAAAGGTTTCTCACAAGATTTAGTTAGACATAATATGGAGAATAATGACTTATGGTATACTGGTATGATATGATAAAATAAACAAACAACAAAAAGTAGGACGCTTCGAGGTGTAATAGTTTTCTTAGCCATAGCTCTTATTTAGGAACCGTGGGTCCCCTATGCAACAATAAAAGGTCTCTCGTTATCAAGGTAAGATACTACGTAATCAGCGTGGCGAACAACCAGAGAATTGCGTTCGGTTGAAGAAAATTATTAAATTCTTATCAATTGCACTGGAGATCTGTTTGCGACTATCATTGAGTACACTATCAGTGGCTATAAGTAAAAGCTAATTATTGGTTGAGATATTACACGTAGGGCTCGATTTATGAAGAATGCAGAAGGCCTACTGCCGGAACAAAAGCAAACAGCTTCTGTTGCGTTGTGACGCAAACACGCATCATAAAGTCTAGAGCAGAAGTAACAGCATAAACAAGGGGAGTTTATTTTATAATTTCTATCTATCAATTAGCTAAGCATTCTTTAAGACGGTAGGTAATACGCCCCCCTTGTCAACAAGATGTACTTGATGTGACAATTGGCTCGTTGTGGCACGTATAAAATGATGTCAGATCATAATCAGCAGTACGACGACGAACTGAGAACACCCAAAAGGCAATCTTGGAGAACATTCTTCAAAGACATCAATAACACTAAGCAAAGAGCATGGCTCCATAAGACTAAGTTGATAGGACTTCGACAAGAGATAGGATCCTTGAGTCGTCCAAGCGGTACACACACTGAAGATAGATGGGCAACTTCAGATATTCATGCCCAGACGCACTTTTCTGGTCATTGGTACTGCTATGGCACATAGTTCAAGTAGCTAACTCCCACTTGTAACCCAAACTCCAAGCAGGAAACCGTAAGAGGGATGTATCCAAAATCTTCAGGCCTAACACAATGGCGGTCGTTTAAGCCCTAAAGATCTCTGGGTAGTGACGAAATCAGCCCTGAATTCCTGGTAGAGGGTCTGAACATACTTCTATGTGTAATTTTGAAATTTAACAGAACCGGGAGGAGGATGGAAGGCGAGCTGTGCCTTCATATTTTTCAGAGTTTAGAGTGATTGTTTGAAATTTCCATATATTTTTTGGATCTATCGCCACTCAGTTGTGAAGTAATTGGCTTGGCCAACATGGTATAAGAGGAACCAACCAAATACGTGGACAAGGTCGTGCAGACCTATAAAGTTAACATTAGTTCCAATAACAAAGATGGAAATAAAACTATAGACACATAGCTACCTATCCCATTGGACCCGATACCTTTCGCGAAATTCCTCTTTGTGAATTTTGCTGAAACTCTGAAACGGACCCCAACAGCAGCGCTACTTTAATAGGAATAAGGTATAAATCGTAATAGGAATAAAAACAGGACACTTCCTATAAGATGATGAGCATGAAAGCAGCGGTGAGGAATTAGCCTGTCAGCGTCAAAAGTGCTTCTGGGAGCGGCTCGTAAATGGTATCTCCGTTTCTACTTTAGATCTCGTCGAAATCATCCGATTCTTCAACGAAATAAAACTGTGCGAGGGAATCTAGAACTCATCAAGATAGGGTATTCCGAGGTAAAGAAAATAGCTCCATGGTCGCAATGCTCTAGGGAGGCTCGTTCGTTGGCTCGTTCGCCACAATAACTTTTTATTCCATTCTATCCTTCTCTTCTACAATGGCACTACAGCCCAAATTGGGCCTTGGCCTCCTGACCATCGAGTTCCTTAACATTATCATTACTTATTTTAGAAGGGTTGTGAGTCCTTCGCACAATCCAGTATTACGATTTTTTAATTTTCGTAGATTGGTTGAGGCACAACAACTCTTTCCTACATTGAAATTAAATATTTTTCGTTAAGTTTTGATTAGACAATGATTTGGAGTCAAATCTAGCCAGAGTTAAACATACAACCAGCCACTATTACAGATTCCGAAGCGAAACCGGGGGAATGACACCAAACATAAATTTCTGCATGTACATAGCCATAGTATGACTCATTCTCACCTACTCAGCGACACCACCGCGGGAAAAAAAAACTTACGAACTAAAGAATGTGCAGTCCAGAATCGTGCCTTTGTATTTTCCAGCGACGGAGTTAAAGGACAATAATAATGGAAATTATTTCAAGGCTAGAATCTCATAAAGTTTATAGGAGAGTGTTATTTCATATTTCTAGCCGAAGTGTATGCTATCCCAAAGTAAGCACATGCAAACATGGAGGGGTAGTACAATAAGAAGAGGATTTCAACTTTGTCGGATAGTCAAGTCGCACCCCAGGCACTTTAGCCGTAAGAAATTGGTATGGGAATATATTTATACTCTTGAAAATCTACCGCAAAACAATCAAATAACACTATGATGGGTGCCATTACTCTCAGTGGTGGTAGGTAATGAGGAGCCTGAAGTTGTAGCTAAAAACGGTTTCTGTGACAGATTATAGATTCTGTAGTATTTCCTTCAGTAGCACGTAGTTAGCCATCAGTTCCTGGCATAAGCGGAAAATAGACCTCGAATGGTCCCAGGTCGCTGGGCAGTAGCTTGTCGAGAGATTTCTAAAGAATGCATAAAAACGCACAGGACAAGAACAAACTAATATCAATCACAGGATATTGTCGTCTCAATAAACCCACGAAATGACTAAACATAGTCTGAGATCTGCAGATTTTGTCGGGAAGAAGATACCATGAGGTACACAGCAGACCGTAGAGAGATGGAGACAGACGGAGAAGGTTTTAAATGTTGGCAAAGAGTTTCAATGAATATCATACCCTTCGCCCATATACGTAAATCTACAATTTTTCGTTTAATGCTCTACTCAGTCTGCTAGAGAATAGATTTAAAATGAAAGCAGGAGTAAGTGCAATTATGCCTTCAGCTAACCACGCAAGCTATTGAGATTTTAAGTTCTACCAACAAATTTTATCGCCAATATATTGGATAAGCTAATTGAAAGCAAGCCAGTAGATCATTTGTCCCAGCTACGTCGAAATATTTTCTGATGAATGTGCCAAGATCGTACATGCAATTCTATCTATTAGAAGTAAAACGTCCCACGTCCAGTTTAGGAAAGATTACTGAACAACACTTTGTTCACTTATTATTCTTTACCTCTAAACACCTTATGCTAGTGGCACATAGCGGACCTAATTATTAGTTTACTAATTAGTAACTAAGCTCATCAGCTCGGGTGTAGCCTAGCGTGTTGGTCTACGATGCAAAGGTTGTGAGTTCAAATCCCATTCGACGCACAATTCCAGCACACAGCCTGCTTGGGTATACCTTGGTCACCACCATCTACGAAAATTAAAAATTCGAAGATAGAGGGTTGTACGAAGGTCTAACAACCCTTCCACAATAAATAATGGAAATGTTAAGGAACCTGAATGTCAGGAGGCCAAGGCCCGATTTGGGCTGTAGTGCCATTGTAGAAGTAGGAGAAGAATTAAGCACATCTTCATCGTTACTAGAGTGGTGGCACACAGCACTTTTCTAATTAAGTAGAGCGATTCACTCATCTGTTAAATTTATAAGTTAAATTGAATAGCCAATGGCAATAAAATTTTTCAAGGAATAAAAATTCAAGGAATTGAAAATGAAGATTTCATGATGAACTGTGATACATGGTAAATGCTGAATAAAAATTCAAGGAAGTGAAAATGAAGATTTCATGATGAACTGTGATACATGGTAAATGCTGAAGTGAGTAGCGACTTGGTGAGAACCAGCAAGGGAAGTGAAAATAAAAATTGGTAAAACATGACGGACATGCTGATGAAAGTTGTGGCTGGGAGCTTGAAATACACTGCGTGTACCGATACTGTAAAGTAGGGACCCCAGGAACGAAAATATGATCTAAATACAGTGCGTGTACCGACATTTGTACAAAAGGGATCCGAGGACTCAAAACCCAATGCAAAAATTGGTAGTATGGACCGAACAAACTAGTGGTCATACATAGTGGAGTTCAGTCAGGAAATGATACGACATGGCTTGGGTGGATTCGCGCAACCCAGTTTGAGATCCCTTCAAGGTATACGTAATGGCGCTGTTTCGTCCACATCGCGCGCAGCGAAGCTTGAAACTTGTTTCTCGTTTTTGATCCTTGATCCTCAGATAGGCGGAGATGTTAGATAGGTCTTGTATCCAGCGGTATGAACGCCAAACTGCAAATAGGCGTTAAACTATTAAATACATAGAAACATTCCTTCTTTTCAATGGATGCCACGATACGTGAACTTTGCTGCAGAGAGCACTTCAATTTCGGTTGATCCAAATTTTGTATGAAAGCTTTATAAAGATCACCCATATTAAGCTAAACTGACGTAATTTAGTATTCCCACATTCACAGATCTTAAGGTCCGGATTCAAATAGCAAAAATATAAATGGTACTTTAATTTTGTAAAAACTGGTCGGGACTTTCATTAATCCAGTAAATTCTTACAAAGATGTTAAATTCATAGTTAGATAGAGTTTATTGTTGGAAAAATATTTGGTCTCGATATTGCTTTACGATATGATGATTCAGTTTTTTCTTTCAATTTTATTTTAAGGTTAAATAATTTTGACGTTTACTAATTCTTATTGTTTATAATAATATGATTAAAAGGTAAAATTTCGCCTTCAGATTTATTTTATTACTAAAAAGCGTAAATTGTATTTTAAACTTTTGAATTATTTAAAAAATTGATATTCACAGATAGATACTGTTTTGTTTTTATTTGTGTTATATTAAAATTGTTTCATTCTTACAATTAGATTTTTTAATTAATCTCTAAATTTTTTAATATTCACAACTAGATGATAAGAATGGCTCATCATATATTATATTATACAATTTGTTGAATATTTACAAATTATTATTAAATTTATTTATTTTTCAGTAATATTCAGCGACTGAAGCTTAGAAGTACTAAAAATAATTTAATAACTTAATGAAATGAAGAAAAAACTTTAATTAAATCAAAATATCAATTTATATCTTTTTCAAAATGGTGTATTTGTATGGGAGGGGTAGAAAGAGTGAGTGGATCAAAACAATATTTTTTGATGTTATTAATGGTATTCATGTTCTTATATCGTACTTTGGTCAAAATTTAAAGTTGGTAAATTTGATAGTTTCGGAGAAAAATCTTTTTCTTGAAATGACGAAATTTAGTGAAACTGATATGGGAGGAGGTAAAAAACTACTCACTAGGCTACACCCTAGCTAGCCTCAACTATCTCGCGCACCGTCAATTTCCGCTCGGCCAACACCATATCGTGGATTTTCTCAATTATTTCTGGAGTGGTGACCTCGATCGGACTTCAAGAACATTCGGCATCACTCGTGCTTGTACTACCGCGTCGAAATTCAATAAACCATGTGGTTAAACAAACAATTGTTGCATGCTAGTCCTAGTTATTCATCAAATATCCGCGGTCTGTACTCAAAAGTAATGCGAAATGTCAGCTCTACTTCCTTATCATCAAATAAATGTGTGCGAACTAACAATGTAAAAAAAACTATGCGACTTAATTCGAATGTCAAGGTCTTCAACCGAAAGCAAATATTCGTGCGACCATCGAATTACCATAAAGAACATCTACTATCCATTCTTCCCATCCGCGATCATCAATTGTTCGTGATCTTGAACTGCTCGTGGGTACTGAAATGTAGACGAAAAGCAGACAGGAAAATAGCAGGCGAAATGCAAACGAGAGGCAGGCAGGCGAAAGGCGGGCGGCAAGAACCATATAAAAATGCGAGCGAGTTTTTCAGTCTGATTTTAGAAGCGAAAGAATAGAGATAGGCTGATCGAGTGGAAAGTCGCGATAGTCAAGCACAGATAGAAAAGTGACAATTGAACGCAAAAAGTGTTTGTAAGAGTTAGTGAGAAGCGATAAATAAAGTTTGCGGTTATTTAAGCTAAAGCGATTTTGTTTCATTTACTTGAAATCCCCTTACGGATTTTACCATTATAAAAAAATATAAATGAAACATTATTGCGGCTAGAGACGCCAGTCGTGCGATGATCTGAATGAAATAGAAGTTGGGGTTTCATTTTTTTTTCAGAAAAATAGACGTGGTTGTGGGCGGTGGTAAGTTTGTAATCTCTATCCAGTTGTCCGAAGAGGTTGAATAATTATGAAGTTGGGGAATTGTGGCATTTGGTGTTGGAGATGAAAAGGCAGCCGACGAAGATCGTTCATATCCTTAATACGAATCGCGTTGGTTTCCAAGCAACACTCACAAGGAACTCATAATTTAATTCATGTTTATCGTGGTAGCTACTGGAAATTAGAAGAGAAGATAGACGCGCATTATTCATCTTTGTTTTTTGTATCGCAGCCCTAATATATCGGACGAAGACATAACCTTTGAATTTGAAAATATTTCAGATTCAATTGATCGAATTCTCTCCAAACACCCTGAATCCGAAATCGCAGTAGCGGGCGATTTTAATATCCATAATATAAATTGGCTTCGTAAATCCCGTAACACATCTCCAGCCGGCCGATTGGTAGAACTATTCGCATCATCGAATAACCTATGCCAAACTGTAGACAGAGCTACTCGTATCCCTGACGTTGCAGGCCAAGGATCTTATCTTCTTGATCTTTTCGTAACATCAGACCCAGCTAAATACTCGACATCTGTCAATTCTCCACTGGAAGCTCAGACCATTGCTTAATTTCTGCCTGTTTCCCAGTGTCCATCTCGACGCCAATCACACCAGCTCCTAAAAAGTTGGTATGGCATTGCGGAAGTGCCGATTGGTCCAGTCTTAAGCAATTTTATTATACATTTGATTGGTCTATATGCTTTAACAGAGGTGTTGAGTATGCTTCTTCTGCAGTAATTGAGACCATCTTGTTGGGCATGAGACTTTTCATCCCTCGAAGCTACAAAACAATCAGGCCCAGTTCTAAGGCTTGGTTTAATGAAAATTGTAGTACTGCGATAAGGGCTAAAGAGGCAGCTTACCGTGCTTACAAGCAGCTGCCATCCAAGGGTAATTGGATAAATTTCAAAAAAGAAAGGAACCTTTGCAAATCCAGCTTACAACGAGAAAACTATTTGCATGACCAGAAACTGAGGCAAAAAATTTTGAGAAGTCCTAAGGGCGGCAAAAGTTTCTGGTCACTCGCTCGTTCCATCAGAGGTAGTTCTGCATCTTCAATTCCATCTTTAATCTACAATAATGAGGTTATTACGGATCCTAACACGAAGGCAAACATCTTAGCGGACCAATTCGCTGCCAACTCTTCTTTACCACCAATGAACTCTAGCCTTCCAACGTATACTACGCTAAATTCCTCTTTAGGACAGATTAGTATTCGTCCGCGAAACGTTTACCGAGTTCTTAAGAATCTAGATGCTAATAAATTGTCCGGTCCAGATGGAATCCCTGCCCGTCTCCTTAAAAATTGTTGCGCTTCTCTAGCTAAACCTCTATGCAAACTTTACCGTCTCTCTTTATCGTCCCCCATTGTCCCATCTTCATGGAAGCTTGCAAATTTTTAGCCAGTTCCAAATAAAGGAGAACGCACCAATCCCGCTAATTATCGCCCAATAGCAATAACCTCAATTCTGTCCAAGGTCATGGAAACAATCATCAACAATAGAGTAATAAAATATCTCAACATCAATGATATTATTGACGACAAACACACTGCCCTTTTAATCAAACTTAAAGCTATTGGTTTGGGCGACTCTCTTATTTCATGGATTGAAAGTTTTTTAGCCAATCGTTCAATGCGTGTGGTATTGGATGGTGTGGTTTCCTCTTCTTATAAAATTAACGCTGGTGTCCCTCAGGGGTCAGTTCTTTCTCCCACCCTTTTTCTGATATTTATTAATGACCTGCTATCTTCAACTTTCAATCCTATACATAGCTTCGCCGATGACAGCACCTTAGACTTCTCCTATCACTACAACAGTGCGTCCTTAGCACGATGTACTAGCTTAGTAGAACAACGTAGGTACATGGTTCAGTCATTGAATGACGACTTGGCAAAAATTCTTAGTTGGGGCAATAAGAATCAAGTTGAGTGTAATGCTTCGAAAACCCAGTGCTGTCTTGTGTCCCACAAACATGACTCTATCCTTGACCCAATCACCTTCGGAGGTCAGCCTCTAACCACTTCTTCAAGTGTTAAGATGTTAGGTATCCAAATCACAGATAACTTATCTTGGAACGACCATATATTTATTATTATTATTATTTAAATAGGGGATCATGCGAGAGCACTGCGACCTTCTCGGCCTATTGTGCGTTTATTGCCCCTTCACCCTACCATATCTCAGTAGCTTTAGCTAATCTGATGATCTTTAAGGGAGCCATATTGGCTAGTTCTTCGGTAGAAAGGAACCCTTTCCCAGTAAGATTGTGTCTTTTCCTAGCTACTGCTTCACAGTGGCATAGAATGTGTTCTGTCGTTTCCGATTCTTCGAGACAAAGGCGACAGATGTCGGTTTCAGCTAAGCCCATGTTTTTGAGGTGGTGGTTTACTCCACTGTGCCCCGTCATTAGGCCGATTAGAATACTAATATCCTTCTTACTGAATTTTAGGATATCCTCCACTTTGTTCTTTTGTGGTAGGATCAGCTTTTTTGAGATTGACAAGCCTGGATGTATATTCCAGTAGATTTTATGTTCTTGTTCTACCCATTGTCTAATTATAGTGTTGAAGTACCCCTTTGGTTTTCCGCAGAAAGGTTCTGGACCAATAAAATTAGATTGAGCACCGATTTTTGCTAGGTGATCAGCCTCTTCATTTCCCTCAATTCCCATATGTCCTGGTACCCACATTAAGGTTACATTATTCCTTTTCCCCAGGATTATAAGGTTTTGAAGGCAGTCCCATACTATCTTTGATCCATGTTTATTGGACGCAAGAGCTTTGAGAACCGCCTGACTATCCGATAGGATATAAATAGATTTGTTGCGATGAGCTCTCCTTATATTTTCTTGGATGCATAGCTCCATTGCAATTAGTTCGGCTTGGAAGATTGTGGCTTCTTTACCGAGAGGTTTTGAAACCGCGAAGTTAGGCCCTTTGACTCCGGCTCCTGTCCCCTCAGATGTGCGCGATCCATCTGTATACCAGATGGTTGACCCTTCTTCTATGTCAGATAGCATGGATTGCCAGTCCTTGCGTTCCCTGATAATAACTTTGAAAGGGGTTTCAAAGTTGAATTTTGTCGGCATGGCGTCCGAAATAGTGGAAGTTAAAATCTCCATTTTTGGGTCCCTTAGGATTTTGAGGTGACCTCTAAAATCCCCTGGTTTGTAATTATTTTTCTCCTGTAAGCGTATCACCCCTTTAATAGCCTCCTTCTTTATTTGGAGATGTATAGGAGGGATGTCCAGGAACATTTCCATTGCCGCTGTAGGACAGGTTTTCATAGCACCTGTGATACCAAGACATGCTAGCCTTTGGATTTTTTGTAGCGTAAGCTGTGCTTTACGTTGTAAGATTTTAGTCCACCATACCGTTGATCCGTATGTGACTATAGGGAGAATGATTGTTCTGTAGCACCAGTAAATCATTTTGGGCTTTAGTCCCCATTTTCTGCCAAACAAGCTTTTACAGGCCCAAAACGCCTTTAGTGCTTTGGCATGAGTCCTTTCTATATGTTTATTCCAGTTGAGTTTGCTATCTAATATAATACCTAGATATTTTACCTCATCTGAAAGGGGTATAGGTGTTCCATTTATTGAGGGAGGTGTAATGTTGACCTCTCTTCTGTGCTTTTCTTAGGTAACGCAATAGGTATAGAGCATCTCACCATACGGTGATCGGTATCGAAGTTAACCATATATTTAACATCGCCAAGGAAGTATCTAAATGCTTGGGCTACCTAAAACGATGTAAAAACTTCTTCACCGCTTCTGGGCTATTAACAATTTATAAGGCCTATATTAGACCACGTCTTGAATTTAATTCCCACCTGTGGGCGGGAGCTGCAAAAACTTCTCTCTCCTATCTGGATGGTATCCAGTCTCCGACTATTAAAATTATAGGAGATTCTGTCATCACTTCTTCGCTGGATTCACTCGAGCATAGACGAACTGTAAGCTCCCTAACCCTTTTGTATCGCTACTACAATGGAGATTGTTCGGACGAAATCTTTAATCTCATGCCCCCATGCATGCCCTTACCCCGTAATACTAGAGCTGCTTCGCGTGCTCATAAGTATTCTCTCAACCCCACCTTCGGTCGCACTGTCAAATTTCGTAATTCGTTTTTAAACCGGACTGTTTGAATATGGAACTCGCTGCTCATCTCGGTGTTCCCGCATGACTACAACATTCAGCAATTCAAGGGAAATATTCATAGCCACTTCCGACTCTATCCCCTAAATTCCAATTCCCAAAAACCAATATCCTTCGCCCCTCACCGGAGCTGTGCTTCAGTACAAAAGGGCAACGGTTCCGGTGTCACTTAAAAAAAAAGACTAGTCCAAATATCTTTTAAACCTATTAATTACTAGCCACTAAAAAATATTTCTGCAAAGAAGTAAATTGTAGTGATTAAGGGAGTGGCGAGATGAATTGATACTAGGATGCTGCCGACCAGGTTTAAGTCTCATTAATTTGATTCCGGGTAGGTTGGTGCATTGCATTTTGTGAAGCTGTGTAGTTTTCATGCGAGAAGGGGGGAGGGGGGGGGAGGAGTTGATGGAAATGGTAAGATACTTTAATTTTTATTTGGAGAAATAAAAATTTTCATCATTGGAATTGTATGTTTGGAATTTTTGATCAATAGCGTTAGTATTATCCATGAGGATGGTCTTGTTAAAAGGTTTGCGCAATATTGTCGTTTTGTGCTTATGTGTGCGTGGGGTGGGGGAGGAGGGAGGGCTGGAGGATCCATTTTAAAATGGGTGTCATGCTGGACTATATTCCCAAATGATCAAACGAAAACGGAAAGTTCAAAAATTCACGGACTTATTGAACTACGCTCGTAAATACCACCAGCGCCGGAAAATTTTGCTTTGATCCACTCACTTTTTCTTCCACCTCTCATACAAGTACACAATTTTGTTATATCGTTGACATAACGTTATAACGTTATAATACTAAGAAACTTCTCTGCTTTACTTCACAGCTTATACCCCCTCCTATACATCAAAAAAAGCATTTCCCCTAGGAACATACAAGTATGATAACTCTCGATCAAAGCAGTGATAAGAATGATGATAAGCAGTTTCCAACTCGTCCAGAAACCTTCCACTCCTTCTACCACTTCGTTTACAAATGTCATGACCTTTAAAATGAAAAGTTGTGAAAGTTGTGAAAACTAAACATTAAATTCACCACGAAATATTTGTGTACTTAGAGCACTAAGATATTCAAAAACTATAAGCCTCCCCCCATTTATTCTATCACATTCAATACAAAATCACTCTTCACTATTCTGGAGAATTTTCTACAGTATCGTATGATTGGGCTTTACGCCCAATCGTAGTCCTGTTATGTTTAAGGTACTCCGCATTTACTATCGCTCCTTTCAAGGTAAATTAAATGCAACAAGGAACTCCACAAAATCATTTCCCTTTTTCCTTTTACTTTTTATTGAGAAACTCGATATGTTACACGCGCTGATGAGATTATCTTCATAGCTATGTATATCTTCCCGTACAGTGAAATATAGGCAATCTAATTGACACTATGGAATGCAACGCCAGTACTATATACTTCACATATATGAAGGCTTACATCATTACAACTTATCATGCCATCAGTATCGTGTTTCTGTTTAAGAAATT
The DNA here is from genome assembly GCA_963669355.1 of Chorisops tibialis. Classification (NCBI taxonomy): domain Eukaryota; kingdom Metazoa; phylum Arthropoda; class Insecta; order Diptera; family Stratiomyidae; genus Chorisops; species Chorisops tibialis. The sequence goes on along the minus strand of OY770263.1, from coordinate 213,065,731 downwards.
AGTAGAGACCTAGCTTTGCACGATGACACCAGCTTTGCAAATTTTTGCGTTTGTACCGGGACTCTTCTTAAATGGCAGCCCAAATCGGGCCTTGGTCTTTTGACCTTCATGTTTCTTAACATTGCCTTTATTAATCGTTATTGTGAAAGGTTTGTTAGTCCTTCGCACAACCCCCTATCTACGAATATTCAAGTTCGCTGATTGCGGTGACCTAGACAAACCCACGTAGGCAGTGTAGTAGAATTATAAGTCGACCGGGATTCGATATTATGACCTTCGAATTTTAGACGAACATGCTACTCACTAGGCTACACCAAGGCTTTTTGTACTACGACTAAGATGAACAATAATTGAAAATATAGCAAAGAAGCTGCAAACTTTGGTCAACCAATGTTTCGCTGCATTTTGGGAATATTCAAGCCAGAAGATAGCGATGAACTCTGTACTACACCTGGACAGACCAACATAAGCATTCAAGTTCAAAATCGTGAGTGGCAGTGGATTAGTAGTACCTTAACATTGCAAGAGCGAAATATTGTCGGGTCAAGCCGCCACCGATTAAAATGTGTAGATTGCAGATCGCTTCTCGATTTTTCAAACTGGAAGAAGCGGTCGTTGGACCGAAATAACTGGAGGAGGTGCATCCGGGAGGCCAAGGCTCGATATGAGCTATAGCGCCATTGCATCAATCAACCCCTAAAATAATGTCAAATTCATGAAAATTAAATAAAATATTTTAACTTAAAGCTAATAATTAATCAAATCAATTTGTAAGCAAAATTATTTTAAATAAATAAAATCTAAAATAAATTTCAAACTTCGGTTGACATTAAATAAATTTAATAATAATATTACTGATATAGCAAGTGTTTTGGTTTCTCATGTTCTTTTTTTTTTATGAAAGGCGCATGTGAAATGAATTAAAATATTACTTATAATTTTTAATTAAAGTTGTTTTTGTTAGTTATCTTTCTGTGTTTCTTTAATTTATAATGATTTGTACAGCAAATTTTATTAGACAGTATAAAATTAGTAAAACTATTGTTGAGGAAAAAAAAATTTTTGTGCTGTATAAAGTACACTGTAGATGTAATATATTTTTTTTTGTATATTTAAATACGTTTTGTTCTCGTTTCAGAATAAGGTTAAATTTTTTGACATGTTTTTTTTTATAATTTTATTAGAAAAATATTTTTTGTTAAATCATTATTAAAAAGATAAAACAAAACTATGCTGAACGTATTTTGTTGCTATCGTTATTCGTTATCTATATATAATTTCTAAGTTTTGTGCATTAACCTTTTTTCTTAAATAAAAAACAAAGTAACAGTTTGATTTATTTACGAGTACTACATTGCATATATTTAATTCAAGTCAAATAATTGCTTTGTTCGTTAGGTTATAATAAATAATAAATTACAATCATTATTTTAAATAAAAATAAATTTCATATTATTAATTAATTAAATTTACATGTACAAATCACAATAAAATAAATCAATATTAATTACATTTACATACATTAATTCGATTCATTTAAAAGAGTAGATTTGTCTTTTTTACAATTCAATTCCGTTTTTTTTTTAATAATAATAAACCCGTTTATTCCGTTTTGTAATGCTTTGAAGTTATTCACTTTTCTAGCAATAACTACTGTTAACCACGGCAATTCAATGTCGAATAATATTTTTCTTGAGTCCTTATGAAATTGATAAGGAATCAAAAATAAGCCCTACACATCATCTTCCAGGCATTTCATAGGTAACGGCGTCGGTGATGGAGCTGGTGATGGGCTCATTGATGGTAATTGCAGTGATAGTTGTCCGCTTTCGGGACATAATTGTGGCTGGTGATATTGTTGCAATTGTCCCATTGCATTCGGGTTTGTCGCACCTGTCAGATTAGTGTTACTTGCAGCATTCGCAATGGTCCGTTGAATTGTTATTCCGTTTATCGCATGCATTATATGATCGAGTTTTTTGTCCATGATTGAGAGTTGTTGTTCAACGCGATAGAGTCGTGCACCAACTGTCATTGGTTTGACGTTTCCAACACGATCGATTCCGGCCAAATAGCTTCCAGGTTTGCCTAGGGTTTGATCGAGGCGTCGTTGGAGTTCCTTAAAAGTAAAGTTAAAGTTTATTTAATGTTTGTAGGTGTTTTACCATAAATGCTAAACGAAAATATCGGCCAAAAAGGCGGGCGCATTTTTATTATTCTTGGGATAAATTAGTAAATGGGCAAGGCAAAGGCGATGGGGTTTTTAAAGGCGTATGTTAATTATTTAACATTGAACTGCAATTATTATGAATAGTTTATATGCATATATATTCGATCTTTCATTCGATTCTAACTTAAATCGTCGCCTAAATACTACATATAGATAGCGTAAAAATTAACCTTTCAAGATGTGTTCCAAAAGGTATACTTAACTTTGCACTGTACTGTACTACAATTGGACAACAATGTATCAGGTTGTTGCAGAAATGGCGACTTTGGCAATGAAGTGAAGTTAGTTGTGATTTTCATGTCTCAAACTGCCGCCAGGTGGTTCTGGTAGTAATGAATATTGAAGTATAAATACTCCTACATTTGGCCATGGAATCATTTCAGTTTTGGACTTCATTGAGATCGAAGAAAAAAAAATAAAAAAAACATGGAATCGAGTCAAAAACGGTTACTTTTTCTTTACGAGTTCAAACTTGGCCACAACGCAAGGGAGGCAACCAAAAACATCAACAGGGCATTCGGAGCTGACACAGTAAGCGAACAAACTACATAGCGATGTTTCGAAAAATTCCGATCAGGAGATATGACCCTTCAAAATGTGGTCACTCAGGACCATCGATAGACAACGAAGAGCTGCGTTTACTAGTGGTACTTACTAGTACACTATTCAATAGTTTCCCGGCACTTGCAATAGCATGGAAAAGTCAAAAAGCTTGATAAGTGGGTTCTGCATGAGCTTACTGAGCAAAACATGATGCGAATAATAAGAATAATGGTCAACAAATTAAACAAGTTGCAGTACGAGACTCTTCCTCATCCACCATATTCACCAGATCTCTCGCCAACCGATTACCACTATTTTAAATATTTGGATCATTTTTTGGCGGAGAAACAATTTAACAGTGAATCAGCCATCAAAAATGCCTTCGAGGAATTTTTTCAGTCTTGAAAGTTTGACTTCTACGAAACTGGCATAAACGCACTTGTATCTCGTTGGGAGAAGTGTATTGTATCGGGTTTTCCAATAGGGACTTGACAACTTTGAATTCAATTTGTGAACGCACCCTTTCACTAATCATCGAACTGTCACTGTCAATCTATTCAATAAACTTAACATTTTTATCATGGTAAAGTACACGAAGGAACAACGTCTGCAAATTATAAAAATTTACTTTGAAAAAAAGTTGTCAAGTCCTTATTGGAAAACCCTTTATCTTGATTAATAAAATTAAGTTTTACAAGAGTTAAAGTTGTTTCAGTTGCAGTCTGACTGCCGAATCGGCCGGACCAAGTTACCGTTGGTGTTTATAGTTCCTGAGTTCAGTTCCGTGCTTCGGGTGTATCTCAAAGTTAATCTGCATTGCTTCAGTCCAGTTTAGTGAAAAAAGTTAAAGCTACCTTTATCATTAGTGCACTTAAAAGAGCTAGGGAGGCTTCGCCTCCAAAAACCCTTATAAGAGATATGATCCAGTAAAACTGGCCCTGTAACTGTTACGCCTACACAAAATCCCAACAGATTCCATCTTCTTGCATCTAACGATGACGACGATGATGACGCGGCCATCATAAAAGCTGCCCCCAAAGTAAAAATTCCATCAATAACTATCTGCGACTTAGTGGGCGAATCGATTTCGCTAATTATGAAGGAATTAAAGATAGACAACTACAGCATTAAGCATATCTCCATCGGTAAATGGCTATCGCTGCACAGTTTCGAAGATTACGATAAAGTTCGTAATCATCTCATCGTTAAAAAGGTGCAATTTTTCACCCACCGCCGCGCTGACTTAAGACCGTTAAAAATCATCCTAACAGGTTAACACGATATGGAGTCTAATACCCTGACCAAATATTTCAGTACCGAACACAACATCAATTGCCTGGATATCAAAAAAATCAAGCGGTTTAACGATCAAGACGGCTATATTTTATACCTGCAGCGAGGCACGGTTAAGCTTTCCGAATTGAAGCAAATCAAAGCTGTAATGCATACCATCGTCAATTGGAAATATTATACGAAAAAACAGCAACAACCAACACAATGCAAACTGCGGCGAAAATCATCCTTCTAATCATCCGATGTGCCGTAGGCGCAAGGAGTATATAGACATTATTATTAAGAGTAAGAAAAAATTTATTCTACCATCTAAGAACCCAAACATTTCCAAATTTAATCAAATTGAATCCTCTCGCACTAATGTCCATTCATCATCAGGTGTAAATAATCTTATAACGGGCATTTCTTACAGCGATGTAGTTAGAAATGCAGCGGTTCCAAATGCAAGCACACGCAACTTCCCTCGTAGCTCTTGCAATGAAAGTTTATTTTCACCTGATGAATTGACCGCGTTAACTGTAGATCCCATCAATAAGCTAAGTTCATGCAAAACCAAACAAGACCAATTAACACCTGTTATAGAAGTCACTACCAAGTTCCTTTATGGGTGATACTCTCAAGCTAATGTTATGGAATGCCCAGAGCATATGTAAGAAATCCGTCGAATTGTTTGACTTTTTACTTCAAAATAATTTCGATTTAGCAATAATAACAGAAACTTGGCTAAAAAGTGACGTCAAAATGTACAACTCTAGTTTTAAAATCTATAGGAACGATAGAGAGAATCAACAGGGGGAAGGAGTTGCTATTTGCATTAACAAAAATCTCAAACCAGAATAAAAACCAAGGTAATTGAAACTATCTCCATTAATTTAATTGGTTGCAATACTACAGTGATTGCAGCTTATTTTCCGGGTACCAAACTCAATAAGGTAAAATTGAAACCTTTTCAAGAAGATATTAGACTCTTAATGAAATCCTTTCCAAAATTTCTTCTCTGTGGAGATTTTAACGCCAAACAGAGGCATTGGAACTGCGTTAAAGCCAACTCAGCAGGCAAAATTCTCTTCGAATCACTACTAAGAAGTAACTGCACCCTTCACACCCCTTCTGAGCCAACTTTTTACCCTCCAAAAGGTCACGCGTCTACGCTAGATCTGATCATCAGTAACGGCATAATCACTATGTCACAACCTAATACTCTAAATGAACTTTCTTCACCCCATCTACCAGTAGAGTTCACTGTGTCAGATAAATCTCCCGCTTACATTGAAGAATTAAATACTCTTGACTTATCTAAAACCAAATGGTGGAAATTCAAAAGAATTCTAAGCGAAGCAATTAATCTCCAAAATATTGATATTTCTCATTATACTTAGGCTACCGACACACGATGCGAGTTAATATATATTAACTTCCTATTTTGATATAAGTAGGCCGAATTATGTATAGGATAATAACATTAGTAATATCGAAAAGCGAGATAATATATATTAACTCGCATCGTGTGTCGGTACAGAACATAAAAATAAAAATGCTCTGGTTTAGACAATATACCCAATGTGCTTATCAAAAATTTCCCCAAAAAAGCTATCGTTTACCTGAATTCAATTTTTAATAGTTGCATGCTCCTAGGCTACTTTTCACACAAATGGAAAGAAGCAACAGTTATCGCTTTACCAAAGCTAGGAAAAAATACTACTGATCCATGCAACTACCGGCCAATAAGTTTACTTTCAAATATGGGTAAATTATTTGAGAAAATAGTCCTCCATCGTCTCCAAGTATTTCCAGTTTGGCTTCAGGAAAAAACACTCTCCAATCAATCAGTTGGTCAGAGTAACCAATGACATCAAAAAGAGCTTTCTGAACAAGGAATCGGTAGGAATGGTAGTTCTTGACGTCGAAAAGGCATTTGATTCGGTATGGCATAAGGGACTAATATCCAAACTTATTGATTTCAAGTGTCCAACTTACCTCACTAAACTAATTGAATCATTTTTTTCCGATAGACCATTTCAAGTAAAAGTTCAATCAACACTCTCTTCTAAACGCTTTATCCCGGCTGGAGTTCCTCAAGAGTCTTGCCTCAGCCCGACTCTCTACAATATCCACACTTCTGACCTGCCTTAAATACCTCAATGCAAATTTGCTTCCTTTGCTGACGATACTGCTGCTTATACTAGCTCCATTGACCCTTCTGTTGTAACTAATAACATTGAATTACAAGTTGAGAAATTTCACCAATACTTCACAGACTGGAAGATTAAATTAAATGCCTCTAAAACAAAATGAATTTTTTTCACAAAGCGAAGAGCCAAGAAATACCTTCCAAATCCATCACTAAATATAATAGGGAAAGTAGCCAATTGGTCAAGTGAAATGAAATATTTAGGAATTCACTTAGATGAAAAATTACCCTTCCATCACCATATATTACAGGCCACATCTAAAACATTGAAAAGCATCAGAATCTTATACCCCCTCATCAATAGGAAATCATTACTCTCCACTGATAATAAGTTGCTCATGTTCAAAACGGCAATGCAACCAATATTTCTTTACGGAGTACCTACCTGGCAAACTTGTGCCAAAACACACAAAAAGACTCTCCAAATTATCCAGAACAAATGTTTAAAAATAATTTTGGATAAGCCGTGGCATCATTCTACTAAACTATTGCATGAAGAGGCCAGAATCCCCCTAGTAGTCGACATCATAACAAAATTAAATAATAATTTTATAAATAATTGTGAAATCTCCGAGAACCCTTTGATTCTCCCTTCGATTCCATCCTAGTTTACTTGCTAGTTTTACTTAGTTTCTAAGTTAGTTAAGGTAGTTGATAAGGTAGTTTGTAAGCTAAACGCAAGAAGTTTTTTTTTTATTCCATTTTCCTTCATACTCTATATTATAATTGAATTATACTTATTATTTGCTTCATGCTTCTCACATTAACACGTGCTGTATAGATTTAAGTCCGATCACCGAAATGTAATCACTAGCTTAAGCCTTACTTTGTAATACTATGGATTATTAAACTATTCTATTCTATTCTAAAGTTGATTGAAATTTCACTAGCAAAGTCGCCATTTCATCTGCCACAAATTAATAATAATATTAAATATTGAAAAATTCCAAATTTGGTTTGATGAATGTTTTCACAGTGCATTTCGAATTGAAAGAACAGATTTCCGGATTCTACACTGTCACGCTTTATTATTCGTGACGTTTCGGTCTCTGCTGATAATAAAAGTCTTAGCAGAGATCGAAACGTCACGAGTAAAAAAGAGTAACAGTGTAGAATCCGGAAATCTTTTCTTTCGAAACTCCAAATTTTCTTAAAATTCAAAACTACAACTTCATTTGTCGTTAATTGCTGGTCTTGAATTGAGGCGAAGATATGAAAGTTTGAATTTGTTTAGGGGCTGACAGAAGATATAGTTGGATGTTCATAATTTATCGATTGAATCACGTTTAAAATGCTTTCTGTAGAATATTAGTTTCATCGTTATTGGATATTCCAAGAAATTTGGTGTAAATCCTCCCCTTACAAGTATTTGTCTGCCTATAAGCCGATTATGGTAGACCCACATGACACCCTAATAGTAAATTTTTTTTTGTGTTATTTCAGGGACCAACACAGGATTTTCGGGCCCTGGGAATGAAATTGAAGCTGGCCCCTAATATTTTTCATATATGGCCCCTTATGGCACATGGTCGTTTGTGGAGATCTGTGGCAAAAAAAAATAAATAAATATTTTATTTACTCAAAGTTTGAAAAAAGAAATATTTCTCTCAGAGATGTCTCTATGTGCTTCTGGACGATAACTTGAGTAAACTTCAAGAATGGTTTCGAAAAATCCGTTTCCTCGGCTTACACAAACTTATTGGTTTTGGAAATGACCGCTAACCGGAAACAAACGTTATTATCTATATCAATATAATTGTAGTGTATGTCTGTTATTTGTTTAGAAATGGCTATAAGTTACTTTTTTGCCTTAGTTAAGCAATAACTAAGAAGAAACTCCGGTTTCTTAAATTCTTCTCTGTCTGTCCGTCTGACTGTCTGTCTGTCTGGCTTTCACGCAAAAACGGCTGAACCGATTGTAATGAAACTTTCACAGTTTATTAGGTATGATCCGAGATGTAATCTGCTTTTGGTTTTATTTCCCTCCCCTCACGCCTTCTACCCCCTCCCATACAAAGTGACTAATTTTTAATAAAATGCAATAATTAATTTTTCTTGGAAACTATAAAAGCTATTAGTTTGAAATTTAGAATATATTATTTGTATTAAAAATTCAATCTTTAATTATACAAATTATTTAAATCCCCCCCACTCCTTCGCCCACCTCCCATACAAACTACACTTTTTCATTAAATACTATACACAAATTTTCTCAGTACGTATAAATTCCATCGAGCTGAAATTTTGTACTAAATCCTTAATTAGCATTATTATTAATATCGGGAAACATTAACCGATTCGCTCCAGTCCTTCCACCCCCTCCCATACAATATGACACAATTCCACGACTTTGCGAAAATTCGATTTTCTTGGTAAGTGTGAAAGTCACAGTTGTAAAATTTAATATGTATCAATTGCATAATGACTGTGGTATTTTTTTCAAAAAATCACTAAAAACCCCTCACACCTTCCACAACCTCCCATACAAACTGCACTTTTTCATGAAGTACTCTAAACCAATTTTCTCAATACGTAAATACATACGTATAGCTTTCATCGAGCTAAAATTTTGTATCGAATCCTTAATTAGCATTATTATTAATATCGGGAAAAAATTAACAAATTACCTTGACTCCTGCTACCCCCTTCCACACAATGTGACACAATTTCAATACTTTTCAAAAATTCTATTTTCTTGAAAAGTGTAAACGTTACTGAACCAAAATTTAAAATATATCAGTTTTTTCTCGAAAAATCAGCAAAAAACACTCCTCTCCTTCTACCACCTCCCATACAAATTGCACAATTTCACTAAATCCAAAGCACTAAGTTTCTCAGTACCTATTCAATTTTTGAAGCTAAAATTTGGTACAAAACATTTTTGTAGCTACTCCAGCATGATGTGAAACAAATTAGTTCAGAACTATCATAACATAAAAATAACCCCTTCTACCACTACCCATACAAAATTTTTAACATCACCAAAATTTCGATTTCATCTATGATTGGGCTTTACGCCCAATCGTAGTCCTGTTATGAACTTAAGCTGAATGTTATTTTATTTGGTCTTTTTTTTAATTAACACAAACTACAACTATTCAAATGTCCTTAACGCTCTTCCATACTTATATGATTTTTTTTTTTTTAATTTTTTTTAAGGCACCAAGTATAACTTAGGGAGTTACCCTTTAATGCATTGCACAGTTAAGTCGGTAAAGGAAGTGGATTAAAATTTGTATTATTATGCAAATTCGGATGGATAGAGAAGGAAATGACGGTGAAAATTATTCTTGAAGGACTGGAGGTTATACCCGTTCAGAAAAACGCTAGCCGGCAATGCGTTCCAGAGTCTGGATGTTCGGGAAATGAATGACCGCCTGAATTTCACTGTACGGGTAGATCAAAGTTTTACTGTATACTGGTGCGCATGTTCTGCATGTCGAGTATGTCGTGGAAAAGTGTAAAGTGCAGGCATAAGTGCGCATAGTTCCGAACTGCATTTACTATGGAAGTAGCGATTTACCATTTTTGAGAAATCAATTATCACCTAACTATTAAAAGATATCAATTTGAAATTTTGCAGAAAAACTTATAAAAATAGTTGAAATTGAATTACGATAAAAGTTTTGAAATCGCGCTTGCCCTTCTACCCCTCCCATACAAAAGTTTGATTTCGACCAATTTCATTAAATCAACTAATAACCAACAAATTATAAGCTACGAACTTGAAATTTTGTACGAGCACCTTACAATAGAAAGAAAAGAAAATTACATCACAAGTCTTACGATTCCCCTACCTCCTCTACCCCCTCTCATACAAAATTATTTTTTCGAGCATATTTAAGTGTATAACAATTGTAGAATTTTTATTATTTTTTCTGTATGTATAATAAATAAATGTATTCACGTGGAAAATTTAAACTTTGTATCTCTTACTATAGCTTAATATAAGTACCAAGTTTTACTTACATAGCTCAACAAATAGCCGAAATATTGATTTTTAAGTGTTTTTCTTTGCACCCCCGTGACCCTCCCCCGTACAATAATTGGCCTCTATGTAAGCTGATTCCAGTACCTGTGGGTTGGGCAACCTATCAGGCGCGTCCTCAAGTGGTGGATGGAGGACGCCGCGGTGTGTCGCAAGACCCTCGTCCGCGGTTAGCATGGCAATAGCAAGGAATTAAGGTTGACAGGTATACTCTCTACAACAAGCTCATCGGATACACGTAGGCAACCGCCACGTTGTGAGCCCAAATGAATGAATATGTTGGGGAGGATATGGCAGCAAATATCTTTCCTGTAAAAACCATGCCGTGAACCAGCCCAAAAAACTATGAGATGGAGTCCCCCTGTATTGGCCCTCAGTCCCCGGCAAAAGAGGGTGCTAAAATCACCGGGTCCGAACGCGGTTCGGGTGCTACTAGAACGGTGCAACCAGGTTCTAGTAGTGCTGTGCTACTGGCAAACACCCAGCGCACTGAGTCTTCAATGTCAAAGCTCAGTGATCTCGCTTTTTTAATGGCATTAGAGGATGCAGACTCAGAAACGAGTAAGCCGATGGAGATGAGTATGGATGTTGGTCACGCTTCGAAGTCGACAATATCCTGCACAACTATCTCGGCTGACCTTGCTACTGAGACGATCCAAACCCCTCAAGGTAGAATTAGCAACCGAGCCCGTCGCCGTGCTAAAACCACCCTAAAAAGGAAAACTGCAAAAGCGAAGTTTGACAATGCGGTAGAGGCTAAAGTGGCTGCAATTTTGAGCCGACTGTCTTCCGGGACGGACGATTCACGATCTGCAGAAGCTTCACGCCCAACCAGCATGCCGGCCGAAGTGATCAGAGACGAGGCGAAAGGACCCCAGCAACGTCTCTGATTAATAAAGCCAGTACTTCCGAGGCGAATGTGGACAGAGTAGTAAGGCCTCCTGCGAAAGAGTCCTTACAAGCTCCGACCACTCCGCTGAAAGGAGTATCAAATATTGCAATGGATAGCGCTGTGGTTCAGAAACTGTCGGCAACAAAAAGGAGGAATATGCTGAGCGACGTCGCTAGGAGCTCCCTCCAGGCAGCAGTCATCAATACCAATGACTTGCTAGGCATCATACCAGAGTCGGTGAGGCCTCAGATCTACTTTTCATTGAGGAACATTCTGAGGGAACACCTCTTAGGTAACCCACCAGCTAAACCAAGCTTTTTGAAGTATGACTTTGAGCCAGGTTATCTTAGGATAACTTGTGCGGACCAAAACACTCTGGTCTTCCTTCAGGAGGCGGTTTCCAAGATGAACGAGCTCTTAAAGGACATCAAGCTACAGGTGGTGGAAGGTGCCGAGGCTCCTAGACTGATAAAAGTGTCTGTATGGATCTCAGGTATCATTGAAGACCCTGAAATCCTATTGCAGGATATTAAGCTGCAAAATAATCTTTCTACGGAGGTATGGAAGCTTTTCCATAGAGAAAAAAAAGACAAAGGCCAACTTATTGTTCTCGGAATCGACCAGAGCTGCATGGAAAGGTTGTCTGTAGCGAAAGGTTTCGCGGATTGTGGACTCAACAAGGTCCACTTCAAACTACCGAAACCAAATGCGGCCAACCTCATAAGCCGGCAAACTGAGAGTGGTTCAAGCCAATCTACATCACAGTAGAGCGGCGACCGCCATTCTCCAACAACACCTCTTAAGAGGTCACTCGGATGTTGCACTTGTCCAGGAACCGTGGTTGAGTGGCGCTAACTACATTCTAGGATGGTGCAATAAAACTTTTACGGTCTTTCACGGACCCCAAACAGGTAAGCTACGGACATGTGTCGTTGCGAAAAAAGCACTAAAATTAACTTTAATTCCGCAATTCAGCAGCCCAGACCAAACAACGACGCTTTGGGAGAGGTCACTTAACGGAATACTGCAACCAGTTAAGCTGGTATCATCATACCAGCCATACGACGCAAGAGTTATTCCAACGACTGACCTGTGCCAGCTTGTCCAGTCCAGCACAGGGGACTTGGTAATAGGTTGTGATGCCAATGCCCATCACACCTACTGGTCTAGCACAGACTGCAACGATCGCGGTAAGTCAATTCTAGAATTTCTTAGCATGAACAATCTAAATGTTTGTAATGTTGGTAACAGTCCCACCTTCATAAATAGAGCAAGAAGCGAGGTTATCGACCTGACTCTTGCAACAACTCTAAATCACTAACGGTCCACAACTGGGTAGTTTCGAAAGAACCATCCTTGTCAGACCACATGTGGATAAGATTTGAAATAGTGGGATCAATAAAAAATAGCCGGTTTTACAGGAATCCAGCAAGAACTGATTGGGTCAAATATCAGGAGCTAATAAACCAAAGACTTCCGGCAATAGTTCCTTATCCAATAAAAACAGAAGATTCCTTAGATAAAATAGTGGGTATGTTAACAAACATACTAACAAACTCATACAAGAGTTCCTGCCCTCAGAAGTCTGCCAAAGATAGTGAGAACACTGTCTGGTGGAATAACGATCTCGATATCCTGAAAAAACGAGCAAGGAAACTCTTTAATAAAGCTAACTCCAGCAAACTTGACATAGACTGGGACAAATACAAAGCAGCACTTACACTGCATAAAAAACAGCTAAGAGCCGTCAAACGAAATTCATGGAAGAGATTCTGTGAAAAAATCGATAACGTCAACGAAACTGCTAGGATAAAGAGGACCGTATCCAAAGACCCACACATGCCTGAACTACTGGATAAAGGCAATGGTTCATGGACGGGGTCTAGCGGCGAGTCACTTGAACTTTTAATGCAAACGCATTTCCCTGGTTGCTTTGAACCCCCACCACAAAGTGCATGTGCCGATCGCATTCTAGCTAACTCAGAACTATGTAGTAGATACAGTCGTGACACCAAAAAACATAGGAATGGCGTTCAGTTCCTTCAAACCTTACAAGTCACCAGGGCTGGACGAAATCTATCCCGCAATGATCCAGAACGCGGATAAAGCAATAATTCAGTACCTGGTAGACATATATAAAGCATGCATCAGTCTTTGGTACATACCGAAGTTATGGCAAGAGGTTAAGGTAGTTTTCATACCTAAACCAGGTAGAGCCTCCCACAACATCCCGAAGGCTTTTCGACCCATCAGCCTGACTTCGTTCCTTCTTAAAGGCCTAGAAAGACTGGTAGACAGCTACCTGCGGGCAAATCTGAACCTCTCGGTTAGATGCCCCCACCAACACGCTTATCTGAAAGGTAGTTCCACTGACACTGCCTTGCATGTGACGGTATCCGCCGTAGAGAAAGCTTTCCATCAAAAAGAGGTTGCACTCGGTGCCTTCCTAGACGTGGAAGGCGCGTTCAATCACGTCAACATTGATGTCATACTTGAGGCCTTGCGCAGCCATAGTGTGGAACCTCTCCTGACTGCATGGATAGCAAAGCTTCTTCGTTCACGGAAAATCATAGCACAAATGGGTGGAGAGACAAGGAAAGGCTCTGTTCACAAAGGAACGCCACAGGGCGGTATAATATCACCTCTCCTGTGGGTCTTAACAGTGAATGAACCCCTTTCCATCTTAAACCAGAACGGCTACCCCACAATAGCATATGCAGACGATCTTTTCATCATGCTAACTGGTAAGTTTGAGCAAGTTCTAGGAGACCTCATGCAATCCGCTTTACAACTGTTAGATAGCTGGGCACTAGATAAAGGACTTACCATTAACCCACAAAAAACAGATCTGGTCCTCTTCTCAAGAAGAAGAAGACCATATGTTTTCAATCCATCAAACATTCGAGGTATCAATATGGTCCTCTCGAATCAAGTTAAATATTTAGGTCTGATTCTTGAAATTATCCTGGAAGGCCAATATTCAAGACCGAGCAAAAAAGGCTACGGTAGCCTTCTTTGCTTGCAAGAAGACATTCGGTTTGAGATGGGGCCTTAAGCCGCACCTCATCCACTGGATGTTTACCAGTATTGTTAGACCAATTATTTGCTATGGTGCGCTGGTGTGGTGGCCGGCGGTGGTACTAATAAACCAACCTGGCACCTTTACAGATGATCCAACGGATGGCATGTCTGTGCATAACAGGTGCCCTTGGAACCACACCGACTGCAGCTCTGGAGGTGATTCTCTCACTACCTCCACTTGATCTTTTTATAAAGTAAGCAGCGGGTTTAGCAGCCATTAGATTAAAAACCACTAAATCGTGGTCAGCGCCACAAATTGGTCATGGACAAATTCTAAACGTCATTAGAAACGCAAACTCCCTTTTAGACCGCGAGTATGATTGCATGAACCAACCGCAGGTTGAGAAACGGAAGTTTCACATTAAGTTTCCTGAACGAAACGAATGGGCAACAAATACGATACTCAGCACCTGTATAGGTTCTCATCTCTATACAGACGGATCTAAAACTAGCCAGGGGACAGGGGCAGGGATTTATTCCCACGACCTCGACATCCAAACTTCATTTCATCTTCCAGAACACGCGACAGTGTTCCAAGCAGAAGTATTAGCCATTAACGAGTGTACGAAAATTATTCTTGATATGCAGAACAGTCTCGGGAATTGTTACATTTTCTCGGAGAGCAGGGCTGCGCTTCAGGCACTCCAATCCTACAGGACTACATCCAAACTAGTGTCCATCTGTAGACACAATTTAAATCGCCTAGCTGCCATAACGGAAGTTTTTCTAATTTGGATACCGGGTCATAGTGACCTGCTAGGTAACGAGAAGGCAGATACGCTTGCACGGCAAGGATCTGCAAACATCAATTCCACTAGGAAGTCAGTCGATGTAGCACCAACAGTGCTGAAGACTAGCTTCAAACAGACTATTTCGGATTCTTTCTTGGCGGAGTGGCGGCAGCTGGAAAGCTGTAAAACGGCCAAATCCTTTTGGGAAGAACCGAACAAAAATATTACAGCTCAGCTGTTGCAATGTAGTCGCTATAGTATCCGAACTATTGTCGGCCTGACCACAGGCCATTGCTTGCTAAGGCTGCACGCATTTAGGATGCGGATCGTGAGCGACAGCTTGTGTAGAGGTTGCGAGGAAGACGAAGAATCTATCGAACATTATCTTTGTCACTGTCCGCAAATCTCCAACAGTCGTCTCCTTTGTTTAGGCTCTAGATTCTTCTCAGAACTAGACGACCTTAGAGGTGTCCAACATTCGAGCCTGTTAAGGTTCGCAAACCGAACCAAGTGGTTAGAGCAAGAGGAGTGACTTCCAACTCATAACTATAGGGGGAGTACAATGGGCCCAACTAGATGGCCTCAGTGCTTGTGGTTCCGTGCAACCACCCTCCTACAACCTAAACCTAAACCTAAGCTGATTCCAGCGGATCTATATGCCACCTTGATGGTCTAAAAATATTAATTGCTTATGCTAAGTTATTTCGGAGATATAATCATTTGAAAAAAAAAAATTCGGCCGACAGTAGGTTCTTAGCACCCCCTTTTTGCACCCCAATGGATAAAAAAATTAAATTAATTTCAAAAGTTGTCTCACAAACCCTTTTGTATGTATATCGATTCTTAGCCTTCTAGCCGTAACCATGTTTGAGATATTTGAATTCTTAGTTTTCGGCTTAAGTGTTCCCCCACCTCCCCCTGAACCCTTACACCCCCCAAAATGGGTGTCCGCCTGAGATCCGCAACTATCTACAATCCCTCCAAAAATTAATTTTATATCTTGAAGGGTTTGGGAGTTAATGTGCTCTGAGCGTACACACCGGCGTAATGCGGACGACGTACAGACAGACGGATTTTTTTTTTGCATTTTTAGGCTATTTTAGTCATGAAACGCGAAAAAAATATTTCTGGGTAGTAAATTTTTTTTTTCAAGTCGATCACAATACTTTATTATTAAAATAATAAAGTAAAAGTATATATCCAATTGAAAATAAAGCGCTTCAAAATCATCAATGAAATACGCATGTACTAGCATTATTTGTCCACGAGGAAGTTCTTCGAACATTTTATGCACATTTTAACGTTGTTGAAATAAGTTCTCCACTTCAGCTTCCTCAGAAGCCATTTGAAAGAGTAATTTTTTGTATCTAGCAAAAAGTTCGATTTAGAGCTCGTAAGTGTGTAACGAACAAACAAGTCATTTTTTTCAAGTCAAAGAGTAGATTTGTTCCTGGGATCCTAGACCGCAAATCAGACGCGTTAACCACTAAGCAATCTCCACCCAACGTTTAAGTCAGTCAAAAGTGTGTGAGCCAACATGTGCGCCGTTATTAAAGTGTTTTTCCTTAACATCTTCAAAAGCGATTTTGAAGCACGTGTCTTGCTGTTTATAAAGGAGAGGATCAGATCAGCATTTACAGATCATTGATGACTAATGCATATTAAGGTATTGTATAGACTAATTAAGTCAAGCAGGAACGGCTGGTTGCTAGTACTTTAATATTAGAATAATAAAGCAAAATCAATGATTAATTCTGATACCTTACCTTAATTCGAACCATCATGTTAAGATGTCCTTGCGAATATTGTTCTATTACGTCACGTACATCGTATGGTTTTCTAGCTTGTTGAAATTTCCGTCGGGCAACAAAATATTTAATTTTTCGAATAGCTCTAATTGCATTTCTATGTGCTTCTGTTAACCTACAAAATGGAAAATTGCCTCGAATTAAATCGTATCTAGGTATATTTAAAAAAACAAAATCTTTCTTACGTGGTTACTCGGGCTGGTTCAGGATCTTCATCGGCTTCTTGTTCAGGTTCAACTTCATCACTCGGTGCTTCGGTTACGGAACTATTTTGACTGACAAACGGTCCGCGAGTTAATTGTTCGCCTTTTCGAATACGGTTAGGTGTACCTAAAAGTTAATTTGAACAGTACATGAAAGTTTGTATTTTTGAAAAATCTAAAATTGAAATGCACAAAAAATTCAAATACAATCGATGCTAACCGAAAATATGTCGAACACGGCGTAATCGAGTAATAGAGTTTTGCATCTATTGTTCAACTAGAAGTTAAGCAACTGTGCTTCTAAATTTCATCATCAGATCTAAGCTACCGGGAAATAAATTTAATTCCACCTAAAGTTTTGTAGGTTGATCTTGCTTTGAAGAATTTTTTACCAAATTTTTGGGTGAGTCTTTCAAAAGAAACCTAATTGATCTGTCATCTTGTCATCAATGCTTAAATAATAAGAGAAAATAGCGAATTTCGTTTCCAACAACCGAACAAAATTCATTTCAACATTCGATTTTTTCAAAATACCGAAATTGTCTAGGAAATACTCCATAAATTTCAGGCGAAAATTTAGGTCAAATTAAGCATGAAAATACTGAAAAGTAGTTATACCAGCATAATTTAAACTGCAACAAAAAAACCGAAATTGTTAAGTCAATTATTGGGACAGCTTGAAAAACTTCTCCTCCCTTTTCTAACCAGCTTTATCGTTTCGAGCCATCAACAAAGTTTTCAGTTTAGCCAAGAACCGAAAAGGAAACTCGCTTCCGCTTCCTTTATACGTGTCTCAAGGCAGTGGCTCTATGCTTGATATCGTTCAGAATTTCGCCTGAACTACTAAGCCACATCGTAAACTCGATTGTTTGTAGGCATGCAAAATATCGAAACTGAAATTTAGAGCATGCCGGTAAAGGAGAGATTTAATGATGCCTGTAGAAACTTTTAGGTGGATTTTACTAAATGGATATTCGGGCATTGAATATTCGGTCAGTAAGTTGACCTAAATGACGGCAGTCAGGAGAGGGGCGAAGAGTCGTAGTTTCAACGTACCTATGTTTCGGTTCTCGACATTAAAACCCGCCCCTAAAACTGTACGACGGTAGGTACGTCTTGAAAAAGTTTCCTACCTCTGAATAACATTTGCATATAAGAACTGCTTTTTTTTAATAGATATGCTTATGCTGTTGGATTTTGCCAAGAAATTCACGAAATTCCTTGTGGTGAATTATTCAGATGTGTGACTCTCGAGGGATGTGTGACTCTCGAGGGAGTTGTAATTGGTGCATAGAAAACCAAACATGATATGTGTTTTACTACACCTTCTAGTAGCAGAAAATTTCAGGGCTTTCTTTAGTGAACAGAATAAAACAATTAATATTCTGGTTCTCAATTAATTATTCACAAAAAAGGTTGCTAGGTACAAATATAAAATTATAATGTGCAGCTCAATTTTCATAATAGAAATGTAGGAATTATGTTTCCAAAAGTTGTTTGTTTTGGGTTCTAGCTGAAAAGGGATAACCAACAGAAATATGTTGAATGGTGAATTGAAAAAAAGAGGCTCTTGAAATAAAGAAAATTAAATTAATGCGATTTAAATGTTTTTCTTAATTTTATTTCATTTTCGTTATTGATTTCGTTGACAGCATATCTTTTTCTGTCCAAATTAATAAATCTAATTTACATTACATCATTTTCACTTAACTCATTAAAGAATACGTCACATAATTAGCCAGTTGAACTCATGAAACAACATAGCATGTATAATATTCTTTATCTTTAAAAGGCCTAATTTACTCGCTTGAGAATGAGTTGAAATGCTTCTAATTAGTTGGTATTTAGGTAAATAAGAACTAATTTAGTAACCACCCGGAAGCAGATATGTACATGTACGTTTGTAGTACTCTTTAAACTGAGCAAACATTCCTTTATATAGAGTTCTTATGCACGTTCTAAGTGCGGTGAGTGTTCATTTCCATAGAAAACGAGTCCTTTTTCTGTCAAGTTCAATTGTTGGATAATAGGCTAGGTTGATGTTACAAGATTGTACAATAAGACGTTGTAGTAATCATATACCTCTTTTAGTATCAGCCTTCAAAAAACTATCCTGAATTTTATGAAAGATTTATATACATTTAGCGTGGTGCAGTTTCGCTTCCAGTTTCTAAGATATCAGGGCTTAAAGGGTAAATGAATTTTTGCCAAGATAATTAAATTTAACTTAAACTTTCAGTTTTTGTTTAAAGAGACATCTAATTAACTATAGCTAACAACTAAGTGTAGCACAGTGAGTACCGTGTTACAAGAGTTGTGAGTTCAAATCGTTAATTCTACCACGATGCCTACGTGGATATATCTAGGCCACTTCAATCTGCGAACATGATAGAGGGTCATGTGAAGGGCTAACAATCCGTCCACAATAAAAAAAACTGTAAACAGCCTCCGCTGCACGGAAGTACATAAGAAGCATGGATCCCAGCAAACATGGCGATAAGAATGCAATAGCGAATCGATATCGTACAGGTAAAATCGGCCATCGCCTCAATATCATAATCTTATCAAATGCGATAGCCTACTAGAGAAAAGGTTGACACTAATTCTTATGGCATCGACTGATCGCATTCTTGTCGAAGAGAATTATCGCATTCTTATCGTTTCGACAGATTGCACTCTTATTGCATGTACAGATTGCATACTTAATGCATGAACTGACTGAATTCTTATCGTATCGACTAAATGCTTTCTTATGGCATCGACTGATCGAAGAGACTTATAGTGTTCTTATCGTATCGACAGATTGCATTCTTATTGCTTAGACTGATCACTTTCTTGTCGTATCGATTTATCGCTGCAACCATATTGTATAATTTTGCAATTGTAGGCAAGGAGGTTTTTAAGGATTGCAAGAGTTTTTTTTTTCAAAGATAACAGAAATAAATACGGCAATGGTTTGGTGAATGTTTTCACAGTGCATTTCGAATTGAAAGAAAATATTTCCGGATTCTACACTGTTACGCCTTATTATTTGTGACATCAGTTTGATAAAGGTTTCAGCAGAGACCGAAACGTCACGAATAATAAAGCGTAAGAGTGTAGAATCTTGGAGTCGAAATCGCACAGTGATCGTGTGCTGACGCGCTTTGTGTTATTTAGTTTATTTATTTATTTTTTTTTTTAGTTCTGTTTTAATTTGTTTTGTTGTTGTTTTTTATTCCATAGAAATGTTGCTTTCAATTATAAATTCTAAATTTAAACGCAGTGTGATTTTGTGCTAATTAATTATTTCTCATTATGTGCGCGTCGGCATTTCGAAGCTAAGTACCAGCTAACGGTTCCGGAGTCTGCAGTGTTTTTGTTGTTGTCCGTACTAAGGCATAGTACTGCACGGGCTTACAACAGTTTAACGCTGTTTGACTCCGATATAGCTAAATTACTTTTGTTGTATTTCTGTTTGTGTATCGTTTTCATTTTGGTGTTACCAGAGCGTTGTTTTTATTTTATTTTATTTGACCTTTTTATTTGTTTATTTTTTTTTTTTTTTAGCTTAACAATAGCTTGAATTTGTTGTACCAATTATTTATTTTTTTCTTGTTATTCCAATTTTTTTAGTTGTTGTCCTAGGCAAATTTTATAGCATAATTTTTTTTTCTTTCGTGCATTGTCCTAGGTAATTTATTTATTATACAGTCTTTAGTCTTTTTTACTCTCGTTTTTTTTGTTATTATCCAATTTTTTATTTTTTTTATTTAGCTAAATTTAATAGTTAATTTTTTTGTGTCCTAGCTAAACTTAATAGTTAATTTTTATTTTAATTTTGTCGTATTTTTGTAGGTATTTTATTCCTTTTTCTCTTTTTTTTTGTTTTCTCTATACCCTAAAGTGAAAGTCTTACTGATCATGAGTAACTTCATTATTGATCAAGTTAATGTTCGGGGACTGAATTCTGCCTATCTCTCGCTGTATATCCATACCCAAACTAAAAGACCGGATATACTAGCACTAGGCGAATGCAAGGTGCTACCGGGAAGTGAACAGTTTTATTCTGTTCCCGGATATCACCTTATTCCCGCATTTTTTCGCCAACGGGGTGTCGCACTCTACATTCGCGATGATGTGTCCTTCCAATTAGTTCCCCATTTGGGGAACTGCTCCAATCCAGAATTTAATTATATCTGGATAAAATTGCTGATCCAAAGACATGTCATGTACTTCTGTTACGTGTATAGAAGCCCAGCAATGACTGCAGTGAACACTTTATTAGAACTGGATGGGTTAACTGAATCTATCCAGTCAATAAACACTGCAAACCCTGACGCTGAAATCGTTATCGCGGGCGATTTCAATGTTCATAACTTTGCCTGGCTTGAACACTACTCTACTACGGACCAGGAGGTGATACTGAGCTTTTTGCTTCCATAAATGGTTTAACACAGCTGGTAGATGAGCCTACTCGTTTACCGGATGTTGCAGGACATTTTTCCAACCTTCTTGACCTTTTTCTCACCAGCCACCCAGAGAAATATTCTGTCTCTGTCATATCACCATCGCCAATTGGAAATACGGATCATTTTTTAATTCGTGCACAATTCCCAGTAGCAGCACTAACACCGCGGACAATCAAGGCACCTCGAAGAAGTATTTGGTACTTCAAAAGAGCCAATTGGGGGGCGCTAAATGACTTCTTCAATGCCTTTAATTGGAAATTGTGCTTCGATTCCAATGACTGCGATGAAGCTTGTAGACTTGTCACCGAGATTATCCTGAAAGGTATGAAGCTCTACATACCTTCCAGTCATAAAAGAGTTAGGCCGTCGAAGAATTCTTGGTTCAACAACGAATGTCTCGATGCAATTAAGACTAAGAAACAAGCATTTCAAACCTTTAAAGGCAATAAAACACCTGCCACTAGAGAACTCTACAATGCGTCAAGAAATGCCTGCAAATCCATACTCAACCGTGTTAAATTTGAGCATGACCAAAAACTTCGACGGAAGATCCTTCAGTGCCCGAAGGGCTCGAGATTTTACTGGTCATTCGTCAAAACGGTCAACAACAATTCCATTTCTTGTTCAATACCACCTCTTGTTGATGGCGACCGTACCGTTATTGATCCTGTCGAAAAAGCTACTTTACTAGCAGCAAGTTTCGCTAGAAACTCACGCCTTCCACCTTCAAACCAATCGCCTCCCGCTCCAAGTGATTCTGGTTTCTCACAACTACATTTTCGCACGAGACTTATTTCTAGGATCCTTCAAGAGCTCAATATCCACAAATCTGCTGGTCCGGACGGTATTTCCCTCATTACCCTTAAAAAGTGCTCCTCTTCTTTAGCTAAACCTCTTCGCAATCTTTTCTATCTTTCCTACTCTTCTGGGTGCTTTCCACGTATGTGGAAAGTTGCGAATGTTCAGCCAATTCCCAAGAAAGGAAGCAAAGCGAACCCTGCTAACTATCGCCCTATAGCCATTACTTCAGTGCTCTCGAAAGTAATGGAAACTGCTGTCAATCGCAAAATCGTTGAATATCTGGAGAATAACCAGCTAATCCATGATCGGCAGTATGGGTTCCGTTCTGGAAGGTCGACGGGAGATATTCTGGTTTACTTGACAGAACGTTGGAACTCATGCATACATAAACACGGCGAAGGTCAAGTTCTTGCACTTGACATTGCAAAAGCTTTTGACTGAGTTTGGCATGAATGTCTCATAGCAAAGCTTAGGGCCATAGGTCTTAATGCTACCCTTGTTCAATGGATTGAGAGTTTTCTTTCTGAACGCACTATACGAGTAGTACTAGATGGCGTTACTTCTTCCTCTTTCCCAATAGATTCCGGCGTCCCTCAAGGCTCTGTTTTATCTCCAACTCTTTTCTTAGTTTTTATCAACGACCTTCTGTCGTCCACTCTCAATCCAATCCATAGTTTTGCGGATGACAGTACTTTAGATAACACCTATGAATTTAACTCTGCTGCGGAATCACACAAGCATTCTATTGCTTCCAATCGCATGGAGTTATTCCGTTCGCTGAACTCGGACCTCAATTTAATCCTGGAATGGGGCAGGAAAAATAGAGTAGAGTTCAACGCTTCTAAAACACAGGCCTGTCATCTATCCCTCAAACGTGATGTTCCTGTATTATCTCAAAATATGACCTTTAGTGGCACACAACTTTGTACCTCGGATAACTTCACACTTCTTGGCGTTAAAATTAACGATCACCTAAATTGGGCTCAACACATCTTTGATGTTGCCCTCGACGCTTCTAAACGTCTAAGTGTTCTCCGAAAGTGCAAAAAGTATTTCACGCCGAACGACCTCGCAACCATCTACAAGGCATACATTAGACCACGTTTAGAGTACAATTCGCATGTATGGGCCGGGGCACCCAAATCACACTTCGCGTTGCTCGACCGTATTCAAAAACATGCGTTCCGACTGATAGGAGACGAAACCATCACGTCTTCTATCGATTCTCTCGAGCATCGCAGAAATGTCGGAGTACTCAGCATTTACTATCGCTACTTCCATGGAAAATGCAGTGCGGAACTAAGCACACTCATCCCTCCACTCTATAATTTTCCCCGAGATACTCGTCAAGCTGAACGCTCTCACGAGTTCACCGTTAAACCCTTGCCTTCTCGTACAGTGAAATATAGGCAGTCATTCATTTACCGAACATCAAGACTTTGGAACGCATTACCATCCAAAGTGTTTCCCAACGAGTTCAACATCCAGTGCTTCAAAGGCAATGTACACCATCACTTTCGTCTCTCTCCACCTAAATTAAACTGATTTAACTTGATTTTTTTTCCTCAAATCCTATACCGACACAGCTGTGCATAGCATTATAGGGTGATCCCCTAAGTTGTGTTCGGTTCCTTAAAAAAAAAAAAAAATCTTCTAAAGAGGAGGACCAGATCTGCTTTTTGAGGGTTGATGGTAAGTCCTTTATCTAGTGCCCAACTGTCTAATAGTTGTAAAGCAGACTGCATCAGATCCCCTAGAGCTTGTTCAAACTTACCAGTTAGCATGATGTCAAGATCGTTTGCATATGCTATTGTGGGGTAGCCGTTCCGGTTTAAAATGGAAGGGGTTCATTCACTGTTAGGAACTACAAGAGAGGCGATATTATGCAGCCCTGTGGCGTTTCTTTGTGGACACTGCCCTTTTTGATTTCCCGTGAGCAAAGAAGGTATCGATGCAGTCAGGAGAGGTTCCTTCCTTTCATATAGGCATGTTGATATGGGCTTCTGAACGAGAGGTTCAGATTTGCATATAGGTTGCTGTCCACCAGTCTTTGCAGGCCTTTAAGAAGGAACGAAGTTAAGCTAATGGGTCGGGAAGCCTTCGGGATGTTATGAGAAGCTCCGCCTGGTTTGGGTATGAAAACTACCTTAACCTCTTGCCATAGCTTCGGTATGTAGCAAAGAATGGTATGCATGCTCTCTAAATGTCAACCAGGTACTGAATTATTGCTTCATCTGCATTCTGGGCTGTCACGACTTTATCTACTAGTTCTGAGTTAACTAGAATACAATCGATACATGAAATTTGTAGCGGGAGCTCAAAGCATCTGCTTGGTATTTGTCCCAGTCTGCGTCACGTTTGCTGGAGTTAGCTTTGTTAAAGAGTTTCCTTGCTTGTTTTTTCAGAATATCAAGACAGAGTTCTTACTATCTTTGACGGATTTCTAAAGGCAGGAGCTCTTGCATGAGTTTGTTAGTATAATTACCCACTCTTCTATCTATGGAATTGGGTGTTTTTATTGAGTGAAGAACTATTGCGATAGTTTGCGGTTTGTTAGCTCCCGACATTTATCCCAAACCATTCTTCGTGGATTCCTGTAATGCTGTAATCGAAAGGACGCAGTTCGGAGAAAAACTAAAAACATGATGTAAATTGTTCGGACCATATCGAATTACGGCGATTAATCGACTATGATCGAAATGAAGTCGAGAAGGAAGGGAATCATGAAGGACCGATGAGAACTACTACAATCTATGACAAAATGGAGCGATGTGATCCAGTTGAGTCATCAGAAGCCGATAACTATCAAAATAGTTGAGTATAGGAGATGCGAGAATGCAGGAACGAAAGAGAAAGACGACAACGACGACGAGGAGACATTTTGACGACGACTTTACTTGATACCCGATTATCAGATCGAGAAGACGTATAATTTGTCGCTGTGTGTAGTTTAGAATTCGAGTGAATAAAGTAAAAGTGATTTCAGTGTTTATTTTATTTAATTTCTCATTCCCTTCTTATACAGGGTGGGCAATTAATTGGTTTCTTTTTAAATTATAGGTTATTTTGACACTGAAAGCTGTTTCCCGCTCGAAATCTTGACAGTAAGTCAGTATCATACCTCCGCGGAACGAAATGAGTCCCTTTACACTTGAAAAATGATGGGAAATATTGAAAACTTATTTCCAAAGTGAGTGAGGTGTAGCACAAATAGTGCGTTTTTTGGCGTTTTTTGGCGTTTGGCGATGTCAATTGGCCGCCTCGGAGCTGCGATTTGACCTCTTTGGACTTTTTTTCTGGGGAACCGTGAAAGACCGATGTTATGCCAACAATCCAGAAACGATTCAAGCACTGAAGGCCAATATCATCCAAGCAATTCGTGAGCTACAGCCCGAAACCATCGATATGGTCTTGGAAAATTGGAGTGAGAGAATGCGCTACTGCGAAGCCAGCCGAGGCAGCCACTTGAACGAAATTGTGTTCCATCATTAATGGGAATGTTTGCTCTTACTAATGAAGCCATAATACATAGAAAAAAATTTAATTTTGTTGATTTTATTGCATTTTTAAAAAGAAACCAATTAATTACCCACCCTGTATATATGCACACAGTTCACAATTTTTTTTAATCGATTTGCTAGGGGAAATGGAGATGAAGACGAGTAGAGCGCGTTTTCCTTTTATTGTCGTCTCGTGCCTATTGGTTAGTTGAGTTTATCAAAGATGTATGTAGATTCACGATAACAAAATTTTTACGTATAAAACTTTTGGTTAAGTCGAGCCATTAGACATGTCCATGTTAAAAAAAAGTTAAAGATCCTGGAAGTCAGGTGACTAAGGTCTGATTTGGGCTGTAGTACCATTGAAGAAGGAGACGAATCAACTAGCTACGTATCTGTCTATTTTATTTGAGAATGAGTCAAGTAACTCACATCGAGTTTGAACTAAAATGTTGACTAATAGATGGGTATAATTTAGGCAACCGCTAAACCGTGTTGGTTACAAAACCTTGCCACTCCAAAACTCAACTAAATATTGCTAAAAATCCTATTCTAAACTAAAAAAAAAAATTAATTCAATCAGTTTTCTATCTAATACTTACCAGCTCGTGGTTCTTCGGCGTAGAAAACAACATCACCATCGGATTCACTACGCGTCGGCGCATGCTGATGATCATTCTGTCCGGTAATGTTATTCGTGGAACTGCTACCGGCTGTATTCGATGGGGGCGGAGTTTGTGTTGATCCTTGCTGTCCGCCAGATGGCTCCATTCGATTCCGGGATTTCCGCCTTTTCAGTACGCTGGCACCTCGTTTAGCAACCTGCACCATTAGGGTCTGACCCGATTGTATCATAATCGAAAGAAAGAAACAACAACACATTGAACACATCGAGCGACATTGACTTTTTTGGGAGCTTTTTTTTTTGGTATTATCATGGTTTTGGAAATCTTATTTTGTAAAGATTTTTCATTTTGGAATGGGACAATGATATGGGTTAAGGGATGACCGTGAATTGCGTAACAATATTTTAATAGATTTTAAGTGAAGATGAAGTATAAATGAATAATTTGAATTTTCGGTTATCTTCATCTGATTACGTTATTTATGATCACCTCTTAGTGGAATGACTCTAAAAGATATTTTATGTAACTGTCAAGAAAATTTTTTGATTAAAAGAGGGAGATAGAGAGAGAAGCCTTTTGATGCGAAATAGTTGAGTATTGTCGAATTTGTGCGGAGAAGAAAACAAAGTTTGACCGACTAAGAAAGATAATAAAGTTGGCTTAAGCAAAATTTGAATTATAAATTTAAAAAAATTTAAGAATATGAAAATAAAAGTAAATAATTCGTTCTGGAGATGGAGTTTTGTTTTATTTTTATCTATATTTTATTTTCTGTCATAATTTGAGCTTCGAAGTTAAGGATCTTCTATACCTGTTTTCTTCTTGTTTAGTTATTTCTGCAAAATTTTACACTTTTGATGTTAAAATGAATACTGTTGACGAGTCTTACGCTTTCTTACATTAATTATCCAGGTTTCGTAGTTTAATTCATCGCGAAAGCAGAAGTATTCACATTTTAATTTAAAATTGAAGATTTTAATTCATCGACTATCTAAATTTCAAATTACGACGTGAATTGTATTACGGATATTTGGCAACTATTCAAAGAACACATAAGACTGATTAAAAGTGTAAAATTTAGGAGAAAATATTGAACAAGAAGAATACAGGTATGGTAGTGCTTTGAAAAGAAAAGAAAATGAAATTTCATCTGAAAAAAATGGTTATTTGCTATTATATACTCTAGATGAAATTTGGGAGTATTTAGTGATCACTCTAACGTTTGTAATAATGCTCCGACCCACTAGCTCTATTTACCCCCTCCGATGCTAATGCACAATTTTGAAAAAAAAAAAATATTTTATGAAAAGGTAGTCAACCAGAATTTATGTTTTAGTGATTGCAATAAATAGAAAAAATCTAGCGATTTCGCCTCCTTCTTCGTACGAATTTGTCTATTACGAATCCCAGAAATTCCTTTCAAAATATAATAATTATCGGCCTTAAAATTGAAACTCAGCAAGGTGATAAGAACTTTGCTAAGTACTCTCAAAATCATCCCCCAAGCCTCCAGCTCCTTCTACCACCACCAATACAAATGCCATAATTTCAAAAGGACAATGTATCAATTTCCATCAAAAATTTGATAGATAAAACATTAAATTTCGCACAAAAATTTGCTAACCAAGTTCAATGTCATACTACAAAATTTTTAAACTTTCCACGCCTTTTGCCATCTCCCATACAAAATAATATTCACTGTTCTAAAGAATTTGAGATGCCGTATTTTGTGATGCACTGCCATATCAATCAATCAAATTCCTGTTAATACCCCCCCGCATAGGGGCATAGGACAGGAACATCTCTCTTCCACAAGGCGCGATCCTGAGCATCTCTCACATATGATAGCCTCAAATGTAGTTTGAGAAAATTGTGTAAATTTTTAGACAGATTTTGTGAAATTGATTGGAAAAAAAATGAAAGTGCGCACTAGATGTTTGCATTAACTTTAAGAAGAATTTTCTCAATATTGGATTTATGAATTTTTGAAATTTGATTCAAAGCCTGGTCGTCTTCTTTTTAATAACACCATAGTTTACATAGTTCATTTTTCTCTTTTCATTTTAAGAAACATCAGCACCGATCTTCGTCTTTTTTTGCAAACTCATGCGAAATTTTCAACTTTTTAAGTTAAAATATAGTGTAGCGAGTCGGCTTGCCTTACAGCCAATAGGTTGTGTGTTCAATTCCTACTTCAGGTAGTAGGTTTTTCAAGGACGAACTTTTCAGTTACTGGAAATGAAAATTATTCGAAATAAAATGGGTAAACGATGTAAAACCGAATAAGCTACACTCAGTAGCTGGTTTCTGTTTGCTTTCAATCATTATTCATTCCCCCATAATATCTGCAGCTAGTACAACTAAAAATACACCACCTTCACCCCTCGTTAAGTCATTTTCACTCCCCATCCCCTACCTTACAATCTCATTCTTTCCCTCCATGACTGTGTTTGTGCTTTGCACATAAAAGTCGAAATTGCCTCTAACACAAGCCATTCTGCAAAAAACTTGCGACCAATGCTACTTGACTGCGGTGATTCGACAAGAACCGGTAGGTTCAGAGCACTGCATTGAGCTTTTAGGCAGGGAATATAGAAATGGAAAACAGTCTAATTAAAGAATGCCGAATATTAAGAAAATTCATATTGGGAGTATGATTTTCATTATTTTACACAGTTACAGTTGGTTGAATTTCGACCACCGGCGATAGTAGTATTAATTAAATTTTAAATCAATGGTAATTACTACTAGAGCTCGCCTGAATCGCTTAAAGTGTACATACAAATTGAAAAATTTCGGACGAGTAAAAAAGAAGAAGATTAGCTTTGATGCTCCTTATTTCGTCTTTTTTTTAATGATGGTTTTGTCGACATCGAACAAATCAAAAAAAAATTTCTTGACTTTATAAAATTTGGATCATTTTGACTTAAGGCTTTAGGGATATGATTTCTTGCAGCTATATTTTTAACTTCTAGCTCTATCACCGCCAGCTTCGAGTTTGTTGACACCACTTCGCTATCTATTAGAATGTTTAATTATTTAAAGTAATTACCATTAAGAAATGCTTTCCTCTCTGACTAAATCTTTTCGCAATCTATTTTACATGCCATTCCTTGCAGGACACAATTGACCAGCTAATCCCTTACAAGGAAAACTAGCGATTTCCTAAGTATCACTTTTGCCAATCGTTTGTAGTTTGTTATTTCGAGAATAACCAGCTTATCCATGATTACCAATACCATTCTGAACATTCAAGGGAGGCAGGAAATTCGAACTAAAGTCTTAACGACAATTGAGTTATGTAAACGAGTATGCAACTTAAGTTTTCAGTTGGTGCTTCCGAGATCGTGTTTTTTCTGTTGGTTGGAAGATAGCATGTCAAGAGTAGTCCCCGGCCTTATCGGTGCATATCTCTTCTTGCTGTTCTTTGCAAGATACTGGAGAGGGTTAAGGACCGATGGAGAAAGTGGTTTATCTGGTGTCGTACTGGTAGTACGGCTTCTGTGCTGTGGGATGGACGAAAGATGCATGAATACACGTAAAAGACTGCGTTATGAGGGGTATTGACGAGCACGTCCTTAGATCTTTGTCGATTTGAAGGGTGTAATTGACTATTTTAGCTGGGAAGTAGGGTTGAATGAGCTACGGGCTTACGACTGTCGAGGTGTAGCCCTCTGGGAGAGCTACATCTCCAACAGGTTAGGATATACAAGAGGTTTGTGTGGGAGGATATAATTAGATTTAGAATCTAATGATGGACGGAGGGTGCAGCCATGATGTCAACCGTTTTCGAATAGGTCCTGAAGGTTGGAGTAGCGATATTGAAGGAAGAGACGGTTACAATGATGCTGAATAGCTCATCTTCGCACACAAGCTTCCCTTCGATAAAATTCGGATGGACGGGCTATTCGCGCGATCCGTTGTTGTGCGTTCATTGTTTTTGTATCATTATTAATGATTGCCTATTTATTTTAAAATGTCTTTTTTTGTAATTTAATTTGGCATGCTATGCTCAACTTTCATAATGATCAAGCGAGTGTTCGTAGGTAGGAAACTGCGTACCTGTTATTGTATATTCACACCCAAAACCAGATGCCGATACTCTGGTGCTGCGCGAATGTTAGGTATTACCAGGTAGTGAACAATTTTAGATTTGCCTGGCTACCACCTAATAACTTCATTCTTTCATTAGCGGAGTGTCACCATTTATGTCCGTAACGATGTTGCCTTTCATCTAGTTCCACTTCTTGGGGAAATACTCCAATCTGGAGCTTATCTTCATCTGGATGAAAAACAATATCCAAAAGCATATCATATTACTGTGTACAGAAGCTCGGAATTGAGTGCATCACATACCACCACATAGTTGGATAATTTTTCAAGATATAGTCGTCCCGAAAATCACAAGAAACACGTGCAACAGAATTTTGAAACCAAGCTAAATTCGATGCCTAAGAATGCCAGATCTTTTTGATTATGTGTGAAACCGGTCAATAATAACTTTATAACATCCTATGGTGACCAAACAGTTGTTAATCTGATTGAAAAAGTAAACTTCTGGCAGTGAGTTTCGCTAGGAACTCTAGACTTTCACAGTCAAATCAAAGTCGCCCTCAACTACCATCCTCTAATTCACGCTGCCACCCCTTCACTTTCGAACTAGGTTTATTTCCAAGACCCTGCACTAGCTCAATGTTAACAAATCTTCTAGTCGGATGGAATCTCTCCCAGTCCTTAAGAGATGTGTTTCCCCTCTGGCTAAACCACTTCGTAATTTTTATCATCAGGGTGCTTTCTGTAGATTCGAAAAGTCGAGAATGTTCAGCAACAGCAAACTCCGCTAACTATCTCCGTATTACCATTACCTCTGTGCTTTCAAAAGAAATGGAAACTGCTTTTAATAACAGAATAGTGATATGATTTCCGCTCGGGACGATCTTCGGGAGATCTCCAAGGGTATCTAACTAAAAGGTTTAAACTCTTTTATATATAAATTAGGCAAAGGGCTAGTACTTACGCTTGACATTACGAAAGCGTTTGACAGAGTTTAGCATAAATGTCTCTTAGGCTTTGGCTTTAACTCGGCTTTCCTTAAATGGATTGAGAGCTTCCTCTCTGAGCGTTCCATATGAGTGTTACTACATGGAGTTACCTGTACCCGCTTTCTAACAGTGTCATCACCCACCCTTTTTTCAGTCTTTATAAACGAGCTTCTGTCGTTAACTCTCAATCATATCCATGGTTTCGCTGATGACAACTCACTTGACAACATCATCCAATTTAACTCTCCTGCGGAGGCATGTCTAACTTTAGCGTCCTCATACCGTAATGATTCAATAGATTCATGAAAAGCAGAATTGAGTTTAATTACTGGAAAATACAGTCCAGTCATCTATCTCTACAACATTATGTTCCGGCCTCGGCCACTTTGATGTACTTCAGTGACGTGCAGATTCCACCTTATGCAGAATTTACGTTACTTTGTGTAAAATTTAACAATTGTCTTTATTGGAGTCAACACATCTACGAAGTCGCTCTTAATGCCTCAAAACGTTTAGGTATTCAACGGAAGTATAAGAAATATTTTTTACATCTGACCTGGCTACCATCTACAGGCCACATATCCGGCTACGTCTTAAGTATAACTCGCATGTCGGGGCTGGAGTCCCAGAATCACATCTTGCGTTGCTCGATCGCATCCAAGAACAAGTGTTCTTTGTTTTGGAGACGAAACTGAATCGGCTTGTATAGAGTTCCTTGAGCATCGCCGAAATATCGGAGTATTCTGCATTTATTATAGATTTTTTCATGGTAAATATTGTAAGGAACTGAAAGACGTAATAGCTTCTCTCAAACATGCCCCTCGTAGTACTTGCTAAGCTGCAAATGCTCAGAACTACCGTATGAAGAATTTTCCATGAGGTACAGTGACATCTAGACAGTTCTTCATCCCCTGGACGTCAATGATGATGAGGCAAACTGTTTCCAGCGGCATAAAATTCCCAACAATTCAAAAACAACGTCCATCTGTCATTTGAGACTCATTCCTTTGGCACTTGTTTCCTTTACACGTGTCGATCTAACTATGTATTGCGCGGTTGGGATTCAAGCTGAATCTTGTGGAACTCAAGAAGCGTTTCCTTATTGCTGTGGATCAGCAAAGTTCTATGACACGAATGAGGCCTTACAAAATGACCGGTTTGTACATTATAAAGAATATCCTTTAAGTCCGTCTGTTTTGAATTGCTTTGAATTTAGCACCATTTTTTTGTAACGGTCGGGCAGCGTTTTCCAGATATTCTATTCCAAACATAACCTCCATATCTACACTCTTTATTGTTATCCAATAGCTGAAGCTATCGCAGTATGAAACGTTAGTATGGAATGAAACTTTGACGACTGAAAAGGGGAGTCGTTTGACTAACGCGTGCCAATGAGTGATCCTGCAAGCATGTTTACCTGTATGACGGCTAATATTAGAATTAAAAGTGAAGCGCCGTGCTTATCCTCTACAGGATGAGATTGGGGAGAGGAGCTTTCGGGAATAAACAATACCCTGAACTTAAGGCCCCTTCGATAGTGTGAATAGTGAAAACCGTTGGTTCACATTTTGGTTTCTTGGAGTCTTAAGCTTCACAAGAGAGTATTTTAACTTTCAGTCTAATATAATAATATACGGGAAGAAACCAAACATTCGCAGAAGTTTGTAGTGTGAATGGTTAACAACCTTTCCACAATAAAAAATAAAATTTTAAGAACTAGATTGCACTGGGGTCATGTAGTTGGGCCTATTGTACTTCCCCTATTTAGAAATAGAGATAGATGTTATTACACTTGTGCCACTTGGTAAGATCTGCAAACCCAAGCAAGCACGAATATTTGACGTCAATGAGATCGTCCGGTTCTGAGAAGAATCTAGAGCCCAAAGAAAGGAGACAACTGTTGGAGATTTGCAAACAGTGACAACGATAGTGTTTGACTGGTACCGCGTTTCCTTGTAACCTTTGCAAAGGCTGTTGCTCGTGATTTGCAGCTGGAAAGTGTGGGGCTTAAGCAGGTACTGACCTGTTGTCAGACTGACAATAGTACGTACGCTACTTGGACTATTTTATAATAGCTGAGTTCTGATCTTTCATTCGGTTCTTTTCAAAAGGATTTTGCCGTTCTACAGCTATCCAGCTGCCGCGATCCCGTCGAGAAAGAGTCCAAAATATTTCGTTTGAAGCTACTCTATGCGTCAAGACCAGCCGGGTCGTGACGCTGAGCTCTTCACATCTAGCAACGGTGTAGTACAGCTGGTAGAACCCCACTCGTCTACCTGATATTGCGGGATAGTCTTCAAACTTGCTTGACCTCCTTTTAACCACTCACCCGCAAAAGTATGAGGTCTCGTTGGTGGCTCCAGTTGATACACCCGAGCACAGTTTCCTACCTCTACATCAAATCCACCGACTACAAAGACACCACGTAGAATGGTAAGGCATTATAAGAAAGCCAATTGGGAGGCTCTTAATGCATTCTAATGGGCCTTTAATGGGAGGCTTTGTAATGAGTCTGGAAATCGTCACGTCATCTCGCAACTTGTGACCGAAACAATCATAAAAGGCATGAGGCTTTTTATTCCAAGCAATCTCAAAAGGATCGGACTTGCAAATGATTCGTGGTTCAGCAATTGGAGCCAAAAGCAGTTTTTTCTTACCTATCACAACAAACCGTCGGTAGAAACCTCAGATTTATTAAAAGTTGCAAGAAACGCCTGCAATAAAATTTTAAGGCGAGCTAAATTTGAATATGATTAGAAACGTCGACTTAAGATCATTGAGAATCCCATAAGCTCAAGATCTTTCTGGTCATTTGGGAGATCGGTCGATAAAAATTTATCACATCTTAAACACCTCCTCTTCTCGATGGTGACCGAACCGTTGTTGATCCTGCTGAAAAACAAACCTTGTTTCAGCAGGCTTCGCTAGAAACTCGAAGCTTCCACAGTCAGACCAGACTCTGGCTTATCGCTGCCACTACTTCGTTTTAGAGCTAGGGCTATTTCCAGCGTCCTGCAGGAGGGCAATTTCCAGCGTCCTGCAGGAG
Organism: Chorisops tibialis; assembly: GCA_963669355.1. Classification (NCBI taxonomy): domain Eukaryota; kingdom Metazoa; phylum Arthropoda; class Insecta; order Diptera; family Stratiomyidae; genus Chorisops; species Chorisops tibialis. Next base: position 213,031,305 of record OY770263.1, on the reverse strand, counting down.
CTCAATATTCACAAGTCTGCTGGAACAGATATCATCTCCCTCTACAATCTTTCAGACTCTTTAGGGAGCTTTCCTCAGTTCTGGTCGCGAATGTTCAGCCAATTCCATAGAAACGAAGCAAAGCAAACACCGCTAATTACCGCTCCATAGCCATTACTTCAGTACTTTCAAAGTAATGGAAACTACTGTCAATCGCAAGATAGTCAACTTTCTTGCGGATAAAAATTTCATTCATGATCGCCAATATGGATTTCGCTCGAATCGTTCTACAGGCGATCTCCTGGTCTACCTTCCCGAGCGTTGGAATTTCTACATCCACAAATTTGGTGAAGGTCAAGTTCTTCCTCTTGGCATCGTCAAAGCGTTTGACACAAATGTCTCTTACCTAATCTAAAGGCCTTCGGCTTTAACACTTCGTTTCATTAATAGATTGGGAGATTCCTCTTCGAGCGCTCTATTTGACTCGTGTCAGACGGAGTAACTTCTGCACCCGTTTCCGTTGATTGCGGCATCCCTCAGGGCTCATTTTTATTTCCCACTTTCTTTTTGGTCTTCATAAAGGACTTTCTGTTGTTTACTTTCAATCCTATTTGCTGTTTCGTAGATGACAACACTCTAGATAGCATTTACCAATTTGACTCTCCTCGTTCGACATCGGTGGCCTCATGTCGTAATGAGCCGATTCAATCATTGAACTCTGACCTCAGTTTAATCTTGGAATGGGGCAGGAAAAATAGAGTAGAGTTTAATGCCTTAAAAATGCAGTCCTGTTCCGACGTTCCGACGTCGGTCACTAATATGTCCTTAAATGGTGTACAGATTTCACCTTCTGCAGACTTTACGTTACTAGGTGTAAAATGTTACAATCGCCTTGATTGGAGCCAACATATTTACGAAGTCGCTCTTGATGCTTCGAAACGTCTAGGTATTCTGCGAAAGTGTAAGAAATAGTTTTCTGCTTCCGAACTAGCTACCATCTATTAGGTTTATATCTGTCTACGTCTTGAGAATTACTCGCATTTTTGGACTGGGGCCCCAAAGTCACACCTAGCTTTGCTGGACCGTATTCAAAAACACGCATTCTAAATATTTGGAGATGAGGCTATATCGGCTTTAATAGACTCCCTCGAGCATTGTCGAAATATCGGATACTATAGATATTTCCATGGTAATTCCAGTAAGGAGCTGAAAGCTCTTATACCCCATACATTTCATGCCCGTCGAAATATTCGCTAAGCTGTACGCTCACACGAGTACACTGTGAATCCTTTGCCATGGAGAACAGTGAAATTTAGGCAGTCCTTCATTCCTCGACAGTAATGTGAAATTCATTACCAGACAATCGATTTTCAACAGGATACAACCTCCTAAAATTTTAGAACAACGTTCACCGCCACCTCTTCCTTTCTGTGCTTAGCTTCTCTCTTTCTTTACAATGTCACTACAGCCCAAATCGGGCCTTGGCCTCCTGACCTTCAGGTTCCTTAACATTTTTCATTATTTATTGGGAGTAAATTTTTCATTTTCCTAGTTTGAGGTGACTAAGGTATCACCAAGCAGGCAGCATGCTGGAATTATACGTCGATCGGGATTTGAACTCACGACCTTCGTATTGTAGATCAGAACGCTACTAGGCTATATGTACTCTACTGATTACCTACTAAGTTTCCCCGTACCCATGTCGACTTAACTGTAAATCGCGCATTAAAGGGTGAACCCCTAAACTATTTTCGATGGCCGTAAGAAAAAAACTTTTATAATCATCTAAAATACTCAGCACAATATTGATGCCTCTAAACGTTTAAGTATTCTCCTTACAGCCCAGTTGACACTTTGGAATTGGCTAGACCTAGTGCACTAGCAATACGCAGTAGCATGTCACTAGCGTAGTAGCAACGAGTGTCCTAGTGCTATTAGCACATTCCCTTGTGCTGGTGCTACTATCGCAAAAAAAAGTTGAAAGCGGGTTTATTTTGTGCTAGAAGAAGCACGCTAGTAAAGTATTTAAAATGGCGGCAAATAGAAAATTAATTGAAAGTCGTCTAAATATATATTATGCCTTTTAATCCACGCTGGGAGTACAATTACCGTTTTCAGGGCATTAAAAATACATCTCGCTTCATTAGATCGTCTCTAAAAACGAGCAACACATTAGAGATGAAATCATAAACGATTTTATAGACTCCCGCAAAAATAGCTTAAATGTCGGAGTTTTCAGCATTTATTGTTGTTAGTTTCATGGTTAATGCAATTAGCAATTTTATGAAATCATCTTAGTAGTACCTTAGTGGGTAGCGTCTGTTGGTCCACAGTGCGAAGATCGTGAGTTCTAATCTCGATCGACGCATAATTCTAGCACACTGCCAGGTAATCTGGATTACCTCAATCTGCGAAAATGAAAATTCGTTAGAGGGTTGTGCGAAGGGCTAACTACTCTTCCGGAGTAACAAATAAAATGTTAAGGAACCTGGAGGTTAGAAGGCGAATGACCGACTTGGGTTTAGAGCCATGGAAGAAATCCATGAACTCACCCTTTTACTCGTCATTCACGGCCAGATAAAATATTTTAACTTGCATTTTGTGTCGAGGGTACTAGTTTTAACACTGACATTTTACTAGGATTCTGGTAGAAATGATGAGCTATTCCTAAAATTCCCCAAATTAGCAATTGAGGATTTCCGTCAATCGAAATGAATCATTTTGTAGCTAAAAGAAATTGATACGGGTATACACTCGGCAGAAAAAGTCTGCGTACACACTCAACACATCCAACATATCTATAAAAAACATCGTTTTAAGTAATTTATTTCATAATAATTTTTACTATTTTTTTTCATGGCTTTATTACAAACATAAAACAAAACAAAAATGATGATTATTGTACTTCATAAAAATATTAAAATTAAAAAACGAAAACAAATCCTGAATTGCAACAATAAAAAGTCTGCGTACAAATAATTATTTTCAAAATAAAACAATTATTTTTCCTCGTTAATAGCTTGTGGGATATCCTGGTCTCTTTATTACTTCCCATAACCGTTTTTGCATGGAATCTACCAGCTTCTTAGTGAACTCTGGGGTTATTGAATTCCACTCCTGGACTTCCTTGAGCATTACCTTCGACGTTATTGTTTCCGCTCGAATCCTTTGTTCCAGCTCTATTGGATTAAGGTCAGGAGATTGTGGCGATGTACGAAGCTGATTTTGGGCATTATTCAGCAACCAGAGTCTTACTACCTCCGCAGTGTGCTTAGGGTCGTTGTCTTATTGGAAGTAAAAGTTTTCGCTTAAGCCCAAATGTTCTGCACTTTTCTTTAAATTGCGCTTGAGAATATTAAGGTAGTCTATTTTATTCGTAATACTTTCAATAAACTCCATTTTTCCAACTCCTCCACTAGCCATACACCCCCATATCATAACACCGCAACCACCGTGCTTTACTGTTGGACAGAGATTTTATACGTCGAAGGCCGCGTTAGTTTTTCTCCATACAATCTTCCAACCTTTGATTCCAAGAATACAAAATTTACTTTCATCCGAGAAAATAAGTTGTTTCCAAAATTCTTTTGGCTTATTTATGTGTTCCTTAGCAAACGCCAGCCGCTTGAGTCTGTTTACTGTTGTTATAAATGGCTTTCTACGGGCAACGCGTCCGTGATACCGATATTTCCTAAAAATTTTACGAACACCATCATCAGAAATAGACTTGCAGTACTTAGCTCTGATGTCTTTTGCCATATCAGCTGCAGTTAATCTAGGATTAGCCTTCATCGTTCGGAGCAAACTCCGAGTTTGCTGAGGGCTCAACTTTGGAGGACGGCCATATCTGGGTTTCGAAACCAAAACTCCTGTGTTTTTGAAGTTGTTTACGACTCGTTGGACAGATGAATGACTTCTGCTGACTATTGCACCTATTTCACGATATGACGTACCTTTTTTTCCACAAATCCACGATAATTTTCCTTTCCCCAAGTTCAATTTCCTTTCCTTTATTAGACATCTCTTACTTAACGTTTTTTAGCAATTATTTTTAACTCAAACCTTAGATAAAAACACGTTTATCAACTTTCCTACACAAACTTTATTGTTATTAATGATTTAACTGCAACTCAGAGACTTTGACTTTCATTTATACGCTTTGTACGCAGACTTTTTGTTCCCGGAATTTCAGACTATTTTTCGTTTCCGAATTTTACCGTTGTCTTAGAGTACAGTAATTCTCATTTTTGTTTTGTTTTATGTTCATAATGAAGTAATGAAAAATAGAAAAAAAAAATATTTCGGAATAAAATGTTAGAAACGATGTTTTTTATAGATATGCATGTCGAATGTGTTAGGTATGTACGCAAACTTTTTCTGCCGAGTGTATGTGTCTAAATTCAAATAAAGAGCCTGCGAATATGCTTTCTTAATTGATGTTACACTGCTTAAATTTTGTCTGATTTTTGCAAAAATGATAAAATAGCTTTCGATTTAAGGATTTTTATTTTCTTTTTTAAGAATTACTAAAAGTTGGCGCTAAGTTTGCTTCCGCTCAGTGTAAAGGATTACAGAGCTTCGAAGGAGTACACATAAAGTTAATTTGTTAAGAATGGAAGAAATGATTTTATGAGGAAATGGAAAAGTAAAGAAGAAGCTTGTACAAATAAAGCAATGACACAACATTAAGTACTACTAAAGACAAAAAGAATATATTTTAATAGCTCATGACTAACGCACGACTAACGAACATATATCGCATAAAGATTATAAATTAAAAGCCTGAGACGTTTCTTTTTATGTCGGATTGAAAGACATGCATTTCATTTCGATATAAAAATAAAACTTGAGTCAATAAAGTATTTATAAAAGAAAGTATAAAATTATAATCTGGCTGTGGTCTATGGAAGAACATGCAATATTACGATGGTTGCTTAAGAATAGTTCTCGTGTTTAGTTATTTGATGCGTTGTAATAAATTTTCGGATTGTTAAAATGCTTTTAACGATTACTTGCGAAAATACAGAGCTACTTAAATTATAGCTTAGTACTTATCTATGTAATAAAGAATGAGTGTATCTTTCGGAAAGAAGGATAACACTTTTATGGCTGTAATAGCTTTTATTTATAATGATCAACAAAATTTAATTTACTTATGGTTGTAGGTAAACATCAATTCGAGCCCATTTTACAATATTTTTTTGTTTTAGTACTTATTTTTATGATTTCATTGATCGAAGCTGATTTCCGGTGTACCATGAAGTTCCTTGATTTGTCGAAAATGTTTTAAGTTTTTAAAATTAGCAGTAAATTTTCAGTTGTTCCAGTTACAACTTTTAAAAATTGAAAAATTTCTTTAGATTTGAGTAGTAGAATCTTTAAAAATAGATCTTGATTTTTTTTTTCCTGGCACATCAACTATAGAAAATCCTGTCTGAAAATTATTTATCCCATTGTGGGAAATCATGTTATCAGAAGGTAAGTTTTTGGAACAACTGAAACAGGTAGCGAAAAAATTTAAATCTGTGCCAGATGAATTAAAAATGGACAAAAATGTATTTCATGCTTTTCCTCGTCCGTTTGCTTAATATCGTATCCTTGAATACATTCCGAGCAGAGCCAAAGCATTCAGGATTACGTTTCACATTGCATTCAAACAAAGAATGAAGTAAACATTACAAACACACTGCATCTTTCTTCATCTGAATTTTCGTTTTGTGGTATTGCTTATATTTAAGTTCTCGAAATTTACTAACAAATATTTGCACATATTCAGCTGGCGGATTTACTATCAACTGTCCACAAAGAATAGCAACCTTACTGGTACTTATCTAATTTCCAATCTCGAGGGATACCATACACACTTGCATGTTCTACAATCCGATCAGGACTTTACCTAATCGGGTCATAATTCTTCCACCAAATCTACGAAATATTGCACTCTGCAAATATATATTACGAACATGGGAAAAATCTTATAAGCAATCCTCTTTGCGGTATAATCTTGAGTCCTGACTAGAATACTAAATACGTGTGAGACCATTAATAAATCAAAAGTTCATTAAGGACGAGAATCTGGTGGTGGCGTTGTTGTTGGTGCGATACGGACGAGAGATCTTGTGTAAGCTAAAACTAATTGAGTATCTCCTATTGGAAAACTAAAGTTTATTTGTGGCTTAGCTTGTTCAAATTGCATGCAAATTTAATGAATTTAATTGTCGATTAATTTCCATGAGAAAGCTAATTATCATTTAAGTATGTACAGGATACCTAGATGAAAAAAAATAAGCTCCATTTTAAGTACCAAATAAAATATCTGGATTACCTCAATCTGCGAAAATGAAAATTCGTAGATAGGGGGTTGTGCGAAGGGCTAACAACTCTTCCGGAGTAACAAATAAAATGTAAAGGAATCCGAAGGTCAGGTGACCAAGGACCGACTAGGGCTGTAGAGTCATTGAAGATATCCATGAACTAAACCAATCACCTTTCTGGTGGTTTTTTTCACCTAAAATTCAGTAAATTTTTTATAATAGACTTCATTATATCGGAAAATATAAACTCCAGCACTACGCTGCCGAAGTCCTTATCTTTTATGTTCGGAGAAAAATCTAAAGTGATGCTAAACGTCCTAGAGGTAACTTGCAGGTGGGTAAGCAACCCCACTGCCTGCTATTTAAAATTACAATGGTGACAAAATTTTACAAGCCCTTGGCACAATCTACGTAATTATAATTGATTTCAATGCGAAATCCCCAGGTCCCTTAACTACGATGTTGTAAATATGTTATACGTTCTGGGTGGTATCGATGAGGTCGAATTATCTACAAGTAATAAGTTCATGATTGCGTCGTTGTATTCAGCGCCATAAATAGCATAGACCTGGCATTTACGTAAGGTTACAATATCGAAACTGTCGCTTTTGAAATTGATATTGGATATTAGAATATCGTAGATGTGGAAAGTACCTATATTAACTGGTTGGAATCTTGCCATTCAATTTTGAAATAATTTTGATAGTGTTTAGATAAATTTTAAATATGTATGTAAACAGGATTTGTAAAATCTGGAAAATTGGTGCAATCTGGCGGACAATTTAATGCTTTTCACGATTGAGACTCATTGTGGAGATGTGTTTGGCTCTGGCTTCTTTTCAGTAAGCTTTGACCGCAAAATTTCCAGAAATTTAAAAGAAATGCCAAACTTCTTACGGTAATGGCAGAATACAGGATTGAAGATTCAAAACTTTTAGTGAGACTTCATGAACAATATAATTCAAATAAAATAATCTTACCATCTATATTCTAATAATGTTGTCGCCATAGTTTTATGGCTGACAATACAGCGAAGTCAATACTAAATTAAAATTTTCTTAAATTTATAATCAAAAACTAATTTTAATTAATTAGTATCGAGTCCATTATATGATGTGTGCACTTGCTACGTTGCTGGGACGGAAATAAATTAACTTTGAAAACTAAAACTTAAAACTAAACTTAATTCTTCAACAAGAGAGATATGTAAGTACCTCAGTCAAAATTTAATTAGCCGCAGTAGATATTATTTGAAATTCAATCTTGTCGGGTTTTCGTCGTAAAAGGATGAATAGAGATGATCAAGAAGTGAGTCAAGATAAATTGAATTTATCAGTGGGTTTGGACGTTCGACCATCTTCTCAAGAGCAGTTTTTGCAAGACCGCATTCCATTACAGGGGTAATTTTAGTTTCTCGGTAGATAGATAAGTATCTATAAAATTTCTTTTAAGGTCGAAGATAATAAGAAAGACAGTGCCGCAGTATTTTCCTTTCAAATAATTGAAGTTCCTCAGATACAGTGGGAGAGATAATATGGATTCAGGTTACAAATCCGTATGAAATTGTCGGTCGAATCATATATGAGTAGTTTCGTCGAACTTTCCAAGGTTAAGATTTCAAAAGAGGTCTTAAAGGACTTGGGGCTTTTCGTTCTTTTTGGACAGCTTGTCCAGTGTGTGGGTTGTATTTCAGTCTATGGTGGAATTTCATCCCTAGGTTTTAGTAGAATCTTTAAAATGAATGTCTCTGCCGCCTAATAATAATTTCATCTCCTTGCTCTGTTTAACAGCATTGCTGGGTCTATTGCCACTAGCATTCCTAAAGCAAATAAGTTCCGATTTGTCGACGTTGACTTTAACACCCAAGGTTTTATAAAACTCGTTTGCTGCTTCAAAATGTATCGTCTGCGTAAAAGCTTGCCTAGGAGACCGTCGAAGTTCTCCTTCATGAGTCTGTGAAATGAATGTTCGAAAATCATAGAGAAAGAAATTAAACAGTTTTGGCCCACTGATAGAACCCTGAGCTAGACCAGATTTTACAGCTACATTTTTGGAAGTTTTCATGTTTATTTGTTTGAAAAGATCGCGATTATTGAGAAAATCCAATATTATCCGAAGTAATACCAGCTTGTACACCAGTCTTATCATCCACTTAGAATCTAATACCTTCTGAAGATCCAATGCACAGGTGACTGTACAATGCTTTGGTCTCAAATTTTGAATTATTTGATTTTGAAGATAAAAGAGAGCATGTTCTGTCGAATGAGCTAAGGTGAACTGCGTATTTCAAATTTCATCTAATTAGCTTCATACGGAGCTCCAGTTGGTTCATCGAGAAGGAGTCTTTTCAGCGATCCTGTGGCATCAGAACGGACCAGTTTATGGTCTATATGCGCATGGACTTTTGTTTCGGCAGTTACCCCTACCTACCTACTTATTGAAATTATTTATAGACCAAGCCAAGTAATTTTGAATGGTTCCAATTTTTCTGGTTTTAATAGAAATCGATAAAATGCATTTTTCCATTCAACTTTCGTAACTATATAGGATCACGAGCTGATATGGCTACAGCAACGATAGAATCGATATAACCGACTAATCCTAATACATCACGTGCAGCAGTTAATAGTCTTATAAGCAGCGTGAGATACTAAATCATGTATTTCTCTCCACAGCTCTTGATGAAATCGAGGATTCCAGTGCAAATATGATAAGGTGTAGAGAATTATTAAATTCTGCTTCACAGGATAATTTTATGACAGAATTATTGTCGAAGCGACTTGGCTTGCAAACTTTTAAAATACTTCGACCAATTAGCGGCATTAGTCAAATGACTACAAAGGTCACCCAAAGCGTCTCCTTAACTATTAGATCCCGACACTCGGATTATCAATTTAACACAGAGGCTCTGGTTATTCAAACTAATGCTGATGATGTTCCAGTCATAACGTTTAACGTAATGAAGTGACAAATTTCATCTACTATAAGGCTCGCGGATCCATTATTTTACGCGACGTACTAAATTAGCATTCTGTTTGGAGGCGAGCATTTCTACATTCTGCTCCAAACGCAACAAATATCTTTGGGTAACGAGCTTCCCTTATTACAAAAAAGGTTGTTTGGCTGGGTAATTTGTTGTGGATTTAAGGACTCATTTGACTCAGTCGCGACTTACTGAATGATCAATATAATAATAGACCCTCTTCATTCTCAAATTGCCAGATTTTGGGAGTAGGAAGAATATACTACTGTTGATAGGAAACTTTCAGCGGAGGAAGATACTTACAATAAGATTGCACTTAGAGAATCGAAAACAACTGCATTGAAACGTTCTTATCGGCTTGAAAAAATGTTCAGTGCAGATTCTTATTTAAGGCAATTCTATGCAAAAGTTATCCATTCTGCTTGGTCATATATTTTTGGTAAGGCAACAACCATCATTCAATTCACCACTACATGCTGTATGGAAACATTCAGGTACAACAACTAAATTGCGGATTGTTTTTTATGGTTTGACGAAAACCTCTACAGGAACTTCAATTAACGACATCTAAGTGGTTAACAAACCATTTCAACAACCTTTGCTCAATAGCCTAGAATGCTGGACCGTTTCGACAATCGTTCTTGCGTGGTTATCAGGTAATATTTGTCGTTGGAAATTATTTATAAGTAACAGAGTATCTGAGATAATGACTACTGACTACTTTTCGCGAACATAAATCTTGGAGGCATGGTTCAGGTTTCTTGTCTGTCGATAATAACATTCCTGAAGAAAGTGGACTGCAACGTGGAAGAAGAACCTCATAAGATCATCTCTTTCATGACAGCTCTACTAGAAGATTTGAACGTTATAGACGAACTATTGAACATTTATTGCAGCTAATCCAAAATACAACAAACACCTATATTAGCGATCTGTTCGAGATTCTGTTGCAGCAAAGCGCCTTCCATACGTACAGGGAGTCTTAATGCACTTACTACGCTGGAACTTAATCAGTCAAAGATTGTTATTATTAAACATCTCCAAGGCGGGATATTTAGTTAATACATCAAAAAAAAAAAAAATTCTGAATTGAATGCTTGAATCACGCTCAAAATTCGCTGTATAGAACATTAGTTTCATGGACGAAGTAAATTCTATGAAACTCATTCTCGGTGTGTTTTATATTCTTAAAACCAAACAGAAGTATGGGAGGGGATAGAGGAGATGAAAGAATAACAAAATTTGTGATGCAGTTTTGTTAGGTTTCATTTAAAATTTCAAATTCGTAGCTTTTAATTTGTTGTTTATTAGTTAATTTGTTGAAATTGTTCAACAATTTTTTGTTTGCTTGGGAGGGAGTGGAATGGCAAGGGGATTCTAAAACTTTTGATGCATTATTATTTGAAATATTTTTGGGCTTGTACCAAATTTCAAACTTTTAATAGTTTGGTGATAATTGATTTCTTAAAAATGGTCGAAAAAATACTTCTGTATGGAGGGGGTAGGGGGAGGGGGGCGGGGGAGGGTGGTAGAAGTTTTGAAGGTAATCGACTAGTTAATATTTTAAACTTTTAAGCATCATTTTATACTCTAGATGAAATTTGAGAGTATATTGTGTTTGCCTTACCATTTGTAATGCTAAGAAATAATGCTGGCATAGAGCCGCCAAGCGTACAGAAATATTTTTTGTCGCTCAAAAACCCCGAATCCGTTTGTCCGTCTGTCTACAACATAACTCTCGATAGCGTTGACCTATCGTGCTGAAATTTGTCATATGTAATTTTTGGCAAAAAAGTAACTTTAAATTCGTGAACGGGCCATATCCCCGCTCCTTCTACCCTTTCCCATACAAATTTCATGAAATTTTGAAATTTAAAGAAATTGATTTTTCCCCGAAACCATTTCAGCTATTGACTTTAAAATTAGGTCATAGTATAAAGATGTGAACATCATTGACGCCAAAAAATATTAATCTGATACTTTTACTCCTTCTACCACCTAGCATACAAATGCACAATTTTCAAAAATACATTTATTTGGTTTTCGTAGCAACTAGTAAAGCTAAAAGAACCAATTTTTGCTGTAATTAATTATATTACAATTGCAACCAATTTTATAAAAAACTATCAACGTCACCTTGCTCCTTCTACCCCCTTCCATGCAAATTTCACGAAATTTCGGAACTTAACTTAAATTATTTTTCTTGAAAACCGTCAAAGCTATCAACTTTAAATTTTGAGAAAAGTTTACTATTACAAATATCAGTTGTGCGAAGGACTAACAACCCTTCCACAAAAAGTAATGAAAAATGTTAAGGAACCTGAATATCAGGAGGCCAAGGTCCGATTTGGGCTGTAGCGCCATTGTAGAAGAAGTAGATTACAAATATCATTCATGTTAAGGAATTTGGTTTTGATTCGAATGCTCCTTCTAGCCCTTTATATATGATACAAATAAACAATTTCGGTAAATGCATTTAATTGATTTTCATTGAACCTAGAAAAGTATAAACTTAAAATTTTGCCAGAATTTATCCCTTAATAATTGCAATAAATACTAAAAAAATATGAACTTCGCTTCCACCTCCAATACAAATTTTTGTTTTGGAAATTCAAGAAAAGCATTGGGCTTTACGCCCAATCATAATTCTGTTATGTTTAAAATAAATTTTATAAAATTTTCAAGTTTGTGGCTGAAAGTGTCACTCAAAAATTTTGAGTTCTTGTGACTTTTTCAAAACATGTGAACAAGGTGTTTTCAGGTTTCAGGCCCCCTTGAATAAAATTCATATGTTTTCTTTAAGTATATCCAAAAAAAATTTCGCACGTGCATACATCCATTAACGTGCGAAATTTTAACTTTGTATCTTTTGCCAGAGCCCTAAAAAAATTAGTGAAAATTTTCGAGTTTTTGTCCACCAAGGTGAATTCTTAAAAAAATTTGAAATCATATAGCTCTACAATTTGACAAAATTTCAAGTTAATACCTCTTTCGAATTATAATAAAGTAATTTGCAAACTGGTAAAGTTTTATCGCCCACATTTTCTATTTTTTAGTCTTATTCAAGAAATCAAGCAACAATCACTCCTTGAATAAAGTTAAATTTAAGTCAAAGTTAAAAACATAACAGAATTATGATTGGGCGCAAAGCCCAATCATATGATAGTCTAGATGAAATACTTACTTACCTTTTGTTTGGGTAAAAGCAGGGGAGTAGGTTTGTAATTTTTGTATGTAACATTGAATGTAGTATATAAAATATTTCATGCTGAATTAAAAGTTTCTTGCTTTCATAATTTTCGAGGAAATTGAACAATTTTTGTCTGAATTTATGGTATTAGCATGGGAGATGGCAGAGAAAGTGGGAAATTTTGGATGATTTTGAATCTGCTTATCAACATCCTAATCACATTGCTTTGTTACAATTGTAATGTTGATAGCTCTAAAATGTTCGAAGGAGAAAAACTTTTCTTGAACTTCCAATACAAAAATGTGTATGGGAGGTGGTAGAAGGAGTGAGGTGAAGGCGTTTTTTTAACATTTATTACAATTATTAAGGAATACATTCTGGCAAAATTTCAAGTTTCTACTTCTTCTAGTTTCTATGAAAATCAATTAAATGCATTTACCAAAATTCTGCATTTGTATGGGAGGGGGTAGAAGGAATATCCGAATCAAAACAAATTTTTTTGAAATCAATTATATTTAAAATAGTATACTTTTGTCAAATTTTGAAGTTGATAGCTTTGACGGTTTTGAAGAAAACTAATTGAATCGAAATTCCGAAATTTCATAAAATTTGTATGGGAGGGTTTAGAAGGAGTGAGGTAAAGTTGATAATTTTTCCAAAATTAGTTGCAATTATAATAAAATTAATTATGACAAAAATTGGTTCATTTAGCTTTGCTAGTTGCAATGCAAACCGAATAAATGCATTTTTGAAAATTGTCCATTTGTGTGAGAGGTGGTAGAAGGAGTAAGGAGATTAGATCAATATTTCTTGAGGTTAATGATATTTATATCATTATACTAGGACCTAATTTTCAACTCAATAGCTGAAATGGTTTCGGAGAAAAATCAATTTCTTTAAATTTCGAAATTTCATGAAATTTGTGTGGGAGGGGGGAGAAGGAGGGGGATGTGGCCCGTTCACGAACTTAAAGTTACTTTTTTGCTAAAAATGACACACAATAAATTTCAGCACGATAGCTCAAAGCGTTCGAGAGTTATGTTGTAGACAGACGGACAGACAGCAACTCGGAATCGAGGTTTTTGATAGACAACAAATATTTCTGTACCCTTGGCGGCTCTGTGCGAGCATTATTTCTTAGCGTTACAAATGGTGAGGCAAACACAATATACTTTCAAATTTCATCTAGAGTATAAACATAATAGGGCTACGATTGGGCGTAAAACCTAACCGTGCGATACTCTAGATGAAAGAGAAAATTTTTTAATTTAAGAAAATTTTGTAGGGGAAGTGGTAGAGGGGGAGACGACATTGAACTAGTTTTTTCACATCACGCTAAGGTTGCTATCAAAATGCTTTATACAAAATTTAGGATTCAAAAATTTAATAACAAAATTAGTGTTGTGGATTTAGTGAAATTGTGCACTTTGTATGAGGTGGTAGAAGAAGGGACGAGTTTTTAAAGACTTTTCCGGAAATAACTATAAGCATCATATGCTTGTTATGATTTAAATTGTATGTAGATCCGTAGCATTCACACTTTTTAGGAAAATTAAATATAGTTTTAAAGTTGTTGAATTGTTTCAAATTATATGGGAGGGAGTAGAAGGAGTGAAGCTATATGAATATTTTTTTTGGGCTTACTAATAACTCTACATAAATATTTAGTGCATAATTTCAGCTCGTTAAATATAATACGTACTGAGTAAATTGGTTTATAGTATTTAATAAAAAAATGCAGTTTATATGGGAGATGGTGAAAGGAAAAAGAGAACCCGAATAATTTTTATACACCAGATTGAAATTATTATGAAAGTAATATTTTCCAAATTTGAGATCAATAGCTTTCATGCGCTTTGAAAAAATTAGTTTATAGTCGAATATCGAAATTGTGTCATTTTGTATGGGAGGGCGTAGAAGGGATAAAGCTACTCGTCTAAATTTTTTGATCTTTCTAATAACTTTAAATAAATACTTAATGCACAATTTCAAACCGATAAATTATTATATACGCACTGAGTAAATTGGTTTATAGCATTTTATGAATAAGTGAAGTTTGTATGGGAGGTGGTAGAAGGAGGGGGAGGACATAAATAACTCTTATACAGTAGAATGGAATTATTGAAAAATTATTATATTCCAAATTGGAGATAAATAGCGTTTATACTTTTCGAGAAAAGCCGTTTATTGGCAAATTGCGTAATTGTGTCATTTTGTATGGGAAGGTAGAAGGGGTGAAGCGATTTGGCCCGTTCACGAACTTGTCCTTACTTTTTTGTCAAAAACGACGTTTACAAAATTTGAACTTTCAAGATCAACGCGTTCTCAAGCTAAAGAGAACACGGACGGACAGACGGACATCCGGTTTTGAGATTTTTGAGTAATAATATTAACTTCTGTATCAATAATTTTTTTCTCCGTGCCTTATTTTTTGGCGTAACAAACTTTGTGGTAAACTCATAATACTCACAGATTTCATCTAGAGTATAATGAGAAAAATTTTAACTCAAGTGGAAAATGATATACATACATATGTACTATGTTTAAGCAAACAGTGAAGCACGGCGGTGGACACAAAATTGCGTGGGGCTGCTTTACATGGTAGAACCTTGGTCCCCTGCTTAAGATCGACGGTATCATGAAAAAGGAAGACTACCTTAGCCTCTTGCCTAGTAAGTTATCCGGCGTCGTTGATGAATGCGCTTATCCACTAGACGAGATAGTGTTTCAACAGGATGGAGATCCCAAGCACACTGCGATTACCACGAAAAAAATAGCTTGCTGAGCAATAGTTTCAAACTATGCAGTGGTCTGCACAAAGTCCGGATTTGAATCCAATTAAAAATTTATGGGCGATTGTACAAAGAAAACTTTCGCTTCACAAACGTGCTCCAACTAACATGGCAGAACTCTGAGAAAGAGTAAGGAGTGAATGGACCAAAATTCCACATCAAACAATACAAAATTTGGTAGAAAGTATGCCAAAACGAACTGAAAGTGTCTTAGCCAACAAAGGACTTTGGACAAAGTCCTGATTTGTCAAAAAATTAAAATGGACAAAACTGGATAAATGATGTTACGAAGAATATTGAATTTTTCCTAAGTTTTTTAAATGAATTGTAATTTTTTTATTAATTGAGGAGAAGTGTTTTAAGTAATTGATGCAAAAACGAATTTCTCAATCATCTATAATAAAAAAAAGATACGTCAATTTTACTAAGAATTTTAATTTATTTATCCCCTTTTGTCCGTTACTGTATATATTAGACTCCTCAGGGTAGGCGGTAGAGTACCAGGACGTCAGCCGATATTACTACATCCAAAACACAAATTAGCGCGTTTGATCCTTGAACACGAGTATCGTCGTCTACTTCATATAGGGCCACAATTATTATTGGCATCCATTTGCTATACACTTTATTAACTCAAATTGTAGCCTGCTTCAATTCGAGGTCTCTGAGCGAATTATTCAACGATCCAAACCATCCAAACGTTACTGATGCGCTCCCTCCGGGACACTTCCTTATAGCTGATCTAGATTTCTCGATGGCAACTCATTCAACAAATAAAACAGCATTTCCCGCGAATATATACCTTAAACGGTAGACCAAAATTGAAAAGTATTCAACGAAATTTAGCTGTTGGAGAACTAGTCATCATTAAAGATGAGAAGCATACACCACTGTAATTTTCGAGTGAAATCCGTTCACCCGGGAAAGGACAACCTTGTACAACAGTAAAAACTTTACGAGGAACATTAATGCGATCTAGATTCATATGTAAAAATTATGCCGACTTCCTCTTGAAGCTTCCAACGAGAAAAATTAATCATCTGTTAATTGGTGGACGGAATGTTTAGTTTTCTTCACTTTCTTACTTAAATTTAAATCAAGCCATTCTTAACGAGTTAAGAAACTGATGTTTGTCCCTTACAGTCTTTTGTCTTACAAATACCAAATTCAAACTTATGAGTATGATGATAATGATGCAATAGCACTACAGCCCATATCGACCATTGGCTTCCCGGATGCAGCTCCTCCAGTTGTCTTGGTTCAATGGCCGCGTTCTCCAGCTTGAAAAATAGAGAACCGATCCGCAATCTGCGTCGACTGAGTTCTCCCATCGCTTTCGTGGCTTCCCCTGCGGTCAGTTGCCTTGAGCTTTGCCCTTGATTACTTGGTCTGGAATACGTTCCTCGTGCATTCCGCTCCACGTGGCCAGCCCATTTAAGCTCGCGCAGTTTTATCACGATAGATGCTGGTGGGACGTCAACTAGTTGATATAGCTCATGGTAGTATCTAATTCGCCAGTTATCTCCTTCCTTAACTGCTCCGTATAGCTTCCGAAAAATTTTTCGCTTAAACGTGTCGATTAGATTCTTCGAGACCTGCGTCAAGGTCCACGTTTCGCATATATAGCAGCACAGGACGAATTAATATCTTGTAGACGCGTAGTTTATTGTTTCGATGGACCTTTCTTGATTTAATTAAGGGAGGACCGCATAAAATGCTTTGTTAGCTGTCGTGATTCTTCTTTCATGTCGTTAATTGTCGTCCGTTGTGAGAAAGGCGTCCTAGGATACGAATTCATCCACCTGCTCGAAGCTATATTCGCCCATAGTAATATTCTGCCTCTCTGGTACATTCCTTCGAATCTGCGTCATGTATTTAATTTTTGCTTCATTGACTCTGAGCTTTACTTCACCCGCTGCCGACTCCAACTCCTTCTGAATGTACAGAAACTTAAAATAATCGTAGACATTTTTCAACATTTTACATAAAGACAACTTGTCCGCATTTCTCGTAAACTGAGAACTATTCTCTAAAGTTATTAAAGCTCACAAACAATTATACACCATATAAAGCAATGATACAGAAATTATAAAGGAAGCCACGAAAAGTAATATCAAAAACAAGCAAAACTCTACACACAAAAATACTGAAAAGTTTCGCAAATCTCACCTTGCCCAATTGCGCTGGCAGAACCATATTACTCGAATTGTTCTGCGTCGAGCCGTGACTGTCGTCCTTGACGTGTATCAGCCACGTAGCTTCACTGTGAAAACTTTTATCGGCAGCGAAACATCGCCATAAGCACTGAATGAGCATTGCAGCCGCCGGTATTTGCCGATTGAAATGTTTCTGCCGCTGTTTCTGCTGCACTTTCAGGGCAAACCCGCTCCCTAAAATACCCTGTGAGCAAAAATATTCCAATATTAAAATTTTATCGGGATGGGAAATTGAGTTGTGAAACTGATATAAAGTATTTTTTAATTAGGAAGGACCTCGCGTTCCAGAGGCGAAGTTATGGTCGAAATATGCGCTTCGGCCCAATCATTCGAACTTACCGCTGGCAGAGCGAAGAACGATATTGCGAATACGCTGAAACACGATGCAACTATTTTGCCCATCCAGGTTTGTGGCACGGCATCTCCGTAGCCGATTGTTGTAACAGTTATTACGCCCCACCAGAGGGCATCGGCATAGCTGCCGAAGTCGGTTGTTCCGTCCGGTCCCACCACATCCTTTTCGGCCAAATATACAAAATAGGAACTGAATATCAGCCCCAGAAAACCAATGTATAGTGTTGTAATTAATTCCTGCGGAAAGAAAATCGATACACAATTAATTAGTGCGGCAGCTCGGAGGAAATCGTTAACGGATGCTCGAGTAATTAGAAATTTAGATGGTGATGGGATAAGTACTTGCAGCTATTATTTATTAGCGAGAGCTTATCATAAATGCGATTCATCTTACCTGTCGATGGATAAAGACAACCGATCCAAGCAACCGCCACGTACCGCCCTGTCGATCGACGTGAAGCATCCGGAGAATTTGTAGGAATCGAATGCCTCGTATTGCGCTTGTTGCAAAAACTTGTCCATTGGAACCGACGGACAGGACAACCATGGAAGCTACTACAACTATGAGATCTGAAAGGTAATTATTGATTTTTATTAGGTTAGTAGTTTTTTTTTTCAAAATTTCTTTAGTAAACAAAACACGATGCATGGTTAAAGTTTTTATACTTTAAATTAAATCTGAGAGTTTATAAGTTTGATCCAGGCAACCAATTCAAGCCTAGGACACACTTTATCTGCGCTTCGCAATATGGCCTGGGGAGTCGGGAGTGTCTACAAACTGCGAATACCCGAGGAAGGGAACAAAAACACTCTCAAGGGCAATTAAGTGGAAAGGGATCTAAGAATAGAAAGCATGACTTACGCTGCGGACAAGATTTCCATGGACACGGATATGGAGAGCAGAAATTAAATAACAGATTCGGATGCTACGCCTACACTATTACATCACAAAACTACAAGTACTAGCTTCTCAAGAGGAAGATAAGAGACGTACGGCCATTATGGCCAAAAAGAACTTTAATATCTTTCTACAGCACATACGACTTAAGGGTGGCACAGATTTAGAGCGAAAACCAACAAGCCGCCACTGTTAATCGCATCAATTTACATGACGCTTGACATGCCATCTCCAACACAGCAGCTACGGACACAAACGAAGGAGGTCGCACGGACGAAGCTCAACTTGGTATTTTTAGGGGAAGCAAACTTTGATCACAAGACATGGGGAGGGAGATAAGGACACTCATGAAAGAGGTGAGTCTCTGCTACTCTTCATATTAAAAACTAACCTACTAATCAGCAACCGAGGCAGCGTGCCAACTTATAATGGCTACACTAGCGAAAGCGTTCTCGACCCAACACTTTATACAGACTCGGACGTATATAATTTGGAAAATTGAAAGGTCTTTGACAACTTTCCGAACCCAGATATATAGGATTCGATAAGGCGTTTACTCCAAACAAAAGTTTAAAGGCGTTCAGAAATCCGGCAAATGTGGACTGGAATATTTGGAATACAGCAGTCTCTGAAACAAGGTATGTCCTTAAACAAATCCTCATCCACCATGGTGGAACCACCTACTCAGAAGCACACAATACGCGGCTGGAGAAAATTCCAGGACTTTTCACGATAAACAGACTAAGGTGGGCACTAAGCTCGTTCAACCCTTATAAGTCGCTGGACGGAATAATACCAGCCATGATACAAACCGAAGGTCATTCCGTGGCTGATAATGATTTATTTTTTGAGATGTCTCGAACTAAACTGCCCCCAATATGGAGAGACGGTAAATAGGTAGAGATGGCTACCCAGACACAAGTCCGAGTGCACATAGACCACAAGCTGGTCCGTTGTGATGCAACGGATGCACTCAGTGAACAAACCGGAGCTTTAAGCATTGAACGCTCCTGGCTCCTGCTTTTACCAGATTGCCGAAACTATCGAAGAAGTGTGCATCTAGATGGCATCTCCTTCTTCTAGAGGTAGCAGGGCAAGTACATAAGACTAGGGGGATAAATGCTAAACAGTTGTTGTGCTCTACAATTTGGACGATAGGACCGGAGTGATTGACAACTACAGGAGAAAATTGGCCTAATAGTGAGATCAACATTGACGCCTCTGTTCTATCTTGCTTGAGTGTTGGGATAGATGCATCACCGGAAAGCTGCAACAACCCTATAATAATGTGCACTAAATACAGCAAATTGCGTCGGTTACTTAGAGTTACGGCGTATTGCTTGCGTTTTATGAGAAGATCAGGACCTTCTTCCAAAGAGAGTAGGGCAAGCACATAATAGATGAAGAATCATCGCTTCGTCTTCCTCATCTTTGCAGTTCCTGTTGAAATCATTAAACGGATGGCCAAGCCTCTAAGCAAGTCTGCCTATCAGGCAGTATCTTGTAACGATATCAGTCTACCGGAGCGTTTTAGATCCAGCACAGGCCGAACCCGTCTGATGGAATTACATGTAACACCGTTTGCCCATCTGTTGAGAGGTACACTCAGTTCCTCTTTCTTAGATTGAATCTGTAAGTTAGTTCCGTGGCGGGCGTATTTATCGACCTTGTAGTTCCCAGAATGGCCCAATGCGCTAGCGAATGTTGAATTGGTCAGTTAACTATCGCAGAGATGCGGGACAATCAAGAACAGTCTTGAATGTAGATCTGACTGATTCCAGTGGTTTAATAGCAGTCTGGCTATTAGTGAAGATGCCAATATCCAGGTCAAGGTTTCTTTTATCGTCATCACTCCTGCTTATTTTATTTAGGGAACACGTGAGAGCACCGCACCTTTTTTGGCCTATTGTGCATTTATTGTCCATCTACCCTACGATAACTCGATAGTTTTGGCTAATCTAAGTATGTCTAAGGGAGCCATATTGGCTAGTTCATTTGTTGTAAGAAAACCTTTTCCTAGAAGATTGAATATTTTCCTTGCCACTGCCTCGAAGTGACATAGGACATGCTCTGTCGTTTCTGAGTCTTTGAGATAGAGGCGGTAGATGTCAGTTTCAGCTAGACTCATATTTTTGAGGTGGTGGTTTACTCTACTATGCCCCGTCAATAGGCCAATTAGAGTACTAATATCACTTTTGCTGAATTTTAGAATACCCTTATTTTATTTAAATAAATTTCTGTGAGATTGATAAACCTGAAAGTCTATTCCAGCAGATTCTATGCTCTTGTTCAATCCACTCTCTAAGTGTAAGGTTGAAGTATTCTCTTGGTTTTCCACAGAATGCAATGTGTCTTGGGACCCACATTAATGTTACTTTGTTTTTTTTCCTCGCATGCTTAGGTTTGGAAGGCAGTCCCAAATAAGCCTCACTTTTGCTTGAAACACACTGCAATGATCCGGAAGACCAAAAGATACGCTTAAGTTGAGCATTGCGGAGAAAACACCTCCTCCGCTTTTAGTTTTGGAGCCATCATTACAGAATGATATGGACTCTTCCTACCATATTTTGTCTAGGGGGATGATGTCTCAAAGAAGTCGAGAGAGGACCCTGCCTTGCGGAGTACGCCTACTAATAAGCCTTCTAGCGACTGCTGCACCCAGTTTTGTGCTGGTAATCCTAGATGTCAACATCAAATTAATCAGTGCACCAAGCGAAGCTTCCATCTTCAGAATTGAAAGTCCGTAATTGCTGCGTTGTTGAAGCGCCCTCGATATCGATAAAAGCTGTTTAAGTGTACTTTTTAATGCTAAAAGATTTTTCGATTTGGCATACGAGTGTGTGTAGGAATAAAGTATGGCATAAAATACGGAGGGAAGCTCGAGTGGTATTCATACCAAAAGAAGGCAAGAGCAGCGAGGACTACCGACCCACAAGTCTTTCGTTATTCTATGTAAAAACGCTGGAGAAGACACTGCTGTATACATCAGAGATATCATAGACTCAGAGAATCTCTCACAATATTACCATGCGTATACAAGAGGGAAATCGGTAGATATAGACATTCATGGGGTGGCCCCTACAGTACGAGGATCACACTCTAGATATTTTCCCAGACATAAAAGGATCTTTCAACAATATAACGATATTATTAA
Source organism: Chorisops tibialis (assembly GCA_963669355.1). Lineage (NCBI taxonomy): Eukaryota > Metazoa > Arthropoda > Insecta > Diptera > Stratiomyidae > Chorisops > Chorisops tibialis. The sequence goes on along the minus strand of OY770263.1, from coordinate 213,009,425 downwards.
GGATTTCCGCTCTGTTCAAGGTAAAAAACGATCAGCGCATGGAACAGATCTATTGCGACGGAATGAGGTAAAGCAAACAACTGCAAACGCACCAGTAGAGGCATGCCGCAAGGAGGAGTCTTATCTCCAAATTTTTGGCTATTGACTCTAAATGACACGCAAAAAGGTGTGCTAACCTTAACTAGAATCTGCAGAAAACTTACATATGGTCAAAGACATTATAGACGCGCAAATGATAAATCTAGCTGAAGAGAGGTCGAAAACAACTACATCCTGTAAAATCACGAAATCAGTGTGGAATGCGAGTAACGCAAAGTAGATGTTAAGGAAGCAACGTGCGGTATTGGTTGGTATTTTTACCTGCCATCGCCTACTTGGCGCACATGCTTACTGAATAGGTTTTGTAACGCATAACCTCTACAGCAATTGCAAACTGCCAGGAGAAAGGGAGATGTTGTGTAATTCTAACAGTCTTGCTAGAAGACTTAAAACATTCGTCACACAGCCTGAAGCTGGTCTCGAGCTCCAATATGCGAAATTTGTTGAATTTCGCTCCGGCAGTGGAAAAATTGTATCAGACAATGCTGATAAGTTATTTCATTCCTTCTACCATCATCCATACAAAGCACAATTTCGGAAAAGTATTTTTTCATAGTTTGTCTCCTTAATTTAAACTTCTTGTATCATACTACACTTCGAGTTTGAGAGGTTTAACTAAAAGTATTGAACATGTATCAGCTAAAACAAAATGTTAACCAAAATTTCACAATTATTCTGCTAAATTCCAGGACGCATAATCTAATTAACAGACATAATCTGTCATAAGTTATCCTTGATTAATCAATCAAATCTTGAATTTCAAGACAGACGATCTCAAATGAAAACCACAACTTTAACAAATCAATTACAATAAGTAATATCTGAACATCAGTACAGAGTAATTATGTTAAAGATTCAATTACCAGCGGCAGTCCTTTAAACGAACTCGTATTCCTATAGACCTACAGCTTATCCAGCCAATAGGCCATAGTTGTAATTGAATTTCTTCAGTCGACTTATACTTAAGCGCTGAATGCTTTAATCAGGATGTCATGAAGTTGCGTTGCCTTCGCATAAGCAACGGTAAGCTATCAACTAGAGCGTTGATTCCTATCAATCAGAATTAAGCTCTTTATCGAAATAGCTTGAATCAATATGCATTCCATCTTATTACCAGGCGGGTCCATGTAATTCCTCTTTGCCTCCATAATTAAACATCCCATTCAGCCGACTCGACTCCCTCTGCTCTCTAATATCCTTCAGGCAGCCAATATATGATATATGCGATTCGTGAATCAACCACACTAAATTTTTCATAGTAGAAGCGTAGTAACTATACTCTCGAATGTTTGTCGAACACATTAAGATGGGATTAAGTAATTGACGGAGAACACTTAATCTGCGATCAAAGTCTGTCAATATAATTTACGGCTGGCTGCAGGACTTTTCATTCCCTTTCCGAACAAGTGGACCAAAATGACTTGCGTGATTTTCAAGCTTGAATTGATCAACTTTGACCGAAAGAAATTAATGACCATTATCGGTCGAATATCAGAGTCAGTGTGTCCTTTTTGATTGAGTGTGAGCTAAGAGTGTGGCAGTAAATTATGGGGTAAAACCAGATAATAAGTAGCATAATGAAAATAATTGATGACTTGCAGTATATGATGTAAATTTGATTGGGAGTTGTAATACGGCTGTAAGATGGTCGCAAATGATTTGTTAAGTTATGTAATTATATCGGAAGTGTTAGCTTGAACAGAATTGGGACAATCCATATAATTGTTGCCTTCCATTAGATTCCAATAAACAAATTAACACAGTTCGACCGTTGGTTTTGTAGATGCCATCACCGAAACATGGTCGACTGGAATTAGGGTTGTACGATTAATTAGTTAATGGGATTCTATCCTTGCCCTTCAGTCTTGTCATAATAAAATTATGAAGCGCAAGAGAGTTGGGTACAAGGGGTATATTGCTACTAGAGTCAGATATATAATCCGAATCTCTTTTCTTTAGAGATGTAACTTGGTCACTACTTCAGAAATAAATTTTCAACAATTTTAAAAATTTAATGCAACTTTTACTTTATTATTTTAATAATAAAGTATTGTAATCGACTTGGAAAAAAAAAATGCTACCCTGAAATTTTGTTTTTTCGCGTTTCATGACTAAAATAGCCTAAAAATGCAAAAAAAAAATCCGTATGTCTGTACGCCGTACGCCGATGTGTATGCTCAGCGCACATTAACTCTCAAGCCCTTCAAGATAGAAAGTTTATTTTTGGGGGGATTGTAGATAGTTGCGAATCTCAGGCGGATACCCATTTTGGGGGGTGTACGGGTTTGGGGGGAGGCGGCAGGAGCGCTTAAACCGAAAAATACGAATTCAAATATCTCAACCATGGTTACAGCTAGAAAACTAAAAATCAAGATAAATTTAGAGGAGTTTGTGGGACAACTTTTAAAAATAATTTAATTTTTTTATCCATTGGGGTGCAAAAAGGGGGGCTAAGAACCGATTATGGGCCGTTTTTTTCTTGCAATGATTACTTCTTCGAAATTACTTACCATAAAAAATTGATATTTTGAGACCATTAAGATGGTATATAGATTTACTAGAATCAGTTTAGATAAAATTTAATTATTGTAAGGGGGAGGGTCAGGGGGTGCAAAGAAAAACACTTAAAAATGAATATCTCGACTGTCTCTTAAGCTATGTAATTGAAACTTGAAATGTATACTAAACTTTACTAGTGAAATATGAAAAAAATATAACATGTGGACATAATAGTGGTGGGGGGAAATGGGGAGCATTTCAAAAATGGCGCACTTCCAAAATTACAAATCGGTATATCTCAAAATTGAGTACACATATCAAATCAAAAATCAAATGTCAGATTATATAACTATATAGTCTTTAATTTTGGTAAAAAATTTAAGTTGGGGTGTAAGGGGAGGGAGGTGGAAAGCAAAAATGTTGAATATTTTGAGTGATTTTTTTATGGCTCTGGTAAAAGATACAAGGTTTTTATTTTGCACGTCGACATACCTACTTGATGTTCACAGAAAAAAAATAGTCATTTTTCCAAAATTGTTATGCACCGAAGTGGGGGTCTAACGTACACAAGGTGTTTCATGTGCAATGAAAAAAACACATAAACTGAAATTTTTTGAATGAAATTTTTAGTTAGAAACTTGAAAATTTGCAAAATGCATTTAAATAAAATTTCTAAGAGTTTGAAATATCAGCTAGTCGAATATCTTTAAAACTTCGACCCCCTCCCATACAAATTTATTTTTTCGACCATTTTTAAGAAATCAATTATCACTTAACTATTAAAAGCTATCAATTTGAAATTTAGCGCAAAAACTTACAAAAATAGTTGAAATAAAATTACGTTAAAAGTGTTGAAATCGCACTTGCTCTTCTACCCCCTCCCACACAAAAGTATGATTTCGATCAATTTCATTAAATCAACTGACAACCAACAAATTAAAAGCTGCAAACTTAAAATTTCGTACAATCACCTTACAAGAGAAAGGAAATAAAATTGCGTCACAAATTTTACGATTCCCCTACCTTCTCTAGCCCCTTCCATACAAATGTTTAGTTTCGTGAATTTAAAATACACCGAATCCAATGAAAATTCTATGCTGCTTCGTCTATCAAACTGACATTCTATACAGAGAATATTTGACTTGGTTCAAGCAATCAATTAAAACATAACAGGGCTACGATTGCGCGTAAAACGCAATCTTACGATACTCTAGATGGAATAGAATTTTTTATGATCCCAAGAAACTTTGTATGGGGAGTGTTAGAATGGGTGATAGCATTGAACTAATGTTTTCCCCATCATGCTAAAGTTGCTGTAAAAATTATTTTATACAAAATGCTTACTCCAAAAATTGAATAGGAACTGAGAAAATTAGTGTGTTATGTTTTGTGAAAATGTGCAGTTTGTATGGGAGGTGGTAGAAAGAGTGGGGGGATTTTAATGAATTTTTCAGAAATAACTAAGAATATCATAAAATTGATATCTCTTAAATTTTAGACTAGTAACATTCATACTTTTCAAGAAAATAGATTTTTTGTGAAGTTATGAAACTGTGTCAGATTGTATGGGAGGGGGTAGAAGCAGTGAAGCTAATCAATTATTCTTTTCTGATCTTAGTGATAATGTTAATTTAGTATTTATTGCAAAGTGTGACCTCGATAAAAGTTATATGTTCTGAGAAAATCGGCTTAGAGCATTTCATGAAAAAGTGTAGTTTGTATGGGAGGTGGTGGAAGGAGAGAGGGGACGCCAATAATTTTTATATCGTAGATTGAAATTATTATGAAAGTAATATATCTCAAAATTCAGACTAATAACTTTTATGCTTTTCGAGCAAATCCATTTATTGTCGAATTGCGAAATTGTGTCATTTTGTATGGGAGGGGGTAGAAGGGGTGAAGCTACTCGTCTAGTTTTTTTTGGCCTTACTAACGGTTTGAAATAAATAGTTAGTGCACAATTTCAGCCCGCTAAATTTTATACGCACTGAGTAAATTAGCTTAGAGTAATTCATGATAAGTACAGTTTGTATGGGAGGTGGTAGAAGGAGGAGGTGGACACACATAATTTTTATACGGTAGATTGATTTTATCATAAAAGTAATGTATTCCAAATTTCAGGCCAATAGCTTTTATAGTTTTTGAGCAAATCCGTTAATTATGAAATTGCGCAGTTGAGTCATTTTGTATGGGAGGGGGTAGAAGGGGTGGAGCGATTTGGCCCGATCACGAACTTGTCCTTACTTTTTTGTCAAAAACGACGTATACAAAATTTGAACTTTCTAGATCAACGGGTTCTCAAGCTAGAGAGGACACGGACGGACAGACAGACGGACGGACGGACGGACGGACATCCGGTTTTGAGATTTTTGAGTGATTATATGAACTTCTGTATCATTAATTTTTTTCTCCGAGCCTTATTTCTTGGCGTTACAAACTTTGTGGCAAACTTATACTACTCATAGATTTCATCTAGAGTATAAAAACATCCACCCACCCTTACTATCACCCCTCACCCAACCTTCATGAAAACTCAAACTTCCATAAATAAACGAACGAAATATGGAGCTTTTGAACGTTTCCGCAAAGTGTTAAATTGGAAACTGCTCTGCCCGAGAAGCCCCTTTCTCTTAGTCCTCCCTAACCACTCTAACCTGAATATTGACTTTCCACGCATGCGCATTTTGTTCCAAAAATAATAAAGTTTCGCCCGACTTGTTGGCAGTCTATTTGTTTTTCATTTCATCAAAGCAATATTGTGTTGAATTAAATAATTAAACTATTTTAGTTATCTGAGAAAATACAGAAAAAATCAAAATTTTGGAGATTTCGATTTATTTCCCCATATTTTCTACATTTTAGCATGATACATTTGAACCAAGTATAATCCAGCTTTTTCAAGCTTTGCTAAAAATGGGATTTGTCGAATTCTATGAGATATGCTTTAGTTTCTGTGATGAAATCCATGCAAAGATTTTACCGCTGAATCATTTTTTCCCATTTGGAAAAGGGAAAAAGCTGCAAGTGACCAAGGCTTGTTGTCTACAGCAGACACGCCATGCTCAAATCTTCATTTGGATATTTTACAAACGTTCAAATGATATGTTTCTGATCACAGCAATCTCTGTGATCTCGACCAAAATGAATCCATCTGTAGTCACAATCCGAGAACTTGGATGCCCTCCATCGTGGAGGTATACGGACACCCTCCGTAATGATACATGCAATCCATGATGATATTGAAGTGCGCAAGGGGTGGTTGGATTTCAAGTAGACATAAAAATTTGAATTGAAAATAACCGGAAAACTTTATTTTTCGTTTCAGTTGCTCAAACTCGGCAAAGTCTATCGCGACTTCACCATGCGATGATAATATTTTGGTAGTAACTATAGTGAGAACTGAGAAAATATTGCGAAACAATCCCACCACCCCTTTCACTATCTCTCATTCAATACAGCAGAATTTGAAAACTTTACAATAAATTGATTTTTTTAGAAATCTTAAAAGCTATTGAATTCAAATTTGAAAAATACTCATACAGTCCACACGATATCGAATCGGTTACGAGCCTATAAAAAAATGAAAGTAAAACAAGTGAAATTAAATCTGAAAATTTATTTATTTCTACGAGGGGAGGTAAAACATTTCGCGAAATGAAGGGTGTGGACCAGGGAGGTATTCTAAACTTAATTCCGGTATAAATAAAAAGTTTCTGTCAAATCGAATCACTAACATTTTAGTTATCGTCAAATTAACAAGTCAATCGGAAAGAAAACGCCAACTATGGACAAAATTGAGGTCCGTGCTATCATAAAGTTCCTCATCAAGCAAGGAAAAAGTTCAAAAATAATTTTAGAAAAAATGTCATCTGCTTACGAGCATTCTTGCCCTGAAAACAATGATTTATAAGTGACGTAACTTATTTAGATAAGGCTGAGAGTCAGATAATAAACATTCGGGTTGGCCGATTGAGACTAATTCCTCAAAAATCGTCGAAAAAGCTTAGAAACATGTTCACGAAGATGCTCGTTTAAAGAAGAAACAAATCGCAAAAATTGTTGTTGTCAAATACAATAATTTTGAATATCCTCCACGATTATCTCGCCATGTCTAAGGACACCGCAAAATGGGTGCCGAGAATACTCTCAGCGGTTCAGAAAAAGCAGAGTTTAGGATCCCTGTAGCAAGAACAAGGATGAGATTTTGACCCGGATTGTTACTGAAGACGAAACTTGGGTTCATCACTATGAGCCTCAATCAAAGCAGGAGTCAATGCATTGGCTCCGTAAGGGCGCTTCATCTCCCAAGTTCAAGGTCTCACAAACCGCCGGAAAAATCATGGCCACTATTCTTCTGGTTTTGATGATCGACTATAAAGAAAAAGGACAAAATATCACACGGGGATACTATGCCAACCTGCTTCAAAAATAAAAGGATGGCATCAAAGAAAAAATAAAAGAAAAGTGGACTCGAGGTGTACTGCTTTTGCACGACAACCTACCTGTTCGACAGAGTCACGTTACAATGGTTGCCCTTTGAAAAGGCGGGTACGGAATATTCAACCATCCCCTTATAGTCCAGATCTGGCTCCTACCGAATATTATTTGTTCCCAAAACTGAAGAAAGAACTTCGGGGAAAAAAATTTAACAGCGATGAAGCATTTTTTTAGAAGGAATTAATAAACTTCGTGAGTGATGTGATATATGTATTAGGCTTAAGGGAGAGTATATTGAAAAGCAAAAATAATAACTTGTGTAATTTTATCCCCCTTCCATTTCATTCTGCAAAATTTTTGACCTCCCATCGAGTCACTTACAAAAATCAAAATGCCAAAATGCAAAACACTGTACGGCGATCCTTCGAATGATAAGTTAGTGGTTGTGCTCGATTGCAATGAGGCACCAGGGTCGTATTTAAGTTTTTAATTTAAATGAAAAGTTAAATTTGAATGATTTATAATGTTCACTAAAAAATAATTTTGAACGAAAATTTAAGAATCTGAAAATAATAACCAAAATAACAAATATTGATGAGCTCTAACACGTACCATTTGATTCCATTTAACTATACAAATCATTGCAATTTCCATTACCTCCGATACTATTCAAATTTTTGAAGCTCAAACTACGTCTAAAATATTTTGATAGCAACTGTACATGGTTTAGGTTTAGGTTGTACGAGGGTGATTCCATAGAACCACAATGCATTGGGACCATCTAGTTGGACCCATTGTACTCCCCTCTTGATTATAAGATGGAAGTCACTCCTCTTGTTCTAACCACTTGGTTCGGTTTGCGAACCGTAGTAGACTCGACTGTTGGACGCTTCTAAGGTCGTCTAGTTCTGAGAAGAATCTAGAGTTTAAGCAAAGCAGACGACTGTTGGAGATTTGCGGACAGTGACAAAAATAATGTTCGATAGATTCTTTGTCTTCTTCGCAACCTCGGTAAAGGCTGTCGCTCGCGATCGGCATCCTAAATGCGTGCAGCTTTAGCAAGCAATAACCTGTGGTCAGGCCAACAATAGTTCGAAAGCTATAGCGACTACGTTGTAGTAGCTGAGCTGTATTATTTTTATTCGGTTCTTCCCAAAATCATTTGGCCGTTCTGCAGCTGTCCAGTCGCCGCCACCACGCCAAGAAAGAATCCAAAATAGTTTGTTTGAAGCTAGTCTTCAGGTATCCAAATTAGAAAAAAATCCATTATGGCCGCTAGGCGATTCAAATTGTGTCTACAAATGGATACTGGTTTGGACGTAGTCATGTAAGATTGGAGCGCCAGAAGCGCAGTCCTGCCCGAGAAAATGTAACAATTTCCGGGACTATTCTGCATATCTAGAATAATTTTTGTACACTCGTTAATGGCTAATACTTCCGCTTGGAACACTGTCGCGTGTTTTGGAAGATGATATGAAGTGTGGATATCGAGGTCTTGGGAATAAATCCCTGCCCCTGACCCCTGGTCAGTTTTAGATCCATCTGTATAAAAATGAGAACCTGTACTGGTGCTGAGTATTGTGTTTGTTACCCATTCGTTTAGTTCAGGAAACTTAATTTGAAACTTCCGTTTCTCAACCTGTGGTTAGTTCATGCAATAATACTCGCAGTCTAAAAGGGAGTTTGTGTCTCTAAGGACGTTTAAAATTTTGCCATGACCAATTTGTGGCGCTGACCACGCAACTGTACATAGTATGATGTGACAAAAATAATGTCGTTGCCATTTCTACCACCTCCCACACAAGAAACGCGATTTGATCATACGCGTTAAAGAATTTTTAAGACAATCATATTTTAATTAGGCATACTGTAAAATCTTCAATTGGAATTCAGTTCAAATCGGGCCTCCGTCTCCTGACATTCATTCTTGGGACAAGTTGAGGATGCGTGGGAAGTCAATATGCAGATTAGGGTTGATAGAGAAGACTAACCGAATGAGGTTTCTAGAGCAGGGCTGTTGTCAATTATTTAACACTTAACAGCAATTACGATCAATAGCTCCAGTATGTAAAATCAATATTTCTTTCGATTATTTATGCAAGTTTGAGTTTTTATGAAGGGAGCGGTGAGGGGTGATAATAGGAGTGGGTGGATGTTAATAATTGTTTAATTGATTGTTTAAATCATGTCCAATATTCTCCGTAAAGAATGTCAGTTTCAAAGACGAAGTAAATTCTATGAAATTCGGTGTATTTTATATTCTTGAAACCATACATTTGAATGGGAGGGGGTAAAGTAGTTAAGAGAATCGTAAAACTTAGTTTGCAGTATTATTTCGTTTGTTTTGAAAGGCGTTAGTGAAACTTTTCAAGTTTGTTCCTTTAAATTTATTGGTTATTATTTGATTTATTTAAATTGGTCGAAATCATACTTTTGTATGAGATTGGATGTAAGGGCTGGAGGAATTTCAAAACTTTTAATGCAATTTTCTTTTAAATATTCTTCTTGTATAAAATTTGAAGTTGATAGCTTTTAATGATGCAAAGGCGCTACAGCTCATATCGAGCTCTGGCCTTCCGGATGCACCTCCTCCAGTTGTATAGTGTAATATATGTATGTTCCAACTTTCAATTACATGATTCAAGAGACAGTCGAGATATTAATTCTTAGGTTTCCTACTTTGTACCCCCTGAATCTCCCTCATACATATATTGGACACCCATTTAGTTAATTATATAGGATCTGTATGCCACATAATTGGTTCTAGCATAAGTATTATTCTGCCAAGTAGTTCCAAAAATATAATGAGGAACCTGAAAGTCAGCAGGCCAAGGTCCGATTGGGGCTGTAGTCCCATTGTAAAAGAAGTAGAAGTATATTTCGCTATACGTGAAGCTTAATAGTAAACTCGTGAGCGCTTGAAGCTAGGCGTGTATATTTAAGAAATGTGTAATGGGGTGGAATATGTTTGGAAAGTTATTCACTGCATTTACCATTAAAGTAGCGGTAGCAAAAGCTAAGTACTCGACATTTCTGCGAAGTTCTAGGAAGTCTACAGAAACAGTGTTGGCTTCATCTCTAATTAGTCGGAAAACCTGCCCCTGGACACAGTTGTGCATCGCGAGTTGCGTTTTAAGTGCTTCTGCCCATGAATGCGAATTATGCTCGGAACGTGGTCTAGTATAGGCCTTATAGATATTTGCTAGGTCATTGGGAGTAAAATATTTTTTACATTTTCGGAGGACTCCTTAGCGTTCAGAAACATCAAGCGCTACGTCGAGTATGTATGCTGGTTCAAATTAAGACGGTTATTTATTTTAATGCCAAGGAGTGGGAAGTATTCGGAAGAGTCTAGCTGGACACCACCGAAGCCTATATTAGAGACCGCCGCTGGGAAAGATGGCAGGCCTATGTTTTCGAGATGTTGAAGTCTACTCTATTTACCCAACCCTATTTCAAGATTAGGTTCGGGTCAGAGTTCAATGATCCAAATAATTCGGCACGTTTAGATACTACCGGGCCACGGTGAGCGTTAGTAATCATGCAAAGCAAAGTATCGGACTTAGCGTTCAAGTTGACATTAATAAAAATAAGAACGAGTGTGGGTGATAAGACACAACCTTGGTGAACGCCGGTATCTATGGGAAAGGTGGAAGATGCCATGCTATCCATTACGGCTTGTATGGTGCGATCATATAAGAAACTCTCAATCCATTTTACGAGCTTATTATTAAAGCCGACTTCTTTGAGCTTCACTAGGAGATATTTTTGCCAAACTCTGTCAAACGCCAGAACTTGACCTTCACCAAATTTATGGAGGCCAGAGTTCCAACGATCAGTCAGATATATCAAGAAGTTACCTGTAGAACGTCCGAAACGGAGCTCGTATTGGCGATCATTTATAAGTTTGTTATCTTCATGATAGCGGACTATTTTGCAATTGACAGTTGTCTCCATTACTTTCGACTGAATGAAAGTAATGGCCATAGGGCGGTAGTTAGCGAGTAACACTTTGTTTCCTTTCTTTGTAATCGGCTGAGCATTCTCCATTTTCCACATATGCGGCAAGATGGAATACATCGCACAGAGGTTTCGCCAGAGAAGAAAAACAATTTTTAAAGACAATCGGAGAAACGCCATCGGGACCTGCAGATTTCTGAACATTGAACTCACGAAGAATTCTGGAGGCGAGTCGTGTGCGGAAATGAATGGCAGGTAGGCGAAATCAAAATGGCATTACATACGGGGGACTGGGACTGATTTATCGCTGGTAGCCTGGAGTATCTGACGAAACTTGCTGCAAAAAGATTGGGTTTCTCAACAGGATGAACTATAATTCGGTCCTTATCTAGAAGTAGTGGTGTAGATGATTTTGTATGGTTGTTGCTAACACTAACACCAAATAACCAAAAAAATTTCGAGCCTTTCGGTGTTTCGAGAATCTTCCGTCAAAGTTTTTTCATCAGTAAGATAAAAGGCATTCTCATATCACCGACGATATTGCACTTTGAAAAAAGCTCATAATAGGTCAGTCTATTAATTGAAATAGAAAAGCAATAGATATTCAGTGCACGATAACAAAAATATAAAAGCTCGGGAGCATCAAATAATTACAGTTCATGGTTTCCAAACCAATACACTGCAATTCAAAACAAATAGGTTATTTTGCCATTAATGGTTGTCATTAAAACACCTCTCGATAATTCACTTTTATGAAAAGCAAAATAAGAGCATTGATATATTTTCGTTTTAACATTAATTGATTCAGAATAGATTTCACGTAATCTAGGGGCTAGCGATCGATCGATAGCCACGTAGTATTCACCATTATTCAAAATAATTACACCACGAAAATTAAATATTGAACGTATAGTATAGCAGAATAAATTTGTATTGAAACTGAGTGGATTCTTTCTTTTTTTGCTATATATTATATATGAGTGCAAATATAAGGACATACCTATTATACATATGGGCTTTCGAATGAACCTCAATCGTCCACAGAAGCCCATATATTTCGACCGGCATCCTGCTGACCACAATCGCACTAAATATTCGACACCGAAGAAAAACACCAAACAAATTTCCATCCAAAATAGTGTTTCATTAGCGAAATCGCTATATTGATCGATTGTTGATAAAACGCTAAATATGAGGCATACAAGGACGAGCATGAATCTGAAATGAGAAAAAAAATAATTGTATGAAAATTAGACTGGAATAATTGAAATAGACATTAAAGTAGGTTAATTGACAAAGTGCGCATATATGTAATATATTTTATTACGAAGGATTTACATTCACATGTCCTTTGTTTTTATTATTAATAGGTTTGGCTTTTGTGGGATTATATTCGAAACCTTATTTTTCTAAAAACAATGCCATGAATGTCTAGCAATAGTCAAAGTTATATGATTAGCAATCATGAAAATTTTGTCTCAAAGGTTCTCCTTTCCAATATCCTGTAAATAAGTATTGAAAAGTAGTGAGTCTTAAAATGTTCCCTGGGTGACACCATATTCATTAATTTGTTCGCTTCGCTCATTTCTATACTTCACATATTGTGTTCAATTGTGAAATACTGCTAATTTTTCCGTTCAAAAGCATCCTGGATTCACTTGGCCACACTATTTCTTTCTATATATAGTTTTTGAAAACTGGGTAATTCAGTAAAATATCCTGCGTGATTACTGTTGAGTGAAACACCTGCCAAATTATCTTAAGTCATTTATGAAACTGCATGATTTTAGACATACATAGTTACATATTAATAATAAGCTGCGATCTTCAATTATTGTTTGTGAGCTTTGACTGCTTGCATTGACTATTTTCTCGTGCTCACACAAACGTACGATGGGCGCACTTTTCAGAAAATAAATATAGATTCCGCAAAGAGCGCTCTACAGTCAAGTATTGCTGAAAAGGCTATCGAAGGTACAAGATGGATGGATGGATCTAAGGAACACAGCGCTATAACAAAACTAGACGTCAAAAATGTGTTCACTTCGGTGTCATGGCCGCATATCATGAAAGCTCTTCTAAGATCATAAACTCCACCACACCTACTACAAATCGTCAGGAGATATCTCGCGGATAGAATATTATTACTACATGATACCGAAGGAGTGCAGAAGTAAAAAGAAATACAACATCACGTACTGAGTCCTACGGGGCTCAGTATTAGGACCCGTATATTATTATTTATTAATATGACGATGTCTTACGACTTGCGGTATCAAAAGGTGTATAATCGGCCAAGCGGAGATATAGCAGTTACTGAGGTAGCGAAAGACTTGCAGAAGAAACATAAGCACCAACGTGATTTCTGATATTAAGAGCTGGCTTAGAGCATCTAATCTAGAACTAGATGCACAAAAACTGAAGTAGTTCTTATATATTACAAGCAGAAAAGAAAAACATAAAAGAATTATGATTGGGCGTAAAGCCCAATCATATGATACTCTAGATGAAATGAGAAAGAGTTCAATGTACCGGAAAATATGTCACCTCCAATTCTTTTAAATAATTAATAGTGACTTTTGTATGGGAGATGGTAGAACGAGAGGAGGAAGGTTTGTAATTTTTGGATATGACACCTAAAGTGGTATGCAAAATATTTCGTGCTGAATTTAAGGTTTGTAGCTTTCATTATTTTCAATTGGACATAGTTTTCCTGAAATTGCGGCATTTGTATGGAAGGTGGCAGAGGAAGTGGAGCGTTCAAGATGATTTTGAAACTGCTTATCATCATCCTTATCACCACGCTTTGATTCAATTTCAAATTCGATAGTTTTAATATATTCGAAAGAGAAATGCTTTTCTTGAATTTATAATATAGATATTTGTATGGGAGGGGGTAGAAGGAGTGAAGATGAGCTGATAATTTTTTTTTAGCATTTATTGCAATTATTAAAAAACAAATTCTCGCAAAATTTTAAGTTTATACTTTTTCTAGTTTTAATGGAAATCGATATAATGCACTTAACAAAAATTATACATTTGTATGGGTGGGGGTAGAAGGAGTGTACGGATTAAAACACATTTCTTTTCTCGGTATTGCTATTTATATTTTTATACTTTATGCAAAATATTAAGTTGATAGCTTTAACAGTTTCGAAGAGAAATAATTCAATTTAAATTTCAAAATTTCGTGAAATTTGTATGGGAGGGGGTAGAAGGAGTGAGGTGAAGTTTATAATTTTTTCAATTCTGATTGGAATTATAATAAAATTAATTCTGACAAAAATTTGTTTTTTACTTTGCTAGTTTCAATGAAAATCGAAAAACTGCATTTTTCAAAATTATGCATTTGTATGGGAGGGGGTAGAAGGAGTGACGGGATCGGATCAATATTCCGTCATATTAATGACATTTATATCATAATACTTTGACCCAAAATTCAAATCGGTAGCTTAAATAGTTTCAAAGAAAATTCATTTTCTGAAAATTTCAGAATTTCGTGAAATTTGTATGGGAGGGGGTAGAAGGAGTGGGGGGAGGGGTAGAAGGAGTGGGGGGATGTGGCCCGTTCACGAACTTAAATTTTCTTTTTTGCTAAAAATGGCATACAACAAATTTCAGCACGATAGCTCAAAGCGTTCGAGAGTTATGCTGTAGACAGACGGACAGACAGCAACTCAGAATCGAAGTTTTTGAACGACAACAAATACTTCTGTACCCTTGGCGGCTCTGTGCGAGCATTATTTCTTAGCGTTACAAACGGTAAGGCAAACACAATATACTCTCAGATTTCATCTAGAGTATAAAGAGCATATAACTTCGGATGTAGATGGCCATGAAATCGTAACCCAACCCTCCTCACAACAGCAAGACGAGTGAACTCCGCTCTGTGCTCCTAACAGACATACATAGATAAGTGGGTCGGACGGAAGCGCAGTGAAGTATTGTAGATTATTACATGGCCCAATTTCTGCCTGCGCACGGCTGTTATAGAAGCTATTTGCACAAATATGGCCATGACTAACCTGTACAGATACGATAGTAAAGGCAGAGCAATCTACGAAATGGACAGAAGGAGAGTAGAAGACATCGCGGGAGATCATATTAGGCCAAAAACATAATCCTGAACATCAAGAAAATCTATCTGAGGCGCGATGACTGAGATGCGTGTGACATTCGTTCTCGAGCTACGGAGACTCAAAAGACTACGAATGGAAGTATTTGAGACAGAAGTATTTACAATAACTCGAACAGTTGACAGTTAAATAAAATTGGCAAAGTGACATAGACAGGATGAAAGGATAAGATGGCATAACCATGGTAATATATTTACGATGTTACATGTGCTTTCTGCTCCTCTCTTCTCTTGACGTAATACTTAACGGTAGGGGTTTTTAGCGGGTCTAAGTCCGGTCCTTCAAAGCTATAAATGTCTTTCTTTGCGTTAAAAAAAAGAAAACACATACACACACCCCTGCATATGCCTAGGTACGCCTATTGAGTACGCATCAATAAAAAAGCTTCATCTGCAGATCCTCTACTATGGATCTTGCCCGAAAGTGCCTGTTGAAAAAGGCCCGACATCTTTATAACAACGATGCAAACGTATATGGAGAAAGGAATCTTTTCTGAGCCATGGAAGTTTTAACATTTGGTACTGCTACCAAAAGGAAAGAAGCCTTCTGGAGAGCCACCGTCAAATCGCCCAATATGTCAGCTTGTAAAAGCAGAGGAGAAAGGAGCACTGTTAGATCACCATTTCGGATTCAGGAAACCGCGTTCTACTCTTGATGCCATAAAAGCGGTAGTCAAAACAGCAGCTGAGGCGAGAAAGATGGCAATAGAGAACAAAAAAATTTTGTGCGGTAGTGACGCTGACATTAAAAATGCCTTTAACTCGACAGATTGGTCATTTATAAAGATATCATTGGCCAGGATGTATGCACCATAATAATTATTGAGAATAGTTTCATACTGCTTAAACAACAGGAAGTAGGTACCAAACTGATGAGGGAGTACCAACAAGAAGTTGAGGTATCAAACTGTCTCCTCTGGAATATCATGTACTCACTCTGTGGATCATGGGTTTATCACCCGTGATATTAAGACCTAACTGATACGAGAAATGGGCACAGCACCTCGGATACGGACGGGTTCTACGATAACGGCTTTTGGCATTCGAAAACGGACTATGATTGGCTTCTAGAACGTTCGAACATTGAATGACGGGGGAAGGGCAGGGGTCGCTCGGTCCTTGCACCGCCAATCAGCGATCAACCGTAAAATGAAGAACTATAACATCAAAGTCTTGGGCTTGAGCGGGGTGAGGTGGACAGGGTCATGAGAAGAATGAACCACGAGCGGAAACACCATTCGAAACGTTGATCCTGAGAGTGAAGCCGAGAGCGAAAAATAGTCTCATCAGCTGAAAACCAATTGCGAATAGGGTTCTCTTTGCCAGGCTCAGGACCTGTGTCAGAAACGTTAAAACTCTGAGAGCTACGCATCAACTAATATCGCAACACCTGGTGACGAAAAGGAGTTTTATAGCCAACTGAGTGCCACCTTCGAGCTTGTTCCAAGAGGTGATCTTATCATCTCAGGAGATATGAACGCCCAGGTTGGCTCTATCAAGACTGGACTAGAATACATAATGGGGAAGCATGGTGACCCATGGATCGACGCGTCAGGACCACGTCAGGACGAAAACGGCGAACTATAGTTTTGTAGTACTCGGCAAATGGTCATCGGAAGTACCTTTTTTCCAAACATGATTCACCATAAAACATTTTGGGTCTCCTATGATGGTGTTACTCAGATACAGATCGACCATTTGGCTATAAGTCGCCGATGGAGAAGATGTCTCCTCGATGTGACAGCAAAGCGTAGAGCTGACGTGGGGAGCGATCATCACTTGATGGTTGCATGCTTGAGGTTATACACAGCAGCTATCCGGGGACCGCAAATTCTTTAAATGAAGTGGAAGCTTAATGTGGATATACTTAGAGACCCCAACAAGAAACGCGAGTACACCTCCGTTCTACGCAAAAAGTCATCCACGCTGGACGGATATGAAATGGGCACACTGGACGGATATGAAATGGGCACACTGGACGCCAATTGGGAGGCAACCCGAAAACGTTTCTAACTAGTGCTCAAGAATCTGTGGGATATTTGCAATGCAGTGAGAAACCCTGGATGACGCAAGACACATGGGACAAGGGTGGCGAACGGAAAAAAACCAGATTGGCGATCATCTCTCAACCCGACGTCAACCAACTAACACCCGACTTGAGACAGAACTACCGCGATGCTCGTATCCTTCTTCAATGGCGCTACAGCCCAAATCGGGCCTTGGCCTCCTGAACTTCAGGTTCCTTAACATTTTCATTTTTTTATTGCGGAAGAGTTGTTAGCTCTTCGCACAATCCTCTATCTACGAATTTTTCAATTTCGTAGATTGAGGTAACCAAGGTATATTCAAGCAGGTAGTGTGCTTGGAATTATGCGTCGACCGGAATTTGAACTCACGACCTTCGCATTGTAAACCAAACACGCTACCCACTAGACTACACCCTAGCGATGCTCATATACAGCTTGAAAAGGCTGTTAGACGCGACAAAAGGGAGGCCATTGAAGATCTGACAAATGAGACAGAATCTGTGGCTTACCTTGGGGATACGGGTTCACTATTTAAATGTATGAAACAGTTCACGAACAAGAATTTCACCGCCAACCACCTGGTAAGAGATGTCAACCGAACTCTCCATAATATAAGTGAACAAGAGTTGCGGCGATGGAAGGAATACTTCTCTGATATTTATTTGACATCTAGTTAAAGGAAGATATTCGAGAAAAAGAACAACTACCAAACATCTTACCGCAACAATCCTCTATATTAGGAACGATCCCCAGACAAGGAAGAGATAGTTTCCGTCATTCGGTCAATGGCGGCAAGGAAAGCCCCAAGTATAGATGGACTACCAACTGAACTCCTCAAAGCGAACCCGGAAATAACAGCCGATATACTCCTCCACTCTTTACTGGGGTGTGGAATGCAGGAAGATATCCGAGTGAATGGAAGGAGGGCGTTAGTGTGAAAATTTCGAAGAAGCGCGACCTTAGGGATTGTGGCAAGTGACGTGGTATATGTCTACTTACTGCCGTACCAAAAATCATGGCTAAGGTAGTTCTGAATAAGATTATTGGTTTTGTGAAGAGCACTCTCGAAGCTTATCTGGTTGGATTCTGTAAACGTTCGTCTTATAACAACCACATAAATACCCTACGAATAGTATTGGAGCAGTCCACCGAAACGAGTTTGTCACTAAATCTCATTTTTGTGGACTTCGAAAAGGCTATCGACAGCGTTAAGTTACATTACATATGGAATGCTTTGCATAAGAGATGTGTTACAGATATGGTGATAGCTATGATTAGAGAATCCTACGAAGTTGCAAGGTGTCGCGTCTTATTCGGAGGAGAGCTGTCCGAGAGCTGGTAATAATTGACATCTTGAAAACTGCACTGGAAGGTGGGGAAGAGTTAGGGTGTAGCCAATGGATAGCGTGTTGGTTTGCGATGCGAAGGTAAGTTCAAATCCCGATCGACGTATAATGCCTGCTTCGGTATACCTTGATTACCTCAATCTACGAAAATGAGAAATTCATAGATAGAGGGTTGTACGAATGGTTAACAACCATTCCACAATAAATAATGGAAAAAAGTTAAGGAACCTGAAGGTCAGGAGGCCAAGGCCTAATTTGGGCTGAAGCGCCTTTGAATGGAGACTATTTAACATCTCAAGTCTCCTTGATTATTTTATTTATTTATTTATTTATCATAACAAGATATTTAGTTACATAATCATTAACTTATATTTTATATTAAGATGGGCACTGGGAGAAGGATGGTCATACAGGGTTTTGGATACTTTATAAAACAGAGCGCAGTCTTAGTTTGTATATCAATTTACTCATTGGGGGTGTGTAGTGTGCACTGAATTTGTTAAATACTCTACAACATCTGTTAATAGGCTCATTTTGTCCGTAAACTGTACTATGCGGATATTCCTTTATTAGTCCTGAATGTCTCGTCAGCCTGACATTGTCATTGAGTCTGAATTTAATTGAGATGTGATCAACCATAATATCGCCATTCAAAACATCTAACGTAAAACAGGATGTCAGCATAGTTCTTCTAGAACTAAGAGGTAAAAGATTTAATATTTGGAGCCTAGTTGCGTACGGTGGAAGGTTCTCAAAGTCCCTAAGAGCAAAGAGAAGGAATTGCTTCTGTATTGACTCTATTCTATTGCTGTATAACTGGAAAGAGGGATCCCAAATAGGACATACATATTCCAGAAGAGGACGGACAAGGGAACAGAATAATGTTTTAGTGACCCATACATTCTTAAACTCTTTGGCTCTTCTCTTAATAAATCCAAGAAGTTTATCGGCTTTTGAGATTAATCGGTTGTAGTGAGATTTAAAGCACAGTTTTTTTTCGAGTAGAATGCCGAGGTCCTCAATTTGATCTACGCGATGTAGTTGAGATCCACTTAGGAAATAGTCAAGTAGGTATGTGGATCTTTTATGTGAGAAGCTTATCGTGTGGCATTTACCGACATTAAGCTCTAACTTGTTCTGACTGCACCACTCATCTAGTGCAATAAGCTTGGATTGCAGGAATGCGGCATCATCGGGTGAGGTAACAGTATGATATATTTTCAGATCATCAGCGTACAATAGATGCGAGACATTTTTTAATACTTCAGATAAGTCTGAGATGAAAATGTTAAATAAGAGAGGTCCCAAGTGACTATGCTGATCACGTGTTTTTGCTTGCACATAACTGTTCGGACTTAGAATCAAATATTCGTTCGTTGCATTGCAAATGCAAAGAGGCGGGACTGAAAATAAATGTGCGTAAAACCTAGTACATGGACATGGGGTCAAAAACAAGTACACCGATTGTTCTTAATGGACAAGATGTGGAAGACGTGCAAGATCTGATATATCTCGGAAGCATTGTCAGCATGAACGGCGGAGGCTGGTATAATGAGCGTTGTCAGGCTTTCAGTATCCATCTCCTTTCTGGAGGTTAAGAAATATCTCCCTTCGCTCGAAGCTGCGAGCTTTGCATGCATCAAATTCGAGTTGTTATTTGGTTGTACTACGTGGAAAGTGACCGTTCGACTTACCTAGAAATTACAAACGTCCATGAACCAATGCCCCCGAGGCATTTTAGGAATATTCTGGCCAGAAGTGATCTCCATTGACTAGATAGGCATTGATATGCAAAGGCCGAAGTGGCGGAAGTTCGGTCACACTTTGAGGAAACCAGAGCTAAACATCGCTAAACAGGCTCTGGATTATAACGAGGAAGTCGGAGTGGTTGACCATGTGGTACATGGAAGCGAGCTGTTAGACAGGAGGACAGGAGAATAAACAAGTCCTGGCAACAGCTAAGGTCCGATGCTCAGGATGGCGCCACGTAGAAGTCATAAGTCCCTGTAGGGGGTCTTAATAGGAATTGAATTGATTGACAGTCCGCCGGTTCAAAACTAGCTGACCACAGTACAGAGGCTGTTCTAATAATAGTCGAAAGAAAATTGAATACGTGAACACTCATGTCGGCTGTCAAATCATCAGATCTAAGGAAGTAATTAAATATCTAAGATCTAATGATCGATAATTGAATAAAATTAGAAGTTGAAGTGGGAATTCGCAAGCAAAAAGGCATCAATATTGCTGACAGCCCTTCCCGAATACTGCCAAACGTAGCTGCACCTGGATATGCTAGAAGGATTCTATTTTCCAAAGTAATCAGTTCGACCCTCCTGTACGCTGATCTGGTTTGGGCGGCGGCGTTAACGATAAAGGAAACAAAGAGAAAGCTGCAATCAACGTATAGGCTCTGCGCGATAAGAGCAATCTACGGATTCCAAAAAATATTGGACAAAGCAGCCTGTGTCATAGCTGGAAAATCCCTATTGATATTTTCGCGAATGAGACGCCAAGGATCTACGAAAGAAGAGTCTCGATTCAACAAGAAGCAGCTTTTGACAGAAAAACAAAGGAAGAGAAAAAGTCAATTTCAATATGGCAAACTAGATGGGACAACATATCAAAAGGCAGATGGACCTATAAGCTAATTCCCGTCATAGAGGTCTGAACAAAGCAAAAGTATGGAGATTTCAACTATCACATCACGTGTAGTTCCGATCAGGACACGGCGGCTACCGCAAATACTTATGCAGATTTGGATAGGATAACTCACCTCTTTGTCCAGATTTTTCTAATCTCCGCAGAATGGAGTCTAATACGTTATGTCTAATACATTATGGTGCAATTAGAGGAAACTCGGATGAACATTTGCATGCTCGTAACGAATGTGTAAGAGAATCTTCGAAGAATCGAGAGAGGAAGGAGAGCAGAAGCAATTTGAGGAGCATAGCATCAAATTATAGCCAGAGAGTGGTTGAAATCTGTATGCAGAGGTGGGTTTTAGAACGCAGGCGCATATCGGCTGACAGTTCTCTGTCAGGATCAGGTATGTGAATTCTGAATACCATGGCACGGGGTTTGTTATCTAATCAAGTTTCCTCACCTTCCTGGCGTAACCATAACAAAAATAAGTTAATCTAACATCGTCTAACGTCTAACTTCTAGAACGAATGTTTTGCGATATAAAAAGGGAAAGCGTTTGTGGAGGAAAGACGTTTACAATCCGCAAGTCGTGGTATCGACAGTTATAATAGTGAGAATATTAAGGCGACATAATATAAAAGCAAAAAGTGTTAAAGTAATTTTTCAAAGCGAATTAATAAAGTTTGTGTTTTGTAATCAAAATTGAACTAATTAATTTTTACGTGTGTGAACTTGGCCCCCCCAATTTCGATTTTTTTAATTTTTCTTGTTGGAATCGTTTGGTGGTGATTGGTAGTCACTTTTTTTTCGTTTGGTGGTAATCCGTATTCTTAGAAATCACAATTACTTTATTTAGCGTGCACTTAGCCCCCCAAAACACATTTTCTTAAATATCTGGAGTTACAGTTATCTTAGCGTAAAACAAATTATGCCATTCGTTTGGTGGTCGTTTGGTGGTGTTTGGTAGTAACATTTCATCATTTGGTAGTAATTCAATTAGCTGTAATAAATGATTTTCTTAAAAAGCGTGAAGTTAGCCCCCCATTATGTATTTTTGTAAATAACTGGAGTTAGGATATTCTTACAGCAAAACGGATTTCACTAGTCGTTTGGTGGTGATTGGTAGTCACCTTTTACACTCTGGTACCCATTCACATAGCAGTAGTAGGCAAATTTCAAAATGAGCTTTAAGCTTTCCGAATTTGTGTGAAGTTGGCCCCCCCAATGTAAAATATCTAAATTTTTTTTATTGCATTCGCTTGGGGGTCGTTTGGTGGTGCTTGCTAGCACAATTTCATCGTTTGGTGGTGATGGGTATAGTTACAATATCGAATTTCCGTTAGTTTTATTCCGAAAGAGGCAACCCGAATTAGAATTATGAATGAAAATTTCCCCAATATTTTTGATTTTTGAATTTTTCTTGATGCATTCGCTTGAGAATCGCTTGGAGGTGTCTGGTAGTCTAATTTTATCTTTTGGTGGTGATTAGTATAGACACAGCATCGAATTCCTGCAAGAGCTTTATTTCAAAAAAAGCAACTCGAAATGGATTCATGAATGAAACTTATCCCCAAATATAAATTTTTTTAATTTTTCTTTTTGAATTCACTTGGCAGTCGTTCGGTGGTATTTGGTAGTCTAATTGTATTGTTTAACGGTGATTAGTATAGTTACAATATCGAATTTCCATTAGAGCTTTACTTCAAAAATAGAAACCTGAAATATAATTATGAATGAAAATTTCCCCAATATCTACCTCCAAGCGATTCTCAAGAAAAATTCAAAAATCAAAAATATTGGGGAAATTTTCATTCATAATTCTAATTCGGGTTGCCTCTTTCGGAATAAAACTAACGGAAATTCGATATTGTAACTATACCCATCACCACCAAACGATGAAATTGGGCTAGCAAGCACCACCAAACGACCCCCAAGCGAATGCAATAAAAAAAATTTAGATATTTTTCATTGGGGGGGCCAACTTCACACAAATTCGGAAAGCTTAAAGCTCATTTTGAAATTTGCCTACTACTGCTATGTGAATGGGTACCAGAGTGTAAAAGGTGACTACCAATCACCACCAAACGACTAGTGAAATCCGTTTTGCTGTAAGAATATCCTAACTCCAGTTATTTACAAAAATACATAATGGGGGGCTAACTTCACGCTTTTTAAGAAAATCATTTATTACAGCTAATTGAATTACTACCAAATGATGAAATGTTACTACCAATCACCACCAAACGACCACCAAACGATTGCAACAAGAAAAATTAAAAAGATCGAAATTGGAGGGGCCAAGTTCACATACGTAAATCCGGCATATTGCTAGCTTGAAGCATCCATTCTGTTCAGGTCTTTGGAAACGCTGCGTTGCACTGCGACGATTTGAATATGATGTAATGCGTCACAAGACATGAACTATTTTTTTTCTAGGAAGAATATTATTTTAAGAATAGGTAAAACACTTGCTTCTAAGAACGAAATAAACAATAATATTTTTCAAGAAATTATGCAGAATTTTAGTGTTTATATTTGAAAACAGATACTTGCCTTCTGACTATAAAAAGGACACGATTTTACTTGATCGATATCAGTTGAGTTTAAACCACGAAAAAGATACCAAAAATGAAATTCACTTTAATTACTTCAATTGTAGTTGTGGTGTGTATGCTTGGATTTTTCCACTTCGGAAATTCACAAGATGTACGTGGCCTTAAATGCGCACCAGAAAATCTATTAAGCTCGTCGAATTGTGCTGCTTATTGTAGATTTATGGGAGCATCAAGGGGAGGATTCTGCAGCAGCACTTCAGTTTGTCGATGCTTCACATAACTAACTCGCAATTATCGAAACTAAAAATAAAATTTATTGTTTCAGTAAAATATTTTTTTTCTTCTATTTTTGGGCTTAAATTGGTGTAGCTAGTCAATAATTAAGTTAACACTTAGCATTTGGAGAATTCAAAAGGTGGATGCTCTAATAATTATCAAGTTATTCTTAAGAACACTTCAAAATGAAACTTTATGCCGAAAACTACTGCCATCCTTGTGATGCTATTGTATCTGGAGAGGGTGGTATGCCTAATCCAACTCCATTTGCTTCACTTGATCTGTCCCACTGTAGATTCTTTGATCGTTGAATTTCAGAGATCTGTATTGCTCTTTGTTTTTGGCAGAATATTTTGCGCATTATTCACGTGTGTGAACTTCGCCGCCCTCCCCCCAACCCATTTCGATTTTCTTAATGTTTTGTGTTGCAGTCATTTGGTGGTGATTGGTATTCCCTTTTTTTCCTTTGGTGGTAATCCGTATTCTTGGAAATCATGTTTACTTTATTTTTCAGTTCATTACCCCCTCCAAAACACATTTTCTTAAATATCTGTAGTAATCTAAGTAATCTAAGCGTAAAACAAATTATGTCATTCGTTTGGTGGTGTTTGTTAGTAACCTTTCAACATTAGTATCCATTCACATAGTATTAGTACTAGTAGGCAAATTTCGATATGAGCTTTAAGCTTTCTGATTTTGTGTGAAGTTGGCTCCCTCCAATGTAAAATAACTAAATTTTTCTTATTGTATTCGCTTGGGGATCGTTTGGTTGTACTTGGTAGCCCGATTTCATCGTTTGGTGGTGATCCCTATAGTTAGAATATCGGATTTTCATTAGAGCTTCATTCCAAAAATAGCAACCCAAAATAGAATTATGAGTGAAAAATTCCCCAATATTTTTGATTTTTGAATTTTTCTTATTGCATTCACTTGGGAATCGCTTAGCAGTGTCTGATAGTCTAATTCTATCATTTGGCGGTGATAAATATAGTTACAGCATCGAATTTCCGTAT
This sequence comes from Chorisops tibialis, assembly GCA_963669355.1. Lineage (NCBI taxonomy): Eukaryota > Metazoa > Arthropoda > Insecta > Diptera > Stratiomyidae > Chorisops > Chorisops tibialis. The sequence continues at coordinate 212,984,435 of OY770263.1, read as the reverse complement.
GAACTTTATTTTAATAAGAAGGAGAACGCCAATCAGACAAAATATAACAATTCTACAACTTCTTCAATGGCGCTACAGCCCAATTAGGACCTTGGCCTCCTGATATTCAGGTTCCTTAACATTTTTCATTACTTATTGTGGAAGGGTTGTTAGCCCTTCGCAATGTAACAATTGCGGAATATAATTTGGAGAGGGTGCACAACTTCATATATCTTGGGGCTAATCTAGCAAAGGACGATAATGAAACAGACGAAATCAAACGACGGATAATACGTACTTGCAAATGAAACGTATTATTCGGTACTTTCAATAATGAAATCCAAGAAAGTGCACAGGAACAATAAGCTGTGAATTTATAAAACTATTATACGACCTGTGCTCTGTTATGGCAGCGAGACGTGAACATTAACGCGAGCTTCGGAAAAAGCAGTTAACGCATTCGAAAGAAAGGTTCTCCGAAGAATTTCGGGACCTATGAAGGAAGGAACGGAGTGGCGAATGAGATACAATCTTGAGTTGTATCAACTCTACGACGATCCAGAAGCTACATAAACTGCAGTGGGCTGGCCATGTAGAGCAAATGGAAGACAGAAGAATCCCCAAACGTGTTTTTAAAGGCAAAGCGAGTGGTAACCGTCCAGTAGGCAATCACGCAATCCATGGGAAGACTCGGTTGATGAAGACAGCAAAGCCATATTAAAAATTAGCAGCTGGAGGACGCGGTCTTTGGATCGAACTGATTGGAAGCGACGATTTCAGGAGGCTAGGGCCCGATTTGGGCTGTCGCGCCATTGATGATGATGAAATTTTTTTTAGTTCCAATGAAGAAGATTGTACTGTTTGAAATAATTGTTACGAATGAAAATAAATTTTCGGAATTAATTAGTAAAATTAATATAATTTCGCCAAGATTTCTTTTATAATTATAGGGAAATGGGATATTTAATAATAATTAGTAAATAAAAGATACTTCAAATAATGCCAATTTACAAACTTGCTTCCAAATTTATAGTTTTATTTTACAATTATTTGTTACATTCACAGAATCCCGTACTTGTACATTTTCCTCCTTTTCCATGTCCACGCAACGTACATACCACACCACAAAGCACGTTGTTAACAATATCGCCAATTTCAGGTTCACATTCCGGTAGCTTCGGAGTTGTAGATAAATCTTGTTGCGCCCGGGAAAAATCAGCTAAGGCCAACACGACTACAATAAAAGCAATTTAAGTAAATTTCATTTTCTCGTTTGCAATTCGATCACAACTAATATCATCGAATTCAAATCGAGTTCTTTTATAGTAAAATGCATCAAAGATTTTTTTTTTAAGACAGATGTTTTTATTTATTAAAAAAAATAATTTCTTGGTAATTAAAAACAACTGTTTAGACAATTTGTGAAAGTCGAAATGAGCTTCTGCCACTTCTTTCCATTTGAAATAAATTATCTAGGAATGAGAGGGATAATAGATTTAAAATAAGCGAAAACTACAAAACTACAATCTATCTAACTGCAACTGTTTTCCATAATTTCAAAGAATGCAAAAGAAGTTTATAGGCACAGACCAGGAATAACGTGGAGCCTCACACTACAATTTCTAGTACTTGGATTATGCAGATGATATTTGTCTACTCCTGCAGAAGTTCGGTACCTTATGAGAAAAAGTAAAATATCTGGTAAGAGTGGCACATCTATACAAATAAATATAATTGCAGTGGCTACTGCGCTTTCTGGGGTCCCTCAAGGAAGTCATTTGGGACCACTTCTATTTATCCTGGCCATTAACGATGTAGCCTCTGTTTTTAAATATTCGGAAGTACTCATCTATGCTGATGACATTAAAATCTTTAGGTCTATTAGTTCTAACTCAGATAATCTTCTTCAGGAGGATTTGTTAAATTTTAGTAGCTGATGTCGCAATAATGGCATTCGATTGAATTTGGATAAATGTCATGTAATGTCATTTACTTGGAAATTCTCACCGTTTGTAGTAACTTACAGTCTCAATAACTGTATCTTAGATCGTGTTAATTCAGTTGTTGACTTGGGCGTTACATTTGACCAGAAGATTGATTTTGGCTTGCATATAAATAAGATTGTGCAAAAAGGTAATTCTATGCTGGGTTTCACCACTCGCTTATCCAAGGAATTTAACAATTCCTTTGTTAGGTTGAGTCTGTATAACACCTTTGTTAGATCTCATCTTGAGTATGCCTCCCAAGTTTGGTCTCCCTATTATGATGTGCATATTGGCAGAATTGAATCTATTCAGTGCAAATTTGTGAGAATAGCATTATGTCACCTTAATTGGAATGACAGAGTTCGTCTTCCTCCTTATATTGACCGGCTTCAGTTGCTAAATATGTCATCACTCTCGAGACGACGTGAAGTTGCTGACGTAGTTTTTGCTCATCAACTTCTCACTGGGGTGGTTGGTTCCTCCTCACTTTTGGGTTTGATGCAATTTGCTGTTGGTCAATTTTTACTGAGGCATCCTAGATTGTTGAAGATTTCTTTTCACCGGACTAACTATGGTATGAATGAACCAATCTCGCGTCTTGCAAGAGAGTTAACGAAAATATTGATGTATTTGACTTCTCTATAGATAAAGTATGTTTCAGACGCAGACTTAACGCTAGTTGACACTAATTTATGTTAGTTTTTGTTTATTTACTGTGCTCTGTTTATTAATGTGTTGGTTTAGGGATATTGACGCTTGTTTTGTCCCTTCACTAAATGATGAGATAAAGGATAAAATGATTTCCATTTTTATACTTGGAATCGATTTTATGGCAATTTCTTGCATTAAGGAATCCTGATAGTGATGGCTGTCCGTTATTCGCTTATAAATGGCTGTAAGTTAGTTTTTTGCACAATAACAAAATATAAAAACACGTTTTTGAAAATGTTGTCTGTCTGTCGGACACACAGTCCGGCCTTCTTTCACGCAAAAACGGCTGAACCGATTGTAATGAAACTTGCGCAAATTGTTAGGCATGCTCCGATATGTAATCTGTTTTTGTTTTTATTTCATTCCCCTCACACCTTCTACCACAATACAAAGTGAATCTTTTTCAAAAATTTATATTAATTAAATTTTCTTGGAAACTATGAGAGTTATTAATTTGAAATCTATACATATAAATATAATGTCTGTTTATACTCTAAATCTGAGAGTATATTGTGTTTGCCTTACCGTTTGTAACGCTAAGAAATAACGCGCGCACAGAGCTGCCAAGGGTACAGAAATATTTGTTGTTGCTCAAAAATCTCGATTCCGAGTGACCGTCTGTCTGTCCGTCTGTCTATAACATAACTCTCGAAAGCTTTGACCTATCGTGCTGAAATTTTTCATATATCATTTTTAGCAAAAAAGTAACTTTAAGTTCGTGAACGGGCCACATCCCCCCCCCCTCCTTCTACCCCCTCCCATACAAATTTCATGAAATTTGAAAATTTAAAGAAATTAATTTTTCTCCGAAACCGTTTCAGCTAATGACTTGAAAATCAGGTAATAGTACTATAATGAAAATACCATTACGGTAAAAAAATATTGCTCTGATCTAATTACTCCTTCTACCCCCTCCCATACAAATGTACAATTTTCAAAAATGCATTTAGTCGGTTTGCATCGCAACTAGCAAAGCTAAAAAAACAATTTTTGTCAAAATTAATATTATTACAATCACAACCAATTTTGTAAAAATTGTCATTTTCACCTCATCCTTTCTACCCCCTCCCATGCAAATTTAACGAAATTTCGGAATTTGAACAAAATTATTTTTCTCCAAAATCGTCAAGGCTATCAACTTTAAATTTTGAGGAAAGTATACTATTACAAGTATCAATGATGTCAAAAAATTTGGTTTTGATTCGAATACTCCTTCTACCCCGTCCCATACAAATGCACAATTTTGATAAAATGCATTTAACCGATTCTTATTGAAACTAGAAAAAGTACAAGCTTAAAATTTTGCCACAATTTGTCCCTCAATAATTGCAATAAATGCTAAAAAAATATTAACTTCGCTTCACTCCTTCTACCACCTCCCATACAAATTTTTGTATTGAAAACTCAAGAAAAGTATTTCTTCTTCGAGCATTTAAGTAACAAAGCAATATGATTAGGATGTTGAAAAGGAGATTCAAAATCATCCAAAACCCCCCACTTTCCCCGCCACCTCCCATAAAAATGCATAAATTCAGGCAAAAATTTGTCAATTTCCTCGAAAATTATGAAAGCTACAAACTTTAAATTCAGCATGAAACACTTTCTATACTACGTTCGGTGTTATATACAAAAATTACAAACCTTCCCCCTCTGCTTTTACCACCTCCCGTACAAAAGTCACAATTCACTATTCGAAAGAATTTAAGATGACATATTTTCCGGTACAATAAACTATTTCCTATTTCATCTAGAGTATCATATGATTGGGCGTTACGTCCAATCATAATTCTGTTATGTTTTTTGTTTAGAAGTGGCTATAAATTACCTTTTTGCGTTATTTTAGCAATAACTAACCAGAAACTCACGTTTTTTAAATTCTTCTCTGTCGCCCCGTCTGTCTGCCTGTCCGGCTTTCACGCTTTTCAAAAACGGCTGAACCGAGTGTAATGAAACTTTCAAAGTTTATTAGGTATGCTCCAAGATGTAATCTGAATTTAGTTTCATATCCCTCCCCTCAAGCCTTCCACCCCCTCCCATACAAAGTGACTCATTTTAAATAATATGTAATAATTGAATTTTCTTGGAAAATCTAAGAGCTATTAATTTAAAACTTATATGGTAATATATTATTTCTATTACAAATGCAATCTTCAAGAATGCACATTGTTTAAATCGCCCCACTCCTTCGCTCACCTCCCATACAAACTACACTTTTTCATGAAATACTATACACCAATTTTCTCAGTACGTATAAGTTCCATTGAGCTAAAATTTTGTACCAAGCCCTTACTTGGCATTAGTATTAATATCGGGAAAAACAAACCGATTATCTTCATTCATTCATTTCTACCCCTCCCTTACAATGTGACATGACTCCACAACTTTACAAAAATTATATTTTCATTTAAAGTGTGAAAGTCACAGATCTAAAATTTAAAATATGTCAATTGAAGTTGTAGTTGTTTTTCAAAAAATCACTAAAAACGCCTCACTCCTTCCACCACCTCCCATACAGACTGCACTTTTTTATGAAATACTCTGATCCAATTTTCTCAATATGTATAGCTTTCATCAAGCTTAAAATAAAAAAATTGTATAGAGTCCTTAATTAGCACTATTAATTAAGGACTCTATACAATTTTTTTATTAATATCGGAAAAATTAACGTTACTGAACTAAAATTTAAAATATATCAGTTTTGTTTCTCGAAAAATCACCAAAAAAATATTCCCCTCCTTCTATCACCTCCTATACAAATCGCACAATTTCACTAAATCCAATGCACTAAGTTTCTCAGTACCTTAAGTTTGGTGCAAAACATTTTTATATCTACTCTAGCATGATGTGAAAGAAATTAATTCAGTACTATCACCCCTTCTACCACTTCTCATACAAAATTCTTGACGTCACAAAGATTTGATCTGTAGTATCGTTTGATTGGGCTTTACGCAAAGCCGTAGTCCTGTTATGGTTTTAAGCTTAATGTTATTTTATTCGGGCTTTTCTTTTTAATTAACACAAGCTATAATTATTCACATCTCCTTAGTGCTCTTCAATACGAATATGGTCTTAGATCACGGAATTGATTTGATCACGAACCTGTCACATACGAGTATCGTGGTTTCATCTATACATATAAATATAATTGTAGTGTCTGTCTGTTATTTGCTCATAACTGGTGTAAGTTAGTTTTTTGCTTTATTTGGGCAATGAGTAAGCAGAAACACAGGTTTTTTTTTCTCCGTCTGTCTGTCTGTCTTTCCGGCTTTCATGTAAAAACGGCTGAACCAATTGTAATAAAACTTTCACAGAATATTTGGTGTGCATCGAGAAGTAATCTGCCTTAGGTTTCATTTTACTCCCCTCACGCCTGCTACCACTTCACATACAAAGTGACACATTTTGAAAAATTAATAATATTCAATTATTCTTGGAAACTATAAAAGTTATTAATTTCATATTTAAAATATATTATTTCTATTATAAATGCAATATTGATGTATAAAAATTGTTTGAATTCCCCTACTCCTTCCAGCACCTCCCATACAAACTACACTTTTTCATGAAATACTATACACCAATTTTTTCAGTACGTATAACTTTCATCGAGCTACATTTTTGTATTGAATCCTTAATTAGCATTATTGTTAATATCACGACTTCGCAAATATTAGATTTTCTTGAAAAGTGTGAATGTTACTATTCTGGAGTTTAAAATATATTAATTGCATGATAATTAGAGTTGTTTTTAAAAAACTAAATTAAAAACCCCCTTCTCCTTCCACCCTCTCCCATACAAACTGCACTTTTCTATGAAATCAATCAATCAAATTCCTGTTAAGACCTTAGCATAGGACAAAAACAACTCTCTTCCACAAGGCGTGATCCTGAGAATCGGCCTTAAACTGTTGCCAGGACTTGTTTATTCCTCTGGCCTCCTGCTCAACTGCTCGCTTCCATGTGTTACATGGTCGACCAACCCGACGTCTTCCTTGAGGATTATAATTCAGAGCGTGTTTGGCGATGTTTCGCTCTGGTTTCCTCAAAGTATGACCGATCCTTTGCCACTTCCGCCTTTGAATCTCAATACCAATTTTAGTCTGGCCAGTTATACTCCAAAGTTCGTCGTTGAAGATCACTTCTGGCCAGAATATTCCTAAAATGCGTCGGAAGCATTGGTTTACGAAAGCTTGTAGTTTCTTGGTAAGCCGAACTGTCACTTTCCACGTAACAACACGAATTTGACGCATGCGTCAAAAACTCGCGGCTTCGTGCGAAGGGAAATCTCTCTTAACCTCTAGAAAGGGGAAAGGATACCGAAGGCCTGACGAGCTTTATTTCTTCTACAATGGCGCTACAGCCCAAATCGGACCTTGGCCTTCTGATATTCTGGTTTCGTAACATTTTTTTAGCTATTGTGGAAGGGTTGTAAGCCTTTCGCACAACCCTCATTCTACGATTTCTTTTTCGTAGATTGAGGTGACCAAGGCTTATCCAAGCAGGCAATGTGCTGGAATTATATATTGCGCTGACCGGGATTTGAACCCACGACCTTTGCATTACAAGACCAACACGCTACTTATTAGGCTAAACCCTAGCTTGACGAGCTTTATTTACCAGAGCCTAAACATCCTTTTCGGCTCCGCCGTCCATGCTGACAATGCTTCCGAGATAGCAAAAATCTTGCACCTCTTCCACATCCTGTCCGTTCGGAATAATCTGTGTGCTTGCGTTCGAACCCATGTGCATGCACTTGGTCTTACGCACATTTATTTCTATGAAATACTCTACACCAATTTTTTCAGTACGTATAACTTTCATCGAGCTAAAATTTTGTTCTAAATCCCTAATTAGCATTAATCGATTAGCTCCACTCCGTCTACCCCCTTCGAATAATGTGACACAATTTCACGACTTTGCAACTACTCGATTTTCTTGAAAGTGTGAATGTAACTGATCTAAAATTTAAAACATATCAGTTTCATGATGATTGTAGTTGTTTCTAGCAAAAGTCACCAAAAATCACCCACTTCTTATACCACCTCCCATACAAATTACACAATTTAACTAAATTGAATGCACTAAATTTCTCAGTACCTGTTCAATTTGTCAAGCTTAAATTTGGTGCAAAACAACAACAACAATAAGTTCAGTGCTGTCACCTCTTCCATCATATCCCACACAAAAATTCTTAAGATCACAAATATTTCGATTTCATCGAGAGTATCAATTTTTTGTTGATACAGTTCCTTTTACCTATCGCAGGAACATCTCATCGTCGTACCCTTGGTATACTAGCGAGTTGCGCGTGATTCGCAATGCTCGTAATGCTGCCTGGAGTAGATATACTAGGACGAAGAATGATACTGATTTACTTTATTATTATAATAATAATTGTGATCGACACAAGAAAAAAAAAAGTTTGCTACCCTGAAATTTTTTTTTTCGCGTTTCATGACTAAATTAGCCTAAAAATGCAAAAAAAAACATAACAGAATTATGATTGGACGTAACGTAATCATATAATACTCTAGATGAAATAGGAAATAGTTTATTGTACCGGAAAATATGTCATCTTAAATTCTTTCGAATAGTGAATTGTGACTTTTGTACGGGAGGTGGTAAAAGCAGAGGGGGAAGGTTTATAATTTTTGTATATACACCGAACGTAGTATAGAAAGTGTTTCATGCTGAATTTAAAGTTTGTAGCTTTCATAATTTTCGAGGAAATTGAAAAATTTTTGCCTGAATTTATGCATTTTTATGGGAGGTGGCGGGGAAAGTGGGGGGTTTTGGATGATTTTGAATCTCCTTTTCAACATCCTAATCATATTGCTTTGTTACTTATATGCTCGAAGAAGAAATACTTTTCTTGAGTTTTCAATACAAAAATTTGTATGGGAGGTGGTAGAAGGAGTGAAGCTAAGTTAATATTTTTTTTAGCATTTATTGCAATTATTAAGGGACAAATTGTGGCAACATTTTAAGCTTGTACTTTTTCTAGTTTCAATAAAAATCGATTAAATGCATTTTATCAAAACTGTGCATTTGTATGGGACGGGGTAGAAGGAGTATTCGAATCAAAACCAAATTGTTTGGCATCAATGATAGTTATAATGGTATACTTTCCTCAAAATGTAAAGTTGATAGCCTTGACGATTTTGGAGAAAAATAATTTTGTTCAAATTCCGAAATTTCGTTAAATTTGCATGGGAGGGGGTAGAAAGGATGAGGTGAAAATGACAATTTTTACAAAATTGGTTGTGATTGTAATAATATTAATTTTGACAAAAATTGTTTTTTTAGCTTTGCTAGTTGCGATGCAAACCGACTAAATGCATTTTTGAAAATTGTACATTTGTATGGGAGGGGGTAGAAGGAGTAATTAGATCAGAGCAATATTTTATTACCGTAATGGTATATTCATTATAATACTATTACCTGATTTTCAAGTCATTAGCTGAAACGGTTTCGGAGAAAAATTAATTTCTTTAAATTTTCAAATTTCATGAAATTTGTATGGGAGGGGGTAGAAGGAGTGGGGGATGTGGCCCGTTCACGAACTTAAAGTTACTTTTTTGCTAAAAATGATATATGAAAAATTTCAGCACGATAGGTCAAAGCTTTCGAGAGTTATGTTGTAGACAAACGGACAGACGGTCACTCGGAATCGAGATTTTTGAGCAACAACAAATATTTCTGTACCCTTGGCGGCTCTGTGCGCGCGTTATTTCTTAGCGTTACAAACGGTAAGGCAAACACAATATACTCTCAGATTTCATCTAGAGTATAAAAATCCGTCAAGCCGTACGCTGTCCGTCATACGCCGTACATATGGACTCATATCTCCGAGACCGTTAAAGGTAGAATGTTCGTTTTTGGGTGGATTGTTGGTTGGGTAAGTGAGCTCTATTTTCTTAATTTTTGGGGGGTGTTAGGAGGAAGGGGGAGGCGGGGGGAGGGAAAAAGTAGAAAACTACACTTGCTTATATCTCTCTCAAGAATGCAGATAGAAAGCTGAAAATTAGTAGGCATATAGACAAGGTTGTAGGACAAACTCCAAAAATAACTTAATTTTTTTATCCATTGGCGTCCGAAAAGGGGGGCTAAAAACAAATTGTTGGCCGAATTGTTTTTTCAAATGATTATATTTTCGAAATCGCTTATCGTAAAAAATTCATATTTTGAGACCATCAAGGTGGCATATAGTTCCATCGGAATTACCTTAAAAAGTGGCTAATTATTGTAAGGGGGAGGGTCACGGAGGGTGCAAAGAAAAACACTTAAAAATGAATATCTCAACTATCTCTTAAGCTATTTAATTGAAACTTAAAACTTATATTAAGCTATACTAAGAAAATATAAAAAAATATAATATGTTGAAATAATAGTTGTGGGGGGAAATGGGAAGCATTTCAAAAATGGCGCACTTTTCGAAATTACAAATCCTTATATCTCAAAAAATAGTACAGATATCAAATTAAAAATTTGTCAGATTGTAGAACTACACAATAATTAATTTTGATAGAACTTTTAAGTTGAGGGGTGTAAAGGGAGGGAGGTGGTAAGCAAAAATGTCGAAAATTTTGAGTGATTTTTTTAGGACTCTGGTCAAAGATAGAAACTTTAAATTTGGCATGTAGATACATCTATTTGATATACATAGAAAAAAAATAATAATTTGATCCACAATTGTTACGAACCGACCACCCCGGTCTAATGGGCACAAGGTGTTTCATGTGCAGCGAAAAAAACACGAAAAATTTTTTGGATGTAATTTTAAGGTAGAAACTTGAAATTTAGGGAAATACATTAAAAAAAATTCCTAAAAGTATGAAATATTAACTGGTCGAATTTTTTCAAAACTTCTACCCCCTCCCATACAAAATTATTTTTTCGACCATTTCTAGGAAATCAATTATCACCTAACTATTAAAAGCTATCAATTTCAAATTTTGCGTAAAAGCTTAAAAAATTAATTCAAATGAAGTTGTTTTAAAAGTTTTGAAATCGCACTTGCCCTTCTACCCCCTCCCATACAAAAGTATGATTTCGACGAATTTCAATAAATCAACTAATAACCAACAAATTAAAAGCTACGAACTTGAAATTTTTCGCGAGTACCTTACAAGAGAAGGAAAAGAAAATTGTTTCACAAATTGTGCAATTCCCCCACCTCTTCTACCCCCTCCCATACAAATTTATTTTTTCGAGCATTTTTAAGAAATCAGTTATCAGCTAACTCTTAAAACCTATGCATTTCAAATTTTGCATGAAAACTTACAAAAATAATTGAAAAGAAATTCTTTTAAAAGTTTTGCAATCGCGCTTTCCCTTCTACCCCCTCCCATACAAATATCATTTCGACCTATTTCATTAAACCAACTAATAATCAACAAATTAAAAGCTACGAATTTCAAATTTTGTACGAGCACACTACATGACGAAGGAAATAGAATTGCGTCACAATTGTTACGATTCCTCCACCTGCGCTACCCCCTCCCATACAAAAGTTTGGTTTCGTGAATGTAAAATACATCGAATCTTATGAAAATTCTTTGCAACTTCGTCTATGAAACTGATATTCTATACAAGGAATATTGGACGTGATTCAAGCAATCAATTTAAAAACTATTAACATCCACCGACCCTTACTATCACCTCTCCCCTCACAAAACTCGAACTTGCATAACTAAACGAACGAAATATTGATTATATATACTGGAGCTTTTGAACGTCCACGCATCCGCAACTTGTCCCAAGAATAATAAAGTTTCGCCCGACTTGTTGGCAGTTTATTTTGTCTGTATGAGGAATATTATGACCTTTTTAAGGATTTATCTACTCGATTATATTCTGAATATTTAATTAAAATGCAGGCGCATATTATTAGAGATCCCCTGAAGTTTTGGAAATTTGTTAATTGTAAGCGTAAATCAGATGGTTATCCAGCTTCTTTTCAATTCCTGGGGAACGATAGTAATGATCAATTTACTATTTGTAATTTTTTCGCCACATTCTTCAGTGGATCTTTTACTAGTAGTAGGTTTTTCCCTGATATTTTGATGACCTTAGAGATACTACTTCGACTTCTTTGTCTGATTTACCAATTTTACATAATGATATAGTCAATCACATCTCCCGCCTAAAAGATTTGTCTTCTCCTGGCCCAGATGGTGTTCCTGCTGTTGTCCTTAAGCGTTGTTGTCTCTCTCTTGCTGAACCACTATCTCACCTCTTTTAAAGATCCCTAATAACGGGGATTTTTCCAAATGTACGGAAGTCGTCCTTCATCATATCTACTCACAAGAGCGGTGCAAAATCTGCTGTTGAAAATTATCGGCCAACAGCTAAACTGTCGGCTATTCCTAAACTATTTGAGTCTATGGTGTATGAATGCATGCCGTTTCACTGTAAATCAATAATTTCGAGTAAGCAACATGGTTTTGTTAGGAATATATCCACTGTTACTAATCTGATGGAGTTGACGAATAAATCAATTTTGGCTATTGAGGATGGTAAGCAGGTGGATTTTGTATACACTGATTTTAGTAAGGCCTTTGATAAATTGCCCCATTCAATAATTTTGTTAAAACTAATATTGTGTTTTCCGACATTGTTTATAAATTGGATTAAGTCTTATCTATTTAATAGAGCCTACCAGGTTATCTTTCGTGATTGTACGTCTAAGCCATTTACTGCGCATTCTGGGGTCCCTCAAGGAAGTCATTTGGGACCACTTCTATTTATCCTGGCCATTAACGATGTAGCCTCTGTTTTTAAATATTCGGAATTACTCATCTATGCTGATGACATTAAAATCTTTAAGTCTATTAGTCTAACTCAGATAATCTTCTTCAGGAGGATTTGTTAAATTTTAGTAGCTGATGTCGCAATAATGGCCTTCGATTGAATTTGGATAAATGTCATGTAATGTCATTTACTCGGAAATTCTCACCGTTTGTAGTAACTTGCAGTCTCAATGATTGTATTTTAGACCGTGTTAATTCAGTTATTGACTTAGGCGTTACATTTGACCAAAAGATTGATTTTGGCTTGCATATAAATAAGATTGTGCAAAACGGTAATTCTATGCTGGGTTTCACCACTCGCTTATCCAAGGAATTTAACAATTCCTTTGTTAGGTTGAGTCTGTATAACACCTTTGTCAGATCTCATCTTGAGTATGCCTCCCAAGTTTGGTTTCCCTATTATGATGTGCATATTGGCAGAATTGAATCTATTCAGTGCAAATTTGTGAGAATAGCATTATGTCACCTTAATTGGAATGACAGAGTTCGTCTTCCTCCTTATATTGACCGGCTTCAGCTACTAAATTTGTATGTCATCACTCTCGAAAGGACGTGAAGTTGTTGACGTAGTTTTTGCTCATCAACTTCTCATTGGGTCACTGGGGTGGTTGATTCCTCCTCACTTTTGGGTTTGATGCAATTTGCTGTTGGTCAATTTTTACCGAGGCATCCTAGATTGTTGCAGATTTACTTTCACCTTACTAACTATGGTATTAGTGAACCGATTTCGCGTCTTGCAAGAGAAGTAAACGAGAATATTGATGTATTTGACTTCTCTATAGATAATGTATGTTTAAGACGCAGACTTAACGGTAGTTGACACCAATTTATGTTAGTTTTTGTCTATTTATTGTGCTCTATTTATTAATGTGTTGGTGTAGGGATATTGACGTTTGTTTTGTACCTTCACTAAATGATGAGCCAAAGGATAAAATTATTTCCATCTTTTATACTTGGAATCGATTTTAAGGCAAATCCTTGCATTAAGGAATCCTGATAGTGATAGTGATATAGTAAGGGGAACGAGGTGATGGGCCAAAGTGTCGACAATTTTCACTAATTTCTTAGAGCTCTGGTAAAAGATAACAAGTTGGAATTTTACACGTGCATACATCTATTTGATATACGTAAAGAAAAATTATTAATTTGAACTCTTGTACACCGAGGGCCCTAACCTGCATGAGGTGTTTCACATATATTAAAAAAAAACACTAAAACTCAAAATTTTTGAGTGAAATTTTGAGCAACAAACTTAAAAAATTATATGAAATTCATTTAAAAAAATTGCTTTAAAGTTTAATGTATTAACTAGTACCTTCAAAAGTTCTACCCCTTGCCATACAAAATATTTTTTCCACCATTTTTAAAAAATCAATTATCACCAAACCGTTAAAAGCTATCGACTTGAAATTTTGTACAAACATTTTGAAAAATATTTCAAACAAAAATACAAAAAAGCTTTGAAATCCTCCCTTGAAAAAATTATGATTTCGACCAATTTCAATAAATCAACTAATAAACAACACATTTTCAAAAGAAACTTAATAAAACTGCATCTCAAATTTGCTATCCCTGCGAGTATGATTGCAAAAACCACCTACAGGTTGAGAAACGGAAGCTTCACATTAAGTTTCCCGAACGAAACGAATGGGCAACAAACACGATACTCAGCACCTATTCATGTGCTCATCTCTATACCGAAGGATCTAAAACAAACCAGAAGACAGGTGAAGGATTTACTCCCAAGAAATCCACACTTCGCTTCATCTTCCAGAACACACGAATGTGTTCCAGGTGGAAGTATTAGCTATTAACGAATGCGCAGAATTTTTTTAGATAGCAGAGCTGGAATTCTGGCCCTTCAATCTTACAGGACTACGTCAAACTAATGTCCATTTGTAGACACAATTTTAATCCCCTAGCGACTTTAGCCGAAGTATTTTTAATTTGAATACCGGGTCGCGAGAAAGACGAAGAATTTATTGGACACTATCTTTGATTCTGTCCGCAAATCTCCAATAGTCAATGCTTAGTCTCTAGAATCTTATCACAACTAGACGACCTCAGAGGCGTCAAACATTCGAGCCTGCTTCGGTTCGAAAATCGAAATCGAAAAATTCATCGCATAATAAAGATGGGGGAGTACAATTGGCTCAAGTAAATGGCCCTAGTGTATTGTGGTTCTACGAAACTCTCCCCCTACAACATAAACCTAAATCTATGCAGCGAAATTTGAACGTGATTCGAGCAATCAATCACATGTAACCTACCCTCACTCCCCCCCCCCCCTCCACCATTCCAACCCAAACTTGCGTATATAAACGAATAAAATATTTTACATTTCACATAGTCTTACCTATCCAACCTAACCAGCAAATTGACTTATTACGTATCCCCACCTTGTTCCAAGAATAATAAAGTGGCGTCCGAATTGTTGGCAAATTTTATAGAGTTAGACTCGACTTTATTCCTTGTCTCCTCGTACGAACCGCTTTTACGATTTCTTCCAGAACGATTGTGAGCAATGGAGGTAATAGCGGGGACCCTTGTTTAGCTTCAGCGTTGGTGACTGATATTGCCGTTCGATAGTACTAAGAGTTATGATTATTTTTTGACTTATTCTTTTTCAAATCAATCTTTCCACATTGATGATATCAAAGGCTTTCTTGAAATTGATCGAGATGTATATGAGAGTATTCCAACTCTAACGAATGATTATTATGCGTAGTAGGTAGGATTTATGTCCCTTTATGTCCGGTTGCAACTTGCAATTTTCGATATTCTATTTTCCACGACCTTTAATTGTTTTGTGATCAGGGAAATCGGTTGTGTATGAAAGTTGGAGTCATTTATTGGGTCGCTGATTTTGAAATTTATATTGCAAATATATAAAATATTGTCAGAAATATCTTAAATTTAAGACCAATTTAAATTATGTTTCCGGAAAAATTTTCCTCCTTAATTTAATTCAAATGAAAATGAAGTAGTTGAAACGGTTGATCGAGTTTGATACTTTGTTTGAATAGTTGTTTGTAATTATCGACAAATTGAATTTTTTTATTCTCGGAATAAATAAGAACATCTGTCAAAGAAAAAACAAAGCTGGATCACTTTTTTATATAAAAGAAACTCGATTGGAATGTGTTGATAATAATTAAGTTGGAATTGAAAACAAGAAAATGAAATTTACTTTAATTGCTTTATTTGCAGTAGTGATGTGCACAGTTGGTTTTGTTTGCGCCGAAAATTCGCATGGAAACTCAACGAGGGTTATGGAGTGTGATCTTGAAAAAGCATTTTATATAACGTAGGGTTTTGTACATCGCAATGTTTATTTCGTGGAGAAATTCGTGGAGGATTCTGTGACGTTACGCAAACATGTAAATGCATATAACATTTCGAAATGTAAAATAAAAATATAAATTTGGAAGGAAGTTTGTAGTTTGGCATTATTTGAAATATATTTTTTATTTATTAATTCTCGACTTTAATTATTAAATATTCCATTCCCCTATAATTTTAAACGAAATCATGTTGGCAGCGCTGGGGAAATTAAATTAATTTACTAATTTCTTCTGAAAAATTATCTTCGTTCGTATCATTTTGTTCATATATTGTCTATCAGATTATAATATTAACCGATTTTTGCTTACCTTTGTCATATATCAAAAAATACTCGAAGAAAACAACGCGGTATTGTTCCTGCAAAATTATTTTTTCTTACGACAAACAGATATTGATCCAAAATGATAGTTTTGAATCTATACATATAATTATAATTGTAGTGTCTTCTGTTATTTGTTTAGAAATGGCTACAAGTTACTTTTTTGTTTTATTTCAGCAATAAATAAGCAGAAACTCCCGTTTTTTAAATTCTTCTCTGTCTGTCTGTCTGTATGTCCGGCTCTCACGCAAAAACGGCTAAGCCGATTATAATGAAACTTTCACAGTTTATTAGGTATGCTCTGAGATGTAATCTGCTTAAGGTTTTATTTCCCTCCCCTCACGCCTTCTACCCCGTCCCATACAAAGTGACTCATTTTTAATAATATGTAATAATCAAATTTTCTTAGAAACTATAAGAGCTATTAATTTGAAATTTAGAATATATTATTTCTACTATAAATGCAATCTTTAAGTATACAAATTATTTACATCCCCTTCCTCCTTCGCCCACTTCACATACAAACTACATTAAATGCTATATGCATATTCTCTCAGTACGTATAAATTCCATCGAACTAAAATTTTGTACCGAATCCCTATTTAGCATTATTATTAATATCGGGAAAAACTAACCGATTATCTTCACTATTTCTACCCCCTCCCGTACAATGTGACACGATTCCACGTCTTTACAGAAATTAGATTTTCTTGGAAACTGTGAAAGTCACAGATCTAAAATTTAAAATATATCAATCGCATAATGATTGTAGTTGTTTTTCGAAAAATCACTAAAAACGCCTTTCTCCTTCCACCACCTCACATACAAACTGCACATTTTCATGAAATACTCTAAACCAATTTTCTCAATACGTATAGATTAAATCAAGCTAAAATTTTGTATAGAATCCTTAATTAGGATTATTATTAATATCGGGAAAAATTAACCGATTAGCTACACTTCTGCTACCCCCACCCATACAAAGTCACACAATTTCACAACTTTTCAAAAATTCTATTTTGTTGGAAAGTGTGAACGTTACTGAACTAAAATTTAAAATGTTTCAGTTTTGTTTCTCGAAAAATCACCAAAAAACACTCCCCTCCTTCTACCACCTCCCATACGAATTGCACAATTTCACTAAATCCAATGCACTAAGTTTCTCAGTACAGTAGTTTTAAAGCTTAAATTTGGTATATGACATTTTTATAGCTACTCTGGCATGATGTGAGACAAATTAGTTCAGTACTATCACCCCTTCTACCACTCCCCATATAAAATTCTTAACATCATAAAAATTTCATCTGTAGTATCGTATGATTGGGCTTTACACAGAGTCGTAGTCCTGTTATGGTTTCAAGCTTAATGTTTTTTTATTTGGGCTTTTTTTTTAAATTAACAAACGCTATAACTATTCACATATCCTTAGTGCTTTTCAATACGAATATGATCTTAGATCATGGGATTGATTCGATCACGAGTCTGTCCCGTACAAATGCGGGTATCGTGGTTTCATTCTTAATAATTTATGGATCTGATTCCAACACAATAGAAACCATTGTCTTCAAAGGGCTATTAAACTAATCAGTTTATATATCCCGGATAATATATTACTAACAACATTCTCAAAAATTGCTTATTTCGCAATTCTTAGGCGTACAAAGTCTCGGGCGATCGCTAGTATAAAATATGAAACAAATAGTCCAACTAAAAACTGTTTGACGATTCATTCATATCTACATTCGTATTACGATATATGATAACTTCCCGTATTACAATCTTGTTTGAAAAACTTCTACTTCACAATATTTTAGACAATCATACTCTTAACGAGTTTTTTGATGAGTGCGCAAAATTCAAAAGATGAAATTAGTCCTATTTCGATACCAACATTATTCTAGCAGCAGACCAAATCGAGCAATTAATGTGGACAATAGTGCGAACTTCGATTAATTTGAGCAAGAAAGGCAGGGACGGAATGAGGAATAAGATACAACCATAAGTTGTATCAACTCTACGATAAGCCAGAAGCTCCACCGTTCACCAAACTAAGCAAACTGCAGTGGGCTGGGCAAGTACAGCGAATAGAAGTTATTTTCTAATTTGCTTACACTCGATGAAAATAAACTGCCAACAAGTCGGGCGAAACTTTATTATTCTTGGGACAAGTTGCGGATGCGTGGAAAGTCAATATGCAGGTTAGAGTGGTTAGGGAAGACTAAGTGAAAGGGGGTTCCTAGGCAGGACAGTTGTCAACACTTTGCGGAAACGTTCAAAAGCTTCAGCATATATAGCCAATATTTCGTTCGTTTATTTATGCAAGTTTGAGTTTTGTGAGGGGAGGGATGAGGGTTGATAGTAACGGTCGGTGGATGTTAATAGTTTTTTAATTGACGTCCAATATTCTCTGTATAGAATGTCAGTTTCATAGACGAAGTTGCATAGAATAAGATTCTGTGTATTTTACATTCACGAAACCAACATTTGTATGGGAGGGGGTAGAGGAGGTAGAGGAATCGTAAAGATTGTGACGCAATTTTATTTCCTTTCTGTTGTAGTCTTCTCGTACAAAATTTCAAGTTCGCAGCTTTTAACTTGTTGGTTATTAGTTGGTTCAATGAAATAGGTAGAAATGATACTTTTGTATGGGAGGGGGTAGAAGGGCAAGCATGATTGCAAAACTTTTAACAAAATTCCATTTCAATTATTTTTATAAGTTTTCCGGCAAAAATTGAAATGGATAGCTTTTAAGAGTTAGCTGATAACCGATTTCTTAAAAATGCTCGAAAAAATAATTTTGTATGGGAGGGGGTAGAAGAGGTAGGGGAATTGCAAAATTTGTGATGCAATTTTCTTTTCTTTCTCTAGTAAGGTGCTCGTACAAAATTTCAAGTTCGTAGCTTTTAATTTGTTGTTTATTAGTTGATTTAATGAAATTGGTCGAAATCATACTTTTGTATGGGAGGGGGTAGAAGGGCAAGCGCTATTTTGAAACTTTTAAAATAATTTTATTTTAAATATTTTTATAAGTTCTTATGCAAAATTTCAAATTGATAGCTTTTAATAGTTAGGTGATAATTAATTTCTTAAAAATGGTCGAAAAAATAATTTTGTATGGGAGGGGGTAGAAGTTTCAAAGGTATTCAACCAGTTAATATCTTATACGTTTGAGGATTTTTTTTAAATGTATTTCCCAAATTTTCAAGTTTCTACCTTAAAATTACATCCAAAAATTTTCAGTTTTCGTGTTTTTTTCGCTGCACATGAAACACCTTGTGCCCCTTAGACCGTGGTGGTCGGTTCGTAACAATTGTGGATAAAATTATTATTTTTTTTCTATGTATATAAAATAGATGTATCCACATGCAAAATTTAAAGTTTCTATCTTTGACCAGAGTCCTAAAAAAATCACTCAAAATTTTCGACATTTTTGCTTACCACCTCCCTCCCTTTACACCCCCTAACTTAAAATTTTTATCGAAATTATAAATTATATAGTTCTATAATCTAACGAATTTTTGATTCGATATCTGCACTCAATTTTGAGATATAACGATTTCTAATTTTGAAAAGTGCACCATTTTTGAAATGCTCCCCATTTCCCCCCACTACTATTATGACCAAATTTTATATTTTTTTTATATTTCGCTAGTATAGTTTAGTATAGGTTTTAAATTTCAATTACATAGCTTAAGAGATAGTTGAGATATTAATTCTTAAGTGTTTTTCTTTGCACCCCCTCTGACCCTCCCCCTTACAATAATTAGCCTATTTCTAAGCTTATTCTGATGGATCTATACGCCATCTTAATTGTCCCAAAATATGAATTTTTTATGGTAAGTAGTTTCGAAGATATAACCATTTCAAAAAAAGATTCGGCCGACAATTTGTTTTTAGCCCCCCCTTTTCGGACGCCAATGGATAAAAAAATTAAATTATTTTTGGAGTATGTCCCACAACCTTCTCTATATGTATGCTGATTTTCATCTTTCTATCTGCATTCGTGGTGAAGATATTAGCAAGTGTATTTTTCGACTTTTTCCATCCCCCCGCCTCCCCCTTCCACCCCACACTCCCCAAAATTTGGATAATGGAGCTCACTTACCAAATTAACAATCCACCCAAAAACCAACATTCTACCTTTAACGGTCTTGGAGGTACGAGTCCATATGTACGGCGTACGGCGGGACGGATTTTTTTTTTTTGCTTTTTTAGGCTAATTTAGTCATGAAACGCGAAAAAAAAAAATTTCAGGGTAGCAAATTTTTTTTTTTTTCTGTGTCGATCACAATACTTTATTATTAAAAAATAATAAAGTAAAAGGGATGGAAATAAGTTTGCTCATAATTTCTCTTTTTCTTACAGAATAAGCAAAGTATCAATGGTAAATAGAAAACATAACAGAATTATGATTGGGCGTAAAGCTCAATTGACATCAACGATTCCGAAAAAAAATGTCTCTTCTTTTTATATAATCTTTCTGGTACCAAATTGGTCTATAGTTAATTGCAAAAATAGTAACCTTTTAAGAATTAATTTTTCTTCTTCTTCAATGGCGCTTCAGCTCAAATCAGGTCTTGGCCTCGTAACCTCCAGGCTCCTCAACATTTTCATTATTTATTGCGGAACGGTTGTTAGCTCTTCGCACAATCCTCTATCTATGAATTTTTCAACCAAGGTATATCCATACAAGCAGTGTGCTTGAATTATGCGTCGACCGGGATTTGAACTCATGACCTTCGCATTGTAGACCAATTATATCCCTTTATTATTTACATGAAAGATAAAAAAAAAACATTTCAGAAAACATAACCCGGTTGCAATACTCATTGGTCATCGGTTGGTTCAATGCTTGAAGTGCTAATGCTTAGATGAGCATATTTTCCTCAAAGTGTTTGTGCTATGCTACGCTTGGCATTCCTAATTTATGATGCGGAAGCCATTCGTTTTTAATGGTAGCATCAATACATCAATTAAAAGTTGACTACCATCATTTATTTTTTCGCATTCCAATTCCCACCCATGTTTTTATTGCAGTGCTCCACTATACTTAGCCTATCGAAAATTATTCGCTTTTTGTCTACGCGTGAATGTCGAAAAGCTTTAGAGACTGGATTTTTACCATGTATAGTTGAGGCGGAACAACATACCGGGTTATAGATCCGCTTCAAAATATTGTTGCATGTCAGCTCTAGTGGTTCATCGAATGTTCGCGATCGTCAGCTATTAAAATTCTGCACTCACATATTACTCATCGACTCGGAGAAGGCCGACAGTGACCGAAACAGCGAAGAAGGCCAACAATGATCGGCAATGGTCGACTGTGGCCGACTGCGACCAATAGTTGCATACAGCGGGCGACAGCGGCCGACAGTGGTCGACAGCGGGCGAAGCCCGGCGAAGGCCGGCGACAGTGAGAAACACATCATCGTACGGGAGACGGCCAAACTGTTTTTTTTTTGTATTTAGAGCTTACTTGATGTAATGTAATGCCATGTAGCTATGTAATTAGAATCCTAAACTATTCACATATTGTAACGTATGCGATAATCCTATCTATTTTAGCTTAAACCTATTGCACAATCCCAGAAGCTTAGAAGTAAAAAAAGGAAGAAATGCATATGCACGTAAATATCCATACACATATGCATTTCCATAACTGGCAGCCAAAATATAATAATAGCAACATTGACAATGTTTTTTTTTTTGTATCTTATTTTTTTATTCACGATGATGACTTGAATCTCAGTTAACGTAGAACTTTATAACATTTTTAATATCGGCAATTGAACTTGCGAGCTCTACGTTATTTAACAATATAATTGGCGATGAATAGAAGTTATCCAAAGTTGAAGTATCAATCAATCAAATTCCTGTTAAGACCCCCTATAGGGGCATGTTACGAATACAAGAGAAAAACAATTATAACTCAGGGGATTTTAGAGTTCACCTCAAAATCCTAAAAGACCCAAAAATAGAGGTTATAACTTCCACATTATCGGACGCGATGCCGACAAAATTCAACTTTGAAACCCCCTTCAAAGTTATAATCAGAAAACGCAAGGACTGGCAATCCATGCTACCTGAAATAGTAGAGGGATCAACCATCTGGTATACAGACGGCTCTCGCACATCTGAGGGGACAGGAGCCGGAGTCAAAAGTCCTAACTTTTCGGTGTCAAAACCACTCGGTAAAGAAGCCACAATCTTCAAGGCCGAACCAACTGCAATGGAGCTATGAATCCAAGAAAATATAAGAAGAGCTCATCGCAATAAATCCATTTATATTCTATCGGATAGTCAGGCGGTTCACAAAGCTCTAGGATCCAATAAACACGGATCGAAGATAGTATGGGAATGCCTTCAAAACCTAATCACCCTGGGGAAAAGGAATAATGTAACCTTAATGTGGGTACCAGGAGACATGGGAATTGAGGGAAATGAAGAGGCTGATCGCCTTGAAAAAAACGGCGCAGAAAAAAATTTTATTGGTCCAGAGCCATTCTGCGGAAAACCAAAAGAATACTCCAACCCCATACTTAAAAAGTGGATAGAAAAAGAACATAAAATCTACTGGAATAGACTTCCAGGCTTGTCAATTTCAAAAAAACTGATCATACCACAAAAAAACAAAGTGGAGGATATTCTAAAATTCAGCAAGAAGGATATTAGTACTCTAATCGGCCTAATGACGGGGCACAGTGGACTAAACCACCACCTCAAAAATATGGGCTTAGCTGAAACCGACATTTGTCGCCTTTGTCTCGAGGACTCAGAAACGACAGTACACATCCTATGTCACTGTGAAACAGTAGCTAGGAAAAGACACAGTCTTCTTGGAAAGGGTTTCCTTTCTACGGAGGAACTAGCCAATACGGCTCCCTTAAAGATTCTCAAATTAGCTAAAGCTATGGAGATATAATAGGGTGAAGGGGCTATAAACGCACAATAGGTCAAGAAGGTCGCAGTGCTCTCACGCGTTCCTTTAATAGTAATAATAGTAATAATAATTGGCGATGTTTCGCTCTGGTTTCCTCAAAGTATGACCGATCCACTGCCACTTCCGCCTTTGAATCTCAATACCTATTTTAATCTGGCCAGTTGTACTCTAAAGTTCGTCCTTGGAGATCCCTTCTGGCAAGAATATTCCTAAAATGCGTCGGAGACATTGGTTCACGAAAGTGTGTAGTTTCTTGGTAAGTCGAACGGTCACTTTCCACGTAGTACAACCATATAACAACACGGATTTGACGCATGCCTCAAAAACTCGCAGCTTCGTGCGAAGGAAGATCTCTCTTAACCTCCAGAAAGGGGGAAGGATACCGAAGGCCTGACGAGCTTTATTTAGTCGAGCCTCAACATCCTTTTCCATGCTGACAATGCTTCCGAGATAGCAAAAATCTTGCACCTCTTCCACATCCTGTCCGTTAAGAACAATCGGTGTGCTTGCGTTCGAACCCATGTGCATGTACTTGGTTTTACGCACATTTATTTTCAGTCCGACCTCTTTGCATTTAGAATGCAACGAGCGACTCTAAGTCCGAACGGTTATCTGCAAGCAAACACACGTCATCAGCATAATCAAGGTGACTTAAGATAATAGTCTCCATTGAAGACCTTTACCTTCCTCACCTTCCAGTGCAGCTTTCAAGATGTCATTTATTACCACCAGAAACAGGGCTGGTGGTAATATGCAGCCTTGTCTGACACCCGTTCGCACAGGCAAGCTCTCGGACAGCTCTGTACAAGACGTGACACCTTGCATCTTCGTAGGATTCTTTAATCATAGCTATGACCTTATTTGGAATACCTCTCTTACGCAAAGCATTCCATATGTAATCTCGCTTAACGCTGTTGAAAGCCTTCTCGAAGTCCACAAACATGAGATGTAGTGGCGAACCCATTTCGGCTGACTGCTCTAATATTATCCGTAGGGTATTTGTGTGGTCGGTACAAGACGACCCTTTACGGAATCCAGCCTGATAAACTTCGAGAGTGCTCTCGACGACATCACTAATCCTATTGAGAATTACCTTAGCCATAATTTTTGATACGGCAGTAAGTAGACATATACCACGCCAATTGCCACAATCCCGAAGGTCGCCCTTCTTCGGAATTTTCACAATGACGCCCTCCTTCCATTCAGTCGGATATCTTCCTTCATTCCATACCTCAGTAAAGAGTGGGAGGAATATATCGGCTGCTATTTCCGGGTCCGATTTGAGGAGTTCGGTTGGTAATTCGTCTATACCAGGAGCTTTCCTTCCCGCCATTGACCGAATGGCGGAAACTATCTCTTTCTTATCTGGGAGATCGTCCCTAATAGAGGATTGTTGCGGTTGGATGTTTGGTAGTTGTTCTGTTTCTGGAATATCTTCCTCTGACAAGATGTTTAAAATATCAGAGAAGTATTCCTTCCATCGCCGCAACTGGTGTTCACTCATAATAAGGAGAGTTCCGTTGACATCTCTCACCAGATGGTTGGCGGTGAAATTCCTGTTCGTCAACTGTTTCAGGATTTGAAGTATGCGACTGATAAAAAAGTTTTTTTTTACATTAGAATGTACCTTGATTTTATTTATTCTTGTATTTCAGAGTTTGGTTACGTATATCATTAGTGGCACTGTTTTCGTTTCAGTATATAAACTATAGTTAGAGTACCGTCTTGTTCTGTTCCTGAAGTTTTTAGAGAGACAATGGCATAAGGTTTTTCTCTCAAATGTTTCTATTTTTTTCGGTCTTATCATTTGCTTGTAAAGTAGCATCTGACTTTCCTTGATAAGCTTGGATTTGATGTGGATTAAGGGCCCTAGTATATTGTATATTTTATAAGCCGTGATCATGGACATTTTTGCATGATCGTTAAATTTAAACAAATTGTTAAAGTGAATCCCTAGGTATTTTAAGTTTGCTTTTAAGGTGCATCGATGTACCATTTAACTCTAAATTAAGACTTATGCTATTTTTAGCGGTATTACTGCGACCTTTTCCGCTGGCGTTTTCGAAGCAAATCATTAGTGTTTTAGCAGAATTTATTGTTATGTCCCAGGCACGGTAATACTAATCGATTTTTTTCAGATGACGTCTAATATTAGTTAGTCCTATTCGTGGGTCAGGAGATGTAGAATATATAATTGTGTCATCGGAATAAAGTAAAGCTAGTAACTAATTTTCGGCGTCATGAGGAAAGTCGTGGAAGAAAAAAATTTATAACTTAGTACCGTTTATTGAGCTTTGTGCAACTCCTGATTTCACTTCAATTAGGCTAGCAAGTCTAATTGAAGTGAAAATCATTTTAATCGTCAACTTTCATAAAAAGTTTTCGTGGGTCTAAGAAGCTGTGAAAAAGTCAGAGTAAACTCATTGTTGTGTTAACTAGAATTAGTTTGTATGTGTAGAAGGCCGCGCATCTAAACTAAATCAAAATCCTAATAGTGTTCAAAGTGCAAAACCTATTGATCTGCAATTTGAAATATATTATTTTTATAAGAATTTCAATCTACAGTACAAATAAACTGCCTACAAGTGGGGAGTAACTTTATTATTTTGGGACAATTTGAGGATACATGGAAAGTCAATATGCAGGTTAGAGTGGTTAAGGAAGACTAAGTGGAACCTCCTTTCAAAAGTTCAACTCCCTTTAGGGCAGGTCTGCTGCCAATTTAACACTTAATTGCGAATACGATCAATAACTCAAGTACATGTATTCAATATTTCATTCGTTTATGCAAGTTCGGGTTTTATGAGGGGAGGGGCGAGGGGTGATAGTAAGGGTGGATATTACTAATTTTTTAATTGCTTGCTTGAATCACGTCCAATATTATCTGCATACAATGTCAGCTTCATAAGCGAAATTGCATAGAATTTTCATTATATTCGGTGTATTTTACATTCAAATTCACGAAACCAATCATTTTTACGAAACCGTAAAATTTGTGATGCAGTCTTATTTCATTTCTCTTGTAAGGTCTTCGTACAATAACTTTTTCATGAAATACTGAAAACCAGTTTACTCAGTACGTTTAAAATTTATCGAGCTGTGAAATTAATATTTACTTAAAACTAGCGATCGCCCGCGACTTTGTCCGCGTAAGAATCGCAAAATAAGCAATTTTTGAGAATGTAGTTAGTAATACATTATCCGCGATATATAAACTGATTAGTTTAATGGCCCTTTGAAGACAATGGTTTCTATTTTGTTGGAATCAGAACCATAAATTATTAAGAATGAAACCACGATATTCGCATTTGTATGGGATAGGCTCGTGATCAAATCAATCCCGTGATCTAAGAACATATTCGTATTGAAGAGCACTAAGGACATGTGAATAGTTATCAATCAATCAATCAAATTCCTGTTAAGACCCCCTATAGGGGCATAGGACAGAAACAACTCTCTTCCACAAGGCGCGATCCTGAGCATCGGCTTTAAGCTGTTGCCACGACTTGTTTATTCCTCTGGCCTCCTGCTCAACTGCTCGCTTCCATGTGTTACATGGTCGACCAACCCGACGTCTTCCTTGAGGGTTATAATCCAGAGCCTGTTTTGCGATATTTCGCTCTGGTTTCCTTAAAGTATGACCGATCCACTGCCACTTCCGCCGTTGAATCTCAAAATAGTTATAGCTAGTGTTAATTAAAAAAAAAACTAAGATAACATTAAGCTTAAAACTATAACAGGACTACGACTCTGCGTAAAGCCAAATCATACGAAACTGTAGATGAAATTTTTGTGATGTTCAGAATTCTGTTTGGGGAGTGGTAGAAGGGGTGATAGTACTGAACTAATTTATTCCACATCAGCTAGAAAAGCTATAAAAATGTTGTGTACCAAATTTAAGCTTCAAAAATTGAACAGGTACTGAGAAACTTAGAGCATTGGATTTAATGAAATTGTGTGATTTGTATGGAAGTTGGCAGAAGGAGTGGGGGGTTTTTGGTGATTTTTCGAGAAACAACTATAATTATCATGCAATTGATATACTTTAAATTTCAGATCTGTGTCATTCACACTTTTCAAAAAAATCGAATTGTTACATAGTCGTGGATTGTGTCTCATTATATGGGAGAGGGTAGAAGGAGTGAAACTACTGGATTAATTTTGTCCCGATATTAATAATAGTGCTAGTTAATGAGTCCATACATTACATACAAATTTTCGCTCGATGAAAGCTATACGTATTGAGAAAATTGGCTTAGTGTATTTCATGAAAAAGTGCAGTTTGTATGGAAGGTGGTGCAAGGAGTGGGGGGTTCTTAGTGATTTTCGAAAAACAGCTGCAATTATTATGCAATTGATATATTTTAAATTTTAGATCTATGACTTCCACACTTTCCAAGAAAATCGAATTTTCATAAAGTCGTGGAATCGTGTCACGTTGTATGGAAGGGGGTAGAAATAGTGAAGACAATCGGTTAGATTTTTCCCGATATTAACAATAATACTAATGAAGGATTTGGTACAAAATTTTAGCTCGATGGAATTTACACGTACTGAAAAAATTGGTGTATAGTATTTAACGAAAAAGTGTAGTTTGTAGTAGAGGTGGGCGAAGGAATGATTGGATTTAAATAATTAAATAATTTGTGTGCTTAAAGATTGCATTTGTAATAGAAATAACATATTCTAAATTTCAAATTAATAGCTCTTATAGTTTCAAAAAAAAATTGAGTATTATAAATTATTAAGTATGAGTCACTTTGCATGAGAGGGGGTAGAAGGCGTGAGGGTAGGGAAATAAAACTAAAAGCAGATTGCATCTCGGAGCATACCTAATAAACTGTTAGAGTTTCATTACAATTGGCTCTGCAGTTTTTGCGTGGAAGCCGGACAGACAGACAGAGAAGAATTTAAAAAACGTGAGTTTCTGCTTAGTTATTGCTAAACTAAGGCAAAAAAGTAACTTATATCCATTTCTAAACAAATAACAGACAAACACTACAATTATATTTATATAGATTATTAGTAAGGCTTAAAAAAATGGACGATTATTTTCACTCCTTCTACCCCTATCCATACAATATGACACAATTTCACAACTTTACAAAAAATTCATTTTCTTGAAAAGTATGAATGCTAGTGGTCCGCAATTTAAAACAAGTCGATTGAATGATGTTCATAGTTATTTCAGAAAAAGTCATTAAGAACTTACCCACTCCTTCTAACACCTACCATACAAACTGCACGATTTCGCTAAATGTAAGTCGATAATTTTCTCAAAACCTATCAAATTTTTGAAACTTAATTTGTGCATGAAACATTTTTATAGCAACTCTAGCATGAAGTGAAAAAACTTGCTCAATGCCGCCACCCCTTCTTCCACTCCCTGTACAAAATTTCTTAAAATCAAAACATTTCTCTTTCATTTAGAGTATTGCATGATTGGGCTTTACGACCAATCGTCGTCCTGTTATATTTTATTTAAGTTCTGCGCTATATTGCTATGGAGTTACATGCTCTGTCGCGTGGTGATTTTTGAAACCGAATTGTTCGTCTGTAATACGGGTGAGCTCATCCCAAAATTTATTAAATTTCCAAGCCATTATTCTTTCCAGGATTTTCCTAACTTTGGATAGCAGACCGGAAATTTTTTATATAATGAGAACTTTGATTTATTTTTGTAGTGTGACTATTTTTGCAGGTTTCCATGTCTCGGGGAAGTGGCCGTTATTTTTTCAATTGTTTAGTATGACAAAGTGCAAGCTTAAAGCTTTATTTGATTTTTTTTCAGGACAAAATTTGAGATCCCATTTGGCTCACTAGATTTTTCGTTATTCATGTTATCAATAATTCTGTCTTGATCTACGTTTTTTATGAAGACAAGACTGTGTTATTAGATCGATAAG
Source organism: Chorisops tibialis (assembly GCA_963669355.1). Taxonomy (NCBI): domain Eukaryota; kingdom Metazoa; phylum Arthropoda; class Insecta; order Diptera; family Stratiomyidae; genus Chorisops; species Chorisops tibialis. The sequence goes on along the minus strand of OY770263.1, from coordinate 212,955,438 downwards.
TGAGTAAATTCTATGATCGACAGGTAGAATTTCAGAAGCAAATACGTCGTATAATTGACGGTGGAGATTAGAACGCGATAGAGTCAGTCGATGTTTGGAAACCGAAGAGTCGAAGTTTGGAAACCGAAGAATCGAAGTTTAGAAGCGAAAAACTGAAAGTTGGGAAGTGAAAGAGTCGAAATTGGGAAGCGATATATTGGACAAAAAGTGTTAAAGTAATTTATGTAAGTAGTTTTCGTTTATTTTAAAATTATTGTCCGAGAAATTGTTAACCGCCAGCTAAATATTTTTTATCCTCTCATTCCTAGATAATTTATTTCAAATGTTGTCTTTAATTACCAAGAAATTATTTTTTTTAATAAATTAAAACATCTGTCAGAAAAAAAACTTTGATACATTTTACTATAAAAGAACTCGATTTGAATTCGATGATATTAGTTGTGATCGAATTGCAAACGAGAAAATGAAATTTACTTTAATTGCTTTACTGACTGTAGTTGTGTGCATGGTTGGTTTTGCTCGCGCACTGGAAACCCGAGGGAGTTGTAATCAGGATCTTGGCTCTGTAATTGGCGTGGTCCCTTGTAGTGTGTATTGTATTATTCGTGGAGCATCTGGAGGAGACTGTAACGATTCGGGAAACTGCATTTGTAATCATGTGTAAAATAAAAAAATAAATTTGGAAGCAAGTTTGAAATTATTTGTAATATCTTTTATTTACTAATTATTATTAAATGTCCTATTTCCATTTAATTATAAAAGAAATCTTGGCGAAATTAAATTGATTTTACTAATTTCTTTCGAAAATTTATCTTCATTCGTAACAATTAGTTCATACAGTATCTTCTTCTTCTTCTTGGCACTAAAGCCCGAATCGAGCTTTGGCCTCCTGACATTCAGGTTTCTCAACAATTTTTTTTCTGTTATTGTGAAAGGGTTGTTAGCACAAATCTGTATCTTCGAATTTTCATTTTCACAGATTGAGGTGGCCAAGCAAGTAGTGTGCTGTAATTATTCGACGATCGGGGTTTGATCTCCCGAACTTCGCATTGTAGATTAACACGCTACCCACTAGGCTACACTCTAGCTTGTATACATCATATATTATCTATCAGATTATAATTTTAACCGATCCCTGGTTATCGAAGCCATATAATACAAAATACTCATTGAAATCATGTTCCTATAAAATTGTTGTTTCTTACGAAAAACGAAAATAGATGTTGAACCAGAATGATAGTTTTCAAAGTCCTTGATTTCAATAGACTCCTGAATGTAAAATATAAACAATTCAATCAAAAGTTCTCCGCCGTTTGATTCGTATCAACATTTCTGTCACGATATATGATAACTTCCTTTATTATACTCTAGATGAAATCTGAGAGTATTATAAGTTTGCTCTAAAGTTTGTAACGCCAAGAAATAAGGCTCGGAGAAAAAAATGATGAATACAGAAATTAATATTATCACTCAAAAATCTCAAAACCGGATGTCCGTCCGTCTGTCCGTCCGTCCGTCCGTCCGTCCGTCCGTCCGTCTGTGCGCGCTCTAGCTTGAGAACGCGTTGAGCTAGATAGTTCAAATTTTGTACACGTCGTTTTTGACAAAAAAGTAAGGTCAAGTTCGTGAACTGGCCAAATCGCTCCACCCCTTCTACCCCCTCCCATACAAAATGACACAATTGCGCAATTTGACAATAAACGGATTTGCACGAAAAGTATAAAAGCTATTGGCCTGAAATTTGGAATATGTTACTTTTATGATAATATCAATCTACCGTACGAAAATTATGCGTATCCTCCCCCTCCTTCTACCACCTCCCATACAAACTGTACTTGTCATGAATTACTCTAAGCCAATTTACTCATTGCGTATACAATTTAGAGAGCTGAAATTGTGCACCAAATATTTATTTAAAATTGTTAGTAAGCCCAAGAAAATTTAGACTATTAGCTTCACCCCTTCTACCCCCTCCCATACAAAATGACACAATTTCGTAATTTGACAATAAACGGATTTACTCGAAAAGTATAAAAGCTATTAGTCTGAATTTTCGGATATGTTATTTTCATAGCAATTTTAATCTACAGTAGAAAAATTATTTGCTTCCTCTCTCTCCTTCCACCCCCTCCCATACAAACTACACTTTTTCATGAAATGCTCTAAGACGATTTTCTCAGAACATATAACATTTATTGAGCTCATATTTTGTAATAAATACTTAATTAGTATTAGCACTAAGATCAGAAAAAAATATTTGATTAGCTTCACTGCTTCTACCCCCTCCCATACAATATGACACAGTTTCACAACTTCACAAAAAATCGATTTTCTTGAAAAGTATAAATGGCACTAGTCTGAAATTTCAGGGATGTCAATTTTACAATATTCCTAGTTATTTCTGAAAAAAATCTCTCTAATCGCCCCACTCTTTCTACCACCTCCCATACAAACTGCACATTTTCACTAAATCTAACTCACTAATTTTTTCAGTTCCCATTCAATTTTTGGAGTAAGCATTTTGTACAAAACATTTTTATAGCTACTTTAGCATGATGGGGAAAAATTAGTTCAATGCTGTCATCCCTTCTAATACTTCTCATGCGAAATTTCTTGGGATCACAAAAAATTCTATTTCATCTAGAGTATCGTAAGATTGCGCTTTACGCGCAATCGTAGCCCTGTTATGTTTTTTAACTGTTTTCAAAAACTTCTTCTCCACAACATATTAGACAATCATACCTCTAACGAGTCTTCAGATGAGCACTATTTTCGTACCAACATTATTTCAACAGACCAAATCATAAAAATGGCCAGACCCATTCCGAGGTCTGAGTCTTTACAATCCAAAACTTGCTGAAAACGCTTATTGTTCTCAGAGATTTGCTGGATAGATTAACATTACTAGAATTTTAAAAGTACACAAAATGATATCTACGCCATGTTGCCTCAATTATTTCGGAAATGATTGTCAAATTTCAATGCAAATTGTTTCATTTTGGAAGAAAAAATTTGAAACTTTTTTGTTTTTGTAAGAAGTTTGAAAACTCAAACTCAACCATTTTAGACACCATTTATTTATTCTTATTATGTTTAAAATAGATGCGAATCGAAATCAGAAGAAGGTATAATTAAATAAACCTGTAGTGAACTTTGTACTTGAATTTAGCCTTGAAATTTGAGTTTTTATTAGTTTGATTTCACGTCATTGTAGTGGAAGTAATTGAACACGTCATAATTTTTTTTCTAGTATGAATCTACGTTGAGCTAATTGAGATCGAGAATTCGGTAGATCCTGGTCTTGTCCATCCGGACTTGACTTGCTGAACTGATGGGCGCGAGTGCTAATGAAACAGAAAAATTCTAGCACTATAATAATATGGCCCTCCAAGTTGGGGGTTGGGCGATGTGTTAACAACTCATCCTCGGAAAAACACACCCGTTTCGAAACCTGAAGCAACGCCTCGGACTGGATTGATTCAACGGCAACGACTACGCAAACGAAAAATGGACTATTCCTTCGGATCTTGGAACGTGCGATCCCTGTACAGAGCAGGAGCAGTGAGAGAGCTTCTGGAACAGGCAGTCAAATACAATATAAACATAATTGCACTCCAAGAAACTAAATTATTAGGTAACGAGATTAATGACTTAAGATCGCACACAATTTTCAAAAGTGGGAAATCATCGGGAAGCCGGGAATTTGGAGTTGCGTTTATCGTCGACAAGAAGTTTAAACACCAAGTTACCAACTTCAAATCTGTCAATGAACGATTGTGTGCAATCCGCATCAAAACAAGTTTTTTTAATGTTTGGCTTATTAATGTCCACGCCCCAACGGAAGACAAAGACGACGAAGTTAAAGACGATTTCTACAGCACCTTAGAATCAACATTCGACTCCCTTCCGTCGAATGATATTAAAATAGTATTAGGTGACTTTAACGCGAAAGTGGGCAAAGAAGAAGCATACATAGGGACAATTGGAAGGCATAGTCTCCATGATATTAGTAACGACAACGGCCAGAGGCTGACTGATTTCGTCAGCAGCAAAAACCTTATTGTAAGCTCGACATGCTTCCCGCATCGTGACATTCATAAGAGAACGTGGGCTTCACCCGACGGAAGAACATTCAATCAAATAGACCATGTTCTAATAGAGAAAAGGACGGCCTCCTGCATTCTCGACGTGCGTACATGTCGAGGGGCTAATTGCGACACAGACCACTATTTGGTAAAGACCAAGTTTCGATGTCGAATCGCAAACCGAGGACACTCAAAAATACAACCGGTTCCTAAATTCGACATAGGGAAACTCAAAAACGAGAAAATAGTTGCGAAATATGCGTTAGCCTTGGAGAGGCACTTCGCGACAATGCTGAATACCACTGTCAGCATGCCTATAGAAGAAATGTGGCAAAAAATCAAAGATGGCATTACATCTGTCGCAGAGGAGGTGATAGGACAACAACCCCGGCGCAAAAGAAATGATTGGTTCGACAAAGAATGCCAAGATGCCTTAGAACGAAAAAATGAAGCTTACAAAATATTAACGGAACGGCCGACACGAGCCAAACAAGACAAGTACAAGGATCTTAGACGATTTGCAAACAAAATATGCAGACAAAAAAAACGGAAGTACAATAATGACGAAATTAAAAACATGGACGAACAATTTAAATTACACAACACAAGAGCCGCGTATTCCCTTGTCAAAAGGATGAAAGAAGGTTACAAACCGAAAACGACCCTATGCAAGGATGCGGAAGGGAACATTATAAGTAACGCGGAAGATATAAAACTAAGATGGGCACAATATTTTGAACACCTTCTTAACCCGAGCCCATCACCTACACGAACAGCAGCAGCAGATACAATAGCAGGTATAACTGATGTAACAGCTGATGAAGGATCCGCTTTGAGTCCTCCCACACTCGAAGAAGTAAAAACAGCCCTAAGGAACCACCCAAACAACAAAGCGCCGGGCACTGATCAAATCCCAGCTGAACTTCTGAAAGCCGGCGACACCTGCATAGCGCATCTCCTACATAGATTAGTCGCGGACATATGGACGCAGGAAATACTTCCTGAAGATTGGCGCAAGAGCATCATATGTCCAATTTATAAAAAAGGTGACAAACTCTGCTGCGAAAACTACCGAGGAATATCTCTGTTGTGTACGTCTTATAAGATTTTGACGAAAATTCTAGAAAAGAGAATTAAGCCCTATGCTGATAAAGTAATTGGTGAATACCAAGGCGGATTTAGAGCTGGACGCTCAACCACGGACCAGATATTCTCAGTTAAACAGGTGCTGGAAAAGTGCTGGGAATATAATATTGATGTGCACCAGATATTTGTTGACTTCAAACAAGCATACGACAGTATCGACAGGCGCGTACTGTATAAAATCATGTTGGAGTTTGGAGTCCCACCGAAACTGGTTCGACTGACAAGAATGACAATGACTGAGTCTTTGTCACAAGTCAGAGTAGAAAACGATCTGACTTCCAGTTTTAAAACAGACAACGGCCTTAAACAGGTGACGGCCTCGCACCAATGCTTTTCAACTTAACACTCGAATATGTTGTTCGGAAACTTCCCGTTGACACCAAGGGAACACTATGCTTCAAATCCACACAACTCGTAGCATATGCCGACGACATAGATTTCCTTGCAAGATCTCTGGAGAGTGCTAAGGAAGTATTTGTAAACCTTGACTCGGTAGCAAGGGAAGTTGGACTACGCATTAATGAAAACAAAACAAAAATTATGACGCAAACTAGGAAAAAGACGCCAATCAGACAAAATATTACGGTAGGAGACTATAACCTAGAAAACGTAGACAACTTCATATATCTAGGGGCAAATCTATCGAAGGATGGAAGCGAACCCATCGAAATTAAAAGAAGGATAATGATGGCAAACAAGACTTATTATTCGGTACTTCCAATAATCAAAAACAAGAACGTGCACAGGAAAACAAAACTTAAGCTATACAAAACAATCATAAGACCTGTGCTATGCTATGGCAGCGAAACGTGGACATTAACTCAGGCGTCCGAAAAACGACTTAACGCCTTTGAAAGGAAGGTCCTCAGAAGAATCCTCGGACCTGTGATGGAAGACTCGATCTGGAGAATACGATACAATAGAGAATTGTATGCCATCTTCGACAATCCAGAAGTGTCAACCCTCATAAAATTTAAAAAATTACAATGGGCTGGTCATGTGGAGCGGATGGATGACGGAAGGATTCCCAAACGCACACTAAAAGGGAAAGTCAACGGACAAAGACCGGTCGGAAAACCACGAAAGCGCTGGGAGGATTCGATTGACGCAGACAGCAAATCACTGCTAAGATTTTCAAACTGGAGGACGCGGTCACTGAACCGAGATGGATGGAGGCAAAGCATTCAGGAGGCCAAAGTCCGATTTGGGCTGTAGCGCCATCGTAAACACAAAAAAAAAAAATTCGGTAGATCAGTTTGGAAAGTTTTGTGCACCTACCAACAGATCTGAACAATTACAGTCTGAAACCTGATATATTGTTGGACCCGTTTACCTTGTGATGCGAAACGCAATTTTTTTCATAGCTACAATGATTAAGAATAATTTTAAGGAAACAACTAGCGCTCTTGATCCTTCCAGAATATTCAATTAGTGTTTGAACGGAAAATGCTACAGGCCATTGAAACGTCTTCTAAGCGACGGTAGAAAAAAGATTAAGGGAATGAAAGATTAAATAACATGAAATGAAGAGGTTTCCTTTACTTTTCGTTTACCCGAGTGTTTCTAATACTCAGAAGGGACGAGTGTCAACAAGTGTTTTCCCCATGTTTTTTTTTTCAGTTTTACTTTTTTCTCCTCAACGGTTATCTGTGGGAAGTAGCTTTTTTAAAGTATCTTTTCACCAATTTCAAGTAAGCTCTTGATTTCAAGATATATGTAAAAATATCTTGTGAGAGATGAAAACAAAAAGCGAGTGGTGGATTAGTTTGTAAAGTTCGAAAAATAATTTTAAACATATTTCAGGAAGATTGTTTTTCTTGCTTCAGCTTGAGGAAAAAGAATTATTTATGAATTTTTTCCTTGAAAAAATTCGGTTCTACTTTAAAGGAATTGAAGAATACTATCTTTCATTTTTTATATTCGCCACTGAAAATTTACGTCACCTTCGTAAAGAGAAAGATTCTGTTTCCAGTCCAGGTCTGTAGATTAAAAAACATTCTGATAAGATTAACATTACAAAAATGATCTTCTGATCAAAAAATGCGTTCTAATTTTGTAAAAGTCAATTACTTTATTATTCTAATAATAAAGTATGGTAAAGGTAGAATGTTCGTTTTGAGTGGATTGTTGGTTGGGTAAGCGAGCTCTATTTTCTAAATTTTGGGAGGTGTTAGGTAGAGGGCGGAGGCGGGGGGTAGTGAAAAAGTCAAAAATTACACTTGCTAATATCTCCACCACGAATGCAGATAGGAAGTTGAAAATCAGTAGAGATATAGAGAAGGTTGTGGGGCAAACTCCAAAAATAATGTTTTTTCAAATAATTATATCTTCGAAATTACTTATCGTAAAAAATTCATGTTTTGGGACCATTAAGACGACATATAGTTCCACCGGAGTCAGCTTAGAAATGGGCTAATTATTGTAAGGGGGAGGATCAGGGAGGGGGGGGAGGTGCCAAGAAAAATACTTAAAAATTAATATCTCAACTATCTCTTAAGTTATGTAATTGAAACTTGAAACATATTTTAAGCTATACTAGGCAAATACAAAAAAAAAATTACATAACAGAATTATGATTGCGCGTAAAGCCCAATCATATGATACTCTAAATGAATTGGGAATTACTTTAATATACCGGAAAATATGTCATCTCAAATTCTTTCGAATAGTGAATAGAGACTTTTGCATGGGAGGTGGTAGAAGTAGAAAGGGAGGTTTATATTTCTTGCATATGACATCGAACATGGCATGCAAAATGTTTTGGTTGAATTTAAAGTTTTTAGTTTTCATTATTTTTTAAGAAATTAGACATATTTTTTCCTGAAATTGGGGCATTTGTATGGCAGGTGGCAGAGTAAGTGGAACGTTTTAGATGATTTTGAAACTGTTTATCATCACCCTTATCACCAAGCTTTGATTCAATTTCAAAGTTGATAGCTCTTATATATTCGAAGGAGAAATGCTTTTCTTGAATTTATAATACATATATTTATATGGGAGTGGGTAGAAGGAGTGAAGCTGAGCTGATAAGTTTTTCTAGCATTTATTGCAACTATTAAAAAACAAATTCTAGCAAAATTTTTAGTTTGTAATTTTTCTAGTTTTATTGGAAATCTATATAATGCATTTAAAAATTATGTATTTGTATGGGAGGGGGTAGAAGGAGTGTAAGGATCAAAACGATTGTTTTTTCCGTTATTTTTATTTCTATTTGTGTACCTTATACAAAATATCAAGTTGATAGCTTTAACAGTTTCGAAGAAAAATAATTTAATTTAAATTTAAAAATTTCGTGACATTTCTATGGGAGGGGGTAGAAGGAGTGAAGAAGGAGAAGTGCGATTATAGTAGAATTCATTTTGGTAAAATTTCGGCTTTTGAGCTTTACTAGTTTCAATGAAAATCGAAAATATGTATTTTCAAAATTGTCCATTTGTATGGGAGGGGGTAGAAGGAGTGAAGAGATCGGATCAATATTCCGTAATATTAATGACATCTATATTATAATACTTTGACTTAAATTTCAAGTCGATAGCTTGAATAGTTTCAAAGAAAAATCAATTTCTGTATTTTTCGAAATTTCATGAAATTTGTATGGGAGGGGGTAGAAGGAGTGGGGGGATGTAGCCCATTCACGAACTTAAAGTTAATTTTGTGGTGAAAATGGCACACAAAAATTGTTGGCACTATAGCTCAAAGCTTTCGAGAGTTATGCTGTAGACAGACGCACAAACGGACAGACAGACAGACAGTCACTCGGAATCGAGGTTTTTTTGTTTTTTTTTATATTTTATTTTTTATTCATTTTTTTTACATTGTTATAGAAGCACTACTCCCCCTTTTAAGGCAAGCCTTGTGCTAGGGGTGAGTAGTCGTGTTGAATTTCAGAAAATAACAATCAATAATTCAATATTAATTTTTAAAAAAAAATTATTCTGACAAATATTCAATTTTAATTAATTTTTTTAACATAATATGAAATATCGATTACTTTATATGATTAATTGTAAAAAAATTGTTTAATTCTTTTCTTAAAAATGACAAGATTTTCGCTTCGTTTTACATGATATGGCAGAGAATTAAATAATTTAATGCCTTTATAGGAATAATGAGCTTGCCCAATATTCGTGAGTCTGAAAGGCAGACTGATTTCCTGCTGGATTCCACCGCGAGTAAGATTTGTGTTGATTTTCAATATTCCATTTTTGAGCTCTTTAAATATTTGGATGCTAGCAATGATGCTAAAAATCTTTTCAATGCTTAGAACATTAAGCAGTGGAAATAGAAGACAGGAAGGGTATCTACGTTTTTTTTTTAATAAAATTTTTAGTAACATTTTTTGGGCAACTAAAAGCGTATTTATCAGAGTTTGTGTGGCTACACCCCATGCAATAATATCATATTGTAGAATGGAGTGAATAGTTGCAAAATAAAACATTCTTATATTTGTTTTGGATAAAAAAGCTCTAACTTCAAGACATACTGGTATTAGTTTTCTTAATCTATTTATAACACTATTTATATGATCTTTCCATTTTAGGTGTTGATCGAATATTACTCCTAAATATTTTATTTGAGACACTTTATTCAAAGATGAACAATTGCAGTTTAGTAGACACGATGTCGAATGTATTTTCAATCTCAAGTCTGTAGGTTGACTACGTTCTGATAGAGAGAAAGTCATGTAGTTACTTTTGCTAATATTTAGAGTTAACGAATTATAATTCAACCACTCTTTTAATGATGATAAACTATAATTCGCTTTCAGTGTAACACTTTCCCAATCATTGTCTTCAACTATTAAAACAGTGTCATCTGCAAATGATATTAATTCACCTTGAATTGGTTGGGAATACATATCATTTACATATAACAGAAAGAGCAATGGTCCAAGAACAGTTTGAGCGACAACAAATATTTCTGTACCCTTGGCGGCTCTGTGCGAGTGTTATTTCTTAGCGTTACAAACGGTAAAGCAAACACAATATACTCTCAGATTTCATCTAGAGTATAATAACAAATTTGAATGATAATAGTGGGTGGAAATAGGGAGCATTTCAAAAATGGTGCACTTTTAAAAATTACAAATCCTTATATCTCAAAAAGAAGTACAGAAATCAAATCGAAAATTTGTTAGGTTGTAGAACTACATCGTGGTTAATTCTGATAAAAATTTGAAGTTAGGAGGTGTAAGGAGAGGGAGGTGATAAGCAAAAATGTCGAAAATTTTGAGTGACTTTTTTAGGGCTCTGGTGAAAGATACAAAGTTTAAATTTTGCATGTGGATATATCTATTTGATATACATAGAAAAATAAAAAAAACCTTTAAGTTTTCTACCCCTTACCATACAAAACGATTTTTTCGACCTTTTTCAAGAAATCAATTATCACATAACTGTTGAAAGCTATCAATTCCAAATTTTGCACAAAAACTTTTAAAAATAGTTAAAACAAAATTGCGTTAAAAGTTTTGAAATCGCGCTTGTCCTTCGACCCCCTCCCATACAAAACTCTGATCTCGACCAATTTCATTGAATCAACTAATAACCAACAAACTAAAAGCTACGAATTTGAAATTTTGTACAAGCACCTTACAAGAGAAACGAAATAAAACTGCATATCAAATTTTACGATTTCCGTACCTTCTCTACCCCCTCCCATACAAATATTCGGTTTAGTGAATGTAAAATGCACCGAATTCTATGAAAATTCTATGCAACTGGTTTTTCGTCCTTCTGGTTTCCTAAAATTCCTCGGATAGTGGTCAAGGTAGTGAATGTTGTCTTGATGCTGGATTTTCGAAGGACGTTTGCTATTTTATTCGTCGTGCAATGGATGTAAGGTAGTCTTACCCATCGTTTGTCTGCATTTCCTTCTTCGGTGTCTTCTCGTTCTGTTGTCCTTGGATGCTTCTGTTTCCACGCCTTGTTAATTTCGCTCGCTTTGTAGCCATTTGCTGTGAATGCCCAATTCAAGTGTTCCTTTTCCTTTCGTAGACTGCCCGGATTTCCTTCAGTTATACGTCGAGCTCTGTGTATTAGGGTCTTCAGTACGCCTGTTTTCTGGCTTGGGTGGTGATGTGAATGAGCGTGGTGATATCTGTTGGTGTGAGTTGGTTTCCTGTATACCCCGAAGCTTAGCGACGTATCATTCCTTTCGACGAGTACATCCAAGAATGGCAGTTTCCCATTGCTTTCTGTTTCCATGGTGAGCTTAATTTCTCTGTTAAAAATTACGCTCATCTAGTAGAGATTCTTCAGAAAGTCAAATTGGAACCAACGGATATTTTAGTCAGCCTAGACGTGGAATCACTGTTCACCAAAATCCCGATTAAGGACACCTCAAGTATCATCAGGAAACTCATCCCGGACAACAGGTATAACTTAATAGAATTTTGTTTAAATAATACTTTTAAAGGAGCGGCTAAGGGATCTCCAATTTCACCGGTGGTAGCGGAATTTTTCATGGAGGAATTCGAAAAGAACGCACTGGACTCAGCTCCATTAACACCGAAATTGTATCTACGGTATGTGAATGACACCTTCATCATTTGGCAACATGGGAAAGAAGAGCTTGAAAATTTTTTAGCACATCTGAAATCACACCACGAGAAAATTAAGTTCACCATGGAAACAGAAAGCAACGTTAAACTGCCATTCTTGGATGTACTCGTAGAAAGGAATGAACGTCGCTGAGCTTCAGGGTATATAGGAAACCAACTCAAACTCATACCAACAGATAACTCCACGCTCATTCACATCACCACCCAAGCCAGAAAACAGGCGTACTGAAGACCCTAATACACAGAGATCGACGTATAACTGAAGGAAATCCGGGCTGTCCACGAAAGGAAAAGGAACAGTTGAATCGGGCGTTCACAGCAAATGGATACAAAGCAAGCGAAATTAACAAGGCGTGGAAACCGAAGCATCCAAGGACAACAGAAAGAGAAAACACTGGAGAAGGAAATACAGACAAACGATGGGTAAAACTACGTTACATCCAGGGCACGATGGATAAGATAGGAAAAGTCCTTCGAATATCCAACATCGAGACAACATTCACTACGCCGACTACTATCCGAGAAATTTTAGGAAACTAGAAGGACAAAAAACCATTGGAGACTGAAGGAGTATACAAAGTACCGTGCGACTCATGCGATAAAGTATACATAGGAGAAATAGGATGTACAGTGCAAACAAGGATCAACGATGCACAAGGAAAACTAGACAGAGGACCATACAACCGATTTCGACAATGTGCAAATTCTGGCCAGGACAAATCGATATTATCAACGAATAGTACGAGAAGCAATAGAAATTTCTAAACATCTATAGAACTTCAACCGAGACACCGGATACAAGTTATCAGCAGTTTGGCTACCTGCCTGAAAATTTTTTAAGAACAAAATCCGTACCCATAAATCCTTAACTAATTTACCTACATGATACTAATTATCCTTCCTTCTTTATAATAATTGTGTTTTGTAATTGTCGATCAGTTTGATAAAGGTCTCAGCAGAGACCGAAACGTCACGAATAATAAAACGTAACAGTGTAGAATCCGGAAATCTTTTCTTTCAATAATTATCAACTTCACTTTACTCCTTCTACCCCCTCACGTACAAATTTCACGAAATTTAAATTAAATTATTTTTCTTCAAAACTGTTAAAGCTATCAACTTGATGTTTTGTACAAAGAATAATATATATATAAATAATATTAATAATACAAAAAAATTGTTTTGATCCGCACACTCCTTCTACCCCCTCCCATACAAATGTATAATTTTTGTTAAGTGCATTATATCGATTTCCATTCAAACTAGAAAAAGTACAAACTTCAAATTTTTCCAGAATTTGTTTCTTAATAATTGAAATAAGTGTTAGAAAAAATTATCAGCTCCGCTTCACTATTTCTACCACCTCCCATATAAATATCTGTATTATAAATTCAAGGAAAGCATTTCTCCTTCAAGTACCTATATATGAGAGCTATCGACTTTGAAATTGAATCAAAGCATGGTGATAAGGATGATGAAAAGCAGTTCCAAAATCGTCTTAAGTGCTCCACTTCCTCTGCCACCTCCCATACAAATGCCCCAATTTCTTTAAAAATAATGAAAACTTAAAAACTTTAAATTCAGCAAAAAACATTTGCATGCCATGTTCGATGTCATATACGAAAAATACAAACCTCTACTTCTACCACCTCCCAAGTCTCTAATCGCTATTCGAAAGAATTTGAGATGACATTTTTTCCGATATATTAAAGTCATTTACATCTCATCTAGAGTATCATAAAGGCGTAAAGCCCAACCATAATTCTGTTATGTTTTTAATTACAAATTGCCCTTAATTTTTTTGTCACAATATAAATTCTCATTAAAAAATCAACACCAAATAGAATTCTCTCCACTCAATAAAACACTAAACTACGTACCTACAACCGGGGGTCTTATCGATCCGAAATTGGCCGAATCGAAATACAAACGTAATGACCTGAAACCTAATCCTCATATGATTCCTGAGCACACAAATAACCCTTCGGTGAAGCTTATTCTTCCCAATTGACTTGTGGTAGAAATCAATTTTTGAATTTTACCATATCATGAAGAAGCTTTGACAGCGCCTATCATTCCTAATGGGATTCTATCCTAAACTGAACAGAATATCAAAGCCGAAGGCATTTATTTCCCACAAAGCGTTCACGTCCCAGGACGTGGATGATGCATTTTTCTCAATGAAAATGGAATATTTTGTGTAGTATGCGATGATATTTCACTATAGTTCTGAGTTGATGAATGATTGCTACAAGGCTGTACTGTACCAAAGCTAGGTATGATTTAAACAAACATAATATTTTTGTTATGTCAGCATTTCGACACCAGCGTAATGTAAATCCTTCTCGTTTTGTACTGTTTATAGCACTTATTAATTATTTTTTGAAGTGATTGTTGCTTGAACTGAAATAACAAATTTAGTCTTTCTTTGTTGAGAAGGCTCTTTGTGTTGGGTAATTTCCTGATTTTGCATTTATTTCGATTTTTTTCAACCTAGAATGTAACTTATTTGGAACTTCAGTGGCAATTTAATCTAGAATTATAACTATAATTGTAGTCTCTATCCGTTTGCTTGTAAATGGCTATAAGTTAGTTTTTTGCCTTATTTTAAGAATAATTAAGCATAAGAAACGTTTTTGAAATTGCTGTCTGTCTGGTTGTCTGTTCGGCAGTTTTTCACGCGCAAACGAGTGAATCGATTGCAATGAAACTTGCACAATTTTTTAGGTATGTTTCGAGATGTAATCTGTTTTTGGCTTTATTTCCATCCCCTTATGCCTTGTTCACCTTCCCATACAAAATGACTCATTTTAAAATTTATGTAATAATTTTCTGGAAAACTATAAAACCTAAAAAATTGAATCATAAATGCAAAACATAGTATATGAATTATTTGATTTCTCCCACTCCTCCTATAACCTCCTATATAACTTGTACCTTTTCATGAAATACTCTAAGCCAACTTTTTCACTACGTAAAGGTTTATCGAGCTCAAATGTTGTACCAAATCCTTAATTTTTTGGATGTGGCACCGGAACTAAAGAAGTTGTCTTTTTGTACTGAAGCACAGCTCTGGTGAGGGGGGAACGACATTGGTTTTTGGGAATTAAGGGGATAGAGAACGATGTGGCTATGAATATTTCTTTTGAATTGGTGAATGTTGTTGAGGAGGTATTGAGATGGGCAGCGAGTTCCATATTTGATTTAAAAATAATAACGAAATTTGACAGTGCGATCGAAGATAGGGTTGAGAAAATACTTATAAGTGCGTGAAGCGGCTCGAGCACTACGGGATAAAGGATTATATGGAGGTAACATATTAGAGATTTCGTCCGAAAACACTCCATTGTAGTAACGATACAAAAGGGTTAGGGAGCTTATAACTCGTCTATGCTCGAGTGAATCGAGCGATGAGGTGATATCAGAATCTCCAATAATTTTAAAAGTCCGAGACTGGTTACTATCCAGATAGGAGAGAGAAGTTCTTGCAGCTCTCTCCCATTAGAGAGAATTCAATTAAAGACGCGTTCTAATATAGGTCTTATAAGTTGCTAGTATTATTATTCATATCGGAAAACATAAACTGATTAGCACCTCTCCTTCTACCCCCTCTCGCACAATGTAATACAATTTCACAACTTCAAAAAATTCGATTTTCTTGAAAAGTATAAATGATACTAATCTTCAATCTAAAATTTATCAATTGCATGATGATTATAGTTTCTCCATAAATCATTAAAAACTCCCCCACTCCTCCTACCACCCCCCGTACCAACTGCATAATTTCACTAAGTCCAAAACACTAATTTTTTATGTACGTATTAAATTTTGAAAGCTTAAATTTGGTACCAACCATTTCTATAGCTGCTCCAGCATAATGTGAAGCAAATTAGTTCAATGCTGTCAACCTTTCTACGACTACCCGTACAAAATTTCATAAGATCACTAAAATCTATATTTTATCTAGAGCAAGGTTATCCGAATTATTTTGGTCGCGAAACCCTCAGAAGTTTTTTCAACGATCATGGAACCCTTTTACTTTTTTATTCTAATAATAAAGTATTGTGATCGATACATAAAAAAAAAATTGCTACCCTGAAATTAGGCTAAATGCTTTAAATGCAAAAAAAATCCGTTAGAATTTTTGTTTTCGGGCAGATTGTTGATTGGGTTAGGGAGCTCCAATTTCTAAATTTTGGGGAGTATTCCTTGGAAGGGGGAGACGGGGGGAGAGAAGTAGTCAAAAGCTACACTTGCTAATATCTCGACCAGGAATGCAGATAGGAATCTGAAAATTAGCAGAAATATGGAGATGGTTGTGGGGCAAACTCTAAAAATAATAATAATAATTTTTTTTATCCAATGACGTCTGAAAAGGAGGGGCTAAAAACAAATTGTCGACCGAATTTTCGTGGCAGATTCTCAGACGGAGTTTCTGAGAATCTGCACTCGATTATTGGGAAAATTCAAGAAGTTTTGTCTAGTGTTCCACTTTCAAGTTATGAAAGTATCAAAAGGTTTTTTTTAAAAGTCGGTACAACCAGATCTCCCATTATCTTAATTGTAAGGAATAAAACCATACGTGATCGATTATTAAAAGCTATAAAATTACACGTAATAAAACTTTGTGACATTGGTTTCTAGGATGATACTTTAAAGAACAAAGTAATATTTATAAAGGAAGTGATTTCATTCTCCGATCGGTTACTCTATAATAAGTCAAAGGCATTTAATGTAGAAAACAATTTTAAATATCTTTGGATTAAAGACGGCACGATTCTGTTAAGGAGAAAAGAAAATAGTAAAAAGTAAAATAGTACGTATAACTTAATTTACTGATTTTAACTCATTGCTATAAAATTCTAATAACAAGCTCAATATTTGTTACTATGTCTAATTTATCTGTTTATTACCAACGATCCATTCTGTGTTCAGATTTCGATATACACTGCATTACAGATTAAAATTATTCTGGAATATGCAAGTACTATTTGAAATCTTATTTATCATGTTTATCGTATACAAATTGAACGTGTCCACAAAAGGCTTATATGGTTTTTACACTTTAAGATGAAAATAGAATTTTTTGACTATCCACGAAGACTTGAAAACTTGCAGTTTTTACCCTTATATCAAAGAAGACTACTAATTGATGAGCTATTTTACTTTATTATTATAATAATAAAGTATTGTGATCGACACAAAAAAAAAAAAAAGTTTGCTACCCTGAAATTTTTTTTTTTCGCGTTTCATGACTAAATTAGCCTAAAAATGCAAAAAAAAAAAATCCGTCTGTCTGTACGCCGTCCGCCGTCCGCCGTCCGCCGTACGCCGTACGCCGTACGCCGTACGCCGTCCGCCGTACGCCGTACGCCGTCCGCCGTACGCCGTACGCCGACGTGTACGCTCAGCGCACATTAACTCCCAAACCCTTCAAGATAGAAAGTTCATTTTTGGGGGGATTGTAGATAGTTGCGGATCTCAGGCGGATACCTATTTTCCGGGGTATACGGGTTCGGGGGAGGCGGGGGGAGTGCTTAAACCGAAAAATACGAATTCAAATATCTCAACCATGGTAAGAGCTAGGAAGCTAAAACTCAACATTAATATAGAGAGGCTTGTGAAACAACTTTTAAAAATAATTTAATTTTTTTATCCATTGGGGTGCGAAAAGGGGGGGCTTAGAACCAATTGTCGGCCGAATTTTTTTTTCAAATGATTATATCTTCGGAATTACTTATCGTAACAAAACCATTTTTAGAGACCGTCAAGGTGGCATATAGTTTCATCGGAACCAGCTTAGAAAGCGGCTAATTATTGTAAGGGGGAGGGTCAGGGGGGGTGCAAAGAAAAACACTTAAAAACTAATATCTCAACTATCTCTTAAGCTATGTAATTGAAACTTAAAACTTATATTAAGCTATACTAGGCAAATATAAAAAAAATATAACATGTTGAAATAATAGTAGTGGGGGGAAATGGGGAGCATTTCAAAAATGGCGCACTTTTCAAAATTACAAATCCTTATATCTCCAAAAATAGTACAGATATCATATCAAAAATTTGTCAGATTGTAGAACTACATAATAGTTAATTTTGGTAAAAATTTTAAGTTGGGAGGTGTAAGGGGAGGGAGGTAATAAGTAAAAATATCGAAAACTTTGAGTGATTTGTTTAGGGCTCTGGTAAAAGATACAAAGTTAAAATTTTGCATGTGAATACCTATATTTAATCCACATAGAAAAATAATAATAACTTGATCCATATTTGTTATAAACCGACCCCCCCGGTCTAACGTGCACAAGGTGTTTCATGTGCATTGAAAAAAACACATAAACTGAAAATTTTTGAGTGAAATTTTAAGGTAGAAATTTGAAAATTTGCGAAATGCATTTAAAAAAAATCCCTAAATATACGAAATATTAACTGGTCGAAAACCTTTAACACTTCTACCCCCTCCCATACAAAATTATTTTTTCGACCATTTTCAAGAAATCAATTATCACCTAACTATTAAAAGCTATCAATTTGAAATTTTGCACAACAACTAACAAAAATAATTAAAATTAAATCGCGTTAAAAGTTTTAAAATCGCGCTTGACCTTCTACCCCCTCCCATACAAAAGTATGATTTCGACTAATTTCATTAAATCAACTAATAACCAACAAATTAAAAGCTACGAACTTGAAATTTCGTACGAGCACCTTACAATAAAAATGAAAGAAAATTGCATCACAAGTTTTACGATTCCTTTACCTCCTCTACCCCCTCCCATACAAAATTATTTTTTCGAGCACTTTTAAGAAATCAGTTATCAGCTAACTCTTAAAAGCTATCAATTTCAAATTTGGCATAAAAACTTATAAAAATAATTCAAATGAAGTTGCTTTAAAAGTTTTGAAATCGCGCTTGCGCTTCTACCCCCTCCCATACAAAAGTATGATTTCGACCAATTTCATTAAATCAACTAATAACCAAAAAACTAAAAGCTACGAACTTGAAATTCTATACAAGCACCTTACAAGAGACGCGAAATAAAACTGCGTATCAAATCTTACGATTGCCCTATATTTTCTACCCCCTCCCATACAAATGTTCGGTTTCATGAATGTAAAATACACTGAATTTTATGAAAATTCTATGCAACTTCGTCTATGAAACACATTCTATACAGAGAATATTGGACGTGATTCAAGCAATTAATTAAAAAGCTATTAACATCCACCCACCCTTACTATTACCCCTACTCCTCCCCTCATAAAAACCAAACTTACAGAAACGAATGAAATATTGTTAACAGTCCTGCCCAAGAACTCCCTTTCACTTAGCCTTCCCTAACCACTCTAACCTGCATATTGACTTTCCACTCATCCGCAACTTGTCCCAAGAATAATAAAGTTTCGCCCGACTTGTTGGCAGTTTATTTACATAAAGTTGCTACCCAAAAAATTAAATGCCCATATTTAACAGGCAAACTGAGCATTAATGTTGGATACAGAAGAAATCGCTTAATTTTAAATACAACATTTCGTACACAATAAGAATTTATTCCACAAATCGCCTATCATTCGCCTTCAGTTGTCCCATAATTAATTTTTCAGCTCCTGTGATATTCCTGATTTCAATCTCGCTAATCCAAAAATACAAATATTTAATATATTATCGAGATTTCCTAATCTCCCCGCATAACTTCCTTACTTCAAATCCTTATTGAATATTTTGAATCTATAACGTTGTTCTCTTCCAAATTAATTACCCTGTTTCTTGCTTATGTCACAATTACATGCTTATAGTATCGTTTTGTTACAATTTTTCATGCATTACATAAATTTTTCAACATTTTTATAGGTATAATAGTTATTTTTTTATGTTATACGAAATATTGGTTATATATGTTTTTCAGAAAGCTGTAAAACAATTGATGATCTTGAATTCTTTTTGAACTGCGTTATAAATACAAATTTACCTATTATAATTTCAAATTAAATTCTTCTTTTAAATTATTGTAAACAATTAATTATATTATTATGAAGGTTTGTAATTGGTTTTTCAACAGAAACCTTATGAATTAAATAAATAAATGAACTTTATTCAATAAAATATAATATATGCGCATATGCGTTTACACATTCAAAAACAACTGCCAATAATTCAGGCGCAACATTATTATTTTTTGGGCAAGTCGAGGATACATGGGTAGTCAATGTCCAATAATCGTTTCAAGGGGTGGGTTGATGTGAATAATGCTTTAATTGATTGCTGAAATCATGTTCAAAATACGCTGCATAAAATGTTAGTTTCATAGACGCAGTAAATTCTATGAAATTCGATATATTTTATAATCTTGAAACCATTTGTACGGTTAAAGGAGTTGAGAGAATCGTAAAATTTGTGATGCAGTATTATTTCGTTTGTTTTGAAAGGTGTTCAAACAAAATTTCAAGTTCGTAGGTTTTAATTTTTTGGTTATTAGTTGACTTATTGAAATTGGTATGGGAGCGGTAGAAGGGCGGAAGGTATTTCAAAACTTTTGACGCAATCAATCAATCAATTAATGGCTTTTACTGATAATTTATTTCTTAAAAATGGTCGAAAAAATACTTCTGTGCGGGAGGGGATAGAAGTTTTGAAAGTATTCGACTAATTAATATCTTAAGCTTTTAAGCATCTTTTTATATTCTATATGAAATCTGAGAGTATTATAAGTTTGCTCCAAGGTTTGTAACGATAAGAAATAAGGTACGGAAAAAAAACTGAATGATACAGAACTTAATATTATCACTCAAAAATCTCAAAACCGGATGTCCGTCTGTACGTCCGTCCGTCTGTTCGCTCTCTAGCCTGAGAACACGTTGAGCTAGGACGTTCAATTTTCGTACACGTTGTTTTTGACAAAAAAGTAGGGTCCAGCTCGTAAACTGGCCAAATCGCTTCACTCCTTCTACCCCCTCCCATACGAAATGACGCATTTTCGAGATTTGACAGTAAGCCAATTTTCTCGGAAAATATAAATACTATTCAACTGAAATTTTGGAATATATATTTTTATGCTAATTTCAATCTACGGTATAAAAATTATTTGAATTCCTCTTCTACTTCAACCACTCAAATAAACTACACTTTTTCTAAAATACTAAAAGCCAATTTACTCATATAAAATTAAATGTGCTGAAATTTTGAACAAAGTATTTACTTAAAATTATTAGTAAAACCAAAAAAAACTTAGATGATTAGCTTCACTCCTTCTACCCCCTCCCATACAATATGACACAATTTCTCAACTTTTCAAAAAGTCGATTTTCCTGAAAAGATTGAATGCTACTGATCCGCAATTTAAAACATGGCAAAACATGATGATTATTTTTGAAAAAGTCATTAAGAGTTCGCTCCTCCTTCTACCACCTCCCATACAAACTGCACAATTGTACTAACTTCAATAAAATATTCAAATAGCAACTCTAACATGATGTTCAAGAATTGGTTGAATGCTACTTCTACCACTCCCCACACATAATTTCTTAAAATCAAAAAATTTCTCTTCATCTAGAGTCTCGCATGATTGGGTCTTACGCCCAATCGTAGTCGTGTTATGTTTTAAATAAATTTTACAAATTGTAAAAAAAATTGTAAGAAATTGTAAGTAAATTGTAAATTGAAAGTTTGTAGTCTAAAATTTCACTCAGAAATTTTGAGCTTTTGTTTTATTTTCAATACATGATGAACATCAATCAGAGCCCTAAAAAAATTAGTGAAAATTTTCGACATTTTGGCCCACGACCTCGTTCCCCTTAGACCCCCATGTTAAATTCTTTTACAAAAATTATACATCATATAACTCTATAATTTGACAAAATGTCAACTTAATACCTGATTTGAATTTCGAGACATAATAATAATAATAATTTTTGTTTTTATTATTCCGTAATTCATTTAACATTTACCTTAAGCATTAAGCAAACTATAAAAAATTAAGAATTAATTAAGAAAACCTTTAACTATGATACATCGGTCGTCTGTTGGTGGCTATTATTAACGAAAAAGAATAATTACTTTATATGTTCATTAAAGCTAATCACTATATATATATATTAACAATTATTTTAAACAAAAATATTTGATGAAAAATCTATAAGTTGAATTCTTTTATAAGTTCTTCTCGATACCAAAACGTTGATTTAACATAAGTATATAAATTATTCGGTGGTTGAATGGTAGTAAGGATCACAGAGCGTAATCGTGATCTGGTACATGACGTAGCATAAATTCTGGGAAAAGCTCACTGTAAATAACATCAATAGCTCAGCCACTGAATCCTATCTCCACCTCCTCGCGGTGGCCACCGGGTGTTTTGTTCAAAACAGCAGACGGAGAAGGGTGAAGGCGAGTGTTCCGCGCCTCTAATCGGAACTATCATCCAGACTGACCCTCCAGGTTGAGGGTTGGGCGAAACGCTGACAATGTCTCCCCTGAAAAAACTCGCGTGTCCAGGAAGCCGGATTACAGCCTCGGATTGGACGGATCAAATGGCAACGGAAAATGGACCATTATTTTGGATCTTGCAATGTGCGTTCACTCCCATCGAACGGGTGCACTGTGGGAACTTCATCAGGAGATGTCTCGTAACAACATCACCATCCACGCTCTCAAAGAAACGAAATGGCTCGGAAGCGAAGTTAACGATTGCAGATCTTCCACGATTTTTACCAGCGGGAAAAAGCAAGGAAGCAAAGAATTCGATGTCGCCTTTGTGGTAGATAATGCGTTCAAACAACTCGTAACGAAATATACACCGATTAACGAACGAATCTGCTTAATCCGCTTGAAGTTGAAGTACTTCAGCGTTTGGTTCATCAACTACCATGCTCCTAAAGAGGAGAAAGATGATGTCATTAAAGACGAATTCTATGCCCGACTTGACAGCACTTGTGATGGGTTACCCTCCAATGACATCAAAACTCTAATAGGAGACTTCAACGGTAAAATTGGCAACGAACTGTTTCATAGGGCCACATCAGGAGGAAATAGCCTTCATAATGAAACAAACAACAATGGCGAAAGACTTATTGACTTCGCAAGCAATAGGAACCTAGTCATAAGCTCCACCTGCTTCCCGCATAAAAGTATTCACGAAATGGCGTGGGCATCACCAGATGGGCACACATTCAATCAAATTAACCACGTTCTAATCGAAAAAAGGGCTGCCTCTAGCATTCTAGATATCAGGACTATACGTGGCGCGAACTGTGACTTGGGCCATTTTCTTGTTCGAGCGAAATACCGCTGTCGCATAGCTAACAAGGGCCAAGCTAAAAGGAGCTGGGCTCCGAAACTCAATGTGCAAAAACTGAAGGACGACACAACAAAAGTAGAATATGACCACAATCCAAGCACATTGAGGTATTACCTCAAGCTGAGCCTGAGGAAAGTATTGATCAAATGTGGCAGAACACTAAGAATAGTATTCACAGCGCAGCGGAATACACGTTAGGACATTTAGAGCAGAGAAAACAAAACGACTGGTTCGATGAGAAATGCCAAGAAGCCATCACCAAGAAAAATGAAGACTATCGACTGTTCCTCGAAAGACGAGCACAAGCTAGATAGGAGAATTATCAGCGGCTCAGGCGAGACGCCAAGAAGATCTGCAGACGAAAACAACGGAAAATAAGCAATGACAAAATGTTATTACTGGACGAAAACCTAACGAAAAATGACGTGCGAGCAGCATTTAATACCGTGGAAGAAATGAGACAAAGTTACAAACTACCTTCTGTACGGACGAAGAAGGCAACATCATAAGCGACACTACCGAAATCAATGTACGATGGGTTCAGTACTTCCGAGCACTATTAAATAGAACGATATCACAGACTGAACCGTTTATAATTCCGGAAGATCCAAATGGAGATCAACTGCCCATTGCTCCAACTTATGATGAAGTAGAGATAGCCCTACATAATTTAAAGTCAAATAAGGCGGAATCCCTGCAGAGTTCTTGAAAGAAGGTGGAACAGAGCTTACTACTCGAATATTTAAATTAATTGGTAAAATCTGGACAACTGAAAAATTACCCGATGACTGGCGGAAGAGCATTATATGTCCTGTATACAAAAAGGGTGATCGTCTGCGTTGCAAAAATTACAGAGGAATTTCATTGTTGTGGACGGGTTACAAAATTTTGACGAAAATTATTGAACGAAGAATCAGTGAATACGCTAACAACATCATCGGAAAATATCAAGGTGGCTTTAGATCCGGACGATCGACAACGGACCAGTTATTCTCAGTAAACTAGGTGCTAGCAAAATGCTGGAAATATGATATTTATGCACCAACTGTTGGTCGATTTTTGTCAAGCATACGATAGTGTCGACCGTAATGCTCTGTATAGAATAACGATTGAACTAGGTGTCCCACCGAAACTAGTTCGGTTAATAAAAGCTACGGTGGATAACAATGAGTGCCAAATAAAAATTCAAAACGAGTTGACTCAAAGCTTTGTAATGGAGTCAGGTCTCAAACAAGGAGATAGTCTCGCCCCCATGCTCTTTAACTTGGTGCTCGACTATGTCGTCAGGAAGGCAACTTCAGTACCAGAGGTACGCTACTCATAAAATCCGTACAATTGGTGGCGTACGCAAACGACGCAGTTATTTTGGCCCGATCAATACTTTGTATTAAGGAGGTATTCATGGTGTTGTAGTCGATAGCGGGTGACGTAAGGCTACAGGTCAATGAAGCGAAAACTCACTACATGACCCAGACACGAAGGACTGTCCCAGGGAGACAGAACATTACTCTGGACGAATTCAACTTCGAGCAAGAGGATGAATTCGTATACCTGGGAGTCCTTCTCACAAAGGACGGAAATAAGAAGAATCATGACAGCTAACAAAGTATTTTATGCGGTCCTCCCGATAATGAAATCAAGGAAGGTCCATCGAAGCAATAAACTACGCATCTACAAGATATTAATTCGTCCTGTGCTGCTATACGAATGCGAAACATGGACCTTGACGCGGGTGTCGGAGAAGGCAATCGACACGTTTGAGCGAAAAATTCTTCGGAAGGTGTACGGATCAGTTAAGGAAGGAGATGATTGGCGAATTCGATACAACCATGCAACTATTTCACGACCCACCAGCAGCTATCGTGATAAAACTGCGCACGCTATATTGGGCTGGCCATGAGAAACGACTGCACGAAGAACGAATCCCACAACGAGGGCAACTGATCCGAAGGGAAGCCACGAAAGCGATGGAAGGACTCAGTTGACGCAGATTGCAGATCGCTTCTCGATTTTTCAAACTGGATGACGCATCATCATATAAATTATTCCAATTTCCATAATTTACTCCATCTAAAATATCTATTACTTCCATTATGCATTATTAGTTTATTAAAGTATTTATACCTAGTCCTGCCATAAGTTCTGTCACATAATTTCTCACATTGGCAACAACTTTATTTTATGAGTGACATTTCAATATCGGCCAGTTTTATAAACGTCATAATGTTGTTGACAGTTGATGGTCATTTAAAGTGTGTTCGTTAACGTGTGAAGATGGAATGGGGTGTAATAGAAAACCGAACTGCAGTGATTGCACTACATAAGTGTGGAAAATCCGCGAGTGAAATTTTCAAGTTGTTGTGCCCGTTAAAAATAACGCAAAGATTTGTGTATCGTGCGATCCAGAGATATAACGCGATCCAGACTATTGAAGATCGACCTCGTTCTGGACGTCCGCGTGATGTACGTTCTTCTGCTGCCATCAAAGCGGTCGAGAGTCGAATTCGTCGAAATCCGCTTCGTAAACAACGAATCATGGCTCGAGAGATGAACATCTCCACCCGAAGTATGTCTCGCATCATAAAATCTGACCTCGGGATGAGTTCCTTTCGACGATCAACGGGACATTTGCTGACTGAGCAGTTGAAGCAAATTAGGAGCACCAGATCGAAAGAGCTCCTTCGGCGGTACGGCAACAACAAACATCGAGAAATTTTATTTACCGATGAAAAAATTTTTACGGTGGAGGAACATTTCAACCGCCAAAATGATAAGGTGTATGCCCACAGCTCCATAGAAGCCCGAGAAGTTGCCACTAGGGTACAGCGAGGACATCATCCAGCATCAGTCATGGTATGGTGGGGTGTCAGCTACGAAGGGGTCACCGAGCTTCATTTTTGCGAAAAAGGCGTAAAAACTGCAGCGAAAAATTATCAAACGGACATCCTGGAGGGATGTGTGAAGCCGCTGAACTCTACGCTATTCAACAATCGACATTGGGTTTTCCAGCAAGATTCTGCGCCAGCCCACAAAGCTCGAACCACACAAGCGTGGTTGGAAACCAATATTCCACAGTTTATAAGGGCGACGGAATGGCCTTCTGGGAGCCCAGATTTGAATCTCCTGGACTACAAACTGTGGGCGGAGTTAGAGTCCATGGTGTGCACGAGACGACACCCAAATATCGAGAGCCTTAAGCGATCTTTGACAGAAGCAGTAGTTAATTTTCCGCTAGAAACAGTGCGTACTGCTATCGATGACTGGCCCAACAGATTAAAGAGCTGTGTTAAGGCTAAAGGCGGCCACTTTGAATAATTTGTTGCTTATTTTACTTCCATTAGTATGCCAAAATAAAATATATTTTCCTTTGTCAAAAACTCTTTTTCATTTATACAAAAATTGCCCATATACGTGTGACAGAACTTATGGCACGACTAGGTATATCTGAATCCCTTTAATATAGGGCATCTTCCAATAAAGTGAAAAATATTTTCTTCTTAGAGCCCAATCATATGATACTCTAGATGAGATGGAAATGACTTTAATATACCGGAAAATAAGTCATCTCAAATTCTTTCGAATAGTGAATAGAGACTTTTGCATGGGAGGTGGTAGAAGTATATGACACCGAATATGGCATGCAAAATGTTTTTTACTGAATTTTAAGTTTTTAGTTTTCATTATTTTTAAAGAAATTGGTCATAGTTTTCCTGAAATTGGGGTATTTGTATGGGAGCTGGCAGAGGAAGTGGAGCGTTTAAGATGATTTTGAAAGTGCTTATCATCATCCTTATCACCATGCTTTGATACAATTTCAAAGTCGATGGCTCTCATATACTTGAAGGAGAAATGATTTTCTTGAATTGGTAGTAGGAGTGAAGCGGAGCTGATAATTTTTTCTAACACTTATTTCAATTATTAAGAAACGAATTCTGGTAAAATTTGAAGTTTGTACTTTTTCTAGTTTGAATGGAAATCGATAAAATGCATTTAACAAAAATTATGCATTTTTATGGGGCGGGGGTAGAAAGAGTGTACGGATCAAAACAATTTTTTTTTCGCATTATTAATATTTCTCTTTGTATACTTTATGCAAAATATCAAGTTGATAGCTTTATCAGTTTCGTGAAATTGTGTGGGAGGGGGTAGGAGGAGTGATGTAAAGTTGATAATTATTTTTAAAATAAATTGCAATTAAAGTAAAATTAATTTTGAAAAAATTTCGTCTTTTCAGCCTTACTAGTTTCAATGAAAATCGAAAATATGTATTTTTCAAAATTGTCCATTTGTATGGGAGGGGGTAGAAGGAGTAAAGGGTTCGGGTCAATATTCCATGATATTAATGACATCTAAATTGTTATACTTTGATGTAAATTTCAAGTCGATAGCTTAAATAGTTTCAAAGAAATATCAATTTCTTATTATTTCGAAATTTCATGAAATTTGTATGGGAGGTGGTAGAAGGAGTGGAGGGATGTAGCCCATTCACGAACTTAAAGTTACTTTTATGCTAAAAATGACACAAAAAATTTTTTACCACTAAAGCTTTCGAGAGTTATGATGTAGACAGGCGCACAGACGGACAGACAGCAACTCGGAATCGAAGTTTTTGAGCGACAACAAATATTTCTGTACCCTTGGCGGCTATATGCGAGCGTTATTTCTTAGCGTTACAAGCGGTAAGGCAAACACAATATACTCTCAGATTTCATCTAG
Source organism: Chorisops tibialis (assembly GCA_963669355.1). Classification (NCBI taxonomy): domain Eukaryota; kingdom Metazoa; phylum Arthropoda; class Insecta; order Diptera; family Stratiomyidae; genus Chorisops; species Chorisops tibialis. The sequence goes on along the minus strand of OY770263.1, from coordinate 212,927,638 downwards.
AGTATAATTATTCCAAGTACCATTGATACTTGCTTTTGTCTTATGTTCTCTATCTTTTATATGTTCTTGGAGCACAAGACCCGATGTGAGTTTCACGCCAAGATAAGTGAATGTTTTCACTATTTCTATTTCCTGTTGCTTATAGTACCAATTTTCCTGCCTAGAAAGTTTTCCTGATTTTCGAAAAATCATTACTTTTGATTTGTCCAAATTTAATGTCATATTTCACGTATCTCCATATATTCCTAACCTATTTATCATACCCTGAAATACTTCAATGTCATCGCCTAATAAAACGATATCGTCTGCATAACGTAAAACCCTAATTTGTTTGTTTCTAACATACAAGCCCCCGCCAATAAAATCATGCAGGTCATTTAAGAAGATAGCGAAAAGTAATGGAGAAAGTAAACAGCCTTGCTTAACTCCCACCTTTGTTGCGAAATAGTCCAATAATTCTTTTCCATCCCAAACCACTACCTTTGTGTTACTTTACAAAGATTCTATAAGCTTAACCAGCTTTGTGGAGACTCCTAAATTATGTAGCTTTTATATCAAAGATTTCTCGAAACATCGTCAAAAGCTGCTTTGAAGTCCATAAAAAATGCATACACTTTTCATTAAATTTCAAATTAATTATACAGGTTAGGTTGTAAATATTATCTACTGTAGAATATGATGGTCTGAATCCTGCCTGATATTCGTTCAGTAAATTCTTAGGTGATATCCATTTGGTAAGTTTACTGTATAAAACTCCCATAAACACTTTTGGTATACAATTCATAAACGATATTCCTCTACAATTTGACGCTCTGTTCAAATCGCCCTTCTTGAAAATTGGGGATAAAAGTGTTTTCGAAAAGCTCTCATCTATTAGGTCTGTATTTAAAACCTTTGTACATACTCTTGCGAGTTGGGTCAAGAAATCATTAGATGCATTTATTAAGAATTTATTTGGAACACGATATTCCCCTAATGCTTTATTTAGGGTGACTTTACCCAACACTTTCCGAATTTCTAGCAAGGTAACCTCAGCATCCAACTCAGGTATGACGATGTTTGGCGCTGCGTAGTTCATATCCTTTTCCGAGAATGGGCGATTCAATAAGCTATGACAGTGATTTTCAAAATCTGTAGCTCTCAAACTCGGCCGTCTGGAAAATTTAATATCTTTGACCACTTTATCAAACTTCCAGCAGTCACGATTATTACGAATATTATTAGTTTTGATCTGCAAGTTTTCATAATACTGATTTCTTTTCAATTGACATAAATTCTTATACTTCTTATTTGCTTCTACGTACTTTAAGTTATGTTTCTCATTATTGGTTTTTCTCCAATAATTCAGGAATTTGAAAGACCTTTTCCTTGCATAGAAACAAGCTGTGTCAAACCAATTTTATTTACAGCTGAAATGTATTGACTTACAATGAGTTTTTTCAGTGGACTATATTATAATACTTGTTGTAATTTCGTTATTATTCTTAGTTCTTACTAATTACAATAGATTTTGATTTAGTTTAACTTTATAATCGTCTCTAGTATCCTCCTTTCATATTAGGTAGTTTTGGTAACAATTTCATGTCAGTTTTATTGTTATCCTTATATCTACTAACGCATAACTCCACACAACTAGGCAGATCGGACCAGATAGCTTTAAGATGTTATCAGTTATTTCTTGTGAAATTGCAGTTATATCGTTGACTGGTTTACTAATTGTGGCTAAAAATGTATATTCATCAAATTTATCCCCGACTTTTGCACAATCTAATATTAATATTCCCAGAATTCAATGAATTCTTTCCGGTTTTTATCAATTACTTTATCTTTAGAGTTCCTCTCTACTGTGATTTTTTATGGGAGGGGTAGAAGGGGTCATTCACAAACTTGACCTTACTTTTTTGTCATAAAGGACGTACACGAAATTTCTAGCTCAACACATTCTTAAGCTTGACAGCGCACATGGCAAATTTAAACTTTGTATCTTTTACTGGAACCCTAAAAAAATCAATCAAACTTTTCCATCTCCCTACAAAAATATTGAAAGAAATATCTTTTAAATTTAGAACTAACCTAAAATATGTTTCCAACAAAATTTCCCTCGATAATTTAATTGGAATGAAAATGACGTAAAGAAGCGGTAGATCAAGTTTGATAACTTGTTTGAATAGTTGTCGGCAATTATCGACAAATTATTAGTTTTTTTGAATAAATAAGAACATCTGTCAGAACAAAAAATAAAATAAAAAAACAAAGTGACATCATATTTTACTATTAAACAAACTCAATTGAAAATTGTTGATATTAATTAAGTTGAAATTGCAAACAAGAAAATAAAATTTACTTTAATTGGCTTAATAGCAATAGACGTGTGCACAGTTGATTTTGCACGCGCCGAAAATTCCCATGAAAACTCAACGACCGATCTTGAAAGAGCATTTTATACAACATAGTATTTTGTACATTGCAATCCTCCACGAATTTCTCCACGAAAAAAACACGTGGAGAGATTCGTGGAGGACACTATGACGTTACACAATCATGTAAATGCATATGCCATTTCGAAATCTATACATATAAATACCTATCTGTGATTTGTTTATAAATGGCGATAAAGTAGTTTTTGCTTTAATTTACCAATATCTAAGCTGAAACTCACGTTTTTAAAATTTTTATCACTCTGTCTGTCTTTCCGGATTCCACGCAAAAATGACTGAACCAATTGTAATGAAACTATCATATTACTAGATGCACCTCGAGATGTAATCTGCATTTGGTCTTATTTTAATAATCCTACGCCTTCTACCCCCTCCCATACAAAATGCCTCATTTTTAAAAATATGTAATAATCAAATTTTCTTGAAAACCATAAGAACGAATAACATGAAATTTAGAATAAAGTATTTTAGCATAAATCTGATCTATGGTAAAAAAATTATTTGAATCCTCCACTCCTTCCACCACCTCCCATACAAACTGGACTTTTACGTGGAATACTATAAACTAATTTGCTCAGTACGTATAAAATTTATCGAGCTCAAATTTTGTACTAAGTCCTTAATTAGTATTATAATTAATATCGGGGATAAGTAAACCAATTAGCTTCACCCCTTCTACCCCCTCTCATACAATTTGACACAATATCACATCTTTAAAAAATTCGATATTCTTGAAAAGTATGAACGTTACTGATCTAAAATTTAAAATATTTCATTTGCATGATGATAATAGTTGTTTCTGAAAAAATCACGAAAAACCCCCACTCCTTCCACCACCTCCCATACAAGCTGCACTTTTTCATGCAATGCTCTAAACCAATTTACTCAGTAAGTATGAAATATATCGATTTGATATTGTGCACCAAATATTTATTTGGAATTATTAATACAACAAAAAAAATTACTAGATGAATAGCTTAACCCCTTCTAACCCCTCCCATACAAAATGGCACAATTTCGCAATTCGACAATAAACGGATTTGTTCAAGAAGCGTAAAAGCTATTTATCTGAAACGAATTTATTACTTTTATGATGATTTTTATCTACTGTATAAAAATTATTTAAGTCCTCCCCTTCCTTAAACCACCTCCCATACAAACTGCACTTTTTCATGAAATACTTTATCGAGCTGAAATTGTTCACTAAATATTTATTTAGAATTATTAGTGAGACCAAAAAAAAAATAGACGATTAGCTTCACTCCTTCTACTCCCATATAATCTGAGACAATTCAATAATTTTACTAAAATTCGATTTTCCTGAAAAGTATTAATGCTACTAATCTGCAAATAAAACATGTCAAAAGCATGATGTTTTTAGTTATTTCTGAAAGAGTCATTATAAACTCGCTCCTTTTTTTACTACCTCTCATACCAACGGCACAATTTCACTAAACCCAATACAATAATTTTTGAATCCTAAATTTTGTATAAAACATTTTGATGGCAAATTAGTGCAATGTCGTTACCCCCTCTACCACTTCCTCCCCATAATTTCTTAAAATCAAAAAAATTCTCTTTTATCTAGAGTACCGCATGATTGGGCTTTACGCCCATGCGAGTATCATGGTTTAATTCTTAATAAGTTATGGATCTGATTCCCACAAAATATAAAACATTGTGTTCAAAGAGCCATTAAATTAAGCAGATTATATATCGTACTTAATGTATTACTAACTACATTCTCAAAAATCGCTCATCATTGCGACTCTTACGCGGATATAGTCGCGGGGGATCGCTAGTGTAAACTTAAAACATAAATTTGGATACAAGTTTGTAGTTCGCCATTATTTGGAATATCTTTTACTTACTAACTCTCAACTTTAATTATTAAATATCCCATTTCCCAATAGTTTTAAAAGAAATGTTGACAGCGCTGGAAAAATTAAATTAATTTTATTGGTTCATACATTATCTATCAGGAGATCATAATCTTAACCGATTTTTGCTTATCTTTGCGACACTGTTCCTGCAAAATTGTTTTTTCTCACGATAAACCAATATGTAATAGATATTGAACCAAAATGATAGTTTTCGAAGTCTTTTAATCCAAAAGACTCCTGAATATAGAATATAAAATAAACTGCCAACAAGGCGAAACTTTATTATTCTTGGGACAAGTTGCGGATGAGTGGAAAGTCAATTTGCAGGTTAGAGTGGTTAGGGAAGGCTAAGTGAAAGGGTGTTCTTGGGCAGGCCTGTTGTTAATTTAACAATATTTCATTCGTTTCTCCAAGTTTGGGCTTTTATAAGGGGAGGAGGAGGGGTAAGGGTGGGTGGATGTTAATAGCTTTTTAATTAATTTCTTGAATCACGTCCAATATTCTCTGAATAGAATGTGTTTCATAGACGAAGTTGCATAGAATTTTCATAAAATTCGGTGTATTTTACATTCACGAAACCGATCATTTGTATGGGAGGGGGTAGAGAAGGTAGGGGATCGAAAAATTTGATTTGTAGTTTTATTTCGCTTCGCTAGTAAGGTGCTTGATACAATTTCAAGTTCGTAGCTTTTAGTTTGTTGGTTATTAGTTGATTTAATGAAATTGGTCGAAATCATAGTTTTGTATGGAAGGGGGTAGAAGGGCAGGCGTGATTTCAAAAATTTTAACGTAATTTCATTTCAATTATTTTTGTAAGTTTCTATGCAAAATTTCAAATTGATAGCTTTTAATAGTTAGGTGATAATTGATTTCTTAAAAATGGTCGAAAAAATAATTTTGTATGGGAGGGGGTAGAAGTTTTAAAGGTTTTCGACCTGTTAATATTTTGTAAATTTAGGGATTTTTTTTAAATGCATTTCGAAAATTTTCAAGTTTCTATCTTTAAATTTCATTCAAAAACTTTTAGTTTATGTGGTTTTTTCATTGCACATGAAATACCTTGTGAACGGTAGACCAGGGGGGTCGGTGCATAACAATTGTGGAATTTTTATTATTTTTCTGTATGTACAACAAATAGATGTATCCACGTGGTAAATTTAAATTTTGTATCTTTCACCAGAGCCCTTAAAAAAACACTCAAAATTTTCGACATTTTTGGTTACCACCTCCTTCCCCTTACACCTCACGACCCAGAATTTTTAGGAAATTTAAAAACTATTTAGTTCTACAATTTGACAAAATTTGAATTTTATATCTGCACTCAATTTTGAATTATAATGGTTTGAAATTTTGGAAAGTGCACCATTTTTGAAATGCTCCCCATTTCCCCCCACTACTATTTTGTCCAAACATTATATTTTTTTCGTATTTCCCTAAAATAGCTTAATATAGTTTCTAAGATTCAATTGCATAGCTTAATAAATAGCCGAGATATTGGGTTTTAAGTGTTTTTCTTCGCACCACCCTTGACCCTCCCCCTTACAATAATTAGCTTTTGTCTAAACTGATTCTAGTGGATCTATATGCTATCTTAACGATCTCAAAATATAAATTTGTTATGGTAAGTAATTTCGAAGATATAATCATTTGAAAAAAAAAATTTGGCCGACAATTGGTTCTTAGCCCCCCCTTCTTGCACCCCAATGGATAAAAAAATTTAATTATTTTTAAAAGTTGTCCCACAAACCGCTCTATATGTATGTTGATTTTTAGTTTCCTAGCTGTAATTATGGTTGAGATATTTGAATTCGTATTTTTCTGTTTAAGCGCTCCCGCCGCCTCCCCCTGAGCCCGTACACCCCCAAAATGGGTGTCCGCCTGAGATCCGCAACTGTCTACAATCCCTCCAAAAATGAATTTTCTATCTTGAAGGGTTTGGGAGTTAATGTGCGCTGAGCGTACACACCGGCGTACGACGTCCGCCGTACGCCGGTGTGAATGAATTTTTTTTTCAAATGATTATATCTTCGAAATTACTTACCATAACAAATTGATATTTTGAGACCGTTAAGAGAGCATATAGATCCACTAGAATCAATTTAGACAAAAGCTAATTATTGTAAGGGGGAGGGTCAGGGGGATGCGAAGAAAGACACTTAAAACCCAATATCTCGGCTATTTACTAAAGCTATGTAATTGAATCTTAGAAACTATATTAAGCTATTTTAGGGAAATACGAAAAAAATATAATGTTTGGACAAAATAGTAGTGGGGGGAAATGGGGAGCATTTCAAAAATGGTGCACTTTCCAAAATTTCAAACCATTATAATTCAAAATTGAGTGCAGATATAAAATTCAAATTTTGTCAAATTGTAGAACTAAATAGTTTTTAAATTTCCTAAAAATTCTGGGTCGTGAGGTGTAAGGGGAAGGAGGTGGTAACCAAAAATGTCGAAAATTTTGAGTGTTTTTTTAAGGGCTCTGGTGAAAGATACAAAATTTAAATTTACCACGTGGATACATCTATTTGTTGTACATACAGAAAAATAATAAAAATTCCACAATTGTTATGCACCGACCCCCCTGGTCTACCGTTCACAAGGTATTTCATGTGCAATGAAAAAACCACATAAACTAAAAGTTTTTGAATGAAATTTAAAGATAGAAACTTGAAAATTTTCGAAATGCATTTAAAAAAAATCCCTAAATTTACAAAATATTAACAGGTCGAAAACCTTTAAAACTTCTACCCCCTCCCATACAAAATTATTTTTTCGACCATTTTTAAGAAATCAATTATCACCTAACTATTAAAAGCTATCAATTTGAAATTTTGCATAGAAACTTACAAAAATAATTGAAATGAAATTACGTTAAAATTTTTGAAATCACGCCTGCCCTTCTACCCCCTTCCATACAAAACTATGATTTCGACCAATTTCATTAAATCAACTAATAACCAACAAACTAAAAGCTACGAACTTAAAATTGTATCAAGCACCTTACTAGCAAAGCGAAATAAAACTACAAATCAAATTTTACGATCCCCCTACCTTCTCTACCCCCTCCCATACAAATGATCGGTTTCGTGAATGTAAAATACACCGAATTTTATGAAAATTCTATGCAACTTCGTCTATGAAACACATTCTATTCAGAGAATATTGGACGTGATTCAAGAAATTAATTAAAAAGCTATTAACATCCACCCACCCTTACCCCTCCTCCTCCCCTTATAAAAGCCCAAACTTGGAGAAACGAATGAAATATTGTTAAATTAACAACAGGCCTGCCCAAGAACACCCTTTCACTTAGCCTTCCCTAACCACTCTAACCTGCAAATTGACTTTCCACTCATCCGCAACTTGTCCCAAGAATAATAAAATTTCGCCCGACTTGTTGGCAGTTTATTTTCCCCATCATGCTAAAGTAGCTATAAAAATGTTTTTTACAAAATGCTTACTCAAAAAATCGAATGAGAACTGGGAAAATTAGTGAGTTAGAAGTGTGGTAGAAAGAGTGGAGGGATTTCAGTGATTTTTTCAGAAATAACTAGTAATATTATAAAATTGATATCCCTTAAATTTCAGACTAGTGCCAGTTATAGTTTTCAAGAAAATCGGTTTTTTGTGAAGTTTTGAAACTGTGTCATATTGTATGAAGCAGTGAAGCTAGTCAAATATTTTTTTCTAATCTTAGTGATAATACTAATTAAGTACTTATTACAAAATATTAGCTCGATAAATATTATATGTTCTGAGAAAATCGGCTTTGAGCATTTCATGAAAAAGTGTAGTTTGTATGGGAGGGGCTAGAAAGAGAGAGAGGACGCAAATAATTTTTATACTGTAGATTGAAATCATTATGAAAGTAATGTATCCCGAAATTCAGACTAATAGATTTTATACTTTTCGAGTAAATCCATTTATTGTCGAATTGTGAGATTGTGTCATTTTTGTAATAATAGTATTGATGCACTTTCTAAAATTTCAAATCGATTTGTCTCAAAGTTTAAAAGAGGTATTAAGTGCAAATTTTGTGAAATTGTAGAGCTATATGATTTATAACTTTGATAACATTTGTAAGATGGGGTATAAGGGGAGTGAGTTGGTGGAATAAAAAGTCGAAAATTTTCGCTAATTATTTTAGGTCTCTGTTAAATTATACAAAGTTTAAATTTTCAGTTGCATAGATCCAGTTGATATACATAAAGAAAAAATATGAATTTGAACCTAAACTGTTATTCACCAGGGGGGGGGACCTAACCTGCCCTAGGTGTTTCACGTGTATTGGAAAAACACAAAACCTCAACATTTTTGAGTGAAATTTTAAGAAATAAACTCAGAAATTTTGTAAAACTCATTTAAAAAATGTTGAAAATATTAAGATGTTAACAATTCGTCTACCTCCGAAACTTCCACCCCCTCCCATACAAAAGTATTTTCTCGACAATTTTTTTAAATCAATTATCACTAAACCGTTAACAGTTATCACCTTGACATTTTGTACAAGCACCTCTAAAAATATTTTAAATAAAAAATCATCAAAAGTTTTGCAATCCTCCTGCCTTCAATCCCGTCCCATACAAAAGTATAATGTCGATCAATTTCAATAAATCTACTAATAAACAACAAATTAAGAGCTACGAACTTGAAATTTTGTTCGAACACCTTTCAAGAGAAAGAGAAATTTTGCTTTTCCCTTTTCTCCTCTGCACAAATTAGTGGTTTTAAGAATATAAAATACACCTAGAATTTCGTAAAATTGACTTCGTTTATGAAACAAATATTTTATACAGCAAATTTTGCGTGCGATCCGAGCAATGAATTAAAACATTATTGACATGTTACCATTCCTTCTATCTCACAAATTTATTTCAAATTGAAAGAAGTGGAAGATGCTATTATTCGAGTTTGACAATTTGTTTGAATAGTTGCCTTTAATTATCAAGAAATTTAATTTTTGCTTAGATTAAATAAAAACATCTGTCACAGAAAAAACAAAGTTTGATCAAATTTTACTATAAAAGAAACTCGATTCGGATTCGTAGACATTAATTGTGATCGAATTGTAAACGCGAAAATGAAGTTTACTTTAATTGCTATAATTGCAGTCGTGGTGGCCACAGTTGGTTTTTCTCGAGCGCAAATTGAAAACTCAACTGATTACGAAGATGGAAACTACACAGAAACCACTACTCTCCCTACAACAACCCAAACACCATTCTATTGTGGAGGTTTAGTTACTAACGTGCTTTGTAAAGCGCATTGTTTACTGATTGGTTTAAGACGCGGAAAATGTAATGCTTCGGGAGTCTGCATTTGTTATTAGCATGTTATGTTGAAAAATAAAACTGTAAATTTGGAAGCAAGTTTGTGAATTGGCATTCTTTGAAGTATCTTTTATTTACTAATTTGCGACTTTAATTATTAATTAGCCCATTTCCCTATAACTTTAAAAGGAATCTTGTTCGCTGCAGTGGGGTAATTAAATTAATTTTATTGATTTCTTCTCAAAATTTATTATCGCTCATATCAATTATTTCATGCATTATATTCTTTTTCTTCTTCATTGGCATTATAGCTCGAATCAGACTTTGGCCGCCTGACCATCAGGTTCCATAACATTTTTTTTATTGTGAAAGGATTGTTAGCTCTTCGCAAAACTCTCTCTCTACGAATTTTCATTTTCACAGATTGAGGTGGCCAAGAAGCTGAAGTTATACGTCGACCAGGGTTTGAAACAGAGGCGACACTGAACTCTCAAAAATTTGTTATAATAAGTTTTGCTTAAAATTTGTATCAACATATTTTATCAATGGAATTATTAATAACAACTTTTCAATAAAGCTAAGAAAATTATATCCGGCAGCACTATATCTTTGCTCAGCTTCGTTGATCAGGAAGTGCACCTTGAAAGATGCTCCCGATATTCTCGCCTGTCGCACTCCAACTAAAAAGAGATGTATGTACATGCCGTAAAAAAGAAATATCCTGTAAGAAGTTCTGAGAAAAAATTTCAAATTTTTGAGCAGTGCTCCAAAATGTCGATTGCAAGCCGAGTCATTGTTAATCATCCATTCTTCGGTAATATCATTTAGTTGTGTGAATATTTTTGATTAAAGCCACCGTGGTGGGCACGGATTACAGTAAGTATATTTTTTTTTACAGTTATTGGCAATTTCGGTCTTTATGTGCAATGCACAAACACAGTCATGGAGGAAAGGAATGGGATTGAGAACGACCGTAACGAGTGGAGAAGCTGATATATATTTTTCAGTTGTACTGGCTACTACTGACAAATATTTTCAGATATTATGGGGAACTGAATGATAGAAAGCGAACAGAAACCATCTACTGAGTATACAGACCTTCTTGAAGTGGAACTGTTTCACTTTTACACCGTTTCCCCTTTCTTGGGACTCACACCCAAATGCTGTGAGAAGAAAATTGAAAAGGCAAATGTTCATCTCTATTTTTGAGCCAATTAAACTCTGGCATAACATGGCGGTCGTTCTTACACCACGAGCGAGAAACAGTCTCATCAGCAGGGAACCAATCTCGGATGGGATCATCTTCGTCAGGCTCGGGACCAGTACCAAAAACGTTACGTGTTATGCACCAACTAATATCGCAACACCTGGTGACAAAGAGAAGTTTTATAGCCAACTGAAAGCCACCTTCGAGCGTGTTCCAAAAGGTGATACTATTATCATCTCAGGAGATACGAACGCCCAGGTTGGTTCTGACAACACTGGACTAGAACACGTCATGAATAGGCGAGGTGACCGTTGGGTCGACACGATCTTGGAATAATAGTGATTTCTATTCGCCGAAAAAATGTGACCCATTTTTGCCCTTTAAAATGCATAATTATTGCAGTTTTGCACTCATTTTTCTCAGTTCCGTCGGTCAGGTCAATTTACAATAGAACAAACTAAGTGCAAGTTTTTTGCATTTTTTTTTATCATGTTGTCTGTATACCGAACAGCTGATTGCCTTTCGAAACTGCTAAAACAAAGCGTTTTAATTTGTCTTGTTATCTCTAAATGGTCCTGTGAAGATTTTGGGAAAATTAAGAAAAGTTACGTATAAGTAGTTAAGTAAGTAAGTAGTTAAGTAAGATCTATCCGTTAGAATCTGTTACCGATGTTGTCAGATGATTTATTTTTTTCATGTCGTTGTACATTACAGGTCAATTGAGTTGCACCGCCGAAAAATTCGGGGCAAGAAATGTGCATTTTCAGGTCAAGTTTTACCTAGTGCGCAAACCGTTTTTCTAGTAGGGCAGAATTTTTTTTTACAATAGAACATCGGAACTGCTAGAAAAAATGTTGAGGGCAAAAACGGGTCACATTTTTTTGCCGAATAGAAATCACTATAAGAGACACGAAAACGACAAATTATTTGTGGAGTTTTTTAGTACTCGGCAAAAGGTCATCGGTGGGATCCCTTTTCCATATAAGAGTCACGATAAAACATCTTGGGTTTCCCATGATAGTGTTACTCAGAATCAGATCGACCTTTTTTCTATAAGTCGCCGATGGAAAAGATGTTTCCTCGATGTGCGAGCGAAGCGTGGAGCTGACGTAGGAGCCGATCACCACTTGCTTGAGATTATACACAGCAGCTATCTGACGACGACAAATTCTTCAAATGAACCGCAAGCTTAATGTGGATAGATTTAGAGACCCCAACAAAAAGCGCGAATACACCACCATTCTACGCGAAAAGTCATCAACATTGGGCGAATATGAAATGCGCACACTGGACGCCAATTGGGAGGCAACTAGAAACACGTTTCTAACTAATGCTGAAGAATCTGTGGGGTATGTGCAAAGTGGTGAGAAACTCTGGATATCGCAAGACACAAGGGACAAGGTTGGTGATCGAAAAAAAGCCAAATTTGCAATCACATCTCAACAACATCGACTCGACTTGAGACAGAATTACCGTGATGCTCATATACAGCTTAAAAGACTGTTAGACGCGACAAGAGAAAGATCTGGCCAACAAGGCAGAATCTGCGGTTTACCTTGGGAAGATGGGTTCACTATTCAAAATCATGAAACAGTTGACGAACAGGAATTTCACCGCCAATCACCCGGTGAGAGAAGTCAACGTAAGTCTCCTTAATATGAGTGAACAACAGTTTCGGCGATGGAAGGAATACTTCTCCGACATTTTAAACATCTTGTCGGAGGAAGATATTGCAGAAACAGAACAACTATCAAACATCCAACCGCAAGAATCCTCTATTAGGGACGATCCTCCAGATAAGGAAGAGATAGTTGCCACCATTCGGTCAATAGCGGAAAAGAAAGCTCTAGGTATAGACGGATTACTAACTGAACTCCTCAAACAGGACCCGGAGATAACAGCCGATATACTCCTTCGTTACTGAGGTGTGAAATGAAGGAAGATATCCAACTAAATGGAAAGAGGTCGTCATTGTGAAAATTCCGAAGGAAATCAACCTTCGGGATTGTAGCAATTGGAGCGGTATATGTCTACTTACTACCGTATCAAAAATTAAGGCTAAGATAATTCTCAAAAGGATTAATAACGTTGCGGAGAGCCCTCTCGAAGTTTATCAGGCTGGATTCCGCAAAAGCTCGTCTTGTACCGACCACACAAATACCGTATGGATAATATTGGAGCAGTCTGCTGAAATGGGTTCGCCACTACATCTCATGTTGGTCGACTTCGAGAACGCTTTCGACAGCGTTAAGCGAGATTACATATGGAATGCTTTGCGTAGAAGAGCTATTCCAGATAAGGTCATAGCTATGATTAAAGAATCCTACGAAGATGTAAGATGTCGCGTCTCGCATAGAGGAGAGCTGTCCGAGAGCTTTCCTGTCCGAATGGGTGTCAGACAAGACTGCATATTATAAACAGCCCTGTTTCTGGTGGTAATAAATGACATCTTGAAAACTGCACTGGAAGGTGAGGACGATAAAGGTCTTCAATGGAGACTATTTAACATCTTAAGTCACCGTGATTATGCTGATGACATGTTTCTGATTGCACATAACAGTTCGGACTTAGAGTCAAATGTTTGCTCGTTGCATTCTAAATGCAAAGAGGCGGGACTGAAAATAAACGTGCGTAAAATCAAGTACATGCACATTTGTTCGAAGGCAAGCACACCGATTGTTCTTAACGGACAAGATGTGGAAGAGGTGCAAGATTTATGTTATCTCGGAAGTATTGCCAGCATGGACGGTGGAGCCGAAAGGAATATTGAGGCTCGTATAAATGAAGCTCGTCATTCCTTCGGTATTCTTTCTTCTTTCTGGAGGTTAAGAGATATCTCCCTTGGCACGAAGCTGCGCGTTTTTTATGCATGCGAATCCGTGTTGTTTTGTGGTTGTACTACGTGGAAAGTGACCGTTCGACTTACCAAGAAACTACAGACTGTCGTGAATCAATCCCTCCGACGCATTTTAGGAATATTTTGGCTAGATGTGATCTCCAACGGTGATCCTTGGAGTACAACTGAACAGATTAAAATAGGCATTGAGATTCAATCTTGGAAGTGGCAGTGGATCGGTCACACTTTGAAAAATTCGGAGCGAAATATCGCCAAACAGGCTCTGGATTATAATCCTCAAGGAGGACGTCGGTGTGGTTGACCATGTATTACATGGAGGCGAGCAGTTGAGCAGGAGGCCAGAGGAACAAACAAGTTCTGGCGACAGCTCAAGGCCGATGTTCAGGATCGCGTCTCGTGAACGAGAATTGTTTCTGTCCTATGCCGCTACAGGGGTTTTTAACAGGAATTTCATTGCTTAAATCGCATATACATTGTGACCAGCACGTATCGGTAATTTGTTATTAAAATTAGTCTGGGGAATGATATTTCAAAATTGTTTTTTTTTTTGGTAAGCAGGTAAGACTGTCCTTAATTATTATCCCGAAGATCAGCGCGGTGTCTTAATCAGTTTCTTTACAGCAGCTGGTTGAATGGGTATACCGCAGTAGTCCACGGCGATTTTTGTTTTATATCCTCGTTCACCAGTTATCATGCGCTGCATGAATATGGGATCAGAATTTGCACGATCAAGCATATTCAAAGTGACCTGTTCGCGGTACTTTTTTATAGAAAATTCTGCTCTATTGGAAAGAATCGATAAAGGATGCATTTCTTGGTTAAAATATCCACCAAAATCAAATGAACGGACACGCAAGAGATGTCGAGCTCTCCTGCTATCTCCCTAACACTGGCATGACGATTTTCGAGCACCATTTCCTTCACTTTTCGAATGTTTTCGTCAGTTAAAGAGGTCAGAGGTCGTCCAGAACGAGGCATTCCTTCAACGATCTCCCGATCGTCTTTAGAGGTATTGTACCACTTTTAGGCTCGTTTTTTGATATTACTGAATTATTCACAATGATTCGGTACAAGAAATTTTGTTGGAAACACAAAATTTGAGACAAATTCTTTGTTCTATAATTTTATCCATCTTAAAAATCGTGGACTACTGAGGTGTACCGATTCGACCAGCTGCTGTAAGCAAACTGATTAACAGGTCGTGTTGATTTTTGGGATAATAATTAAAAACAGTCCTAACTGCTAACCAAAAAAAATTTTTTAAATATCATTTCCCAGAATAATTTTAATTATAAATTCTCGGAACATACTTTGAATCGATGTACCACGCGATAACGTCCCTAGTTAATCGGTTCTAATGCTTACATGTTTATACTCTAGATGAAATCTGAGAGTATATTGCCGCCAAGGGTACAGAAATATTTGTTGTCGCTCAAAAACCTCGATTCCGAGTGACCGTCTGTCCGTCTGTCTGTCTGTCTACAGCACAACTCTCGAAAGCTTTGTGCTATAGTGCTAAAAATTCTTGTGTGTCATTTTTAGCAAAAAAGTAACTTAAAGCTCGTGAATGGGCTACATCCCACCACTCCTTCTACCCCCTCCCATACAAATTTCATGAAATTTCGAAATATTAAGAAATTGATTTTTCTTTAAAACTATTTAAGCTATCGACTTGAAATTTAGTTCAAAGCATTATGATATAGATGTCATTAATATCATGGAATATTGACCCGATCTCCTTCCTCCTTCCACCCCTTCCCATAAAAATGGACAATTTTGAAAAATACATATTTTCGATTTTCATTGAACCTAGTAAAGCTAAAAGGACGAAATTTTGCCTGAATTAATTCCACTATAATTGCAATTTATTATCAAAATAATTATCAACTTCACCTCACTTCTTCTACCCCCTCCCATAAAAATTTCACGAAATTTTGAAATTTAAATTAAATTAGTTTTCTTCGAAACTGTTAAAGCTATCAACTTGATATTTTGTATAAAGTATACAAATATAAATATTAATAATGCAAAAAAAATTTGTTTTGATTTGCACACTCTTTCTAACCCCTCCCATACAAATGCATAATTTTTGTTAAATGCATTTTATCGATTTCCATTCAAACTAGAAAAAGTACAAACTTCAAATTTTGCCAGAAACTGTTTCTTAATAATTGAAATAAGTGTTAGAAAAAATTATCAGCTCCGCTTCACTTTTTCTACCATACAAATATCTCTATTTTACATTCAAGAAAAGAATTTCTCCTTCAAGTATATGAGAGCTATCGACTTTGAAATTGAATCAAAGGATGGTGATAAGGATGATGATAAGCAGTTTCAAAAGTATCTTAAACGCTCCACTTCCTCTGCCACCTCCCATACAAAATCCCCAATTTCAGGAAGACTATGACCAATTTCTATAAAAATAATGAAAACTAAAAACTTTAAATTCAGCAAAAAAACATTTTGCATGCCATGTTCGGTGTCATATACGAAAAATACAAACCTCCCCCTCTACTTCTACCACTTCTCATGCAAAAGTCTCTATTCACTATTCGAAAGAATTTGAGATAACATATTTTTCGGTATATTAAAGTCATTTCCATCTCATCTAGAGTATCATATGATTGGGCTTTAAGTCCAATCAGAATTCTGTTATGTTTTTAATTAACACAAGCTACAACTATTCATATGTCCTTAACGCTCTTCAACACTATACATATGATCTCGAACCACAGGTTTAATTTGATCATGAGCCTGTCCCATACAAATGCGAGTATCAAGGTCTCATTCTTAATAATTTATGGTTCTGATTCCAATGAAATACAAAACATTGTGTTCAAAGAGCCATCAAACTAAGCAGATTATTTATCCGATATAATGTACTACTAACTACATTCTCAAAAAATGTTATTACTGCGATTCTTACGCGGGCAAAGTCGCGGGCGATCTCTAGTCTATATAAATATAATTGTAGTGTCTGTCTGTTATTTGTATATAAATGGCTATAAATAAGTTTTTGCTTCATTTTAGCAATAACTAAGCAAAATCAAACGTTTTTAAAAAATTTCTCTGTCTGTCTGCCTGTCTTTCCGGCTTTCACGCAAAAACGGCTGCACCGATTACAATGAAACTTTCACAGATTATTAGGTTTACCTCTGGGAGTAGTCTGCTTTCAGTGCTATTTTTCTCCCCTCACGCCTTCTACCCCCTCCCATACAAAGTGTCTCATTTTCAAAAACTTAATAATCAAATTTTCATGGAAACTATTAAAGTTATTAATTTGAAATTTAAAATATATTATTTCTATTAGAAATGCAATCTTCAAGTATATAAATAGTTTGAATCCCCCTCTCATACAAACTAAACTTTTTCATGAAATACTATACTCCAATTTTTTCAGTACGTATAACTTTGATCGAGCTAAGATTTTGTATTAAATCCTTAATTAGCATTGTTATTAATGTCAGGAAAAAACTAACCAATTAGGTTTACTCCTTCTACCCCCTCCCATACAATCTGACACAAATCCACGACTTTGCAAAAACTCGATTTTCTTGCAAAGTGTGAATCTAACTGATCTAAAATTTAAAACATATCAATTGCATGGTGATTATAGTTGTTTCTAGAAAAATTACCAAAAACCCTCCACTCCTTCTACCACCTCCCATACAAACTGCACTTTTTCATGAAGTACTCTAAATCAATTTTCTCAGTACGTATAACTTTGATCTAACTAAAATTTTCTGATGAATCCGTAATTAATATTATTATTATTATCGGGAAAAAATTAACGGATTAGCTCCACTCCTTCTGCCCCCTCCCTTACAATATGACACAATTTCACAACTTTGCAAAAACTAGATTTTCTTGAAAAGTGTGAATTTAAC
Organism: Chorisops tibialis; assembly: GCA_963669355.1. Taxonomy (NCBI): domain Eukaryota; kingdom Metazoa; phylum Arthropoda; class Insecta; order Diptera; family Stratiomyidae; genus Chorisops; species Chorisops tibialis. Next base: position 212,910,093 of record OY770263.1, on the reverse strand, counting down.
TGATCTGAAATTTAAAAGATATCAATCGCATGATGATGATAGTTGTATTTAGAAAAATTACCAAAAACCCCCTACTCCTTCTACCACCTCCCATACAAATTGCACAATTTCACTTAATCCAATGCACTAAGTTTCTCAAGTTACCTATTCAGTTTTTCAAGCTTAAATTTGGTGCAAAATATTTTTATAGCTACTCTAGCATGGTGCGAAAAAAATGAAAGTACTGTCATCCCTTCTATTACTCCCCACACAAAAATTCTTAAGATTACAAAAATTTCGATTTCATTGGTAGTATCATATAATGGGGCTTTACGCACAATCGAAGTGCTGTTATGTTTTTATGCTTAACGTCATTTTACTTAGGCTTTTTTCAATTAACACAAGCTACAACTATTCACATGTCCTTAACACGTATACATATGATCTCGAATCACGGGTTTGATTTGATCACGAGCCTCTCCCATTCAAATGCGAGTATCATGCTATCATTCTTAATAATTCATGGTTCTGACTCCAACAAAATACAAAACATTGTGTTCAAAGAGCCATTAAAGTAAGCGGATTATATATCCCATATAATGTATTACTAACTACATTCTCAAAAATTGCTTATTAATGCGAATTTTATGCGGACGAAGTCGCGGGTGTTTGCTAGTTTAACAATATAATTGATGATGAATAGAAGTTATCCACAGTTGAAGTATGATAAAATAGTTTTTTTTTTACGTTAGAATGTACCTTGATTTTATTTAATAATAATAATAATAATAATAATTTATTTCATCAAAAAATTGACTACTACATTTATCCACAGTTGGAAACAATAAAACAGAATAAAAATAATAAAACATGAAAATTTAAACTTTTCACGAAATCAAACATTATTAACCTCAAGAAAGCTGACTTTTTACTTGTGGGACACTCATCTGAAAATCCAATTGCGAGAAGAAGATATTGAAATCTCTTAACACGAATGAAACTGGTTCATAAAACCCGTAGTTCGTGCGATGCTGCGGAATTTTACAAAGCTCATAGTTTCGTAAAGGACGACATGGAACGTTGAATTTAATCATAGACAGCAATTTGTCAGAGTCAATTATACCTGAAATTACTTTAAAACCAAAAACATCTCTGGCATGTATCCGCCTTTTCTCAAGGGAATCCATAGACAGCAGAATTAAACGATCAACATTTGGCGGTAACTTTAGTGGATCGGACCAGGGAAGGCCCTGAAGGACAAACCTTAAGAACCGACGCTGAACTGCTTCGATCCTATCTATGTAAATGGAATAAAATGGTGACCAGATAGGACTAGCATATTCTAGGATAGATCGGACAAATGCACAATACACCATTTTCCTTGTAAAGAAATCATTGAATTCTTTCGATTATCTCCTAACAAAACGAAGGATAGCGTTCGCTTTACCAGCAATGTGATTCACGTGATCATGAAAGGTAAAATTACCGTTGAATAGTACGCCCAAATCACGTACTTTGTCAGAACGAAGTAAAGAGCATCCATCTACAACATAGTCAAAATTTATTGATATTCTCTTCTTAGAATACGAAACAGCAGTGTACCTAGTAATGTTGAGATGTAAATTGTTAAGTAAGCACCAGTCATGAAAACGCGAGATATCACTTTGCAATAATAGACAATCATTGCTGCGACCGATTTTACTTTATTATTTTAATAATAAAGTATTGTGATCGACTTGGGAAAAAAAATAATTTGCTACCCTGAAATTTTGTTTTGTTCGCGTTTCATGACTAAATTAGCCTAAAAATGCAAAAAAAAAAATCCGTTTGTCTGTACGCCGTCCGCCGTACGACGACGTGTACGCTCACCACACATTAACTCCCAAACCCGTCAAGATAGATAGTTCATTTTTGGGGGGATTGTAGATAGTTGCGGATCTCAGGCGGATTCCCATTTTGGGGGGAGTACGGGTTCAGGGGGAGGCGGGGGGAGCGCTTAAACCGAAAAATACGAATTCAAAAATCGCAACCATGGTAACAGCTAGGAAGCTAAAACTCACCACACATATAGAAGGGTTTGTGGGACAACTTTAAAAAATAATTTAATTCTTTTATCCATTGGGGTGCGAAAAGGGGGGGCTAAGAACCAATTCTCGGCCGAATATTTTTTTCAAATAATTATATCTTCGAAATTACTTAGCATAAAAAATTGATATTTTGAGACCATTAAGGTGGCATATAGGTCCACTGGAATCAGTTTAGATAATAGTTAATTATTGTAACGGGGAGGGTCAGGGGGGGTGCAAAGAAAAACACTTAAGAATTATTATCTCGGCTATTTATTAAGCTATGTAATTGAATCTTAGAACCTATATTAAGCTATACTAGAGAAATACGACAAAAATGTAACATTTGGACAAAATAGTAAAGGGGGGAAATGGAGAGCATTCCAAAAATGATGCACTTTCCAAAATTTCAAACCGTTATAATTCAAAACTGAGTTCAGATATCAAATTAAAATTTTGTCAAATTGTAGAACTAGGTAGTTTTTAAATTTGGTAAAAATTTTACGTCGGGAGGTAGTAACCAAAAATGTCGAAAATTTTGAGTGATGTTTTAAGGGTTCTGGTGAAACATACAAAATTTAAATTTTCCATGTGCATACATCTATTTGTTGTTCATACAGAAAAAATAATAAAAATTCCACAATTATTATGCACCGACCCCCCTAGTCTACCGTGCACAAGGTGTTTCATGTGCAATGGAAAAACCACATAAACTGAAAATTTTTGAATGAAATTTGAAGGTAGAAACTTCAAAATTTGCGAAATGCATTTAAAAATTTTTTTTAAAAGAATGAAATATTAACTGGTCGAATACCTTGAAAGCTTCTACTCCCTCCCATACAAAATGATTTTTTCGACCAGTTTTAAGAAAATAATTATCACCTAATTAGTAAAAGCTATCAATTTGAAATTTTGCACAAAATCATTTGAAAATAGTTGAAATAAAACTGCGTCAACATTTTTGAGATCACACTTGCCGTTATACCCCCTTCCATACAAAAGTACGATTTCGACCAATTTCAATAAAACAACTGCTAACCAACAAATTAAAAGCTACGAACTTGAAATTTTGTACGAGAACCTTAAAAGAGAAAAAAAAATTTTGCGATTCCCCTACCTCTTCTACCCCCTCCCATACAAAATTATTTTTTCGACCATTTTTAGGAAATCAGTTATCAGCTAATTTTTAAAAGCTACCAATTTCAAATTTTGCACAAAAAATTATAAAAATAATTGAAATTATATTACTTTAAAAGTTTTGCAATCGCACTTGCCCTTCTACCCCCTCCCATACAAAAGTATCATTTCAACCTATTTTATTGAATCAACTAATAACCAACAAATTAAAAGGTACGAACTTGAAATTTTGTACGAGCACACTACAAGAGAAAGGAAATAAAATTGCGTCACAAATTTTACGATTGCCCTACCTGCTCTACTCCTTTCTATACAAATGTTTGGTTTAGTGAATGTAAAATATACAGAATCCTATGAAAATTCTATGCAACTTCGTCTCTGAAACTGACATTCTATACAGAGAATATTGGACGTAATTCAAGCAATCAATTAAAAAACTATTCACATCCACCCACTCATAAAAACTCAAACTTGCATAAATAAACGATCGAAATATTGATTATATGTACTGGAGCTTTTGAACGTTTCCGCAAAGTGTTAAATTTACAATTGCCCTGCCCAAAAACCCCCTTTCACTTAGTCTTCCCTAACCACTCTAACCTGCATATTAACTTTCCACACATACGCAACTTGTCCTAAGAATAATAAAGTTTCGCCCGACTTGTTGGAAGTTTATTTATACTCTAGATGAAATCTGAGAGTATATTGTGTTTGCCTTACCGTTTGTAACGCTAAGAAATAACGCTCGCACAGAGCCCCCAAGGGTACAGAAATATTTGTTGTCGCTCAAAAACCTCGATTCCGAGTGACCGTCTGTCTGTCTGTCTGTCCGTCTCTCCGTCTGTGCGTCTGTCTACAGCATAACTCTCGAAAGCTTTGAGCTATAATGCTAAACATTTTTGTGTGTCATTTTTAGCAAAAAAGTAACTTTAAGTTCGTGAATGGGCCACATCCCCCCACTCCTTCTACCCCCTCCCATACAAATTTCATGAAATTTCGAAAAATTAAGAAATTCATTTTCTGTGAAACTATTTAAGCTATCGACTTGAAATTTAAGTCAAGGTATTATGATATAGATGTCATTAACACCACAGAATATTGACCCGATCCCTTACTCCTTCTACCCCTCCCATACAAATGGTCCTTTTTGAAAAATACATATTTTCGATTTTCATTGAAACTAGTAAAGCTGAAAAAACAAAATTTTGTCAGAATTAATTCTACTATAATTGCAATTTATTTTAAAAATAATTATCAACTTCACCTTACTCATTCTACCCCCTCCCATACAAATTTCACAAAAATTTGAAATTTAAATTAAATTATTTTTTTCCAAACTGTTAAAGCTATCAAATTAATATTTTGTTTAAAGTATACAAATAGAAATATTAATAATGCGAAAAAGATTTGATCTGATCTGTACCTACCCCCTCCCATACAAATGCAGAATTTGTATTAAATGCACTTCATCGATTTCAATTCAAACTAGAAAAAGTACAAACTTCAAATTTTGCCAGATTTCGTTTTCTAATAATTGAAATAAGTGTTAGAAAAAATTATCAGCTCCGTTTCACTCCTTCTACCACCTCCCACACAAATATCTCTATTATAAATTGAAGAAAAGCATTTCTCCTTCAAGTATATGAGAGCTTTCGACATTGAAATTGAATCAAAGCATGATGATAGGGATGATGATAAGCAGTTTCAAAATCATCTTAAACGCTCCACTTCTTCTGCCACCTCCCATACAAATGCCTCAATTTCAGGAAAACTATGACCAATTTCATTAAAAATAATGAAAACTAAAAACTTTAAATTCAGCAAAAAACATTTTGCATGCCATGTCCGGTGTCATATACGAAAAATACAAACCTCCCCCACTACTTCTACCACCTCCCATGCAAAAGTCTCTTTTCACTATTGGAAAGAATTTGAGATGACATATTTTCCGGTATTTTAAAGTCATTTCCATCTCATCTACAGTATTATATGATTGGGCTTGAAGCCCAATCATAGTTCTGTTATGTTTTTTTAAATGAGTAAAACCTCGAAATTACTTAGCACCAAACATAACAGGGCTACGATTGCGCGTAAAGCGCAATCTTATGATACTCTAGATGAAATAGAATTTTTGTGATCCCAAGAAATTTTGGTATAGATATAGAAATTTGTAGAAGGGGTGCTAGCATTGAGCTAATTTTTTCCCCATCATGCTAAAGTAGCTATAAAAATGATATATACAAAATGCTTACTCCAAAGGTTGAATAGGAGCTGAGAAAATTAGTGTGTTAGATTTAGTGAAAATGTGCAGTTTGTATGGGAGGTGGTAGAAAGAGTGGGGAAATTTTAGTGATTTTTTCAAAAATAACTAATAATATCATAAAATTGACTTCACTTAAATTTTAGACATGTAAGATTCATACTTTTCAAGAAAATAGATTTTTTGTGAAGTTGTGAAACTGTGTCATATTGTATGGCAGGGGGTAGAAGCAGTGAAGCTTATCAATTACCTTTTTCTGATCTTAGTGATAATACTAATTAAGTATTTATTACAAAACGTGAGCTCGATAAATGTTATATGTTCTGAGAAAATCGTCTTAGAGCATTTCATGAAAAAGTGTAGTTTGTATGGGAGGTGGTGAAAGGAGAGGGAGAACGCAAATAATTTTTCTACTGTAGATTGAAATCGCTATGAAAATAACATATCCCAAAATTCAGACTAATAGCTTTTATACTTTTCGAGTAAATCCATTTATTGTCGAATTGCGAGATTGTGTCATTTTGTATGGGAGGTGGTAAAAGCTGATCGTCTAATATTTTTTGGCCTTACGAACAATTTTAAATAAATATTTGGTGCACAATTTCAGCGCACTAAATTTTATACGCACTGAGTAAATTGGCTTAGAGTAATTCATGACAAGTACAGTTTGTGTGGGAGGTGGTAGAAGGAGGGGGAAGGCACGCATAATTTTATACGGTAGATTGATATTAACATAAAAGTAATATATTCCAAATTTCAGAACAATAGCTTTTATACTTTTCGAGCAAATCCGTTTATTGTCAAATTGCGCATTTGTGTCATTTTGTATGGGAGGGGGTAGAAGGGGTGGAGCGATTTGGCCCGTTCACGAACTTGACCTTACTTTTTTGTCAAAAACGAAATGTACGCAATTTGAGCTTTCTAGCTCAACGCGTTCTCAAGCTGGAGAGCGAACGGACGGTCGGACGGACATTCGGTTTTGAGATTTTTGAGTGATTATATGAACTTCTGTTTCATTCATTTTTTTTTCTCCGAGCCTTAGTTCTTGGCGTTACAAACTTTGCGGCAAACTTATAATACTCTCAGATTTCATCTAGAGTATAAAAATTCACATTTTGAAACCATTAAGGTGGCATACAGATCCACCAGAATCAGGTTGGAAAAAAGCAAATTGTTAGAGCGGTAGGAGGGGGGGGGAAGGAGGAGGACGTCAGTGGAGTGCAAAGACTTAAAACTCAATATCTCAACTATCTCTTAAGCTATGTGATTAAAACTTAAAACATGTACTGAGCTGTACTAAAGGAATAACAGAAAAATATAAAATTTTGTAATAATAGTAATGATGGACTTTCCAAAATTTCAAATCGTTATGGCTCAAAGTTCAAAAGAGGTATTAAGTGCAAATTTTGTGAAATTGTAGAACTATATGATCTAAAACTTTGATAAAACTTTTAAGATGGGGTGTAAGGGGAACGAGTTGGTGGTCGAAACTTTACACTAATTATTTTAGGGCTCTGGTAAATGATACAAAGTTTGAATTTTCAGTTGCATAGATCCAGAAAGAAAAAATATGAATTTGAACTGAAGCTGTTATTCACAAGGAGGGGGGGGGAGACGTAATCTGCCCCAGGTGTTTCACGTGTATTGGAAAAACACAAAACCTCAAAATTTTTGAGTGAAATTTTAAGCAACAAACTCAAAAATTTTGTAAAACTCATTTAACAAATGCTTAAAAGATTAAGATGTTAACTAGTCGTATATCTCCGAAACTTCCACCCCCTCCCATACAAAAATATTTTATCGACAATTTTTAAGAAATCGATTATCACTAAACCATTAACAGCTATCACCTTGACATTTTGTGCAAACACCTCTAAACATATTTTAAATAAAAAAGCATCAAAAGTTTTGGAATTCCCCTGCCCTTCAACCCCGTCCCATACAAAAGTATAATGTCGATCAATTTCAATAAATCTACTAATAAACAACTAATTAAGAGCTATGAACTTGAAATTTTGTCCAAACACCTTTCAAGAGAAAGAGAAATTTTGCTTTTCCATTTTCTCCTCTGCACAAATTAGTGGTTTTAAGAATATAAAATACACTTAGAATTTCGTAAAATTGACTTCGTTTATGAAACAAATATTTTATACAGCAAATTTTGCGTGCGATCCGAGCAATGAATTAAAACATTATTGACATGTTACCATTCCTTCTATCTCACAAATTTATTTCAAATTGAAAGAAGTGGAAGATGCTATTATTCGAGTTTGACAATTTGTTTGAACAGATGCCTTTAATTATTAAGTAATTTAATTTTTTTTTAGATTAAATAAAAACATCTGTCACAGAGAAAACAAAGTTTGGTCAAATTTTACTATAAAAGAAACTCGATTCGGATTCGTAGACATTAATTGTGATCGAATTGTAAACGCGAAAATGAAATTTACTTTAATTGCTTTAATTGCAGTCGTGGTGGCCACAGTTGGTTTTTCTCGAGCGCAAAATACATTTGAAAACTCAACTGAATACGAAAACTCAACTGCATACGAAAACTCAACTGAATATGTAAGCTCAACTGAATGTTACTCAACTGAAGATGGGAACTACACAGAAACCACAACTCTCCCTACAACAACCCAAGCACCATTCTATTGTGGCGGTTTAGTTACTAACGTGCTTTGTAAAGCGCATTGCTTACTGATTGGCTTAAGACGCGGAAAATGTAGTGCTTCGGGAGTCTGCATTTGTTATTAGCATGTTATGTTGAAAAATAAAACTGTAAATTTGGAAGCAAGTTTGTGAATTGGCATTCTTTGAAGTATCTTTTATTTACTAATTTGCGACTTTAATTATTAATTAGCCCATTTCCTTATAATTATAAAAGGAATCTTGTTCGCTGCACTGGGGAAATTAAATTCATTTTATTGATTTCTTCTCAAAATTTATATTCGCTCATATCAATTAATTCATGCATTATCTTCTTCTTCTTCTTCATTGGCATTACAGCTCGAATCGGACTTTGGCCGCCTGACCATCAGGTTCCTTAAAATTTTTTTTATTGTGAAAGGATTGTTAGCTCTTCGCAAAACTATCTACGAATTTTCATTTTCCCAGATTGAGGTGGACAAGTAGCTGAAATTATACGTCGGCCAGGGTTTGAAACAGAGGCGAAGCTACCTTGAGGGGCCACTGAACTCCCAATTATTTTTATACTCTAGATGAAATCTGAGAGTATTATAAGTTTGCTCTAAGGTTTGTAACGCTAAAAAATAAGGCTTGGAGAAAAAATGAATGATACAGAAGTTAATATTTTCACTCATACAAACTACACTTTCTCACGAAATGCTCTAAGACGATTTTCTCAGAACATATAACATTTATTGAGCTCACGTTTTGTAATAAATATGTACTTAATTAGTATTATCACTAAGATCAGAAAAACATATTTGATTAGCTCCACTGCTTCTACCCCCTCCCATACAATATGACACAGTTTGACAACTTCACAAAAAATCTATTTTCTTAAAAAGTGTGAATGGCACTAGTCTGAAATTTAAGGGATGTCAATTTTACAATATTCCTAGTTATTTCTGAAAAAAATCACTAGAATCCCCTATTCTTTCTACCACCTCCCATACAAACTGCACATTTTCACTAAATCTAACACACTAATTTTCTCAGTTCCCATTAAATTTTTGGAGTAAGCATTTTGTATAAAAAATTTTTGTAGCTACTTTACTACATGATGGGGAAAAATTAATTCAATGCTATCATCCCTTCTAACACTTCCCATACAAAATTTCTTGGGATAACAAAAAATTCTATTTCATCTAGAGTATCGTAAGATTCCGCTTTACGCGCAATCGTAGCCCTGCTATGTTTTATAATAAATTTTGCTTAAAATTTGTATCAATATATTTTATCAATGGAATCATTAATAACATCTCTTCAATAAAGCTAAGCAAATTATATCCAGCAGCACTATATCTTTGCTCAGCTTCGTTGATCAGGAAGTGACCTTGAAAGATGATCCCGATATTCTCGCCTGTCGCACTACAATTAAAAAGAGATGTACATGCCGTGAAAAAGAAATATCCCGTAAGAAGTTGTGAGAAAAAATTTAAAATTTTTGAGCAGTGCTCCAAAATATCGATTGCAAGCCGAGTCATTGCTAATCATCCATTCTTCGGTAATATCATTTAGTTGTGTGTGAATACTTTTGATTAAAGCCACCGTGGTAGGCGCGGTATACGGTAAGTATATTTTTTTTGCAGTTATTGGCAATTTCGGCCGTTATGTGCAATGCACAAACACAGTCATGGAGGGAAGGAATGGGATTGGGAAGGTAGAAGAAGGGGATTGAGAACGACTGTAACGAGTGGAGAAGCTGGTATGTTTTTCAGTTGTACTGGCTACTACTGGCTACTACTGACGAATATTTGCAGATACTATGGGGGACTGAATGATAGAAAGCGAACAGAAACCAGCTACTGAGTATTGAAACCTTCTTGAAGTGGAACTGTTTCACTTTTACACCGTTTGCCCTATCTTGGGACTCACACTCAAATGCTGTGAGAAGAAAATTGACCTCGATTGACGGTGTCTTTATGAAAATACGAGATGATGTTCCCGAAAAATTAAAAAAAAGGAAAATGTTCATCTCTATTTTTGAGCCAATTAAACTCTGGCATAACATGGCGGTCGTTCTTACACTACGAGCGAGAAACAGTCTCATCAGCAGGGAACCAATCTCGGATGGGATCATCGTCGTCAGGCTCGGGACCAGTATTAAAAACGTTACGTGTTACGCATCAACTAATATAGCAACACCTGGTGACAAAGAGAAGTTTTATAGCCAACTGAAAGCCACCTTCGAGCGTGTTCCAAGAGGTGATGCTACTATCATCTCAGGAGATACGAACGCCCAGGTTGGTTCTGAGAACACTGGACTAGAACACGTCATGAATAGGCAAGGTGACCGTTGGGTCGACACGATCTTTTACTAAGAGACCCGAAAACGACAAATTATTTGTGGAGTTTTGTAGTACTCGGCAAATGGTCATTGGAGGGACCCTTTTTCCACACAAGACATCTTGGGTTTCCCCTGATGGTGTTACTCAGAACCAGATTGACCTTTTGGCTATAAGTCTCCGATGGAGAAGATGTTTCCTCGATGTGCGAGCGAAGCGTGGAGCTGACGTGGGAAGCGAAGACCACTTGCTTGAGATTATACACAGCAGCTATCTGACGACGACAAATTCTTCAAATGAACCGCAAGCTTAATGTGGATAGATTTAGAGACCCCAACAAAAAGCGCGACTTCACCACCAATCTACGCGAAAAGTCATCAACATTGGGCGATTTTGAAATGCGCACACTGGACGCCAATTGGGAGGCAACTAGAAACACGTTTCTAACTAAAGCTGAAGAATCTGTGGGATATGTGCAAAACGGTGAGAAACTCTGGATATCGCAAGACACATGGGACAAGGTTGGTGATCGAAAAAAAGTCAAATTCGCGATCACATCTCAAATTCGCAATCACATCTCAACAACATCGACTCGACTTGAGACAGAATTACCGCGATGCTCATATACAGCTTAAAAGGCTGTTAGACGCGACAAGAGAAAGGCCATTAAAGATCTGGCCAACAAGACAGAATCTGCGGTTTACCTTGGGAAGATGGGTTCACTATTCAAAATCATGAAACAGTTGACGAACAGGAATTTCACCGCCAACCACCCGGTGAGAGAAGTCAATGGAAGTCTCCTTAATATGAGTGAACACCAGTTGCGATGGAATTAATACTTCTCTGACATTTTAAACATTTTGTCGGAGGAAGATATTCCAGAAACAGAACAACTACCAAACATTCAACCACAAGAATCCCCTATTAGGGACGATAAGGAAGAGATAGTTTCCGCCATTCGGTCAATGGCGGGAAGGAAATCCCCGGTATAGACGGACAACCTACCGAACTCCTCAAAGCGGACCCGGAAATAACAACCGATATACTCTTCCCACTCTTTACTGTGGTGAGGAATGAAGGAAGATATCCAACTTAATGGAAAGAAGGCGTCATTGTGAAAATTCCGAAGAAGGGCGACTTTCGGGATTGTGGCAATTGGCGTGGTATATGTCTACTTACTGCCGTATAAAATATTATGGCAAAGGTAATTTTCAATAGGATTAGTGATGTTTTCGAGAGCACTCTCGAAGTTTATCAGGCTGGATTCCGTAAAGGGTCGTCTTGTACCGACCACACAAATACCCTACGGATAATATTAGAGCAGTCAGCCGAAATGGGTTCGCCACTACATCGCATGTTTGTGGACTTCGAGAAGGCTTTCGACAGCGTTAAGCGAGATTACATATGGAATGCTTTGCGTAGGAGAGGTATTCTAGATAAGGTATTAGCTATGATTAAAGAATCCTACGAAGATGCAAGGTGTCGCGTCTCGCATAGAGGAGAGCTGTCTTAGAGCTTTCCTGTCCGAATGGGTGTCAGACAAGACTGCATATTATCACCAACCCTGTTAAAGGACGCGTTTCGTGGTTAAAATATCCACCAAAATCAAATGAACGGACTCGCAAGAGATGTCGACCTCTCCTGCTATCTTCCTAGCACTGGCATGACGATTTTCGAGCAACATTTCCTTCACTTTTGGAATGTTTTCTTCAGTTAAAGAGGCCAGAGATCGTTCAGAACGAGGCATTCCTTCAACGATCTCTCGACCGTCCTTAGAGGCATTGTACCACTCGTAGGCTCGGTTTTTGATATTACTGAATCATTCACAATGATTCCGCACAAGAAATTTTTTTGGAAACACAAAATTTGAAAAAAATTCTTTGTTCTATAATTTTATCCATCTTAAAAATCGTCGTGGACTACTGAGCTGTACCGATTTAACCAGCTGCTGTAAGCAAACTGATTAGCAGGCCGTGCTGAGTTTTGGGATAATAATTAAAAACAGTCCTAGCTGCTAACCAAAAAAAAACTTTTTTTAATATCATTTCCCAGACTAATTTTAATTACAATTTCTCGGTACATACTTTGAATTAATGTACGACGCGATAACGTTCCTAGTTAATCGGTTGCAATGATTAGCTTACATGTTTATACTAAAGATGAAATCTGACAGTATGTTGTGTTTGCCTTACCGTGTGTAACGCTAAGAAATAATGCTCGCACAGAGCCGCCAATTATACAGAAATATTTGTTGTCGCTCAAAAACCTCGATTCCGAGTGACCGTCTGTCCGTCTGTCTGTCTACAGCATAACTCGAAAGCTTTGATTTATAGTGCTAAAAAATTTTGTGTGTCATTTTTAGCAAAAAAGTAACTTTAAGTTTGTGAATGGGCTACATCCCTCCACTTCTACCCCCTCCCATAAAAATTTCATGAAATTTCGAAATATTAACAAATTGATTTTTCTTTGAAACTATTTAAGCTACCGACATGATATTTAGGTCAAAGTATTATGATATAGATGTCATTAATATCTCGGAACATTGACTCGATCCCTTTACCCTTTTTACCCCCCTCCCATACTTACTTACTTACGATGGCGCTACAGCCCAAATCGGACTTTGGCCTCCTGAATGCTTTGCCTCCATCCATCTCGGTTCAGTGACCGCGTCCTCCAGTTTGAAAATCTTAGCAGTGATTTGCTGTCTGCGTCAATCGAATCCTCCCAGCGCTTTCGTGGTTTTCCGACCGGTCTTTGTCCGTTGACTTTCCCTTTTAGTGTGCGTTTGGGAATTCTTCCGTCATCCATCCGCTCCACATGACCAGCCCATTGTAACTTTTTAAATTTTATGAGGGTTGACATTTCTGGATTGTCGAAGATGGCATACAATTCTCTATTGTATCGTATTCTCCAGATTGAGTCTTCCCTCACAGGTCCGAGGATTCTTCTGAGGACCTTCCTTTCAAAGGCGTTAAGTCGTTTTTCGGACGCCTGAGTTAATGTCCACGTTTCGCTGCCATAGCATAGCACAGGTCTTATGATTGTTTTGTATAGCTTAAGTTTTGTTTTCCTGTGCACGTTCTTGTTTTTGATTATTGGAAGTACCGAATAATAAGTCTTGTTTGCCATCATTATCCTTCTTTTAATTTCGATGGGTTCGCTTCCATCCTTCGATAGATTTGCCCCTAGATATATGAAGTTGTCTACGTTTTCTAGGTTATAGTCTCCTACTGTAATATTTTGTCTGATTGGCGTCTTTTTCCTAGTTAGCGTCATAATTTTTGTTTTGTTTTCATTAATGCGTAGTCCAACTTCCCTTGCTACCGAGTCAAGGTTTACAAATACTTCCTTAGCACTCTCCAGAGATCTTGCAAGGATATCTATGTCGTCGGCATATGCTACGAGTTGTGTGGATTTGAAGCATAGTGTTCCCTTGGTGTCAACGGGAAGTTTCCGAACAACATATTCGAGTGTTAAGTTGAAAAGCATTGGTGCGAGGCCGTCACCTTGTTTAAGGCCGTTGTCTGTTTTAAAACTGGAAGTCAGATCGTTTTCTACTCTGACTTGTGACAAAGACTCAGTCATTGTCATTCTTGTCAGTCGAACCAGTTTCGGTGGGACTCCAAACTCCAACATGATTTTATACAGTACGCGCCTGTCGATACTGTCGTATGCTTGTTTGAAGTCAACAAATATCTGGTGCACATCAATATTATATTCCCAGCACTTTTCCAGCACCTGTTTAACTGAGAATATCTGGTCCGTGGTCGAGCGTCCAGCTCTAAATCCGCCTTGGTATTCACCAATTACTTTATCAGCATAGGGCTTAATTCTCTTTTCTAGAATTTTCGTCAAAATCTTATAAGACGTACACAACAGAGATATTCCTCGGTAGTTTTCGCAGCAGAGTTTGTCACCTTTTTTATAAATTGGACATATGATGCTCTTGCGGCAATCTTCAGGAAGTATTTCCTGCGTCCATATGTCCGTGACTAATCTATGTAGGAGATGCGCTATGCAGGTGTCGCCCGCTGTCAGAAGTTCAGCTGGGATTTGATCAGTGCCCGGCGCTTTGTTGTTTGGGTGGTTCCTTAGGGCTGTTTTTACTTCTTCGAGTGTGGGAGGACTCAAAGCGGATTCTTCATCAGCTGTTACATCAGTTATACCTGCTATTGTATCTGCTGCTGCTGTTCGTGTAGGTGATGGGCTCGGGTTAAGAAGGTGTTCAAAATATTGTGCCCATCTTAGTTTTATATCTTCCGCGTTACTTATAATGTTCCCTTCCGCATCCTTGCATAGGGTCGTTTTCGGTTTGTAACCTTCTTTCATCCTTTTGACAAGGGAATACGCGGCTCTTGTGTTGTGTAATTTAAATTGTTCGTCCATGTTTTTAATTTCGTCATTATTGTACTTCCGTTTTTTTTGTCTGCATATTTTGTTTGCAAATCGTCTAAGATCCTTGTACTTGTCTTGTTTGGCTCGTGTCGGCCGTTCCGTTAATATTTTGTAAGCTTCATTTTTTCGTTCTAAGGCATCTTGGCATTCTTTGTCGAACCAATCATTTCTTTTGCGCCGGGGTTGTTGTCCTATCACCTCCTCTGCGACAGATGTAATGCCATCTTTGATTTTTTGCCACATTTCTTCTATAGGCATGCTGACAGTGGTATTCAGCATTGTCGCGAAGTGCCTCTCCAAGGCTAACGCATATTTCGCAACTATTTTCTCGTTTTTGAGTTTCCCTATGTCGAATTTAGGAACCGGTTGTATTTTTGAGTGTCCTCGGTTTGCGATTCGACATCGAAACTTGGTCTTTACCAAATAGTGGTCTGTGTCGCAATTAGCCCCTCGACATGTACGCACGTCGAGAATGCAGGAGGCCGTCCTTTTCTCTATTAGAACATGGTCTATTTGATTGAATGTTCTTCCGTCGGGTGAAGCCCACGTTCTCTTATGAATATCACGATGCGGGAAGCATGTCGAGCTTACAATAAGGTTTTTGCTGCTGGCGAAATCAGTCAGCCTCTGGCCGTTGTCGTTACTAATATCATGGAGACTATGCCTTCCAATTGTCCCTATGTATGCTTCTTCTTTGCCCACTTTCGCGTTAAAGTCACCTAATACTATTTTAATATCATTCGACGGAAGGGAGTCGAATGTTGATTCTAAGGTGCTGTAGAAATCGTCTTTAACTTCGTCGTCTTTGTCTTCCGTTGGGGCGTGGACATTAATAAGCCAAACATTAAAAAAACTTGTTTTGATGCGGATTGCACACAATCGTTCATTGACGGATTTGAAGTTGGTAACTTGGTGTTTAAACTTCTTGTCGACGATAAACGCAACTCCAAATTCCCGGCTTCCCGATGATTTCCCACTTTTGAAAATTGTGTGCGATCTTAAGTCATTAATCTCGTTACCTAATAATTTAGTTTCTTGGAGTGCAATTATGTTTATATTGTATTTGACTGCCTGTTCCAGAAGCTCTCTCACTGCTCCTGCTCTGTACAGGGATCGCACGTTCCAAGATCCGAAGGAATAGTCCATTTTTCGTTTGCGTGGTCGTTGCCGTTGAATCAATCCAGTCCGAGGCGTTGCTTCAGGTTTCGAAACGGGTGTGTTTTTTCCGAGGATGAGTTGTTAACACATCGCCCAACCCCCAACTTGGAGGGCCATATTATTATAGTGCTAGAATTTTTCTGTTTCATTAGCACTCGCGCCCATCAGTTCAGCAAGTCAAGTCCGGATGGACAAGACCAGGATCCGGTGGCTACCACGAGGAGGTATGATGAGCACAATTGATGTGTATATGACAGTTACAACACTGGGCGTCGCCTAATGACGCCGATCAGATGCCTACCCTGTCTATACCCATCCAACCCCCCTCCCATACAAATGGACTATTTTGAAAAATACATATTTTCGATTTTCATTGAAACTAGTAAAGCTGAAAAGACTCAATTTTGTCAGTACACTCCTTCTACAAATGCATAATTTTTGTTAAATGCATTTTATCGATTTCCATTCAAACTAGAAAAAGTACAACCTTCAAATTTTGCCAGAATTTGTTTCTTAATAATTGAAATAAGTGCTAGAAAAAATTATCAGCTCCGCTTCACTCCTTCTACCACCTCCCATACAAATATTTGTAATATAAATTCAAGAAAAGCATTTTTCCTTCAATTATATGAGAGCTATCGACTTTGAAATCGAATCAAAGCGTGGTGATAAGGATGATGATAAGCAGTTCAAAATCATCATCCACCTCTCATACAAATGCCCCAATTTCAGAAAATCCATGACCACTTTCTTTAAAAATAATGAAAACTAAAAACTTTAAATTCAGCAAAAAACATTTTGCATGCCATGCTCGGTGCCATATTCGAAAAATACAAACCTCCCCCTCTACTTCTACCACCTCCCATGCAAAAGTCTTTTTTTACTATTTCTCGACTATCTATCTTAAGCTATGTAATTGGAGCTGGGAACATATATTAAGCTATACTAGCAAAATACAAAAAATATAAAATGAATTATCACCCAACTGTTTAATATTTTAAAAATAGTTAAAACGGACTTGTGTCAAAAGTCTTGAATCGCGCCTGCCATTCTACCCCCTCCAAAAGTATGATTTCGTCCAATTCCAATAAATCAACTAATAACCAACAAATTAAATGCTACGAACTTGAAATTTTGTACGAGTGCCTTACAAGAGAAACGAAATATAACTGCATCACAAATTTGATTATTCCCTTACCTTCTCTATCCCTTCTCATACAAATGTTTGGTTTCGTGAATGTAAAATAAGCCGAATTAAGAATTTAGTGCAAAATTTGATGTCGACAAATATTATACTTACTAAGAAAATTGGTTTAAAGTATTTCATGAAAAAGTGCAGTTTAGTATGGGAGGTGGTTGAAAAAGTGGGGTTTGGAATAATTTGTATACCATACAGAGCATTTATGATAATATTTTCTAAATTTCAATTCATTGGCTTTTATCGTTTCTAAGAAAATTTGATTACAGTAAATGATTGAACATGAGTCATTTTGTGTGGGAGGGGGTTTGAAGGGGTAGAGTGGTTTGACCCGTTCACGAACTTCACCTTACTTTTCGTCAAAAACAACGTGCACGAAATTCGAACTTTCCAGCTCAACGTGTTTTCAAGTTGGAGAGCGCATAGATGGACGGACAGATATCCGGTTTTGAGATTTTTGAGCGACAACCAATATTACTGTACCCTTAGAGCCTCTGAGCGAGCATTATTTCTTGTTGTAACAAACATTAGAGCAAACTTATACAGTGGAGGACATAATTATAAGTTCACCAAAAAATTCAAATAATATTTACTTCTAATTCATTATATTTATTGATGTTAAGAAAAACTTAATAATATTTGTAACAAAATTAAAATTAAATTAAATTATTTCAACCATAAGTAAAATTAAAAAAATTAAAATTTTTTTTTTCCTGATAAATTATGGGACATTATTATAAGTTCACAAGGAATGGGGCATATATCTGTATAAATATAATTTTAGTGTCTGTCTGTTATTTGTTCATAAATGGCTATAAATAAGTTTTTTGCTTTATTTTAGCAATAACTAAGCAGAAACAAACGTTTTTAAAAATTTTCTCTGTCTTTCTGTCTGTCTTTCCGGTTTTCACGCAAAAACGGCTAAGCCGATTGTAATGAAACTTTGACAGATTATTAGGTCTGTCTCAAAGAGTAATTTGCTTTAGGTTTTATTTTACTTCCCTCACTGCTTCTACACCCTCCCATACAAAGAGTCTCTTTTTCAAAAATTCGTAATAATCAAATTTTCATGGAAACTATAAAAGCTATTAATTTGAAATTTAAAATATATTATTTCCATAATAAATGCGATCTTCAAGTATATAAATAATTTGAATGCCCTTACTCCTTCCATCACCTCCCTCACAAACTAAACTTTTTCATGAAATACTATACTCCAATTTTCTCAATACGTATAAATTTTATTAAGCTGAGATTTTGTATTAAATCTTTAAATAGCATTGTTATTAATATTAGGAAAAAAGTAACTAATTAGCTTCACTTTTTCTACCACCTCCCATACAATCTGACACAAATCCACGACTTTGCGAAAATTCGATTTTCTTGAAAAGAATGAATGTTACTGTTCTGAAATTTAAAACATATCAATTGAATGATAATTGTAGTTGCTCCTCAAAGAATAACTAAAAACTCTCCACTCCTTCCACCACCTCCTATACAAACTTCACTTTTTCATGAAATATTCTAAACCAATGTTCTCAGTACGTATAACTTCTATCGAGCTAAACTTTTGTTCTAAATCTTTAATTAGCATTATTATTATTATCGCGCAAAAATTAACCGATTAGCTCCACTCCTTCTACCCGCTCCCATACAATGTGGCACACTTCCACGACTTTGCAAAAACTCTATTTTCTTGAAAAGTGTGAATCTAACTGATCTAAAATTTAAAACATATCAATTATATGATGATTATAGTAGTTTCTAGAAAAATTAGCAAAAACCCCTCACTCCTTTTACCACCTCCTATACAAACTGCTTTTTTTCATGAAATACTCTAAGTCAATTTTCTCAGTGCGCATAACTTTTATCGAGCTAAAATTTTGTATTAAATCCCTAATTAGCATTATTACTATTGTCGGGAAAAAATTAACCCATTAACTCCACTCCTTCTACCCCCTCCCTTAAAATGTGACACAATTCCACAACTTTGCGAATACTCGATTTTCCTGAAAAGTGTGAAACTAGATAATCTGAAATTTGTAAGATATTAATTGCATGGTGATTATAGTTGTTTCTAGAAGAATTAACAAAAACCCCCCACTCCTTCTACCACCTCCCATACAAATTGCACACTTTCACTAAATCCAATGCACTAGGTTTCTCAAGTTACCTATTCAATTTTTCAAGATTAACTTTGGTGCAAAATATTTTTATAGCTACTCTAGCATGACGTGAAATAAATTAATTTAGTACTGTCATCCCTTCTATCATTCCCCACACAAAAATTCTTAAGATTACAAAAATTTCGATTTCATCGGTAGTATCATATAATTGGGCTTTACGCACAATCGAAGTCCTGTTATGTACTTAAGCTTAATGTCATTTTACTTGGGCTTTTTTTAATTAACACAACCTACAACTATTCACATGTCCTTAACGCTCTTCAACACGTATGCATATGATCTCGAATCACGGGTTTGATTTGATCATGAGCCTGTCCCATATAAATGCGAGTATCATGGTCTCATTCTTAATAATTTATGGTTCTGTTTCCAATAAAATACAAAACATTGTGTTCAACGAGCCTTCAAACTAAGCAGATTATTTATCCGATAAAATATACTACTAACTACATTCTCAAAAAATGTTATTATTGCGATTCTTACGCAGACAAAGTCGCAGGCGATCTCTAGTTTATTGATAAAATTATAAGGTTAATACTTCGTGTGGCTTCCTTTACATTTAGTTACTTCAAACACACGTTTTGGCATTGAATTAACCAAGGTTTGCAATATTGCAGCTGGTATTTCGTCCAACGTTCTTAATATTTGCTCCCTTAGCTCCCTTATGTTCGAAATTTGCCTTCCGTTTTCATATACTCTTCTCGATATTTTTCCCCATAGATTCTCTATGGGGTTCAAGTCAGGACTACAAGCTGGCCATTCTAAAACTGGTATATCCTTTGAGTTAAACCAAGCTTTTGCCACTCGGGATACATGTATAGCAGCATTGTCTTGTTGAAAGACAAAATTTGGTCCAACAATTAACTCTGCGTGATCAATAATCAAGTCTTTGAGGAGTTCAATATACTTTTTCGAATTCATTCTTGTGGATATTGTGGCCAAAGGAAGCTTCCCATGGTAACAGAAGCATCCCCAAAACAAATATACTGACTGAGTAAATTATAAGCAGAACAAATCAGACTTATAACAGTATATCTTGGAATTCTGTTTTACTGTACGCACAAAATAAAAAGGCATTCAAACTTGCATCCACATTTTAAGTACAATTTTGAGAACGAACTTTTAATTATATCTAGAGTACATATAATGAAACCATGATACTCGAACTTATATGGGAAGACCGTGTTCACTGGTGTGATTCGAGATCATACACTTCTTGAAGAGCGTTAAGGATATGTAAATAGTTGCAGCTTGTGTTAATTTAAAAAAAAAAATCTAAATAATAACGTTAAACTCACAAACATAACACAACTACGATTGTGCGTAAACACCAATCATACCATAGTTGAAATAGAAATTTTCGTGATTTTAAGAAATTTTTTATGGGAAGTGGGGGAAGGGGTGACAGCATTAAACTAATTTGTTTCACATCATGCTGAAGTATAGCTACAAAAATATTTTGTATCAAATTTATGTTTCAAAATTTGAACATGTACTGTAATCAGTATATTAGTTAAATCGTGCAATTTGAATGGGAGGTGGTAGAAGTGTTTTTAGTGATTAAAAAATCAAATAGCTGTAACTATCATGCAATTGATACATTTTAAATTTCAGATCAGCAACATTTACACATTTCAAGAAAATTAGATTTTCGAAAATTTATGAAATTGTGTCACATTTTGGAATGGGGTAGAAGGAGGGAAGCTAATTGGTTTATTTCTTACTATATTAATAATAATGCTAATTTAGATTTAATACGAAATTTGAGCTCGATAAATGTTATAAGTACTGATAAAATAGATTTCTAGTATTTCATGAAAAACTGCTGTTTTTATGGGTGGTGGTTGAAAGATTGGGGGGGGGGGGTTCAAATAATTTGTATAGCATAGATCTCATTTCTGATAAATAATGTAATTCAAATTTCAAATTATTAGCTCATGTAGTTTCTATGAAAATTTGATTGTGACTTAATTTTTGAAATGTGACATTTTGTATGGAAGGGGGTAGAAGGTGCAATTAGATTAAAATAAAACCAGAGCAGATGACGTCTCAGTGCATACTTAACAAATTGTGAAAGTTTCGTTATAATTAGTTCCGCCGATTTTGAGTTACAACACTAAGTTGTAGGTATTTATAAAAGAATATCTGATAGATACTACAAATATATTTATACATATGTATAGATTACTATGAGCACAAACTAAACTGACAAAATTTTTTGATGAGTGTAAGTCATGACTAAAACTGACGTGGAAAATTGACCTTAAAACTAGAGCTTTTATTTGTTTGGTTTTATATAACTCATCTGGAGACGTTATTGTGGAGAGTTGGTTGAATTTTAAGAAATCAACCAATTAATTCCACTTGCAAATATACTTTACAATTTCACTGACAGAAATATACTTTATATATTTTTTAAATAAAATCAAGTGAACCGATAAAATGAAAAATATAGAACTTGTTTTTTATTTAAGTTGGAAAACATTATTCACACAGGGTGATTGTAATTTGTAAAGGTTTAAAAACATCATTATAATTAAATGTTATTAAGTTTCATATAATAATATATAAGTTATAAAATTTTATGTGGTGTATTTAATAAACAATAATTAGTTGCACCACATTATTATAGTGGAATTAATCGAAAATCTCAAAATTTTTTTTCGAATACGTATTTTGGTATTGAGCTAATTAAGATCAAGGATTCGGTAGCTCAGTTTGGAAGGTTCTATGCACGTACTAACAGATCTGAATTTAAAATTTTAGTCTGAAACCTAATATTCTGTTTTATCCATTCACCGTGTGATGCAAAACCGCCATTCATAGCACAAAAATTAATTACAAATTTTAGGAAACGACTACTACTTACTTACATGCAAGAATTACAAACCTAGCCCTCTACATCTACCACCTCCCAAGCAAAAGTTTCTATTCACTATTCGAAAGAATTTGAGATGACATATTTTTCGGTACATAACAATCAATCAAATTCCTGTTAAGACCCCCTATAGTGGCATAGGACCAAGGAGGATATATAAAAGGAGTACCTGATAGTCTGTCTCATGTAGGAATATTTTTTGATTCGGAAATTTTCGAAAATTGTGTCCAAGCTTAACTTGGCTTCAAACTTTTACAAAAAAAATACAATAATTTGTATTCTTTCTTGGTTGCTAATATTCAGTCAGCAATAAAGTAATTTTCAATACAATAGTGTTTGCTGTTTCATTTCAGACATTTTTATTTTTTCAATTTTTATTAGTTTTGGTTTGTGTTTAAGCTAAGTACTTTAGCAACGGACAATTTAACGCGGGACAGAGACTTACTTTGGGTTTAAGTATGTCAAACAAGGATAGCGAAACAATTTTTTCGAAAATTTGACAACTGTTTCGAACAATTTATCGTGGGAAAGAGTTAGTTGCAATATTTTTAAGTGTGGCAGACAAAGATAGCGAAACGATTTTTTTCGAAAAATTTCGAGCATTTCGGTAGTAAGGGAGGGAAATACATTCATTCCCATTGTGTTTACAAGGCAAAGCATGCTCATAGTCACTCCTTTTTATATATCCTCCTTGCATAGGACAGAAACAACTCTCTTCCACAAGGCGCGATCCTGCGCATCGGCTTTAAGCTGTTGCCAGGACTTGTTTATTCCTCTGGCCTCCTGCTCAACTATACATAAACTCTTTCCTATTTCATCTAGAGTATCATATGATTAAGCTTGACGCCCAATCATAATTCTGTTATGTTTTTCTTTCTGCAGCAGCCTGGGAAAAACAAATTATTTATAAAGTTTTTCATTGAAAAAATTCAAAATGGCGTTGGTTCTAATTTAAAGGAAATGAAAAGTGTTATCTTTATTATTTGTATTTATCGCCAGCATTTCAAGTCTTTTCCATGAAGAGTAAGATTCTCTGTTCTGGTCTGCAAATTACATTACAAAGCATTTTGTTAGTAATCGCAACAGAATGCTGTATAATTTGCACATTCTACATATTTCATAAATCGGTTCTAGTATTGTAAACGATGAATTTTTTTTAATACATTGAACAAAAGTTGCAAATGTTGACGCATAAATGGTATGTTAAAAATTTCAAGGATTTAATTATTTGGAAAAAAAAAATTAAAAAACGGCCGACAATTTGTTTTTACCTCCCCCGCCCCCTCAAGAGCCCCACTGGATAAAAAAAATTAATTTAGTCCTGCTTTTATCCATATAATTTTATTGGTTTATGTAAACGGACACCAGCAAACAAAATAATTCGTTAAAGAATCGTTAATAAATCACATTAACGAGCGATTTGATCGTTAACGAGCGTCGGTAACGATGCAATAGTCATTCATCAAGCGGACTAAACGGACGATCAATTAATTGAAAAACGTTTACATCTCGTTATTAATGAATCTTTAATGATTTTTTTCTAATTCATTAACGAATATCGTTTAAGATTCAGAAACGATATATTTATGAAACATTACCGATTTTTTGAATAACTTTAATTTTACGGCAAAAACAAGAAGGAGCGGCAATGGGATCTCCAATTTCACCGGTGGTAGCGGAAATTTTCATGGAGGAATTCGAAAAAAACGCCCTGGACTCAGCTCCATTAACACCGAAATTATATTTACGGTATGTGGATGACACCTTCATCATTTGGCAATATGGGAAAGAAGAGCTCGACAAATTTTTGGCACACCTGAACTCACACCTCGAGAAAATTAAGTTCACCATGGAAACAGAAAGCAACGGGAAACTGTCATTCTTGGATGTACTCGTCGAAAGGAACGATACGTCGCTAAGCTTCGGGGTATACAGGAAACCAACTCACACCAACAGATATCTCCACGCTCATTCACATCACCTCCCAAGCCAGAAAACAGGCGTATTGAAGATCCTAATACACAGAGCTCAACGTATAACTGATGGAAATCCGGGCAGTATACGAAAGGAAAAGGAGCAGTTGAATGGGGCATTCACAAGAAATGGATACAAAAAGCGAGCGAAATTAAAAATGCGTGGAAGCCGAAGCATCCAAGGACAACAGAACGAGAAGACACTGAAGAAGAAAATGCAGACAAACGATGGGTAAAACTACCTTACATCCAGGGTACGACGGATAAGATTGGAAAAATCCTTCGAAAATCCAACATCAAAACAACATTCACTACCCCGACTACTAACCGAGGAATTTTAGGAAACCAGAAGGACAAAAAACCATTAGAGACTGAAGGAGTATACAAAGTACCGTGCGGCTCGTGCGATAAAGTATACATAGGAGAAACGGGACGCACAGTCCAAACAAGGATCAACGAGCACCAACGATGCACACGGAAAAACCAAATACAGTCATCAGCGATCGCGGAACATGCAACGACAGAGGACCATACAATCGATTTCGACAATGTGCAAATTCTGGCCAGGACAAATTAATATTATCAACGAATAGTACGAAAAGCAATAGAAATTTCGAAGCATCCACAGAACTTCAACCGAGACACCGGATACAAGTTAACAGCAGTTTGGCTAACTGCCTTAAAATTTGGTAAGAACAAAATCCGTACCCACAAATCCTTAACTAATTTAACTACCTGATACTAATTAATTAACCTTAATTAACTAATTTAACCTTAATTACCCTTCCTTCTGTATAGAGACCTTTCAGCAGAGACCGAAACGTCACAAATGATAAAGCGTAACAGTGTACATTCCGGAAATCTTTTGTTTCATTTCGAAATGCACTGTGAAAACATTCACCAAACCATAAGATCGCAGATGATTATACTCTAGATGAAATCTGATAGTCTATTGTGTTTTCCTTACCGTTTGTAAAGATAAAAAATAATGCTCGCACAGAGCCACCAAGGGTACAGAATTATTTGTTGTCGCTCAAAAATCTCGATTCCGAGTGTCTGTCCACAACATAATTCTCGAACGCTTTGCGTTATCGTGCTGAAATTTGTTATGTTTCATTTTTAGCGAAAAAGTAACTTTAAGTTCGTGAACGGGCTACATCCTCCAACTCCTTCTATCCCCTCCCATACAAGTTTCGAAATTTTAAGACATTGATTTTTCTTCGAAACTATTTGAGGTATCCACTTGAAATTTGGGTCAAAGTATGACAGTGTATACATCATTAACATCACAAAATATTGATCCCATCCCCTTACTCCTGCTACCCCCTCCTAAACATATGCTAAATTTTGGAAATTTTTTTTTCGATTGTCATTGAAACTAGCAAGGCTGAAAGGACGAATTTTTGCCAGAAGCAATTCCATTATAATTGCAAGCAGTTTTGAAAAAAATACAAAATTCACAAAATTTTGAAATTTCAATTTAATAATTTTTATTCGAAACTGTAAAAGCTATCGACTTCAAGTTCGAGCTGTACTAAATACTTAAGTAGCATTATTATTAATATTAGGAAAAAATAAACCGATTAGCTTCTCTCCTCCTACCCTCTCTCATACAATGTGACACAATTTAGCAACTTGCGAAAAATTGATTTTCTTGAAAAGTATAAATGTTACTGATGTGCAGTTTAAAATTTATCAATTGCATGATGATTACAGTAGTTTCTTGAAAAATCAAACTACTACTACCACCTCCCATACACTGCACAATTTCACTAAATCCAATACACTAATTTTCTATGTATGTTTTTTGAAGCTTGAATTTGGTTCTAAGTATTTCTACAGCTGCTCCAGCATGATGTGAAGCAAATTAGTTCAATGCTGTCATCTCTTTTACCACCATATAAAATTTCTTAAGATAAAAAAGTTTCTCTTTTATCTAGAGTATCGTTTATTATATTTTATCGAGAGTGCCGTTTATCTTTCCTTACTTAAAATTACTTCAATACTAATGTGACGCTTCCATTCTGATTCGTCATTTTATATTGAAGCATTCTCTTTTTTGAATCATTTTGACGTCATACAAATCTTGTCGTTCGTTCTACCAGACAGCTGCCCATCATTGTATGTAAATTTGTGTAATCAAGTTATTACGATGCAGTATTGCTGCCCTTTTTCAAGAAAACCATTAATTCCCAAAGCTACGAGTATTGATCTAAATTTCTACATAATTTCCATTGTAATTTACCAAACACTTTCTCTCGTCATTGCTGATCCCAACTGAATTTGGTTTTAACAAAATTTTCGATATCATCCTTTTCGTTTTTAAACAAACGAGCTGGCATTTTCAATAACATGATAACATGGTAGTGGATAAGTACAAAACCATCGCAGCATAATGGATCGAACAGTTTCCTTCATCATACATTTCTGCAAAACAGGATGAATAAATTTCACAGCTTTTGGATTTTGTTATGAAGAAAAGGCTACTGTTCGCCATGTTAACTTCATCTTTCTTTCATAAGACTTAATCGAAGGATGCGCTTCTGTATGTAGTGAATGAAAAATCTCTATGGAAAATTTCGAACTATTTGAATCCTTTGTCTTATTTTATATTTTTGTATTCAATTTCACTATTGAAATATTTGAAAACATGTGTAAATGCATTCAGTAATAAACGATCGAAAGCTACAATTCCATTGAATCTGGATATAGCGACGAAATATCTTTGATAGCATCAGCTGTATAAAGTTGATAAACAAAAAAAAAATATATATATATATATCCTGACTGTGCTCGTCACTCTACGATTACTACGAAAATAAAAAAGGTGCGTATCTCTCTATATCTATTGTTAGAGATAAATAAAATCGTCCCTTAAGCCATATCTAACAAGTCCTTGCTTAGCGAGAGATGAGGACTTCATGTAGTACAGTATGTTGGCTCTATCCATTCGGATATATAGTAAGATACGTACATATGTCAGCTTAGTACGATGCTCTGAAGAGAGAACAAAAAAAAAATACTAAGCGAAGTGGAAACTTACATTGCCAGTAAGTAAAATGGAAACAAAGCAAGAAAAAGGAAAATATTATTCGTTATATCCGAAAGAAATTGCTTATTTCAGATCATCGAACATTTTACCGAATCGACGAAAATACTGAAAAGCACGCGAATGTATGTATTATTAATATTTTCGTTATGTGTAGAAAGTGAAAGATACAAATGTGAAACAATAATGAGCTTCAAGTTTTCTTACAAGTATTTAACAAAAGACATAACAGAATAATAATTGGACGTAAAGCTCAATCATGCGTTATAGGAAATAGGAATAGGGTTCAATACAGGAGAAAATATATCATCTAAAATTCTTTATATTATTGAATCAAGGGATCGCGACTTTGTCCGCGTAAGAATCGTACTAATAAGCAATATTTGAGAATGTAGTCAGTAATGCATTATGTGGGATGTATAATAATTGCATTAAAAAAACCATTAGACTAGGTTTTTTTTAAACATAATGCTTTGTATTTTATTGTAATCAGAACCAAAAATGATTAAGAATGAAACCATGATACTCGTATTTGTATGGGACAGACCCGAAATCAAATCACCCCCTCGAATCGGACCTTTTGTTGCACTGTAATCTCAGGGATTCATTCAATTCCCAATACCGAGCTGCTTATTCTCAATTCCTGCAGAATGTTAAAATATCATTAAAAGACAAACCTAAGGAGTTTTGGAAATATGTAAATTCTAAAGAAACTTTGGCTTTACAACTAGTATGTAGTATACGGTGAGCACTAATCCTATAGTGTTTTCTCCAGTAGTATCTCAGTAAAAGATTTCAATGATTTTCATTACTTGGCGAAGTACTACTTCCTTAGTGTCAAAAGATCTCTTCATTGACCGTTTTAAAATGCATGGGAAATATTGCTGATAATTTCTCTAGTGGGCCAAATGGTATTACTGCGTCTGTAATTCATTTCTTTTACCTATTCTCGGTTACCTATTTAATTTATCCCTTCGATCCGGTGTTTTTCCATTACTATGAAAATTCTCCATTATAACACCTTTACATAAATTTGGCAAGCGCGATGTTGTAAGCAATAACAGGTCAATTGTCATTCTTCCTTGTGCTGCTAAAGTGTTTGAGTCAATTGTTTGCGATGTGTTTTACTTCAACTCCAAGTCAATACTAGGATCGTTTCAGCATGGCTTTGTGAAAGACAGATCCACCGTTACTAATTTGATGCAATTTTCTAACTTCTGTTTTTCTGCTCTCAAGAAAGGGCAGCAGGTTGACTGCATGTATACAGGTTTTAGAAAAGCATTCGAAAAGCATTTAAAATTGATCACCTTATTCTTGTGCACAAGCTTAACTTGCTTGGTTGTCTTGTGTGTTTTGTTTCGTATTCAAAAAGTGCTCTTTCGTGGTGCCTTATCTTCTGAAATTTACAAAATTTCCGGTGTTCCCCAAGGTAGTCATCTTGAGCCACAGCTATTTTTGTTATTTATTAATGACGTGAGTGTATTTATTGTTGACTCGAACATTCTTGTCTATGCTGACGATGTAAAGATATATAAAATTACATCTAATCATAATGATTGTTAATCTTTGCAGAGTGGCATTACGTGTTTTTATAACTGGTGTATACTAAATAACTTACCTCTTAACATTAGTAAGTGCACTACTGTCTCGTATTTTAGAATAAGAATACAAATTATATTTTACTATGTTGTAAATGGAAACGCTCAACTTCGTTCTGATAAAGTGCGGAATTTGGGGATATTATTTATTTATTTATACTAGCACTTTCACCTTCGACGACCACGGTGATCATATTACCAGTAAAGCTAGCGCAATACTTGGGCTTATCAAAAGAAGATCCAAGGAGCCTTTGTCCATTCTGTATGCGAGCCCTGTTTGGTCTCTATTTTATTCTGTTCACATATGTAGCTAGAATCGAATCTGCTTAGAGTAATTCCTTAAGATTTGCCCTTTGCGGTCTTTCGTCGTCAGATCCGCTTAGGCTTCCATCTTATGTTGATCCCTTGAATTTTCTTTTGTTGGACTCCATGGAGATGTGTATACGCAAGAGTAGTCTTTGCTTTTAACTGGGTTTATTGCCAATCGCTGACCAATTGTTGTCTTCGAATTATTTCAATATTTTGTATCGTGCATTGAAAAATAACGAATTTTGAAGAGTTCCACAGCATCGCACTAATTATGGTTTTTATGAACCAATTTCATCTATGCTTAGACTTTTCAATCAACACTTCTCACAGTTGGATTTTTGCATTACTCCCATCCAGGTAAAAAATCAGCTGGCTTTACGTTGAATTAATTTTTATTGTCACTTTTATTTTATAGATTTCTTATTTATTGTTATACTCTAGATGAAATCTGAGAGTATATTGTGTTTGCCTTACCGTTTGTAACGCTAAGAAATAATGCTCCCACAGAGCCGCCAAGGGTACAGAAATATTTGTTGTCGCTCAAAAACTTCGATTCCGAGTTGCTGTCTGTCCGTCTGTCCGTCTGTCTGTCTGTCCGTCTGTCCGTCTGTCCGTCTGTCTGTCTGTCCGTCTGTCTACAGCATAACTCTCGAACGCGTTGAGTTATCGTGCTGAAATTTTGTGTGTGTCATTTTTAGCTAAAAAGAAATTTTAAGTTCGTGAACGGGCCACATCCCCCACTCCTTCTACCCCCTCCCATACAAATTTCACGAAATTCCGAAATTTCCAGAAATTGATTTTCCTTTGAAACTATTTAAGCTACCAATTTGAAATTTAGGTCAAAGTATTATGATATAGATATCATTAATATGACAAAATATTGATCTGATCTTGTCACTCCTTCTACCCCCTCCCATACAAATGCATAATTTTGAAAAGTGCTATTTTTCGATTTTCATTGAAACTAGCAAAGTTATAAAAACGAATTTTTGCCAGAATTAATTTTATTATAATTCCAATCAGAATTGAAAAAAATTGTGTACTTCACCTCACTCCTTCTACCCCCTCCCATACAAATTTCACGAAATTTTGAAATTTAAATTAAATTATTTTTCTTCGAAACTGTTAAAGCTATCAACTTGATATTTTGCACAAAGTATAAAAATAGAAATATCAATAACGGGAAAAAAATGTGTTTTGATCAGTACACTCCTTCTACCCCCTCCCATACAAATGCATCATTTTTTTCAAGTGCATTACATCGATTTGCATTAAAACTAGAAAAAGTATAAACTTAAAATTTTGCCAGAATTTGTTTTTTAATAATATCAATAAAAGCTAAAAAAACTATCAGCTCCTCTTCACTCCTTCTACCCCCTCCCATACAAATGCATAATTTGGAAAAATGCATTTTTTCGATTTTCATTGAAACTAGCAAAGTTATAAAAATTAATTTTTGCCAGAATTAATTTTAATATAATTGCAATCAGTATTGAATAAATTATCAACTTCACCTCACTCCTTCCACCCCCTCCCATACAAATTTCACGAAATTTTGAAATTTAAATTAAATTATTTTTCTTCGAAACTGTTAAAGCTATCAACTTGATATTTTGCATAAAGTATAAAAATAGAAAAATCAATAACGAGAAAAAAATGTGTTTTGATCCGTACACTCCTTCTACTCCCTCCCATACAAATGTATAATTTTTATTAAGTGCATTATATCGATTTCCATTAAAACTAGAAAACGCATAAACTTAAAATTTTGCCAGAGTTTGTTTTTTAATAATTGCAATAAATTCTAAAAAAATTATCAGCTCCTCTTCACTCCTTCTACCCCCTCCCATAAAAATATCTGTATTTTAAATTCAAGAAAAGCATTTCTCCTTCGAATATATTAGAACTATCAAATTTGAAATTGAACCAAAGCGTGGTGATAAGGATGATATGATAAGCAGTTTCAAAATCATCTTAGACGCTCCACTTCCCCTGCCACCTCCCATATAAATGCCTCAATTTCAGGAAAACTATGTCCAATTGAAAATAATGAAAGCTGCAAACCTTAAATTCAGCACGAAATATTTTGCATACCACATTAGGTGTCATATCCAAAAATTACAAACCTTCTTCCTCTCCTTCTACCGCCTCCCATACAAAAGTCACTATTAATTATTTAGAAGAATTGGAGGTGACATATTTTCCGGTACATTGAACTCTTTCTCATTTCATCTAGAGTATCATATGATTGGGCTTTACGCCCAATCATAATTATTTTATGTTTTATTTGTTGATTTTGATTTTCTATTATTATTTTTGTTATTTCTTTTAATTTCACTTTATTATTATAATAATAAAGTATTGTGATCGACACAAGAAAAAAAAAAGTTTGCTACCCTGAAATTTTTTTTTTCGCGTTTCATGACTAAAAATGCAAAAAAAAAAATCCGTCTGTCTGTACGCCGTCCGCCGTACGCCGTACGCCGTACGCCGACGTGTACGCTCAGCGCACATTAACTCCCAAACCCTTCAAGATAGAAAGTTTATTTTTGGGGGGAATGTAGATAGTTGCGGATCTCAGGCGGATGCCCATTTTCGAGGGTATACGGGTTCAGGGGGAGGCGGGGGGAGCGCTTAAACCGGAAAATACGAATTCAAATATCTCAACCATGGTAACAGCTAGGAAGCTAAAACTCAACATTAATATAGAGGGGTTTGTGGGACAACTTTTAAAAATAATTTAATTTTTTTATCCATTGGGGTGCGAAAAGGGGGGGCTTAGAACCAATTGTCGGCCGAATTTTTTTTCAAATGATTATATTTTCGAAATTACTTATCGTAACAAAATCATATTTAGAGACCTTCAAGGTGGCATATAGTTTCATTGGAACCAGCTTAGAAAGCTGCTAATTATTGTAAGGGGGAGGGTCAGGGGGGGTGCAAAGAAAAACACTTAAAAATTAATATCTCAACTATCTCTTAAGCTATGTAATTGAAACTTAAAACTTATATTAAGCTATACTAGACAAATACATAAAAAAACATAACAGAATTATGATTGGACTTAAAGCCCAATCATATGATACTCTAGATGAGATGGAAATGACTTTAATATACCGGCAAATATGTCATCTGAAATTCTTTCGAATAGTGAGAAGAGACTTTGCATGGGAGGTGGTAGAAGTAGAGGCGGAGGTTTGTATTTCTCCTATGTGACACCGAAAATGGCGTGTAAAATGTTTCGTGCTGAATTTAAAATTTTTAGTTTTCATTATTTTTAAAGAAATTGGTCATAGTTTTCCTTAAATTGAGGCATTTGTATGGGAGGTGGCAGAGGAAGTGGAACGTTTTAGATGATTTTGAAACTGCTTATCATTATCCTTCACTATGCTTTGATTCAATTTCAAAGTCGACAGCTCTCATATATTCGAAGGAGAAATGCTTTTCTTGAATTTATAATACAGATATTTATATGGGAGGGGGTAGAAGGAGGGAAGCTGAGCTGATAATTTTTTCCAGCATTTATTGCAACTATTAAAAAACAAATTCTGGCAAAATTTTAAGTTTGTAATTTTTCTAGTTTTAATGGAAATCGATATAATGCATTTAACAAAAATGATGCATTTGTATGGGAGGGGGTAGAAGGAGTGTAACGATGAAAACAATTTTTTTTCCTGTTATTGATATTTTTATTTTTATACTTTGTGCGAAATATCAAATTGATACCTTTCACAGTTTCGAGGAAAAATAATTTAATTTAAATTTCAAAATTTCGTGAAATTTGTATGGGAGGGGGTAGAAGGAGTGAGGGGAAGTTGCTAATTTTTTCAGTGCTGATTGGAATTGTAAAAAAATTAATTCTGGCAAAAATTCGTTTTTATAACTTTACTAGTTTCGATGAAAATCGAAAAACTGCATTTTTCAAAATTATGCATTTGTATGGGAGGGGGTAGAAGGAGTGATGGGATCGGATTAATATTGAGTCATATTAATGGTATCTATATCATAATACTTGAACCCAAATTTCAAATCGATAGCTTAAATAGTTTCTAAGAAAAATCAATTTCTGAAAATTTCGAAATTTCGTGAAATTTGTATGGGAGGGGGTAGAAGGAGTTGGGGGATGTGGCCCGTTCACGAACTTAAAGTTTCTTGTTTGCTAAAAATGACACACAACAAATTTCAGCACGATAGCTCAAAGCGTTCGAGAGTTATGCTGTAGACAGACGGACAGACGGACAGACAGACAGACAGACAGACGGACAGACGGACAGACGGACAGACGGACAGACGGACAGACGGACAGACGGACAGACGGACAGACAGCAAATCGGAATCGAAGTTTTTGAGCGACAATAAATATTTCTGTACCCTTGGCGGCTCTGTGCGAGCATTATTTCTTAGCGTTACAAACGGTAAGGCAAACACAATATACTCTCAGATTTCATCTAGAGTATAAATATAAAGTGTTGAAATAATAGTAGTGGGGGGAAATGGGGAGCATTTCAAAAATGGCGCACTTTTCAAAATTACAAATCCTTATATCTCCAAAAATAGTACAGATATCAAATCAAAAATTTGTCAGATTGTAGAACTACATAATAGTTAATTTTGGTAAGTTGGGTGGTGTAAGGGGAGGGAGGTAATAAGCAAAAATATCGAAAACTTTGAGTGATTTTTTTAGGGCTCTGGTAAAAGATACAAAGTTAAAATTTTGCATGTAAATACCTATATTCAATCCACATAGAAAAATAATAATAACTTGATCCATATTTGTTATAAACCGACCCCCCCCGGTCTAACGTGCACAAGGTGTTTCATGTGCATTGAAAAAAACACATAAACTGAAAATTTTTGAGTGAAATTTTAAGGTAGAAATTTGAAAATTTGCGAAATGCATTTAAAAAAAATCCCTAAATATACGAAATATTAACTGGTCGAAAACCTTTAACACTTCTACCCCCTCCCATACAAAATTATTTTTTCGACCATTTTCAAGAAATCAATTATCACCTAACTATTAAAAGCTATCAATTTGAAATTTTGCATAACAACTAACAAAAATAATTAAAATGAAATTGCGTTAAAAGTTTTAAAATCGCGCTTGACCTTCTACCCCCTCCCATACAAAAGTATGATTTCGCCTGATTTCATTAAATCAACTAATAACCAAGAAACTAAAAGCTACGAACTTGAAATTCTATACAAGCACCTTACAAGAGACGCGAAATAAAACTGCGTATCAAATTTTACGATTCCCCTATATTCTCTACCCCCTCCCATACAAATGTTCGGTTTCATGAATGTAAAATACACCGAATTTTATGAAAATTCTTTGCAACTTCGTCTATGAAACACATTCTATAGAGAGAATATTGGACGTGATTCAAGCAATTAATTAAAAAGCTATTAACATCCACCCACCCTTACTATTACCCCTACTTCTCCCCTCATAAAAGCCAAACTTACAGAAACGAATCAAATATTGTTAACAGTCCTGCCCAAGAACTCCCTTTCACTTAGCCTTCCCTAACCACTCTAACCTGCATATTGACTTTCCACTCATCCGCAACTTGTCCCAAGAATAATAAAGTTTCGCCCGACTTGTTGGCAGTTTATTTATATTATTTATTTATTGCTTATTATATTTGGTGTTATCTATTGCTTTTATTTTATCTCTTGACTTTTTACTTGTTCTTTTGTTTTTCATTGATTTATAGTTAGGTCTTGTTGAGTGAATTATAAAAAAAGTCCTAATAAAATAACATCAAGTTCAAAAACATAACAAGACTGCAATTGCGCGTAAAACAAAAATTTTTGTGATCTTAAGAAGTTTTGTGTGAGAAGTGGCAGAAGTAGCAGCATTGAACTAATTGGCTACACATCATGCCAGAGTAGCTATTAAAAAATCTTCACTCCGGAAAAGATCAGATGAGCGATCAATACCTTTAAGCCCTACAAATCAGCCGGAGTAGAAGAAGCAGAAGGGGTTAGAGATCCTAATGCCAATATTGATTAGGATCTTTAAAGCCAGCTTTGTATGGGGATACATCCCAAAAACCTGGAGGAAAGCGAGGGTGGTATTTGTACCGAAGGCAGGGTCCCATTGATCAGCCTAAGTCATATCGCCCAATAAGCCTTACCTTCTTCTTCGTCAAAACGATGGAGAATTTAGTGGACATTCACATATGTACAGGGCCTAACAAGGTCTCTTTTAATAAGAATCAACAAATCAACAAAGTCAGCTCTTCATGGTTTGGTAAGATAAATCGAAAAGCCAAAAGACTATAAAGAAATTGCCCTTTGCTCATTCCTAGATATAGAAGAAGCATTTGACAATACTCCCCATGAAGCCATAATAGCGGCAGCTAGGAAAAAGGGTCTGGAAACAGCCACGCTAAAATGGATACACGCCATGCTTAAGAACGGAACAACAACCACGGATCTAGGTGATAGCACATTGACTGCACAGACCTATAGCGGCTGTCCCCAAGATGGGGTACTATCTCCACTTATTCGGTCAATTGTAGTAGATGATCTGGACCGTTTAACAGAACAGGGATACGAGGTAATAGGATATGGCGATGACTTCGTCGTTATCATTAGAGGCAAATATGGTTTAATAATATCGGAAAGGATACAATCAGCCTTAGAGATGATAGTGAACTGGTGTCAGTCTAAGAACTTGAACATCAACCCAAGTAAGACTTAGATAGTACGATTTACAAATAGAGGAAAAGTCAGCATCATACCTCCTTTAATAAATGGAACACCAATACCCTTTTCAGATGAGGTAAAATATCTAGGTGTTATACTGGATAGTAAACTCAACTGAAAGAAACAAATAGAATGGACTCATGGCAAAGCACTAAAAGCATTTTGGGACCACAAAAGCTTGTATGGCAGAAAATGGAGGTTAAAGCCCAAAATGATTTACTGGTGCTACAGAACAATCATTCTCCCAATAGCTACCTACGGATCAACGATATGGTGGACTAAAATTTTGCAATGAAAAGCACAGCTTACACTACAAAAAACCCAAAGTCTAGCTTGTCTTGGTATCACAGGAGTAATGAAGGAAGATCTGTCCTACGGCGGCAATGAAAATGTTCCTAAACATCCCTCCGATACATCTCCAAATAAAAAAGGAGGCTATCAAAGGGGTGTTACGCATACAGAAGGAAAATAATTACGAATCAGGGGACTTCAGAGGTCACTTCAAAATCCTGAAAGATCGAAAAATAGAGGTTCTAACCCCCTCACTATCGGACGCTATACCATCAAAATTCAACTTTGAAGCCCTTTTTAAAGTTATAATCAGAGAACGCAAGAACTGGCAATCCATGCTACCTGAAATGGACGAGGAGTCGACCATCTGGTATAAAAATGGCTCGCGCACCTCTGAGCCGCCACAAGCCGGAGTCAAAGGTCCTAACTTCTCGGTTTCAAAACCACTCGGCAAAGAAGCCACAATCTCCCAGGCTGAACTAATTGCAATGGAGCTATACATCAAAGAGAATTTCAGGAGAGCTCATCGCAACAAATCTATTTATATCCTATCGGATAATCAGGCATTTCTGAAAGCCCTTGCATCAAATAATCACGGATCGAGGATAGTTTGGGACTGCCTTCCAAACCAAATTATCCTGGGAAAAAGGAACGATGTAACCTTAATGTGGATGCCAGGACAAAAGGGAATTGAAGAAAATGAAGAGGCTGATCGTCTTGCAAAAAACGGCGTAGAAACAAATTTTATTGGTCCAGAGCCATTCCAAACCAAAAGGGCACTACAACCGTATACTTAGAAAGCAGGTTGAACAAGAACATAAAATCTGCTGGAATAGACTTCCAGGCTTATCAATCTAAAAAAACAAACTAATCCTACCACAAAAAAGCAAAGTGGAGGATATTCTAAATTTCAGCCAGAGTGATATTAGTACTGTAATCGGCATAATGACGGGGCACAGTGGAGTAAACCACCAAAACCTCAAAAAAATGGGCTTAGCTGGAACCTTATCTATCGCCTCTGTCTCGAAGACTCAGAAACGACAGTACACGTCCTATGTTACTGTGAAGCAGTAGTTAGAAAAAGGCCCAATCTTCTTGCGAAAGGTTTCCTTTCTACGGAGGAACTAGCCAACATGGCTCCCTTAAAGATACTTGGATCAGCCAAAGCTATTGAGTTATGGTAGGGTTACGGGGCAATAAACGTATAGGGTGGGTCATCCATTGGTTTCTTTTTAAATCATAGGTTATTTTAACACTGAAAGCTGTTTCCCGCTTGAAATCTTGACCGCAAGTCAGTATCATACCTCCGCGAAACGAAATGAGTCGCTTTACACTTGAACAACGTTGGGAAATATTTAAAACTTATTTCCAAAGTGAGTGCTGTGTAGCCCAAACAGTGCGTTTTATGCGTTATCAGCCGTCTTGGCGATGTCAATTGGCCGCCTCGGAGCTGCGATTTGACCCGTTTGCACTTTTTTTTTCTGGGGAACCGTGAAGGACCGATGTTATGCCAACAATCCAGAAACGATTCAAGCACTTGAGGCCAATATCATCCAAGCAATCCATGAGCTACAGCCCGAAACTATCGGCATGGTCTTGGAAAATAGGAGTGACAGAATACGCTATTGCGAAGGCAGTCGAGGCAGCCACTTAAACGAATTTGTGTTTCATCATTAATGGGAATGTTTTTTCTTACTAATGAAGTCATAATACATGGAAAAAAAATTTTATTTCTTTCATTTTATTGCATTTTTAAAAAGAAACACCCTATACAATAGGCCAAGAAGGTAACAGTGCTCTCACGTGCTCCCCAAATTATATAAAAATTTAAGCTTCAAAAATTGAATAGTTGCTAGGTTAGGTTAGGTTCGTGGAGGAGTTGGATACCAAATACGTAGGCCACCAGAGGGCCCATTGCACGCCTCCGAGTTTCGATGATGTTTCGATATATCATTCAGCCAGCCAGCTCTACCGGTGAAACTAATAAGCTTCAGGGGTTCAAAGGACCGGAGATCATTCTGCTCGTTGAAGAAGTACTCTCCGAGAATTTGTCTTCAAATTGTTCGGAAGCTTGGGCAATGGCACAGGAAATGCTCTAGAGTTTCATACTCTTCAACGCAGCTTCTGCAACTGTCCTTGGTTATGAGGCGAAGTCTTCGAGCGTACTTTCTAAGAAAACAATGGCTCGTGACTATACCTACTAGGGTCCGTAGGGAGTTTCTGTCGAGTTTCAATATTTTTATTATCTTTCATCTTGTATTATCTTCGTAGTGTTACACGACTCGCTTTACAACTATTTGAGATCTTCACTTCCCCACAATTAGTTGGCGTTAATTATCTTAATTACTCTTAAGACAATGACAACATTGTCTGTTTTCCCAACGGTGGCTGCAGCGGACCCGTTTCTGGCCAGCCTGTCTATCATTTCGTTTCCAGCTATGTCTCCCGGAACTCAACAAATTCGCAAAGTGCAGGTTTCCCTCAATTCGTTCAACATGTCCATACAGTTCAAGCAGCTGTGAGCGTAGAGGACCTTCAGTGCCCCATGGCTGTGCGAGTAAAAACTAACTCGCTTACCCTTTACTCCTGCATGCAAGGTCAATTCCGCCCCTTTCGCAATAGCCATTACCTCCAATTAGAAGACCGTGGCATATTCTGGTAGATACCTGGAGATTTGCAGATCAAGGATATCAGAAAAGATGCCTAATTCCTCTTCCATTTTCGAACCATCAGTAAATATCACAATCTCGTCATGCTGCATGACATGATTGTCAGTCAATTGCTGTCTGTCAGGTAGAGTGGCTTCATAGTGATTCTCAAAGTGCATCTATGATAACATTGTATCACTACTATTGCTTGGGAAAGAGCATTCTTTTTTCATATGCTCATATGCTGGTGGCATGAGATTTTTTAAATTGATTCCAAGTCATGCGCCAGAAATTCAAGTCACTCCGCCATAATGACTGCCTTCTCCAGAATTACAGCATTCAGCGAAAGAAGACCCAAAATGACTTCAAGTCCTGTTGTGGGCGTTGCACGCAATGTCCCCGATATGCCTATGCTGGCAATTCTCTGAATGTGACTCAACTGTGATGGGATATATTTTAGTTCGGTACTTTCTCACCATACAAATGTATATAAATCTATCCACCTTACCATATTTGGTATCAGTCCTCATTTTTTGTTAAAAGTTTTTTTTTACATATGAAGAAAGCATTATATGCTTACTTAATTCTTCCTTGATATTTAGTCGCCATCTCAGTTTGCTGTCCAAGATGATTGCCAGATGAGTTACCTTATCTGAAAGGCTTAGAGCCTCTCCCCCCCCAGTAATGACAGATTGAAATTTCTCTTAGTGAAAAGTATGAGCGTAGTCTTGTCAGGGTTGATTTTCAATCCACACAAATTAGATCAACTGGCAACAATGTTTAATGGTTTTATCATCAGTTCGTTTAAAGTTATAGGGTATTTTCAACTAATTTGGCTGACAAAATCATCC
This sequence comes from Chorisops tibialis, assembly GCA_963669355.1. NCBI lineage: Eukaryota > Metazoa > Arthropoda > Insecta > Diptera > Stratiomyidae > Chorisops > Chorisops tibialis. The sequence continues at coordinate 212,870,427 of OY770263.1, read as the reverse complement.
GCATAGGCGACAGTGAAATAACCAGCAGATTTTAGCTGCGAAAGGATACCATTCACGGCTAACAGCCAAAGTAAAGGAAGCAAAACCCCTCCTTGTGGTGTTCCTCTATGCACTTGTTTTGCTCTAGAGTCGTTTCTCATTGACGTATTAACTTTGCTGCCCACTAAAATGTAATGAATCCACACAGTAAGCATTGAATTAATACCGCGTGCGATTAACATGTCTATTAGCGCATTGGAGCAATTATTACTGAACGCGCCTTCTCTATCTACAAAAGCACTCATGGTATGCTTCTTGAGATCCATAGACTTTTCAATTTTTGATACTACCGTGTACAGTGCCATTTCCACAGACAGTCCTTTCATGTAAGCATGTTGGGAAGGACTGAGGTCGCGATGTTTACTGTTGCTCTTATGTGTCTTTCGAACGTCTTTAGAAAGAAAGAAGTCAGACTTATTGGCCTGTAGTCCTTCTGCTGTGAATGACTATTATTATTTGCCTTTGGCATAAAATCCACCTTCACCTCTGTCTGCTTTGTGTGCACATATCTTAGAAGAAGACTGGCTGGAAATATCAACCAGTCTTACAACGATGCTGTTCAGGCTATGCCGTAGCATTGCAGGAATTATTCTTTCTCATCTCGCCGACTTAAAAGGCTTGAATGTGTTTTTTGCCCACATCGTTTTTTTTTTGGTTATTATTTCATTCAATATGCGAGAGCAGCTAAATTGCCACTATCTATACTCCGGTTATAGCCAAAGAAATACAGCTGCGTCAAAGTTTCGTCTGAATTTCCACTCCCCGGGAAGTGGCTATGCAGAAGCAGTTCCAGTGTTTTTGTCGACGAAGCGGTCGATATACTATCGCTCCTTTGCAGGAATCTAACCATAGAAAGGCATTTTGAAGGAACTTTCTTAAGTCTAGCCGCATCATTTACTGAGCCAATGTTGCGCAGAACTGCCGCCAAGATTGCATCTTTGCTTTGCGCACAGAGCACTTAAATTCACTCAACGTGGCTTTATAATCTTCCCAGTCAGCTTAGCCTAGGGTGTAGTCTAGTGGGTAGCGTGTTTGGTTTACAATGCGAAGGTCGTGAGTTCAAATTCCGGTGAACGCATAATTCCACCACACTACCTGCTTCAATATATCTTGGTTACCTCAATCTACGAAAATGAAAAATTCGTAGATAGAGGGTTGTGCGAATAGCTAACAACTCTTCCGCAATAAATAACGAAAATGTTAAGGAACCTGAAGGTCAGGAGGCCAAGGCCCGATTTGGGCTGTAGCGCCATTGAAGAAGAAGAAGTCAGTTTCTTGCTTTTTTTTCGTGCTTCATCTTGAAGTTTCCAAGCATTACGGCATAATAAGCAGCTTGTTCCATTTTTCACTTCAGATCTTTCCATGAGGCAAGCCATGTCATAACTTCTCATAACCGCAGTTGTTAAGAAGTTAACGTCCTCCTCAATGGCATTGGTACCCTGTGTATCAAGTGTTGGTGAGTGACCTAACAAGTTTTCTAGGTGGATACCAAAAGCCTGCTAATTTGTAGCTCTAGGATTCCTACACGAGGCGATGTTAGAAGCATCACGGTCTTTTGTGAAAGTTATCCATCTGTGGTCAGATAATGACTCTTCTTGAGAAACCATCCAATCTTTCACTCCAAGGGTCGACGACAGGGATATCACAGTATTGTCGATAAGCTCTGCCCTGGCCTTGGGAACAAAGGTGTATTCGTTACCTCTATTTGCTATCATCGTTTTGTCCCTGCTAGGAATTCAGCAAATGGCTCCCTTCTTTTATTTGTATCTGAGCTTCCCCATAACGAATGATGCGCATTCGCAACAGAAGCCAGAATCAGATCAAATCGCTTCTGTTCCGCGAAACTTTCTAGTTGCCGGCGCAGATCCAATGGTGGTGGTGTTGATGAATCTTACGGCATGTAGGTTGAGACCAGGAGAACGGCTCGCTTGAAACCATTTAAGACCCTTCCCCAAACTACAACCGCTTGGTCTTCGCTGCAAAACTGAGAGAGCTTGATTAATTTAAAGTCTTTCTTTCTTACTACACATGAACGCTGCTTCCCTGTTTCAGTGCCGTGGAAAACATTAAACATACTTGCACTCCATTCAAGGATCTTGTTGCTGCTACTCATCTACGGTTCTTGAATGAGCGCCAAGTCCTCCCTACCTTGACGTAGATAGGCCTGTATATACATAGGGGCCGTTGCACTGTGGTGAAGGTTTATCTACACTGCTCTGGCCATCCCTACACCTTTTTCCTTGGGCAAAGTGAATTTAGTTCAGTCCGAAGTTCTCTAAATCTTTATCTTCCTTATCTCTAGTGCTGAACTTCGGTATCGATTTCCACTTTAACATACTTCTTTGACTGCGTTTTCTGACGGATCGTCCAGCTTTTCGTATCGAGGTCCTTTTGATTTATGATCCTCTATGCGAAGACCCGATGTTTCGATCTAGCGTGGATCAGACTGGGAACATTGTCCTTATGGACTAAGGCCAGCCTTGCGTTGTTATAATGCGGTTTCATTCGACTTACCGCTTTTGTGAAGAAGTCACTCGATTGCTGGTCTGTACACGATATTCTAAAAATACCGTGCACTCATTCGTTCTAATCGATCTTGATTTTGTGAACACCTGCTAGGTCCATGTGTTCGTCCAGTAGGTTTGCTGCCTCCTCCTCAATATCGGACTGATTTTCTTCTGTGATTTTTCCCCGGGGATCTGCCAAGTCTACGAGCGTCATCTTGAGATTATCCCCAGCCACGGCACTGAAAGGCCGAGCTACGGATTTGGCTTCCTTACCAGCAATCTCTGCACTGTTATCCAGTAACTCTTTTCGTTCAGCGCATATCGATTCAGATGAGTATCCGCCTTTAGGTCAAGTGGGTTCTTTGCGGTTTCAGTCTTCTTCGGCTTTCATTTCGACTTGTTACCATTCTTCCTGATGCCCGAAGGATCAGGTAGCACCGGTACAGAATCGGAGCATACTACAGTTGAAGAAGAAGTGGCACTAGCTGCAGCTTCAGCCTCCTATCTTCTACGTAGTCTTTCTTAATTTCGATGTCATCTGCGTGCGATAGTCCGTGAACTCGGCATTTTTCCTTGCGTGCCAGAGTCGGTCTTCTACGCTTCCGCTTTCTTCAACGATGGCCGCTTATCAACAATGACCAATGGCTTGAGCATCAAGGACATTCAAAGTCACCTCGTCACTTAACAAGCCATTTCCAGTCAGACTAATGTTTTCTTCGCTATCGAAGATGCAGCCAAGGAGCAAACTCTCGCGGCTGTCCTCGCCATCAATCGGAGCAGTAGTCGTTTCCATTGCGACAGACTACTCGATTATTGCTGAATTGAATGGATCAGTAGCGTGGTTGTTTCCACGATCTTGCACAAACGTCGTTGAGGCTGTTCTGCTGGCGACTTAGGAGATGTCATTACCTCTCGAGCCCTCGGTGGTAGTCGCGGCTCCTACCGACACTTGGGTAGGCATTCCCAGCCGTGTTTTTCATTTTGCGTCCTCCATGGTGGGTTTCTCGTCTGCCAACCTACGAAAAAAAAGACGTTTGGGATTTTGATGTTATGAAGGATAAGGGAAATGGGCTATGAGGATTAGGGACATCCTCTTTGTCCGTGGCTGCTTATTCACAAAACAGCCTATGCGACACCTGATCGACTTCGGGTCGATCGTCCATCATCCGCAACCGTAGTAGTATACAGCTTTGCAACCTTCAGGCGGGGAAAACCTGAAGAGTACCACGTCAATTTGATCTTAATTTTGTAAGCGAGTTTAAATGAACTCGAGGTCTAAAATACAAAAACCTCTCTAACCTAAGTCCCTGCATGGATGCAAAATATTCGAATTTGTCCCTGATTGGAATGAATAAATCATCCTTCTTGCATCCTTCTTCTACTTTTGAGCTTATGAACTCCAATAACCTTAAACTAGATGCCATACTGAAAATGAAACCGTGACCAGAGTTATTAACAAAAACTACAAGAAAGACTCTTTTCAAAGGATGCGGTTACGCTTTTCTCAAACAACAAAGCAAAGCTATCAAACTTTTTATTATTTGTTATGAAAATGCTCATTTCGAAAGCTCTCTTAAAATGTCATATCATTTAAATACATGCAAAAAGAAAAATGCAGGACTCACTCCTTGTGCAATGAATCATTCGTTGCAGTTTCCTTTTTTCTCTTACCACAACGCAAAAGGGATAACGCTCTAACCATAAATTCTCCAGAAAACCATTATCTTAAAAGTTCTGCATTAAAGGACACAACGCTGTAAAAATCATAAAAAGAGCCCAACAACATGAAATCGACTGCACTATGCACAAGACATGAACGGATACATAGCGAGCAAGTCAATAGTTGGACGAGAAATATATAAATCCGAAGGAACAGAGAAATTGAAAGGGAAATGGCATAAAAAGGAAGCTGAGCAACGTCAACGCGAAAAATCAATGAATATGTTGGAAAAAATCCATCAAGATGTTCACTTGAAAAATTTTACGACTTTACCCGTCCATCGTCGCAACCTTTCAGCAAAACTCTTAGCAACTTTGTGACGCGAAACTGAACATAAAACTGAAACTATTATCCAGATCGCTAGAAGACTTGCTATATTGTATTCTTGGTGTCCTTCACACTTCTCCAATGTAACAGTGCTAGTCGAGTCGTTAATTATACGCGATATTTTTCTTTATTTGCAAGCTCAAATAACGCGCGAAATGTTATGTGACAAAGAACTATAAAGAACACAGCTGGGAAAGGTAGTCAGAAAAAGCAGTTAAGCGAAAAATGAGTCGTGAACGGAAGATTTCCAAGAGCTTTGAACAAGAAGGAACTGTCGTGAGCTACAGAGTATCGTATGTCATCTCTTAAGTAATGTTATTCAAAACCAGCTAAAAAGGACGAAATTTATCGCTGTCGGAAATATTTCTTGCAATTGAACTTCTTGCTGGGGGAGGGGGTTGAAGGGATCAATGGTGAGACGACACTTAACTGAAAGACACGTGCTGGATATGAAAGATTATAACAACACTACGTGATTGCAGAGCAGATGTTTGCACATCAAAATTTTTTGAAATAAAGTCCATAAGAGAGCAGTAAAGGGAAGAATCTCGATCTTATTTGTATCTGGCGGATGGTTAGACCTTACGAGTATTTCGAAGTTTGCTAGATGCTAGAGAGTTTAAGTGTAACAAAATACATTCACTACTTTCTACATTGCATTTGAAAATGTGAAATATTTCTAAAGTCATGCTCCCGCGCTGCTTAAATCACTATTAAACGCCAAATGTTAATTCTTCTCTACTACACTTTGAATAAAGCAAATAGTTTTTTTTTCAATTTTATTCGCGCCATTTATACATTTCATATTACTTTATTATTCTAATAATAAAGTACTATGATCGAATCAGAAAAACAAATTGTTACCATGAAATTTTGTTTTTTCGCGTTTCAGGACTAAATTAGCCTAAAATTAAAAAAAAAATCTTTTCCGCCGTACGCCGTACATATGGGCTCATATCTCCGAGATCATTAAAGGTAGAATGTTCATTTTTGGGTGGATTGTTAATTCGATAACTGAGCTCCGTTATCTAAATTTTGTGGAGTGTCAGGTGAACGGGGGGTGTGGGGGAAGGGAAAGAGTCAAAAAATACACTTGCTAATATCCCCATTACGAACGCAGATAGGAAGCTGAAAATCAGCATGGGTATAGAGTGGTTGCGGGAAAAAACTTTAAAAATAACTTAATTTTTTTATCCATTGGCGTCCGAAAAGGGGGGAGGCTAATTATTGTAAGGAGAGGGGGTTGGGGGTGCAAAGAAAAACACTTAAAAATGAATATCTCAAATATCTCTTCTAGCTATGTAATTGAAATTAAAACATACGATAAGCTATACTAGCGAAATACCAGAAAAATATAAAAATTGGATATGTCGGTAGTGTGGAGAAATGGGGAGCATTTCATAAATGGAGCACTTTCCAAAATTTCAAACCGTTATATCTTAAAACTAAGTACAGATATCAAATGAAAAATTTGTCAGATTGCAGAGCTACATAATCTTACTTTACTATTTTAATAATAAAGTATTGTCATCGAAATTTTGTTTTTTCGCATTTCATGACTAAAATAGCCTAAAAATGCAAAAAAAAAAATCCGTCTGTCTGTACGCCGTCCGCCAACGTGAACGCTCAGCACACATTACCTCCCAAACCCTTCAAGACAGAAAGTTCATTTTTGGGGGGATTGTAGATAGTTGCGAATCTCAGGCGGATACCCATTTTGGGGGTGTACGGGTTCAGGGGGAGGCGGGGGGAGCGCTTAAACCGAAAAATACGAATTCTAATATCTCAACCATGGTTACAGCTAGGAAGCTAAAAATCAACATACATATATAGGAGTTTTTGGAACAACTTTTAAAAATAATTTAATTATTTTATCCATTGGGGTGCAAAAAGAGGGGCTAAGATCCAATTGTCGGCCCAATTTTTTTTCAATTGATTGTATCGAAATTACTTACCATAAAATATTTATATTTTGAGACCATTAAGATATAGATATACGAGAATCAGTTTAGATAGAATTTAATTATTGAAAGGGGGAGGGTCAGGGAGGGGTGCAAAAAAAAACACACTTAAAAATTAATATCTCGAATGTCTCTTAAGCTATGTAATTGAAACTTGAAACGTATACTAAGCTTTAATAGCGAAATATGAAAAAAATATAATATTTGGACATAATAGTAGTGGGGGGAAATGGGGAGCATTTAAAAAATGGAGCACTTTCCAAAATTACAAATCGATATATCTCAAAATTGAGTACAGATATCAAATCAAAAATTTGTCAGATTTTATAACTATACAGGGTGTTTGGTACTCCGTGCGCCACCTTGTAAGGGGTTATTCCTAGATATATTTTGAGAAAAAAATTGTTCTACGGAGATGGTCAATTTTCAATATCCGCGGAGATACAGTGTGATCAAGAAAAGTGTTTCGGACCTGTACCCTCACTCACTCAAAACGCTTTATCTGGAAAACTAATAATCACAATTCAAAGAGCTATAACTTGTTTTTTAGGGAATCGAATTACCTTTCATTTGGTGTAATAGATTAGTGTAAGATTAGTTAAATCAGGAGATCTTGCAAGCCAGTGTAACGGTCCATTTTTACCGATCCAGCGATTGTTATAATTGGAATTTAACCAATCTGTGATTTGTCGGCCGTAATGAGCTGGAGCACCATTGCGTTGGTAAAACATGAAGCCAATCATTGTCGTGGCATATCATCCAATAACTCCTGTAGATCATTTATCAAAAAATGTAAAAAAGTAATTGGAATCATTTAGGGTAGGCAGAAGCCTAATAGGACCAATGAAATCGTCACCAATCGTACCTGCCCATAAATTGACACTGAATGTGTGCTGAAATGATGCCTCTCTTCTTGTATCTGGATTGCACTCAGCCCAGGTGTGTAAGTTGTGGAAGTTTTTGATACCGTCCCTGGTGAATTGGGACTCATCCATACAAAGAATGTTGTTCACAAAATTCTCGTCACTTAGTTGTCGCTCAAGGAGCCAATTGCAAAACTCCATCCTTTTGGGCAAATCAATGGGTAACAGGTGCACTGGTGTGTGGTGGTAGGGATTCAAACGCTCTGCTTTTAGGATACTCCAAGCTTTCCAGGTAGAGACGTTTAACTGCAATGCCAGCGTCGGATATTGATTCATGGATCATTTTGAACAGCATTTAGTATTCTTTCATCGTTTGCAACAGCGATTATCGGCGCAGGATTTGCATTTACTCTGCTTGTCCTAACGCTTCCTGTTTTCCGAATCATTCTGTAAACGTCTTGGAATACTCTCATGTCAGGTATCCGACGATTAGGAAATCTCTGATGACACAAAGATCGCGCCGCTCGTGAATTTCCCTGACACTCTCCATAAATGAAAATGATGTCTGCATATTCTTCATTCGTGTACTCCAGCATTTCGAAAATATTTTTTAAATTTTAGTGACACCTTGTACTTTTAACAATGTAACTAAAACTCATAAAAATATGAAGTAAGATTTGCTTTTATACGCTTTTCATTTTGTTAGGTACCCCATTAAAAAAGGCAAAGTGTTGCACCTAGTTGTGTTGAAACTCATTTTAAATTAATTCATTTCCTCGATAATTTAAATACTAATTAAAGGGCATTCCTCGATAATTTAAATAGTAATTAAAGGACAATAAGAATATTTCAGTTTAACAACATTTCAGGTATTTTTTTTAGAACGAGGGTTGCTTTATGGCACATTTAATTTTTAAGCCATATGTATTTTCGCTTATTACCTGTAAAACGGGAAAACCTAAGTCATAAGTATGTGTGCATCATTTGTAGGCAATAATATGGCACATAAAAAAACAACATTAAAATGATATTTTTGTAAAGCGTTTTTTTGAGAAAAAATACATTGATCCCAAAATTTTGAGGGTCAAAGTAACAAAAACTTGTGTTTTGAAGCAAATACTTCAGGATTGGGTACAGTTACAATGTGGACTATTACATTAAATAATAAGTAATTCGATTCCCTAAAAAACAAGCTATAACATTTTGAATTGTGATTATTAGTTTTCAAGATAAAGCGTTTTGAGTGAGTGAGGGTACAGGTCCGAAACACTTTTCTTGTTCACCCTGTATTTCCGCGGATATTGAAAATTGACCATCTTCGTAGAATAATTTTTTTCTCAAAATATATCTAGGAATAACCCCTTACAAGGTGGCGCACGGAGTACCAAACACCCTGTATAGTCTTTAATTTTGGTAAAAAATTTAAGATAGGAGGTGTAAGGCAAAAATGTTGAGAATATTCAGTGATTTTTTTGGGGCTCTGGTAAAAGATAAAAAGTTTTAATTTTGCACGTCGACACATCTATTTGATGTACATAAAAAAAAAATAGTAAATTGTTCCAAAATTGTTATGCACCGAAGTGGGGGTCTAACGTGCACAAAGTGTTTCATGTGCAATGAAAAAAACACATAAGCTAAAAATTTTTGAATGAAATTTTAAGGTAGACACTTCGAAGTTTGCTAAATGCATTTAAAAAACATAACAGAGCTACGATTGCACGTAAAGCGCAATCTTACGATACTCTAGATGAATTTAGAATTTTTTGTGATCCCAAGAAATTTTGTATGGGAAGTGTTAGAAGGGGTGATAGCATTGAACTAGTTTTTTCCCCATCATGCTAAAGTAGCTATAAAAATGTTTTATACAAAATGCTAACTCCAAAAATTGAATAGGAGCTGAGAATATTAGTGTGTTAGATATAGTGAAAATGTGCAGTTTGTATGGGAGGTGGTAGAAACAGTAAGTGGATTTTAATGATTTTTTCAAAAATAACTAAGAATATCATAAAATTGACATCTTTTAAATTTTAGACCAGTAACATTCATACTTTTCAAGAAAATAGATTTTTTGTGAAGTTGTGAAACTGTGTCATATTGTATGGGAGGGGGTAGAAGCAATAAAGCTAATCAAATATTTTTTTCTAATCTTAGTGATAATGCTAAATAAGTATTTATCACAAAATGTGAGCTCGATACATGTTATATGTTCTGAAAAAATCGGCTTAGAGCATTTCATGAAAAAGTGTAGTTTGGGGTTGTAAGGAGAGGGAGGACGCAAATAATTTTTATACTGTATATTGAAATCATTACGAAAGTAATATATCCCGAAATTCAGACTAAAAGCTTTTATACTTTTCGCGCAAATCCATTTATAGTCGAATTGCGAAATTGTGCCATTTTGTATGGGAGGGGGTAGAAGGGGTAAAGTTAATCGTCTAATTTTTTTTAATCTTACTCATAATTTTAAATAAATATTTAGTGCACAATTTCAGCTCGCTAAATTTTATATGCACTGAGTAAATTGGCTTAGAGTAATTGATGACAAGTACAACACACATAATTTTTATACGGTAGATTGAAATTATCATAAAAGTAATATATTCCAGTAATATATTAACATTTCAGGCCAATAGGTTTTATACTTTTCGAGCAAATCCGTTTATTGTCAAATTGCGCATTTGTGTCATTTTGTTTGGGAAGGGGTAGAAGGGGTGGAGCGATTTGGCCCGTTCACGAAGACTTTACCTTTTTGCTAAAAATGACGCACAAAAATTTTTTGCACTATAGCTCAAAGCTTTCGCACAGACGGACAGACGGACGGACAGACGGTCACTCGGAATCGAGGTTTTTGAGCGACAACAAATATTTCTGTACCATTGGTGGCTCTGTGCGAGCGTTTTTTCTTAGCGTTACAAACGGTAAGGCAAACACAATATACTCTCAGATTTCATCTAGAGTATAAACATAGCAGAATTATGATTGGCCTTAAAGCTCAATCATATGATACTCTAGATGAGATGGAAATGACTTAATATACCGGAAAATATGTCATCTCAAATTCTTTCGAATAGTGAATAGAGACTTTTGCATGGGAGGTGGTAGAAGTAGAGGGGAGGTTTGTATTTTTCGTATGTGACACCGAACATTGCATGCAAAATGGTTTTTGCTGAATTTAAAGTTTTTAGTTTTCATTATTTTAATGAAATTGGTCATAGTTTTCCTGAAATTGGGGCATTTGTATAGGAGGTGGCAGAGGAAGTGGAGCGTTAAATATGATTTTGAAACTGCTTATCATCATCCTTATCACCATGCTTTGATTCAATTTCAAAGTCGATAGCTCTCATATACTTCAAGGAGAAATGCTTTTCTTGAATTTATAATACAGATATTTGTATGGGAGGTGGTAGTGGTAGTGAAGTGGAGCTCATTATTTTTTCTAAAACTTATTTCAATTATTAAGAAACACATTCTGGCAAAATTTGAAGTTTATACTTTTTCTAGTTTGAATGGAAATTGATAAAATGCATTCAAAAAAATTATGCATTTGTATGGGAGGGGGTAGAAGGAGTGTACGGATCAAAACAGTTTTTTTTCAAGTTATTATTATTTTTATTTGTATACTTTCTACAAAATATCAAATTGATAGCTTTAACAGTTTCGAAGAAAAATAATTTAATTTAAATTTCAAAATTTCGTGAAGTTTGTATGGGAGGGGGTGGAAGTAGTGAAGTGAAGTTGATAATTATTTTTAAAATAAATTGCAACTACAGTAAAATTAATTCTGACAAAATTTCGTCTTTTCAGCTTTACTAGTTTCAATGAAAATCGAAAATATGTATTTTTAAGAAATGTCCATTTGTATGGGGGGGTAGAAGGAGTAAGGGGATCGGGTCAATATTCCGTGATATTAATGACATCTATATCATAATACTTTGACGTAAATTTCAAGTCGATAGCTTAAATAGTTTCAAAATAAAATCAATTTGTAATTATTTCGAAATGTCATGAAATTTGTATGGGAGGGGGTAGAAGGAGTAAGGGGATGTAGCCCATTCACGAACTTAAAGTTACTTTTTTGCTAAAAATGACACAACAACATTTTTTTAGCACTATAGCTCAAAGCTTTCGAGAGTTATGCTGTAGACAGACGGACAGACGGACAGACAGCAACTCGGATTCGAGGTTTTTGAGCGACAACAAATGTTTCTGTACCCTTGGCGACTCTGTGCGAGCGTTATTTCTTAGCGTTAGAAACGGTAAGGCAAACACAATATACTCTCAGATTTCATCTAGAGTATAAAAATTTCTAAAAGTTTAAAATAATAATTGGTCGAATATCTTCAAAACTTCTACCCCCTCCCATACAAATTTATTTTTTCGACCATTTTTAAGGAATCAATTATCACCTAACTATTAAAAGCTATCAATTTGAAATTTTGCACAAAAACTTACAAAAATAGTTAAAATAAAATTACGTTAAAAGTTTTGAAATCTCACTTGCCCTTCTACCCCCTCCCATACAAAAGAATGATTTCGACCAATTTCATAAAATCAACTGATAACCAACAAATTAAAAGCTACAAACTTGAAATTGTGTTCAAGCACCTCACAAGAGAAAAGAAATAAAATTGCGTCACAAATTTTACGATTCCCCCACCTCCTCTACCCCCTCCCATACAAATGTTTGGTTTCGTGAATTTAAAATACACCGAGTCCAATGAAAATTCTATGCTACTTCGTCTATGAAACTGACATTCTTTACAGAGAATATTGGACGTTATTCAAGCAATCAATTAAACACCCTTACTAACACCCTTCCCTTCATAAAAACCCAAACTTCCATAAATTAACGAATGAAATGCTGATTATATGTACTGGAGCTATTGATCTTACCCGCAATTAAGTGTTAAATTGACAACAGCCCTGCCCAAGAACCCTGTTTCACTTAGTCTTCCCTAACCACTCTAACCTGCATATTGACTTTCCACGCATCCTCAACTTGACCCAAGAATAATAAAGGTGCGTCCGACTTTTTTGGCAGTTTATTATTATACTATTATTATATTTTTTATAGTTAGTGTGTAGCCGGGTGTAAAGCGTGTTGTTCTACAATGCGAAGGTCAGTAGTTCAAATCCCGTTCGACGTATAATTCAGCAGACTACTTGCGCGGGTGTATCTTGGCCACCTCAATTTGTGAACATGGAAATTCGTAGACAGAGGGTTGTGCGAACAGCTAACAGCCCTTTGCAAATATCAAATAAATGTTAAGGAAGCCTGATTAGGGCTGTAGTGCAATTGAAGAAAAGAAAAATTATTCCATGGTCTTAAATTGCGATCGACCATTAACGACAGCGTCTAAATTAGTTCAAAAAACGACTGAGTAATTATTGTAAACGATAGATAAACCGAAGTAAAAGGAATTATTGACTGTATAAGGAAATTGCTGCTAGGGCTCAAGCTGACCTGAAGACCGCACTTTGTATAGGAGCAAGGGTCATTCTAGGAAATTAATTGACACAGCACATTTTTTTGTTATTATAATAAAATAATAAACATCATTAGAATAATACCTACTAGAATTAATCACTATACTCGTATAACTTCCCATCTACTACTAAAACCTCGGCACAAAAGTAAAACAAATTCGTTGATCCGGGCAACTTTTCCAGGCCTAAAATGTAAAATCTGGATTCATATTTGCATTTTCCTTTCCGCTCGTGTAGTTTTTATGGAACAGGAAACTGAACGATCCCTGCGTGACATAGAGTTCTACTCGTAGTGGAGAATCGAATAAATTTCTATGTTCTTTTGACTGCCGCAAATGAATGGATAACATGTCTCTCTCCAACTCGTCCACTCCACTCCCACCCTCAGTCTAATAACTCGAACAACGCGCAGAGATAATCTAACTTTGTGTGTAGAACCAATAAGAGGATGAGTGGATTATTGTGGCCAGCAGGTTATTCAGTATTGAATTATAATACCTTGAGCCTAGAGTCATTGTGAACAGATTATCAAAATTTCAACAGAAAGATAGCTCTTGTTAGAAAGTATAGAGTGAGGGGCTTACCTATCTCTGCCGACGTGATTCATAAGGGTGACTTTGTTAAATTAATTGAATAAAATTGTATGCTCTTATTTCGTTTCATAGAAACTGATGAGTTTTCAATTTCAGAGTGAAGATATTAATTGGATACATAAATGTAGTACTGCATTTCGATTTTAAGGTTTAGAATATTCCCTTGCTATATTTTTTCATTTCAATAATAATATATATATGTAATACATATGCATATGTATATAATATTTATTTTGGAAATGAGTTGTGTATGCCTTACCTCCGGAGCAGGCACCTCCACATTTGCATATTTGTTCCTAATTATCGGCTTTCAAACATCTGTTTCAATATAATTAAATTTACCATCGATTCTATTAATCAATTTCCTGTTAGTTCTCTTCCACAAGGCGCGATCTTGTGCATCAGCCTTTAATTTTGACGCCAGGATTTGCTGAATCTTCTCCTGCTCAAATGCTCGCTTCCTTGACGATTATAGTCCAGAGCTTGTTTAGTGACGTATTGCACCGGTTTCCAACAAAGTGCAACCAATCTACTGCTTTTCCAGTCTTTGAATCTAAATGCCTATTTCAGTCATCCATTTGTACACCAAAGTTCGCCGTTGAAAATCACATCTGGGAGCCATATCCCTCAAATGCATCGGAAAAATTGGTTCAGGAAATTTACAAATTATTGGTAAGCCGAACGGTTACTTTCCATGCACTACAACCATATATGAACACGGATTATGCGCATGCGTCAAACACATGCAGATCTCGCTTAACCTACGGCTAAGGGAAATTATAAGGAGGTAATTCTCTCACTGCCTCCACTTGATCTTTTTATAAAACAAGCAGCGGGCTTAGCTGCCATTAGATTAAATAAACTGCCAACAAGTCGGGCGAAACTTTATTATTTTTGGGACAAGTTGCGGACGCATGGAAAGTCAATATGCAGGTTAGAGTGGTTTGGGAGACTAAGTGAAAGATAATTCTTGGACAGGGCTGTTATTAATTTAACAATATTTCATTCGTTTATGCAAGTTTGGGTTTTAATGAGAGGAGCGGGAGGGGTGATAGTAAGGGTGGGTGGATGTTCATAGCTTCTTAATTGATTTCTTGAATCATGACCAATATTCTCTGTATAGAATGTGTTTCATAAACGAAGCTGCATAGATTTTCATAAAGTTCGGTGTATTCTACATTCACGAAACCGAACATTTGTATGGGAGGGGGTAGAGCGGGTAAGGGAATCGTAAAATTTGTGATGCAATTTTATTTCATTTCTCTTGTGCTCGAACAAAATTTCAATTTCGTAGCTTTTAATTTGTTTGTTATTAGTTGATTCAATGAAATTGGTCGAAATCATACTTTTGTATGGGAGGTGGTAGAAGGGCATGTGCGATTTCAAAACTTTTGAGGCAGTTTTGTTTCAACTATTTTAAGGAGTTCTTGTGCAAAATTTGAAATTGATAGCTTTTAATAGTTAGGTGATAATTGATTTCTTGAAAATATTTGAAAAAATAATTTTGTATGGAAGGGGGTAGAAGTTTTAACAGTATTCGATCAGTTAATATTTCATTCTTTTAGAGATTTTTTAAATAGATTTTGCAAATTTTCAAGTTTCTACCTTAAAATTTCATTCAAAATTTTCAGTTTGTGTGTTTTTTTCAATGCAAATGAAACACCTTGTGCACGTTAGACCGGGGGGGGGGGGGGGAAGGGGGTCAGTTTATACCAATTGTGGAACAAGTTATTATTTTTTTCTATGTATATCAAATAGATGTGTCCAGATGCAAAATTCAAACTTTGTATCTTTCACCACAGCCCTAAAAAAATTACTCAAAATTTTGGACATTTCTGCTTACCACCACCTTCTCCTTACAGCTCCCAACTCAAAATTTTTAGTAAAATTAATAACTATTTAGTTCTACAATCTGACAAATTTTCAATTTAATGCTCCCCATTTCCCCCCCACTACTATTAACTTTACAGATTATATTTTTTTCGTATTTTGCTAGTACAGATTAATATATGTTTTAATTTTCAATTACATAGCTTAAAAGATAGTTGAGATATTCATTTTGAAGTGATTTTATTTGAACCCTCCCCCCTCACCCCCTTGCAGGACTTAGCCTCTCACTAAGCTGATTCTGGTGGAACAATATACCGCCTTAATGGTTGCAAAATATGAATTTTTTATGATAAGTAATTTCGAAGATATAATCATTTGAAAAAACAATTCGGCCGACAATTTGTTTTTAGCCCCTCTCTTTTCGGACGCCAATTGATAAAAAAATTAAATTATTTTTGTAGTTTGTCCCACAACCCTCTCTATATCTCTGCTGATTTTCAGCTTCCTGTCTGCATTCCTGGTTGAAATATTAGCAAGTGTAATTTTAGACTCTTTCCTTCCCCCTGCCTCTCCCTTCCACCTAACACCACCCCAAAATTTAGAAATTGGAGCTCACTTACCCAATCAACAATCTGCCCAAAAACGAACATTCTACCTTTAACGGTCTCGGAGATATGAGTCCATATGTACGGCGGACGGCGGATGGTGTACGGCGGACGGCGTACGGCATACGGCGGACGGCCTACGACGTACGGCGGATGGCGTACGGCAGGACGGATTTTTTTTTGCATTTTGAGGCTAATTTAGTCATGAAATGAGAAAATACAAAATTTCAGGTAGCAAATTTTTTTTTTCTGTGTCGATCACAATTCGTGGTCAGCGCCACAAATTGGTCATGACAAAAATTTAAAAGTCATTAGAGACGCAAATTCTCTTTTAGACTGTGAGTATTATTGTATGAACCAACCGCAGGTTGAGAAACTGAAGTTTCACATTAAGTTTCCAAACACGATGCTCAGCACCTGCACAGGTCCTCATCTCTATACGGACGGATCTAAAACTAACCAGGGAACAGGTGCAGACATTTATTCCCACGACCTCAACATCCGCACTTCATTTCATCTTCCAGAACACGCGCGAAGTGGGAAATTGAGTGAAACATCGCCAAACAAGCTCTGGATTATAATTCTCAAGGAATATGTTGGGTAGGTTGACCATGTTACACATGGAAACGAGCAGGTTGAATAGGAGGCCACTGGAATAAACAAGTCGTGACGACAACTAAAGGCCAGTGCTCAGGATCGCGTCTTTTGGAAGAGCACTGTCGTACGCTCTGTAATGTTTTCACTGTGATATTTTCCACTACACCTTGTGTGGAACCGATCTTTAAAACACGCGTCCGCTTTGCTTGAGCTTCTTCACTCAACTGTCGTTTATTCGTTTGTCTCTCTCTCTCTCTCTCATACATCACATCTCCTCCACCAATATTTTCAAGTTACATTAGTTGAATAATAAGAATAATACAGTTATATATATATTATACATACATTTAAGTTCTTAAAATAAGGATTAGATAATGGAAAGTAAAAGCTATATATTCAATTAATATTCATGGAAGGCAAACTGTTTTATATTTTTAAATTCGAAAATATTATTCAGTACCATTGTCGTTATTATTGTGTTTCCGATCTAGATCCGGGCTTATATAATTTACTTGCGGCCTGATTTGATCAATGTGTCGTTTTAAGGTCTTCTTGCTATCTCGAAGTTCGCAAATATACATTCTAAGTCCTAGAACCTTAATCACTTTAGCCGAACTCCAAGTCATGTTGTTGTTTCTATGCTCAGTACCTTGTATAACACTTACGAATTTGACTCTGTTGCGGAATCAAACAAGCATTCTATTGCTTCCAATCGCAGAGAGTTATTCCGTTCGCTGAACTCAGATCTCGATTTAATCCTGGAATGGGGCAGGGAAAATAGAGTAGAGTTCAATGCCACTAAGACACAGGCCTGTCATCTATCCCTCAAACGTGATGTTCCAGCGTCGTCTTCTAATGTAGCTTTTAATGGTGTACAACTCCGCTCTTCCGAAGATTTTATTCTTTTAGGCGTAAAGCTCAATAACCATCTCAATTGGAGTCAACACATCTTCGAAGTTGCCCTTGACGCTTCCAAACGCATAGGTATTCGTCGTAAATGCGAAAAATACTTTACGCCTCACGACTTAGCTACCATCTATAAGGCCTACATACGACCTCGCTTAGAGTACAACTCGCATATTTGGGCTGGAGCTCCTAAAACTCACCTTGCGCTGCTCGACCGAATCCAAAAACAGGCGTTCCGACTAATTGGAGATGAAACCATTACGGCTTCTATTGACTCCCTCGAGCATCGTAGAAATGTCGGAGTACTCAGCATTTACTATCGCTACTTCCATAGTAAATGCAGTTCGGAACTATGCGCACTTATTCCTCCACTTTACACTTTTCCACGTCATATTCGACAAGCGGAACATGCGCACCAGTACACAGTGAAACTTTTATCTACCCGTACAGTGAAATTTAGGCGGTCATTCATTTCTCGAACATCCAGACTCTGGAACGCATTGCCGGCTAGCGTTTTTCCGAACGGGTATAACCTCCAGTCCTTCAAGAATAATGTTCACCGTCATTTCCTTCTCTATCCATCCGAATTTCCATAATTACTTCAAATTTTAATCCACTTCCTCTACCGACTTAACTGTGCAATGCATTAAAGGGTGACCCCTTAAGTTATACTCGGTGCCTTAAAAAAAAAAAAAAAAGTTACCATCACATTCTGTTCTACCCTTAATTTTATACGTTTTCTACTTCGGTAACATTTTCTTTGATTGGCTTGACTAGCCTGCATGTTCATTTCCGATTTCTTTTGCAATCGAGCAAATGATTTTGTTCAAGCACTTCTGGACGTAATAGATCTAACCGAGTCTTTAATTTTCTCCCGAACATCAATACCGAAGGAGGTACCTTCGTGGCGCAATGTTCAGTTGTTCTATAGGTTAGCAGAAAGTTCTGCAGGCAGATTTCAATCTCACCTTCCGTCTGACTGCGATCGTACAATGCCTTTAACAAAGCCGCTTTGATCGTTTTCACGGCATTCTCAGCTTGCCCGTTAGTTTTTGGAAAATACGTTGGTGTGGTTCTATGAACAATTCAATTTGACTTGAAGAAGTCTTGCATTGTATCAGATAAAAAGACTGAACCATTATCAGAAACTATCATGTCACACAGGCCGTACCTTGCAAATGATTCTCTTAGTTTCGTCTTGGTAAACTCACTTGTGGGATGTTTTGTTTTAAATACTTCAATCCACTTTGATTTTGAGTCTACAATAATCAAGAACCACAGTCCCCATTTAGGATCAGCGTAGTCTATATGTATTCTTGACCATGCTCGCATTGGGATTTCCCAACTTATCAATTCCGCTTTATCAGGATTGTTTGAGTTGATCAAGCATGCTTCACAAGATTTTGTGTATTCTTCAATTTGACTATCCATCAATGGCCACCAAAAGTAGCTTCTCGCTACTGTCTTCGTCTTAGCGACTCCCATATGAGTCGAGTGTAACTCACGAAGTATGATGTCCCTAAGTTTCATTGGTATTATGATCCTTTCACCCCAATATATTAGATCAGAACTAATGCTCAATTCTGTTGCACGTCGAACGTATGGGACATACTCTTTCCCCCTTAATTTTCTAAGTGTCTCTCTCTTAATGGCAGAAAATATTCTGCGCAGGAATTGATCCGATTGAGTCTGTTCTTGAATGTCTTTTATTTTTATAGGAAGTTCCTCTTTTTCCCCTAGAAATTTAATTTCTTCTTCTATGTTTTCATAGTGTTTGTCCTCAGCATTGGCTAACCTGGGTAAGGGATCTGCTACGTTACCTTTACTAGCTACGTGTTCAATAGTGTACTGATATCCTGAAATCAGAATAGACCAACGTTTGAGTCTTTCTGATGCCATTACTGGAACGCCTTTGTCTGGGCTGAAGATTCGTAGAAGAGATCGTTGATCAGTTTGCAGCTTGAACGGTCTTCCAGCAAGGTACAAATGTAATTTTTTTAATGAAAATACAATGGCCAGTGCCTCTTTATCTACCACTGAGTAATTCAATTCGCTTTTGTTAAGGCTCCTTGAAATAAATACTACTGGGCGTTTATTATTACCATTCGTATCTGCGATTGATAATACACCAGGCACACGGTGCTTACTGGCATCAGTAGTAAGAATTAAAGGCATACTGGGGTCATAATGCGCTAAAACGATATCTTCAGCTATTTTTGATTTAATATTTTCAAAGGCCCTTTTATATTTTTCATTAAAGGTGAAATTGTTATTATTTTTTTTTAAACAATCATAAATGGGTGTCATTATGCCTGCAATATTGTCGACAAATGTAGCATAGTAATTGGCTATTCCACAGAATGCTCTGACTTGTTCAACATTCTCTGGCTCCTTCGTTTTCAAAAATGAGTTTTCTCTATCTTTGTTTTTTGATAATCCTTTCGCGTCAATCGTGTGTCCAAGATAATTTATCGAATCCGAGTGAAATGTGCACTTCTCCCTGGATATCTTTAATCCAGCATTTCGGAATGCTTCGAATACTAACTCTAGTTTTGTTAACAGATCATCATCTGATTTGCCTGATACTAACACATCATCTACATAAACTTAGACCCCTTTGATACCGGCTAAAATTTTCTCCTTTTAATTTTAAAAATACCTAAATGAGTGCTTATGGCACATAACATTTGAGACGGTTCATCTAATTTAAATTGCATGAAAGCTTGTCTTATGTCTAACTTGGCGAAAACTATGCCGCCATCCAAAGACGCAAAAATATCTTCGATCCTAGGCAAAGGCTGGTTATAATCTTTAAGGTAAGGATTAATAGTCGTCTTGTAATCGCCACATAGACGTATTCCGTTTGTTTTCGCTACTACGACAATTGGAGTGCCCCACTCTGAATTATCCACTTTTTCAATTAATCCAGTCCTGCACCATTCCAGAAGTTCCTTCTCCACTAATTCACGTTTAGCATATGCTAATGGTCGCGGTTTGTAAAATCTTGGATTGGTTTTGGAAGTATTTAATTCCAAGTTTACTGTCTCGTACTTGAATTCTCCCAGAGACTTGTCAAAAATTTCCTCATAGCGAATGAGAAGCCTCTCTAATTGCGAACTACTGGTTATATTGTTAATAAATTGAAATCCCAGTTTAAATTTTGTTAAAAAGTCCCTACCCAGAATATTTGAGGTTGTTTTGGGAACTACAAAGATGTCTAACTCACATGACTTGCCTTCATAAGTGACCAAGGCTCTAAATTGACCGAAAATTGCAAGATTCTCTCCTGAATATGTTTTGATTTTAATATTTGCCTGCGTTAACGGCTTATTTGTGAATTCCTTTTTGTAAAGCTGCTCCGAAATAGCAGAGACACTGGCACCGCTATCTAACTCGAGAACACAATTTACATCGTCGATTGCTACTGAAATTGAAATTGGTTTAAATGAATTAACAAAATTTAGTTTCTGGTGTTGGGAAAGTTTGATACTCCTCCTGTTTTTAGATGTCACCGTTCCAATTGTGCTGTTTTTCGAATTATTGTGTTCTTTTTCTGCTGCGATGTCCTGTATTATTATGGTTTCGTTCGATTGTTGTTCAATACCGTCAGAAAATAGAGACTTGATGACTTTAACTTTGGCTCCGTTGTTATTCGCTTCGCGACATCCTGCTGCTAGATGACCTTTCTTTGAGCAGATGTTGCACTTGTATTCACGGTACTTGCATGTTGACGGATGATGTCCTAACTTATGACACCTCCAACACTTGACGTTTTACACATTTTTTTCTTGCCTTTGTTGATCGGTTGCTAGTTGTTTGTGTGCGTGACGCACGTCAGTGTCCGACGAAAAAACTTTTTTGTGGTATTGCACTTTATTAATGCTGCCTTCACATTGTCTCATCTCAAATGTTTGAGAAATTGTAAGTGCTTGTTCCAAACTGATGTCTTTGTCTTCACTCAGGCGTTGAAACAGTTTACCCGAAAGTCCCGTTATGAACTTGAATTTAATCAGATTTGCAATTTCCGAGCCGAAACTACAGTTTGAGGATAATTCCATGACTCTGGCATGCCACTGTTTTATCGATTCATCTGCATTTCTAAAAGCATCGAAAAATCTTTTTCGTTCAAGCCAAATGTTAATTGCTGGGGCAAATTGCCTGTCTAGTATACCGCACAACTCCTCAAATGTTTTATTTTCCGGTTTTGCGGGAGTGCACATGTCACGCACTAACTTATATGCTTTTGGTGATATTACTGATATTAATACACTCACTTTGTCGTGATCTTCCACGCTGGCAATTTTTAGCAGATGAAACAATTTTTCCTTGAAAATTGTCCAGTCATCGGTGCTGGCGTCAAATTGTTTCGTAGAAAGCACGAAATTTGTAAGCGCCATGTTGCTTTGTCGACGATCGGCTTCCTCGTACGGCACACTCAAACTGTCTTGTCTTTTACCTTTTCCCATTCCGTTTTATTGTTTGATAAACGTTTTCACTGGGATGTACTTCTTATTTTACGTTTTAATGTTTACCCTCGTCGCCACTGTAACGTTTTCACTGTGATATTTTCCACTACACCTTGTGTGAAACCGATCTTTAAAACACGCGTCCGCTTTGCTTGGGCTTCTTCACTCAACTGTCGTTTATTCGTTCGTCTCTCTCTCTCTCTCTCTCATACATCACACGCTCTTAACAGAAAATTGATTGATTTTCATCTATTTTTCAACGAAAACACCTTTCCAGTATATACAGCCCCGTAGCACAAGTATCGGAAAAAATGGCTAATGCCTTCCAGAATCCTCGGACCGGTGGGAGAACAAGACGCATGGTGAATTTGTTACAATCAGGTATTTAGACCATCTTCGACGACTCAGAAGTCTCAACTCTCATTAAACTTCGAGTATCGGAAAAAATTGCTAATGCCTTGCAGTGAAAGGTATTACGACGAATCCTGAGACCGGCGAGAGAACAAGGCTCTCTGCGAATCCGATACAATCACGAATTGTAGACCATCTCCGAGGACCCATAAGTCTCAACCCTCATCAAATTTCGAGGACAGAAGATTGCTCAAACGTTTACAAAAATAAAAGACAAAAAATCAAGAAATCGCTAGGTGGATTCAATTGATTTTCAAAGTGGAGGTCGCAAAAATTAGAGAGCAAGTATGCAGGATGCTAAAGCCCAACTTGAGCTGTAGCACTATTGATGATGACGATGACGATGACGAAGAACCCTTCACACTTTCGGAGAAAATGGACATATCATAAAGATGTGAAACTGTGTCAGAGGGGAATAAAGGGGAGCCCTGGTCGCATTTTTTTCTTCACATCTTTCTATAATTTTTACGAAAAGACTTTTCATAAAATTTGAATTATTATACATTATTTGGTAGGAGCTGAGTGAACCGTTACATTTCATGCCGTGAAATTGTGCTGATTGTATGGGAAAGGGTAGAAGCAGTGGGGGGATTTAACATTTTTTACTGAAAATTATTAATATCACCAAAAAATGATAGGTTTATCAGATTAATAGCTTCGATATTTTTTAAGAAAATGTAGTAATTATAAAGTTGCGAAATTGTGTCATTTGGTATGGGGAAGTTGATGAAAATTTGAGTATATGAGTGTTTAAGGAGCGGACGGACGGACGCACATTCGGTTCGAGATTTTTGGCTTGCAGTATGTATTTCTGTACCCTTGGCTAGTCTGTACGATCATTATTTCTCATCGTTCCAGCAAATACACTCAGAGTCCATCTAGAGTATACGAATTGCTCAAAGATCGTACAGGTACTGCGATTATCTAGATCCTGGAACACAAATTTTCACTAATAATTGCAACCTTTTACATAGTGCCTGGCATGGCTGCTACCAAGAACTGCCTCCCGGAACTGTTGCAACAAATTTAATTATCCCCCATAAAACGAATTGCACGAAAAAGCCCGAAATTCCGGTACTTCATGGCAGGAAATGGCTCAAATCGATTTTTCCTTGCCGGTCGATAGAATTGACCTTTGGCCTCTTTTCTGCATTACTTCACACGCCTTTGAACTCTCCTCGCACGATATGCGACTATGCACGTGTATGAATGTATTTATGTACTGGCAGTTTTTCAAGGCTAATTGCCACCCTCTGGACAACCCATCAACCGCCTTTCAGTTTTAATGCCGTGCTGACCAGTCCGGCAGTACAGTGTCAGGTCGTCGTACCTTATTTGAAAATTGCGTGACGTTTATCGAATTAAATTACGAGAAATTGTAAAAGGCCGGAGAATGCGATTGAAGTTGAAGATTGTGTCATGTGAAGCGATAAGACGCAGATGAAGTACCCCAATTCCACGAAATTCGTAACGTGCCACGATTCCTCTCTAAGGAAAAAACGAAAATTTACATCAATATTTTTCGAACGGAAGCAAAGAGTTGTAAGAAATGTAATCGATTGGCAATCGTAAGGAAAGCGATTGATGTTATCGCATTCGTGATTCGTAGCTGTTTTGGAAATGACTGGGTATTAATCAACTTCTCCCGATTGCGGTGATAAGAAATATAAATGGACGATTCGAAAGCGGTTTTTGTCTAAATTGTTTTTTTGTAAAGTTTTCCGGTCAGAAATTCAAGATATCTGTGGGTGTGGACAAGTTGACGGAATTCAGTAAATTGGAGCCACGAAACTGGGTCAGAAGATAAATGCGGACAAAAATTTCAGCTTTGTTTTAAAAACTACTAGAACTCCCGAACGGCGTTGCCTGTTACTTACTGTGGCAAGAGAATTAATTTGTTTTATCGGGAACACAAATTGAAACCCGCTGTTTTGCAATAGATGGCGCAAGCAGTAAATGCCGACCAAAAATGGCGGATCGAAAACGTTACATGGTAAATTTAGGCATCTGTCAACAAATCCTCATCATTAGGTTTATGAAGTTTTATCGGCGTCATATACTTTTTTGTGCGCGAATATGTCGAAGTTTGAGCGAAATAAGCGTCATTTGCGGGAAGTTTTGCTTTTTGCCTTCAATTCAAAAAAAATCTGCGGCTGAGGCGCATCGAATGATTAATGAAACTTATGGAAAGAGTGCTAATAGTGAAAAAACGTGTTGCGAATGGGTAAATTCGGAAGACAAGGAGCGTCCCGGAGTGGTTATTAAGTTTTAAGATACAGAATTAGAAGCATTATTGGACGAAGATTCATTCCAAAAGCAACAAAAACTTGCAGATTCATTGGGTCATTTCACATCGTTTGAAAGCTTGGGAATGATGCAAAAGCAAAGAAATTGCCAATAAATGTCGAACGGCGTTTTTTTCACATATGAACAGCTGCTCTAACGGAAAAAAGGAAGAGATTTTTGCATCGTATCGGCACTGGCGATGAGAAGTGAATCCATTACGATAATCCATATCGAAAAAAATCGTTGGGATATTGCGGCCATGCATCAAATTCGATGGTCAAGCCCAACAACCATGGTTCAAAAATCATGCTATGTATTTGGTGGGACCAGCGTGGCGTAGTGTATTATGAGCTGCTGCAGTCGAGTGAAATAATCACAGAAAAACGCTACAAAAATCAACAAATGCGTTTGAGCCGAACATTGAAGGATAAACAGCCACAATACGAGGAGAAGCACGACAAAGTGATTTTGCTGCACGACAATGCTCAGCCACATGATGCTCACGTTGTGAAAACCTAACTGGAAATACTGAAATGGAACGTCCTACCCCACCCGCCATATTTTCCAGACATGGCCTCTTCCAATTTACCACTTTACTAAGTGGACTAGCAGATGGTAACCATACCAAATCGTTTACCTGAAATAGCAAACCATTTTTCTAACGAATCAACCCGGCAAATATTCTGTTTCTGTGATATCACCGTCCCTAGTTGGGAATACTGACCACTTCGTGATTTGAGCACAATTTCCGATTACAACGGCAAATAGATTAAAAGACAAAGTGCCTCGAAGAACCATCTGGTATTACAAAAAAGCAGACTGGGGAGCATTAAACGAGTTTTTCAGGGCATTTAATTAGAAATTGTGTTTCGAGTCTAAAAATTGTGATACAGCTTGTCAGATTGTAACCAAAACCATCCTCAAGGGTATGGAACTCTGCATACCCTTTAATTACAAACGAATCAAACCGTCGAAGGATTCGTTGTTCACTAAAGATTGTCTTAGGGCCATCCGGAACAAGAAAAGCTATTTTCGACTTTTCAAGAGCAACCCAACTTTTGCCAACAGATCTCTTTACATCGTGTCAAGAAATACTGTTAATAGTCTATTTTGAACCACGTAGAATCATCTACACCACCTCATCCAACTCCGCCATAGACGGTCCCAAGCCCGGTTGAGAAAGGAGGAGGGGAGGATTATTGTAACTGGAATGGCTATAACAGACTAGCGTCTCGGAAGTAAGAGGGGTAAACATGATGAAAAACCCTGTGTGCTCAGACTTGCAGTTTAGTTGTGAAAACTCAGACACGCATGAATACTCTGAAGCAATAATCCAGGCCAAGATCGAAAAAGATCCGAATTGGAGATTGGCGTATACACAGAAGAAGGATATTAAGATGGAGGCCAGTAAAATCTTAATTATGGCATACTAGACAATGAATATATACAAGATAGTATTGAGCTGGTGACTGTGTTATTCTGTTACCTCAGTAAGCAGGAGGGACATCCTGCTGAAATGGCTTTCAGGATAATACCACAGCTGCCTCCGTCCCGTTAAAACCCTGGCAGGCCAGAAAGTACGCTCGAAGTTCATCATCATTAAGTTGGTAGTGTAGGCTCAGATGTAACATTCCTGACTAACGCTGATCCGGCCCTGAACGCAATTCCTCATAAAGGTTTGTGTCATGCATGGCCTCACTGCTTGCATAGACAACCATGGGATCTTAAAGTGACTACACAAATGAATAGAGATAACGACTTTCAGTGGCGACCCTTAAGACATGAGTTTAACCATCCGTTCCACATGACCAGCCTATTGTAGTTTCTTAAATTTTATGAGTGTTGACACTTCTGGAGGATCGAAGATAGCTTACAATTCTCTAATGTATCATGTTCTCCGCATCGAGTCCATTATCCTTCTTTTAATTTCGATGGGTTCGCTTCCACCTTTCGATGGATTTGCCCCTAGGTATGCAAAGTTGTCTACGTTTTCTAGGTTATAGTCTCCTACCGTAATATTTTGTCTGATTGGCGTCTTTTTCCTGGTTTGCGCCATAGTTTTACTTTATTATTCTAATCATAAGGTATTGTGATCGACGCAGAAAAAAAATATTTGCTACCCTGAAATTTTTTTTTCGCGTTTCATGACTAAATTAGCCTAAAAGTGCAAAAAAAAATCCGTTCCGCCGTGCGCAGTCCGCCGTACATATGGGCTCATATCTTCGAGACCGTTAAAGGTAGAATGTTCGTTCTTGGGTGGATTGTTGATTCGGTAAGTGAGCTCCATTATCTAAATTTTGCGGAGTGTGTAAGGGGGAGGCGGGGGAAGGAAAAAGTCAAAAATTACACTTGCTAATATCTCCACCACGAATGCAGATAGGAAGCTGAAAATCAGCAGAGGTATGAAAAGGATTGTGGGACAAACTTTAAAAGTAATTTAATTTTTTTATTCATTGGCGTCCGAAAAGGGGAGGGGGCTAAAAACAAATTGTCGCCGAATTGTTTTTTCAAATGATTATATCTCCGAAATTACTTATCACAAAAAATTCATATTTTGGAAGCACTGAGATGGCTTATAGATCCACCAGAATCAGCTTAGAAAGAGGTTAATTATTGTAAGAGGGAGGGTCCGGTTAGGAGGGGTTGGTGCAAAGAAAAACATTTAGAAATTAATATCTCGACTGTCTCTTAAGCTATGTAATTGAAACTTGAAACGTATACTAAGCTTTACTAGCAAAATATGAAAAAATATAACAAGTGGCTTTAAAATAATGGGGGAAATGGGGAGTGTTTCAAAAATTGCGCACTTTCCAAAACTGCTGACCATTAGTGGAACTACTTTTCAAAATGAAATCTAGTTGCCGGGGAATTAGGAGAAAAGGACTCCAGGCAGAAACTGACAGATAGAAAAAAAAATAATTGAAATGAGACAATTGATAAAATCAGATTCTTACTATTCTTGCTGTTTTGATTATTTGAAATAATAAATAAATTAAAAAAAAAATATAAATGAAATAAAATAAAAAAAAGTATCTCATTACAATATCAGGTGTGGGGTTAAGCCCGAAAAAAAAAAAGTAGTACAAATTAATTTCGTCATTCGAAGTGCTTATTACAGCCTCTCGTCTCGCGATTTGGAGAAGGATGGCAAGGAAGCTTTCAAAAAAAGAACTGACTGAAGCTTTGAGAAGGGCAGGTGTAAATTTTTCTGACTCAGCTACTATTGCCCAGCTGCGCAAATTATACATCGAAGAGCATGGGAGCCCGACGGTGCTTGCAGCTGACGATGATGGACCGGTGTCGCCCGAAGACCTTGGTAAGAAGAATGTACTTTGTTCAGACGTGGAAAGTGACGATTGCGAGCGTGATGCCGCACTTCTGGTAGCACTTACTCGGAAAAGAGATATTCTACAGTTGCGTCGTCAGATTGCCGAATTGGAATCTGAGGCCACGCCATTAGCAAGTCCGGGTGGAGGTCATCAGATGGATTTCAAGTATGTCGAGAACGCAGTGCCGGAGTTTACCGGAGACGATCATTATAGCATCGAGAAGTGGATCGATGACCTTGAAGAGGTCATGGATTCGTTGAACGCCAGTTTGGAGTTCCGGTACTTGTGCGCCCGACGACTATTGGAGGGCACAGCTAAGTCATGGCTACGCACTGTGAAAAATGTTAAGACCTGGTTGGAGTTCAGAGTTGCCATCCTTGGGGAATTTGCAAGAAGGCTGTCACGAAATGATGTGTATGAATTACTGCGAAACCGCACCTTAAAGAAGGACGAAAAACTGCACCAATACGTCATTGCAATGCAAGAAATCGCAAGTCAGGCGGATGTATCCGAAGCTGACATAATTGATTTTATAATTATGGGAATACAAGATTCGACGAGCGATGTTATTGTGTTGAGAGGTTCTAAGAATATAATTGAACTCAAAAATCGTCTCGTTGATTATGAGAAACACAAGCGCATGCAAGCTGCGTTGTCAAAACTTACTTCTGGCCAGAAGGGGATCACTTCCGTCCGTTCTGCTTCTGGTTCCACTTTTAACAGTGGACATCGTGAAAGACCCACTTCCGTAGTAATTTCTGGGTCACCAGCGAATAAATTGAAACTTGCGAACAAACCTGAACCAAGATGTTACAATTGCTCACAGTTGGGGCATATCTCCACGTCATGTCCGCGCGAAAAACGTCCACCTGGAGGATGTTTTAATTGTTTCGATACAGGCCACTCACTTAAAACTTGTCCAAAGAAACATCAAGTTGTGGCTGCGGTCACTCCAACAATCAACACAGCTGATAGCAGCTCAAATGAAGAAGAAGATCAATTGACTACGGTTTTGGATGTATTACAAATGGTGAGTGTTGCCCTGGGAGTGGATGGTAGAATCAATCATCATGCATTAAATTTTGTTAATAATTATGCTTTATTTGACACCGGTAGTCCAACTAGCTTTATGAAAAGATCTCTTTTGGAAAATAATTGTTTGACTGACACACTGCATTACTCACACTATAAGGCGCTGGGAGACGTCAAACTGTATACGTATGGTAAGGTTGATTGTCTGATACGATTTGCAAATCGTATAAAATCACTGTCGATCTTTGTTCTTCCAGATGATAGCCTGCCGGTGCCTATACTGTTGGGCCGTGATTTTCTTTCATTATTCAATATTAGCCTAACAATTAAATCAAATATTGTCCCATTACCAAAAGAGATTAATAAATTAAAATTTTTAAATAATACTAACTTCTGCACTTTTGATTCTACCAACCAGTTCGTACATGCTAATGCGTCAGATTATTTAATAAATTTAATGCCATTCAATTCCGCGAGCATTCGTGTTAGAAAGGAGGATATAACAAATTTTGAGTCATGTGACAGTCTTGCAAATGATTTGGATATTACGACAATATCCGAAGGTGCTCAGGATGCACCGATTTTCGATGATACTTACCTTTGTACTGTTGAGCCAGACGTATTGTCTACTACACTCGATATTGATCCCGAATTGGGACTCACTCGTATGAAGCAAATGCAAGCTGTTGTTCAGTTAAACTATTTTAACGTACTACCTTCTAAGGAGCGTGCATCATCGCATCGCGAACTAATAATACGACTAACTTCTGATACACCGTTTTATTGTGCTCCAAGGCGATTGTCAGTATTTGAGAAAAAGGAAGTCGGGGATAAAATTCATGACTTGTTGAGGCGTCAAATTATTAGGCCAAGTGATTCACCGTACGCGTCGCCTATAGTTTTGGTAAAAAAAAAATCAGGTGAGATAAGGATGTGCGTCGATTACAGAGGTCTCAATAAGCTCACTGTTCGAGACAATCACCCACTTCCATTAATCGAAGATTGTATCGAGTATTTGGAAGGCAAGAAATACTTTACTTTACTTGATCTTAAAGATGGCTTTCATCATGTCAGGGTGTCTGATTGCTCTATCAAGTATACCTCGTTCGTTACTCCGAATGGCCAATATGAATACCTTAAAATGCCATTCGGTTTAAAAAACGCACCTTCGGTATTCCAACGATTTATTTGTGACATTTTTCGTTCTTTTGTTGAATCAAGAGAAATAATGATTTATATGGATGATATAGTCATTGCTAGTGCCTCGTTTGAGGAGCATGTTGAATTATTGTCAAATGTGCTAAGAAGAGCAGCAGAACATCAGCTTGAACTTAAGCTTACCAAATGCAAATTCGGCTATACTCGCATTAAATACTTGGGATATGATGTGAGTGCCACCGGCATTCGCCCAACTAATGATCACATTCGAGCCATACAACGATTTCCAATTCCACGGAACGCCCATGAAATGCGGTCTTTTCTAGGACTATGCTCATATTTCAGGAGGTTTGTGCCCGGGTTTTCAAGTATTGCCCGACCGTTGCACAACCTCGTCAAGAAGAAAACCTCATTTGATTTTACTCCAGAGTGTAGAGATGCATTGGAGTTACTTCGAGCGCGACTTATTGAAGCTCCGGTGCTCGCTATTTATAGTCCGCACCGAGAAACAGAGTTACATTGTGATGCCAGCTCGACCGGATTCGGTGCTGTTCTCATGCAGCGCCAGGATGATACAAAGTTTCATCCAGTGGCATATTATTCAAGAAGTACTACAGGTTCCGAGTCTCGTTATCACAGCTTTGAGCTGGAGACGCTTGCTATTATTTATGCTCTACGAAGATTTCGTGTATATCTCGAGGGAATACCATTCCGCATACTAACAGATTGCAATTCACTCACCTTGACACTCAACAAGAAAAGTATTAATCCTCGTATTGCCAGATGGGCCCTCGAGCTAGAAAGCTTCCAGTATACAATACAACATCGAAGCGGAACTCGAATGGGTCACGTGGATGCCTTAAGCCGTGCGCCAAGTGACTCTGCTTTAGCTTCCACTCTTTCTGTGACTGCAAATTTCAACACTTCAGGTGATTCTTCTGACAACGTAAAGTCTTTTGTTAACGACATCCTTGCCCCAGCTTTTGACCCTTCCGTCTTTGTTGATGCTTCTGGTGTTGCTTTTTCGCCCGCTTCATCTGACTCTTCTATAATTGAAGATTCTGCGACTATCGTCGTTGCTTCTGATGATACCACTTTTAAGACCCTTTCAACCACCTCGTTTCCATGCCAAGTGATTGCCGCCGTAAACAGCGAGGACTTGGATTTTCAGTTAAAGGTGTTGCAGACTAAGGATGAGGACATTTCCACTTTGAAGCACAGGCTACATGATGTAGCGGTAGAACCATATGTTTTGAGTGATGGCATTGTTTGTCGACGTAACAAATCTGGAAGTCTGCAGTGGTATGTTCCAAAAGCATTAGAAGAGAATCTCATTCGGTCCGTGCATGAAAAATTGGGACATATGGGTGCTAATAAATGCTATGACCAGTTACAGTCATCGTATTGGTTTCCTAAAATGAAACATAAAATTGAAGAACACATCCGAAACTGTCTCAAATGTATATTTTACTCAGCTCCGGCGAGAACAAACAAGCAAAACCTATATAACATTCAAAAAGAGCCAGTGCTATTTCATACTATACACTTGGACCATCTTGGTCCATTGCCCTCGGTAAAATCCAAACGGAAGCACTTGCTGGTCATTATTGATGCGTTCACAAAATACGTGAAATTGTATCCTGTAATATCGACAAGTACTCGCGAGGTATGTGCCGCACTATCCAAGTATTTCGAGTACTACAGTCGCCCTGTAAGGGTAATTACTGACCGCGGTACATGTTTCACCTCTCTTGAATTTGCGTCTTTCTTATTAGATCGCAATATAACTCATGTTAAGGTAGCAGTTGCTTCGCCCCAGGCAAACGGACAGGTGGAGCGCGTTAACCGCACCATCACTGGTATGCTAGCTAAGTTAAGCAATCCTGTAGATCACTTTGATTGGGTACAACAACTGGCAAAGATAGAATATGCTCTCAATAACTCCGTCCAAAGCTCAACGAAAAATACTCCGAGTATTTTACTATTTGGTGTTCCACAACGCGGTTCTTGCAAGAAAAATTAACCAGTACTGTTCAGCGCGATTTACCATCCATTCGATTAGCTGCTGCAGCGTAAATCGAGAGGTCTCAAAATTATAATAAGGAACGTTTTGAGAAAACTCATCACCCTCCGCTTTCTTTTAATGAGGGTGACCTCGTTGCAATTCGAAACGTAGACACCACAGTTGGCACCAACAAAAAGCTCATTCGAAGGTTCAAAGGTCCATATATCATTCACAAGGTGCTACCCAATGATAGATACATTATCCGGGACGTGGAGGACTGTCAACTGACTCAATTACCATACAACGGAGTGATCGAATCACGACATATACGAAGGTATTTAAATCCTCATTAACAATAATTATTAAAAAAAAAAAAACGCATTTGCATAAGTAAGGCAACATTCTCTAAGCCATTTTTACTTATTAATAGATTTTGTATTATATATGTAACTCGACGTGCTATTTGGAGTGAATTGATCGAGTCGATCAATAGTCAGATTGGCCGAACTGTAGTGGAACTACTTTTCAAAATGAAATCTAGTTGCCGGGGAATTAGGAGAAAAGGACTCCAGGCAGAAACTGACAGATAGAAAAAAAATAATTGAAATGAGACAATTGATAAAATCAGATTCTTACTATTCTTGCTGTTTTGATTATTTGAAATAATAAATAAATTAAAAAAAAATATAAATGAAATAAAATAAAAAAAAGTATCTCATTACAATATCTTAAAATTGAGTAAAAATAGCAAATTAAAAATTTGTCAGATTGTAGAACTATAAAATTTGTCAGATTGTAGAACTATATAATCTTTAATTGATTTAAATGAAGAATAAAGAGAAAAATAAAATAAAATATTTATCCGCGCATTTCGAATCAAATATCATCAAAATTTCGAACGAATCAGCAATAATGCGAATGCCTTTCTACTACTTTTTCTTTAAAATCTTAGCTAAGATTTAAAAATATTAAAATCGATTGACCTTTTCCCACATACATCTTGCGTAATGCCCAATCGTGCGATACTCTAGATGAAAGATAAATTTTTTGATTTCAAGAATTTTTTTAAAGGAAGTGGTACAGGGATTGACGACATTGAACCATTTCATTCTCATCACGCTAAAGTTTCTATCAAAATGTTTTATACACAATTTAAGATCAAAAATGTAATAGGTACTGAGAAAATGAGTGTATTAGATTTAGAGAAATTGTGCAATTTGTATGGGAGGTGGTAGAAGAGGAGGACGAGTTCTTAAAGACTTTTTCAGAAATAACATTAAACATTATGTTTTTGACATGTTCGAAATTGTAAATCAGTGGCAGTCACATTCAGGGAAATCGACTTTTTGTAAAGTTGTGAAATTGAGTCAGATTGTATGGAAGGGGGTAGAAGGGATAAGGCTGATTGTTTAATTTTTTTTAGTCTTACTAATAATCATAAATGAAAGTTATAATTATCTCCAATTTCATCTCGATAAATTTTAAACGCATTGAGTAAATTGGTTTAGAGTATTTCATGGGAAGTGGTAGAAGGAGGGGGAAGATTCACACAATTTTTATACGGTAGATTGAAATCATTATAAAAGTAGTATATTCCACATTTTAGACTAATAGCTTTTATATTTTTTGAGCAAATTCGTTTATTGTCGAATCGCGAAATTGTGTCATTTTGTATTGGAGGAGTAGAAGGGGTAAGGCTAATCATCTAATTTTTTTTAGGTCTTACTAATGATTCTAAATAAATATTTTTTGTATAATTTCAACTCGCTAAATTTTATATGCACTGAGTAAATTGGTTTAGAGCATTTAATGAAAAAGTGCAGCGAGCCTTCTTGCTTAGCATTCTTAGATTTTATCTAGAGTATAAACATAAATCCAAATACGAGTATAAGTTCCTTCGAAAAAATTAGATTTTTATCTTCAGGGGAAGTCTTATATGAGTTGATAATAATTGTTTAACCTTCGATTAGTTTCAGTGCCTGAATTTGAATTCCATCTAAGAGCGTTGAAATGGGTTTCAGGCCATTCTTTCGAATCAATGATTTCGCCCTATCCTTAAGTTCACGAATAAAAATCTTTTTTTTTTTTCGGTTATATCGAATTTTTTCAGCCGTATTCTTAACCTTTTTCTGTTAAAGAGCTTATGATATCCATATCATCTGTTCGAAGAGAAAAGGGTTAAACAGATAGGATAGAAAAAAAAAGATATTATTTTGGTTATTGAGAATGCTATTTGAGAGGTCGAGAAATAAATAAAATGGATTTTAAGTAGCTCTATGCTATCAACTCAAGAATAATCTAATTCACAAAATTTTCTGGAAATCGTAGATTTATAGTGTAATTCTCGATCTCAAAAAATCATAACTTACTCATACATTGTGACCATAGAGTTTTAAGAATTTGTAATTAAAATTACCCTGGAAAATGAAAAAAATTTTTTGGTTTTTGTAGGGCTGTCCATTATTATTCCAAAAATTAGCGCGGTCTGTTAATCAGTTTCTTTACAGCAGCTGGCTGAAAGAACACAAAGAATTTGTTTCAAATTTTGTTTTTCTAACCAAATTTCGTGTGCCGAACCTCTTCAACTGACGAAAACATTCAAAAAGTGAAGAAATGGTGCTCGAAAATTATCATACCAATATTAGGGAGATAGCAGGAGAGCTCGACAGCTCTTGCAGGTCCGTTCGTTTAATTTTGATGGATACTTTGGCCATGAAACGCGTCCTTGCTCGACTCGTTCTAATAAAGCTGAACTTTCTTCAAAAAAAATTCCGTGAACAAGTCTCTTTGGACATGCCTGATCGTACGAATTCTGATTCCACATTCATGGATCGCATCAGAACTGGTGATGAGACAAGGCTCTATGAGTTTGACTTGCAAATCAGTAAAAAATCATTTGAATGGAAGAAAAAAGGACATGAAACAAAATTCGCTGATGGAGCTTACGGCCATACCAAAAAGTCCTCATGAAAAGTGTTTCGAGGACTGGAAAAACGCTGGCACGCTATGAGTTACATCTAATGAGGATTACTTTGAAGGCAACAAAATAAATATTAACGATTAATTAAATATTTTGCGTTTTACTTACAAATTTTTGATACTTTTTGGTCACAATGTACTTCTCAAACATTTAGTATCGTTGTGATAAAATGAAATATGACTTCCACCACCAGTTGTGCAAGTCTTATATACTCGCAAAAATTCGTAGAACTCGTAGAACTCAGGGAGTTTATAATTAATTAAACTGTAGTACAACTTGCTTTTAGTCGTACAACAATTTTTTTCCATACCTTCTTATATCCAACTTGACTTACATGAAACGTTTTTTTGAACAGCATCCAAAAACTCGCAACATCTTAGTTTTTAGCTCCTTCAAAAATCTATACATAGTAATATAATTGTAGTGTCTGTCTGTAATTTGCTTATAAATGGCTATAAGTTAGTTTTTTGAGTTATTTTAGCACTAACTAAGCATAAAAACACATTTTTGAAATTTTTGTCTGTCTGTCTGTCTGTCTGTCTGTCTGTCTGTCTGTCTGTCTGTCCGACCGCTTTTCACGCACAAACGGCTGAACCGATTGTAATGAAACTTGCACAGTTTGTTAGGTGTCCATCGGAATGAAATCTGCACTTGGTTTCATTTCACTCCCCTCATGCCTTCTACCCCCTCCCATACAAAGTGACTCATTTTCAAAATATATATTAATCAAATTTTCTTGGAAACCATAAAAGCTATTAATTTGAAATTTGGAATATATTATTTCTATTATAAATACAGTCTTTTGGTTTACATATTATTTGAGTTTCCTCACTCCTTTCACCACCTCCCATACAAACTACACTTTTTCATGAATTATTTTACACCAAATTTCTCAGTACGTGTAACTTCCATCGAGTTAAAATATTGTATGGAATCCTTAATTAACATTATTATTAATATCGGGAAAAAAATTAACCGACTTGCTTCACTCCTTCTACCCCCTCCCATACAATGTGACACAGTTCCACGACTTCACAAGAATTTGATTTTCTTGAAAAGTCTGAATGTTACTGATCTGAAATTTCAAATATATCAATTGCATGATAATTATAGTTGTTTTTCAAAAAATCACCAGAAGCCCCCTTCTCCTTCCACCACCTCCCATATAAACCGCACTTTTTCATGAAATACTCTAAACGAATTTTCTCAGTACATTTAAATTTCATCGAGGTAAAAATTTGGATTTAATCCTTAATTAGCATTATTAGTAATATTGGGAAAAAACTCAACCGAGTAGCTTCCCTCCTTCTTCCCCCTCCCATACAAGAGACACATTCCACGACTATACTATAATTCGATTTTCTTGAAAAGTATGAATGATACAGATCTGAAATTTAAGGTATGTCAATTGCATGATAGTTATAGTTGTTTCTCGAAAAATCACCAAAAATTTCATTAAATTCAATGCACTAAGTTTCTCAGTACCTACTCAATTTTTGAAGCTTAAATTTGGTACAAAACCTTTTTATAGCTACTCTAGCATGATGTGAAACAAATTAGTTCAATGCTGTCACCCCTTCTACCACTCCCTATACAAAATTTCTTAACACCGCAAAAATTTCGGTTTCATCTCTACATAGTATCGTATGATTGGGCTTTACGCACAATCGTAGTCCTGTTATGTTTTTAAGCTTAATGTTATTTTATTTGTTTTTTTTTTTAAATATAACCAGCTACAATTATTCAGATGTCCTTAACGCTTTTCAACACATATAAGATCTCGAATCACGGGTTTGATTTGATCACGAGCCTGTCCCATAAAAATGGGAGTATCATGTTTTCATTCTTAATAATTTATGGTTCTGATTCCAACAACATACAAACCATTTTCTTCAAAGAGCCATTAAAGTAAGCAGATTATATATCCCACATAATGTATTACTAACTACACTCTCAAAAATTGCTTATTATTGCTATTTTTACGCGGACAAAGTCGCGGGCGTTTGCTAGTACAAAATAAATTTTAAGGGGCAAATTATATAAAATCATGACAGAATTATAATTGGGCGTAAAGCTCAATCTAGATGAAACAGAAAAGAACTTATTGTACTGGAAAATATATCACCTAAAATTCTTTCGAATAGTGAATAATGACTTTTGTATGGGAGGTGGTACAAGCAGAGGGGGAGGTTTGTAATTTTACTTTATTATTCTAGTTATAAAATATTGTGATCGACCCAGGAAAAAAAAAAATTGCAACCCTGAAATTTTTTTTTTCGCGTTTCATGACTAAATTAGCCTAAAAATGCAAAAAAAAAATCCGTCTCCGCCGTACGCCGTACATATGGACTCATATCTCCGAGACCGTTATTATTATTTATATTAGGGGAACACGTGAGAGCACTGCGGCCTTTTTTGGTCTATTGTGCGATTATTGCCCCTATACCCTACCATAACTCAATAGCTTTAGCTAATTTGAGTATCTGTAAGGGAGCCATGCTGGCTAGTTCCTCGGTGGAAATGAAACCTTTCCCCAGAAGATTATGCCTTTTTCTTGCCACTGCTTCACAGTGGCATAGGATATGTATTGTCGTTTCTGAGTCTTCGAGACAGAGACGGCAGATGTCGGTTTCAGCTAAGCCCATATTATTGAGGTGGTGGTTCACTCCACAGTGCCTCGTCAATAGGCCAATTAGAGTTCTAATATCACTCTTCCTGAATTTTAGGATATCTTCCACTTTGTTTTTTTGTGGAATGATTAGTTTTTTTGAGGTTGATAAGCCTGGAAGTCTATTCCAGTAGATTTTGTGTTCTTGTTCAACCTACTTCTTAAGTGTCGAGCTTTCATGCCCCTCCGAGACCGTTAAAGGTAGAATGTTCATTTTTGGGTGGATTGTTGATTGAGTAAGTGAGCTGTATTTTCTAAATTGGCGTCCAAAAAGGGGGGGATAAAACAAATTGTCGGCCGAATTGTTTTTTCAAATGATTATATCTTCGAAATTACTTATTGTTAAAAATTCATGTTTTTGTACCATCAAGGTGGCGTACAATTCCATCAGAATCAGCTTAGAGAGTGGCTAATTATTGTAAGGGAGAGGGTCAGAGGGTGTGCAAAGAAAAACACTTAAAAATTAATATCCTAACTATCTCTTAAGCTACGTAATTGAAACTTGAAACGTATATTAAACTGTAAATACTGTAAACTGTGAAAATACAAAAAAAAATATAACATGTTGAAATAATAATAGTGGGGGGAAATAGGCAGCATTTCAAAAATGGCGAACTTTTCAAAATTACAAATCCTTATATCTCAAAAAAGAGAAAAGATATCAAATCAAATATTTGTCAGATTGTAGAACTAGATAGTGGTTAATTTTGATAAAAATTTTAAGTTGGGTTGTGTAAGGGGACGGAGGTGATAAGCAAAAATGCCGAAAATTTTGAGTGATTTTTTTAGGGCCCTGGTGGAAGATACAAAGTCTAAATTTTGCATGTGAATACGTCTATTTGATGTACATAGAAAAATAATAATAACTTGATCCATAATTGTTATAAACCGACCCCCTTATCTAATGTGCATAAGGTGTTTCATGTGCATTGAAAAAAACACATAAACTGAAAATTTTTGAGTGAAATTTTAAGGTAGAAACATGAAAATTTGCGAAATGCATTTGAAAAAAATTCATAAATAAACAAAATATTAACTGGTTGAAAACCTTTAAAACTTCTACCCCCTCCCATACAAAATTATTTTTTCGACAATTTTTAAGAAATCAATTATCACCTAATTATTAAAAGCTATCAATTTGAAATTTTGCACAAAAACTTTTAAAACTAGTTAAAATAAAATTTCGTCAAAAGTTTTGCAATCGCGCCTGTCCTTCTACCCCCTCCCATACAAAACTATGATTTCGACCAATTTCATTAAATCAACTATTAACCAACAAACTAAAATCTACGAACTTGAAATTTTGTACAAGCACCTACACAAGAAACGAAATAAAACTGCATATCAAATTTTACGATTCCCCTACGTTCTCTACCCCCTCTCATACAAATGTTCGGTTTCGTGAATGTAAAATACGCCGAATTTTATGAAAATTCTATGCAACTTCGTCTATGAAACACATTCTATACAGAGAATATTGGACGTGATTGAAGCAATCAATTAAAAAGCTAGTAATATTCACCCACCCTTACTATTACCCCTCTTCCTCCCCTCATAAGAAACCAAACTTGCAGAAATGAATGAAATATTGTTAAATTGACAGCAGCCTTGCCCAAGAACTCCCTTTCACTTAGCCTTCCCTAACCACTCTAACCTGTATATTGGCTTTCCACTCATCCTCAACTTGTCCCAAGAATAATAAAGTTTCGCCCGACTTGTTGGCAGTTTAATTGTATAGAACACGCAGAAAGCAGTATACAAAATACTTCATGCCAAATTTAAAGTATGTAGCTTTCAGAATTTTCGACGAAATTGAACAATTTTTATCTGAATTTATTGCATTTGAATGGGAGGTGGCAGAGAAAATCAGAGAAATCACTTTACTTTGCTACAATTTTAAAGTCGATAACTCTCATATGTGCGAAGGAGAAATACTTTCCTTAAATTTCCAATACAAAAATTTGTATGGGAGGTGATAGTAGGAGCGGAGCGAAGTTCATATTTTTTTTAGTATTTATTGCAATTATTAAGAGAAAATATTTCAGCAGAATTCAAAGTTTGTACTTTTTCTAGTTTCAATGAAAATCGATTAAGTGCATTTAACAAAATTTTGCATTTGTATGGGAGGAGAAGGAATAAGAGAATCAGATCAATATTTTTGACGTTAATTATATTTACATCTTTATGCTATCACTTAATTTTCAAGTCGATAGCTGAAATGTTTTCGGAGAAAAATCAATTTCTTTAAATTTCGAAATTTCATAAAATTTGCATGGGAGAGGGAAGAATGAGTGGGGGGGGGTGTGACCCGTTCCCGAACTTGAAGTTACTTTTTTCCTCAAAATGACATACAGTGACCGACAAACGTCTACATACGACCCCTATTTTCGCTACTTGACGAGCCCCATGGTACTAATTAAAAAAGTAATGATGCAGTTATATTCTGAGTCTATTTTAATTGATATACTTATAACAAAAAAATATTTTCTCCATAAACTTTACAAGTTATTCATACATAATTAAAAACATAAGAATTATGATTGGGCGTAAAGCCCAATCATATGATACTCTAGATGACATACTTACTTACCTTTTGTTTGGGAGGTGGTAAAAACAGAGGGGGAGGTTTGTAATTTTTGTATGTAACACTGAATGTAGTCTATAAAATATTTCATGCTGAATTTAAAGTTTCTTGCTTTCATAATTTTCGAGGAAATTCAACAATTTTTGTCTGAATTTATGGTATTTGTATGGGAGGTGGCAGAGAAAGTGGAAGATTTTGGATGATTTTGAATCTGCTTATCAACTTCCTAATCACATTGCTTTGTTACAATTTTAAAGTCGATAGCTCTCATATGTTCGAAAGAGACAAATTTTTCTTGACCTTTCAATACAAAAATTTGTATGGGAGGTGGTAGAAGGAGTGAGGTGAAGGCGATATTTTTTTTAGCATTTATTAAAATTAGTAAGGGACAGATTGTGGCAAAATTTTAAGTTTCTACTTCTTCTAGTTTCTATGAAAATCGGTTAAATGCATTTACCAAAATTCTGCATTTGTATGGGAGGGGGTAGAAGGAATATCCGAATCAAAACCAAATTTTTTGACATCAATTATATTTATAATAGGATACTTTTCTCAAATTTTAAAGTTGATATCTTAGACGGTTTTGGAGAAAACTAATTTAATTGAAATTCCGAAATTTCGTAAAATTTGTATGGGAGGGGCAGAAGGAGTGAGGTAAAGTTGATAGTTTTTCGAAAATTAGTTGCAATTATAATAAAATTAATTATGACAAAAATGGGTTCATTTAACTTTGCTAGTTGCAATGCAAACCGAATAAATGGATTTTTGAAAATTGTGCATTTGTATGGGAGGTGGCAGAAGGAGTAAGGGAATCATACCAATATTTATATCATTATACTATGACCTAATTTTTAAGTCAATAGCTGGAAAGGTTTCGGAGGAAAATCGATTTTCTTAAATTTCGAAATCTCATGAAATTTGTATGGGAGGGGGTAGAAGGAGTGGGGGGATGTGTCCCGTTCACGAACTTAAAGTTACTTTTTTGCTAAAAATGACACACAACAAATTTCAGCACGATAGCTCTAAGCGTTCGAGAGTTATGTTGTAGACAGTCGGACAGACGGACAGACAGACGGACAGACGGACAGACGGATAGACGGACAGACGGACGGACAGCAACTCGGAATCGAAGTTTTTGAGCGACAACAAATATTTCTGTACCCTTGGCGGCTCTGTGCGAGCATTATTTCTTAGCATTACAAACGGTAAGGCAAACACAATATACTCTTAGATTTCATCTAGAGTATAAAAATGCATAGACAAAAGTCTACATACGGTTAGGTAAATCATTTTTATGCTACTGTGCGGTTCCATTTTATAACAGGAATTACAGTTTATCAAGTTTTGGCATTTGCGCTTCGCGTTAGGCTACAGTTTGGGCAGTTTCGATAAGGCCGCGAATAGACGAAACCCAAGGACGCGTGCCAAAAAATTGGCGGAGGACATAGAAAAACGAACAGGAACCTCGGAGCATCCAAGAATAGTTCAAAGAACATTAAATAATAATGGTTATCACAGCAGAACACCAAGCAGAAAACCCCTTGTAACCGAAAAAAATCGTAAACTTCGCTTAGACTTTGCCAAAAAGCATCTAGACAAAGTACTTGATTTTCGGAAGAAGGTTTTATTCACCGATGAATCGAAGTATAACATATTTGGAAGTGGTGGTAGAGCTAAAGTTTGGAGAAAGGAAAACACGGGAACGGACCCGAAACACCTCATTCCTACAGTCAAACACGGGAACGGACCCGAAACACCTAATTCCTACAGTCAAACATGACAGTGGCAATGTCATGGCTTAGGGTGCTTTCGTAGCGTCAGCTGTAGGAAATTTCGTGTTCATTGACGGAGTCATGGATCGCCATCTCCACAAAAACATCTTGCAACACAATTTAACGGAATCAGTCGATAAATTTGACCTTGGTGAAAGCTGGATATTACAACAAGAAAATAA
Organism: Chorisops tibialis; assembly: GCA_963669355.1. Classification (NCBI taxonomy): domain Eukaryota; kingdom Metazoa; phylum Arthropoda; class Insecta; order Diptera; family Stratiomyidae; genus Chorisops; species Chorisops tibialis. Next base: position 212,828,119 of record OY770263.1, on the reverse strand, counting down.
TCCCAAGCACACCGCTCAAATCGTGAAGGACTGGCTACTATAGTATGCTCGAAGACAACTCAATATAACCCCCATAAAGTCCTGACTTGAATGTCATCGAGCTCGTTTGGGAGCTTCTGGATCGAAAACTCAGAAAACACGACATTAGAAGTGCTACAATGCTAAAAGACAAGCTCATTGAGGAATGGGGTCAAATAACGTCTAAAATTTGGTCGCATCAATGCCAAGACGCTTGGAGGCAGTTATAGATGCCCATGCTGGGTCAACAAAATATTAATATTAAGTTTTGAAACAAAATGTAAATTACTTAATGAAGTTTTTGGTGGATCTCATGATCGTTCGTAGAATTTCGTCAATGCTATTTCTTAGTTTTTTTATGAATAGATTGTTAAGTTTATATTGGAGAAAAGATTTTTTTTTACATGTCAATAAAAATAGATTATAAACAAGACTAGATCATTACTTTTTCAAATAGTGCTGTTGGACTCGTCAAGCAGCGAAAATAGGAGCCATATGTAGACTTTTGTCGGCCACTGTATGTCAAATTTCAGCACGACAGGTCAAAGCTTTCGAGAGTTATGTTGTAGACAGACGGACAGACGGTCACTCGGAATCGAGGTTTCTGACCGATAATAAATATTTCCGTACCCTTGGCGGCTCTGTGCGAGCATTATTTCTCAGCGTTACAAACGGTAAGGCAAACACAATATACTTTGAAATTTCATCTAGAGTATAAAAATAGATTCCAAATCTATTGATCGCAAAGCTGCCAGCTAGAATCAAGTATTATTTCATATCCATTATCAATTGATTATCGATTGTAGATACCATTTTATCTCATGACTTACCCGGACAATAATCTTCACAGTTTAAAACATTAGTAGACCTCACAAATGAAATTATTGCCAATTAATGAAAGCTTTATTTAAAACCGGAGGCATATTTCCTTTACTCATTTAATACGCGTGGAACTCTATGAATAATAATTATTAATTAATCAATTGCCGAGTGTAAAATGCTAATTCGATAAATTTATCACTTAATCCCGAATCGAATTTGTCATCAGGAGCAATATGAAGCAATATATTGGACAGCCCAAGGGAATTATTTAAATCATAATTCAATGACATGGACGTCATCGGAAATATATTGCAAGTTATGGAGTTGTAATTTTATCTGTGGCCTAATAGGACTACTCACACACACTCAAAAATGTATTGGTATTATAATTTGATACAACTAGGATGTAATTATACTCCAGATGAAACTTGAGAGTAATATAAGATTGTCACAAAGTGTATAACGCTAATAGATATGCCTCGGAGAAAAAATGATAGAGAAGTTCATATCATCACTTAAAAATCTCAAAACCGAATGTTCATCCGACCGTCCGTCCGTAAGCTCTCTCTCTCTATCTTATACAATATGACAAAATTTCACAACTTTATGAAAAGTCGATTTTCTTGAAGAGTATGAATGCTACTGATGTACAATTTAAAACATGTCAATTGCATGATTATACTCTAGATGAAATCTGAGAGTATATTGTATTTGCCTTACCGTTTGTAACGCTAAGAAATAATGCTCGCACAGAGCCGCTAAAGGTGCAGAAACATTTGTTGGTGCTCAGAAACCTCGATTCCAAGTGAGCGTATGCATGTATGTCTGTCCATCTGTTTGTCCGTCTGTCTACAAAACGACTCTCGAAAGCTTTAAAATTTGTAATATCTCATTTTTAGCAAAAAAAGAAACTTTAAGTTCGTGAACAGACCACGTCCCTCACTCCTTCAACCCTCTCCCATACAAATTTCATGAAATTTTGAAATTGGAATTAAATGATTTTTCTTTGAAACAGTCAAAGCTATCCACTTGAAGCTTTGTGAAAAACATAATGATAGAAATATCATTGACGAAGATCCATTTGATCCGTATACTTCTTCTACCCCTCACATACAAATACATAATTTTGGTAAATGCATAATATCGATTTCCATTAATTAAAACTAGGAAAAGTATAAACTCAAAATTTTCCCAGAATTTAGAAAAAAAATTACCCCACTTCACTCCTTTTATCTCGTCCGATACAAATATCTAAATTCAAGAAAATCATTTCCCCTTCGAACATATGAGAGCTATCGACTTTGAAATTGAAAAAAAGGATAATGATATGGATGTTAATAAGCAATTTCAAAATCATCTAAAACCATCCACATTCTCGGCCACCTCCCATACAATTGCAGCAATTCCAATTTCAGGAAAACTTTGTCCAATTTCTTTGAAAATAATGAAAATTTAAAATCTTAAATTCACCACGAAAAATGTTGCATGCCACGTTCGTTGTCATATACAATAGCTATAAAACTGCAGCCTCTGCTTCTCCTATATAAAAGTCACTATTTACTATTCGAAAGAATTTGAGATGACACATTTTGCGGTACGTTAAACTTTTTTTCCCATTTCATCTAGAGTAAGTTTACGCCCAATCATAATTCTGTTATGGTTAAAGTTATTTTTTAAAAAATACCCACTTCTTCTACCATCTCCCATACAAACCGAACAATTCCACTGAATTCAATACAATCTAATTTTCTTACTAACTATTAAATATTTGAAGCTTAAATTTTTTATGAAACATGTTGATAGCAACTCTAGTATGATGTAAAAAATTACTTCAACCCATTCAACCACACCTTGCACAGAATTTCCTAAAATTACGAAAATTTACATTTCATCTAGGTAAGTATTACATGATTATAATTATAATTCTGTCATTTTACTTTATTATTCTAATAATAAAGTATTATGATCGACACAGAAAAAAAAAAATTTGCTACCCTGAAATTTTGCTTCTTCGCGTTTCATGACTAAATTAGCCTAAAAATGCAAAAAAAATCCGTCCCACCGTCGCCGTACATATCTCCGAGACCGTTAAAGGTAGAATGTTAATTTTTGGGCAAATTATTGACTGGGAAAGTAAGCTCCAATTTTAAAATTTTGGGGAGTGTTAGGTTCAAGGGGGAGACGGGGGGAGGGAAAGAGTAAAAAACTACGCTATCTCCACCAGGAATGCAGATAGGAAGCTGAAAATCAGCAGAGATATAAAGAGGGTTGTGGGACAAACTCTAAAAATTATTTCATTTTTTTTATTCATTGCCGTCCGAAAGGGGGGGGGGGGCAAACAAATTGTCGGCCGAATTTTTTTTAAATGATCATATTTTCCAAATTACTTATCATAAAAAAATACAAGGAAAAACATAACAGGGCTACAATTGCGCGTAAAGCGCAATCTTACGATACTCTAGATGGAATAGATTTTTTTGTGATCCCAAGAAATTTTGTATGGGGAGTGTTAGAAGGGATGATAGCATTGAACTAATTTTTTCGCCATCATGCTAAAGTATGTAGCTATGAAAATGTTTTATACAAAATGCTTACTCCAAAAATTGAATGGGAACTGAGAAAATTAGTGAGTTAGATTTAGTGAAAATGTGCAGTTTCTATGGGAGGGGGTAGAAAGAGTGGGGGGATTTTAATGATTTTTTCAGAAATAGCTAGGAATATTATAAAATTGGCATCCCTTAAATTTCAGACTAGTGCCATTCATACTTTTCAAGAAAATCGATTTTTTGTAAAGTTGTGAAACTGTGTCATATTGTATGGGAGGGGGTAGAAGCAGTGAAGCAAATCAAATATTTTTTTTTCATCTTAGTAATAATATTAATTAAATATTTATTACAAAATATGAGCTCAACAAATGTTATATGTTCTGAGAAAATCGGTTTAGAGCATTTCAGGAAAAAGTGTAGTTTGTATGGGAGGGGGTGGAAGGAAAGGGAGGAAACAGATAATTTTTCTACTGTAGATTTAGATTATTAAAAAAGTAATACATACCAATATTCAGACCAATAGCTTCTATACTTTTTGTGTAAATCCATTTATTGTCAAATTGCGAAATTGTGTCATTTTGTATGGGAGGGGGTAGAAGGGGTGAAGCTAATCATCTAATTTTTTTTTGACCTTACTTTTTCGTCAAAAACGACGTGTACAAAATTTGAGCTTTCTAGCTCAACGCGTTCTCAAGCTAGAGAGCGCACGGACGGACGGACGGACGGACGGACATCCGGTTTTGAGATTTTCGAGTGATAATATTAACTTCTGTATCATTCATTTTTTTCTCCGAGCCTTATTTCTTGGCGTTACAAACCTTAGAGCGAACTTATAATACTCTCAGATTCCATCTAGAGTATAAACACTTACAATGAATATCTCGACTATCTCTTGAACTATGTACTTGAAACTTAAAATGTATACTAAGCTATACTAGCAGAATATGAAATAAATATAACATGTGAAAATAATAGTAGTGGGAGGAAATGGGGAGCATTTAAAAAATGGCGCACTTTTCAAAATTACAAATCATTATATCTAAAAATTCAGTACAGATATCAAAACGAAAATTTGTCAAATTGTAGAACTACATAATGGATAATTTTGGTAAGAAATTTAAGTTGGGAGGTGTAAAGGGAGGGAGGTGGTAAACAAAAATGTCCAAAATTTTGAGTAAATTTTTTGGGCTCTGGTGAAAAGTACAAATTTAAAATTTTGCATATGGGTACATCCATTTGATATACATAGAAAAAAATAATAATTTGTTCCACAATTGTAACAAACCGAGCTCCCCCCCCCGGCCTAACATGCACAAGGTGTTTCATGTTCATTGAAAAAAACGTATAAACTGAAAATTTTAGAAACTTAAAAAATTACGAAATGCATTAAACAAAATTCCTAAATATACGAAATATTAACTAATCGATTACCTTCAAAACTTCTACCACCTCTTATACAAAATTATTTTTCTCGACCATTTTCAAGATCAATTAACACCTAAATATTAAAAGTTATCAATTTAAAATTTTGCATACAAGCTTCTAAAAATATTTCAAACGAAATTGCGTCAAAAGTTTTGAGATCGCGCTTGCCCTTCTACCCCCTCCCATACAAAAGTAGGATTTCTACCAATTTCAATAAATCAACGAATAACCTACAAACTAAAAGCTACGAACTTGAAATTTGGTACAAGCATCTTACAATGGAAATGAAATAAAATGTCATCACAAATTTTACGATTCCCATATCCGCTCAAAATACACCGAATTGTATGAAAATTCTATGCAACTTCGCCTATGAAATCCATTCTATACCGAAAATATTCACGTCCGATATTTATACTCTAAATGAAATCTGAGAGTATATTGTGTTTGCCTTACCGTTTGTAACGCTAAGAAATAATACTCGCACAGAGACGCCAAGGGTACTTGCTGTTGCTCAAAAATCTCGATTCCGAGTGACAGTCTGTCCGTCTCTCTGGCCGTCTGTCTGCAACATAACTCTCGCAAGCTTTGACCTATCGTGCTGAAATTTTTCATATATCATTTTTATCAAAAAAGTAACTTTAAGTTCGTGAACGGGCCACATCCCCCCACTCCTTCTACCCTCTCCCATACAAATTTCATGAAATTTCGAAATTTAAAAAAAAATGGATTTTTCTCCGAAATCGTTTCAGCTATTGTGTTCAAAATAAGATAATAGTATTATAATGTGAATATCATTACTGTCAAATAAATTTGATCTGATCCCCTAACTCTTTCTACCCCCTCCCATACAATGCACAGTTTTCAAAAATGCATTTATTCGGCTTGCATCGCAACTAGCAAAGCTAAAAGAACCAATTTTTGTCAAAATTAATTTTATTACAATTGCAACCAATTTTGTAAAAATTGGCAACTTCACCTCAGTCTTTCTACCCGCTCCCATACAAATTTCACGAAATTTCAGAATTATTTTTCTCAAAAATCTCCAAGGCTATCAACTTTAAATTTTAAGAAAAGTATACTATTACAAGTATCTATGATGCCAAAAAATTCGATTTTGATTCGAATACTCCTTCTACCCCCTCCCATACAAATGCTTAATTTTGGTAAATGCATTTAATCGATTTTCATTGAAACTAGAAAAAGTACAAGCTTAAAATTTTGCCACAATTTGTCCATTAATAATTGCAATAAATGCTAAAAAAATATGAACTTCACTTTACTCTTTCTAATTCGAAAAGAACGCACTGCACTCAGCTCCATTAACACCGAAATTGTATCTACGGTATGTGGATGACACCTTCATCATTTGGCAATATGGGAAAGAAGAGCTCGACAAATTTTTGGCACACCTGAACTCACACCTCGAGAAAATTAAGTTCACCATGGAAACAGAAAGCAACGGGAAACTGCCATTCTTGGATGTACTCGTAGAAAGGAATGATACGTCGCTAAGCTTCGAGGTATATAGGAAACCAACTCACACCAACAGATATCTCCACGCTCATTCACATCACCACCCAAGCCAGAAAACAGGCGTACTGAAGACCCTAATACTCAGACCTCGACGTATAACTGAAGGAAATCCGGGCAGTCTACGAAAGGAAAAGGAACAGTTGAATCGGGCATTCATAGCAAATGGATACAAAGCGAGCGAAATGAATAAGGCGTGGAAACCGAAGCATCCAAGAACAACAGAAGGAGAAGACACTGAAGAAGAAAATGCAGACAAACGATGGGTAAATTACCTTACATCCAGGGCACGACGGATAAGATAGGAGAAATTCTTCGAAAATCAAACATCAAGACAACATTCACTACAACGACTACTATCCGAGGAATTTTAGGAAACCAGAAGGACAAAAAACCATTGAAGCCTGAAGGGGTATACAAAGTACCGTGCGGCTCATGCGATAAAGTATACATAGGAGAAACGGGACGCACAGTCCAAACAAGGATCAACGAGCACCAACGATGCACACGGAAAAACCAGATACAGTCATCAGCGATCGTGGAACATGCAACAACAGAGGACCATCCAATCGATTTCGACAATGTGCAAATTCTGGCCAGGACAAATCAATATTATCAACGAATAGTATGAGAAGCAATAGAAATTTCAAAACATCCACAGAACTTCAACCGAGACACCGGATACAAGTTATCAGCAGTTTGGCTACCTGCCTTAAAATTTGGTAAGAACAAAATCCGTACCCACAAATTCTTAACTAATTTAACTACCTGATATTAATTAATTAACTAATTTCACATTAATTAGCCTTCCTTCTTTATAATGATTGTGTTTTTTAATTGTGATCAATTTGATAAAGGTCTCAGCAGAGACCGACACGTCACGAATAATAAAGCGTAACAGTGTAAAATCCGGAAATCTTTTCTTTCAATTCGAAATGCACTGTGAAAACATTCACCAAACCATGAAAGCTACAAACTTTAAATTCAGCATGAAACATTTTGTATACTACGTCCGGTGTTATATACAAACATTACAAACCTTCCCCCTCTGCCTTTACGACCTTCCATACAAAAGTCACAAAACACTATTTGAAAGAATTTAAGATGACATATTTTCCGGTATAATAAACTGTTTCCTAATTCATCTAAAGTATCATATGATTGGGCTTTACGCCCAATCATAATTCTGTTATGTTTTCTGTATAGAATGGATTTCATAGACGAAGTTGTATAGAATTTTCATGTATTTTGAGCAGGTAAGGGAATCGTAAAATTTGTGATGAAATTTTATTTCAAGCAATCAATTAAAAAACTATTAATTTTCACCCACCTTTACCATCATTGTGAAAATTCCGAAGAAGGGCGACCTTCGGAATTGTGGCAATTGGCGTGGTATATGTCTACTTACTGCCGTATCAAAAATTATGGCTAAGGTAATTCTCAATAGGATTAGTGATGTCGTCGAGAGCACCCTCGAAGTTTATCAGGCTGGATTCCGTAAAGAGTCGTCTTGTACCGACCACACAAATACCCTACGGATAATATTAGAGCAGTCAGACGAAATGGGTTCGCCACTACATCCCATGTTTGTGGACTTCGAAAAGGCTTTCGACAGCGTTAAGCGAGATTACATATGGAATGCTTTGCGTAGGAGAGGTATTCCAGATAAGGTCATAGCTATGATTAAAGAATCCTACGAAGATGCTTCGCGTCTTGCATAGAGGAGAGCTGTCCGAGAGCTTCCCTGTGCGAACGGGTGCCAGACAAGGCTGCATATTATCACCAGCCCTGTTTCTGGTGGTAATAAATGACATCTTGAAAGCTGCACTGGAAGGTGGGGAAGTTAAAGGTCTTCAATGGAGACTATTTAACATCTTAAGTCACCTTGATTATGCTGATGATGTGTGTTTGCTTGCACAGAACCGTTCAGACTTTGAGTCAAATGTTCGCTCGTTGATTTCTAAATGCAAAGAGGAAGACGTCGGGTTGGTTGACCATGTAATACATGGAAGTGAGCAGTTGAGCAGGAGGCCAGAGGAGTAAACAAGTCCTGGCAACAGCTTAAGGCCGACGCTCAGGATCGCGCCTTGCGGAAGAGAGTTGTTTCTGTCCTATACCCCTATAAAGGGTCTTAACTGGAATTTGAATGACCTTTACTATCACCTCTCCCCCTTCCCTTATAAAAACTCAAAATTGCGTAAACGAATGAATGTACTGGAGCTATTAATCGTTTCCGCAATTAAGTTTTAAATTGACAACAGCCCTGCTCAGGAGCTCCCTTACACTTAGTCTTCCCTAACCACTCTAACCTGCATATTGACTTTCCACGCATCCGCAGCTTGTCGCAAGAATAATAAAGTTGCGCCCGACTTGTTGGCAGTTTATTTTTTTATTCTCGGGTGGTTCCTTTTTATTTTTATATTTTTCTTAGTTCAATTATTTGGGCTGCACCTACAATACCGCGGAATTGTGGGAGATTTGTGACTTCCTCCAGGAAGGAACCTTGTCTTCTTCTCGTACTAATCGACAGAGTTATTGGTAACATGCCGTTTTTTTGTGCCATTGCTTAGACTGAGTCATCATCATTAACATTAATTTTTTTTTTCCTTAATGCGCATAAAGGGAAAAGGAAAAAAAATTTAAAACAAATTTTAATTTGCTGGTTTTTTCCTTTCTCTCTGAGGGATGGGGACAGCAGAACCACCCACAGCCAATTCTGCAAGTCCTTGAAGCGACAAATGAACACTCACCAGATCAAGGGCTTATCAATGATACGAAAATGGGTACAACGCTTTAGATATGGACGAATTCTATGGTGATGGCGGTTGGCATTCGAAAACAGACCATCATTGAATAACGGTGGAATAGATGGGGTCACTCGGTCAATACTCCGCCAATCAATGATCGATTTTAAAATCGAGCATTATAACATCCAAATCTTAGGCTGGACCGAGGTGATGTGGACAGGATCGGAAGAATAATGAATTCTGAGCGAAAATATCATTCTGTATGTTGGTTATGAGTGTGATGCCAAAAATAATGTAGCGGTCGTCTTTACACTTAGAACGGGAACACAAAAATCAACATAAGACATCTTGGGTTTTTCCTGATGGTGTTACTTAGAACCAAATCAACCATTTGGAAATAAGTCGCCAATGGAGAAGATGTCTCCTCGATGTGCGAGAAAAGTTTGGTGCTAACGTGGAGCGATCACCACTTGATGGTTGTCTGCTTGAGATTATGCACAGTAGTTATCCGACAGCCTCAAAATCTTCAAACAAAACGCAGGCTTAAAGTGGTTAAACAAGAAGACCCCACGAAATATGAATGTACTACAATTCTACGCGAAAAGTCATCCACATTGGGCGGATATGAAATGCGCACACTGGACGCTAATTGGGAGGCAGCAGAAACACATTTCTAACTAGTGCTAAAGAATCTGTGAGATATGTGCAAAGCGGTGAGAAGCCCTGGATGTTGCAAGATACTTGGGTTGGCGACTGAAAAAAACAAAATTGGCAATCACAACCCAGCTCGATATCAACCAAAGAATTCCTAACTTGAGATGGAACTGTCGCGATGAAGGCAGTTAGACACGATAGAACATTTAAGATCTGGGCAATAAGGTGGAATCTGCAGCTTACTTTGACATAGATTTGCTTTTGAAAATTATGAAACATATGACCAATAGGAATTTCAAAGTCAACCATCTGGTGAATGATTTCAACGGAATTCTTTTTTAATGAGCACCAGCTACGGCGATGGAAGGAATATTTTTCTGCAATTTTAAATACCTTGTCAGAGGAAAATATTCTGGAAAAAGAAAAATTTCCAAACATCCAACCGCAATAGTCCTAGGAATGATCCCCCACAGATAAGAAATAAACAATTTCTGCCATTCGGTCAATGACGTGAAAGTAAGCGACAGGTACAGACGAACTACCAACCAAACTCTTCAAAGTGAACCCTGAAATACCAGTCCCCACTGACGTTTGTATTGAATGATGATATCCGGTTGACTGGGAAGAGGGCTTTATTGTGCAAATCCCTAGTATTTTGGCAATTGGCGTTGCATATGTCTAATTACTGCCGCATCGAAAATTATGGCTAAGGTAATTCTCAATAGGATAAGTGATGCCGAATTTTATCTGGATGGATTTCGTGTACAGACCATGCAAATTCCCTAGGGATAATATTAGAACGGTCCACCAAAATGGGTTCGCCACTCATCTCATGTGGACTTCGAGAAGATTTTCGACAGCGTTAAGCAAGATTACATGTGGAATGCTTTGCATAGGAAAGGAGTTCTAGGCAATATGATTAAAAATTCCTAATAAAATTCGAGATGCTGACTATTATATTGAGGAGAGTTGTCCGAGAGCTTTCCTGTGTGAACGGATTTCAGAGGCATATTATCCCCAGCCCTGTTTTTTGTGTTAATAAATGTTATCTTGGAAGCTGTACTGGAAGGTGGAAAAGATAATTAGGGACTCTTTAACACCTTGAGTCACCTTGATTATGCTTATGATGTATGTTTGCTTGTGGACAACTATTTGGGCTTAGAGTCGAATGTTCGCTCGTTCCATTTTAAATGAAAAGAGGGGGGACTGACAATAAATGTGCCTAACACCAAGTACATGCACACGTTGCATCATAAGTACACCGAATGTTTTTAACCAACAAGATGTGGAAGAGGAAGCCTGAGGAATGAATAAGCTGTGGTAACAACTAAGGGTGCCCAGGATCGCGCCTTGTGAAAACGAACTGTTTCTCTCCTATGTCCCTATAGAAAGCTTAACAGGAAATTGATTGATTTTTTTCTTTACGATGCTGTAGTACTGCACAATACACTTGAATTTCACATCTATATGAACTCCAACATGAAAAATACTAATTTAAACTTTAAGCAAATTTTACCACAATCATTTCAAGAATTCTCATTTCGCTACGTTTCGCTCGTTATTTATTAAAATAGGCTTTCTTCCCGTCATTCACATGAAATCCCATCGAAAATGAAGCAAGGGCTAAAACTACAAGAAATAATAATTACGATATCCTGTATACCGCAAACGACGAACATAGAAAGTCTTTTTACATCCCATTTACTTATTGCAATTTTAATGAGGTCTTTAGCCTAGCTTAGTTAATGGACGTCGTCGCTACATTAATTTCATACCGGTCGTTCGCTGTGAGTATAATCTCAATAGCGTAAGTGTACCCGAAAAGAAAAGCGTCGAGATTACGCTCGGTACACACCTGAGTTGGCTGAAAAGCGAAAGCTTCGGATAAGTATATCTTGGATACAATTTTCAGCCTTCCCTCTATCCTTACTTTCTGGCCTTAGCACTAAGTAAACTTCTGAAAAACATCATCCCCTTGACGCCTCGACGAGCGGTACGAACGGCACGAAAAGACACTGTTAAGTGTCTTCAGATGTTCAGCAAAGCATAAGCAGATGTTAATAAAACCCTTGAGATATGTATAGAGAAGACTGGCAAAGAGGGATACAAGTGAAAGGGACGAAATAATAACCATATTTCTAGCGGGTGGACATCAGCCGTAATCGCCATCTCAGTAATCCGTGGATACCTATGAGCTATGTACTTAGAGTATTGTGATAGTTCATCTTTCGGAAGGTAGTCTTGGAGCGTTTTTCAATTTTTCTCTCAGAAATTTTTTCGCTAAACCAAATTACATCCACCATCGTGCCATTCCGTTTTATGTAGATTATGGGGGACTTGACAAAGGACTTTCGTCGTGGCAGTAAGATACAACGTAATATAAAATTGACCTTGTGGAAATTTGAACTATACCGGTGGTATTATTAGCTTATCTTGTTGCTGTCGTTTCTACTGCAACATTAGTAGCTAACAAACTTACTAATACAAATTGTTTTCGCCGCAGTACGACTAACGAGGCGAAAACGGGTGCTACACGGATAAGCTTCAGCAGAAATCGTTGTGACATTTAAATTAATTAAAATGGCGAGATTGTATCTCATATTTATTTATGATAGTAAAAATTTTTACAGATTAAATTCATTCTAAATTCTAAATTTTTGAGTTTGGCTGTCAATTAATTTAACGTTATACACGATAAAATCTTAACCTTGTTTTTTTTTTTTTTACAGAATGACCTGTGTTATAGGCAATTTCGGCCTTTATGTGCAATGCACAAACTCAGTCATTGGGGGAAGGAATGGGATTAGGAAGGTAGGGGAAGAAGAGTGGGAACGACCGTAACGAGTGGATAAGCTGATATATGTATATTTGTCAGTTGTACTGGCTGCAACTGACAAATATTTGCAGATGTTATGGGGGACTAAATGATAGAAAGCGAACAGAAACCATCTACTGAGTATCTAGGCCTTCTTGAAGTGGAACTGATTTACTTTTACACCATAATCGAACCCACGACCTATTGACTGAAAAGCACGCTGCCCACTACGCCACGGAAGCCTGTTTGCTTTTGTTTACAATTAATAGAAAGAAATATCTTCCTTTTAAGTTGGACTTGTGTTAACGAGCGTTCTCAATTCGCCATGCTAAACAACCAGTACCGAGACAATTTCACGAATGGGGCATAACAAAGCTTGTAACAGATTAGGGTTTTATGTGGCCTGATCCTGCTACAGATATGTATAAAGGAGGTTATCCAGGTTGGATAACACATCCTGCGGCAGGCCCAGGAGCTTTGGGGTGGAAAAGGGAACCTGAAAGGTCGACCTTCCTGTTCGTGCTGCACATAGCAAAAGCAGAACCTCGAGAAGATACGAGCAACAAATGGGTAGCCATCCCAGGGCTCCCATCGTGAGCTCTACTCACAACTCATTACGACCAGAAAACTTACACTAAACATGAATTTAAGAATATAAAATAAAAGTTCAATAAACCATTGTGTGCAATCCGCATCAAAGCAAAATTCTTTAATGTTTGGCTTATTAATATCCACGTCCCATAGGAGGAGAAAGACGATGAAGTTAAAGACGATTTCTACTGCAATTCAGAATTAACATCCGACTTCCTTCCATCGAACGTTATTAAAATAGTATTAGGTTACTTTAACGCGAAAGTGGGCAAAGAAGAACCTTACATAGAGACAATTGCAAGGCACAGTTTCCATGATATTAGTAACGACAATTTCAATTAAATTTGTTTTCTTCAAAACTGTCAAAGCTATCAACTTTAAAATTTGAGAACAGTATACTATTTTCAATATAATTGTTGTCAAAAAATTGGGTTTTGATTCGGATATTCCTTCTACTCCCTCCCAAACAAATGCAGAATTTTAGTAAATGCATTTAACCGATTTTCATAGAAACTAAGAGAAGTAGAATCTAGGGTATAGCCTAATGGGTAGCGTATTGGTCTTGTAATGCGAAGGTCGTGAGTTCAAATCTCGGTCGACGCAATATATAATTCCAGCACATTGCCTGCTTGTATATACTTTGGTCATCTCAATCTACGAAAATAAAAATTTCGTAGACAGAGGGTTGTGCGAAGGGCTAACAACCCTTCCACAATAAGTAATGAAAAATGTTAAGGAACCTGAATGTCAGGAGGCCAAGGTCCGATATGGGCTGTAGCGCCATTGTAGAAGTAGAAGAGAAGTAGAAGTAGAAACTTGAAATTTTGCCAAAATTTATCCCTTAATAGTTGTAATAAATGCTAAAAAAATATTGCCTTCACTTCACTCCTTCTACCACCACCCATATAAATTTTTGTATTGGAAGTTCAAGAAAAGTTTTTCTCCTTCGAGCTATCGACTTTGAAATTGTAACAAAGCAATATGATTAGGATGCTGATAAGCACATTCAAAATTATCCAAAATCTCCCACTTTCTCTGCCACCTCCCATACAAATACCATAAATTCCGACAAAAATTGTTCAATTTCCTCGAAAATTATGAAAGGAAGATACTTTAAATTCAGCATGAAATATTTTTTATATTATGTTCAGTGTTACACACAAAAATTACAAACCTCCCTCTCTGCTTTTACCACCCTCCAAACAAAAGGTAAGTAAGTATTTCATCTAGAGCATCATATGATTGGACTTTACGCCCAATCGTAATTCTGTTATTTTTATACTCTAGATGAAATCTGAGAGTATTAAAAGTTTGCCACAAAGTTTGTAACACTAAGAAACAAGGCTCGGAAAAAAATAACTGATACAGAAGTTCATAAAATCACTCAAAAATCTCAAAACCGGATGTCCGTCCGTCTGTCCGTCCGTGTCCTCTCTAGCTTGAGAACGAGTTGATCTAAAAAGTTCAAATTTTGTACGCGTCTTTTTTGACAAAAAAGTAAGGACAAGTTCGTGAATGGGCCAAATCGCTCCACCCCTTCTACCCCCTCCCATACAAAATGACACAATTGCGCAATTTGACAATAAACGGATTTGCTCGAAAAGTATAAAAGCCGTTGGTTTCAAATTTGGAAAATATCACTTTTATGATGATATCAATCTATCATATAAAAATTATGCGTTTCCTATTCCTTCTTCTACCACCTCCCATAAAAACTGTACTTTTTCCAGAAATCCTCTAAACCAATTTACTCAGTGCGTATAAAATTTAGCGAGCTGAAATTTTGCACTAAATATTTATTTTGAATTATTAGTAAGATCAAAAAAAATTAGACATTAAGTTTCACCCCTTCTACCCCCTTCCATACAAAATGACTTAATTTCTCAATTCGATAATAAACGGATTTTTTCAAAAAGCATGAAAGCTATTGATCTGAAATTTGGGATATATTACTTTTATAATAATTTCAATCTGCTGTATAAAAATCTGTTGAGTCCTCCTCCTCCTTCCACCACCTCCCATACAAACTGCACTTTTTTATGAAATACTCTAAATAAATTTACTCTGTACGTATGAAATTTATCGAGCTGAAATTATGAACTAAATAATTATTTAGAATTATTAGTAAGACCAAAAAAAATTAGGCAATTAGCTTCAATCTTTTTACCACCCTCTATACAATTTGACACAGTTCAACAACTTTACAAAAAGACGATTTTCGGGAAAAGTATGAATGCTACTGATCTGCTATTTAAAACATGTAAATTAAATGATATTTACAGTTATTTGTAAAAACGTCATTAATAAATTCACACTCCTTCTACCACCTCCCATACAAACTGCACAATTTCACTTAATCCAATACACTAATTTTCTCAGTACCTATTAAATTATTGAATCCTAAATTTGGAATACAACATTTTGATAGCAACCTTCGACTGATGTGAAAAAATTAGTTCAATGTCGTCACCCTCTCTACCACTTCCCCGACAAAATTTCATAAAATAAAAAAAAAATCCTCTCTCATCTAGAGTATCGCACGATTGGGCTTTACGTCCAATCGTAGTCCTGTTATGTTTTTTAAAATGGCTTTGCTCTCTTCATCAACCGAGTCTTCCTATCGCTTGCGTGGTTTGCCTACTGGCCGTTTACCACTCGCTTTGCCTTTAAGAGCACGTTTGGGGATTCTTCTGTCTACCATTCGCTCTACATGGCCAGCCCACTGCAGTTTACGTAGCTTGATGAACGTTGAAACTTTTGGCTCGTCGTAGAGTTGATACAACTCATGGTTGTATCTTATTTGCCACTCCGTTCCTTTCTTCACAGGTCCCAAAATTCTTCGGAGGATATTTCTTTCGAATGCGTGAACTACTTTTTTGGAAATTCGCGTCTCGCGTCTCACTGTCATAACAGAGCACAGGTCGTATAGTTTTATAAATCCGCAGCTTATTGTTCCTGTGCACTTTCTTGGAAGTACCGAATAATACGTCTTATTTGCAAGTATTATCCGTCGTTTGATTTCGTCTGATTTATTACCGTCTTTGGCTAGGTTAGCCCCAAGATATATGAAGTTGTCCACACTCTCCAAAACTCTTGGAAGTGGTTGTACAAAATTTCAAATCAATAGCTTTCACTTATCACCAAGATAAGTGAATTCTTAGAATTGGTCGAAAAAATACTTTTGTATGGGAGGGAGAAGAAATTTTAGCCGTATTCGCCCAGTCAATATTTTAAACGTCTATGCACTTTTTATACTCTAGATGAAATCTGAGAGTATATTGTGTTTGCCTTACCGTTTGTAACGCTAAGAAATAATGCTCGCACAGAGCCGCTAAGGGTACAGAAATATTTGTTGTTGCTCAAAAACTTCGATTCCGAGTTGCTGTCTGTCCGTCTGTTTACAGCATAACTCTCGAACGCTTTGAGCGATCGTGCTGAAATTTGTTGTGTGTCATTTTTAGCAAAAAAGAAACTTTAAGTTCGTGAACGGGCCACATCTTCCTACTCCTTCTACCCCCTCCCATACAAATTCCACGAAATTTCGAAATTTTCAGAAATTGATTTTCCTTTGAAACTATTTAAGCTATCGTTTTGAAATTTGGATCAAAGAATTATGATATAGATGCTATTAATATGACTGAATATTGATCCGATCCCATTACTCCTTCTACCCTCTCCCATACAAATGCATAATTTTGAAAAAAATGCAGTTTTTCGATTTTCATTGAAACTAGTAAAGTTATAAAAACGACTTTTTCCAGAAATAATTTTATTATTACTCCAATCAGCATTGAAAAAATTATCAACTTCACCTCACTCCTTCTACCCCCTCCCACACAAATTTCACGAAATTTTGAAATTTAAATTAAATTATTTTTCTTCGAAACTGTTAAAGCTATCAACTTCATATATCGCATAAAGTATAAAAATAGAAATATCAATAACGCGAAAAAAAATTGTTTTGATCCTTACACTCCTTCTACCCCCTCCCATACAAATGCATAATTTTTGTTAAATGCATTATATCGATTTCCATTGAAACTAGAAAAATTACAAACTTAAAATTTTGCCAGAATTTGTTTTTTAATAGTTGCAATAAATGCTGAAAAAAAATTATCAGCTCAGCTTCACTCCTTCTACCCCCTCCCATATAAATATCTGTATTATAAATTCAAGAAAGGCATTTCTCCTTCGAATATATGAGAGCTGTCGAATTTGAAATTGAATCAAAGCATAGTGATAAGGGTGATGATAAGCAGTTTCAAAATCATCTAAAACGTTCCACTTCCTCTGCCACAATTTCTGGAAAACTATGTCCAATTTCTTTAAAAATAATGAAAACTAAAAATTTTAAATTCCGCACGAAACATTTTACATGCCATTTTCGGTGTCACATAGGAGAAATACAAACCTCCCCCTCTACTTCTACCACCTCCCATGCAAAGTCTCTACTCACTATTCGAAAGAATTTGAGATGACATGTTTTCCGGTATATTAAAGTCATTTGCATCTCATCTAGAGTATCATATGATTGGGCTTTAAGCCCAATCGTAATTCTGTTATGTTTTTTAAATGGGTTTTGCACATTTTAAAACATATAGCTTAAAACTACAATCAAAAAAATTTGAGCTTTTATGGTTTTTTTATTTCACATGAAGCATCGTGCTAGTTAAGGGCCTCCTTCGGAGGATAACATTTAATTAATTTTAATGTCTATCAAATGGATATATGGACGTGCATGAATCTTTTACGGCAGTCCTAAAAAAATTGCTCGAAATTTTTGATTTTTTGGCCCATCGCCTCCCTCCCCACACACCCTTTAATTTACCAATTTTTTTGTCTAAATTATAGGATATATATGTAGTTCTACAATCTGACAAAATTTCAATTTTGAGGCTTCCGTGGCGTAGTGGGCAGAGTGCTTGCTTTTCAGTCAATAGGTCGTGGGTTCGATTCCCACTCCAGACGGGATTTTTTTTAAGCGCAAATTTTTCAGTTGCTACTGGTGATAAAAAATTATTCGAAATAAAATGGGCAAACGGTATAAAAGTGAAACAGTTCCACTTCAAGAAGGCCTAGATACTCAGTAGATGGATTCTTTTCGCTTTCTATCATTCAGTCCCCCATAACATCTGCAAATATTTATCAGTAGCAGCCAGTACAACTGAAAAATATATATCAGCTTCTCCACTCGTTACGGTTGCTCTCACTCCTCTTCCCCTACCTTCCTAAGTCCCATTCCTTCCCTCCATGACTGTGTTTGTGCATTGCACATAAAGGCCGAAATTGCTTATAACACAGGTCATTCCGTAAAAAAAAACGTCTGCATTGTATGTATTTTGAGATACAACGGTTGGAAATTTTTAAAAGTGCACAATTATTGAAATGCTCCGCAAATGATATATTGTTTTCATATTGCGCTAGTACAGCTTAACACATGTTTCAAGTTTCAATTAAATAGCTTACAAGATAGTCGAGATATAAATATTTAAGTATGTTGCTTTACACCCCTCCTGACCTGTGTGGTTATGATTGTGGTTGACTTTTAAACCGCCTCTTTGGACGTAAAATATGAACTTATTCTGTTAAGTAGTTTCGAAGATATAATCATTTGAAATCAATTCAGCCGACAATTGGTTCTTAGCCTCCCTTTTTGTACCCTACTGGATAAAAAAAATTTTTATTTCACCTTGTTCCCCATAATTCAATTTACCTAAATATCGAGTTTCAGTATTCTATCTGTATTTATAGTGGAGATATTACCAATCATAATTTTTGACCTTAATCCTCCCCCCGCCTTCCCCTTTCACCACACACTCTTCAAAATTTAGTCAATGAAAGTTTCCCACCCAATCTACAATCCACCTACAACTAAATTGACTATCTATAGTATAAGGGCTTAGGAGATATGGGTCTTTCAATGTCGTTGGAGCGTTCAGGTACGGCTTATAGACAAACGGGTTCTATATTTTGCATTTTTAGGCTAGTTTAGTCATGAAATGCGAAAAACAAAATTTCAGGATGTTTTTTCTGTATCGATCACAACGGTCTGCGAAGTAGATCCGCCTCCGCGTAATGCAGACCGGTTAACACTAAGATATCTACAGATGGGGGGTGGGGGGATAAAGTCGAACAGCCAGTTAGCTCCGCAACCCATCAAAATAGAGGGGACAAAGTTGAACAGACTGTCAGCTTCGCAACCCATTTAGGTGTGGGGGATAAAGTTGAACACCTTCCTATCGATTGCAGGGAAGTAAGTGCTGGTCTAGAAAGCTAATGCGATTCCAGTAACTTCTTTTGGATCGTGGCAACTCCACGAACCCGAGCTGTTTGATCGGTATCAAAGTTATACGTGAACTTAGATCGAAGTGAAGAGCCTGCTTCACGGAGATCCTCACCAAGGACTTTAAACTTGGTACAACGGGAGGCTGTATTGGCAACCCTGTACGAATTGTATCGATAAGATCTCAATGGACTGATATGGATGATTAATGGTGTGCAAATAGTGTTGCTAACTGAGGAACGCAAAAGGCTGGGGCGGCCTAGTAGTAAACTGAAGGAGGCGAAATGGATGCAAAACTAATAAGCTAGAACTAGTAGCAAACTGACGATGTGAAAAGCAGGGGTCTGGTATAGCCAGGACGGCTTAGTTGCAAACGATGTAAGTGAAAATTTGAAGCTAAAAACTGATGCATAAATGAAAATTGATGCAAAATGTTGTAAAATGCTGAAATGATGTGCTGAATGATGATGTGATCGATGAATGTGAGCAAAATTTGATGATAAAACTGAGGCAACTGATGAGAAAATGCGGACCAAAGGAGAAAAGTTGGGCCCGATATAGCCGGGATGGCCTAGTAGCAGACGGAGGGATGTTGATCTATCTGACGTTGGTAAGGTTGAGTTGTTGAAAATTGTTGATAATTAGGCTGTCCGAAGTGTACGAAAAGTTGGAACTCGGTATAGCGGGACGGGAAGACTGAATAAGCTAATAATAGTGAATGGTCAATAAGCACAAGAGAGTAGCAACTAGAAGGTGACACTTTGGATTCGCCCACCATAGATGTCACTGAGGACATGACGGGAGCAACATCTGTGCAAAACGATGGTATGATTGAACATCTGTGCCCGTACGATGTGATGAAGGACTGAGACTTTTCAATGCCATGGTGAGGTCCCTTCGAGGTATACATAGTCGCTGTAGTTTATCACCTACATCGCGGGTAGAGCTTTATTCGCACTGCTGTGGGCGTATGCGGTTTCTTGGAATGCCTAGTGTAAACCTTGTGCTCGACGTGGAGTTGCGTATCAACCGGGTCCCATGGCCCAAAGATTGGGAAAGGTTTAAGATATGCCTTGCTCTTACCAGTGTGAATGCAGAGCACGTGAAGAAGTATAGACTGGTATCATTCACTGAGATACGTTGGGCTTCCTTACGACTTGCGTTAATCTTGGTGGATGTAGACGTTAATGATTGTCGTCACAATATCAATCCGTGTTGTTCAAGGCAACTGTGTGGCAATTCCGTCTGTGAGTAATGCACCACTTAAAACAAGATTTAAGGAACTGTATCGATCACAACACCTTATTATTAAACTAATAATCTAAAAGGACAAAAAGAAAATATGAAACTGATCAGCAATATGATTCTTAAGAAATTGAAAACAATATCGGATTTTACAGTGTTACAGCTAAATTCTAAATAATTTTTTCTCAGTTTTCGAATGGCTTTTAAAATTGAGTGGGATCCGAAGATCTGAATGTGTGCCATAGAGTCGAGATGTGAGTACGGAGAGCTAATTCTATTCTTTACAATTTTCAAATGTGCTTCAATTTTTCGCGTCATCCACTGCACAAAATTGTATACGAGGTGTTGACGCCTTGTGTAGCATAAACGCTACGCTATAAGTGGTTGTAAAGAATATTTTTTTCGTTAAACAAACTCAAACACCTGCATCAAAGTAAGCAATGAAAAAAATTTAACAAAATAAACATAATTAGCACTATCTACAAAATATATCATCATCGCATGTTCCTATAAAAGAACACGATTTTCGTTCGACAATAATAGTTGAGTAATTGTCGCAAATAAAGAAAATGAATTTCTTATTAATTGCTATAATTTTAGCCGTGGTGTGCACACTTGGTTCTGTTCACACAAAAAATGTTGGCAATGAGCGCACTAAACGCTCCGATAAATGCAGCAATTTATTTGGTGAAAACTCTTGCAGTAGAAGCTGTTTTTCGAAAGGCAGAGTCTTGGGAGGGTTGTGCATAGGTGAAAACTGTATATGTTTGTAATTTATAGTTTATCAAAATGTTAAATAAAAGAATTTCATTAAATAAAGACATATTTTCAAATCATTTCATAAATAAATTATTTTGCGAACTGCAATCTGCAAAGCTATGAGTAGGGTTGAGTGTTGTTGACAGAAGGTCATTGATGAAGATTAAAAAGGGATAAAATAAAGCCATACGGGACTCCGAAATCGATCTGACACTGTTGGAATAATACGGCATCCAATACGACTCGCATCGAGCGCTTATAAAGGAAACTCTCAATCCATTTGACAAGGGTTGTATCACAATCTCTGGCTATAAGTTTTACTAATTGACCTTCGTGCCAAACTCTGTTAAATGCTTTCGAATTTGTGAATTCACTATTTACAACCTTCAGTCAGATAGACTCGGAAATCTTAAGTTCGAAATGTAACCCGTATTAGCAATCAACGAGGAAACAAGCTGGTTTGCAATCAACAATGGTTGGAAATTGCCCTAAAGAGAATGGCAGGTAAAATAAATACGATGGTTTCACACTCTAATAAAATGATATTATTGACAAGAAGAGTGAAATCTGCCAAATCGTAAGCTACACGCTACTGGTCAATACATTAGAAGACAACGTCGGACCATTACACTTGCTAGATAGATGACAGGACTGTGTTTTGCTGGCGTTGAAATTACATTATTTTTTCCGAACCACTCCAGGTTCAAATTGAGGTCTGAGTACAGCAAAGCAAATATAACATTATGCATTTGGAAGTAACAGAATGCCGAAGTGAGTTCCCAAGTGAATTAAATTCGTATCTGTTAACAACAGTGGTGCTATCTGTAAAACTGTGGATTGCATGGAGAGTATACAACAGAAAGTAAGAAATAGACTGGGGATAAGACTGAACCAAGCGGGATGCCGGAACCAATGGCGAATATAGAAGACGAAACGCCACCTAAAACAATTGTGTTCTCTGCTCAGAAAGAAAATTCTCAATCCACTGGACAAAGAATGGATTAATTCCGATGACTGTCGGTTTAACTAGAAGTGAACCATGCCAAAAATTTTTTAACAGTCTTTGCGATATCTAGTACAAGGACTTGACCTTATGGTAACAAAAATTCCAATGCTCAGTCAAGTAGACTAAAAAATTTGCCTCAAACCTTAGTCAATCGAACAATAAATCAATTTCCTGCGAAGACCCCCTATAGCGGCATAGAAGAACAATAGTTCTCTTCCACAAAGAGTGATCCTGAGCATCGGCCTTTAATTGTCGCCAGGACTTGTTTATTGCTCTGGCCTCCTGCTAAACTAGCCCATTCCATTTCGGCGACGTTGGCGATGGTTTGCTCTGATTTCCTTAAAATGTGACTGCTCCGCTGCCATTTCCGTCAGTGAATCTGAGTACCTATTTTTGTCTGTACTCCAGAGTTCGTCTTTGGATATCATATAGTGCAACAACACAGCAATATGAAATTGACGCATGCGTCAAACACTCATAACTTCGAGCGAAAGGAGATCTCTTTTAACCTTCAGCAAGGGGAAAGCATTCCAAATACCTGGCCATCTTTATTTATACGAGCCGCAATATCCTTTTCATGCTGACAAATCTTGTGAATTAAGAGCACTTGTGCTCCAACGCTTGTGCAAGAACTTGGTTTTACTTATATTTATTTTCTTTGCACTTAGTATGCATCGAACATTTTACTCTAAGCTCGAACGGTTATTTCATCATAGCTATGATGTTCTGTGGAAGACCTCTCCTACGCAAAGCTGTCCAAAGCCTTCTAGAAGTTCACAAACATGAAATGTAGTGTTGACCCATTTCGGAGGACTGTCCCAATATTACAAGTAAGGTATTTGTATGGTGTGTATAAAACGACCCTTTGCGGAATCCAGCCTGATAAGCTTCGAGAGTGCTCTCTACATTACCACTAATTCAGTTGAGAATTACGTGAAGCACGATTTTTGATGCGGCATTAAGTACATATGTATACACCACACCAATTGCCAGAATTCCAAAGGTAGCCCTTCTTCTGGATTTTTACGTCCTCCTTCCATTCAGCCAGATATTCCACAACTCAGTTAAGTGTGGGAAGAGTGTATCGGCTGTTATTTCGGTTGGTAGTCCATCTTTAACTGGGGGCTTTCTTTCCCGATATTGACCCAATGACGGAAACTATTTGTTCCTTATCTGAAGGATCATCACTAATGAAGGATTGATGCGGTTGGATGTTTGACAATTGTTCATTTTCTGGAATATCTTTCACACTTTTCAGATGCTTGAAATGTCAAATAAGTATTCTTTCTGCCACCGCCATTGGTCTTCACTCATATTACGGAGAGTTCCGTTGATATCTCTGAAAATCCTGTTCATCAACTGTTCCATAATTTTACACAGTGAACACATATCCCCAAGGTAGGCCGCAGATTCTGCCTTATTGACCAGAACTTTAATGGCCCTTCTCTTGTCGCGTCTCTTAGACTTCTTAAGTTGCATGTGAGCATCGCGGTAGTTCCGTCTCAAGTTAAATATTCTTTGGTTAACATCGGGTTAAGAGATGATTGTCAATTTGGCTTTTTTCCGATCGCCAACCTTGTCCCATGTGTCTTGTGATATCCAGGGTTTCTCACCGCTATTCATATATCCCACAGATTTTTTTTTTTTTTTTTTTTTTTATTTAATGCTTTTTTAAATACAATATTATACAATTTTATTTTATTTTAAATTAATAAGCACTACTCCCCCTTTTAAGGTTGTAACCTTGAGTTAGGGGTGAGGGGTGAATTCATACTATATTTATAGAAAAAACTTAAAAACTAAATAATCATTGCTATTTACAAATTTTGTGCTGCAAAAATAAACTTATTAATGTAAATAAACAATATCAATGTAAATGAACAATAACCATTGGTTTAAATATAAAACATCAACAGAGTATAATAGTTATTTTCAATACTTCTTAATCAAAGTTACCTAATTGTGATATATAATGTATAACATGATTAATACAGAGTATAATAATTTTTATAAATGCTTCGCATAAAAAAAATTCTTGTTATTATAATGTAAATACCTCGAAAGATTTAGGTTTCCTAAGTGTAGTATAATTTCTTTAAATTTATTTTAAATTTCTTTAAATTTCGACTTCTCTTAATTTCACTTGGCAATTCATTAAATAATTTGATTCCCTTATAAGTATAATGTTTTTGGCCTATATTAGTCGTTCGTAATGGAAAAAATAGTTCTCCTTCTGAGCCACCTCTTGTATTATTCTTATTAACGTCTATCAATCCGTTCTTATATTCTTTAAATATTTGGGTGGTGGCAATAATATCAAATATTTTATCTACACTAATAACATTTATTATTGAAAATAGATCAATGGATGGAAATCTTCGGGGTTTATGCAGAAGTATCTTAAGCAGTAATTTTTGAGCAACTAGCAAAGGTCTTAAAATGGTGTAAGCTACAGATCCCCATGCAATTATACCATATTGTAATATGGAATTGATCAGCGCAAAGTAGAATATTCTCATAACTTTTTTGGTAAGGAATGTGCGAACTTGTAAACAGATTGGTATCAATTTTTTTAATCTGGATGTAACACTGTGTATCTGAAAATCCCACCTTAAATGCTGATCGAATATTACACCTAAATATCTTGTGTGATTAACTTGTTTCACAGTTAAGCATTCACAGTTTGCTGTGCATTTGTTGTTATGAATTTTTAATTCTAATTCTAACGGTAATCCAGAATTTCTTGATGAAAATGCAATAAAACAACTTTTTTTTATGTTTAATGTTAGAAAATTGTAGTCGAGCCATTTCTTTATATGCAGTAGACTGTAATTTGCTTTAATTTGTAATCCTTCCCAGTTAGTGTCTTCAACAAACAATACAGTATCGTCAGCAAAAGATAGCAATTTACACTCAAGTTGCTGATCATATAAATCATTTACATAAAGTAAAAATAGTATGGGGCCTAATACGGTCCCTTGTGGCACACCATAATCAAAAGTTAATGGATTACTGAATTCACGCTCGATTTTAACAATTTGTCTCCGATTTTCCAAATAGCTCTTCATCCATTGAATCCAACTTAATTTCATATTTAATTTATGCAATTTTACAATAATATCTTTATGTGGTATTGAATCGAATGCTTTCGCTAAATCCAAAAAAATAGCGCATGGTTTATTTCCTTTATCTATGGAATTGGAAATAAGTTCGCTTAACATAGCAATGGCATCATGCGTACTTTTCCCTGTCCTAAAACCAAACTGATTTTCATGAATTATATTGTATTGATCTACATCATCCATAATGATTTTTTTTGCAGCCTTCTCTATGATTTTACCTATATTTGAGATCAAGGAAATAGGCCGATAGTTACTAATAATTTTCTTATCTCCTGCTTTAAATACAGGGGAGATTATAGCTTGTTTATAAATGTCTGGAAATGTTGCAGTTTGAAAGCTTAGGTTGACTATATGAGTCAGAGGTTTTGCTATAAATTGTTTTATAAATTTTAGACATTTACAATTTATTCCATCAAAACCTGGACTAGTGCCCTCTTTCATGTTCTCAATAATGGTTATTATATCGTCTTCGTTCACTATTCTAATTTGTTCTGAATTTGTTGAAGTAGAACAGTGTATATCTCTCACTACCCCATTTTCTTTCGTTATAGTATCTGCAAGATTCTTCCCAACATTACTGAAGTAGTTATTAAAGATATTTGCTATATTTTTTGAATTTTCTACCGTTTGATATACTACTCCTTCATGTATGATACTGTGTATAGGCATTCTTTCCCTTTTCATACCTATAAGAGTGTTTATTGTTTTCCAAACTAGCTTACCATCATTTCCCGCGTTACATAACATTTTTCCAAAGTAATCTGATTTAATTTTTTTTATTATACCGTTTAATTTGTTTCGATATTTTTTGTAATATATTTTTAGTTTCTCATTTGTTGGTGATTTTTTCAGAGCTTTACATAGTTTATCTCTTTTCCTAATGGAATTTAAGAGCCCTTGAGTAATCCATGGCTTTAGTTTTTTATATTTTGTGCGATTATTTATATTTAATTGCATGCTTTCATTGATTAATTTTTTGAGAGTAAAATGGAATTCATTTGCACTATCGTTAACATTAGTTTTAGTGAGAATGTTTTCCCAAGTTACAGTGTTTAGTTTGTCTCTCAAAGTATTATAGTTTAGAGAGGATATGCATTGCCCAGAATTTTCATTATTATGATTTTTATTTGAGTTAAGAATGACCGTTGTACTTTTATGGTCAGTAATATTTGTATTTAGGATTACAGACTGTACCTTATCATAAAAATTTGGTTTGAACTTAGCGAAGATATGGTCAATACAAGTCTTTTCTCTAGTTAATTGATTTATTATAGATATAAATCCCTTTCCATTGAGAATACTTAAATAGTTTGATGCTGTTCTATTATTAATATCTTTAAGAATTTATTAGAAACATGTTTCTCATTGTCGCTCACTTGGCGTCCTATGTGTACATTTCATATCCACACAGCGTGGATGACTTTTTGCATAGAAAGGTGCTATACTCGTGGTTTTCGTTGGAGTCGGACAGCTGCTATGCACAATCTCAACCATCAAGTGGTGATCGCTCCCCACGTTAGCTTCACGCCTCGCTCGCAAATTGAGGAAACATTTTCTCGATCAGCGATTTAAGGCCAAATTGTCAATTTGGTTCTGAGTACTGCCATCGCTATGCTTCCCCATGACTTGTTCGATTCTAGTATTGTCAGACCTGACTTGGGCGTTCATATCTCCTGAGATGATAATAATATCACCTATTGGAAAATGGTCGAAGGTGGCACTCAGTTGCTCATAAAACTCCTCTTTGTCACAAGGTGTTGCAGCACACTACAGAATTGTGATCTTTCTGGCCTTGGTCCCCATTTTGATGACAACAATTCTATCCCAGATTGGTTTCCTGCTGATCATACTGATTCTCGCTCTTAGTGTACTAACAACCGCTATGCCAGTTTTGGCGTCACACTCAGGACCAACGTACGGAATGGTGTTTTTGCTCGGAGTTCATTCTTTTCCTTATCCTGTCTATTTGATTACTGAAGTCGCTTCACCGTTTTACAATTATTGATAAATATTTAAAAACTTTATTAATTAATACCTTGAATTTAATTGCCACTTACGGGCTGAACCTGCAAAATTCTCTCTAGAATATTTGGACAGTATACATTCTAGAGTAATTAAATTATAGGAAACTTTGACATCACTCAATTGACCAGAGCATAGACGAATAGTAAACTCCATCCGTCTCCATCTTTTTAATTCTCAAGAATCAAAATTGTTCCCTCCTCACCGGAGTTGTGCTACAGTACAAAATGGAAACCGCTCAATACGTTGTACCCTCCACACCTCTGGGATTTTTCTTCTTTGATTCGCAGACTAATTGGTAATGTTAGATAAGTAAATTCACCAAAACTTATATCATCTCTTTGCTCTGCTTTTGAACGTCGACATGGTAACGTCCTTAATTAGCACTTCCTATTAATATTATATATGCAGGTATCACGTTGACACTGGAACTGACCGTCAATACCATAATCGATCTTTGCTGTTACCGGGTCGAAATAAATAGCATTTATCGCCGAAGATTTTTGTTGGAACTGACCACAATCTTTTCTTAAGGAAACTTCTCTTACAGCCCTCAGCCCTCAGCCCTCATTGAAGACAGTCTAGTGGTATCGGGACGGCACACCATACATTTTCGTCTTACTGGAGTTGACGATAGATACTCGGCTAAGGATCTCTTAATAATACTCTCAAATTAATGGGGTCACTCTGAAAAGGTCAGTCTATCCAGTAACTTCGCGTCTCAGCTAACCCCGACTGTCGCTTCTGATATTGTGTAACTATCGTTTAGCCAGTACACACGCTACCTCATAGATGGTACATCTTCTATTATAGCTGAAATTTACATAATAAATAATTCAAAACCTAAAGTTATGGCAAGATTCCTTTGCCTTCTAAAATAATTGAAGCGCATTAAAGGAGAAGATACAAATATAGACATAATTTTTTCTATTATTCTTTTGACAATTGTATACCTTTCAATAAAACATATATCTTAAGTTTGTTGCTGTTGTTGTATGAGATTTTCATCCCTTGCACATAAGTAACACAAAAGTACTGAAGCAAGGCAAATAAAAATGGACAACGCAGAATCATTTAAAGTACAACAGATTCAACTTAAGTATACACACGCAGGATACATCCGAATGATTTATGGCAACGTGAAATCAAATATGGTATAGCATGGACGATATAATAGGCCACTAATGACATCTACAAATAAAAGTTTCGGATAAAGATGTGTTCTCTTAATGGCCAGATCCTTGCGAAAATTGCAACAGATGTTGGTTATGTCGGGAAATCGACGCACATTTTCAATAATAACAAGCATCTACATGAGAACTCTTCTGGTTTTCCAAGGCTTTGCACTGAATTCAATGGCAAGGATATTTTCAACATGTTTTCGAGATAACTTCAATATTGGAGATGGGCTTATTAAAGGGGATGATTGAAAATGAGCTGTGTGGTTAAAGGCATTCAATAGAGAAAGTTGAGCTAAATATTTAAAGGAAAAAAGGATGTATTCTTGCTGTATTTGTTGCGATGCTGAGCATTTCTATTTCCAAATATAAAGACATTAAATTTGTAACGCGTGATACTGTGTAAGAATGCGGATATTCAAAAGGATGATATTAAAGAAAAATGAAAGAATTTTGTGTATGGGGTGATGATCAACCATGCCAATGATCGGTCGATGCACAATTGCTACTTCCCATTCCCACTTCCCACTTTTCCCATTTCTCAAAAATATTGAATTTGTCTTTGGGATACGAATCTTTTCGCGCTGAGCATTTTTTTCACGTTTAGAAACAGGGGAATAAATCTGAAGAATACTGTGGATGCGGCAGCAGCTCGTAGCCTTTCTTCTTCTTCAATGGTACTACAGCCCGAATCGGGTCTTGGCCTACTGGCATTTCAGTTCCTTAATATTTATACTCTAGATGAAATCTGAGAGTATTATAGGTTTACTCCAAAGTTTCTAAAGCCAAGAAATAATGCTAACACAGTGGCGCAAGGGGTATAGAAATATTTGTTGTTGCTCAAAAATTTCAAGACGTCTGTCCGTCTGTGCGCTCTCTAGCTTGAGAACGCGTTATCCTGGAAAGTTCAAATTTTGAACACGCCGTTTTTGACAAAAAAGTAAAATCAAGCTCGTGAACGGTCCGAATCACTCCACCTCTTTTACCCTCTCCCATACAAAATGGCTCTTTTTCAATCATTTACATTGATCAAATTTTCTTGGAAAATATGAAAGCTAATAATTTGAAATTTATAAAATATTATTTTTATCATAAATATTTTTGTAGTGCACTGTAATCATATTGTAACATGTCATTATGCAAAAATAAACTGCCAGCAAGTCGGGCGAAACTTAATTATTTTTGGGACAAGTTGCGGATACATGGAAGGTCAATATGCAGGTTAGAGTGGTTTGGGAGACTAAGTGAAAGAGAATTCTTGGGCAGGGCTGTTATTAATTTAACAATATTTCATTCGTTTATTCAAGTTTGGGTTTTTATGAGGGGAGCGGGAGGGGTGACAGTAAGGGTGGGTGGATGTTAATAGCTTCTTAATTGATCGCTTGAATCACGACCTCTGTATAGAATGTGTTTCATAAACGAAGCTGCATAGAATTTTCATAAAATTCGGAACATTCTACATTCACGAAACCAAACATTTGAATGGGAAGGGGAATCGTAAAATTTGTGATGCAATTTTACGTCATTTCTCTTGTAAGGTGCTTGTACGAAATTTCAAGTTTGTAACTTTTAATTTGTTTGTTATTAGTTGGTTTAATGAAATTGGTCGAAATCATACTTTTGTATGGGAGGTGGTAGAAGGGCATGCGCTATTTCAAAACTTTTGAAGCAATTTTGTTTCAACTATTTTCAGAAGTTCTTATGAGAAATTTGAAACTGATAGCTTTTAATAGTTAGGTGATTATTAATTTCTTGAAAACGTTCGAAAAAATAATTTTGTATGGGAGGGGGTAGAAGTTTTAAAGGTATTCGTCCAGTTAATATTTCATATATTTAAGATTTTTTTAAAATACATTTTGCAAATTTTCAAGTTCCTACCTTAAAATTTCATTCAAAAATTTATTTTCAGTTTATGTGTTTTTTTCAATGCACATGAAACACCTTGTGCACGTTAAATCGGGGGTCGGTTTCTAAAAATTGTGGAACAAATTGTATTATTATATTTTTTTTCTATGTATATCAAATAGATGTATCCAAATACAAAATTTAAACTTTGTATCTTTCACCAGAGCCCAAAAAAAATTATTCAAAATTTTGGACATTTCCGCTTACCACCTCCTTCGCCTTACACCACACAACTCAAAATTTTTACCAAAATTAATAATTATTTAGTTCTACAATCTGACAAATTTTCAATTTAATATCTTTACTCAATTTTGAGATATAACGATTTGTAATTTCGAAAAGTGCGTCATTTTTAAAATGCTCCTCATTTCTACCCACTACTATTATTTCCACAGGTTATATTTATACTCTAGATGGAATCTGAGAGTATTATAAGTTCGCTCTAAGGTTTGTAACGCCAAGAAATAAGGCTCGGAGAAAAAAATGAATGATACAGAAGTTAATATTATCACTCAAAAATCTCAAAACCGGATGTCCGTCCGTCCGTCCGTCCGTGCGCTCTCTAGCTTGAGAACGCGTTGAGCTAGATAGTTCAAATTTTGAACACGTCGTTTTTGACAAAAAGTAAGGTGAAGTTCGTGAACGGGCTAAATCGCTCCACCCCTTCTACCCCCTCCCATACAAAATGACACAATTGCGCAATTTGACAATAAACGGATTTACTCGAAAATTATACAAGCTATTGGCCTGAAATTTGGAATATGTTACTTTTATGATAATATCAATCTACCGTATAAAAATTATGCATGTCCTTCCCCTCCTTCTACCACCTCCCATACAAACTGTACATGTCATGACTTACTCTAAGCCAATTTACTCAGTGAGTATAAAATTTAGCGTGCTGAAATTGAGCACCAAATATTTATTTAAAACTGTTAGTAAGGTCAAAAAAATTTAGACGATTACCTGCACCCCTTCTATCACCTCCCATACAAAATGACACAATTTCGCTATTTGACAATATGGATTTACTCAAAAAGTATGAAAGCTATTAGACTGAATTGTGAGATATATCACTTTCATAATAATCTAAGTCTACAGTAGAAAAATTATTGGCGTCCTCCCTCTCCTTCCACCCCCTCACATACAAACATCACTTTTTCATGAAATGCTCTAAGACGATTTTCTCAGAACATATAACATTTATCGAGCTCATATTTTGTAATATATTCTTAATTAGCATTATCACTAAGATCAGAGAAACATATTTTATTAGCTTCACTGCTTCTACCCCCTCCCATACAATATGACACAGTTCCACAATTTCACAAAAAATCGATTTTCTTGAAAAGTATGAATGGCACTAGTCTGAAATTTAAGGGATGTTAATTTTATAATATTCCTAGTTATTTCTGAAAAAATCACTAAAATCCCCCCACTCTTTCTACCACCTCCCATACAAACTGCACATTTTCATTAAATCTAACTCACTAATTTTCTCAGTTCCCATTCAATTTTTTGGAGTAAGCATTTTGAATAAAACATTTTTATAGGTACTTTAGCATGATGGGAAAAAAATTAGTTCAATGCTATCATCCCTTCTAACACTCCACATACAAAATTTCTTGGGGTCACAAAAAAATTATATTTCATCTAGAGTATCGTAAGATTGCGCATTACGCGCAATCGTAGCCCTGTTATGTTTTTTTCGCATTTCGCTAGTATAGATTAATATGTTTTAAGTTTCAATTACATAGCTTCAGAGATAGTTGAGATATTCATTTTTAAGTGTTTTTCTTTGAACGCCCCTGACCCTCCCCCATGCAGTAATTAGAATCTCTCTAAGCTGATTCTGGTGGAGCTATATACCGCCTTAATGGTCTCAAAATATGAATTTTCTATGATAAGTAATTCCGAAGATATAATCATTTGAAAAAATAATTCGGGCGACAATTTGTCTTAGCCCCCCCTTTTCGGACGCCAATGTATAAAAAATTAAATTATTTTTGTTGTTTTTCCCACAACAATCTCTATATTTCTGGTGATTTTCAGCTTCCTATCTGCATTCCTGGTGGAAATATTAGCAAGTGTAGTATTTAACTCTTTCTCTCCCCCCGCCTCCCCCCTTCCAACTAACACTCACCAAATTACTCACCTTTAGAAATTAAAGTTCACTTACCCAATCAACAATCTGCCCAAAAACGAACATTCTACCTTTAACGGTCTCGGAGATATGACTCCATATGTTAGGCGGACGGCGTACGGCGGGACGGATTTCTTTTTTTTTTTGCATTTTTAGGCTAATTTAGTCATGACACGCGGAAAAACAAAATTTCAGGGTAGCAATTTCTTTTTTCTGTGTCGATCACAATACTTTATTATAAGAATAATAAAGTAATTGAATTGAATGATGGCGACCGCTTTCCAGTCTTCTGTCTTAGCGAGCCCTAAAGAAAACGAGTTTTTCTTTTGAGTTTGTAGCAAATGTGATAGATTAATAATACTACTTCGAGTGTAGATGGTTTACTGTGACAAGAAGTGTTGACTAGCTCCGTCGAAATATTGCATTTTAAAAGTAATACTCAGTATTATAACTTGTAGAAATTATAAAACGTGAACGTGAACGAATTATGCCGAATAATATCAAACCAATTACGCGTTCACAAGTAGATAAAAGTGAAGTTGGAAGATCATCGCCGGTTGTTCCACGCAGTGGATCGGGTTCGAACATTGTAACCAGTGTGGAACAACTTTGTATCAGAATCGACAACCTAGAAGATTCCTTAATGGCAAAATTGCAGACCATACTTGCGTCATTGGAAAATCGTTTGATCCCCTAGTTTGAAGAAAAAATCGAGTGGCTCGTAGTTAAAAATGAATCTTCAACGTCGGGTCAATTTTTTTTTATGGCACCGATCACAATTTATGGGGCCACCCCTCAATGCATTACACAGTTATGTCGGTATAGGTAGACGATAAAATTTGGTAGTGTTGGAAATTTTGGGGGAGAGACACGGAAATGGCGATGGACATTATTTTTGAAGCGCTGAAGGTCATACTTGCTTGGAAATATGCTAGCAGGTAATGCGTTCCACAGTCTGGACGTTCGGGGGATGAATGACTGCCTATATTTCACTGTACGAGTAGGAATACGGTTGATGGTAAACTCGTGCGCGCGTTTAGCTTGACGAGTATTTCGGGGAAAAATGAAAAGTGAAGGAATGAGTGATTTAAGTTCCGCACTACATGTACCATGAAAGTAGCGATAGTAGATGCTGAGTGCTCCAACGTTCCTACGATGTTCAAAAGAGTCAATAGAAACCGTAATGATGTCGTCTCCAATTAGTCGGAACGCATGTTTTTGGATTCGATCGAGCATCGCAAGGTATGTTTTGGGTGCCCCAGCCCATAAATGCGAATTGTACTCTAAACGAGGTCGAATGAAAGCCTTGCTAGCTAAGTCGTGAGGCGTAAAATATTTTTACGAAGAATACCTAGGCGTTTGGAGGTATCAAGGGTAACATCAAAGATATGTTTGCTCCAACCAAAATGATTATTTAATTTTACGCCTAATACGATAAACTCATCTGCAGAGCAAATTTGTACGCTATTAAAGGCTAAATTAGTCGACGACGCTGGAACATCACGTCTAAGGGAAAGATGGCAGGCCTGTGTTTTAGCAGCGGTGAACTCTACTCTATTTCTCCTGCCCCATTCCAGGATTAAGTCGAGGTCGGAGTTCAACGAACCGAATAACTCCTTGCGTTTGGAAGCAGCAGATTGCTTGTGAGAATCCACAGCAGATTTTAATTCAAAGGCGTTATCTAAAGTACTGTCATCTGCAAAACTATGGATCGGATTGAGAGTAGAAGACAATCGTTGATAAATACTAAGAACAGAGTAGGCGATAGGACAGAACCCTGAGGGATACCAGAATTAGTTGGAAAAGAGGAAGAAGTAACGTCATCTAATACGACTCGTATAGTGCGTTCGGACTGGAAACTCTCAATCCATCGTATGAGGGTAGCATCGAGGACAATGGCCGTTAGCTTAACAAGGAGACATTCATGCCAAACTGTGTCAAAAGCTTTTGCAATCTCAAGAGCAAGCACTTGATCTTCGTCGTATTTATGCAAGCATAAATTCCAACGTTACTTCAGGTATACCAAGAGATTTCCCGTTGACCTTCCAGAACGGAAACCGCGATCTTGGATAAGCTGTTTATCTTCAATATAGTGAACGATTTTGCGATTGACAGCAGTTTCCATTACATTTGAGAGCATTGAAGTAATGGCTATCGAGCGGTAGTTAGCGGGGTTCGCTTTGCTTCCTTTCTTGGGAATTCGGCTGAACATTCGCGACTTTCCACAATCATGGGAAGAAATCGGATCAATACTTACTGCTGAACATAAGCAGCTGCAACGGATGCATCGACTTTCGGATGCCGTAGTGAGGGAAATTCCGCAAGCACAAGGGGAAGTCCCTGTGAGTGAAGTGAGGTCGACCGCAAATACAATAGATCATAACTTGTCACCGTACTTCGAACTTTTATACGCAAATTTAAACAACACTGTGGACTCAAGCTGAATTTAATCGATTGGTTCTCATCGCAGAATTCAATCTATGTCAATGAGAGCCTCACACTAACAACCAATGCGATACTGCGTGAGGCATTAAAACTTCGGCG
This sequence comes from Chorisops tibialis, assembly GCA_963669355.1. Taxonomy (NCBI): domain Eukaryota; kingdom Metazoa; phylum Arthropoda; class Insecta; order Diptera; family Stratiomyidae; genus Chorisops; species Chorisops tibialis. The sequence goes on along the minus strand of OY770263.1, from coordinate 212,792,761 downwards.
ACAAGGTCTGTCGCGCTTGGCATGCACTTTTAGTGAGAATTTGATAAGGCAGCGACCAATTTTCTCAAAGCATAAATTTGAATAAATTTTTTTTTCTTAATCTTTCATTTGGTCCTAAAAGCGTCGTGTGTATTTCTTTTCTTTATTTTAATATTCCTTTTTCTTTTCTTTTACTTTTAATTTTGAAATATTATTCTCTGTTTAGTTCATTTTATTTTGTTATCATTTCTTTATTTTCTTATTCACATTTTCACTAAATTCAAATTTTGTTATTGTACATCTAAATGGAATTTAATTCTTATATACCCCCTTCCCTTCCTTCTACCGCCTCTCATATAAACTACACAATTTCACTACATTTATTACACTAAATTTCTCAGAACTCATCATATTTTTGAAGCATAAATTGCGTATAAGACATTTTTATAGCAACAGTATCATGATGTGAAAAAATTAGTTAAATGCCGGTACCTCTTCTACCCCTTCCAATACAAAATTACTCATTTTCAATCTTTTGCAGTAATCAAATATTCTTGGAAACTATAAAAGCTAACAATTTGAAATTTACAAAAAAATATTTTCACCATAAATGTGATGTATTGTATCAACATTTTTCAAATTCCACCACACCTTCTACCACCTACCATACAAACTGCACAATTTCATTGAATCTAATATACTAATTTCCTCAGTACTCAGTATTCAATTGTTGAAGCTTGAATTTTGTATAGAACATTTTTATAGCTACGTAATCATGATGTGAGAGAAATTAGTTCAATACTGTCACCTCTTCTAGCACTCCCCATACAAAATTTTATATGATCACGAAAATTTCTCTTTCATCTAGAGTATCGTACGTAGTCCTGTTAGGTTTATTTATTATTGTAGAAGATGATCTAGCCCAGATATACCCACGCAAGCAGTGCGCTGGAACTATATGTCGAGCGAGATTTGATCTCACGACCTTCGCATTGTAGATCAACACGGTACCCACTACGCTACAGCCAGATTTCGCAGCCTATTCCTACAAATTTTGCAGTGGTGACCAATAGGACCAATGTGCCTTTGCATTGTGTAGGTATAATATATAGAACTATTTTCTTCGCCGATAATTAGGCATAATAGTGCCCTGTGATCGTTTTTCCCCTTCCCAGATAGTCGAAGAAAATTATATTTCTAGGTCGATTGGTAAGTCTTCGCCTGCTTTGGTGAATGGTTTGCAGTTACAACCCTCTGTTTTAATTGTCCCTTTATTTCTGGAATGTAGTGTTAGATCGATGTTTCATCAAAAGTTACGAATTGATCCAGACATTTCTGCGCAATACACTTAAACGATTCCAAACACTGCTCGAAGTAATCGTTCAATTGCATCTGCTCACTTCCACCACAAACCACCAAAACTATACGCAATAAATTCATTTGGAATTTTTGGAGTTGTTGTTTGTTGATCTGACGGCAGTGGCGTCATCTGACTTGAATCACGGCCAGTTATCAATCAATCTTCGTAAGTCAGAGCTCTTAGCCTTATAATAGAGTAAATAGCTCAAAGAGGAACTCAGTCAGAACAAAGAGGATATATAAAATGGAGTGCATGATAGGCTGTCTCATGTGGGAAAACTTTTTGATTCGGAAATTTTCGAAAATTGTATCCACGCTTAGCTTGACTTCAAACTTTAAAAAAAAAAAAATACCATAATTTTTATTCTCTCTTGGTTGCTAATATTCAGTCAGCAATAAAGTAATTTTCAGTACAATGGAGTTTGCTGTTTTATTTCAATATCCTTATTTTTAATTTTTTACTTGTTTTTGGTTCGTGTCTAAGGTAAGTACTTTCGGAACGGACAATTTAACGCGGGACAGAGTATTGTATTGGGCTTAAGTATGCCAAACAAGGATTGCGAGACAATTCTTTCGAAAATTTGACAATTATTTCGGACAATTTAACGCTAACAGAGTTAGTTGCAATAGGCTTAAGTGTGACAGACAAAGATAGCGAAACGATTGTTTCGAAAAATTTCGAGCATTTCGCCAGTAAGGGAGGGAAATACTTTCATTCCCATTTTCTTACAAGACAAAGCATGCTCATAGTCTCTCCTTATTATATATCCTCCTTGGTCAGAAGCACTACTGTAAAACAAGATAAAATAATAATATACCATATAAAAATTACATTCGAGTCTTCATATTTACGTCTAAATGAGTCACACTCAAGACTTCACATCTACATTCGAATGATTCACACTCAGAACCTCATGCTTATATTCGAATTTGCAATAAGATAACATTCAGAACCTCATGTTTACATTCAAATGAGTCACACTCAGGACCTCATGTTTCAAATATATAAAAGATAGATAAACAAGAAATTAACAAATTATACCGCTCTTGGGGTTATCGTAATATTTAATAACGACTAACTATAAGAGCTGCGAGAAGAATTACAAAAGCCTAAGTGTATAAACTGAGTTCCTTCAAAACTTTATTCTCTTAGCTTGATAGCATTAAGCCAGACCACATGGGACTATTTTTATTCAATAAAAAATTAAAACTTAGCTAAAGTTAAGCCAAGGATTCGAGATTCAGTGAGGTCAAGGGATTAAAAATGTATTATAATATTTTTTATCCCATGAATCGGGAGACAAAATACTTAACTTAAAAATAAAACTCTTCCAATGATATCAATTTATTTGTATTCCACATTTCGAACGAAAAAAAATTATTACATACATTGACACATTCCATTCCAGGAGCAAAATCCTCCTCTAAATTTTCCCTTAAAAACGCATTCTTGTGTGCAAGTTAAATAACTGAAAGAATTTTGATTACTGCATTTAACGTCACGCTTAAAACGTTCGAATCCCGGATTTAGGTGAGCTGAACAAACTGAACACACCACAACTAAGATTAAAGCGATTAAATTAAATTTCATTTTTTCTATTCGGAAACTATCATTCAACTGGCATTTGTCCGTGAATATCGCGTTCTTTTTATAGACCAATGTCATACGTTGTTTTGAAGAAATGCAAATTTAGTGTGTATTTAAGTGAATACAATTTGTCTTTCACAGATGTTTTTAGTTTTTCAATTTCCACAAATATAAATTTGTGATAACAAAATTAAAGCACCAGATAAAATTTTGTTATCACGTATTTTGGGGGTGTACAAACGTGAGCAGTTTCACAGGGCGGCATGTTTGATGGGCGGCATCATCAAAACATGAAGCTAAACCCATTCATGAACTTTCGAACCGCCCCAGTAGCCAAATTTTGTTATTACAGAAAAATGGAATGTTTAATCAGAAAATTTCATAACATGTAAAATGATCTCCTGAATCCGAATATGATCTCCGTTTTTCTGCATCACCCACCGATTTCGGGGGAGGCCTCCACCTATTCTTTTAGCCTTTAAGTTCCTTTTGAGGGGCTAGAGAGGTGAAAAGATCAAAAACATGAACAGGAGGTAGATTTTGAGGGGATTTTTCCACTTAAATTGTAAAAAAATCATTAAAAATTATCGATTTTTATTTTGTACATATTTCAGTTTCCATATTCCATATCCACATATTCCAGCTTTGTTCTTACTTTATTTACAAGATACTTATCTTACTTAATCAATGTAACCCTAATTACTCGTCCCACACCTAAATTACCTTATTAGCCCCATTCTACATAAATGAAATCATAATCTTCGGTGGTTGTCGATCAGTTTAATAAAGGCTTCAGCAGAGACCGAAACGTCACTTTTAATAAAGCGTAACGTGAAATCCGGAAATCTTTCCTTTCAATTGATTTACTGTACAATTATGCCACGCGAGTGTAAAAATCATCCCGATAGCTTCTGCTATTATTAACTTTCAAAACTTAGACAGTCAACCCTGAAATTACCTTTTTCGGAACATGAAGGCTTAGTGTTGTGTGAAGATGCGAGCCAGAAAAATGTAGAATGATTATCGACTCATCTCACACAAGCTTGAAAGTTTTCCTTTTGGCCAATAGGAATGAGCTACTATCAGTGCTGGTTGCATACTTTGTGGATATGAAGGAGATGTACGAAAAGATCAGCCGTATCCTTGAAAAGATCAGTTATCATGATTATAATTGGAAACTTTGCGCTGACTTAATAGTTGTTGCTTTACTGACGGGCCTGCAATCCGGAAAGTTTTACTCCCGGTCAGAAATTTGTCGCTTACGATCCTCTGGTCCCGAAGAAAAATATTTACTTGCCGCCTTTGCACATCATCTCGGATTGATCAAACAGTTTGTGAAAAAAATGGACAAGACAGGTGACGCATTACAATTTTTGAAAACTAAATTTCCTCGTCTTAGTGAAGCTAAAATTAAGGAAGAAGATTTCGTGAGCCCCAGATTAGACAGCTTTTCCAAGATTCGACGTTCGAAAAGAAAAACGAGTTTGGCTTGCATTCCAAAACGTTTTTGACAACTTTTTGGGTAACAAAACAAGTGACGATTAAGTCGCTCATGTCGAAGAATTAATGTCAGCGTACAAGACCATGGGGTGTAACATGTCTTTGAAAGCTCATTTTCTTCATTCACATCTGGAGTTTGTTCCTGAAAATTTAGGAGCAGTTTTAGATGAACACGGGGAACGTTTCCTTCAAAACATCAGCAAGTTCGAGAGAAGATTTTCAGGGAAGTGCAGTTTGACCATGTTGGCAGATTACTGCTCGTTTTTGGTACGGGAAACTTCTATCTCAGTGTCCAAGAGGAAATCAAGCACCAAATGAAGGTCCTTACCTTATTTAGTTATTATTCGAACTATTGCTATATATTTTTTGTTGTATGTTGCTATATATTTTTATTATAGCTAGGGTGTAGCATAGCGGATAACGTGTTGGTCTACAATGCGAAGGTCGTGAGCTCAAATCCCGGTCGACCCATAATTCTAGCACACTGCCTGGATGGGTATACCTCGGGTACCTCAATCTATGAAAATTAAAAATTCTAAGATAGAGGGTTGTGCGAAGGTCTAACAACCCTTCCACAATAAGTAATGAAAATGTTAAGGAACCTGAAGGTCAGGAGGCCAAGGCCCGATTTGGGCTGCAGTCCCATTGTTGAAGTAGAAGATATATTTTTATTATTATCGATATATATTCTTGCTATATATTTCTATTATTTAGAGGCATTTGGGGGAGGATGAATGGGGCTGGAAGCTGGAAAATGTACAAAAGAAAAAAATCCATTTTTTAATCTTTTTTTTGCAATTTAAGGGGGAAAATCCCCTCCAAATCTACCTTCTTGCTAGAAATGTTTTAGATATTTTCACCTTTCTAGCCTCTCAAAAGGAATTTAAAGGCTAAAATAATCTTTTTTATCCTTCTAAATTTTGAAAATTAAAAAAAATAGGTGGGGAGCCTCACCGGTGCGCGATGGCGAAAAACGGAGGTCATATTCGGATTCAGGAGGTCATTTTACATAGCAGGAATGGTGTCAAGCATCTTGAATTGCAACTGTAAGTGGAGAGGGCCCTTAGTCCAGCTTGCCTGTTCGAGTGAAAACTATCTCGCATACCATTTACTCCTGCACGGAAGGATAGTTCTGCCCCTTCCGCAATTTCCACTACTTTTGATAGGAGGACCGTGGCATATTCTGGTAGATGCCTGGAGATTTGCAGGTCAAGGCTTTTAGAAAAGATGCCATAGACTGCTCCCTCTTCGAACCATCAGTAAATATCACGATCTCGTCTTTCTGTATGACATGATTATCAGTCCATGGCTATCTGTCAGGTAGAGTGACTTCATAGTTCTTAAAAAAGTGCATCTTTGATAGCATTGTACCAATACTAAGCTGTCATGCTACCATCGCTTACTCGATTGAGAATTTTCTGTCTGAATATACCATACGAGTTGTGTGAAATACTTCTTTCTCTCTTTCAAATGACTTCGACGTCCCTCAAGGTTCCGATTTGTTCCCCATACTTTTCATACAACTTATTGACGATGAAATAAAAGGGATCTATTGGTAGCGTGAAGAACAAAAATTATTGACGGATTTCTACTATTTAGATCAACGGAATTTAGAATCTGAGAGTGAGTCTGTCCTTTTGTGTTGGTTGTGAGCCTGTATGTCTCGCCTATAACTCGAGTGAATCTTAGGGGAAAAGAGTGGAAGATGCTGCGAAATATAGTTCTCTTCTTCCATTAGACATATATTATATTTTGGAATGCTCACCAATTCGAAATTACGAAAAATTAACCAAAAAACATAACAGAATTATGATTGGGCTTAAAGCCCAATCATATGATACTCTAGATGAGATGGAAATGACTTTGATATACCGGCAAATATGTCATCTCAAATTCTTTCGAATAGTGAGAAGAGACTTTGCATGGGAGGTGGTAGAAGTAGAGGAGGAGGTTTGTATTTCTCCTATGTGACACCGAAAATGGCGTGTAAAGTGTTTCGTGCTGAATTTAAAATTTTTAGTTTTCATTATTTTTAAAGAAATTGGACATAGTTTTCCAGAAATTGGAGCATTTGTATGGGAGGTGGCAGAGGAAGTGGAACGTTTTAGATGATTTTGAAACTGCTTCTCATCACCCTTATTACTATGCTTTGATTCAATTTCAAAGTCGGCGACTCTCATACATATATTCGAAGGAGAAATGCTTTTCTTGAATTTATAATACAGATATTTATATGGGAGGGGGTAGAAGGAGGGAAGCTGAGCTGATAGTTTTTTCTAACATTTATTGCAACTATTAAAAAACAAATTCTCGCAAAATTTTAAGTTTATAATTTTTATAGTTTTAATGGAAATCGATATAATGCATTTAACAAAAATTATGCATTTGTATGGGAGGGGGTAGAAGGAGTGTAAGGATGAAAATAATTTTTTTTCCTGTTATTGATATTTCTATTTTTATACTTTATGCGAAATATCAAATTGATAACTTTAACAGTTTCGAAGAAAAATATTTTAATTTAAATTTCAAAATTTCGTAAAATTTGTATGGGAGGGGGTAGAAGGGGTGAGGTGAAGTTGATAATTTTTTCAAAGCTGATTGGAATTTTAATAAAATTAATTCTGGCAAAAATTCGTTTTTATAACTTTACTAGTTTCGATGAAAATCGAAAAACTGCATTTTTCAAAATTATGCATTTGTATGGGAGGGGGTAGAAGGAGTGATGGGATCGGATCAATATTCAGTCATATTAATGGTATCTATATAGTAATACTTCAACCCAAATTTCAAATCGATAGCTTAAATAGTTTCTAAGGAAAATCAATTTCTGAAAATTTCGAAATTTCGTGAAATTTGTATGGGAGGGGGTAGAAGGGGTGGGGGGATGTGGCCCCTTCACGAACTTAAAGTTTCTTTTTTGCTAAAAATGACACACAACAAATTTTAGCACGATAGCTCAAAGCGTTCGAGAGTTATGCTGTAGACAGACGGACAGACGGACAGACGGACAGACGGACAGACGGACAGACGGACAGACAGCAACTCGGAATCGAAGTTTTTAAGCGACAACAAATATTTCTGTACCCTTGGCGGCTCTGTGCGAGCATTATTTCTTAGCGTTACAAACGGTAAGGCAAACACAATATACTCTCAGATTTCATCTGGAGTATAAAAATAAAAAAAACATAACAGAATTATGATTGGGCTTAAAGCCCAATCATATGATACTCTAGATGAGATGGAAATGACTTTGATATACCGGCAAATATGTCATCTCAAATTCTTTCGAATAGTGAGAAGAGACTTTGCATGGGAGGTGGTAGAAGTAGAGGAGGAGGTTTGTATTTCTCCTATGTGACACCGAAAATGGCGTGTAAAGTGTTTCGTGCTGAATTTAAAATTTTTAGTTTTCATTATTTTTAAAGAAATTGGACATAGTTTTCCAGAAATTGGAGCATTTGTATGGGAGGTGGCAGAGGAAGTGGAACGTTTTAGATGATTTTGAAACTGCTTCTCATCACCCTTATTACTATGCTTTGATTCAATTTCAAAGTCGGCGACTCTCATACATATATTCGAAGGAGAAATGCTTTTCTTGAATTTATAATACAGATATTTATATGGGAGGGGGTAGAAGGAGGGAAGCTGAGCTGATAATTTTTTCTAACATTTATTGCAACTATTAAAAAACAAATTCTCGCAAAATTTTAAGTTTATAATTTTTATAGTTTTAATGGAAATCGATATAATGCATTTAACAAAAATTATGCATTTGTATGGGAGGGGGTAGAAGGAGTGTAAGGATGAAAATAATTTTTTTTCCTGTTATTGATATTTCTATTTTTATACTTTATGCGAAATATCAAATTGATAACTTTAACAGTTTCGAAGAAAAATAATTTAATTTAAATTTCAAAATTTCGTAAAATTTGTATGGGAGGGGGTAGAAGGGGTGAGGTGAAGTTGATAATTTTTTCAAAGCTGATTGGAATTCTAATAAAATTAATTCTGGCAAAAATTCGTTTTTATAACTTTACTAGTTTCGATGAAAATCGAAAAACTGCATTTTTCAAAATTATGCATTTGTATGGGAGGGGGTAGAAGGAGTGATGGGATCGGATCAATATTCAGTCATATTAATGGTATCTATATAGTAATACTTCAACCCAAATTTCAAATCGATAGCTTAAATAGTTTCTAAGGAAAATCAATTTCTGAAAATTTCGAAATTTCGTGAAATTTGTATGGGAGGGGGTAGAAGGGGTGGGGGGATGTGGCCCCTTCACGAACTTAAAGTTTCTTTTTTGCTAAAAATGACACACAACAAATTTCAGCACGATAGCTCAAAGCGTTCGAGAGTTATGCTGTAGACAGACGGACAGACGGACAGACGGACAGACGGACAGACGGACAGACGGACAGACGGACAGACGGACAGACGGACATACGGACAGACGGACAGACAGCAACTCGGAATCGAAGTTTTTGAGCGACAACAAATATTTCTGTACCCTTGGCGGCTCTGTGCGAGCATTATTTCTTAGCGTTACAAACGGTAAGGCAAACACAATATACTCTCAGATTTCATCTAGAGTATAAAAATAAATAAAGCCTGTAACGAAAAGTTCTGTCGCATCTGTTCGTAATTCGTAATTTGCTACACCGAAATTTTTTATTTTCGCGTTTCATGACTAAATTAGCCTAAAAATGCAAAAAAAATCCGCCGTACATATGGACTCATATCTCCGAGACCGTTAAAGGTAGAATGTTCGTTTTTGGGTGGATTGTTGATTGGGTAAGTGAGCTCTATTTTCAAAATTTTGGGGGGTGCAAAAAAAGACACTTAAGAATTAATATCTCTACTATCTCTTAAGCTATGTAATTGAAACTTAAAACATATATTAAGCTATACTAGGAAAATACAAAAAATATATAACATGTTGAAATAATAGTAGTGGGGGGCCATATCAAAAATGGCGCACTTTTCAAAATTACAAATACTTATATCTCAAAAAATAGTACAGATATCACATCAAAAATTTGTCAGATTGTAGAACTACATAATGTTTAATTTTGGTAAAAAATTTAAGTTGGGAGGTGTAAGGGGAGGGAGGTGATAAGCAAAAATGTCGAAAATTTTGAGTGATTTTTTTAGGGCTCTGGTGAAAGATACAAAGTTTAAATTTTGCACGTCAATACGTCTATGTGATGTACATAGAAAAATAATAATAACTTGATCCATAGTTGTTATAAACCGACCCCCCCGGTCTAACGTGCACAAGGTGTTTCTTGTGCATTGAAAAAAACACATAAACTGAAAATTTTTGAGTGAAATTTTAAGGTAGAAATTTGAAAATTTGCGAAATGCATTTAAAAAAAATCTCTAAATATACGAAATATTAACTGGTTGAAAACCTTTAAAACTACCCCCTCCCACACAAAATTATATTTTCGACCATTTTCAAGAAATCAATTATCACCTAACTATTAAAAGCTATCAATTTGAAATTTTGCACAAAAACTTACAAAAATAATTTAAATGAAATTACTTTAAAAGTTTTGAAATCGCGCTTGCCCTTCTACCCCCTCCCATACAAAACTATGATTTCGACCAATTTCACTAAATCAACTAATAACCAACAAACTAAAAGCTAAGAACTTGAAATTTTGTACAAGCACCTTACAATAGAAGCGAAATAAAACTACATTTCAAATTTTATGATTCCCTTACCTTCTCTATCACCTCCCATAAAAATGTTCGGTTTCGTGAATATAAAATACACCGAATTTTATGAAAATTCTATGCAACTTCGTTTATGAAACACATTCTATACAGAGAATATTGGACGTGATTCAAGCAATTAATTAAAAAGCTATTAACATCCACCCACCCCTACTATTACCCCTCCTCCTCCCCTCATAAAAACCCAAACTTGCAGAAACGAATGAAATATTGTTAAATTGATAACAGCCCTGCCCAAGAACTCCATTTCACTTAGCCTTCCCTAACCACTCTAACCTGCATATTGACTCTCCACTCATCCGCAACTTGTCCCATTAATAATAAAGTTTCGCTCGACTTTAGTTTATTTATACTCTAGATGAAATTTGAGAGAATAATAAGTTTGCCACAAAGTGTGTAACGCTAAGAAATAAGGCTCGGAGAAAAAAATGAATGATAGAGAAGTTCATACAATCACTCAAAAATCTCAAAACCGGATGTCCGTCTGTCGGTCCGTGTCCTCTCTAGCTTGAGAACGCGTTGATCTACAATGTTCAAATTTTTTACACGTCGTTTTTGACAAAAAAGTAAGAACAAGTTCGTGAACGGGCCACATCGCTACACTCCTTCTACCCCCTCCCATACAAAATGACACAATTGCGCATTTTGACAATAAACGGATTTGCTCAAAAAGTATAAAAGCTATTGGTCACAAATTTGGAACATATTACTTTCATGATGATATCAATCTACCATATACAAATTATGCGTGTCCTCTTCCTCCGTCTACCACCTCCCATACAAACTGTACTTTTTCATGAAATACTCTAAGCCAATTTACTTAGTGCGTATAAAATTTAGCGAGCTGAAATTTTGCACTACATATTTATTTGGAATTATCAGTAAGACCAAAAAAAATTAGACCATTACCTTCACCCCTTCTACCCCCTCCCATGCAAAACACAAAAACAATTTCGCAATTCGACACTAAACGGCTTTTCTCGAAAAATTTAAATGCTACCGATCTCAAATTTGGAATATAATACTTTTATAATAATTCCATTCTACTGTTTAAGAATTATTTGTGTTCTCCCCCTCCTTCCACCGCCTCCCATACAATCTGCACTTTTTCATGAAATACTCTAAACCAATTTAATCAGTGCGCATACAATTTATCGATTGGGAATTGTGTACTAAATATTTATTTACAATTATTAGTAAGATGAAAAAAAATTAGACGATTAACTTTACCCGTTCTCCTCTTTCCCATACAAAACAACACAATTTCGCAATTCCCCAATAAACGGATTTTTTCCAAAAGCATAGAGGCTATTGATCTGAAATTTGGAATATAGTACTTTTATTATAATTTCAATCTGCTGTATACAAAATATTTAAGTCTTCTCCTTCCTTCTACCATCTCCCATACAAACTGCACTTTTTATGAAATACTCGAAACAAATTTACTCAGTACGTATAAAATTGATGGAGCTGAAATTGTGCACTAAAGATTTATTTAGAATTGTTCGTAAGACCAAAAAGAAATTAGGCGATTAGCTTCACTCCTTCTACCCCCTCCCATACAATTTGACACAATTCAACAACTTTACGAAAAGTCGATTTGCCTGAAAAGTATGAATGCTACTGATCTGCTATGCCAAATAAATGATGTTTACAGTTATTTCTAAGAAAGTTATTAATAACTTCACCCTCCTTCTACCACCTCCCATACAAACTGCACAATTTCACTAAATTCAATACACTCAGTTTTCAGTACCTATTAAATTTTTGAATCCTAAATTTTGAAAAACATTTTGATAGCAACCTTATCGTGATGTGAAAAAATCAGTTCAATGTTGTTACCCCCTCTACCACTTCCCCTACAAAATTTCTTAAAATAAAGAAATTTCTCCTTCATCTAGAGTATCGCACGATTGGGCTTTACGCCCAATAGTAGTCCTGTTATGTTTTTTATTTAGTTTTTTCGTTGCTGGTAAATGATGTTCCGGTTATATTGGACCCAGATCGCCGTATTTTTAACGCACTCAAAAAATATTTAAAGCTTTTTTCGTATCTACTTTCGCCATATTTTCTTGAATTTAAAATTTTTTCAATTGGCGGTACTTATTTGGTTTTGGTTGAGGGGACTTCCGCTGTTAAGGAGTTTTGGACTGCGCAAACTGATGGAAGTCTAGTTAATTAGCGAACAATTCTCAAAGATTTAAGCGGTTTCGTCATCGAAAGTTGAGCTTTTAGGGCCCGCATTGCTAAGCAGGGCCTCGGCGAATATTTGTCAAATATAGTTTTCTATACATAATGGTAGTTCTTCAAAATAAAAAATTTATTATAATTATATCATTTCAACATTTTTTTGAGAGATCATGCGTCGTTACTGAAAAACCATTTAGAAGGTTAGCATAAACTATCAATAGAGTAGTGTCCTCAGCTATGATACCCTACGCTTGAAAAATGTTCTTAACTTTCACATCCCAACATCAACTGATTAGATAAAAAAAATTAATGAATTGACTCACACTGTGAAATGGTAGATGAAACATAACCATCCGCAAGGATGTTCTAAAAACACATAAAGACGTTCTTGGAATGTTTTACCGCGTCGGTGATGAAATATGTATTTCGCTTTGAACGCCTGATCGATAGGCAAAGCGATAGGATAATAAGGATCAGGTACACCCTGCGGTTCAATCGGATCGGGTATTGTTGCTTCCACATCGTCGGTGACAAGATCATCTGAAACAAGAGATTCTATTTAATTCAATATTAAATTTCATGCTCATTGCCATAAACGAAACAGATAATGTTGAAAGCTTTGCGCCCAAATTAATTGTATCTTGCCTAGATCGAAAAATGAATAATTTCTTCGAATAAATAAATCAAAATTTTAAATATTTTCTAGCCAAGATTCACACAAATTTTCATCATTATCTGCACTACAGCCTTTCTACAATCGTCTTACCCTCCGTTCCTCTCGATACTCCGTCCAAGATATCCGCATGCGATCGTGTCCGGCTGCGACTTTTCTTTCGCGGTGTCGGCACTCGTCGATGATGCGCTTCGAATCGCGTACCGCGTCCCGGTCGAAATCTTCGCAAGAATTGAAACGGCGATTTTGTCACTTCGATTATTTCCGGATTATCCTTGGCCGATTCGACGTCATCGACCAGCTCGTCTTCGGATCCTTGCAGAGCGGTATAGGCGCACGAATGCGTACTCGGCGTTGTCTGTGGCGTCGGACTTTCTTTGAGCGGCGTCTTAAGCACGGACAGAACGAGATCGTCGCACGGAACCGCCGCAAAAGGACGATCCTCGCCGAATGATCGTGAATTAAATGCTTGCGCGTGTAGGTTACTGACTTGGTGAATATTCCCGTAGGAATAATGACGGTGTCGCTGATGTCCAGCCGCCATTTTCGGGCCGGCCGTCGTCGTCGCCGTCATAGGAAGAAGTTGATGGCGCGCAGCTTTCGCCTCCTCCTGTTGCAGTCGAATGTTGTGCGACTGCCTGAACAGAGTCTCCTGCTCTCCGCGATTCATGGCTATCGTTGTAGCGCCAAGTACAACGGACAGCATTTGGCTTTCAATGGCGATCTGGTAAGACTATCACCTTGCGATTGTTGTGTGTTCATTTGGGGAAGGATCGACGCCGTACGACGCCTGCGAATCCATCGAGATGTGATTGCGATCGATTGGATCGTTGATTGTGGCAACATTCATAAACGATTTATGGAAGAATATAGCGCTGCCAGCTTGATCCCACAAAGCCGTAAAAACTGCATATATTCTTAGAGATAGGTTCTTAGAAACATTTAATATTGCACCGAGATTATATAGATACGTTTAATTTTCCACAAGTTTAGATATCACAGTTAGAGACGAGTAAGAACTTACTGAATTACAATTTTTATAAATATTGATATTATTAGAAGATTGCGATTCGATAAGATTATTTATGAATTAGAAGGTAGTATGTATTGCTTTTATTTTTTCAATGAATATGTCGATAATATTATTTATTTATATTTCACTATTGTGTATCCGCCGAATTCGATAGTCTATCACAATAATTTCTTATTAAATTTCTTTATGTGATTGCTGTACACGCACTTGTAAAAAACATTAAAATTAATCAATAAATGTTCCTTTTCTTAAAAATTATTTCGAAGTTTTCTATAATTTTTGAAATTTTAATTAATTAGCAGAGCAATGTTAATTTCTTTTTTTTAAGCACATGTGGAATAATTGAATAGCAAAGTTTTTGTAAGTAATCGAAGAATACGAAAATAATACAGAAATTAGAAAAAGTTATAACAAAAATCTTCATTAATCAAAAATATAGAATCCATGTAATTCGATTTCTTCCATTTTCCATCCAAATTCTCGCCATAATTTCATCTAATATTCATCCATCTTCATACAAAATATCAAATCATAAGACTTAATATTATTCCTTTAATTTCACCTGTTGAAAGCATAATAATTCGGAAGTAATCCTGAAGATAATATAGCAGTCAAAGAAAGCACACAATCACTCAGTAACTCCTTTGAATCCGCATAATCTTGCGGTGGATTTACCGAAACCAATTTCACCTTTGAATAATTCATTGAAGGGGTTACGAGTAATAATAACCAGGTTTATGGATCCTCCTCTTCCTCAAAGAGGTGATGTATAGAGCCAAGATTATATTTCGAGACATAATTGAATTTTTATAGATTTAATCTGTTTTGTTTTTCATGGTATCTAAATCATTAAGGTCTGCTGGAATTATTAAGCCAAGGATTCGTTTTTATAAGAAAAGTTAACGTTTCGTAAGCAATTAGTGTTCCGGCGAGTACGGAAAAGTTTTTCACAATTTCTAAAGATAGGGACATCCTTTACCGGATGCTATGAATTTTTGATAAATCATTGCCTAAATTATGGCCACCCCGTTTATAAACTTCAGGCTGAATTGCAGAGAATTATCATAAGATCGAGTTTTAGATAAACTTTCTGATGATTGTTTTATTGTAATTTAATGGATTTGTAATGCGTTCAAGTTCTTCGATACATGTATCAACATATGAACGTATTATTACGTAGTTATCTACATAATTGCGTTATGATTTCATTAGTCGAGATTTTATTGCGATTCACTTCATTCGAAAACATTTTATTTAATCTTTTATTTCTCCGAATATCATTCTGAAGCTTGGAAAATTACGAAAATGTTGTACAACGCTTTCCTTTAGCAGTCATCGCCAATCTTGCCTTCCTTACACTTGCTATGTATGTTGGTTGATATTTCATTTACCTTTAATTCTTCATGAAAAATCGAATCGATCATAAAACTGTCGGGTATAGCAATTTACTGCGAGAGCCCCGTTTAACCATTGGAAGTTTCCTAAGAAAATAAAATCAACAAAAATAAAAATACATGAAAATTTTCATCAGGTATGACGATTCTTTATGGAGCATTCATTCGACGTGCTGCGCTGAACTAGAGTTCCAGTAATCGTTAATAAATTGATTAGCGAGAGCCTTTCAACGTTGTGAACGAGAAGGTTTCGAGAAAGCATCCACCCACCATCCGAAATCCAAAACGAAATAAGAAATATGCGTTACCGACATTTTCCACAATTTGACGAGTATTTTCAATTTTATTTCACCTGAACTCCACTGCTCTGGAGAAGGTTGTATTTATGTTATAAAACCAAGTAATTTTCATAAAAAGTTTCAAAAGGTCCATTTTCAGGATAAGATTCATTTATCGATTAAATGGCAGCGAAAATTCCAAGAAATTCGGTTCGAATGCAATAAAAAAATGAAATTTCGTCCCTTTTCGTAGCAGAACGGGATGGCGGTGGTGGTAGTTGCTACTTAATAAATCTCGGGGGAAAAAGATTTTCTTAGATTTTACTGTAATTGCCCCTACAAATACAGATTAAATGAGAACGGTGGAAAAGTTTATTGCACAGGTCTGTAAACAAGATTGAGTGGTATTGCGTTTTTCGTGTACCCAAGTTGGGACAGTCGTATATTTTTAGTACGAAATTTATTGAACACGAATGGAGGACCTCGAGCATCTAATTATGTATGTATATTGTATATACTTTCAGGTATATACGTTCAGGTAGATATTCAAAGCTATGGTTGAATTGAAGTTTTGGAGAAAACTAAGAGGATTTGTTATTTCAATTTTAGCGTGGAGAAATACCTCTTGAGGCGCAATAATTCCTCAATGGGAATATAGACTTTAAGAAATTATACCAATATTACTGTAATTGATAATTTTTTCCCCATTTAATTATTAACGAGCACGAAAATATTTAAGAAGGGTATATTATATTGTATCAATATTATGTGAGATTACAACAATGTATTTATTTATTTATCATAACACAAAATAATTAGTTACATAATGAATTGCTTAATTTAATCTGATAGAACCTTATATAGTTAAATTTTCCTAAATTAATTAAACCCAATTTGATATATGTACATATTTATGATAGGCACTGGTGCAAAGGTCAAACGGGGTGTGGGGACCTAACGGAGCGTAGTCTCTGTTTATATGTCAGCTGCAGGTTTAGAGTGTGCACTGAATTTGTTAAATACTCTACAGCATCTGTTAATACATATGTTCATTTTATCGCAATCGATATTCCTTAAGTGGTCTTGAATGTCTCGTCAGCCTGACATTGTCATTGAGTCTGAATTTATTTAAGATGTGGTCAACCTTAGTATCGAAATTGATAACATCTAAGGTAAAACAGGATGTGAGCATAGTTTTTCTAGAACCAAGAGGTAAAAGCTTTAATAATTGGAGCCTAACTGTGTAAGGTGGAAGGTTTTCAAAGTCTCTAGGATCATACCAGTCCCTGAGAGCAAAAAGAAGGAATTTCTTCTGGATTGCTGTATAACTGGAAAAAGGAGTCCCAAATGGGACATAAATATTCCAGAATTTGACTGACAAGAGAAGAGAATAAAGATTTGATGACCCATACATTCTTAAACTCTTTGGCTCTTCTTTTAATGAACCCAAGACGTTTATTGGCTTTTGAAATTATTCGATTTAGTGAGATTTGAAGCACAGTTTATTGTCCAGTAGTAAGCCGAGTCCTCACTTTGATTAACACGGTGTAGTTGAGTTCAACTTAGGATATAGTCATGGTGATATGAGGACGATTTACGTGAGCACGTGGCATTTACTGACATTAAGCTCTAATTTGTGCTGATAGTACCAATGATCTAGCGCAGTAAACTTAGATGGCAGGAATGCGGCAACTGCGGGTGAGGTAATGGCATGATATATTTTCAAATCATCAGTATATATACCTCTGAAGTGAAACATTTTCCAATACTTCTGATAGATCTGAGATGAAAACATTAAATAAGAGAGGTACCAAGTGACTTCAATGAGGTACCCCAGAGGACACTAATATTTCCTTGGAAGTAAGACCTTGAAACTAAACAAATTGAGTTCTATTATTAAGATAGGATTTAAGCCAGTCAAGTAAGGAACCTGTTACACCAATTTTTTTTTTTTAACTTTAAGATCAGGACATTGTGATCAACTCGGTCGAACGCTTTCTAAAGTCGGTGTATATTGTGCCGATTCGATGCCCATTTTCAAGTGCGCAGAGTGTATCAGATACAAGAACCATGAGATTCGTCGCGGTCGAGCGACCTTTTCTAAAGCCGTGCTGCTGGTCATTAAGAATAGGGTTGATCATATTGGTCAATTTATTGCAGATCATTTTTTCGAATAGCTAGGGTGTAGCCTAGAGGGTAGCGTGTTGGTCTACAATGCGAAGGTCGTGAGTTCAAATCCTGGTCGACGCATAATTCTAGCATACTACCTGCTTGAGTATACCTTAATTACCTCAATCTGTAGTGCCATTGTAAAATTCAATAGAGAATTTTTTCGAATAATTTCGGAATAGCTGATAGAATTGCTATACCTCCGCAGTTCTCAACTTTTCGTTTATCTCCATTCTTGTGGATGACTGTGAGATGCGACGATTTCCAAGCCGAGGAGAAAGTTCACAATGACAGTGACTTGTTGTAGAGAAAATGTAAAGGTGTTGAAATTTGATTGGCACACTTTGATAATAATAGGGGAGAAATAAGATCAGGACCTGAACCTTTTTTGATATCAATAGCTGTGAGAGCATCAAGCACCGGTTCAATAGACAATGAGATATAGTCAACTAGTGGAGGGACCGAAAACTTCTTGAAAACGGTCAGCAAAAATACCGCAGATATTCCGCCTGCAGGAAGATTGCGTGATTCCCTTGGACATGGTTACGCTATAAATGGAAAATGGACACTTATCAGCTTATCACCCGAGATCTTAAGACCTTACTGATACGAGAAATGGATACAGCGCCTCGGATACAAACGGATTCTACCGTAACGACTTTAGGCATTCGAAAACGGATTATGATTGGCTTTTGGAACGCTCGAACATTGATGGAAGAAGGGCCGTCGTCACTCAGTCCTTGCACCGCCAATCAATGATCGACCGTGAAATGGGGCACAATAATATCTAAATCTTGAGGTTGAGCGAGATCAGGTGGACAAGATCACGAGAAGAACGAACCCCGAGCGGAAACACCATTCTGTACGTTGGTCCTGAGAGTGAAGCCAAAAATGGTGTGGCGGTCGTCCTGACGATGAAAGCGAAAATAGTCTGAAAAACAGTTTCGGATAGGGTTCTCGTCGTCAGGCTCAGGACCTGTGTCAGAAACGTCAAAACTCTGAAGAGCTACGCATCAACTAATATCGCAACACCTGGTGAGCCAACTGAGTGCCACCTTCGAGCGTGTTCCAAGAGGTGATCTTATCATCTCAGGAGATATGAAGTCCAAGTTGGCTGTGCCAACACTGGACTAGAACACGTTATGGGGAAGCATGATGATCATTGGGTCGACGCGCCACGATCTTGGATTAAAAGACCCGAAAACGGCGAATCATTTGTGGAGTTTTGTAGTACTCGACAAATGGTCATCAGAGGGACCTTTTTTCCACACAAGAGTCGTCATAAAACATCTTGGTTTTCCCTGATGGTGTTACTCAGAACCAGATCGACCATTCGACCATAAGTCGCCGACGGAGAATATGTCTCCTCGATGTGCGAGCGAAGCGTGGATCTGACGTGGGATCCCCGCTTGATGGTTGCATGCTTGAGGTTGTGCACAGCAGCTATCCGACGACTACACATTCTTCAAATGTAGCGCAAGCTTAATGCGAATAGACTTCGAGATCCCAACAAAAAGCGCAAGTACACCACCATTCTACGCAAAAAGTCATCCACATTGGGAGGTAACGAGAAACACGTTTCTAACTAGTGCTGAAGAATTTGTGAGATATGAGCAAAACGGTGAGAAACACTGGATGTCATCAGACACATGGGTCATGGTTGTCGATCGGCAAAAAGTCAAATTGGCAATCATCTCTCAGTCCGATGTCGAGAAAGGAACACCCGACTTAATACAGAACTACCGCGATGCTTATATACAGCTTCAAGGGCTGTTAGATGCGGCAAGTGTATGGCCATTAAAGATCTGGCCAATAAGGCCGAATCCACGGCTTACCTTGAGGATATGGGTTCACTATTTAGGATTATGAAGCAGTTGACGAACAAGAATTCCACCGCGAACCACTTGGTGAGAGATGTCAACGAAACTCTCCTTAATATGTGTGAACACCAGTTGCGGCGATGGATGGAATACTTCTCTGATATTTTAAACATCTTGTTAGAGGAAGATATTTCAGAAACAAAACAACTACCAAACAATTCTCTGTGAGGGACGATCACCCAGATGTGGAAGAGATAGTTTCCGCAATTCTGTCAATGGCGGGAAGAAAAGCCCCGGGCATGGATGGACTACCAACCGAAATCCTCAATGCGGACCCGAAAGTAACAGCCGGTAAGCTCCCACACTTTCCTGAGGTATGGAATGAAGGAAGAAATCCGACTGAATGGAAGAAGGGCGTCATAGTGAAAGAGATTGTGGCAATTGACGTGGTATATGTCTATACTTACTGCTGTACAGAAAATCATAGCTACGGTAATTCTCAATATGATTAATGAGAAAGCGCTCTAAGGCTGGATTCCGTAAAGGGTCGTCTTGTGCCGACCACACAAATACCCTAATATTGGAGCAGTCCACCAATATGGGTTCGCCACTATACCTCATGTTTGTGGACTTCGAGAAGGCTTTCGAAAGCGTTAAGCGAAATTATATGTGGTAGGCTTTGCGTAGGAGAGGTATTCCAGATATGGTCATAGCTAAGATTAAAGAATCCTGCGAAGATGGAAGGTGACATCTTGAAAACTGGAGATAAATTGAAAAAAAAACATAACAGGGCTACGATTGCGCGTAAAGCGCAATCTTACGATACTCTAGATGAAATAGAATTTTTTGTGATCCCAAGAAATTTCGCATGGGAAGTATTAGAAGGGATGACAGCATTGAACTAATTTTTCCCCATCATGCTAAAGTAGCTATAAAAATGTTTTGTACAAAATGCTTACTCCAAAAATTGAATGGGAACTGAAAAAATTAGTGAGTTAGATTTAGTGAAAATGTGCAGTTTGTATGGGAGGTGGTAGAAAGAGTGGGGCGATTAGAGTGATTTTTTTCAGAAATAACTAGGAATATTGTAAAATTGACATCCCTGAAATTTCAGACTAGTGCCATTTATACTTTTCAAGAAAATCGATTTTTTGTGAAGTTGTGAAACTGTGTCATATTGTATGGGAGGGGGTAGAAGCAGTGAAGCTAATCAAATATTTTTTTCTGATCTTAGTGCTAATACTAATTAAGTATTTATTACAAAATATGAGCTCAATAAATGTTATATGTTCTGAGAAAATCGTCTTAGAGCATTTCATGAAAAAGTGTAGTTTGTATGGGAGGGGGTGGAAGGAGAGGGAGGAAGCAAATAATTTTTCTACTGTAGATTAAAATTACTATGAAAATAACATATCCGAAAATTCAGACTAATAGCTTTTATACTTTTCGAGTAAATCCGTTTATTGTCAAATTACGAAATTGTGTCATTTTGTATGGGAGGGGGTAGAAGGGGTGAAGCTAATAGTCTAAATTTTTTTGGGCTTACTAAAAATTTTAAATAAATATTTGGTGCACAATTTCAGCTCTCTAAATTGTATACGCAATGAGTAAATAGGCTTAGAGTAATTCATGACAAGTACAGTTTGTATGGGAGGTGGTAGAAGGAGGGGGAGGATACGCATAATTTTCGTACGGTAGATTGATATTATCATAAAAGTAACATATTCCAAATTTCAGGCCAATAGCTTTTATACTTTTCGTGCAAATCCGTTTATTGTCAAATTGCGCAATTGTGTCATTTTGTATGGGAGGGGGTAGAAGGGGTGGAGCGATTTGGCCCGTTCACGAACTTGACCTTACTTTTTTGTCAAAAACGACGTGTACAAAATTTGAACTATCTAGCTCAACGCGTTCTCAAGCTAGAGCGCGCACAGACGGACGGACGGACGGACGGACGGACATCCGGTTTTGAGATTTTTGAGTGATAATATTAATTTCTGTATTCATCATTTTTTTCTCCGAGCCTTATTTCTTGGCGTTACAAACTTTAGAGCAAACTTATAATACTCTCAGATTTCATCTAGAGTATAATTATGCTGATGGCGTGTGTTTGCTTGCACATAACCGTTCGGACTTAGAATCAAATGTTCGCTCGTTGCATTCTAAATGCAAAGAGGCGGGACTGAAAATAGATATGTGTAAAATCAAATACATGCACATGGGCTCGAACACAAGCACACCGATTGTTCTTAAAGGGCAAGATGTGGAAGAGATGCAATAGTTTTCTTATCTCGGAATCATTGTCAGCATGGACAGCGAAGCTGAAAAGGATATTGCAGCTCGTCTAAATAAAGCTATTCAGGTCTTCAGTATCCTTTTCTCCTCCTGGAGGTTAAGAGAGATGTCCCTTCGCACGATGCTGCGCGTTTTTGATGCATGCGTTAAATCTATGTTGTTATATGGTTGTACTAAGTTATACAGTTCTACTAAGTGACGCATTATAGGAATATTCTGGCCAGAAGTGATCTCCAACAACGAACTTTGGAGTACAACTGGACAGACTAAAATAGGCATTGAGATTGAAAGGCGGAAGTGGCAGCGGATCGGTCACACTTTGAGGAAACCATAGCGAAACATCACCAAACAGGCTCTTGATTATAATTCTCAAGGAAGACGCCGGTTTGATCTACCATGTAGCACATGGAAGCGAGCAGTTTAGCAGGAGGCCAGAGGAATAAACGAGTTCAACAAGCAACAGCTGAAGAACGATGCTCAGAATCGCGCCTTGTGGTAGAGAGTTGCTTCTGTCTTATTCCCTATAGGTGGTTTTAACAGGAATTTGATTAGTTGATGGAATTGACCCCTGGGTAACACTGGCTTTTACGGATATAGTCCTGGACCTAATTGAATTTATTTCAACAAAAAGTTTTCGGTTGCTGAGAAAATCTGTAACGATTCTCAGCAAAATACTTGGACAATTTGATACAATTAGTTTAAAGACGAAGCCTTTAGCCCAGATACTATCGAACGCTTTTTCACGATCCAAGTCGCATGGGACAGTGCACTGTTTCATTCTAAGGTTTCGGATAATTTCGTTGTGCATAAATAGAATAGCATGTTCCGTCGAGTGCGCTAATCTAAATCGCGTAAGCGGGATAAAATCACTACAAAATCACTCCAGTTCGAGTTTGAGAAGAAAGTTTGCGAATATTTTGCTTATGTTTGACAGCATAGAAATGTGATTTAGCCTAGCTCTATCTGTGGAGGTCTTACTTTTCAAAATTGATATAAGCTTAGCGGTCTTCCAATCTGTTGGATAATAACCATTGTTTCCTCAATTATTGAGGACTATTGCAAGTTTTTGTAAATTTTCGAGTACACAATTTTTTTTTATTACACGATATGATGAATTGCATAACCAACAGGAGAAACTCCTGTACCTCAGGGTTGGTTATCGAATCAGCTCTGCATTCGAAGGAAAAATCAAAAATATGAAAGTTTTCTTTTGCAGTGTAGAACGAATCCACGCGATTGTGTACTACAGAATTTAGGCTATTGTGAAAAGTGGGATTCTTTTTAAGTTCCTCATAGAATGCGCAAGTCTCAAGCTTGTCATCAACTTCGAAGCATAGTTAATATAGATCTATACGTAGCCTACAACAAGCTAAACCTACAGCAAACATTAAACCTAGAGAGGTCAAAATTAATGTACAATTTAATAAACCAAGGACTAAAATCTCCAATAGTCATTACGTACAACGCAGATATTCACAATTACAATACACGGAATGCAACTTCGATAAGAAATCGAAATTGCAGGACGAACCGATTGAGGAAGGATCCCATCTATGAAGCAATTCGATACTACAACTCCTTGTCAATATATATTCGACAGGCGTCACCCCCTCTACCACTTCCTCTACAAAATTTCTTAAGATACAAAAATTTCCCTTTCATCTAGAGTATCGCACGATTGGGCTTTATGCCCAATCGTACTCCTGTTATGTTTCATACAATATTCGGTAGCATACATACATACATACATAAACAAAAATTAGAAACCAACCCCCTACCCTCAGCTTCTACCACCGCACATACAATATATTTTCTGGTATATTGAATTATTTCAATTTTCATCTAGAGTATCGCTTGATTGAACTTCACGCCCAATTATAATTCTGTTATTTTTATACTCGAGATGAAATCTGAGAGTATATTGTGTTTGCCTTACCGTTTGTAACGCTAAGAAATAACGCTCGAACAGAGCCGCCAAGGGTACAGAAATATTTGTTGTCGCTCAAAAACCTCGATTCCGAGTGACCGTCTGTCTGTCTGTCTGTCCGTCTGTTTGTCTGTCCGTCTGTGCGTCTGTCTACAGCATAACTCTCGAAAGGTTTGAGCTAAAGTGCTAAGCATTTTTGTGTGTCATTTTTAGCAAGATACCTTTAAGTTCGTGAATGGGCTGCATCCCTCCAGCCCTTCTTCATACAAATTTCATGAAATTTCGAAATATTAAGAAATTGATTTTTTTTTGAAACTATTTAAGCTATCGACTTGAAATTTAGATCCAAGTATTATGATACAGATGTCATTAATATCACGGAATATTGACCGGATTCCCTTACTCCTTCTTCCCCCTCCCATACAAATGGACAATTTTGAAAAATAATAATTTTCGATTTTCATTGAAACTAGTAAAGCTGAAAAGACAAAATTTTGTCAGAATTAATTCGACTGTAATTGCAATTTATTTTAAAAATAATTATCAACTTCACCTCACTCCTTCTACCCCATACAAATTTCACGAAATTTTGAAATTTAAATTAAATTATTTTTCTTCGAATCTGATAAAGCTGTCAGCTTGATATTTTGTATAAAGTATACAAATAGAAATAATACTAATGCGAAAAAAATTTGTTTTTATCCGTAAAATCCTTCTACCCCCTCTCATACAAATGCATAATTTTTGTTAAATGCATTTTATCGATTTCCATTCAAAGTAGAAAAAGTACAAACTTCGAATTTTGCCAGAATTTGTTTCTTAGTAATTGGAATAAGTGTTAGAAAAAATTATCAGCTACGCTTCACTCCTTCTACCATCTCCCATACAAATATCTCTATTATAAATTCGAGAAAAGCATTTCTCCTTCAAGTATATGAGAGCTATTGACTTTGAAATTGAATCAAAGCATGGTGATAAGGATGATGATAAGTAGTTTCAAAATCATCTTAAACGCTCCACTTCCTCTGCCAGCTCCCATACAAATGCTCCAATTGATGTTGATGATGTTTGATTTTGTAAAAAGTTTAAAAAGTAAAAAGTTTAAATTTTCATGTACCTAATTCTGTTTTATTATTGTTTTATTGTTTTTATTCTTTTTTTTTGTTTCTAACTGTGGATAAATGTAGTAGTCAATTTTTTTGATGAAATAAATTATTATTATTATTATTATTATCAATTTCAGGAAAACTATGACCAATTCCTTTAAAAATAATGAAAACTAAAAACTTTAAATTCAGCAAAAAATATTTTGCATGCCATGTTCGGTGTCATATACGAAAAATACAAACCTCCCCCTCTACTTTTACCACCTCCCATGCAAAAGTCTCTATTCACTATTCGAAAGAATTTGAGATGACATATTTTCCGGTAAATTAAAGTCATTTCCATCTCATCTAGAGTATCATATAATTGGGCTTTAAGCCCAATGATAATTCTGTTATTTCTTTTGTTTTTGTTTGCATGTATGGTACGAATTTAAATTTCCGTGACCGATGTGAGGTGATTGGCGGTCCACAGCAAACCCGATTATAAGACCTGTGCAATGCTATGGAAACAAAACGTGAATATAAACGCAGGCGTCTGATAAAATACTTAACGCCTTTGAAAGAAAGGTCCTCAGAATAATCCTCGGACCTGTTAAGGAAGGCTACATCTAAAGAGAGAACTGCATATCATATTTGACAATCCATTGTCAAACCTCATAAAATTCAGGAAGTCACAATGGGCCAGTCATGTGGAATGGAATGAATGTTGAAAGAATTCCAAAACGCACAACTGAGTCACTGGACAAACTTCAGTTGAAAAACAACGGAAGCTTTGGGAGGATTTGTAGTGAGTTAGCGGCTACTGCACTGGGTTACATTTCGTCTCAGGCCTGCTTACGACGGACTCATCAGTAAAGCTTGTGTAAGCAGGCTCTGCCTTAGACCCTAAGGGAAAACCGTACTAGGGGCTTTGGGATTAGAACCCGGGGATTTCGAGTTGTAAGGCCGCCATGCCAACCGACTAAGCCGTCGAGTCTAGATAGCTCAAGGGTCAGTACGACTGCTTTGCAACTGAAAAACCCCGGGTTCTATTCCCACTACCTGCGCGGTATTCCCTTAGTTTCTAATGCAGGGCCTGCTTACTTATGAGTCCGTAGTAAGCACGCCTGGGACGAAACGCAACACAGCGCAGTAGCCGCTTGCTCAATACAGATTCTATTGACGCAAACAGCAAATCACTTTAAAGCTTGTGGAGGACGCTGAATCGAGATGGATGGAGGCGAAGTAGTCAGGAGGCCAAAATCCGATTTGGGCTGTAGCGCCATTGTAAGTAAATAAGTAAGGATGTTGACTTCTTTAGTAATGCTGCTTTTAACCGGCATTCAGATTATAATGGAATGGGAATTCTTCCGTCATCCATCCGCTCCACGTGACCAGCTCATAGTAGTTCCTTGAATGTTATGAGGGTTGACACTTCTGGATTGTTAAAGACAACATCCTTGTTAACATTAAGACCATGGCACTCACAGCTACCCATATTCATAACCACTTGAAAACAATAAACATGAACTATGATACTTCTATCAAACATCAATCCATTTATTTTATTCTAACACATTTGACCGACAAGCGTTTCACACTCGCCTGATCTCGGTTCATTTAAATTAACTAGCAATGCCAGAAATTGCAGTAACACGTATGTAACATATGTTAACATATTAAAATATCCGCTTGACTTCCGTTTAACTTTCAAATTAAAACGCCAAACAATTTTACATAACATCTAATGGAAAATTTCCTTGGATATACACATACAAAGTAATTTCTTAGAGTCGTTCTTACACGTAATAAAATAAATGATCGCTGACGTAATCGCAATTAATTGAAACATTTTTCAACACGCAATACTTCAACTATTCTTCTTTTCATATATAACGTGTGAAGTAAAACACGAACCATTTTCTTTTCGAGATATTTACAAATATTTTTCATTTCACCTTTTTAGCTATATAAAAAAAAACTCAACATAGGAAATGATGATTAATAAAGGATTTGGGATTAGTTAAATACAGAACAGGTGAGGATTGAAATAATTTGCAAATTAGTTTAAGCGAAATCGATTTAAGCAAGAAGTTGCGAAAAATTAGAACATTATTGCACTGAAATCGTGACACTAATAGTAGAAAGAGACCTGAAATTGTGCGTTAACTTTTATGGATATGCGTTTTACTGGTATTAAGATACGTAGTAGATTGGATTAATTAAGGTTTGGCCTAGTAAGTAGCGTACTGATCTACAATTCGAAGGTCAGGAGCTCATATCCCGGTCGACGTTTAATTTCAGCAACTTACTAACATGGGTATATCCTGACCACCTCAATATGCGAAAATGAAAACTCGTGGATAGAGAGTTGTGCGACTCTTTCACAATAACAATTAAATGTTAAAGAGCCTGAAGGTCTGGAGGTCAAAACCCCGATTTGGGTTCTAGTACCATTGAAGAAGAAGACAAAACGAAAGGTAGAAAAGGGTTCAGTGATTGTAGAGAAGCCTATCTTGGTTGAATAAAACACATACTAAGCTTATACCATTGACACATAGCGCAGCTAAATTATAATTAAGTTCTAATTTATCATTAAACGGCTGTGTGTCATACGCTAATTTAATTACGAAAATTGTGATCATTTATTAGCTGTATGCTCTCAGCTAAATCATTTAATTAAGATAAATCCTTTGATTTTTCTCATAATTTAGGCTATAACAATGAAGAATGTACTAGAGCTGCCGATTTCATATAAGTTTTTTCATGCTGGAAACAAGAAGAAAAGTCATTTTCTGACAGCTCTGATTTATATGAAATCTTTGAAGCGTGGTTTAAACGCCCAGCTATGAAAGATGACTTGCAAACGATTCCTAAACAGAACTAAGGATCGTTTTTCTTTCTTTGTGGCCTTCCTTGCAAAATTTGAATGCCTATTGGCTAAGCAATTCAACTTTCCAAAAACATGACAGATGAGTGAGAGGATCTTCTTAATTAGCAAACTGTTTTGTATCACCAATCTACTAACGATGAAGACGAGCTGAATTACGAATTAGTTAAATTTTAATTAGGACCGCTATGTGCCACTGGTATTAGAGTTAAAAAAAATTTAGTCTTCATTTTCTTCTTTATCGAATGGTTTGAGTTATTTCGGCCTTTATGTGCAATGCACAAACACAGAAATGGTATTGGGAATGTGAGGAAGGGGCGTGAAAATGACCGTAACGAGAGGTGAAGCAGAAATGTTTTGCTGCTGTTGATAACTATTTACAGATGTTTCGATATAATGGAGGACTGAATGAAAGAAAGCACACATAAACCATCTATATAGACCGTCTAGAAGTGGAACTGTTTCACTTTACATCGTTTGCTCATTTTATTTCCAATAATTTTTCATTACCAGTAACATCTGAAGAATTTGTACTTAACATAATCCTACTGCCTGGAATCATTGAATAAACAATATTGCATTCGAGCTTGCTACGCAGTCCTGTAGAGTTCGAATGCGAAAAGGTCCTGGTTTTGCTAAGAACATTCAAAATTTTTTTGTATCGTAGTTCTATTATGTTTGATAACTGGTTCGGCAATATCATTCATAATAAAACTATTGTATGCCGTAAAATGTTTAATTTTAAGTGAAATTTGTTCAAGCTATACAAACAAAATGGACATCGCAACCTTTTTTTTTCTCAAAGAAAACAAATTATCCGACAACTGAACATCATGGCATAAAATTTCATTAGATTCAAAATAAAACACACACAAACCGGAAGACACCCCCATCTTAACGATTTGTGACGGTGCCTTGAAGCATGCAAATTAAAAAATGAATCCAATAAACAACAAATTTTTTTCCTTCGTCTTACAAATTTACACTAGCGTGCAGCAAGCTTGTTTCGTCGACTTAATGAGATCGTCCTCGTCCTTAGAGCTATCATCATCATCAGTATCGTCATAGTCGTCATCATCATGTTGGTCTTGGTTCAATTGCCCACATCGTCGTCTTTTTCATAAAACTTTCATCTCCATTTTCATTTGACAAAATTTCCATCTTCTTTATCAAAATTTTATTGTTCCTTGCCGTCGTCCATAATATCGTCGTCTGGTGGCACAACTACCCTTAGCATTGACTAATAAGTTTATTTTTGCTTGAAGAAATTAAACCATGCTGTGTGTTCCATTATCTGTCTTGTAAGTGGGTATAAATATATCTTAGTGTGCACTACTGGAAAGGACATTCCATTAAGTTTGATCCTTTGTTATTCGTATCTGTCTGTATCGTTATACTTTAAGATTTCATATGGATTTCGTCATGTAAATAAATTAAAGCGATACCGCTCTTGACATTCATCAATACATGAAAGCTCTGCATTGTCAGGAGATTTACTTTCCCTCAAGTTTTTCTTGAATCCTTTACAACGATATCCCGCAATCCCTGTATAATGAAGGTTCCCTTTTTCAGCACGCGGTTGAATTCCAAAGCTAAAAACAATAAAAATAAAAAGCTCTCGGTTGAATTTTTTTTTTTTTTTTGGTACTCATGGAGAGGATATATCTACCTAGGTAGTGTTAACAAAAGGATAAACTGTGCTCATACTCTCCAGTATTATCTTTCTACCAGGATAAAGCTGTTCTTTCGGAATTCCGGAGAAATAATTTTAATTAAATAACGGCAACCATGTGGTAGTTATTAAGATTAAATCTTCGGCAATTATTAAGGACTCTCCGGACGAATCGTTTGTCTACTTCGGGTGAAGGACCCCTTAATTGTTCATTGGCTCTGTGTTTGGAGCCCAGGCAGTATTAGGTGTAAAAGAACATGCGGGAGGTAATTACGGATCTATAGGAATTTTATTTGTCGAAATGTGACGCTTGTAAAAACCCAGAATATGTTTTTCCTGGCAATCCCATTGTTGCTGTTGTAAACCGAACGCGTAGCTCATTTGCATTTTATATAGCCGGGTGAAATGAGTCGTTAATGTTCTGCGAAAACAAATTTATGGTGCGTTAATGACGGACTTCTTCGCTTTCTGTTGTCGTGACCTATGACGTTTAATATGAAGCACATCGAATTAATGCCATTGAACTGGTTTTTGTCTTTAATAGCTTAAGGATTAAAAGGTGATATCAACTATCGCGTCGATCAAATCACATATTTATATTCTAGATGAAGTCAGAGAGTGTTATAAGTTTGCTATCCAGTTTGAACGCTAAGAAATAAGGCTCGGAAAAAAAAATTAATGGTTAGTAAAAACCGGATGTCTGTTCGTGCGCTGTCTAGCTTGAGAACGCGTTGAGGTGGGAAATTCAGATTTTGTACACGTCATTTTTGACGAAAAAGTAAGGTCAAGATCGTGAATCGGAAAAATTTCCCGACCCCTTCTACCTCCTCCCATACAAAATGACTGCTTTACAATCAATTACAACAATCAAATTAAAAGAAAAGATTTCTACACTGTTACGCTTTGTTATTCATGACGTTTCGGTCTCTGCTGAGACCTTTATCAAAACTAGCTCAGCGTCACTAACCCAACGTTACGAATAATAAAGCGTAACAGTGTACAATCCTGAAATCTTTTCTTCCGATTCGAAATGCACTGTGAAAACATTCACCAAGCCATTACAATAATCAAATTTTCTTCGAAACTATAAAAGTATATAAATTGAAATAGAACATATTATTTTTATGATAGACGTAATCTATGATATACAAGTTTTTTGAATACCCCACTTCTTCCACCACCTCCCATATAAACTGCACTTTTTCATGAAACACTAGAAACCATTTTTCTCAGCACGTACAACATTTATCGATTCCAAATTTTGTACTATATAACTAATTAACATAACTATTAAGATCAAAAAAATTTAACTAATTTGCTTCACTCCTTCTACCCCCTCCAATATAGTGTGATACATACTTTTCACAACTTTGCCAAAAATCTATTTTCTTGAAAAGTATGAATGCTACTGATCTGCAATTTAAGAGATGTTAATTACATAATATTGGTAGGTATTACTGAAAAACCCACTAACTGCCCCGACTCCTTCTGCCACCTCCCATACAAACTACACTATTTCACTTAATCCAAAATAAATTTTCTCAGTAACTATTTAATTTTTAAAGCTTAAATTTTCAATAAAACATTTTTATAGTATCTCTAGCGTGGTGTGAAAAGATTAGTTCAATACCGTTACCCCTTCTACTACACCCCATATAAAATTTCTGAAAATCAAAAAAAAATTCTATTTCATCTAGAGCATCGTATGATTGCGCCTTACGCGCAATTGTAGTCCTGTTCTGTTTTTCATTTGTTTGTGCCTCCGTAAGGATTTTCACGCGATTATTTATCCAGGGACTATAAGGCCGACTCACGTTTCTTAGAATGCTAGTTTTAAGAAATGGAGCCAAATTTCAAAAGATTAATTTTTGAATTATTATTTCGTTTCGTATATTATGAAATAATTACAGGAAACTTTGGAATCCTGAAAATTTTCGACATCCTTTTTTTTAGAGATTTACGTTTCTTGAGGTCCCAAAAGTTCCGGATTGACAAACTTATAGGGCAGGTAAGAACAATTGTTTTTACCCTGAGACGGCTGCCGAGATATAGAACATTTTGGCTAAATTTAACCTGAAGTCGATGGCTGTGGGTGCCTTCTACTGCCCCAATCCCACAGGGGGATAAGTTTCTAATCGTAAGGTAACTGTAAATAATTGCTCTAAAGCTAAAGGTCCTTTTTTAGGGCAGTACAATACAACCACAGACAATCCTGCTTAGCGTAAAAATGGCAAATGGACACTCAAACAACATGAGCTTATCATCCGCGATCTTAAAATCGAACTAAGTGCCTCGGATACGGATGGGTTTTACGGAAAAAAAACCTTTGACAATGGAAAACGAACAATGATTGGCTTCGAACATTGGAACGCGTGAAGTCATTCGTTCCATACACTGCCAATCAGTGATCGACCGTGAAATGAAGCACTGCAATGTCCAAATCTCGGGCTTGATTAAAGTCAAGTGGACAGGATCAAGAGAAGAACGAACCCCTAGCGCATACCACATGGTTCAAAAAGTCCCGGAATTTTGGTGGGATGGCACCACCACTCTCACATCGATATCATTTTTCGGAAGTGCCAACTTTTTAATGAAGAATGTCAAATTTTCATGACATTTCATATAGTAATTTGGAGCTATCGCTGTATGAGTGATGATACTTTTGGTATTTCGTAAGCAATAGAAAACATAACAGGGCTACGATACTCTAGATGAAATACATAGAATTTTTGTGATCCCTAGAAATTTTGTATGGGGAGTGTTAGAAAGAATTATAGCATTGAACTAATTTTTCCCCATCATGCTAAAGTAGCTATAAAAATGTTTTATACAAAATGCTTACTAAAACATAACAGGGCTACGATTGCGCGTAAAGCGCAATCTTACGATACTCTAGATGAAATAGAATTTTTTGTGATCCCAAGAAATTTTGTATGGGGAGTATTAGAAGGGGTGATAGCGTTGAACTAATTTTTTCCCCATCATGCTAAAGTAGCTACATATAAAAATGTTTTATACAAAATGCTTACTCCAAAAATTGAATAGGAGCTGAGAAAATTAATGTGTTAAATTTAGTGAAAATGTGCAGTTTATATGGGAGGTGGTAGAAAGAGTGGGGGGATTTTAGTGATTTTTTCAGAAATAACTAAGAATATCATAAAATTGACATCTCTTAAATTTTAGATGAGTAAAATTCATACTTTTCAAGAAAATAGATTTTTTGTGAATTTGGGTAACTGTGTCATATTGTATGGGAAGGGGTAGAAGGGGTGAAGCTAATCAAAAAATTTTTTCTGATCTTAGTGATAATAATAATTAAGTATTTATTACAAAATATGAGCTCGATAAATGTTATATGTTCTGAGAAAATTGTCTTAGAGCATTTCATGAAAAAGTGCAGTTTGTATGGGAGGGGGTGGAAGGAGAGGGAGGACGCAGATAATTTTTTCTGCTGTAGATTTATATAATTATTAAAGTAATATATTCCAAAATTCAGACTAATAGCTTTTATACTTTTCGATTAATTCCATTTATTGTCAAATTGCGAAATTGGGTCATTTTGTATGGGAGGGGGTAGAAGTGGTGAAGGTAATCGTTTAATTTTTTTTGGTCTTACTAATAATTTTAAATAAATATATGGTGCACAATTTCAGCCCGCTAAATTTTATACACACTGAGTAAATTGGCTTATAGTAATTCATGATAAGTACAGTTTGTATGGGAGGTGGTAGAAGGAGGGGGAGGACACGCATAATTTTTATACGGTAGATTGATATTACCAGAAAAGTAATATATTCCAAATTTCAGGCCAATAGTTTTTATACTTTTCGAGCAAATCCGTTAAATTGCGCAATTGTGTCATTTTGTATGGGAGGGGGTAGAAGGGGTGGAGCGATTTGGCCCGTTCACGAACTTGACCTTACTTTTTTGTAAAAAACGACAAATACAAAATTTGAACTTTCTACCTCAACGCGTTCTCAAGCTAGAGAGCGAACAGACGGACAGACGGACAGACGGACAGACGGACGGACGGACAGACGGACAGACGGACAGACGGACATCCGGTTTTGAGATTTTTGAGTTATTTTATGAACTTCTGTATCATTCATTTTTTTCTCCAAGCCTTATTTCTTGGCGTTACAAACCTTAGAGCAAACTTATAATACTCTCAGATTCCATCTAGAGTATAAAAAATTGAATGGGAACTGAGAAAATTAGTGAGTTAGATTTAATGAAAATTTGCAGCTTGTATGGGAGGTGGTAGAAACAGTGGGGGGATTTTAGTAATTTTTTTCGGACATAATTAGCAATATTACAAAATTGACATCCCTTAAATTTCAGACTAGTGCGATTCATACTTTTCAAGAAAATCGATTTTTTGTGAAGTTGTAAGACTGTGTCATATTGTATGGGAGGGGGTAAAAGCAGTGAAGGTAATCAAATAATTTTTTCTGATCTTAGAGATAATACTAATTAGGTATTCATTATAAAATATGAGCTTGATAAATGTTATATGTTCTGAGAAAATTGTCTTAGAGCATTTCATGAAAAAGTGTATTTTGTATGGGAGGGGGTGGAAGGAGAGGGAGGAGGCAAATAATTTTTCTACCGTAGATTGAAATCATTATGAATGTAATATATCCCAAAATTCAGACTAATACCTTTTATACTTTTTGAGTAAATCCATTTATTGTCAATTTGCGAAAATGTGTCATTTTGTATGGGAGGGGGTAGAAGGGGTGAAGCTAATCGTCTAATTTTTTTTGACCTTACTAACAATTTTAAATAAATATTTGGTGCACAATTTGAGCTCGCTAAATTTTATACGCACTGAGTAAATTGGCTTAGAGTAATTTATGACAAGTTCAGTTTGTATGAGAGGTGGTAGAAGGAGGGGGAGGACACACGTAATTTTTTTACTGTAGATTGATATTATCATAGAAATAATGTATTCTAAATTTCAGGCCAATAGCTTTTATACTTTTCGAGCAAATCCGTTTATTGTGAAATTGCGCAATTGTGACATTTTGTATGGGAGGGGGTAGAAGGGGTGGAGCGATTTGGCCCGTTCACGAACTTGACCTTACTTTTTTGTTAAAAACGACGTGTACAAAATTTGAACTTTCTAGCTCAACGCGTTCTCAAGTTAGAGAGGACACGGACGGACGGACGGACGGACGGACGGACGGACGGACGGACGGACGGACGGACAGACGGACATCCGGTTTTGAGATTTTTGAGTGATTATATGAACTTCTGTATCATTCATTTTTTTCTCCGAGCCTTATTTCTTGGCGTTACAAACTTTGTGGCAAACTTATAATACTCTCAGATTTCATCTAGAGTATAAAAAGTGAATTTCGCATTTTGATAAAACATTGCTTTGTGATCGGGAAAAACGAGAAGCAAACATTGGAATGGCTCCAAAAACATCACAGCACATCTGCTCCGTCTAAAACAACTATTTACAGATGGTTTGCTGAATTTAAAATGTGTCGTAAGAGCACCAGCGATGCACCACGTTCGGGCCGGCCAAATGAGGCTACCACTCCAGAAAATATCAAGAAAATCCATCTGATCGTTTTGAAAGAGTGCAAAGTGAAAGTGAGAGAGCTAGCAGACATAATGAAGATGTCGATCGGCAGTATTTTGAATATTTTGCATGAGCATTTGGAAATGAAAAAGCTGTGGACGCGATCGGTGCAGCGGTTATTGACAATTAATAAAAAGCAACATCGTGTCGGTGATTCGGAGGTCAATTTGGAGCTGTTTCGGCGTAATTCGAAAGAGTTTTTGCGTCGATACGTCACAATGGATGAAACATGGATCCACCACTACACACCGGAGTCCAATAAACAGTCGGCAACAAGGTCACAACCGGATGAGAGTCGTCCGAAGCGCCCAAAACCACAAATGTCGGCTGGGAAGGTG
Organism: Chorisops tibialis; assembly: GCA_963669355.1. Classification (NCBI taxonomy): domain Eukaryota; kingdom Metazoa; phylum Arthropoda; class Insecta; order Diptera; family Stratiomyidae; genus Chorisops; species Chorisops tibialis. The sequence goes on along the minus strand of OY770263.1, from coordinate 212,757,235 downwards.
ATGGCCAGCATATTTTGGGATGCACATGGCGTAATTCTCATCGACTATCTTGAGAAAGGCAGAACCATCACGGGTGATTATTACGTAGCGTTATTGGACCGTTTCAAGAATGAAATGAAGACAATACGGCCGCATATGGCAAAGAAAAAAGTGCTGTTTCACCACGACAATGCACCGGCTCATTCATCGCTCAAAGCAATGGCAAAATTGAACGAAATGCGATACGAATTGATGCTCCACCTACCGTATTCTCTAGACTTGGACCCCAGCAACTATTATCTGTTTCCAAATTTGAAAAGATGGCTGCGGGGAAAGAGATTTTACTCAAATGAGAAGGTCGAGTTCGAAACTGATGCCTATTTTGAGAGCCTCGACGTCGACTACTATAAAAAAGATATCGAAATGTTGGAGCATCGTCGGATGAAGTGTATCTCCCTCGAAGGGAACTATGTTGAAGAATAAAATCGATTTGTATCAAAAAGTTTGTGTTTTCATCATTTTCCCGGGACTTTTTGAACCATGTCATTCCGTTTGTTAGTTCTGACTGTAGGAACAAAAAAGGCGAGTCGGTGTTCCTTAAACCAAGAGCGGGAAATAATCTAATTGGCTGGCAACCAATCTCGGAAAAGATTGTAGTTGCCAGCTTCAGGACCAAAGTCATAAATGTCACAATTCTGCAGCGCTACTGCATCAACTGATGCCGAAACACTTGATAACATATAGGAGTCTTATGACCATCTGAGTGCCAACTCCAAGCGTGTTCCAAAATTATTATCATCTCAGGAGATATAAGCGCCCAGGTTATGTCTGACAATACAATACGAGCGAAAAAGCCTAATTTAGCAATCATCTCTCAACCCGATGTCAACCAAAAAATCCCGACTTGAGACGGAACTACCGCGATGCTTTTATGCAGCTTAAGAAGACTGTTAGACGTGACAAAAGAAGGGCCATAGAAGATCTGCCCATTAAGGTAGAATCTGCGGCGTACCTTGGAAATATGGGTTCACGATATAAAATTATGAAAAAGTCGACGAACCAAAATTCTTTCACCAAGCACCTGCTGAAAGATATTAACGGAACTCTCCTTATGAGTGAACATCAGTTGCGCCGATGAAGTAATTCTTCTCAGATATTCTAATATCTACTTGGAAGATATATTCCTGATACAGAACAATTTTAAAATAGCCAACCGCAACAATTCCCTATTTTCCGCCATTCGCTCAATGGCGGGAAAGATAGTCTCAGGAAGAACTGAACTCTTTAAAGTGTTCACGGAAATAAAAGCAGATGCACTCCTACTCTTTACTGAGATTTTGAATGAAGAAAACCTGGATGGATGGAAGGAAAGCAGCATTGTGAAAATGCTGATGTAGGGCGACCTTCGTGATTGGGGCAATTGGCGTGGTGTATGCTCCTTACTGCCGTGTCAATCATGGCTTAGGTCGTTTTCAATAGGATGTTATAGAAAGAACTCTTAAAGTTGATCAGGCTGGATTTCGTAAGGGTTCGTCTTGTACAAACCATACAAATACCCAACGTTTAATATACGCGCAGTCCGTCGAAACGGGTTCGCCTCAACATCTCGTGTTTGTGAAATTCGTCAAGGCTTTCGACTATGAGATTATAAATGCAATGCGTTGGAGAGGTATCTTGGGATACAAGCTATGATTGACGAATTCTACGAAAATGGAAACTGGCGTCTTACATAGAGAATGGCTATCGGCAAGCTTTCCGCCCAATGATCACTCGTTGCATTCCAAATGCAAAGAAGCAGAACTAGAAATAAATGTGTGTAAAACCAAGTACATGCGCATGAGTTCAACCGCAAGCACACCGATTACATATGATTAATGGACAAAATGTGCAAGAGGTGCAAGATTTTTGGTACCTCGGAAGCATTGTCAGCTTGGACTGCGGAGCGAAAAGGATATTGAAACTCGTATAAAAAAAGCTCGCCAGACCCTCAGTGTCTTTTCCTCCTTCTGGAGTTCAAGAGAAATAACACGAAACTGCGAGTTTTTCTCACATACGTTAAATATGTGTTGTTATATAGTTGATCTGCATCAAAAGTGGCCGTAAGTCTTACCAAGAAACTGTCAAATTTCATAAACCAATACCTCCACCGCATTTCCGGAATATTCTGCCCTTATGTTATCTGCAATGACGAACTTTTGAGAACTTGACAGACTAAAATAGGCATTGAGATGCAAGTGCGCAAATGGCAATGAATTGGTCGCCCTTTGAGTAAACCAGAGCAAAACTATTGAGCAGGAGGACAGAGCCTGGGTGTGGCATATTGGTAAGCGTGTTGGTCTAAAATGCGAATGTCGCGAGTTCAAATCCAGATCGACGCATAATTCTACTACATTATTAACGTAGGCATCTGGGTCATAACGATATACGAACATGAAAATCCGTGGATAGAGGATTGTGCAAAGGGCTAACAACCCTTCTACAATAATTAATGATAAAATGTTAAGGAACCTGAAGGTCAGGAGGCCAAAGCCCAATTTTGGCTACAGTGCCATCGTGCTCAGGATAGTTTCTTTAAAGCAGTTCAGATTGTTGGTATTATTTTAATTAATTTGGATGAACCATTGAATATTTTAATACCAGCAAAAGAATATGGGACTTGATCTCTTTTTAGCCATTTTATCTTTACTACCTGTTGAAATAAGTAAACTAACTTTACTCATCCCCTACGTCCTCCTAGTGCGATCCGTTTCGACCTTTCGTCTTTTGAATGCCTCGCATGCGAAGACGCAAAGGCATTGAATACTTTCTCTACTAGTGAGATACCTCCTTACGTCCAGCCCTTCCCAACCCCCCGAAACCATCATGTCGTTCAGTTGCCTGTTTTCTGTATATCTTGGACACTCGGCCAATATGTGTCGCTAGCTTTCAGACTGAGCACCGTATGCGCAACACATCATCTCGCTTCGACCCACTCTGTGGAGGAACACTTTCATGCGGAGAGACAAAAATCAAAGTGTAGGTTATCTCTAAAAGAGTCTGCACCACCCTTTTCGCTTTTGTCCTACCTGACTAGATGATAACACAACGCATCACCTCCAAATTCAACAACCTGAGTACCTGCATAGCGTCAGTCGAAACTGTACGGTATACAAGTAAACATGCACTCAAAACTATCCTTTGCCACGAGCTAATCAAACGAGTGTCGTCACCAGTCGCTAAGGATTCGTACTATATCGCCGACCCATATGCAGCGCTGGCAACGGATAGACCAGCGTATACGACACGAACCGACCGACAGGTGAGGCCCCACAAGCGTCGTTAAGCCCTACGAATTTGGTTAACACTAGTGCGGAGACTAGTGACATCTTGAAAGCTGCACAGGAAGGTGGGGAAGGTAAAGGTCTTCAATGGAGACTATTTAACATCTTAAGTTACCTTGATTATGCTGATATGTTTGCTTGCACATAACCGTTTGGACTTAGAGTCAAATGTTCGTTCGTTGAATTCTACATGCAAAGAGGCGGGACTGTAAATAAATGTGCGTAAGACCAAGTACATGAACCCAAACACACCGATTGTTCTTATCGGACAGGAAGTGGAAGAGGCGCAAGATTTTCGTTATCTCGGAAGCATTGTCAGCATGGACGGAGGAGCCGAAAAGGATGTTGAGGCCCGGCTAAATAAAGCTCGTCAGGCCTTCGGTATCTTTTCCCCTTTCTGGAGGTTAAGAGAGATCTCCCTTCGGACGAAGCCGCGAGTTTTTGACGCATGCATCAAATCCGTGTTGTTATATGGTTGTACTACGTGGAAAGTGACCGTTCGACTTACCAAGGAACTACAGACTTTCGTAAACCAATGCCTCTGACGCATTTTAGGAATATTCTGGCCAGAAGTGATCTCCAACGACGAACTTTGGAGTACAACTGGCCAGACTAAAATAGGTATTGAGATTCAAAGGCGGAAGTGGCAGTGGATCGGTCATACTTTAAGGAAACCAGAGCGAAACATCGCCAAACAGGCTCTGACTTATAATCCTCAAGGAAGACGTCGGGTTGGTCGACCATTTGACACATGGAAGCGAGCAGAGGAATAAACAAGTCCTGGCAACGGCTTAAGGATCGCGTCTTGTGGAAGAGATTTGTTTCTGTCCTATGCCCCTTTAGGGGATCTTAACAGGAATTTGATAGTGCGGAGACGCTACCTGTAGCCAAACTGTTATTCGGAAGCCAGATGGGTCAGTTTCTCCTCCAGTCCTCTCCAGAACCTTGCTAAGGACCGAGAGAAGCAATATGTCCCGATTGGACCGGGGGTTATTCTTGACTTGCTCTGGCGACTTCAGGAGAATGACCACACGTGCTATATTCCAACCTGCAGGGAAAACAATATGTCGAAAACACCGGTTGAAAACACAAGAAATGCCACGCCAGATGCTTTCACACATCTCGCCCGTCATTCCCTAGGTGCCCTTCCCGATCTCACCCTACTGAAACTATGTTCAATTTCCTCGGGTTCAAGCTTGAAGATTTTTCCCTCTGATATTGCATGATCATGAATAAGTTTTCTCTGTTCCAAACCTGAAAAAAATTCATCCAGTAGTGCTTTTACGGACCCAGCGATTGCGAGAGTTTGCATGGACGATACGCCTCCAATCGTTTTTCTTGGATGACATAATCAACTTACTGTACTTGTATTTGCCTCGGTGGCGTTCGAGTTTAAGCTGGAGCGCATTTAGTTGACCGCATCCACGAGCGTTTTGGAATTTTTCATTAGAACTCGTACGTACGCACTTACTTGCCAATTCAATGTTCCCCCAATTGACGTGCTGCAGATTTACCTCGCAAATTTTCTGAAACATGTCATCATTAACTTGCACCACCCTTTCTTGGATAATCGAAACTTAATTATCCAAGTCGAGCAGCGAGAAATCACTTTGAGGAATCCTTCCCGTCTCGGGTCAGATACTCACCATGGGCTTACCAGTAGCATCCCTTGATGCGCCATGCGTTTTAAGCCGTAAACTACCGGCGAAAGTTGTAAATATTGTTTGCTTTGCCGTCTGCAACGCTAAAATATGCTCGAATACAGTTGCCAAGGGTACAGAAATAATTGTTGTCGCTCAAAACCCTCGATTTCGAGTGACTCTCTGTACGTCCGTCTATCTGTTCGTCTGACTAAAACATAACTCTCGAATGCTTTGAGCTATCATCTTGAAAATTGTCTTATATCTGTTTTTAGCAAAAAAGAACTTCAAGTTCGCGAACGGGGTACATCCCTCCGCTCCTTTTACAAGTAAATTAATCAATCAAATCATACAAATTTCATGAAATTTCGAATTTTTAAGTGATTTATTCTTCACCGAAATTATTTAAGATATCGACTTGAAAATTAGGTCAAAGTATAATGATCTGAATATCATCAACGTCAAAATATATTGATCTGATCAAATTTTGAACAAATTATCACCTCATACCTTCTACCTCCTTCCATACAAATTTCACGAAATTTCGCAATTTCATTTAAATTAATTATCTTCGAAACTGTCAAGACTATCGACTTGAAACACTGAGCAAAATGTTATAATGCAAATATCACTAACATTGAAAAATTTTGTTTTAATCCGTATACTCTTTCCACCCTTCTCATACAAATGTGTAATCTCGGAAAATGCTTTTTATTGATTTGCAATAAAACTATTTAGAAAAAGTCGAAATTGCTCAGCAGCACAATTTCGTTTCATTCGATCAACATGATTGCAGAGCTTACAATCTATTCGCAGTAAAATAATAACAATAAATAGGCAGTTTATCCTGTTCGATTTTCTCTACCTGTGCTAATTTTCTTCCATCCACCCCTCCCATAATAACAGCGGAACTTTTATATAAATGCCTAACTTTTTCCCTCTCTGCATATATTTTATATTCCCATACATAGTACACCATTTAATCCGATCTGAAGTTTTCAATTTTCTCCTCGAGTGCAAGAGCCTAGTAATTATTCAAGTGAATAAAAATCACAATGAGAAGACCTCTAAGCCCGGTATGCCAATTCAGAAATTAACATGCTTGAATTTCTTCGGAACAAAATTTAAGAACGAAATCTTAAAATTGTGAAAAGAAAAAGGAGAAAAAAAAATCCCTGTTGAAAAAGGTGGAAAATCAAATTACTTTTCATTTCTTTTGATTTCACAAATTCACGTGAAAATCATTTGTTTTTCTTTTTTTCCAGTAGCTTTATGTTGAGTGTTGTGATAAAAATTAATGATATCAATGGGGTGTGTACGAAAGTTGTCAGTTAATTTTGTAATAATCTGTTAAATACTGTTGATTTAGAATATAGTTGGAAATTAGCTATTGGTGAAATTATGAGTTATCTTGAAGGTACATGCCAACACTAAGCGCTAGTGTTTAGTAATAGATACTATCAGCAGCACAAATTATAACAAAAAGTGCTTAAGTGATTATACTCTAGATGAAATCTGAGAGTATATTGTGTTTGCCTTACCGTTTGTAACGCTAAGAAATAATGCTCGCACAGAGCCGCCAAGGGTACAGAAATATTTGTTGTCGCTCAAAAACTTCGATTCCGAGTTGCTGTCTGTCCGTCTGTCCGTCTGTCCGTCTGTCCGTCTGTCCGTCTGTCCGTCTGTCCGTCTGTCTACAGCATAACTCTCGAACGCTTTGAGCTATCGTGCTGAAATTTGTTGTGTGTCATTTTTAGCAAAAAAGAAACTTTAAGTTCGTGAACGGGCCACATCCCCCCACCCCTTCTACCCCCTCCCATACAAATTTCACGAAATTTTGAAATATTCGGAAATTGATTTTTCTTTGAAACTATTTAAGCTATCAATTTGAAATTTGGGCCAAAAAATTATGATATAGATGTCATTAATATGACGGAATATTGATCCAATCCCGTCACTCGTTCTACCCCCTCCCATACAAATGTATAATTTTGAAAAATGCAGTTTTTCGATTTTCATTGAAACTAGCAAAGTTATAAAAACGAATTTTTGCCAAAATTAATTTTATCATAATTCCAATCAGAACTCAAAAAATTATCATTTTCACCTCACTCCTTCTACCCCCTCCCATACAAATTTTACGAAATTTTGAAATTTAAAATAAATTATTTTTCTTCGAAACTGTTAAAGCTATCAACTTGATATTTTGCATAAAGTATAAAAATGGAAATGTCAATAACGGGAAAAAAATGTGTTTTGATCCATACACTCCTTCTACCCCCTCCCATACAAATGTATAATTTTTGTTAAGTGCATTATATCGATTTCCATTAAAACTAGAAAAAGTATAAACTTAAAATTTTGCCAGAATTTGTTATTTAATAATTGCAATAAATTCTAAAAAAAATTACCAGCTCCTCTTCACTCCTTCTACCCCCTCCCATACAAATATCTGTATTATAAATTCAAGAAAAGCATTTCTCCTTCGAATATATATTAGAACTATCGAATTTGAAATTGAATCAAAGCGTGGTGATAAGGATGATGATAAGCAGTTCCAAAATCATCTTAAACGCTCCACTTCCTCTGCCACCTCCCATACAAATGCCTCAATTTCAGGAAAACTATGTCCAATTGAAAATAATGAAAGCTACAAACTTTAAATTCAGCACGAAATATTTTGCACACCACATTAGGTGTCATATCCAAAAATTACAAACCTTCCTCCTCTGCTTCTACCACCTCCCATACAAAAGTCACTATTAATTATTTAAAAGTATTGGAGGTGACATATTTTCCGGTACATTGAACTCTTTCTCATTTCATCTAGAGTATCATATGATTGGGCTTTACGCCCAATCATAATTCTTTTATGTTTTTTAAAAGCGATATAACAATATTTGTGTTGCCTAAATTAATATAAATAAACTGCCAACAAGTCGGCGTTTGGGACAAGTTGTGTATGCATGGAAAGTATAAATATGCAGATTAGAGTGGTTAATGAAGACTAAATGGAACCCCCTTTCACTAGTGGAACCCCTTTCGTTTTAGTTTTTTTCCAGAGCATTGAAACGGCGGTGATATATTTTAGTGAGCATTAATCGTAATCTTTTCGAATTTTTATTTTGAAGAAATCGCAATCTGCCACAATAAAACTTTGACACAAATGGTAAAATAAGTTTCTCTTGAATAATATGAAATTTTGAAGTTCGAAATTTAAAAGGTTTGCTTTAGAAAATACGAAATATAAACTAGAGCGGAGAAGACAGAATCTTTGAACTGAAAAATGTTAGTACCATATGAGAATTTTTCATTTCATTAGTTGAAGGTCGTCGATGACCCACCTGGTTTTTTTCTTTGTGATATTGTGCTAAGTTTTGCATTGTTAATTTTATAATGGTCATATCTAGGTTTAATTTATTAATCTATTAATTGATTTTAGCATCTATTTGACTTTAACTTTCTTTATTCTTCAGTTATTCCAATAGCAAGACCAGAAAAAATACTTCTCAGCTCGTTAGCTATCACTCCTTTAGCTTACTCCGTTCTCTAGACAAATCGATCGATTTCAGCAGCTGTTCTGCAAGTTTCAGGCCTCAGCCCAGCGCTGCATATATTTTATTTTGCAGATGATAGCGACACTTTCTGTAGATTTACATCAATATCTCAAAATAAACAATTTTCAGTAGCAACTCGAGGAAATGTGTGACTACTACAGAAAGTGGAAAATGGTCCTTGACTCGCTTAGTCATGCAAGGTGAAATTTCTCTTTAATCTAGAGTATCGTACTATTAGGCCCAATCGTAGTCCTGTTATGTTTATACTCTAGATGAAATCTGAGAATATTATAAGTTTGCCACAAAGTTTGTAACGCCAAGAAATAAGGCTCGGTGAAAAAATTGAATGATACAGAAGTTCATATAATCGCTCAAAAATCTCAAAAACGGATGTCCGTCCGTCTGTCAGTCCGTCCGTCCATTCGGCCGTGTCCTCTTTAGCCTGAGAGCGCGTTGAGCTAGATAGTTCAAATTTTGTACACGTCGTTTTTGAAAAAAAGTAGGGTTAAGTTCGTGAACGACCCAAATTGCTCCACCCCTTCTAGCCCCTCCCATAAAAAATTACACAATTTCGTAATTTGACAATAAACGGATTTAGTCGAAAAGTATAAATGCTATTGATCTGAAATTTTGAATGTAATACTTTTATGATGGTTTTAATCTACTGTATAAAAATTATTTCTTTCCTCCCCCGCCTTCCACCACCTCCCATACAAACAGCAGTTTTTCATGAAATGCGCTAGACCAATTTACTCAGTGCGTATAAAATTTGTCGAGTTGAAGTTGTACACCAAATATTTATTTAGAATTATTAGTAAAACCACCCACAACCCAACTACTATAAAGAAATTTACTCAGTACGTATAAAATGTATTGTGCTGAAATTGTGCACTAAATATTTATTTGGAATTATTATCAAGATCAAAAAAAATCAGACGATTAGTTTCACTCCTTTTACCCCCTCCCATAAAATTGGACACAATTTAACAACTTCACAAAAATTAGATTTTCCTGAAAAGTAAGAATGCTACTGATCTGTAATTTCAAACAATTAAAAACATAATGTTTGTAGTTATTTCTGAAAAAGTCATTAAGAACTCGCCCTTCCTTCTACCACCTCCCATAGAAACTGCACAATTTCACTAAATCCAATACACTAATTTTCTCAGTACCTATTAAATTTTTTAATTGTAAATGTTCTATAAAACATTTTGATTGCAACTCTCGCGTGATGAGAAAAAATTAGTTCAATGTTGTCACCCCCTCCACCCCAACTCCTAAAAAATTTCTAATAATCAAAAAATTTCTCTTTCATCTAGAGTATTGCATGATTGGGCTTTACGCCCAATCGTAGTCCTGTTATGTTTTTATACTCTAGATTAGAGTATTATAACTTTGCCACAAAGTTTATAACGCTAAGAAATAAGGCTCGGAGAAAAAACTGAATGATACAGAAGTTCATATAATCACTCAAAAATCTCAAAACCGGATGTCCGTCCGTCCGTCTGTCCGACCGTGTCCTCTCTAGCTTGAGAACGCGTTGAGCTAGAAAGCTCAAATTTTGTATACGTCGTTTTTAACAAAAAAGTAAGGTCAAGTTTTTGAACGGGCCAAATCGCTCTACCCCTTCTACCCCCTCCCATACAAAATGACACTACTGCGCAATTTGACAATAAACGGATTTGCTCAAAAACTATAAAAGCCATTAGTCTGAAATTAGGAATATACTACTTTTGTGATGATTTCAGTCTATCGTAGAAAAATTTTTCATATCCTCCTCCTCCTTCCACCATCTCCCATACAAACTGCACTTTTTCATAAAATACTCTTTGCCAATTTACTCAGTGTTTATAAAATTTATAGCGCTCAAATTTAGCACCAAATATTTATTTAGAATTATTAGTAAGACCAAAAAAATTAGACCATTAGCTTCACCCCTTCTACCCCCTCCCATACAAAATGACACAATTTCGTAATTCGACAATAAACGGCTTTTCTCGAAAAGTATTAATGCTATTGATCTGAAATTTGGAGTATATTACTCTTATAAGAAATCCAATTTGCTGTATAAAAATTACTTAAGTCTTCTCCTACCTTCTACCACCTCCCATACAATCTGCACTTTTTCATGAAATACACTAAACAAATTTACTCAGTACGTATAAGATTGATGGAGCTGAAATTGTGCACTAAACATTTATTTAGAATTATTCGTAAGACCAAAAAAAATTAGGCGATTAGCTTCACTCCTTCTACCCCCTCCCATACAATCTGACACAATTCAACAACTTTACAAAACGTCGATTTGCCTGAAAAGAATGAATGCAACTGATCTGTTATGCCAAATAAATGATGTTTACAGTTATTTCTAAGAAATTTATTAATAACTCCACCCTCCTTCTACCACCTCCCATACAAAGTGCACAATGTCACTAAATTCAATACACTAAGTTCTTCAGTACCTATTAAATTTTTGAATCCTAAATTTTGTATAAAACATTTTGATAGCAACCTTATCGTGGTGTGAAAAAATTAGTACAATGTTGTTACCCCCTATACCACTTCCCCTTCAAAAATTCTTGAAATAAAAAAAATTCTCCTTTATCTAGAGTATCGCACGATTGTGCTTTACGTCCAATCGTAGTCCTGTTATGTTTTTTTAATTACACATGAAACACCTTGTACACGTTAGACCGGGGGAGGGGGGTCTGTACATAACAATTGTAGTATAAATTATTATTTTTGATGTGTGTATAACAAATAGATGTGTCCATGAAAATTAAAACTCTGTATCTTTCACCAGAGCTCTAAGAAATCACTTAAAATTTTCGAAATTTTCGCTTACCACTATTTTCAAAATGCTCCCCATTTTATCCAAACTACTATTATGTCAAAATATTATATTTTTCTCATATGTCGATAGTATAGCTTAGTATACCTTTCAAGTTTCAATTACATAGGTTAAGAAATAGCCGAGATATTGGTTTTTAAGCGTTCTTCTTTCCACCCACCCAGAGCCCCATGTGAGCCTGAAGCGCACTTCAAAACGTTTTCAGTATTAGGTCTTTTTGGCATTGAAAATATTGGCGGGGAGGAGATAGGTGTGCGGATGTCTATAAATAAAAAAATAATATTATATTTAAGCAAATCGGAAGATAAGTCATTTTAAGAAAATGCAAATAACTTAATTGTCTTACAGCACATTTTTAAATGTAATAAATTTTATTTGTGTCAATAATTGAACTGTTGATTTTATTTACCTATATTAGCTTTCTAGTCAGTAATCAAACAATTGCTTTCACTTAGTTTTATTGTGGACATCTTAACATTTTTAATGCCAGATTTATTGCGAGCTAGGGGTTCGCCGGGATTTCAAGAAAAACACAATTCGTTTAAAAATAAAGGATAATTTATTTATTCGCACGTTTCACTTTAATTCGCACTTTTAATTTAATTTTCTCTATAACTTAATTAGCACTATCTGGCAAAACCGAATATATTTCGCTTCCTATCGCTTTCACTACCGTTCTCGTTCAGATGTCGCTGACTGACTGACTGCTGTCTGGTAGTGGTGTGTATTTATACTAAATATCCAAGTTCTCGAAGTTTCTGCTGGGATGTTTTCGGGTGTGTGTCTAGATTATTGTAGCTCCATCGGGTGTTTGCTTGAACGTTCTAGATGGCGTTTTACACATTAGGGGATAGTGTTCTTGTATTTTCCAGAAAGATCAATTACGTGGTTGCCGGATCTATAACAATATTTTATATTTTAGAATCACACTTTTATCACATATCTCCTCCAAAACGAACGTTTAACAAACAAATAGCAACAAAATATTAACTAAACTAATTTCAATCTTTGGACAGACTGAGTTTTGGTTTCGCTTACTATCCACTTCCGACTATAATTGAATTTGAATAAGTTTTTTAAAGGAAGTGAAACCGAATTTCTTAACATTTTCCATTACATCAAAAAGACCTAACTATTGATTTTTAAATTTTAAATTCGTTGGCTTAAGGCTCTCCTACACCTGTCTTATTATTCTTTAGCGTTTTTGATATTTTCGGCTAGTCTATCGCATTCTTACATTAGACAAGGCGTATTTTTTTTTGGATATTTACGAAAGTATAAGTCTTTACGTTTTAATTTGAAAATTATAAATTGAATTTATTCTTTTTTTTATTTTTATCGAAATTAACTTACGGGGTCACCCTTTAATGGGCAATGCATAGTTAATTTGACATAGGTAATGGAAACAAGCGGAAATGGGGAAATCAGCAGGGAAACACAGGAGGGAAGAGTTGGAAATGGCGGTGAACATTGTTCTTAAGCTGCTGAAGGTTGTATTTAGTAGGAAAGAAATTGCCTGGTAATGAATTCCACAACACTGTTATCCGAGAGATGAAGGACCGCCTAAACTTCACTGTTCTCTACGGCAAGGGCTTCATAGTGTACTCGTGTGAGCGTGCAGCTTAACGAGTATTTCGGGGGCATTAAATATATATGGTACTAGGGCTTTTAGTTCCTTGCTGCATTTACCATGGAAGTATTTGTAGTAAATGCAGAGTGCACCGATATTTCGACGATGCTCGAGGAAATCAACTGAGGCTGAAATAGCTTCACCTCCAATTAATCGGAATGCATGTTTCTGTATACGGTCAAGAAGAGCCAGATGTTATTTTGGGGCCCCAGTCCAAACATGCGAGTTGTACTCAAGACGTGGTCGGATATAAGCCTTACAGATGGTAGCTAGTTCGGACGCAGAAAAGTATTTCTTACACTTCTGCAGAATACCTGGACGTTTCGAAGCATCAAGAGCAACTTTGTAGATGTGTTGGCTCCAATAAAGGCGATTGTTAAAGTTTACATCGTGAAGCAACGTGAAGTCTGCAGAAGGTGAAATTTGTACGTCATTTAAGGACATATTAGCGGCCGACGTCGAAACGTTATGTTTAAGAGATAGATGACAGGACTGCGTTTTTAAGGCATTAAACTCTACTCTGTTTTTCCTGCCCCATTCCAGTATTAAAGTGAGGTCAGAGTTCAATAACTGTATTGACTCATTACGGCATGAGGCCACTGATTTTTTTTTTTTTTTTTGAGGAACCCAACACAACTTAGGGGGTCACCCTATAATGCTATGCACAGCTGTGTCGGTATAGGATTTGGGGAAAAAAATCAAGTTAAATCAGTTTAATTTAGGTGGAGAGAGACGAAAGTGATGGTGTACATTGCCTTTGAAGCACTGGATGTTGAACTCGTTGGGGAACACTTTGGATGGTAATGTGTTCCAAAGTCTTGATGTTCGGGAAATGAATGACTGCCTATATTTCACTGTACGAGAAGGCAAAGGCTTAACGGTGAACTCGTGAGAGCGTTCAGCTTGACGAGTATCTCGGGGAAAATTATAGAGTGGAGGGATGAGTGTGCTTAGTTCCGCACGCATTTTCCATGGAAGTAGCGATAGTAAATGCTGAGTACTCCGACATTTTTGCGATGCTCGAGAGAATCGATAGAAGACGAGATGGTTTCGTCTCCTATCAGTCGGAACGCATGTTTTTGAATACGGTCGAGCAAGGCGAGGTGTGATTTGGGTGCCCCGGCCCATACATGCGAATTGTACTCTAAACGTGGTCTAATGTATGCCTTGTAGATGGTTGCGAGGTCGTTCGGCGTGAAATACTTTTTGCACTTTCGGAGAACACTTAGACGTTTAGAAGCGTCGAGAGCAACATCAAAGATGTGTTGAGCCCAATTTAGGTGATCGTTAATTTTAACGCCAAGAAGTGTGAAGTTATCCGAGGTACAAAGTTGTGTGCCACCAAAGGTCATATTTTGAGATAATACAGGAACATCACGTTTGAGGGATAGATGACAGGCCTGTGTTTTAGAGGCGTTGAACTCTACTCTAGGCCACTGATGTTGGGCGTGCCTCCTCAGGGGAGTCAAATTGGAAGGTGTTATCCAAAGTGCTGTCATCTGCGAAACAATGAATAGGATTGAGAGTAGCTGACAGAAAGTCGTTTATGAAGACTAAAATGAGGGTAGGAGTAATTCTCTAAATTTCAAATTACGGCGAATTTAATTTAGCTTTTGCCAGAAATTGAATAGCAAAACTAAAGTACGAGCGCGTAAGACTAGCCGAAAGTGGAATCTAATCTGTAAAACTGTAAAATTTAGCAAAAATACAAAGGAAGAAGGGCACTGGTAATGAAGTTTCTTAAATTGTTAGTAAATATTCAATCCAATGTATTCTTCTATTAAGCAACAGATGGCACCAGATGTCTGCCAATTGTGGCTTATTGAGTAAAACTTTTAACTTACTAAGACATGGGGAGTAGATAGCTGGATGGGTAGCACGCCGCTTTCCAACTCTAGATCCCCAGGTTCAATACTTACTTACTTACCCCTAGTTTACACAAGCCTTTACTGACGAGTAGTTCCTCAATGGCAGGCCAGAGACAAAACGAAACACAACAAGGTAGGCCATCATTCGCTACACAATTAGAGCGCATTATAATATTGCACGATTTGCAATTCGAGGATAAATTGATCCCCCCAAAGTACATTGGGGGTAGTTGTAGTATGAGGTTTTACCAATTCCTGCAACTATCTTTGGAGTTAGCGACTCCACGGACCTGAGCTAACTATCCCCCTCTGGGATGGGGGCTGTAGAATTCACCCACAGCGAGTCCTGCTTGCCCTAAAAATGGCAAATGGACACTCACTGGATCATGGGCTTATCACCCGTGATCTTAAGACCTAAATGATACGAGAAACAGATACATCGCTTCGGAAACGGACTGATTCTACGGTAACGACTTTTGGCATTCGAAAACGGACTATGATTGGCTTCTGGAACGTTCGAACATTGAATGACGGGGGAAGAGCTGGGGTTACTCGGTCCTTGCACAGCCAATCGGTGATCGACCGTGAAATGGAGCACTATAACATCCAAATCTTGGGCTTGAGCGAGGTCAGGTGGACAGGATCAGGAGAAGAACGAACCCCTAGCGGAAACACTATTCTGTACATTGGCCCTGAAAGTGAAGCCAGAAATGGCGTGGCGTTCGTCCTTACACCGAGAGCGAGAAACAGTCTCATTAGCTGGGAACCAATCTCGGATAGGATTATCGTCGTCAGGCTCAGGACCAGTGTCAGAAACGTCACAATTCTGCAGTGCTACGCACCAACTAATACCGCAACATCTGGTGACAAAGAGGAGTTTTATAGCCAACTGAGTGCCACCTTCGAAAGTGTTCCAAGAGGTGATATTATTATCATCTCGGGAGATATGAACGCCCAGGTTGGATCAGACAACACTGGACTAGAACACGTCATGGGGAGGCATGGTGACCCTTGGTTCGACCCTTCACGACCTTGGATTAAGAGACCCGAAAACGGCGAATTATTTGTGGAGTTCTGTAGTACTCGGCAAATGGTCATCGGAGGGACCCTTTTTCCACACAAGAGTCATCATAAAACATCTTGGGTTTCCCCTGACCGTGTTACTCAGAACCAGATCGACCATTTGGCTATAAGTCGCCGATGGAGAAGATGTCTCCTCGATGTGCGAGCGAAACGTGAAGCTGACGTGGGGAGCGATCACCACTTGATGGTTGCCTGCTTGAGATTGTGTACAGCAGCTATCCGACGACCACAAATTCTTCAAATGAAGCGCAAGCTTAATGTGGATAAACTCAGAGATCCCAACAAAAAACTCGAATACACCACCATTCTACGCGAAAAGTCATCCACATTGGGTGAACATGAAATGCGCACACTGGACGCCAATTGGGAGGCAACCAGAAACACTTTTCTAACTAGTGCTGAAGAATCTGTGGGATATGCGCAAAGCGGATGTCGCAAGACACATAGGACAAGGTTGACAATCGGAAAAAAGCCAAATTGGCAATCATCTCTCAACCCGATGTCAACCAACGAACACCCGACTTGAGGCAGAACTACCGCGATGCTCATATACAGCTTAAAAAGGCTGTTAGACGCGACAAGAGAAAGGCCATTGAAGATCTGGCAAACAAGGCAGAATCTGCGGCTTACCTTGGGGATATGGGTTCACTATTTAAAATCATGAAACCGTTGACGAACAGGAATTTCACCGCCAACCACCTGGTGAGAGATGTCAACGGAACTCTCCTTAATATGAGTGAACACCAGTTGCGACGATGGAAGGAATACTTCTCTGATATTTTAAACGTTTTGTCAGATGAAGATATTCCGGAAACAGAACAACTTCCAAACATCCAACCGCAACAATCCTCTATTAGGGACGATCCTCCAGATAAGGAAGAGATAGTTTCCGCCATTCTGTCAATGGCGGGAAGGACAGCTCCAGGTATAGACGGACTACCAACCGAACTCCTCAAGGCGGACCCGGAAATAACAGCCGATATACTCCTCCCTCTCTTCACTAAGGTGTGGAATGATGGAAGATATCCGACTGAATGGAAGGAGGGCGTCATTGTGAAAATTCCGAAGAAGGGCGACCTTCGGGATTGTGGCAATTGGCGTGGTATATGTCTACATACTGCCGTATCAAAAATTATGGCTAAGGTAATTCTCAATAGGATTAGTGATGTCGTCGAGAGCACTCTCGAAGTTTATCAGGCTGGATTCCGTAGAGGGTCGTCTTGTACCGACCACACAAATACCCTACGGATAATATTAGAGCAGTCAGCCGAAATGGGTTCGCCACTACATCTCATGTTTGTGGACTTCGAGAAGGCTTTCGACAGAGTTAAGCGAGATTACATATGGAATGCTTTGCGTAGGAGAGGTATTCCAAATAAGGTCATAGCTATGATTAAAGAATCCTACGAAGATGCAAGGTGTCGCGTCTTGCATAGAGGAGAGCTGTCCGAGAGCTTTCCTGTGCGAACGGGTGTCAGACAAGGCTGCATATTATCATCAGCCCTTTTCCTGGTGGTAATAAATGACATCTTGAAAGCTGCACTGGAAGGTGGGGAAGGTAAAGGTCTTCAATGGAGACTATTTAACATCTTAAGTCACCTTGATTATGCTGATGACGTGTGTTTGCTTGCACATACCCGTTCGGACTTAGAGTCAAATGTTCGCTCGTTGCATTCTAAATGCAAAGAGGCGGGATTGAAAATAAATGTGCGTAAAACCAAGTACATGCACATGGGTTCGAACGCAAGCACACCGATTGTTCTTAATGGACAGGATGTGGAAGAGGTGCAAGATTTTTGCTATCTCGGAAGCATTGTCAGCATGGACGGCGGAGCCGAAAAGGATGTTGAGGTTCGGCTAAATAAAGCTCGTCAGGCCTTCGGTATCCTTTCCCCTTTCTGGAGGTTAAGAGAGATCTCCCTTCGCACGAAGCTGCGAGTTTTTGACGCATGCGTCAAATCCGTGTTGTTATATGGTTGTACTACGTGGAAAGTGACCGTGCGACTTACCAAGAAACTACAGACTTTCGTAAACCAATGCCTCCGACGCATTTTAGGAATACTCTGGCTAGAAGTGATCTCCAACGACGAACTTTGGAGTACAACTCGCCAGACTAAAATAGGTATTGAGATTCAATGGCGAAAGTGGCAGTGGATCGGTCATACTTTGAGGAAACCAGAGCAACACATCGCAAAACAGGCTCTGGATTATAACCCTCAAGGAAGACGTCGGGTTGGTCGACCATGTAACACATGGAAGCGAGCAGTTGAGCAGGAGGCCAGAGGAATAACAAGTCCTGGCAACAGCTTAAAGCCGATGCGCAGGATCGCGCCTTGTGGAAGAGAGTTGTTTCTGTCCTATGTCCCTATAGGGGGTCTTAACAGGAATTTGATAAAGTACATGGTTATGCCCTTAGCGTCTACGGCAAGATCTTATTACTCAAGACAAAGCGCAATAGAAGAAGCAGTAGCTCCGCATTCGCTTTAGTTTCATATATATTATACTAGCGATCGCGCGCGACTTTGTTCGCGTAAGAATCGCAGAATAAGTAATTTTTGAGAATGTAATTAGTAATATATTATGCGGGATGTATAATCTGATTATTTTACTGGCTCTGTGTTGTATTTTGTTGCCATCAGAACCATAAATTATTAATAACGATACCGCGATAGTCGCATTTGTATGGGACAGGCTCGCGATCAAATTAATCCCGTGATCTGAGATCACATACGCATTGAAGAGCATTAAGGACATGTGAATAGTTGTAGCTAGGGTGTAGCCTAGTGAGTAGCGTGCTGGTCTACAATACGAAGGTCGTGAGTTCAAATCCTGGTCGACGCATAATTCCAGCATATTGCCTGCTGGGGTATACCTTAGTTACCTCAATCTACGAAAATGAAAATTCGTAGAGAAAGGGTTTTGCGAAGGTCTAAAAAAACCTTTAACAATGACAAATAAAATGTTAAGGAACCTGATGGTCAGGAGGCTAAGGCCCGATTTGGGCTATAGTACCATTGTAGAAGCAGAAAAAGAATATTTGTAGCTTGTGTTAATTAAAAAAAAAAGAAATCGAAATTTTTGTGATCTTAAGAAATTTTGCATGGGGGGGTAGTGGTACAAGGAGTGACAGCACTGAACTAATTTGTTTCACATCATGGAGTAGCTATAAAAATGTCTTGTGCCAAATTTAAGCTTCAAAAATTGAAAGTTATACGTACTGAGGGAATTGGTGTATAGTATTCCATGAAAGAGTATAGTTTATATGGGAGGTGTTGGAAGGAGTGGGGGGATTCAAATAAATTGTATACTTAAAGATTGTATTTTTAATAGAAATAATATATTCCAAATTTCAAAATAATAGGTATTATAGTTCTCAAGAAAATTTGATTATTATACGTTTTCGAAAATAAGTCACTTTGTATGAGAGAGGGTAGAAGGCATGAGGAGAGTGAAATAAAACCAAAAGCGGATTACATCTCGGAGTATACCTACCAAACTGTGAAAGTTTCATTACAACCGTTGGCGCGTGAAAGACGGCCGGACAGACAGACAACAGTTTCAAAAACGTGCTTAGTGATTGTGAAAAGCCATTTACACGCAAATAACAGACAGACACTACAATTATATTTATATGTGTAGGTAAACGTTAGCATGAGACCGACTAAACAAACTGTCGGTTCAGTTTTTATTAAACGATATGATATTTCTTGAAAAGGGGTTATTAGCAGGCTCTGAAGCTAGTTGCCTGAAAAATTAACTAGCAATGAGCAATGCAGTAAATATTAAAAAAAATTAACTTCATTTTCAGTAAATTTATAAAGTTACTACATTTTAACTAGAACCTTTTAACTAAATTATTAATTTAATTTAAGCATCATCTTACAACACATATTTCTGACAGCATGTCACGTCCATGAATTGAAAATCAACAAAAGAACGAAAATACGTAACTAAAATACTTAAATGGGCGTAGAATTGTTGGCACTATGCCTAATAAGCGGGGAATAAAAAAGATCCTTAAGCAAACATTTTCGCCGAACAAAAGCTTCATCAGTCTATTTTATATCTTAAATTACCCAGAATGAAGCTTTCGTATAAAGTAGGTATATGTACTTATATAAATAGATATCTTATTGCGACAACAAAAGATTCAAAATTTGCTTCGCAAATAAAGGAATTCAAATTGACGAGAATGTTTGTACAGACTTTAAGTATTTATTCGTTTGCAAATGTGTAGCAGTGAGTTAAGCAGAAGTCATGACAAAAAAACTTGAAATATTCATCTTCTGGTGATTATGAAGAAATAATTTAGATTCATTTAAGAAAAAATCTTAGTATTAGATTCATATTTATGATTTTGATCTTGTTATACCCTAAATGAAATTTGAGAGTATTATAAGAGTGTCATATAGCTTGTAACACTAAAGACATGGCTCCGAGAACAATAATTAATGATACAGAAGTGAACATTATCAAATAAAAATCTCCCTCCGTCTGTTCGCCTATTCGTATGTCCATCTGTCGGCCCATGTGCACTCAAGTTGCAGAACGCGTTAAAGTAGAAAGTCCAAATTTTGTGACTATCTTTTTTTACGAAAAAATAAGTTGAAGTTCGTGGACGGGCTAAATCGCTCCACCACTGGTTCAACCTCCTCCCACACACAGTGGCGTGGCGTAATATTATAGCTAGGCGAAGCAATTACAATTACTTCAATATATATATGTATATATGTAGCATACAAATTTACTAGTTGAATACAACTTCCTTTATTTGAAGAATCTATATTTTCGTTGCGACTCTTATCAGCATCCTAAATGATGCACAATGTCAAACAAGATTTGAATAATTTTTCTATTTCTTGAAACATGATCATTATGTAAAATAACTGATACATGTTGGTTATTCAATTACAAACTCTTCAATTCTGGTACCTAAACCAAATCTTCTAAAAAGTACTGACTTTGAGTGATCAATGCTATTTGTGCTATGTCTGTCTGCAGTTTTATTTAAATTATTGAAGTGAAATAACCGGCAAAATTTCGTTTGGTTTTGCAACCGGGAACCCATTCGGCCTCTTCGTAAATTTTACTCATAAAATGCTTGGTGCATTTCTTTGTAATGTATGTCATTTCTGAAACAGATTTCAGAAATAATCAGTTAAATTCCTGTTAAGTATGGCTCGTATAGCAGAGGCATAGGACAGAAACAGCTCTTTTCCACAAGGCGCGATCCTGAGCATCGGCCATTAGCTCTGGCCTCTCACTCAACTGCTCGCTTCCATGTGCTAAATAGTAGACCAACCCGACGTCTTCCTTAAGGATTATAGTCCAGAGCCTGTTGGCGATGTTTTGCACTAGCTATTCCTAAAATGCGTCGGAAGTATTGGCTCACGAAAGTTTGCAGTTTCTCGGTAAGTCGAACTGTTACTTTCCGCGTAGTACAACCATATAACTACAAGGATTTGACGCATGCGTCAAAAACTCGCAGCTTCATGCAAAGAAAGCACAGGAAAGCTCTCGGACAGTTCTCCTCTATATAAGACGCAACACCTGGCATCTTCATAGGATTATTTAATCATAGCTATGACCTTATCTGAATTACCTCTCCTATGCAAAGCATTCCATATGTATCTCGCTTAACGCTGTCGAAAGCCTTCTCGAAGTCCACAAACATGAGATTTAGTAGCGAATTCGACTGACTGCTCCAATATTATCTGTAGGGTATTTGTGTGGTCGAACATTGAATCCCAAGTGAGAATACAAACCGATTCCACAACCAGCTTTCAAACCGAATGTGGATTAAAGCAGGGAGATGGTCTAACCCATGCTTTCCAACTTGGCGTTAGAGTATGTCGTCCGAAAAATCCCAGTTGACACCAATGGGACACTACTATTCAAGTCCACCCAACTAGTAGCTTACGCTGACGACATAAACATCCTAGCAAGATCCTTCCCTAGTGCTAAGGAGGTATTTGTCAATCTTGACTCCGCAGCAAAACAAGTCGGGTTGCGCATTAATGAAAGCAAAACAAAAGTAATGACGCAAACAAAAAGGAGAGCGCCTATCAGACAAAACGTAACAATTGCTGAATATAATTTGGAGAGTGTGGACAATTTCATATATCGTGGGGCTAATCTAGCAAAGGACGGTAATGAAACAGACAAAATCAAACGACGGATAATACTTGTATTATTCGGTACTTCCAATAATGAAATCCAAGGAAGTGCACAGGAACAATAAGCTGCGGATATATAAAACTATTATACGACCTGTGCTCTGTTATGACAGCGAGATGTGGACATTAACGAAAACTTCCGAAAAAGCAGTTAACGCATTTGAAGGAAAGGCCCTCCGAAGATTTTGGGACCTGTGAAGGAAGGAACAGAATGGCGAATAAGATACAATCATGAGTTATATCAACTCTACGACGAGTCAGAAACTTCAACGTTCATCAAGCTACGTAAACTGCAGTGGGCTGGCCATGTAGAGCAAATGGAAGACAGATGAGTCAACCAACGTGCTCTGAAAGGCAAAGCGAGTGGTAACCGGCCAGTAGGCAAACCACGCAAGCGATGGGAAGACTCGGTTGATGAAGACAGCAAAGCTGTTTTAAGAATTAGCAGCTGGAGGATGCGGCCTGTGGACCGAGACGATTGGAGGCGACGACTTCAGGAGACCAAGGCCCGATTTGGACTGTCGCGCCATTGATGATGATTCGTGTAGTCGGTACAAGACGACCTTTCACGGAATCCAGCCCGATAAACTTCAAGAGTGCTCTCCACGACATCACCAATCCTATTGATCTTAGCTACGATTTTTGATACGCCAATTGGCACAATCCCGAAGGTCGCCCTCTTTCGGAATTTTCACAATGACGCCCTTCTTCCATTCAGTCGGATATCTTCCTTCATTCCACATCTCAGTAAAGAGTGGGAGGAGTATATCGGCTGTTATTTCTAGGTCCGCTTTGAGGAGTTC
This sequence comes from Chorisops tibialis, assembly GCA_963669355.1. Lineage (NCBI taxonomy): Eukaryota > Metazoa > Arthropoda > Insecta > Diptera > Stratiomyidae > Chorisops > Chorisops tibialis. Next base: position 212,734,328 of record OY770263.1, on the reverse strand, counting down.
GGTTGGTAGTCCGTCTATAACTGGGGCTTTCCTTCCCTCCATTGATCGAATGGCGGAAACTATCTCTTTTTTATTTGGGAAATCGTCCCTAATAGCGGATTGTTCCGGTCGGATGCTTGGAAGTTGTTCTGTTTCTTCTCCTGGCAGGAAGAATTGTGAAGTTTCTGACAATGATCCTGAGCCTGACGACGATAATTCTATCCGAGGTGGGTTCCCAGCTTATGAGACTGTTTCTCGCTCTCGATGTAAGGACGACCACCACCGTATTTTTGGCTTCACTCTCAGAACCAATGTACAGAATGGTGTTTCCGCTCGGGGTTCGTTCTTTTTCTGATCCTGTCTATCTGACCTCGCTCAACCCCAAGATTTGCATGTTACAGTGCTCCATTTCACGGTCGATCGCTGTTGGTGGTGCAAGGACCGAATGACCCCTTCCTCTGTCATTCAACGTTCGAACGTTTCAGAAGTCAGAAATAATAATAATATAATTTTTCTTTCTTACAAGTCAATATTGCCAGATCTACCACTTCACATTTTTCTTCATGATCATTTTTTGACCAGTAATTTCATACTCGAAAAAATGTGAGAGCTTGCGACTGAAAACCTTGGTAGGAAGATGAGAGCAATCACCTCAACGCATCTCCCCTTTCCATTAAAGTCGAATTTGCGCTTGTCAGGCGCAAACATTTTGCTATGCACACTTGTACACTTTTCAAATCGCATCTTGCCAATTTTCCTTTATAAAAGAGTTTTATTCGAACGGTTTTGTTTGAAAAAATTGTCAATAAAAAAACTGTCCTGTGCACGTAAATGTTGTTTACAGTGTTGAACGAAAATAATACGAGTTTTCTTTTAGAAATTTTTTAATAAATTTACATATGCGCCCCGATTTTAGTTTAGTATTTCTAGACTCAATAGAAGGAACAACGTAAGAGAAGCAATGCCTCCGTAGCATCAATGGGCACTACGCCACCTCCCATACAATTTCATAAACTTTCAAAAATTTACAATAATCAGATTGTTTTGGAATCGATAAACAATAACGGATTTGAAATTTGGATCATATTATGTTTATAATAATTGTGTTCTGCGGTATAATAATTTTTTGAATCTTACCACCTTGCATACAAACTGCACTTTTTCATGAAATACTATTTACCAATTTTCTCAGTACGTATAAAATTAATCGAGCTGAAATTGTGCGCTAAATATTTAATTATAATTTTCAATGAAATCAAAAAACATTAACTGATTAGCTTTACTCGTTTTATCCCCTGCTATGCAATATGACACAATTTCACAACTTAACTAAACTAATTTTTTTTGGAAAATATGAATGCTACTGATCTAAAATTTAAAACGTATCAATTGGATGATGGTTTTAATTGTTTCTGAAAAAATTAATAAGCCCTTCCCTCTCCACTCCTTCTAACACCTCTCACTTACCGCACAATCTCACTTAATCCAGTAAAGTAATTAAAATTTTTTAAACTTAAAATATTTCCTTTCTTCTTAGTTGACTTATAAATCCTGTAATTTATTGTACTTTTAAATAAGAATTTATAATCTTGTAGTACTATTGAATAAATATTTATCTTATTATCTTATTACTTAGTGGCTTAATAAATATTCTAATTTCCCGACCACAAAAGATTTTTTTTATAGCAATTATAGGAAGCGTAGGTGTAGCATAGTGGGCAACATGTTGGTTCTCAGCGCTAAAGTCGTGAGTTCAAATCCCGGACGACGTATAATTTTAGCACAATGGCTACGTGAAGAGAGGGTCTTGCGATTTTTTTTTTACAGAATGACCTGTGTAGATAATTTCGGCCTTTATGTGCAATGCATAAACACGGTCCTGAAGGGAAGGAATGGGATTGGGAAGTTTGGGGAAGGGGACTGAGAACGACCGTAACGAGTGGAGAAGCTGGTATATTTTTCAGTTGTACTGGTTGCTACTGACAAATATTTGCAGATGTTATGTGGGACTGAATGATAGAAAAGCGAAAAGAAACCATCTACTGAGTATATAGACCTTCTTGAAGTGGAACTGTTTCACTTTTTACATCGTTTGCCCATTTTATTTCGAATAATTTTTTTATTGTCAGCAAGCAACTGAAAATTTGTGCTTAAGAAATTCCATTGTGTGGAGTGGGAATCGAGTCCACGACCCATTAACTGTTAAGCAAGCACGCTGTCCACTACGCCATGGAAGCCTCATGGCTAACAATCCTTCCACAATAGCAAAGAAATGTTAAGAAACGAGCTGGTGAGGAGGCCAAGGCCCGATTTTGTTAATAGTGCCATTGAAGAAAAAGAAAAATTCTTAAATTGCTGAAATTATTTGTTACTTATTAAGTACAGGAAGTGAAATCATGTGAAACAGTATTCTGAATATTCTATTAATCAACGATAATTTTTGCGCTAAGCAACTACATGGTTTTTATGTTTAGTTTATTGTGTGCTGCTACTTCTTTTTGCATGATTCTTTCTTGAGGAAATGTGAATAAAAAGGGGAAAATGAACAAAAGAAGTCATAAATGCAATTTTGATTCAATTTTTGAAAAAAAATTGTTTTATCACCACAACAAACAGATCCATTGTTAATGTGAAAATTAATGAAAGTTCAATTGCAATGCTTGGCGTCCCTGTTGATATTGAAAGTCCTCTTAGTCAACGCAGAAGGATGATGAAATCAATTGCAGACTATTGTTTATATAATACATAAGAGTAGATCATCATGTCAGTCCCATTGCATTTACTATACCCACAATATAGCTATGTATGTATACAACAGCTCTTCGAGATTTTCCAATAATCTAAATTTAGTTGATTTTTAACAGCCTGCAATTAAGTAAAGAGGATTTAGAAAGTATCTCTCATCGGATAAGAGCTTCGAAACTTTTTTTAATTTTCTCATATTACATTGATTTTATAAGGTTGAGTTGAAAACTGTCTGACGATTGAAACCACTATGAATTGAACGCTCCATTAAGTTTGTATCGTAAATTGTTTTGAAGTATAAATGCATGATTTTAAGAAGAAGTTGGTATGATGTTCACTTTAAACTGTTCGGGATAAATTCTGTATAGTTGAGTCAACTTGTTGCCTCTCTATTATAGAAAACATGCATAAAGACTCTTATACCATTGACACATAGTGGTCCTAATTATAATTTAGCTAATTCATAATTTAGTTCGTCTTCATCGTTAGTAGATTGGTGACACACAACACTTTGCTAATTAAGAAGAGCGACTCACTCATCTTACATATTTTTCAAAAATTGAATTTCATAGCCAATAGGCAATACAATTTTGCAAGCAACGCCATAAAAGAAGAAAAACGAGCCTTAGTCCCGTTTTGGAATCGTTTGCAAGTCGTCTTTCATAGCTGGGCGTTTAAATCACGATTCAAAGATTTTGTATAATTCTGTCAGGAAATAACTTCGCTGAAATCTGAGAGTATTATACGTTTGCCACAAAGTTTTTAACGCTAAGAAATAAGGCTCGGAGAAAAAAATGAATGATACAGAAGTTCATATAATCACTCAAAAATCTCAAAACCGGATGTCCGTACTTCCGTGTCCTCTCTAGCTTGAGAACGCGTTGGGCTAAAAAGTTCAAATTTTGTACACGTCGTTTTTAACAAAAAAGTAAGGTCAAGTTCGTGAACGGGCCAAATCGCTACTCCCCTTCTACCCCCTCCCATACAAAATGACACTACTACGCAATTTGACAATAAACGGATTTACTCGAAAACTATAAAATCCATAAGTCTGAAATGAATATATTACTTTTATGACGATTTCAGTCTATCGTATAAAAATTATACGTATCCTCCTCTTCCTTCCACCACCTCCCATACAAACTGCACTATTACATGAAATACTCTAAGCCAATTTACTCAGTGTGTATAAAATTGATCAAGCTCAAATTTAGCATTGAATATTTATTTAGAATTATTAGTAAGACCAAAAAAAATTAGACCATTAGCTTTACGCCTTCTACCCCTTCCCATACAAAATGACACAATTTCGCAATTCTACAATAAACGGCTTTTCTTGAAAAGTATAAATGCTATTGATCTGAAATTTGGATATATTACTTTTATAATAATTCCAATCTGCTGTATAAAAATTATTTAAGTCTTCCCCTTCTTTCTACCACCTCCCATACAAACTGCACTTTTCATGAAATACTCTAAACAAATTTACTCAGTACGTATACAATTGATGGAGCTGAAATTGTGCACTAACACAACACAACACTGTTCATGCCATATACACTGATTTTTCGAAAGCCTTTGATACTGTCAATAGAAAAATTCTTATTGCAAAACTTGATAGGTACGGTGTCACTGGCTCTCTCCTGAATTGGTTTGATTCTTACCTCACTGATTGTCGTCTGCGAATAACGTTCAATGGACATTCTTCAGCTGAGTTTCTCTCTAACTCTGGTGTTCCACAGGGATCTATTCTTGGTCCACTGCTATTTACGCTCTTCATTAACGATCTGCCCCAATTCCTATCATCAAATTTTCTCTTATACGCAGACGACCTCAAAATGTTCCGTGAAATTTCTTCTTATTCTGACTGCTTGGACCTCCAGACTGACTTGTCGACTTTGCCCAGTTGGTGTTATAACAATGATATTTGTCTGAACATTGAGAAGTGTTTTGCTATGGAGTTTTCGTATAAGACTACCTCTCCCGTCCTCACTTACTCTATTAACGGAACCACCCTTGTAGCAGTATCTACAATAAAGGATCTAGGAGTGACTTTCGATCGCAAGCTTAAATTCGTTAATCATTATTCTGAGATTACAAAGAAGGCATACAGACTTGCTAGGTTCGTCCTCCGTACGACAGTCCAGTTTAACCGTCCAAGAGTAGCAGCCTTGCTATTTTTCACTCTCGTCCGTGGTGTCTTAGAATACTGCTCTATTGTATGGAACCCTCACCATGCTTGCCATGTTACGGCCGTCGAATCCGTCCAGCGTAAATTTACTCGCACCCTTTTCTACAGACTAAAAAGGCCTCATATCTGCTACAATGACAGACTTATAGCACTTCAACTTCAACCTTTGCATCTACCACGGGCTTTTCTTGATGCTTGCTTCCTCTATAAACTTTACAACTACTTGCTTAATACCTACCTCTGTAACGGCCTGAATTTCAGGCAGGGAACAGTCTCAACCAGGAATTCAGATATTTTCTATCTTCCTCGAGCCTCACTCGATATTTACTACCATTCCCCGATGTTGAGAATGCAAAGGAACCACGATCAACTTCAACAAAAACTATAATCTTTAATGTTTGAAATCTTATCATCACTGCTCTCGTATATTTGCTTTTGTATAATTTTTTGTTTAAAGCGTTTAATAAATAAATAAATAAATAAACATTTATTTAGAATTATTCGTAAGACCAAAAAAAATTGGGCGATTAGCTTCACTCCTTCTACCACCTCCCATACAATTTGATACAATTCAACAAAATTACAAAAAGTCAATTTGCCAGAAAAGTATGAATGCAACTGATCTGCTATACCAAATAAATGATGTTTACAGTTATTTCTAAGAAATTTATTAATAACTCCACCCTCCTTCTACCACCTCCCATACAAAGTGCACAATGTCACTAAATTCAATACACTAAGTTCTTCAGTACCTATTAAATTTTTGAATCCTAAATTTTGTATAAAACATTTTGATAGCAATCTTATCGTGGATGTGAAAAAATTAGTTCAATGTTGTCACCCGCTATACCTACAAAATTTCTTAAAATAAAAAAATTTCTCCTTCATCTAGAGTATCGCATGATTGGGCTTTAGGCCCAATCGTAGTCCAGTTATGTTTTTTACTCTAGTCAAATAAAAAAAAAATAAAAAAAAATAAATGAAAATAAAAATAATTTACATAAAAAAATTTATACACTTCTGGAATTGAAACCTGGGTGCCAGTATGTCGGGCTAGCATTCTACCATAAGCCGTCGACGATGATAAAATTACCTCGAAAAAATATAGTCATCTACTTCATTAAGACAAATTTTTGTTTTTTCTAAGGGCATCCTTTAAACTCTTTTTCGGAGGCTTAGGGTGTAATATTTTTGGATCTGAAAGTATTTATAGTACTATTAGATTTCAAAGAATTTAATAAAAAAAAGCCGTTAGTCTGTAAATGCTACCGTTTGATCTGGAAATTTCCATCAGCCAATTACATCTAAGCATATATTATCTAAATGCCTTAAATGTACAACTCATAAATGTATCGTTGACACTTTAAGAAGATTGTTGCGCAGATTTTGGCTCAAAATGACTGAAAGTATCTGATACTCAGACATCAATTATCTCAATCTTTAGTGCATTTTAACAAATTTCATCAGTAAATCTATCAGATATTTTTTTAAAACCTAAACATTGGTGGAAAAAGTAATTTTTAAAATAATAAGAGATATTTCAATTATATTATTTCACTCCTCAACATCTATAGATCTAGTTCGTATAAATTTATGCAAAAAATTGATTTTTCATACGTAGTAAAGTAGAAGTAGTGTCTAATTAAAAGTATTAAATACCTCAATAAAAGTATCGAGTACATGAAAAGTTCCAGTTTTGAATATCTTAATAATGACAGCTCATACGTGACGTTGTTAGGATAATGTGGAAGGGTCGTGTCAACTATGATTCAATTAATGAGAGAAACACCAAGTTGATGTTTACGCAATTTGTATGCTAACATGAAAAGTTTTTATTTCGATGTTGACCTGCAAAACAAAAAAATATAGTTCTGTGTATATAATGAGCTTTTACCTTCTGAAAATTAACCCTAGAGTATAACAGATATGGGACTAGTAGAATCCACCCGCACCTGCTTGCCAAAAAAAACTGACAAATGGATACTCACTGGATCATGCGCTCATCATCCGTGGTCTTAAAGTTTAGCTAATACCAGAAACGGATGCAGCCCCCCCAAGCAAATTCTTTAGCAACGGCTTTCAACATTCGAAAACGGACTATGATTGACTTCAGGAACATTTGAACATTGAATGACGGTGGAAGGGCACTCGTCACTACACCATCAATTCGTGATCGACCGTGAAATGAAGCAATACAACATCTAAATCTGACGTTTGAGCGAAATCAGGTGAATAAGATCAGGGAAAGAACGAACCTCGAGCAGAAACACCATTCCGTACGTTGGTCCTAAATGTAAAACCAATACTGGCGTGGTAGCGTCTCAACACCGCGAGCAAGAATCACTCTCATCAACTGAGAGCCAGTCTTGGATAGGATTGTCGTTGTCAAAATCAGGACCAAGGTCCACGACGTATCAATTAATGTCGCAACACCTGGTGACAGTTCCGACTTTTATGACCAACTGAGTGCCAAATTTTGAGCATATTCCAGGAGATGATATTTTTATCTTCTCACGGCCCAGGCTCTGACAACATTGGAATAAGACACGTTATGGGAAAGCATAGTGACCCATGGTTCAAAGCGTGACAGCCTTGGATTAAGAGCACCGATAGTGCTACCAAGAACTTAATCCACCATTTAGTCATAAGATGCGATAGAAAAAATGTCTCCTCGATCTGTGAGCGAAGCGTGGAACTGTCGTGGGGAGGCATCACCATTTGATGGTTGCCTGGTTGAGATTTTGCACAGCAGCTGATCGACCGCCACAAATTCTTCAAACGATGCGCAAGCTTAGAGATACCAACAAAAATTGTGAGAGTTCCACCATTCCACGCGAAAAATCCTCCACATTAAGTGGATATGAAATGCGCTCAATGAGCACCAAGTGGAAGGAGAATACTTCTCTGATATTTTAAATATCTTGCCAGATGTAGAAATATCTGAAACAACGCAATTGCAAACATCCAACTGCAACCATCCTCTATTAGAGACGGTTCTCTAGATAAGAAAGAAATAGTTTTCACCATTCGATTAATGGCGGGAAGGGAAGCCCCAGGTATATACAAACTACCAACCTTCTCAAAGCGGACCCGGAAATAACAAAAGATATACTCCTCTTACTCTTTACTGAGGTGTGGAATGAAGAAAGATATCCGGCTGAGTAAAAGGAGGGCGTCATTGTAAAAACTCCAACTAAGGTCATCCTGCGGTATTGTGAAAATTGGCACAGTATAAGTCTACTAACTGCCGTATCAAAAACCATGGCTAAAGTAGTTCTTAACTGGATTGGTGACGTTGTAGAGACCTTTCTCGAGGCTTGTTAGGCTGGATTCTGGTATCGACCTTTGGCAATCGAAAATGGACTATGATGAGCTTCCGAAATCTTCTAACATTCAATGAAAATGGAAACAGTGGAGTTCTTCTTCTTTTACAATGGCGCTACAGCCCAACTCGAACCTTGGCCTCCTGATATTCAGGTCCCTTAACATTTTTCATTATTTGTTGTGGAAGGGTTGTTAGCCCTTCGCATAACCCTCTTTCTACGAATTTTTCATTTTCTTAGATTGAGGTGACCAATGTATATCCAAACAGGCAATGTGCCTGAATTAAATGTATATTGCGCCGACCGGGATTTGAACTTACGACCTTCGCATTACAAGACAAACACACTACCTACCAGGCTATACCCTAGCTAAGCAGTGGAGTTACTTCACCGTAAATCAGTGAAGGACATCGAAATTGAGCACTATAAGTAAGTCATGCCGACAACTAAATGTTGATGCTGTGGAAGAGAACTGTCTCTGTTCTATGCTGCTATAGGTGGTTTGTATCAGGAAGTTGAGTTAATTGAAGCAATAATGAGCGACGAAAAAACGAATTGAACAAAAGTTCAAGTCACTCCCCTCAAAATTGGATGAATATCGCTCCGTTCGATCTCTAGTTCAAGAACGATGACAGAAATTTTGTCATTTTTTTTTTCAACATAAAAATGTTTCAAGTTCGTGAATGGTTCAAATTTCTGTTATATTTTGAAAACTCCCAATAAACCGATTTTCTCGAATATTTCTAGGAGGGCCAAGGTTAGGAGAACAGCGATACCACAAATTACACCGACGCAACTGATATGATATCATTGGGAAGTATAAAAGCTACAGATATTAAATTTTCAAATTTTCACTTACAGTTTTTGTAAAGCAGACTACAACTTCCCTCTCCTCCTTCTATTATCTCTCATATAAATTTCACTATATCATACAATGCGATTCACTATTTTTCTCAGTACCTATTTAGCAAATTTAGCTAAATTGTATTTCTGTGGTTGTAGTAGTTGTTAATGAAACAATGAGCTTAAAGCGTTCGAGAGTTACCGTCGGATAGATAGACACTAGAATCTGTGAGCGTGAAAACACACGGAAACTTACGTGAGCCCTTTTAGCGTTGCATACTAAGTATTCGGTATGAGATTGCAATGAAATCAATTCTAGGAGGCAGAGTTAGGAGAACGATACCACCAGTTACCGCATCGAGTGATATCAACCCTATTGCGAACCCTCTTAAATTCGAATGTCAACAGTTTTAATGAAAACGTCAATGACATAAATATTAATATTTCTGATTAATGTTGTACAAATATGGAACATGGTGTATAACTCTTTCTTTATCCTTCCTTCACTTGTACTTCTTTAAAAAAATGTATTTATATCTTCCGATTAAATCTCGCAATCTCTGTTGAGGACATAACAAATTTAAGATACTTTCTTAGCTGACGCAAAAACCAAACTCTGAAAACGTCGAAATAAGAAATTTTCTTTAAACTTCGCGCACAATACTCCCAAATCTGACTCCTGTCGCAGTGAACTTATATGAAAACTTTTCTAATTGTCTACCCTCACCGGGAAAGCATCCTTTCTGAAGTTCACAACGATTTCCCCCTTAGGTGACTGATCCAAAGCAGTTTGAAAACTTTCTCAGAATATTATTGACGTAATCCCCATGAGGTGGAAAATTTCACCGTAGAATCGAGCTCCCAATCCATAAATACAATAGAGTTTGTTTGAAAAAGGAATTTTTGTTATGACGGAAATTTTTGCTACAGGCTCCTTCTCGTTGGCGGCGGCAGTGATAGTGATAGAGACAAATGAAATGTGTAAATCAGCCGGTTTGTACATCGCTCACCTGAGATAGAAAATAGCCTTGGAGCTAAGATGCCAGTCGTCGAACAGCCCCTTAGTAAAAGGGAAACAGGCCCCAAAATACGTTGTGCCGAATCGTTTCAATCAATCATCATCATCAGGTGTTGAATGCAGATAATCCACCTGTTACCTTGTAACAGGGGTAGTTTTGTTATTCTTTCTCCAATAATACACACAATACGAATGCGTCTACTTTTCGATAAATCCGAAGTATGAGTCCTTATCGAAATCAGTCTCAACGAGAATTGATCGATAATTTCGAATGGGAGGAAAGGATTCAACCACTTTATTCCGTAGTCCCTATACGAAAAGGATAAGTGATTTCCTTCTTAGACGTCCTTTCAATTATTTTCATGCGATCCCTGATTTCGAACAAACGAAGTATAGACAGTTATAAAGATTGATCTACGAAGGCGAAAAGTGTCTTAGGGATTTACCGAAATTTTGCAAATGAAAAGAAAAAACAAATTTATAAAGATAAAAAGGACGTTAAGATATATACCGCAAGTAGTGCCTTCTTCTGCGAGAATTGATATCAATTGGTATTTGAGTAATAAAAAGCTGAAATTTTTGTATTATTACCTGATGTATCGGTCCTAATAAATATTTAATCAAAGGGCTCTTTCAATGCGATAGGAGCCTTTTTCGACCTGTCTATTGAATTATTTATTTATTTATTCATTGGTGAATTGACAAGCTTCCGAAAAAAAATCTCTCAAAGGACTTTGGATTCGATTATTTTGGAAGCCAAGCGAAAAAGAAACGATAACCATACAAAGGATGTTATGAAATGCTATCCGGATTGGATTGATGTAGAAGCTCCGTTTCAATTGTATGCTTACGGCTGATACTTTTATCGAATTTCTGGATTTATTCAACAGATTACTTGCCGATTTATCTTGAATATGACCTGTAATATGCTTCTTCGTTAATTGAAATCTAACTAAGATTGTGAGAAGAAGATGGTAGTGATAAATGCGTAGATCATCATCAATGGCGCGACAGCCCAAATCGGGCCCTGGCCTCCTGAAGTCGTCGCCTCCAATCGTCTCGATCCAAAGACCGCGTCCTCCAGCTGCTAATTTTTAAAATGGCTTTGCTGTCTTCATCAACCGAGTCTTCCCATCGCTTGCGTGGTTTGCCTACTGGCCGGTTACCACTCGTTTTGCCTTTAAGAGCACGTTTGGGGATGTCTTCCATTCGCTCTACATGGCCAGCCCACTGCAGTTTACGTAGCTTGATGAACGTTGAAGCTTCTGGCTCGTCGTAGAGTTGATACAACTCATGGTTGTATCTTATTCGCCATTCCGTTCCTTCCTTCACAGGTCCCAAAATTTTTCGGAGGACCTTTCTTTCGAATGCGTTAACTGCTTTTTCGGAAGTTCGCGTTAATGTCCACGTCTCGCTGCCATAACAGAGCACAGGTCGTATAATAGTTTTATAAATCCGCAGCTTATTGTTCCTGTGCACTTTCTTGGATTTCATTATTGGAAGTACCGAATAATACGTCTTATTTGCTAGTATTATCCGTCGTTTGATTTCGTCTGTTTCATTACCGTCCTTTGCTAGATTAGCCCCAAGATATATGAAGTTGTCCACACTCTCCAAATTATATTCCGCAATTGTTATGTTTTGTCTGATTGGCGTTCTCCTTCTTGTTTGCGTCATTACTTTTGTTTTGCTTTCGTTAATGCGCAACCCGACTTCTTTTGCGGCGGAGTCAAGATTGACAAATATCTCCTTAGCACTAGGGAAGGATCTTGCTAGAATGTTAGTGTCGTCAGCGTATGCTACTAGTTGGGTGGACTTGAATAGTAGTGTCCCGTTGGTGTCGACTGGGATTTTTCGGACGACATACTCTAGTGCCAAGTTGAAAAGCATAGGAGCTAGACCATCTCCCTGCTTTAAACCACATTCCGTTCGAAAGCTGGTTGTGGAATCGGTTTGTATTCTCACTTGGGATTCAGTGTTCGTCATTGTGAGTCTTGTTAGTCGGACTAGTTTTGGAGGAATTCCAAAGTCAAGCATGATTTGGTACAGTACGCTCCTATCGATACTGTCGTATGCTTGTTTAAAATCTACGAATATTTGGTGCACGTCTGTGTTATATTCCCAGCATTTCTCAAGCACCTGTTTCACCGAGAATATCTGGTCTGTTGTAGATCGTCCGGTTCTGAATCCGCCTTGGTATTCGCCAATTATTTGATTAGTATAGGGCTTAAGACGACGTTCAATTATTTTTGTCAGTATTTTATAGGACGTACACAACAATGATATACCTCTGTAGTTCTCACAGCAGAGTTTGTCTCCTTTCTTGTAAATTGGACATATAATGCTTTTTCGCCAGTCGTCGGGTATGATTTCCTCTGTCCAAATTTTGCATATCATGCTGTGCAGTATTTCAGCGACACAGTTTCCACCGTTTTTCAGAAGTTCAACTGGTATTTCGTCAATTCCCGGCGCTTTGTTTCGTTTTTGGTCACATAGGGCTGCTTTGATTTCAGGAAGCGTGGGTGGTGTCGATGATGGTTCATCTTCGTCAGTTGAGGCTTGAATTGAAATGTTGTCTGTCGTTATCGGTGCTACTGGGATGGGATTCAAAAGATGTTCGAAGTATGAAGCCCATCTCCTTTTGATTTCTTCTGTGTCGCTGATGATATTGCCCTCTGCGTCTTTGCAGAGACTGGTTTTTGGTTTATATCCCTTTTTCAAGTCTTTTACTATGGCGTATGCGTCCCGCGTATTATTTTTTCTCATGTCGTCGTCCATTTTTTGTATCTTGTCATTATGGTACTTCCTTTGTTTTCGTCTGCAGGTCTTTTTCGCATATCGCCTAAGCTCGTCATATCTTTCTTTTTTGGCTCGTGTTGGTCGTTCAGTAAAAATTTTGTAAGCTTCGTTCTTTCTATCTATTGCGTCGCGACATTCTTGGTCGAACCAATCATTACTTTTTCGCTGTGCTTGATATCCTAATACCTCTTCCGCGGAGGATTTGATGCCGTCTCGTATTTTCATCCACGCATTATCGACTGGCATATTTTGGATATTTTCATATATTGGTGTCAGGTGTTTATTACATGCTAGCATGTAAGCCTGCGCCACCGTTTCGTCGTTAAGCTTGTCGACATTGAATTTGCGAGCTCTACTCGTTTTCGAATACCCACGACAAGCTATTTTGCATCGATACTTAGCTCTGACTAGATAGTGATCAGAGTCACAATTCGCACCGCGGAGAGTTCGTACATCAAGTATGCTGGAAGCAGCCCTTTTCTCAATAAGAACGTGGTCTATTTGGTTGAAGGTGTGACCATCTGGTGATGCCCACGTTCGTTTGTGAATATCGCGATGTGGGAAGCACGTAGAGCTTACTATGATATTTTTGCTGCTTGCGAAATCAATAAGACGTTGGCCATTGTCGTTGGTTATGTCATGGAGACTGTGCCCTCCTGTTGTTCCTCTATGAGCCTCCTCCTTTCCGACTTTTGCATTAAAATCCCCTAAGACAATTTTTAGGTCATTCGAGGGCAGTGAGTCATAGGTTGTCTCTAGGGTGGCATAAAATTCGTCTTTAGTTACATCGTCCTTGTCTTCTGTTGGTGCGTGAACGTTGATCAACCAAGTGTTGAAAAATTTAGTCTTTATTCGGATTGCACACAATCTTTCACTTATTGGTTTGAAGCTCGTGACCTGCTGTTTAAATTTTTTGTCAACGACAAAAGCGACTCCAAACTCTCTGCTTCCCGACAATTTTCCACTTGGATAGATTGTGTGTGATCTTATGTCCATGATTTCGCGACCGAGCCATTTCGTTTCTTGGATGGCAGTTATGTTGATGTTGTGTTTTGCCACTTCTTCGAGAAACTCTTTTAGAGCTCCTGTCCTAAATAAGGATCGAACGTTCCAAGATCCAATAGAGTAGTCCATTTTTCGTTTGCGGGGTCGTTGCCGTTGAGTCCATCCTTTCCGAGGCTGTTCTTCAGGTTTCTGGACAGTGTTCTTTTTCCGGTGATGCGTAGTCGGCGCCTCGCCCAACCCCCGACCTGGTGGACCGGTCCTACTTATTTATTACACCCTAGTAGAAAAAGGGTGGGAGTTTTGAGCTAAATATGACATGCTGGAGTTCTCACAGCTATGCTGCAAGTCCAACTATGTCATACTTTTTGCCTACTTCCTGAGACGCACTGGTGTTACTGGCCATTCAGGTTAACTCCATGTTCCCTCCTCCTTTCTCAACTCGGGCTTGGGACCGTCTATGGCGGAGTTTGGATTCGATTATTTTGGAAGCCAAGCGAAAAAGAAACGATAACCATACAAAGGATGTTATGAAATGCTATCCGGATTGGATTGATGTAGAAGCTCCGTTTCAATTGTATGCTTACGGCTGATACTTTTATCGAATTTCTGGATTTATTCAACAGATTACTTGCCGATTTATCTTGAATATGACCTGTAATATGCTTCTTCGTTAATTGAAATCTAACTAAGATTGTGAGAAGAAGACGGTAGTGATAAATGCGTAGATGCTTTTGATCAATTGGAAGTAAATCGTTGCAGAGTTCACTCCTTCAGAATCAATAACGATTAAACAATTTTAAGTAGATATCAATAAGAGAATCTTTTTTTTCGCCGATGTTTAGTCTCATTGTGTATCCGATCCACTCTTCTAAATATTCTATACAATGATCATCGATCTAACAAATGTTTGATCAGACTGCCCCAAGATACAGATTAAAAACGGAGTAAATTCTTAATAAGAACAGGACGTTAGGTAACATCTAATTTCCAATTCAATTTTCATAAAACTATACATCACTCTTCTCCATTTTTCGCCCAGCATATCAATATAGTGTTCATTTCGAACAATATTGATATTATTCTTAGACGTAATTCAGCATGTTCTGTATATTCCAAATAAATAAAACTTTTCAAATGCACAAGACCATATTAAGTATTCAATGACTTGGAAATTGATTGAATTCAAATCATTCGTAGGGAATTTTTCACACTAGACAGATATTCTCGTTTTATACACCATGATGCCATTCTCGTTCAATCCACCTCTCGATCCGTGACAGACTCTCCTCCATTCGCACTTAATAATCCTTAAAAAAGGATGCTCTACGAAGTTAAACGGGGAGGATACGTCGATTGTAAAGGATAAACCGTACAAGAGCAAATGAGAAAAAGTCGAAACGACTGAAGGAATGTTAAGGTTGCGAAAGATATATTATCACTCGGGGAATCCTTTTTTAGTTGAAATATTCGTTTTTCTTCTAAATTTCGAGACTCGAATTGAAGTGGAAACAAAAATGAAGCAGGTGAACCAAAGCCGTTTCGGTTGAGAGAAGAATGAATGAAGGGTTTATAAAAAACCCAACTCATATACTCGTAGTTAATTTTGGTCCTTAGCTACATCTATATTGTACGGCAACTTATTTCATGGAAAACGACGAAGAAGAAGAGAACCATCCTAAAGAAAGGAATCAGGCTATCGTTCTTAAGTTATAGTGTTAGTTCGTAAATATAAAATTTTCTAAGGCAAAGAAACCCAGCAACAAGGGCGTAAAGTACTGATTAATGGAAGGTAGAAATGGAAGTATTTTGCGGTTCTTACGAATACTCCTTGAGGATTATCTAGATCAGAACATGGCTATGGAGAATTTTTTTGTTTGAAACAAAGAAGGGTTAATTTAAGAGAACTTAATTTAGGTTTTGCAGCACTTGTAGTATTTCTTGAAATTAAAATAGCTAATAATTCCTTTTTATTAAAGGAAATTTATTATACTAATTACATTTTTTACGGAATTCCTTGTGTTAAGGGTGAGAAGTTATAATAATAATTATCCGAAACATAATAATTCTAATTCAATAGTTAAAGGAGAAATTTCAAAATTCAATACAATTAAGATCTTAGGATAAAAAGAAGCAGTAACAAAAATTTTACAAAATTAACTTAAAATATAAGTTAATATGTTTCAATACAATATGTTCGCAAGGGGTAGTTGTAGGATGAGGTTTTACCGATTCCATCAACTATCTTTGGAGACTAGCGACTCCACGGACCTGAGCTAACTATCGCTCTGTGGGATGGGGGCAGTAGAATTCAACCACACTGCTTGCCCTAAGAAAGGCAAATGGACACTCACTGGATCATCCGTAATCTTAAATAATAACTGGTACGAAAAACGGATACAGCGCCTCGGATACGGACTGATTCTATGGTAACGACTCTTGGCATTCGAAAACGGACTATGGATTGGCTTAAAAAGTCCTGGCAACAGCTTAAGGCCGATGCTCAGGATCACACCTTGAGGAAGAGAGTTTTTTCTGTCCTGTTCCCTATAGGGGGCCTTAACAGGAATTAGATTGAATACATATATGTAACGACAGAATTTGAAGTTAAATGTAAAATGATTCGATATATATTATATGGTTGATATTGATATATATATATTAGGTATAGTAGAGCTCCGATTATCCGATGCCTCGAATTATCCGAAGTTATTTCTCCTTTCCGGATTATTAGAGTTTTTTAATTAACCAAGACCACTTTTGTTTGGTTTCCAATTTTTCGGGGAATCACTCATTTTCATACTCTAGAACAAATCTGAGAGTATTACAAGCTCGCTCAAAATTTTGTAATGCTATTAAATAATGCTCGGAGAAAAAAATTGATTAGATAGAAGTTTATTTGATCGCTCAAGAACTTCAAGGCCGTATGTCCGTCTATTCGCTCTCTAGCTTAAGAACGCGTTAAACAAGAAAGTTCAATTCCCGAAAATGTCGTTTCTGGTAAGATCAAGCTCATGAACGGGTCAAATCATTCCACCCCTTCATGCAAAAGGACTCATTTCCAAAAATTTACAATAATCAAATGTTCTTCGAAACTATAAAAACTAATAATTTGAAATTCAGAATACGTCAGTTCTAACATTAATGTGATCAACATAAAATTATAAATAAAATTTTTTGGAATTTTCCTACTCCTTTCACCACCTCCCACACAAACTGCACTTTTCCATGGAATACTATAATCTAATTTAATAATCGAGACCAAATTTTATAGCAAATAGGTTAAGTTAAGTTAATGGAGTGATTGGACGCCAATATAAGCCACCAGTCGCCCCGTTGTACCCCTGCATGTTTTTACCATGTATATATGCATATCATTCAGCCAGCCTTCTCCACCAATGAAACTAATGAGCTTCACCGTTCCATGGGGCCAGAGACCTTTCAGTTCGGCGAAAAACTTCTCACCGCGACTTTATTTACGAATTTTTCGAAGACATGGATAATTACAGCAAAAATGCTTTGAAGTCTCATCCTCCTCACTGCAGCCTCTTCAAATGTCCTCGGTTGTAAAGTAAAGTCTTCTCTGTTTTAGAAGAAGAGAGTAGCCCGTAATGATACCTACCAGTTCCCGTAGAGATTTTCTGTCGAGTCTCAATATTTTTATTGATTTTCCTACCTCAAACTCACCCCATAATATCTTCTTGGTATTACATGACTCGCTTCAACCATTTTAGATTTTTCATTTCCCACACTTTGTTAGCATAGATTGTCTTAATGACTCTTAAGATAATGACAACATTGTCCATTTTCACATCGGTAGCTTCGAAGATCAGTTTATGGCCAGCCTGTTTGCCAAGTATATTTCGATGCTCCGGAACCCAACATAATCGCAAAGTGCAGGCTTCCCAAAATTCTTCCAAAATGTCCATACAATGGTTGAAGCATCTTGAATTGCAGCTGTAACCATAAAGTGTCTTCAGTGCAGGTTGGCAGATGGAGTAAGAACTAACTCGCTTTCCGTTTAATCCTGAACGCAAGTCCAGTTCCGACCCTTTTACAACAGCCATTAACTCCGATTCTAAGACCGTTGCAAATTCTAGAATTTGACTTGAAATCTAAATACTTAACCAGCATTATTATTAAGATCGGAAAAAACTAACTGATTAGCTTTACTCTCTCTACCCCTTCCCATACAAGGTTACATTTCACAACTTCACAAAAAACTGATTCTGCTAAAAAGTACGTATGCAAAAAAAAGCCGTCTTCCTGTACGCCGTCCGCTGTATGCCGTACGCAGAACATGGACTCATATCTCCGAGATCCTCAAAGATAGGAAGTTCATTTTTGGAAAAAAAGATACCAGACTGCGGAAGTGCATTCCATTAACTACATTTTGGGGAGTGTCAGTTGAAAGAGGGAAGCGGAGCGAGGGTTAAAGTCGAGAAAAATACTTTAAGATTAACACCTCGACTCTATGATTGAAACTTGGAGCTCATATTAATCTACACTTGCAGAAAATGAGAAAAGCATAACATTTGGGCATAATGGTAGCGGGGGAAAATGGGCAGCATTTCAAAATTATTGCACTTTTCAAAACTGTAAACCGTTACATCTCAGTTTAACTTTGTTCCCGGATATCACCTTATTCCAGCTTTTTGTCGCCCACGGAGTTTCGCACGTGATGATGTATCTTTTCAATTTCCTCATTAAGGGAACTTCTCAAATCCAGAGTTAAATTATATCTGGATAAAAATGCTGATCCAAAGAAATGTCATATATTTCTGTTATGTATTGTATATAGAAGCCAAGCAATAACTGCAGCACTTTACAGCAACTGAATGGATTATCCGAGTCCATCCATTCTCTGCAAAGACGTGGAGGCAACATCATCAGCGACGCACAAGAAAGCAAAAGGAGTTGGGCTTCCTACTTTGAACATCTTTTGAATCCCATCCCAGTAGCACCAATAACGACAGACAACATTTCAATTGAAGCCTCAACTGACGAAGATGAACCATTATCGACACTACCCAAGCTTGCTGAAATCAAACCAGCCCTATGTGACCAAAAACTATACAAAGCGCCGGAAATTTACGAAATACTAGTTGAACTTCTAAAAGACGGTGGAAATTTTGTCGCTGAAATACTGCACAACATGATATGCAAAATTTGGACAGAGGAAATCATACTCGACGATTGACGAAAAAGCATTACATGTCCAATTTACAAAACAAGACAAACTCTGCTGTGAGAATTACAGAGGAATATCATTGTTGTGTACGTCCTATAAAATACTGACCAAAATAATTGATGGTCGTCTTAAGCCCTTTACTAATCAAATAATTGGCGAATACCAAGGCGGATTCAGAACCGGACGATTTAAGACAGAACAGATATTCTCGGTGAAACAGGTGTTTGAGAAATGCTGGGAATGTAACACAGACGTGCACCAAATCTTCGTACATTTTAAACAAGCATACGACAGTATCGACAGGAGCGTACTTTACCAAATCATGCTTGATTTTGGAATTCCCCCAAAACTAGTCCGACTAACAAGACTCACAATGACGAACACTGAATCCCAAGTGGGAATACAAACCTATTCCATAACCAGCTTTCGAACGGAATGTGGTTTAAAGCAGGAAGGTGATCTAGCCTCTATGCTTTTCAACTTGGCACTAGATTATGTCGTCCGAAAAATCCCAGCCGACACCAACGGGATACTACTATTCAAGTCCACCGAACTAGTAGCATACGCTGACGACATTAACATCCTATTAAGATCCTTCCCTAGTGCTAACGAGGTATTTGTCAATCTTGACTCCGACGCAGAAGAAGTCGGGTTGCGCATTAACGAAAGAAAAACAAAAGTAATGACGCAAATAAGAAGGAGAACGCCAATCAGACAAAACAAAACAATTGCGGAATATAATTTGGAGAGTGTGAACAAACTTGGGGCTAATCTATCAAAGGACGGTAATGAAACAGACGAAATCAAATGGAAATTACTTACAAATAAGACGTATTATTCGGTACTTTCACTAATGAAATCCAAGAAAGTGCACAGAAACAATAAGCTGCGGATTTATAAAACTACGAGTATTATACGACCTGTGCTCTGTTATGGCAGCGAGACATGGACATTAACGCGAACTTCCAAAAAAGTAAATAACGCATTCAAAAAAAATGTCCTCTGAAGAATTTCGGAACCTGTGAAGGAAGGAACGGAATGGCGAATGAGATAAAACCATGATTTGTATCAACTCTACGACGAGCCAGAAGCTTCAACGTTCATCAAGCTACGTAAACTGCAGTGGGCTGGCCATGTAGAGCAAAGGGAAGACAAAAGAATCCCCAAACGTGCTCTGAAAGGCAAAGCGAGTGGTAACCGGCCAGTAGGCAAACCACGCAAGCGATGGGAAGACTCGGTTTATGAAGACAGCAAAGCCAGATTAAAAATTAGCAGCTGGAGGACGCGGTCTTTGAATCGAGACGATTGCAAGCGACGACTTCAGGAGGCCTGGGCCCGATTTGGGTTGTCGCGCCATTGATGACGATGTAGCTTGTAGACTTGTGATCGATATTACCCTGAAAGGAATGAAGCTCTACATTACCTTTTCCTCATAAGAAAGTCAGCCTGTCGAAGTACTCTTATGTTTAATTTCAATATTATCAAAATCTTTGATGGAAGATCCTTTAGTACCTTGGCTCGAGATCTTACTGGTTATTCATCAAATTAGACAACAACAATTTAATTTTGATGAAAGATCCTATAGTGGCCTGGCTCGAGATCTTACTGGGCATTCATCAAATCAGACAACAACAATTTAATTTTTTCTTCAATACCACCTCTGGTTGATAACGATAATTTCATGATTGTTCCTGCCGAAAATGCTAGCTTCGCTAGACACTCACTCTTTCAAACTTGAAATCAATCGCCTTCCGCTCATGAATAATTCTCACTGCCTACTCCATATTTTCACACGAGACTTATTTCTAGGATCCTGCAAGAGCTCAATATCCTATTACCCTTAAAAAGGGCTCCTCTTTTTTACCTAAACCTCTTCGCAATCTTCTATATCTAACCATCAGTGCTCTCGAAAGTAGTTAGCTGCAAAACCACACAATATCGTCAGTATACTTTTCGTTCTGGTAGGTCGACGGTGAAGGTCAAGTTCTTACGCTCGACAATACAAAGGCTTATGGCACAGTTTGGCATGAATATCTCATAGTAAGGCTTAGGGCCATAAATCTAAATGCTACTATTGTTCAATGGATGGAGAGTTTTCTCTCTGAACGCAATACACCATTAGTACTAGATAGTATCCTTCCCAATAGATTCCGGTATAACTCATGGCTCTGTTTTAGCTTCATTTCTTTTTTTTATTTTTATCAACGACCTTCTGTTGTCTACTCTCAATCCAATCATTAGTTTTGTGGATTAAAATACTTTAGATAAAGCCTATGAGCTTAACTCTGCGGAGGATCCAAACAAGCCTTCTATTGCATCCCATCCTCTTCTTCTTCAATGGCACTACAGCCCAAATCAGTCCTTGGCCCAGGTTCCTTAATCTTATCACCCAGTCTTCTTAATCTTTGTGAACATCTGGCGTCACCTCTTAGTTAGTTTTGTTGATGACAGCATGCTTGACAACATCCTTCAACTTGACTCCAAAGTGTGTGCATATCAATGGTGACATAAGGAGAACAATTTATCTATTCACTAGATGAATTCTTAATTATGTTATTATAATTAATAAATTTACTATACGATATTGCGATATTTCCAAATATTTTAATATTTATTAAACTATAAGTATTCATACATTTACATTTGTGATGAAAAAATAACTTTTCTAGAATCAATATATTTTGAATTCAAAAATCGTACTCTACCCCCCCGCAAGGGGGTAGTTGTAGGATGAGGTTTTACCAATTCCTGTAACTATCTTTGGAGCCTAGCAACTCCACGGACCTGAGCTAACTATCCCCCTCTGGGATGGGGGCTGTAGAATTCACCCACAGCCAGTCCTGCTTGCCCTAAAAATGGCAAATGGACACTGACTGGATCATGGGCTTATCACCCGTGATCTTAAGACCTAAATGATACGAGAAACAGATACATCGCCTCGGATACGGACTGATTCTACGGTAACGACTTTTGGCATTCGAAAACGGACTATGATTGGCTTCTGGAACGTTCGAACATTGAATGACGGGAGAAGAGCTGGGGTTACTCGGTCCTTGCACCGCCAATCGGTGATCGACCGTGAAATGGAGCACTATAACATCCAAATCTTGGGCTTGAGCGAGGTCAGGTGGACAGGATCAGGAGAAGAACGAACCCCTAGCGGAAAAACTATTCTGTACATTGGCCCTGAAAGTGAAGCCAGAAATGGCGTGGTGTTCGTCCTTACACCGAGAGCGAGAAACAGTCTCATTAGCTGGGAACCAATCTCGGATAGGATTATCGTCGTCAGGCTCAGGACCAATGTCAGAAACGTCACAATTCTGCAGTGCTACGCACCAACTAATACCGCAACATCTGGTGACAAAGAGGAGTTTTATAGCCAACTGAGTGCCACCTTTGAACGTGTTCCAAGTGGTGATATTATTATCATCTCAGAAGATATGAAAGCCCAGGTTGGATCAGACAACACTGGACTAGAACACGTCATTGGAAGGCATGGTGACCCTTGAGTCGACGCGTTACGACCTTGGATCAAGAGACCCGAAAACGGCGAATTATTTGTGGAGTTTTGTAGTACTCGGCAAATGGTCATCGGAGGGACCCTTTTTCCACACGAGAGTCATCATAAAACATCTTGGGTTTCCCCTGATGGTGTTACTCAGAACAAGATCGACCATTTGGCTATAAGTCGCCGATGGAGAAGATGTCTCCTCGATGTGCGAGCGAAACGTGGAGCTGACGTGGGGAGCGATCACCACTTGATGGTTGCCTGCTTGAGATTGTGTACAGCAGCTATCCGACGACCACAAATTCTTCAAATGAAGCGCAAGCTTAATGTAGATAAACTTAGAGATCCCAACAAAAAACGCGAATACACCACTATTCTACGCGAAAAGTCATCCATTTTGGGTGAATATGAAATGCGCACACTGGACGCCAATTGGGAGGCAACCAGAAACACTTTTCTAACTAGTGCTGAAGAATCTGTGGGATATGTGCAAAGCGGTGAGAAACCCTGGATGTCGCAAGACACATGGGTCAAGGTTGGCAATTGGAAAAAAGCCAAATTGGCAATCATCTCTCAACCCGATGTCAACCAACGAACGCCCGACTTGAGGCAGAACTACCGTGATGCTCATATACAGCTTAAGAGGGCTGTTAGACGCGACAAGAGAAAGGCCATTGAAGATCTGGCAAACAAGGCAGAATCTGCGGCTTACCTACGGGATATGGGTTCACTTTTCAAAATCATGAAACAGTTGACGAACAGGAATTTCACCGCCAACCACCTGGTGAGAGATGTCAACGGAACTCTCCTTAATATGAGCGAACACCAGTTGCGGCGATAGAAGGAATACTTCTCTGATATTTTAAACATCTTATCAGAGGAAGATATTCCGGAAACAGAACAACTACCAAACATCCAACCGCAACAATCCTCTATAAGGGACGATCCCCCAGATAAGGAAGAGATAGTTTCCGCCATTCGGTCAATGGCGGGAAGGAAAGCTCCAGGTATAGACAGACTACCAACCGAACTCCTCAAAGCGGACCCGGAAATCACAGCCGATATACTCCTCCCACTCTTCACTAAGGTGCGGAGTGAGGGAAGATATCCGACTGAATGGAAGGAGGGCGTCATTGTGAAAATTCCGAAGAAGGGCGACCTTCGGGATTGTGGCAATTGGCGTGGTATATGTCTACTTACTGCGGTATCAAAAATTATGGCTAAGGTAATTCTCAATAGGACTAGTGATGTCGTCGAGAGCACTCTCGAAGTTTATCAGGCTGGATTCCGTAAAGGGTCGTCTTGTACCTACCACACAAATACCCTACGGATAATATTAGAGCAGTCAGCCGAAATGGGTTCGCCACTACATCTCATGTTTGTAGACTTCGAGAAGGCTTTCGACAGCGTTAAGCGAGATTACATATGGAATGCTTTGCGTAGGAGAGGTATTCCAGATAAGGTCATAGCTATGATTAAAGAATCCTACGAATATGCAAGGTGTCGCGTCTTGCATAGAGGAGAGCTGTCCGAGAGCTTTCCAGTGCGAACGGGTGTCAGACAAGGCTGCATATTATCACCAGCCCTGTTTCTGGTGGTAATAAATGACATCTTGAAAGCTGCACTGGAAGGTGGGGAAGGTAAGCGTCTTCAATGGAGACTATTTAACATCTTAAGTCACCTTGATTATGCTGATGACGTGTGTTTGCTTGCACATAACCGTTCGGACTTAGAGTCAAATGTTCGCTCGTTGTATTCTAAATGCAAAGAGGCGGGACTGAAAATAAATGTGCGTAAAACCAAGTACATGCACATGAGTTCGAACGCAAGCACACCGATTGTTCTTAACGGACAGGATGTGGAAGAGGTGCAAGATTTTTGCTGTCTTGGAAGCATTGTCAGCATGGACGGCGGAGCCGAAAAAGATGTTGAGGCTCGGCTAAATAAAGCTCGTCAGGCCTTCGGTATCCTTTCCCTTTCTGGAGGTTAAGCGAGATCTCCCTTCGCACGAAACATCGAATTTTTGACGCATGCGTCAAATCCGTATTGTTATATGGTTGTATTACGTGGAAAGTGACCGTTCGACTTACCAAGAAATCCAGACTTTCGTGAATCAATGCCTCCGACGCATTTTAGGAATATTCTGGACAGAAGTGACCTCCAACGACGAACTTTGGAGTACAACTGGCCAGACTAAAATAGGTATTGAGATTCAACTGCGGAAGTGGCAATGGATCGGTCATACTTTGAGGAAACCAGAGCAAAATATCGCAAAACAGGCTCTGGATTATAATCCTCAAGGAAGGCGTCGGGTTGGTCGACCATGTAACACATGGAAGCGAGCAGTTGAGCAGGAGGCCAGAGGAATAAACAAGTCCTGGCAACAGCTTAAGGCCGATGCTCAGGATCGCGCCTTGTGGAAGAGAGTTGTTTCTGTCCTATGCCCCTATAGGGGTCTTAACAGGAATTTGATTGATTTGACTCTACCCATAGCGATGGCAGAACCTAACATTGGAGCGACGAAATGTCAATAGATAAATTATCTATTGAACGAATTGTTTGATGAATTATTAATGAACGAACTCCGTTGTAAACTAATGGATAAATTGTCCAGTGGATAATTTTTCCTAGGATTGAATTGTACAATTGACAAATTGTTATAGATAAATTTTTCTCAAATAATTCTTTTCGGATAAATTATCTGGATATCAAATCAAACAAATTCCATTTCCGCAGAACATTCACGCAGCAAGGTTGTAGCCTTGTGGGCAGCGTGTTGATCTACAATGCGAAGCTAGTGAGTTCGAGTCCCGGCAGACGTATAATTCCAACACACTGACTGCCTTAATCTACGGAAATTAAAATTCGTTGATAGAGGGTTGTGCGAAGTTCTAACAACCCTTTCTCAATAACAAATAAAATGTTAAGGAACCTGAAAGTCAGAAGGCCAACACCCGGTTTGGGCTGGAGTGCCATTGTAGAAGTAAAAGACCCTTCACACACAACTTTTTCTAATTTCTCTCTATCTTTTCAATTGTTCTAAACCTCAAATTTCTTGACACTATTTTCAATTAGCTTTCACAACACTTTTAGTCCTTTAATAAAAAAAACAGTGAATATTCTTGATGAGCTAATAACCTGATGCATCCTATCAACTGGAAACGCATTAAATCACATATTTTATTTCATTTTTAATCTCCGAATATCCAGTCATGTGTTCAATACCATACCCTTTATTATTACTTTGTAACTTACTCCACGTATATAATCTACTACTAAATTTCTGATATGTATGCCCATTGTTACGAAAATAAAACTCCTCGTTATTATGGAAAACTCAGGCAAGTGTTCTTCAAATAACTAAATATTGGTGGTGATATTATTCCAAGGTAAATCACAACTCTATTCTACTGAATAAATAGCATAATATGAGAACTGGAATTGTATTCTTGATTTTGTAAATAAAATGCTATTGTTGCTGATATTATTCGTGTCGGGTGTGTTGATCCCACTTATTACAATCAACCTTTTGTACAGCAAACCAATCTGAAGTGTATCATGCGTCTGTATCGGTACATGACAAATATTTTCGCTGTTAAAGGTTTAGGGCTTAGGTTAAAGATACTCGTATATCAGATCCATCGCAATCTCATAGATTGTGAGCTATTTGAAGGGCTACCAATCAATCCACATAAAAGAAAGAGCGGAATGTTAGAGCAATTCAAATACGATTTTTGGATCCTTTTAATATAATTAAAAACCAATTAAAGGAGATTAAACCACTGTGATACTTTAAGTAGTTAGTTCAAGTAATGTTTTAGTACTAAGATCCATGTACAATTTTGGTTGTAGGATACACATCTATACTTATTTTTGGGTTTCAAGGATTACGAAACATTTGCCTAAGGGACTATTCCAGAGTTGAAGATGCTACTGGCATAGCTTTATTCACTAACATTGTTTCCTGGAAATTAAGCTTTATTGACGAGTCCCGGCATTTCCAATATTTACACTCAAGATAAAATCTGAGAGTATATTGTGTTTGCCTTACCGTTTGTAACGCTAAGCAATAACGCTCGCACAGAGCCGCCAAGGGTACATAAATATTTGTTGTCGCTCAAAAACCTCGATTTCTAGTGACCGTCTGTCCGTCTGTTCGTCTGTCCGTTTGTCCGTCTGTGCGCCTGTCTAGCATAACTCTCGAAAGCTTTGAGCTAGAGTGCTAAGAAATTTTGTGTGTCATTTTTAGCAAAAAAGTAACTTTAAGTTCGTGAATGGGCTGCATCCCCCCACTTCTTCTACCCCCTCCCATACAAATTTCACGAAATTCCGAAATTTTCAGAAATTAATTTTTCTTTGAAACTATTTAAGCTATCGATTTGAAATTTGGGCAAAGTATTATTATATAGATGTCATTAATATGACGGAATATTGATCCGATCCCGTCACTCCTTCTACCCCCTCCCATACAAATGCATAATTTTGAAAAATGCAGTTTTTCGATTTTCATTGAAACTAGTTAAGTCATAAAAACGATTTTTTTCCTAAATTAATTTTATTACAATTCCAATCAGAATTGAAAAAATTATCAACTTCACCTCACTCCTTCTACCCCCTCCCATACAAATTTCACGAAATTTTGAAATTTAAATTAAATTATTTTTCTTCGAAACTGTTAAAGCTATCAACTTGATATTTTGCATAAAGTATAAAAATAGAAATATCAATAACGAGGAAAAAATGTGTTTTGATCCGTACACTCCTTCTACCCCCTCCCATACAAATGTATAATTTTTGTTAATTGCATTATATCGATTTCCATTAAAACTAGAAAAAGTATAAACTTAAAATTTTGCCAGAATTTGTTTTTTAATAATTGCAATAAATGCTAAAAAAAATTATGAGCACCTCTTCACTCCTTCTACCACCTCCCATACAAATATCTGTATTATAAATTCAAGAAAAGCATTTCTCCTTCGAATATATTAGAACTATCGAATTTGAAATTGAATCAAAGCGTGGTGATAAGGATGATGATAAGCAATTTCAAAATCATCTTAAACGCTCCACTTCCTCTGCCACCTCCCATAAAAATGCCTCAATTTCAGGGAAACTATGTCCAATTGAAAATAATGAAAGCTACAAACCTTAAATTCAGCTTGAAATATTTTGCATACCACATTAGGTGTCATATCCAAAAATTACAAACCTTCCTCATCTGCTTTATGCCCAATTATAATTCTTTTATGTTTTTTCATAGTACCTAATTATCGCCCAAATTAATTGCTTTATGAAACGGTGAAACTTAAAATCGAACTATCAATTTGTTTTTAATGTCCGACCGTCAAAATGAATAAGTATAGATTGTGAAAGGAAAATGGTTTTGATCACTAAAAATGGGATCTATCATCACCTTGGGCCCTTATCACTTTTTGTGCAGCAATCCTATCATTTCGTAGGAAGCTTATGTTGGTAAATATTTTATCCTGATCTCTTTTAAGCGCATTTAGAAATCTGTTCATCTCTTCATAATAAAAACAAAACTCATCCTTCTTAAGTCCAAGTTTCTTGGATATTCATATAACTTCGGACTAGCACGTACAAACATTGAGACCAGCAGGATAACTTGAGTATATCCTACAATAGGCTCAATGTGTGTTACATGTGCAAGCAATGTGTTCACAAAAGTAAATCCAGAAGGGTATGTTTGACTGACACTACTATGCAAATGGAGAGTGGCAATCCTGGATATAATACAACTAAAACATAGGTACCCATATAACAAAGTTCGTGCAGGATAAGGGATCCTGGAAAAGACACTGTCATTATTTTCAATTAAATGTGCAATTTTCCGATTCATTGAATAGTTTAAATATAAACATACATCGATATGAGATCAATTGTGCGCATCTGGGTCATCTACCATTGCATCTATTCTTCACAGATAAAAAAGTTGGAAGCCTTTAGCATTCATTTGGTAACTATTACTTTGATTTCTGTTAGCCGAACGCTACATGGCGAATGCCCGGCATTACTTTTGTCGTACATGAAGGATGTCTAATGTGAAGCCGACAGGCAAAGCTTCTCCTTACACTCGAACATCGAGTAATTCCAACTATCTACATGTACGCGTTTTATATACGTCGGAGCTATCCGAAATATCTACATGTAAGATTTTATTCAGGTTTACACATACATCCCTAGATATATCTGCTTACTAGAGTAGAACATGTTTGGAATACTTACTAACTGGAAAATATCCTGCACGTATACACATTCAATTTTGCTCTCTGCATATCCGAAATTCGATCCGAACTTTTGTTCGCCTTTGCTGAACGGTATTTACCTTTAAGCAGCAAAATGTTTCTTTAATCTAATCATGAGATAGAGAAGTTGAATTGCACATTGAAGAGTTATAAAGGATTCGGTACAAGTAGAAAGTTCCTAAAAGGAGCAATAAACGTTTAGATCGAAAGTGAGAAAATAGAGTTTAGACTATCAGTAAATTTTCTTACCATATCATAAAAGCATCCTCACATTGCATAGGAATTACCTTGTTCAATTTATGTGTGTGTACTTTTGATGAAATTGTATTAGATATACCTATGTAAAAAGGCTAAAAGTTTAATCCGAGTTTCAAAGGATTACAGGTTCTTCCATGCAAAGTGTGAATTTGCTTGAGTATTGCAACATTTCGAATCCATCATCAAAAACATAACAGAACTATGATTGAGCTTAAAGCCCAATCATATGATACTCTAGATGAGATAGAAATGACTTTAATATACCGGAAAATGTGTCATCTCAAATTCTTTCGAATAGTGAATAGAGACTTTTGCATGGGAGGTGGTAGAAATAGAGAGGGAGGTTTGTATTTTTCGTATATGACACCGAACGTGGCATGCAAAATGTTTTTTGCAGGATTTAAAGTTTTCATTATTTTTAAAGAAATTGGTCATAGTTTTCCTGAAATTAGGGATTTTGTATGGGAGGTGGCAGTGGAAGTGGAGCGTTTAAGATGATTTTGAAACTGCGTATCATCATCCTTATCACCATGCTTTGATTCAATTTCAAAGTCGATAGCTCTCATATACTTGAAGGAGAAATTCTTTTCTTGAATGTATAATAGCGATATTTGTATGGGAGGTGGTAGATGGAGTGAAGCGGAGCTGATAATTTTTTCTCACACTTATTTCAATTATTAAGAAAGAAATTCTGGCAAAATTTGAAGTTTGTACTTTTCTAGTTTGAATGGAAATCGATTAAATGCATTTAACAAAAATTATGAATTTGTATGGGAGGGGGTAGAAAGAGTGTACAGATCAAAACAAATTTTTTTCGTATTATTAATATTTCTATTTGTATACTTTATACAAAATATAAAGTTGATAACAGTTTCGAAGAAAAATAATTTAATTTAAATTTCAAAATTTTGTGAAATTTGTATGGGAGGGGGTAGAAGGAGTGAGGTGAAGTTGATAATTATTTTTAAAATAAATTGAAATTATAGTAAAATTATTTCTGACAAAATTTTGTCTTTTCAGCTTTACTAGTTTCAATGAAAATCGAAAATATGTATTTTTCAAAATTGTCCATTTGTATTGGAGGGGGTAGAAGGAGTAAGGGGATCGGCTCAATATTCCGTGATATTAATGACATTTATATCATAATACTTTGACCTAAATTTCAAGTCGATAGCTTAAATAGTTTCAAAGAAAAATCAATTTCTTAATATTTCGGAATTTCATGAAATTTATATGGGAGGGGGTAGAAGGAGTGGGGGTATGTAGCCTATTCACGAACTTTAAGTGACTTTTTTGCTAATAATGACACACAAAAATTTTTAGCACTATAGATCAAAGCTTTCGAGAGTTATGCTGTAGACAGACGCACAGACAGACAGACAGACAGACAGACAGACGGACAAACTGACAAACAGACAGACAGACAGACAGACGGTCACTCGGAATCGAGGTTTTTGAGCGACAACAAATATTTCTGTACCCTTGGCGGCTCTGTGCGAGCGTTATTTCTTAGCGTTACAAACGGTAAGGCAAACACAATATACTCTCAGATTTCCTCTAGAGTATAATAAAATTCTTAATCAATTGATTGATTAACAAGACACCCTTCAATCACCTCCCAAGCAAATTCATGAATCTCGGCGGCTACTGAAATACTTTAAAATGGAAAATTTCATTAGGCCATCAGTTTAATGGAGAAATACCAATCTATATGTTGGTCTCGTATGTGAAGTCAGTGGAAACGATACCATCAGTTGGGAACCAATCTCGGATAGAATTATAGTCGTTAGGCTCAGGACCAGCATCAGAAATATCATAAATCCGCAGTCCTACAAAACAACTAATGCGACAACACCTCGTGACAAAGAGGAGCTTTATGGTCAACTGAGGAAAGTCCCAGGCAAAAATGGACTACCTACCGAACTCGTCAAAGCGGACCAAGAAATAACAGACGATACACTCCTCCTACTATTTACTGAGATGTGAAATTAAGGAAAATATCGGGATGAATGCAAAGAGTATATCATTTTGAAAATCCCGAAGAAAGGGCTAGTGCGGTATTGAGGCAGTGAGCGTGTCGCAAATCATAGCTAGTATAATTCTCAGCGTGATTAGTGATGTTGTACAAAGTACTCGCGAAGTTTAACAGGCTGCTTCCGTACGGGGTTGTCCTGCAGAGATCATTCAAATACCCTGGGGATTATATTGGAGCAGTCTGCCGAAATGGACTCGCCACTGCTTCTTATGTTTGTGGACTTCGAGAAGGCTTTCGACAGCGTTAAGCGAGATTACATATGGAATGCTTTGCGTAGCAGTGGTATTCCCGATAAGATTACTGCTATCATTAAAGAATCCTACAAAGATGCAAGGTGTCACGTCTGACATAGAGGTGAACTGTCCGAAAGCTTTTCTGCACGAACGGTTGTTAGACAAGGCTGCATATTATCACGAGCCCTATTTCCCTTGGAAATAAATTACATTTTTAAAGCTGAACTGGAAAGTGAGAAGATAAAGGTTTTCAATGAAAACCATTTAACATCTAAAGTCACATTGATTATGCTGATGAGCTGATGACGTGTGTTCGTTTGCACATAACCGTTCGGACTTAGAGTCAATGTTCGCTCGTTGTAAAGAAGCGGGACTGAAAATAAATGCGCGTAATACCAAGCTCATGCATATTGGTTCGAGCAATAGACAAGGGGTGGAAGAGGTACAATCTTTTTGTTATCTCAGAAGTATTGTCAGCATGGACGGCGGAACCGAAAAGAATATTGAGGCTCGCCTAAATAAAGCTCGTCAGGCCTTCGGTATTCTTTCCCCTTTCTGGAGATCACCTCCATTCATGCAAACTGATGCGACACGGTTGCGGGTCTCTGTCACCAACTTCGTGGAATTTGATAACCTCAGGCAGGGCTGCGTAGGCTTTGGCTCGCACGTGGTCGAGCGACGTACTGCGCAGCCACCCACTACGGTCTCAATTAATCAAATTCCTTTAAGACGCAATAGGACAGAAACAGCTGCCTTCCACAAGGCGCGATCCTAAGCATCGGCTTTTAGCTGTCACCATCAATATCCTTTTCGGATCCTCCATCCACGCTTACAATGCTTTCGAAATAACAAAAATCTTGCACTTCTTCTACATCTCGTCCATTAAGAACAATCGGTGTGCTTGTGTTCGAACCCATGTACATGTACATAGTTTCACGAACATTTATTTTCAGTCCCACCTCTTTGGATTCAGAATGTAACGAAAGATTCTAAATCCGAGCGGTTATGTACAAGCAAACACATATCATCAGCATAATTAAGGTAACTAAAGATAATAAATAGTCTCCAGTGAAGACCTTTATCTTCCCCAATTTCCAGTTCAGCTTTCAAGATGTTATTTATTACCACCAGAAACAGATAATGTGAAGCCTTGTCTGACACCCGTTCACACAGGAAAGCTCTCGAGCAGCTCTCCTCTATGTTGGACCCAACACCTCGCATCTTCATTGGATTCTTTAATCATAGCTATGACCTTATCTGGAATACCTCTCCTGCGCAAAGCATTCCATATGTAATCTCGCTTAACGCTGTCGAAAGCCTTCTTGAAGTCCACAAACATGAGATGTAGTGGCGAAACCATTTCGATGGCCGGCTCCAATATTATCCGTAGGGTATTTGTGTGGTCGGTACAAGACGACCGTTTACGGAATCCAGCCTAATACACTTCGAGAGTGCTCTCCATGACATCACTAATTCTATGGAGAATTACTTTAGCCATGATTTTCGACACGGCAGTAAGTAGACATATACCACGCCAATTGCCACAATCCCAAAGGTCGTCGTTCTTTGGAATTCTCACAATGGCGCCCTCCTTCCATTCAGTCGGATATCTTCCTTCATTCTACGCCTCAGAAAAGGGAGGTGTATATCGGCTGTTATTTCTGGGTCCGCTTTGATGAGTTCGGTTGGTAGTCCGTCTGAACCTGGGGCTTTACTTTTTTTCATTGACCGAATGGCGGAAACTATCTCTACCTTATCTGGAGGATCGTCCCTGATGTAGGATTGTTGCAGTCTCGTTTTTTGCTTTTACTCGTTACCGATCGAACAGCTCGGATTCGTGGAATCTCCAAAAGGAACTAACTGGATTCGGTGAAGCTTTCTAGACCAATAACTAACTCCTCTGCGGGGTAAACTCCACATACACCATCTTACTTTTGATATAAGTAATTGTAGCTTAACAATTGATTAGTATTTAATTTTCAAAAATACTTAGCATGGTTTTCCCGCCAAATTTCCATTAGTGAACCTTACGCTAAATGCTTTGAAAATATTCCAAAAAGATTTCGAATATTTTTTCAACTAAGTGAATTGCTCCAGTTTTCTAAAAATAGACTTATTTTACATCAAATCATTGTGGTCAAGGGCTAACTTGCTACAAACATAGAGGAATTCCCATTCTATCAAAGGGCTAAATTTTCAAGAAATACCACGAACTAAAAGGACACATAGAGAAATATCAGCAAAGCATGCCAAAGATCTGTTAACTTTACAGAACTGAAAATTGATGCACGAAAACATTACCACTCTGAACATAAGTCCCAGCATACTTTCACACAGCTACCTATGTCATGTTATATATTTCGCCATAAAAAAAAACTTTAATCTTGCCTGTTGATTTTTTTCTGGATAAAATTTATTTATGGATAAGTTATACTTCTAGTTGGGTTGTTCTTTTTTTTGATGTCATAAATACTTGTAAAAAAATTCTTTGAGTACACAAACTTCTTCTCCAATGTAAACCTGAGTGGTTGACCTTTTTCACGCAAACACAAACCCGTCTGACCCCTCCAGAACATTTTAAATTTAAGATGAAAAATCGAAAAAGAAGCAATTTTTGACTGACTTCAGTATATACATATGTTATGTATCTACAACAACTTTACACTAAATAGATACACGCGCAAGGAAATGAAAGTTATAAAGTGTCTTAATAATTTACGAAACTTATTTCTAGGCTTTAAATCAAATTTATGATACCTTTTAGAGGACGACTCCATCAACAGTTTGGTTTATCTTGATAAATTAAAAATTTAGATGGGTCGAATCTCAAATGGCAAATTTATTTTGAAATGTAGTCCGGACCGTGTTCGGCGTTATTTGAATTCAATTTGAGGTGTCATTTATTTATGGTTTCGTTCAATTCTGAATGAATATTTCAAGTGTTTGTTTGGTTGTGGGGGACTTTCAGTGAAATTGTCCATAGACATAGAAGTTAAAGAAATTTGTCTATTCGCGGTAATTTATGCATTCAAATTTCGTCCATGGACAGTTTTTAACGTTTATGAAAAATTCGTACAGATGCTAGAAAAAAATTAATTTCGGTTTTCTATAGTAAATCAATGATTAACGTCGTCAGGCTCAGGATCCAGTGCCAGAAACGTCACAATTCTGCAGTGCTACGCACCAATTAATACGGCAACACCAAAGAGGAGTTTTATAACCAACTGAGTGCCACCTTCGATCGTGTTCCAAGAGGTGACGTTATTATCTCAGGTGATATAAACGCTTTGACAACACTGGAGTATAGTACGTCATTGGGAAGCATGGTGACCCTTAGGATAACCCGTCACGAACTTGGATTAAGAGAGCCGAAAACGGCAAATTATTTGTCAAGTTTTCCAATACTCGGCAAATGGCCATCGGAGGGACCTTTTTTCCCAGACATAAAACATCTTGGGTTTCGCCTAATGGTGTTACTCAGAACCAGATCGACCAATTGGCAATAAGTCATCAATGGAAAAGATGTCTCTTGGATGTGCGAGCGAAGTGTGGATCTGACGTGGGGAGTGATCACCACTTGATTGTTACCTATATACATGCGATTATGTACAGCAGCTAGCCAACCACTACAAATTCTTTAAATAAAGGGCAAGCTTAATGTAGATAGCTAGGGTATAGCCAAGTGGGTAGTGTGTTGGTCTTGTAATGCGAAGGTCGTGAGTTCAAATCCCGGTCGACGCAATATATAATTCCAGCACATTGCCTGTTTCGATATACCTTGGTCACCTCAATCTACGAAAATGAAAAATTCGTAGAGAGAGGGTAGTGCGAAGGGCTAACAACCCTTCCACAATAAGTAATGAACCACGTTAAGGAACCTGAAAGTCAGGACGCCAAGGTCCGATTTGGGCTGTAGCGCCATTGTAGAATAGAATGTGGATAAGCTTAGAAACCTCAACGAAGAACGCAAGTAAGCCACCATTCTACGCAAAAAATCATCCCTATTGGGCGGATATGAAATGCGCACACTGGACGCCAGTTGGGAGGAACCCAGAAGCACGATTCTAACTAGTGCTGAAGAATCTGTGGCAAATGTGGAAGGCCGTAGGAAACTCTAGATGTCGCAAGTCACATGGGACAAGGTGATCGGAAATTTCTTACCAAATTGGTAATCATCCCTCAATCCGATGTCAACTAACGAACACTGGACCTGAAACAGAACTACCGCGTTGGTCATGTACTGCTTAAAATGCTGTTAGACGTAGAAAGGTCATTGAAGATCTGGCCAATAAGGTCGCGGCTTACCTTGGGGATATGGTTTCACTATTTAAAATTATGAAACAGTTGACGAACAGGAATATCACTGCCAACCACCTGGTAAGAGATGTCAACGCATCTCTTCTTAATATGAGTGGACTACTTCCCTGATATTTTAAACATCTTGTCAGACGAAGATATTCCAAAAACAGAAAAACTACCAAACATCCAACCGCCACAATCCTCTATTAGGAACGATCCCTCAAATAGAAAGAGATAGTTTCCGCCATTCGGTCAATGGCAGGAAGGATAGCCCCAGGAATAGACGGACTACCAACCGAACTCCTCAAAGCGGACCCGGATATAATATTCGATAAACTCCTCTCAGTCTTTACTGAGGTGTGAAATGAAGGAAGATATCCGCCTGAATGGAAGGAGGACGTCATTGTAAAAATTCCGAAGAAGGGCGACCTTCGAAATTGTGGAAATTGGCGTGGGATATGTCTACTTATTGCCGTATCGAAAATCATGGCTAAGATAATTCTCAATAGGATTAGTGATATCTTGGAGAGCGCTGTCGAAGTTTATCAGGCTGGATTCCGTACAGGGTCGTCTTGTACCGACGACACAAAAACCCTACGGATAATATTGAAGCAGTCCGCCGAAATTGGCTCGGCATCTCATGTTTATGGACTTCGAGACGGCCTTCGACAGTGATAAACGAGAGTACACATGGTATGCTTTGGGTAGGAGAGGTATTCTACATAAGATCATAGCTATAAATAAATAATTTTATGAAGATTCGAGCTCTCACGTCTTACATAGAGGAGAGCTGTCCGAGAGCTTTCCTGTGCGAACGGGTGTCAGACAAAGCTGCATATTATCACCAATCCTGTTTCTGGTGGTAATAAATGACATCTTGAAAGCTGCACTGGAAGGTGGGGAAGATAAATGTTTTCAAAGGAGACTATTTAACATCTTAAGTCACCTTGACTTTGCTGATGACGTGTGCACATAGCCGTTCGGACTTAGAGTCAAATGTTCGCTCTAAATTCTAAATGCAAAGAGGCGGGACTGAAAATAAATGTGAGTAAGACCAAGTACATGCACAAGGGTTCGAATGCAAGTACACGGATTGTTCTTAATGGATAAGATGTGGAAGAGGTGTAAGATTTTTGTTATCTCGGAAGCATTATCAGCAAGATCCGCGGAGCCGAAAAGGATATTGAGGATCAGCTAAATAAAGCTCCTCCGAACTGCGGTATCCTTTCTTCGGAGGTTAAGAGAGATCTCCCTTCGCACGAAACATCGAGTTTTTGACGCATGCGTCAAATTTGTGTTTTTATATGGTTGTACTACGTGGAAACTGACTGTTCGACTTACCAAAGAACTACAGACTTTCGTGAACCAATGCCTCCGACGCATTTTAGGAATATTCTGGCCAGAAGTGATCTCCAACGCCGAGCTTTGGAGTACAACTGGCCAGACTAAGATAAGTATTGTGTATAAGTGGCAGTGGATCGGTCTTACTTTGAGGAAACCAGAGCGAAACATCGCCAAACAGGCTCTGAACTATAATCCTCAGGGAAGACGTCGGGTTGGTTGACCATGTAACACATGGAAGCGAGCAGTTGAGCAGGAGGCCAGAGGAATAAGCAAGTCCTTGCAACAGCTAAAGGCTGATGCTCAGGATCGCGCCTTGTGGAAGAGAGTTGTTCTTATCCTATGCCCCTATAGGAAGTCGTAACAGGAATTTGATTGATTGATTGTTAGTAAATCAAACAGAAATTTAGCTGGCTGAGAGATATCAATCTTAACTGAAGGAATAGCCGCGACTAATCCACTTTTAGGAAAAACTTTATTATATGGTACTTTTACAATAAACAATTATAATTTTGAATTTGTTCTCGACCCATTTTTCCCATTAGACTATTCAAAAATTCCACCGCAATTAAGTTGTCCAATTAATTTTCTCTAACTTGTCAGTTCACTCGTTTTTTGAAGCTATCAAATTTCAAGTAAATAAACTTTTTTAAAGACAAGTTTCTTTTCTTATTTTACTTAGAACGCGTCATTCAACCTTTTGAATAGGACTACAGCTCTGCAAAGAATTAAGCAAAGTTTCTACACCGTAAAAAGCCAAGAACAATGGTCAAACTACGGACGGACGCACAACCCTTACAGCATCAGGCAAACATCATTTCTAACAGAAATGATGTATGAAATACAATGAAAAAGACGTGAAGAAAATATGAAAATGAGCTACAATTTAAAATTCCATCGGTAAATTTAAATGACGTCATTAAAATCCTGAAGGGCATACTCTCTAAACGATACAATATAACAATACCTCACAGAACTAGATATTATACACTGAGTTGTAAAGACGAAGTGATTAATTTAAAAGTGCTGAAATGAGTACAGGATTCAATAAAGAGACGACGCTAGCTTGTCCAATTTTAAAAGGAAGATATATCTACATGACTGGACATGGATGGATTATTATTACGTACTTGATTAATTACCACACACAATGTAATACTTTTTTTTTAATTATTCTACCACCTGCAGCAAAAAAACAATGGGTTACAACATGTCATGAGGGTTGAAACTGTCGCGCTCAATGACTTTCGGGAATTATACATGAATCATAAGAAGAACACTAAACATTTTTTTCATCAAAACATTGTTCATGTAGAAGGAGTATTAGGTGTATGAAAGCATTAAATATATTTTGGTGTCATACGATATGTCACCCAAAGTTTTTATGGATATCATGCTTTGCATATTCTTCTACCTCCGACCGAACCTTCTGTCGATATGTTATCGACCAAACTATAATTACAAGGTGGAGTTTTTCTGGGGAACCATTACCTCTGGGGCACTGGGTTTTGACAGTATATGCGGACAATTTTTCATAAACGGAATTAAGTGGCAATCGAGAAAGTAGTAATCATTAAAGTGAAAATTATATTGGGCTTTAATGTGAAGTCAGTGACCGCACCGCCTTGATACAATCAAGCCAGAATGCTTAGCTCGATAGAATAATTTACCAATTTCGAAATTTGTTGAGAAGCCGTTTGGAGCTATTCGGGACCTTTTTATTGCAGGAAGGTGTGACATTTTAGAAAATTAGGAGATAATTAGACATAAAATTCATTATTTAAGTGAGTAGATTTCAGGAAAAAATATACCTTTGGTATTTTTATTCAGATATTAGCAATCGCCCACGACTTCGTTGCGAAGTCATGATATTTTAATGAGAGAGGCTCGTGCGCACAGGGCGTTATTGGTTTCAACCTCCACTCTCCCTCTCCATTGGTCCTCAATTATATGAAGTATCTCATTATAATAAAGACTCTTATTTAAAAGAATTGGGATCTTTGAGATCATAATTTTATTGCGCTCGGGACTGGTATGGTAGATAC
Source organism: Chorisops tibialis (assembly GCA_963669355.1). Lineage (NCBI taxonomy): Eukaryota > Metazoa > Arthropoda > Insecta > Diptera > Stratiomyidae > Chorisops > Chorisops tibialis. Next base: position 212,695,252 of record OY770263.1, on the reverse strand, counting down.
CAAGGGAAAACGCCCGCGACGTTGTCCGCAAATCGAAATAATAAGCAATTTTTGAGAATGTAGTTAGTAATACATTATGTGGGATATATAATCTGCTTACTTTAATGGCTCTTTGAACACAATGTTTTGTATTTTGTTGGAATCAGAACCATACATTATTAAGAATGATACCATGATACTCGCATTTGAATGGGAGAGGCTCGCGATCAAATCAAACCCGTGATTTGAGATCATATACGTATTGAAGAGCATTAAGGACATGTGAATAATTATAGTTTGTGTTAATTAAAAAAAAAACCCAAAATAAAATAACATTAAGCTTGAAAATGTAACAGGACTACGATTGTGCGTAGAGCCCAATCACACGATACTAAATCGAAATTTTTGTGATAATATGAAATTTTGTATGGGAAGTGGCTGTACTGAACTAATTTGTTTCACATCATGCTAGAGTAGCTATAAAAATGTTTTGTACCAAATTTAAGCTTCAAAAATTGAGTAGGTACTCAGAAACTTAGTGCATTGAATTTAATGAAATTGCGCAATATGTATGGGAGGTGGTAGAAGAAAAGGGGGGTTTTTGGTAATATTTCGAGAAACAACTACAATCATCATGCAATTGATATATTTTATTAAATTTCAGGTCTGTATCATTCACGTTTTTCAAGAAAATCGAACTTTTGTAAAGTGGAATTGTTTCACATTGTATGGGAGGGGGTAGAAGGAGTGAAGCTACTCGGTTAAGTTTTTCTCCGATATTAATAATGCTAATTAAGGATTGAGTACAAAATTTGAGTTCGATGAAAGTTATATGTATTGAGAAAATTAATTTAGAATATGTTATGAAAAAGTGCAGTTTGTATGGGAGGCGGTGGAATGAGTGGGGGGTTTTAAGTGAAATTTTGAGAAACAACTATAATTATTATTCAATTGATATATTTTAAATTTCAGATCTGCATCATTCACGCTTTTCAAGAAAATCGAATTTTTGTAAAGTCGTGGAATTGTGTCATATTGTATGGGAGGAGGTAGAAGGAGTGAAGCTACTCGGTTAATTTTTTCGCGAAATTAATAATAACGTAAATTAAGGATAAAGAACAGCATTTAAACTCGATGAAAGTTACAGGTACTGAGAAAAATGGTGAATAGCCTTTCATGAAAAAGTGCAGTTTGTATGGGAGGTGGTGGAAGGAGTAGGGGGATTCAAATAGTTTAAATACGATACATTACGTATCTGATAAAAATAGTATGTTCTAAATATCAAATGATTTGCTCTAATGGTTTTGAAGAAAATTTGATTATTATATATTTTTGAAAATGAGTCATTTTGTATGGGAGGGGGTGGAAGGCGTGGGGGTATTGAAATAAGACCACACGCAGATTATATCTCGGTGCACATCTAATAAACTGTGAAAGTGTCATTACAATCGGTTAAGTCGTTTTTGCGTGAAAACCGGAAAGACAGACAGACAGAGAAAATTTTTAAAAACGTGTGTTTCTGCTTAGTTATTGCTAAAATAAAGCAAAAAACTTATTTATAGCCAGTTATAAACAAATAACAGACAGACACTACAATTATATTTATATGTATAGATGTGATAACTACATTTATTACTAAAACGGCATAAACAAAATTTAAGGTGAATAATTTTTAAAAATTCTGCTAATAAGTAATTTTGGATGAGAGGTTGAAGTAGAAAATTGAAATAATCTTACTTTGTCTTACTACAACCAAATCAAAGCACAATAGTTTCATTTTAGAACAAAAGAAAATAGTTTTCATATGATAAAATTGTGACATTTGTATGGGGGCGGTTGAAGGCGTGAGGAAATTTTGATTATTCTTGCTCGAATTACATCAACTATATCGAAATAAAGGCAAAAGCAGATTATAATTTTTCAAAAATCCTTGAACATCATTTAGAAAATTCATCTATTATAATACCAGCGTGCTCAGCATTACAGTTCAAAAATGAGACCAATAAGAACATGAGCTACCAAGGGCTTAGTCACTTCAATAAGATACAGCGATAGACTAGGCAAAACGTATAGAAACAAAGCAAATCCAATTACACTGAACTGAAAACATTTTTTTCTTTCGAGCCCTGACACAATTCCTGCTGATTCTTATGTAAAATTACCCCCTGAATCCGAGTATGTCTCCGATTTTCCCCACCTCCCAACGTTTTCGGGGGCCCCCCAACTATTTTTATCAATTTATAATTCATAATTTAGAGAGATGGAAAGTATTATTTTAGCCATTAAATTCCCGCTTCTTGCTTTAAATGTTCATGTTTTAGATCTTTTGATGGATGGGTAGGCATCCGATCGGAGTCATTAAGCGAAGCCCAGTGTTGTAACTATCATATACACATCAATTGTGCTCATCGCACCTACAGGTTGTATCCACCGGCCTGAAATGATAAGCGCGAGTGCTAATGAAATAGAAAGATTCTAGCACTATAATATGGCCATCCAAGTTGGCGGTTGGCCTATGTTTTAACAACTCATCCTCGGAAAAACCACACTCGTTTCGAAACCTGAAGCACCGCCTCGGACTGGATTGATTCAACGGCAACGACCACGCAAACGAGAAATGGACTATTCCTTCGGATCTTGGAACGTGCGATCCCTGTATAGAGCAAAACCTGTGAGAGCGCTTCTGGAACAGGCAAGCAAATACAATATGAATATCATTGCACTCCAAGAAACTAAATGGTAGGAAGTTACTGACATTGGATCGCACAACATTTTCAAAAGTGGGAAAAAATCGAGAAACCGAGAGTTTGGAGTTGCGTTTATCGCCGACAGGAAGTTTAAATACCAAGCTATCAACTTCAAATCTATCAATGAACGATTGTGTGCAATCCGCATCAAAACAAAATTCTTTAATGTTTGGCTTATTAATGTCCACGCCCCAATGGAAGACAAAGACGACGAAGTTAAAAGACGATTTCTATAACACCTTAGAATCAACATACGACTCCCTTTCGCCGAACGATATTAAAATAGTATTAGATAACCTTAAGGCGTAAGTGGGCAAAGAAGAAACTTACATGAGGACAATTGGAAGGCACAGTCTCCATGATATTAGTAACGACAACGGGCAAAGACTGAACCGAGGAATATTTCTGTTGCGTAGATCTTAAGATCTCGACAAAAATTCTAGAAAAGAGAATTAAGCCCTATGCTGACAAATTAATTGGTGAATACCAAGGTGGATTTAGAGCTGGACGATCGACCACGGACCAGATATTCTCAATTAAACAGGTGCGGGAAAAGTGCTGGGAATATAATATTGATGTGCACAAGATTTGTTGACGTCAAACAAGCATACGACAATATCGACAGGCGCGTTCTGTATAAAATCATGTTGGAGCTTGGAGTCCCACCGGCTTACAAGAATGACAATGACCGAGTCTTTGTCATAAAATGATCTGACTTCCAGCTTTAGAACTGACAACGGCCTTAAACAAGGTAACAGCCTAGCACCAATGCTTTTCAACTTAACTCTCGAATATGTTGTTTGGAAAATTTTCCGTTGAGACAGGGGCACAGTAGTGTCGATTACGAGTGAGAGAGCATATGTATACTGTTGGCCGTAGCTACGTATTTAGAACGTTTTCAGGTTTGTCGTGCCACAAAAGCCTTTTGTCCTTCGACCAAAACTTTTGTACAGAAGATTCCTCGTCACATCGTAAGTTTTGCTCGACTTTAGAGGATAAACTTTCTCCATCGATAATGGGTACTTCACTCTGAGATCTATCATCTTACAATACTTCGTATTCTTCGGGTGAGCCACTGTCATCGAATTGGTTGTACTCATCACTTTCAATAATGAAAGTGTCTTGAATTCTAGGAAATTTCAAACTTATCCTCTATAAACAATATTTCTAGTTTGCAATATTTATGTACAATACTACCAAAGACAAACTTATTGTGTTATACATGTGACTCTACATCGCGATAAACTCACACATGAGTATCAACTCACGCTTCTTGAAATGTGTATTTACCGCCAATAGGTATAAATTCCGGTCCTTAAGCTTATCCTGACACATTATACCGCCAGGATAGAGGCAGCCGTGGGGTGGTGTTGCCATCTATGTCAAAAGCGATATAGATCACCATCCTCGACGGGACTTTGCGTCATGATAATCGTCATGGGACCACTGCATTTGTACGCCGTTTACAACCCGCCACAGCATTATCACAAGCTGTCCACCTCACTGCTCGATAAATTACTTTCACATAGCACCCCTACAACCCTGGGTGGCGACCTTGAATGTCAAACACCCGAGCTGGAACAGCAGAATTACCAACCCAAGGGGCAAAGTACTGCACTCATACGCATACAAACACAAAAAATCGGTTATAGGCCCTATCACACCTACGTACTTTGGCGGCAATGGCAGGCCAGATGTCATAGACATTGAGGTGCTCTCCAATATCTCCATGCACTATGAAATCAATGAGCTGGATGAACTGTCTTCTGACCACTCGCCGGTTCTGCTCTTTCTAGGTAAAGATGATTGTGGTGCAGAAAAAATAAAATAAATTAGCAACACCATGAAAGACGCATGGAAAAGTGTTGAGCGCGTGGATTTCCCCGACGAAATCGATAATGTAGGGAAACTCCCAAAAGAACTTCGAGCTCTGAAAAAAGAGCGGAATCGCCTTCGCAAACAATACCATCGCACCCAGGATCAAACTGGAATGCAACCAAATTGTCCAAAAAGTTAAATATGCCATGCGAGATCTGTACAACGAGCGTTGCCAGGACAAAGTGGATATTATCTCGGGTGATGACAGAGAAATGTGGAGATTATCTAAAGTCATGCGTAATCGGCACGCGACGCGCCATTCGCTCCACGGTTCAAATGGTATTGTATTCTGGGACGCCGACAAAGCAGAGTGCTTCGCAAACCTTCTGAAATTTCAGTGCTCCCCAAACTACTCCCATGCTGACCTCGATCATATCGAGCGTGTGAATCGGGCTGTATGTAAGACACAATCTAAATGAATCAAAGGAAGAAACTTTTCTCTCACCAGTTTCCCCGGGAACTAAAACTCGTGCCAGCAAATCTTCAAAATGGCAAAGCACCCGGACCATGCAGCATAAGCAATATCGCTTGTAAAGCACTTCCACATATGGTGATCATGCAGCTAGTTGCAATTCTAAATACCACGCTGATAAACGGCTGCTTTTCAGTTCTATGGAAAACTGCCGACGTTATTATGATGCCGATGCAAGGCCAAAATGAACTATTTCCGAGCAACTTTAATTAGCCTAGCTCATCTGCAGGAATTATTTACGATGTGAAATTTGGCTTCAGATCAGAACACTTTACTACTTCACAGCTTGTAAGGGTCGTAGAGTTCATATCTGATAGCTTCAACAGGAACCAATACACAGGGGTTGTTTCTGAACGTCGAGAAGGCATTTGATAAGGTCTGGTACAACGGTCTTGTGCATAAACTTATAGAGTATGAGCTCCCACTAGGGCTGATTCGCTTCGTGTCCTCCTTTCTAAAGAGCATGACATTTAGATTTTAAATTAACGGGGTGAAATCGTCTGTGAAGGGTTTAGGGTTTCGTCCTGTCACCATTGCTCTTCTTGGTACTGAAGGCATCGAAGCCGCCTATTACACGGACGATACAGCCTTTCTGTGTCTATCTTGACAGCCCCAAAATCACACAGAAGCTACAACAAGCAGCTGACGTAATTGAAGAATGGTTCAAGCACTGGAGGTTCGGCGTCAACCCGAAGAAAAGCGAAGCCATACTCTTAAAAAGAGAATATTACCACCAAGCGGTCATATCTCCATCTTCGGAGACCTAATCCTTGGGAAACTTTTGGTGAAGTATCCAAGGGTTAAGCTGAATACCACCCTGACCTTCCGACAGCACTCAACATCTAAGTTGCTCTACCCGATGAATAACGGATGAAGCAAACTAACACCTCGCAGTGAAGTATTGATATATAAAAGTATAATCCGTCCAACTCTCTGCTAGGCGTCACCAGTCTGGGGCATGCTGCCAAGTGTCACGTAAGAAGACTCCAAGTGAAGCAAAATAAATGCCTTAGGGTTCGTCAGTCAATCAACTGCATCGGGAACCTAATTTGCCGACCATGAAAGAATTCCTGACGGAAAGTGCCCAGAGACATTTCAAAGCGTCATCCTTGCACACAAACCCGCTGATCCGCCAAAGTATTTACTATGACGCATCAACGATCTGCAAACACAACCGACCCAAGACGGCCCTGCTCTAATGCTTAATAATTATGGCACGGTAAAATTTAATTTAACCTGAATGCATCTTTAATTAGCTCGATGGCAAAATTCTCAGCAATTACTGATAAAACCGTATAGATTAATTACAGCATCATTGGTCTTGACCAAGTGCTAGCATCCCCACAGGTATGTTATGTGATACCTACACACCCCATTCCACCTTGACCCTTTATAGGATAAAATTGAGGTAAAGGAGTCAGCACGCGACTTATCAATCTGGCGACTGAGCCATCCGGGGATTGATAAGTCGCGCCCTGGGCGCTGACTCCTTCACCTCAATTTTATCCTAACGAAGAATGGGGTGTGTAGGTATCACATAACATATCTGCGGGGATGCTAGCGGAGATGGTCAATACCAATGATGCTGTAGTTAATCTATACGGTTTTAGCAGCAATTACTGAGAATTTTGCCTCTGAGTTAATTACAGAGACATTATTATTTATCTTGACACAGTCTGCTTTCAGGATTCGACCGAGTGCCTCCGAGTATGAAATTTAAAAAACGTTCATAAAAGTTAAATTTTCTTTTTTGTTGGTGTCGTCAAGACCGAATCATATAATAATCATAAGTTGTAGGAATGTTCATTGTTGCTTTGTATCAATGATACAAAGTGGCAAATCTGTAACTTGTACGAGCGGACGTATTTATTGCTTACCGTGCATTTTCATTATGAGTTTCGCCATAACACTCGCCACCAGTGATGTCGATTCTGCGAAATACACAGTTGGTACGATGGTAACTTTATACCTTTTGAAAATTAAAATTTGTAGATAGAGGGTCGTGCGAAGGGCGAACAACTTTTCCACAATAAGAAATGAAAAATGTTAAGGAACCTGAAGATCAGGAGTGCAAGGTCCGATTTAGGCTGTAGTGCCATTGTAGAATGCATGAAAGATAAATGCATATAATTTTTTAGTCACTAGTTGGACTCGGAAGAATAAAGTACCTTAAAATCGGTACAAGTCGTTTTAATTTATTGTTGTATACATTTAAAATCGGTACAACAATATTAAATTATAATATTATATACATTATATATGTACATACAAATATAAATTTATAAAATAACAACAAATACTGCAAAAACGAAAGCATAAGGTGTGGTCTGAGAAAGTAATCTAGCAATGAAAATATGTATCGCAAGCTAAGAATTTATACTGAAGTTTTGATGGCTATTGAAACATAAAAACATATTGGACAATTCTGGCCTATAAACAAAATTAACGTAAGTTTTCTTGTAGTTACTATTGTAGCTTCATTTGAAGACATTTTCACACCATTTCTGATTTAATTTTACTAAAAAATAATTGTCCAAAATCATTGGCCCAAAAAAAAAACTATAACTATAATATAAATACATTCAATTGAATCTTTGGGTAATTTTGACCCATATGTTCAACATTATCATAGTATCATCGATATTGCAGAAATTTCTGCTCCATGTCATGAGATTTTCTACTTGTCGTAGATTTCAGAAATCCACAACCACGAACATATGGAGCTTTCAATTAATGCCCAGAAACCGCAATAAAAATCGTAATACCAAATCTTGGCGTATAAGCAATTTGAAAATATCATAATTTTTTATATATTTTATAATATTTTATTTAAAATTCCATTGTAATACTTCAGTCTGCGAAAATGGTACGAAACCTTTTAACAATCGGACTGTCAAACAACAATAAATTAATGTTTTTTCACAGTAAAGGCTTCATCGTTTGTTTTGAAAGCTATAATATTCTAATGGAACCAATTCACTTTTGAATCAAAATTGAAATGTATACAGCTTTTAAATTAACTAATTGTGCGAGTCAACTTAATTAGAATTCGGTTGAAAACAGCTCTCAAACAATACCTACCCTAAATAATGGGTAGGTATTGTTTGAGAGCTGCCATGAAAAGCTTAAAAGCTTGAATTTTGCAGTTTTGGTATTAGATCGCTACGGTTCAGAATGAAAAAAATTACGCTTTCACTCGATTTCAATTCGAATAAAATAATAACGTTGATATTCATAAACTAGAGAGTTTAGTAAGTTTAGTAAGTAAAATTGTAAAATGGTTCGACTTAAACTTTATCCTTGACTACAACTGTATTCCAATTACCTTAAAATTAAATCAATTGCCACAATGCTTCTCAAACTTTTTTTCTCTGCTTACTGCAATAGATTCAACCGATATGAAGGTAACACAGTCTATCATACTAGAGAAGACAAACAAAACAACAACAAAGTTCATTCGATACCTAATTGACCAGACCATGCGGACGTGTATACAGCCGATATAGAATATAAACATAAGCACATTCCACATCTCAAACCCTACTGAAGTACTCCCAGGTTTAAGCATAGAGTGCCAGCCCGATGTACACTTGTAAAGTAACGAAATTTCTTTATTACAATATCTACCTCGTCCTTGTCAGCTTGTCCAAACTACCTCCGCGTACATCCTTTTCCTAACACAATCGTGTTGAAATTTCACTTCATATCGACCAGAATGACCAATACAGACATCATTTTCATTGAGTAGAAAAAGCCTTCGTAACTCTCCAACCCTTAATTTTTTTGAAAATTCGTTTGGCACGAGACTTGTGAATGTTGGCATTTCGTTCAGTAAAGTGAAGGAAAATCGAATTAGTAAAAATTATAATAACTCCATTTAAAAAATCTCAAATGAGAGGTAGAGCAATCTGTCCAGTTCTTCAATAATCTTGAATCTAATTTTATCTAAAATATTGAGTTGTAATGCAATCCCATTGATTGCTAGTACTGTACTTCTTGGAAGTTGGCCATGATCGAAATATTACGGACTTGTGTCAGTCTCGAATATTTAATGACGGCCAGTATTGAAACGACCTAGTATAGAAACAGAGTGTCACAAAGGAAAGATAAATGAAGGACGCTAGCAAAAAAAAATCAATTTCAATATTCTTTTAATTATTAAATAGCTAAGCAATCGTGGTCTCGACTTAATAGCATTTGAAAATGGAGTGATAGCGTGAGCTTAGTCATAACCGGCTGGAATGGGCCTACTATGCGATGGCAGTCACGAAGGAGTGTTGGCAGTTATGGTATCAGGGAGTGACTCAAATATTTGAATTATGTCCTTATATGGGGAGGATTTCGTCATTGATATTAGGATTTGATTTAATAGCTGTGTTACAATGTTGATATTCTTCGAAGAGTATAATTTCGGACTATTGTTGTTTTCGATAATCAATTCTAAGAGTTATGTTTGGTTTATTTTTTCGTTCTAATCAGTTTAGTGCTGTAATAATGCTTATTGTACACCTTTATTGGAATTAGTTGTAAGAACTAATGAAATTTTTAAGGAGTTTCTGATTCTATCGTAAGTAAATAGCTTTTTTTTAAACAACCCCGACAACAGTCTTGCAAAACGTTTCAGAGCTGAAGTAGCTAAAAATTTGAATTTGAATGATACTTCGCCATAGATATACTTAAATTAGATATTATCAATAAGGGCATGATGATACTAAGATAGTAACATACTAATAACAGTATAGAAGGAGTTGAAAGATAAATCCATCTGTAGCTACTTTGATGAAGATATCGTAAGTGAACCAAAAATATTTTTCAGTCCTAGTCTTAATGGTCAGCAGAACGGCCTTAGAAAAGGATGCTAAGCCATTACTAATCTCATGATTCTTGAATGTGATACTCGCTGCGCACTGGAAAATGGGCATCAAATCGACGCAAGTTGATCACATTATGCTGATTTTAAAGTTAAAAAAAAATGATATGACAGGATCCATACTTCACTGGCTTGAATCCTATCTTAGTACTAGAACTCAATTTGGTAAGTTCCAAAACTTTATTGCCAAGGAAATATTAGTGTCTTTATGAGATCCCCAAGGAAGTCTCTTGGGACCTCTTTTATTTAATATTTTCATTTCAAATAGGACGGATTAAAAAATGTTTTACATCTGTTGTACGCTGATGATCTGAAAATTTATCATGCCATAACATGGCCCACAGATGCCACATTCCTACAATTCAAGCTTTTTTTTTGTTTTACGGTCATCGAAACTTAGGGGATTAATGCGCAACTAAGTCAACATGGGTACGAGAAAATAAGTGGATATAAAATATAAATATAAAATTAGTAGCGAAACACATGAGAAAAAAGTTTGAAGAGGCAGTGAACGTTGGAAAGAAATTCAACATCACTGTTGTCCAAGTGATGAAGAGCTGACAAAAATTTCCCTGTTCTCCACAGCAAGGACTTTACAGTGTACTCGCGTGAGTGTGCAGCTTGGCGAGTATTTCAGGAGGATTTGAAAAGAGGGGGTTTCCGGCCATTTAGTTCCTTGATGCATTTGCCATGGAAATATTTATAGTAAATAAAAAGTGCTCCGATATTTCGACGATGCTCCACTGAGGCCGATATAGCCTCATCTTCAATTAATCGGAATTCATGGTTTTTAATACGGTTGAGCAAAGCTAGGTGTGATTTTGAGACCTCAGCCCAAACATGTGAGTTATACTCTAGACGTGGCCAGATAAAAGCATAGTTCGGAGGCAGAGAAGTATTTCTTATACTTCTGCAGGCGTTTCAAAGCATGATGACCAATTCGTAGATGAATTGTCTGAAATCCAATCGATTTTTAAATTTTACACCAAGTAACGTGAGGGTGAAATCTGTTCGGTTGACGTCGGAACGTATAGTTTAAGAGATAGATGAAAAGACTGCGTTTTTAAGGTCTTAAATTCTACTGTGTTTTTCCTACCCCTTTCCAGGATTAAAACGACGTCAGAGCTCAATGACTGTATCGATTCATTACGGCATAGGACCGCCAATGTCAGATGCCTCCCCAGAAGAGTCAAAGCAGTTCAAAGCAGTGAATAGGATCGAATAGACGACAGAAGATTGTTTATGAAGACTAAATGGAGAGTCGGGGTAAAACTGTGTTCCGAGGGACGCCGGAATCAATTGAAAGGAGTACCGAAGTTACTTCATCTAGCACGACTCGAATATAGTGCTCGGAGACGAAACTCGGAATCCATTAAAGAAACGAAGTGTTAAAACCAAATACCTTTAGCTTGGCTAAGAGACATTTGTGCCAAACTCTGTCAAACGCTTTAGTGATTTCAAGAGCAAGAACTTAACCTTCACCAAATTTGTGGATGCGGAAATCCTAACGCGCAGTAAGATAGATCAGGAGTTTGCCTGTAAAATGATCTAAGTGGAATCCTTATTGGCGATCATGGATGAGATTTTTATCCACAAGAAAGTTGAGTATCTTGCGACAGACAGCAATTTCTATTGCTTGTGAAAACGCTGAGGTAATAGCTATGAGGCGGGTTTTGCTTTGCCAAACTTGATGAGTGGTGCAGTCAGAACCACATAGATTTTAACGCCGGTAAATTACATGTAATAAGCTTCTCACGTAAAGGATCTACATGCCTCCATGACTACATATGAGGCAATGAGAACAAAACTGGCCTAACCAACCTGAATTCCTATAGGGGTTAAACCACCGTTGCTCTCCTCAATTACCCTAAGCGAAGCTCAACTACAGCGAGTAGAGCAAATTGAGGACCTCCGATTACTACTTGACAATAAACTGTGCTTTAAATCTCAATCCAAACGAATAATCTCTAAAGCCAATAATCTTCTTGGGTTCATTCAAAGAAGAGCCAACGAGTTCAAGAATGTATGGGTCACTTAATAATTATTCTGTTCTCTTGTTCGCCCTCGTCTGGAATATGTATGTCCTATTTGGGATCCCTTTCTCCAGACATAGAGCAACAGAGTAGTCATTTTAGAAGCAACTCCATGTTTTTGCTCTTAGGGACTTGAATGATCCTAGAGACTTTGACTCCCTTTCACCCTACACTGAGAGGCACCAACTATTAAATCTGTTACCTCGTGCATCTAGCTGAACTATGTTCACATCCTCTTTTCCCTTAGATGTCTTGAATGGAGATATTACGGTTGACTACATTTCAAGTAAAATCAGACTCAATGAAAATGTCGGGTTAACAAAACTTTCAAGACTACTTAAGGAATATCCATATCGTACAGAATTTGGACAAAATCTGCCTATTAACAGACACTGTAAAGTATTTAACAAATTTAGCAAACTCCACACACCTCCAATTAGTAAGCCGACAAACAAACTGAAACTGTCTTCTGTTTTATAAGATCCTCCATACCCCATTTGACCATCCTTTTACCAGTGCCTATCATACTTATTAAATTGGATTTAATTAAGTGAAATCAAATTATATTAGGTTATGTCGTATTAAATTAAATGAATTATGTAACTAATTATCTTGTTAAGGTAAATAAATAAATATATTATATAAATAAGTTAGTCAGAAGGCTGTTATGGTATTTATATACCTTGAACTCAGTCCTGTTTTTCTACTACTTCTTCTACAATGGCGCTACAGCCCAAATCGGACCTTGGCCTCCTAAAATTCAGGTTCCTTAACATTTTTTCATTATTTATTGTGGAAGGGTTGTAAGCCCTTCGCACAACCCTCTTTCTACGAATTTTTTATTTTCTTAGATTAAGGTGACCAAGGAATACCCAAGCAGGCAATGGGCCGGAATTATATATTGCGCCGGCCGGGATTTGAACTCACGACCTTCACATTACAAGACCCACACACTACCTACTAGGCTATACCCTAGCTCAGTCTTGTTTTTGGTAGTTGCGAAAGGCTCAGGCAGTCATTCATTTTCCGAACAGACTTTGAAACGGATTTCCAGGAAGTTTGTTTACCGTCAAGTAGAACCTGCGGTATTCTCCACCTTCACTTTCGTCAGTCTCCACCTCAATAAGCCTCATACCAATTCCAATATCGACATAACTCAGCATTGCATTAATGACTGAATCCCTTAGTTCCAGAGAATTATAATTCCTGACTCCAACACATAATGCCACAAATGCAAAAATACGGAATCGGGATATAAGAAACTAACAAACCGCATTGACAGAATCCTTTCTAAGTTATTTCTAGATGCCGATGCTAAATAGTAGTATCTCGCCGTCGCCGCTGTAGAACCTTCTGACGGATGGAGTAGAAAGTGTGCCGTAAAGCTGGTTTACTTAATTCGATTATCCTAAAAAACAAATTTGCCAAATTTCAGATATCTAACTTATCATGCTTTCATGAATATAAAGAATTTTTTGAAATTTTTTTAGGTGGGATTAGAAGGAGTGAGCAAAACAAAAAAATACAATTGTGGTATTTTATCCGTTTACGAAGCTGAAGTTATATTTATGCAAACAAAATTTATAGATAAAATTGATTGGTCAAAGCATTCTAAGACTTCCAAAGTGGAGGACCAGGTCATAGAACGGAGAATAATGAAGGCGTAGTAAATTGGAGGTGAACTGTAGCGCCATTGTTATGGCAATAGTAGGGTTTTCTTTGGTTGAAGTTTGCCAAAGTAAAAAAAGTAGATAATCAAATATACTGAATTTTTTTCTCGCACAAATGATGTTGTAAAGCGTAATACTTGAGGTCGTGAAATCTAGAGTTATTGGATGAACCAACCAGAGCTTTCTATGAAGCTCCGAAGCCCTCTGACTGTCTTTTTTTCCAGATTACCGAGGCTATCGAAGAAGTGCGCGCTTTAATGGTGACTTCTATTTCTGGAGAGAGAAGGACAAGTGCATAGTAGACGGATAATCGTTTCTTTCTATTCCTCTTCTTTAAAGTCCTGCAGAGGGCATTCAATGGAAGACCAAGCCTCACAGCATGTTTCCCTAGCAGTGTCCTGTAACGGTTGCTACTACGGAGGCGATCATCAGCCTACTTTGCTCGATCATACAGTTAAAGCGTTTTAGATCATACATAAGCCAAATCTATCTGGATGTATTACATGTAATACTATTCGTCCATTTGGCGTTTGATTTGTCAATCGCATCCAACTTAAGCTGCATCTTATAAGCTCCGAAGGGCATACCTAAATTATCTTTCTTTAATTGAATATTCGAGGTCCTACGTCAGGCAAGTTCGTCGGCCTTACAGTTCGGCAGAATGTTCCTGTGCCCCTGGTGCCCAGCACCGGCGAATGTTGAATTATTCAGCAACCTCCTTCAAAAACGCGCGACAATCAAGAACAGTCTCTGATGTTATCTTGGGTTATTCTAGGAACTTAGCAGCAATCTGGATATCAGTGAAGATGCCAACATCCTTAGTAGATACTATACTACACTTCAGCCAGGCCAAAGCTCTCCTTATAGCCATCACGTCCAGCATTGCGGAGAAAACACCTCCTTCCAACAGTATAAAGGGATTTGGACCCTTCCTACCATATTTCATCAGACTCTTGTCTTAAGGGGGTGACGGTAAGGAAATTATTACACAGTCCAAATCGTGCTTTGACCTCCAGGTTTCTTAAGGCTACTTAATATTTTATTTGTTATTGTAAAATGATTGTTAGCCCTTCGCCCAACCCTCTATCTAAGAATTTTCATTTTCGCAGATGGTGGTGGGGGGGGATATATCCACTTAAGTATTGTGCTAGAATTATACGTCGACCGGGATTTGAACTCCAGGCCTTCGAATTGCAGACAATACGCTATCCACTAGGCAAAACCCTAGTTTTTATTAACTAAATGTTTAAGCTTTAATCATTTAATTCAAAATAATAATTAAATATCTTATTTAATAACATTTGTTTTACGAATTATTGTTTTTATAAGCTATTGAGGACTAACCAGTTTGAATGCAGCTCTTCTACTAAGTTTGTTGGAAGCGGGCGACTATACTTGCAGCCATTTATTTCCGGAAAATATCGAGAGGTAGCAGACGAAACAATAATTCTAGTGCTGTGGAGGGGTTTATTCTCAGAGCCCCACTTATGCCTAGGATAGTATGGTTTGTTTCTGGCTTTGGGGCACTCCACCCACACAGACACACCATGTAGCAAGATGGGTCTTGTGACGGCAACGTAGAGCTAATGCACTACTTTGGACTGTATTCCCCATTCCTTACCAATAGTTTTCTTGTAGAAGTAAAGCGCAACAATAGCCTTGTTTACACGTTCCTGAATATAAATTTTCAAAGCTCAGTTTCCTATTCCAAATAAGAGCCAGATATTTTTCTACAACTGCGAAAACAAGATTGGTACCATTCAGGGTGGGAGGGTTAGCATGGGGAATTTAGTGTTTTTTTGTGAATATAACTAAGACTGATTTTGTGTGAATTCACTCCCAGTTTACATTCTCGGGTCCAATTAAATTGGGAGGACATTTTGCATAACCTCACCCAGAGTATGCGGGTGCTTACCAGAGGTAGCTATAGCAACATCGTCCACATAAAGAGATAATTTCGGTATTTTAACGTGAGTACCTGCCACTAGGGCTTACGGTTGTCTTTAGCCACATGAATTGCTATTATGGTGACAATCATTACCGCCCCAGGCAAGAACAGAAATTTGCGCGTGTCAAACATACTAAATACCTAGTCAGATCTAGTCTACACTACTTACTCCAGAATGGCGTACACACTGGTTGGTGCGAGACATATCTTATCCTATTTCTAGGTCAAGAACCCCGGTTATTACGCAACTCCGTGCTGAGGATAGTACGACTCCCTACTTCTACAATGGCGCTACAGCCCAAATCTGGCCTTGGCCTCCTGACCTTCAGGTTCCTTAACCTTTATTCATTATTTATTGTGGAAGGGTTGTTAGACCTTCGCAAAACCATCTATCAACTCGCTACCCACTAGGCTACACCGTAGCTTAGTATGACTCCCTACGGAGGCAGCAATCCATAAGCCCGAGTATGGCTTACGTAGCAAATAGATAATTCTCTGCCCGCGAAGTGGGCAGCAACCAACAACTACCACGTATATCCTGAACGGACCTTACCATGGCCATATTGTCCTGCTTCGACCAATACACTACAGTCAATGTCCTATGAACAAAAGGCACTAATTTATCAGCAAAATGCAAAAGACGATTACATGACACGAAATCGGCAGAAACAATTCGCCCCGTGGTACCAGATAACCTCTGGTGGGGCTTCGCAGAGATTGAACACTCACAAGTGGTAGCATCCCCTGATAGTGTTACTCAGAACGAAATCGATCATTTGGCCGATGGAGAAGATGTCTCCTCGATGTGCGAGCGAAACGTGGAGCTCACGTGGGGAGTGATCACCACTTGATGGTTGCCTGTTTGAGATTGTATACAGCAGCTATCTGATAACCACAGATTCTTTAAATGACGCGCAAGCTTAATGTGAATAAACTCAGAGATTCCAACAATAAATGCGCATACACCACTATTCTACGCGGAAAGTCATCCACATTGGGTGAATATGAAATGCGCACACTGGACGCCAATTGGGAGGCAAAAAAAACAATTTTCTAAATAGTGCTGAAGAATCTGTGGGATATGTGCAAAGCGGTGAGAAATCCTGGATGTCGCAACACTCATGGAACAAGGTTGGCAATCAGAAAATAGCCAAATTGACAATCATCTCTCAACCCGATATCAACCAACGAACGCCCGACCTGAGGCACCGCGATGCTCATATAAAGCTTAAAAAGGCTATTAGACACGACAAGAGAAAGGCCATTGAAGATCTGGCAAACAAGGCAGAATCTGCGGCTTACCTTGGAGATATGAGTTCACTATTCTAAATCATGAAACAGTTGACAAACAGGATTTTCACCGCCAACCACCTGGTGAGAGATGTCAATGGAACTCTCCATAATACGAGTGAACACCAGTTGTGGCGATGGTAGGAATACTTCTCTGATATTTTAAACATCTTGTCAGAGGAAGCTATTACAGAAACAGAACAACTACCAAACATCGAACCGCAACAATCCTCTATTGGGACGATCCCAAAGATAAAGAAGAGATAGTTTCCGCCATTCGGTCAATGGCGGGAAGGAAAGGTGTAGATGGACTACCAACCGAACTCGTCAAAGCGAACCCGGAAATAACAGCCGATATACTTCTCCCACTCTTTACTGAGGTGTGGAATGAAGGAAGATATCCGACTAAATGGAAGGAGGGCGTCATTGTGAAAATTCCGAAGAAGGGCAACCTTCGAGATTGTGGCAATTGGCGTGGTATATGTTTACTCACTGCCATATCGAAAATTATGGCTAAGGTAATTCTCATTGCGATTAGTGATGTCGTTGAGAGCACTCTCGAAGTTTACCAGGCTGAATTCCGTAAAGGGTCGTCTTGTACCGACCACACAAATACCCTACGGATAATATTAGAGCAGTCAGCCGAAATGGGTGCGCCACTACATCCCATGTTGTGGACTTCGAGAAGGCTTTCGACAGCATTAAGCGAGATTATATTTGGAATGCTTTGCGTAGGAGAGGTATTCCAGATAAGGTCATAGTTATGAGCAAAGAATCCTACGAAGAAGCAAGGTGTCGCGTCTTGCATAGAGAAGAGCTGTCCGAGAGCTTCCCTGTGCGAACGGGTGTCAGACAAGGCTGCATATTATCACCAGTCCTGTTTCTGGTGGTAATAAATGACATCTTGAAAGCTGCACTGGAAGGTGGGGAAGGTAAAGGTCTTCAAAGGAGACTATTTAACATCTTAAGTCGCCTTGATTATGCTGATGACGTGTATTTGCTTGTACATAACCATTCGGACTTAGAGTCAAATGTTCGCTCGTTGCATTCTAAATGCAAAGAGGCGGGACTGAAAATAAATGTGCGTAAAACCAAGTACATGCACACATGGTTCGAACGCAAGCACACCAATTGTTCTTAACGGACATTATGTCGAAGATGTGCAAGATTTTTGCTATCTCGGAAGCATTGTCAGCAAGGACGGCGGAGCCGAAAAGGATGTTGAGGTTCGGCTAAATAAAGCTCGTCAGGCCTTCGGTATCCTTTCCCCTTTTTGAAGGTTAAGAGAGATCTCCCTTCGCACGAAGCTGCGAGTTTTTGACGCATGCGTCAAATTCGTGTTGTTATATGGTTGTACTACGTGAAAAGTGACTGTTCGACTTACCAAGAAACTGCAAACGTTCGCGAACCAATGCCTCTGACGCATTATAGGAATATTCTGGCCAGCAGTGATCTCCAACGACGAACTTTGGAGTACAACTGGCCAGAGTAAAATTGGTATTGAGACTCAAAGGCGGAAGTGGCAGTGGATCGATCACACTTTGAGGAAACCAGAGCGAAACATCGCTAAACAGGCTCTGGATTATAATCCTCAAGAAAGACGTTGGGTTGGTCGACCATGTAACACATGGAAGCGAGCAGTTGAGCAGGAGGCCAGAAGGATAAGTAAGTCCTGGCAACAGCTTAAGGCCGATGTGCTGGATCGCGCCTTGTGGAAGAGAGTTATTTCTGTCCTATGCTCTTATAGGGGGTCTTAACAGGAATTTGATGTGGAAGAGTAAGCAATCACTCTACAGCCTGCCGCTTTAACATTTAGCAGTAAGTAGTCCATTGATCGCCACGTTCCAAAGAATTGGAGAGGACTCCGCTTTGCGGTGTACCTCTACGGCAAACCTTAGAGCAGATGCGACGTCCAGTTTCGTGCTGATAATTCTAGATGTCAACATCAAATTAATCAGCCCGCTAAGCGAAGCATCCAGCTCCAAATTTAAAAGTGCGTCCGTAATTGTTGCTAGTCTTACGTTTTTAAAAGCAGCCTGGATGTCAATAAAAGCTACCATGGCGTACTCTTTAATACTCAGAGATTTTTCTATGTACTGTAGCATATGAGTTTGCGTAGGGCCGGTTCACCTAATTTTCCCTTTCAAGTATGCGTGTTGGGCTGCTGAGAACATTCGCTGATCGATATTACTGCATATGGGTAGATGGATATCTATCAAGCGTTCTAAGGCTTTTAGTAGGAATGAAGATGGATTTATAGGTCTTAGGTCCTTCGGACAGTGTATGAGAGCTTCTTCCCTGGCGAAAAAAATCACTTTCACCTCGTTCTATTTTTCAGGAATGTGAACCAGTTGCAGGAAACCTCTAAAGATAACGTCCAACCAAGGAAGGTAAATATCAGATGAGTTTTGAAATTCGGTATTATGCCGTCCGGTCCTTGGGATTGACACCGTTTGAAGCTGTGTACTGCCCAAAGGATTTTATTCCGCGAGATTATTTTTTCAGAGACGCCCAATGGAGGCTTGAGTACGTGTTCTTTTCGATGCGACATATGCACATGCAAATCCTAATTAATAAGTGACTGGCTTCTAAAAGACTGAAACATGCAACACAAGTGAAAGACAAATATATTGTAGATAACTTTGAATTTTGTATTTTTCCCAAATACAGGATGTGTCAACGAAACATTGTATCTTGCTAAAAGAAAATCATAATAGATCCTTCCCAAAGTAGTGATATCATTCATAGGCAGAACCGTCTAAGGTACAAAAGTCTGACAATAAGTATTACAAATGCCAAACTCTCCTTTCAAATTTTTCATATATCTCATACTCACAAAAACTTAAATTATCTGACACACCTAAATAAAACTAAACATATAAATTTAGATAAATTATCCTGTAATACGCACAACAGTCATTTATTCCACACATGCTTTTCATTGAATATTATTATAATTTATTCTGAATCAATTTTATGGAAATCACTTAGTTATGTCGAAAGTTCACTATACACAAAAATAGTTTAGATATGTAAAAAAAAATATTTTCATTGCATAGCCACTTCGCAATTACTATAATTATTAAGTTATTAATTTACCACGCACTAAACTTATTCACACTTTTAAGTATGATTGACATATGTATGTATATTTCTGTATCGTAATTGATTATGTGTAATGAGTTCATAGTAAAACTTCTAGTAAACTATTATTTATAATTATTTTGATGGATTTGTTGATGATATCATTATTGGGAGATTTTATTAAATCGTTTAGAACGAAAAACTTTGCAAAAAATAAAACTTCTTCAAACAGTTTAACAAATTTAGTTATAAAATATCTGCCAACAAGTTGAACGCACATTAAGTTTTTTGGAGCAAGTTGTGATGCGTAGAAAGTCAACATAAAGTCTAAATGACGGGGATGCTGATAATTATATTTCAAATTAAGTGAATTTTTAAAATGAATTTTTACTTGAAATCCCGCGACCCTTTGCGCATTTCAATTGGTGTCAGAAGTGGGATTTGAGCTATAATTGCAAAATTGTAAAAATAGAAAATTCTTGACGGACAATAGAATTTCGGTGTAGTGAAATGAACATAAATGCCGCGTTACGTAAAAGATTTGAGGATGCCGGAGTTGAAAGACGATTTCAGTAAATGAGAATAACCCATAGCCGGAATCAACAATAAGCTTGTAAACCGAATTATCGAAGCATTGGAAGTAGAGGGACACAATGCCGACATTTATGAGTTTCCCATCGAGTAGGAGACCGAACCTCGGGTCCAATAACAAATTGTACAGCAAATTATTGCCGAAAACTCTGAAACTTTAGAGACTCAACAGATACAACTGATACAACAGATGGTATCCCAGCATAGTCAACATGCCAGAGAGCTAAAAGATGATCTCGCCCAACAAAACCAGCACGCAATGAAATTGAATGCTAAAATGGACGCTCTCGTTAAGCAGATTGAATGTGAAGCTTCTTGAACAGCGTAGAAAATTCACCGAAAATACCGGAAAGATCGAAAGCATCTCCAGCGAAGTAGAGCATCTAAAAAAAGCCTTCGATGTGGTACTGGTACTGGTACTGGTATCATCCAATCCGAAAGCGACGATCACAAAAATTTAAATGCACCATTCTTCGATGGATAAACACCATGGACCATACATATATAAAACCCAATTTAAAGCAGCAGCCAGCACCAATCATTGGTCGTCTTAATATTGACATTATAGGGATCCGCTGCCGAAATCTTGCAGACCACAACAGTCGTACAACAAAGCGACTTCCAGTTTCTGCTGGAGATTTTGGGCCTGCGATGCAGTAGAGATCACTTGCGGTAAATTTTTAAAACGCAACTTTGCAACCGTGTGCAGAAAACTCGCAAAATACTGCAACAGGTTGCACATGATATTAAAAGACTAGCGCTATTGTCCTTTCCCAGTATAGATCCAACAAATCAATATGAATCGGTAGTTATTAAAGCTCTGCTGCATAGAGAGTTACAACAGACATTACGATTGGTGGGCAAGAAAACACTGCAGGAGGCTTTGGTGTATCCTCTAACTTTTGAAGCAGCTTACCAAATTGCGTGCAGCAGCGATCGAGTCCGAAAAATAAACATAGAGGCCAAAGAATGCGTCTGCCAAATGCAGGGTTTGTGTGGCAGAGCGAAAGGCGTAGAGTTCCACGGTGTTGGAACTGTGCACAGGCAGGACATCTACAACATGATTGTCGCATATCCCGACGAATGCCACATTCTAGCCCTCAATGCGCTAAACGGAGGGATATAAGAGGTTCAAATTCACAGCAAAATTGGAAACACCAGACATGAAAGACGAGAATGTGGAGGAGGACAGAAAGGGTAGATACATTGCTTCGTATGCGTTGCCGAACGAGTATTGCCGAATGGTTTGCGAGTGTGGAGAGTTAATGTCGGAACCGTGTAGAGATTGTGTTGGGGTAGTAGGCTGAACATAAACGGCAGAAATCCGCAGTGTTGGAAATGCAGACACTTATAACGTGACTGTTGGAAACGAAGGAGAACACCAGTTTCTAGGGAAGAATGTGCCTCCAAATCGGTTTTGCGAAATGATTGGCGAGTTCGGGAAAACATGGCTAGGACAGATAACCGAGAATCTGGTCACAGCAGCTCTTCAAGTTTACAAGAAAGCGATTTTGAGCGGCTGTTTAGTCATCGATACCACGAGGAGAGATTGCCAAGCTCTAAGCGAAATTGGGAAAGACCGTGCCGAATTATCAGCGGAGTGGATGATGCGGTGTAACGGAAATGCAGGATGGCGATCGAGTAGCAAAAGACTGGCGATCGAGTGGCAAACGAGTGGCAATTGTGTGATGAACGAGTGACGAAAGACTGGCGATCGAATGGCGAAATTGTAGCGAAAGACTGGCGATCGAGTGGCCAACTCAAATAACCCTAGTGACGAGTTCTTCGTAAGCAGGCTGGGACGAAACGCACAGAAGTAATCCCATAATGACTTTTACCTTGTCTAAGATGGAACATTGATATTGGAAATCAAAAGGGGTCATGAGTCGTCTTTACTTTGAGAAAACCAAATTCCTTCGTCTCCTTTTCTCCAGTGGCATTAATCCTAAGACAGACACATTGCTTGAGAAAATTCCCCGTAGTTTAATTTGTTTGGTAGCGAATTGTGAAAAGGATTATTAAGTATTTGTTAGAGTATCGGACACAGCTATTTAATGGGATCGATCGAAATGTGGTCAATTATAATTCTACTTTACTAAATTTATAAATTTAATTATTTTGTCCGAAAACTAGCATTTGCATACATATTATCGCGTTATGAAGAGTTCTCTTCGTGGACTTAGAGGGTTCAGTCAATCCGAGCGGAATAAATCGAATGAATCCTTGAAGGGATTCGAATTCGAAAAATGAACGATACATTACACCACTAAATAAGGCTGGTAAGGAGTTTGTCCTGGCATATTCGCATACCAGAACAAATGAATGAATAGCCTGGGAATAGCCTAATGAGTAGCGTGTTGGTCTGCAATGCGAATGTCGTGAGTTCAAGTCACGGTCGACGTATAGTTCTAGCACACTGCCTACGTGGTTGTATCTGCATAACCTTAATCCGCGAACATGATAATTCGTATATAGTGGCTTTTTCGATGGGCAAAACCTTTCCAAAATAACAAATGAAAATGTTAAGAAACCTGAAGGTCGGGGCCCGATTTGGGATTTAGTGTCATTGAAGAAGAAGAACTAATAAATTTTGAACCAGCATTAGATTGAACTGATTGTTTGCATAGTAATCTGAGGATAAACAAAGAAGATCTGGTCTTATTCCTGGTAATTCTTAGGTCTGACATCCAAAAGACTTCATCACTTCGGCCAGAGCTAGCTGGCTGACCAAATATCCCAAAATTATATGGTACACGAGAGCAATTCTTTTTAGATAAATGGAAAAGAGATTTCAAAGTGCATAAGATTCCAAAGTCAAATACTTATGGTGGGTAGGGTGCCGAAGTAAGTCTCTACCACACTGTTTTCACGAGTATATCTAAAAAAACCGTGAAAACCATTGAGCGAAGAGCTAAGAACGGTTAAGGTGTAACCTAGTGAGTAGCGTGTTGGTCTACAATGCGAAAGTCAAGAGTTCAAATCCCAGTCGACGCATAATTTCAGCACACTGCTTGGATATACTTTGGTTGCCGCCTCTATTTACGAAAATGAAAAAATACGTAGATAGGAGGTAGTGTGAATGGCTAGTAATCCTTCCACAATAACAAATAAAAATATACATTTATGTTAAGGAACCTGAAGATCAGGCGACTAAAGCCCGATTTGATGCTGTAGCGCCACTAAATAAGAAGAAGCGCTAACAAACTCTATACAAAAAGAAATAATTTTTAGGAATCCTGACGTATAGGAACAAAAAAAATCCAAGCGAAACGAAATAAAAAAACTGCCTATCATTAATGCTATCATCACAAATCCATAATTTCAACGGCAAAACGAATCCAATTTAGTAACATTTGTCACGCGAAAAAAATTGATTTCTTTATAAGCTAACACTGCATTATAATCACACTTTTAATTTAAATCTGTTACAAATTATCAGCTCCTTCTCTCTGACTGCTCCTTATCAGATCAATCGCAATGCAAAACGCTATTAAAATCTCATTAAGAAAGAACACGATAATTTGTCAAAGAAATTCGACTTATTTTTTCCATATTAGCACTTTAATTTTTTTTTTATTTTTTTTTTATTTTGAATACCTTGAAGCGATCCGAACATTTTGAAACGCAAACTTAACACTCTAATTAGAAATTCTATACGAGAACTTAACTAATAAAAAAATCACAACTATATTTTATTAAAACTTATTGGAAAGACAGAACAACGGATCGTAAGAATTTGAAAGAAGGGGAAATTTTCGCGCACTAAGATCGGTACGTTCTTTTTCTTTCTTTTTAAAAATATTCAAAGATTTTTGTCAAATTACAAAAATATTTATTTTAATTTCACATAACACACACAAATATTTATAATTAAATTTAACTTTTTTGCTTAAAAATAAATTTCACTTTTTTTTTTTATTAAAAAGGACACGCGACACCGAAACAACAACTAACTGGGTACCGAGCTGACGACCAACTGTTGAAAATTTCCCACGAATTTGAAATTCCACTATATTCAACCGTCGTCATAGTTGTGTTTGTACGCAGCGACAGGTTAAGGATAACGAGAGGGTGGAAAATCAACCCGACTGTCTGGAGAGAAAAGTCTCCGGGAAATTTCAGTCAGTTTAGAGAGTGTATGAGGAAAAGCTCGGTACCGGAAAATGAGCTTGCCAAGGAATAATTTAGCAGAGAAGCAAGTGTGAAGGAGTGCAAAGGACGAAAAAGAAAAACTGGAAAATAACCCTGTGGAAATTAAATTACAGTGGAGGTGATAAAAATGGGAACGAATTTCTTTCTGGTGGAAGGTGCTGGAAGTTTGAGATTTTATTTAGGGGTCGCCTTTTAATGCAGTTTAGATCAGACATGACCGCTGATTGACCATTTTTTGTTTAGAACCTGAAACAATCAAGGGTTTTCTTATGTGGTGCAACCAATAACTTCATGAGTTCCGTCTCAGAGAGTAAGAACTCATTATGACAAGATATTGATTTGACAGAACTTGGAGAATATACTCAAGGGTCATATTTTTCGAGATTACCTATACCATCCGCACTTCCGCACAAGTGCATCATCGTCATGGAATGACGTGCCAATATCGGATACGTAAATCTTGAAATGTCTTATGGCATCATCATGAGTAAATTATAGGTTTGGAAGTGAAGCTCTACCACGATCGAACTATAATTCCAGGTCGCTCCTTTCTTAGATATACCTTGGTCACCTCAATCTGCAAAAATGCAAAATCCGTAGATAAAGGGTTGCAAGAAGGGCTAACAATCTGCAATAAATATAATGAACTTTTTTTTTTAAAGAACCTGAAGCTCTGGAGGCCAAGGCTCGATTTGGGTTGTAGTGCCATTGCCGATAGATAAGGAAGTTGTCTTACTTAACTTTTTGGGGATATTGGAGCATGGAGGTGGCGATATGTGGACAGTACGGCGGAAATTGAAATTACTAATATCACGAAAATGAATGCGAACAGAAAGCTGAAAGCCAAGATCTTAGATCACTTAGTAGGAAATCTCTAGTGGCCATGTTGGCAGGTTTTCGCGTGGTGACACATGGGAAACGCTTTCTGGCCGGATTTGATAACCGAATTATTTTGGGCATTAAAAACCAGTTGAAACGCTCTTACTCCTTTAATGTGTGGTAGTTTTTCAATAATTTAAAGAAAGCCTAACAGACGAAACCAAAAATGAAGGACGACAAAAAGAGATGACTACCTAAGAATCGGAAGGAGTAATGGAAGTAACAAACGGCGAGGGGTCATGGGGTGTAGAAGCTTTGCAAGTCGACACCAAAAAACACGCATGATATTTGAAGAAGGATTTGCGAGATTTGCGAGTGGTTATGCTTCTGCTGTTCTAGTGGTCTTACTACTGGCTTCAACCAACGCTTACACTTGAAGACCTTCACTACTCAGATCAGGAAATTGCCAAAAATCGAAGCGAATGTTAAGCGAATAGAGACTTTCACGACCTCCTAAGGCGGGCAAGAATATTAGGCTGCGCTCGATACTTAGGTCCAGATCTACTACGGATGATTGTAATGGTCCGCTTAAATACAACTGGGGTTTGATGCGGATTTCGGCAACAGGAACTACTTCTCTTACTCGTAATGATCGCAAAGGTCGTGCTTTAGGTGGTGTTACTATTTACATTAAAGAGCATTTTATCTCCAAGACCATTGCGGTATCGTCATCGGGTCCCTTTGAGTTTATATGTGTTGAAGTTATTTGTGGGTCTGAGAAAGTAGTCCTTTCGTCATGTCATTGTCGTCCTGATGCTTTTAATCTAGAGGTTGCTGACCATTTCGTTTCAATCATGTTAGACTTACTCATCGATATAATAATGTCATTGTTGGGGGTGACTTTAATGTTAACTTACTATGCCAAAATAATCGGACCAATAATTTCTGACATCTTCTTCAAACTATGAATCTTAGCGTAATTAACTCTCAACCTACTTTTTGTAATATTCTCCGACCTTCGCTGCTCGATTTATTTCTTATCTCTGACTTCAATCGTGTTTTGCTCTTGCATCAATCACCTCCACCCAGTATAATGGATCATGCCATATCATTTGTATGTCCTATGATGTTCAGCTTACTGATAACTCACCTAAATCGTTTACCTTTCAAGAATATAACCATGTTAACATTGTCGATCCCATTGCTGAGTTACACTCACTTTCGTGGAATAGCTTATTTATTACTACTGACATCGATGATAAGTCAGAATTGTTCATCAGTCTTGTTCTATACCTTTACGACAAACACGTACCCATCAGAACTTTAAAACCGACAAAAATTTCTTGTCCTTTGTATTCGGATGAAGTTGCTCCACTCATTGCGGAAAGAGAGTTCCTCTATCGCAATTATATGACCAAGAAATCTGATAGTATTCGTAGTCTTTACAGATCAGCACGTAACGCAGCAACTTGTGCTATACGCAATGCAAAGCGTTGCTATTTTAGCAGAAAGCTTGTTCCAAATTTACCATCGAAACGTCTATGGAGTAATTTAAAGAGGGGTGTGTGGCAAGAAGCGATCTAGTACTAATGTAAATGCAGATGAATTAAATGTCCATTTCGTAAATAATGTATCTAGCTCCTCCAGATCCTCTTTGAATAGTAGATCGCTCAAGAATCAATAATAGCACCAACTCCTTCTCTTTTCGTTGTATCAGGCTAAGCGAACTTTTCTCTGTTTATTAAATATCGTTGGAGCTGATAAAATGTATCCTGGTTTTTTAGGAATATTTTTTCCATACTCATGGCTTGGAAGGTTGCAGCCGTTCTGCCTATCCCAAAAAATAAAAATCCTTCCTGTTTTAATGATTTCCGTCCAATCAGCATATTATGCATCCATTCGAAAGTATTGGAGAAAATTATATCTATGCAAATGCGGGAATATATTTTGAGCAATAAAATGTTATCATCTTTTCAATCAAGGCTGCGACTTCGTCACAGCTGCGAATCTGCCCTGATTAAAATAACTTTGGATATTAAAGCCGCTATGGACAAGAATATAGCTTGTTCTTTGAGACTTTCCTAACGCCTTCGACACGGTGGACCATAGAAGACCCCTAGATAAGCTATCGTCCATTTTCAATTTTTCTACGAGTGCAGTCAAACTTCTTGGTAGCTACCTAATTAACAGATACCAGCAAGTGAGAATTGATCATGTTCTATCCTCATCTTTACCCTTTATGTGTGGTGTCCCCCAAGGGTCAGTCTTAAGTCAATTGCTTTTTAGAATTTATATTAAAGATCTGCCGGATATATTGCACGACTGCAGCCTTCATATGTATACGGATGATGGACAGATCTACTTAAGTAGGCCGATTGGGTTAGCTGAAGACTGTATTCAACGTGTAAATCAGGATATTGCTCGCATATTAAGTTGGTCTCAACATAACGATCTTACGCTCAACGAGCAAAAATCTCAATGCATTGTTTTCTACACCGAACTAAATAATCCAAATTCCACGGATCTTCCCCACCCAATAGTCAACGGCACACCGGTCTTGTTCCAAAACTATGTAAAGGATCTAGAAGTAATTTTTGACTCGTCTGTGAGTGGAAGCAAGCATGTCGCTTCTGTCGTAAAAAAGGTTTACGGTAGTCTGCGAAAACTATGGGTATTTGCTAGTGTCCTATCCTTGCATATTAGGCTAATGCTCGTTAAGTCACTAATTATACCTTTCTTCATTTACGGTAGCCTAGTATTTCCTAGATGTGACTCTAATTGTCAACACAGACTAAACGTGGCTTTCAACGACTGTATCCGCTTTGTCTTTGGACTAAGCCGTTTTGACCATGTATCACAATATCATACGAGCATTTTAGGATGCAATTTATCCTCTTTCTTGACGCGCAGATCACTACATTTTTTGCATAATATTTTACAGACCGGAGAACCGCTTTATTTATGCGATTACCTCTGAAAAGCATTAGACACCGTAAATTTCTTGCTCCGCGATTCTTTAAGACGGTTAGTGAATATCCCTTTTTCGTCCAGACCATAAGAATCTGGAACAATCTCCCACCTCACATTCAGCGTGTTGATGATTCGGGTATATTCTGGCGGTTTGTGTATAACTTAGAGTTTTAATTTATTTTCCTTTCATTTGTTGTAACTTGTAGTTTCTTCAAAACATATTTTTGGCCTCTTCAATATTGTATTTTCTTTTCTGTTTCTTTTTTCTACTTCATTAACAAATAATTTTTTACTTTATTATTTTAATAATAAAGTATTGTAATCGACTTGAAAAAAAAAATTTGCTACCCTGAAATTTTGTTTTTTCGCGTTTCATAACTAAAATAGCATAAAAATTCAAAAAAAATCCGTCTGTCTGTACGCTGACGTGTACGCTCAGCTCACATTAACTCCCAAACCCTTCAAGATAAAAAGTTCACTGGTCAAATATTTTCGAAACTTTTACTCTCTCCCATACAAAATTATTTTTTCGATCATTTTTAAGAAATCAATTATCTATTAAAAGCTATCAATTTGAAGTTTTGCACAAAAACTTACAAAAATAGTTGAAAAAAAATTAAGTTAAAAGTTTTGAAATCGCACTTGCCCTTCTACCCCTTCCCCCACAAAAGTATGATTTCGACCAATTTCATTAAATCAACTAATAACTAACAAATTAAAAGCTACAAACTTGAAATTGTGTACAAGCACCTTAAAAGAGAAAAGAAATAAAACTGCATCACAAATTTTACGATTCCCCTAAATCCTCTACCCCCTCCCATACAAATGTTTGGTTTCGTGAATTTAAAATACACCGAATCCAATGAAAATTCTATGCAATTTCGTCCATGAAGCTGACATACAGAGAATATTGGACTATACAGAGAATATATACTTGGTTCAAGCAATCAATTAAGAAACTATTAACATCCACCCACCCTTACTATCACCCCTCACCACTTCCTTCATGAAAACTCAAACTTGCATAAATAAACGAATGAAATATGAAGCTTTTGAACGTTTCCGCAAAGTGTTAAATTGAGAACTGTCCTGCCCAAGAAGCTCCTTTCACTTAGTCTTCCCTAACCAGTCTAACCTGCATGTTGACTTTCCACGCATGCGCATTTTGTCCCAAAAATAATAAAGTTTCGCTCGACTTGTTGGCAATTTATTTATTTTTTTTTTCTAAGTTTCTTTTAGAACTAGTTTAATATTTATTTTTTATTTAATTTTTAATAGATTTGAGTATTTACCACATTTGTTATACTTATAAAAGATTTATAATCTTGTTGTATACACGGAATAAACAAAATATCAAATATCAAATAATATTGGAGCAGTGCACCGAAATGGGTTCGCCACTGCAACTAATGTTTGTAAACTTCGAGAAACCTTTCAACAGAGGTAAGCGAGATTAAATATGGAATGCCCTCCGTAGTAATGGTAACCCAGATAAGTTGATAGCAATGATTGACGAAGATGCAATATGTCGCATCTTACATAGATGAGAGCTATCCGAGAGCATACCTGTGCGAACGGGTGTCAGACAAGGCTGCATATTATCACCAGTCCTGTTTTTAGTAGTAATAAATGACATCTTGAAAGCTGTACCGAAAGGTAGGGAAGGTAAAGGTCTACAGTGTTTAACTTCTTACGTCTTGATTATGATGATGACGTGTGTTTGCTTGCATCTAAACTTTCAGAATAAGAGTCAAATGCTCGCTCGCAGCATTCTAAATGCAAAGAAACAAAACTGAAAAAAATGCGTGTGATCTCCAAAGACGAACTTTGAGCACAGCTCGACAGATTAAAATATGCACTGAGATTCAGAGTCGGAATTGGCACTGGATCGATCAAACTTCGAGGGAACATCGCCAAACAATTATAATACTCAAGGAAGACGTCGGTTTGGTCGACAATATAGCACATGCAAGCGAGCACTGGAACATTCGAACATTGAATGACAGGGGAAAGGCTGGGGTCACTCGGTCCTTGCACCGCCAATCAGTGATCGACCGTGAAAAATGAAGCACTATAACATCCAAATCTTGGCTTGAGCGAGGTGAGGTGGACAGGATCAGGAGAAGAACGAACTCCTAGTGAAAACACCATTGTAGGTTGGTCAGGAGAGTGAAGCCAAAAATGGCATGGCGGTCGTCCTTACACCTTACAGTCTCATCAGCTGGGAACCACTCTCGGATAGCATTATCGTCTTCAAGCTCAGGACCAGTGTCAAAAAAGTGACAATTCTTCAGTGCTACGCATCAACTAATACAGCAACTCCAGGTAACACAGAGGAGTTTTACAGCCAACTGAGTTCCACCTTCGATCGTGTTCCAAGAGGTGATACTATTATCATCTCAGGAGATATGATCGAACAGGTTGGCGCTAACTACGCTGGACTAGAACACGTCATGGGGAAGCATGGCGACTCTTGGGTCGACGCATCACGACGTTGGATTAAGAGGACCGTAAACGGTGAATTATTTGTGGAGTTTTGTAGTACTCGGCAAATGGTCATCGGAGGGACCCTTTTTCCACACAAGAGTCATCATAAGCCATCTTGGGTTTCCCCTGATGGTGTTACTCAGCACGAGATCAACTATTTGGCTATAAGTCGCTGATGGAACAGGAATTTGATTGACTGAAAATTTGAAATCACCCGCGAATATCAATCAAATTCCTGCTAAGACCCCATATAGGAGCATAGGACAGAAACAACTCTCTTCCACAAGGCGCGATCCTGAGCATCGGCCTTAAGCTGTTTCCAGTTCTTGTTTATTCTTTTGGTCTCCTGTTCAACTGCTCACTTCCATGTGCTGCATGGTAGACCAACCCGATGTCTTCCTTGAGGATTATAATCCAGAGTCTATTGCTCCGGTTTCCTCAAAGTGCGACCGATCAACTGCCACTTCCGCCTTTGAATCTCAATACCTATTTTAGTCTGTCCAGTTGTACTGCAAAGTTCGTCGTTGGAGATCAGTCTGGCCAGAATAGTCCTAAAATGCGTCGGAGGCATTGGTACCCACGAATATGTTTTTTTTTTAATTTTGTCTTACACTGATTGTAGCATTTGATGTAAAAACATAACAAGGCTACGATTGCGCGTAAAGCGCAATCTTACGATACTCTAGATGAAATAGCATTTTTTGTGATACCAAGAAATTTCGTATGGGAAGTGTTAGAAGGGATGACAGCATTGAACTAATTTTTCCCCATCATGCTAAAGCAGCTACAAAAATGTTTTATACAAAATGCTTACTCCAAAAATTGAATGGGACCTGAGAAAAATAGTGAGCTGAAGATGTGCAGTTTGTATGGGAGGTGGTGGAAAGAGGGGATTTTAGTGATTTTTTCAGAAATAACCAGGAATTTTATAAAATTGACATCCCTTAAATTTCAGTCTAGTGCCATTCATACTTTTCAAGAAAATAGATTTTTTGTGAAGTTGTGAAACTGTGTCCTATTGTATGGGAGGGGGTAGAAGCACTGAAGCTAATCAAATAGTTTTTTCTGATCTTAGTGATAATGCTAATTAAAAATTTATTACAAAATATGAGCTCGATAAATGTTATATGTTCTGAGAAAATCGTCTTAGAGCATTTCATGAAAAAGTGTAGTTTGTATGGGAGGGGGTGGAAGGGCAGGGGGTGGAAGGGCAGGGGGTGGAAGGAGAGGGGGGACGCAAATAATTTTTCTATCGTAGACATTAATCATTATGAAAGTAATATATCCCAAAATTCCGACTAATAGCTTTTATACTTTTCGAGTAAATCCATTTATTGTCAAATTGCGAAATTGTGTCATTTTGTATGGGAGGGGGTAGAAAGGGTGAAGCTAATCGTCTATTTTTTTTTGGCATTACTAACAATTTTAAATAAATATTTGGTGCATAATTTCAGCCCGCTAAATTTTATACGCACTGAGTAAATTGGCTTAGAGTATTTCATGACAAGTACAGTTTGTATGGGAGGTGGTAGAAGGAGGGAGAGGACACGCATAATTTTTATACGATAGATTGATATTATCATAAAAAAAACATATTCCAAATTTCAGGCCAATAGCTTTTATACTTTTCGAGCAAATTCGTTAATTGTCAATTTGCGCAATTGTGTCATTTTGTATGGGAGGGGGTAGAAGTGGTGGAGCGGTTTGGCCCGTTCACGAACTTGACCTTACTTTTTTGTAAAAAACGTCGTGTACAAATTTGAACAATCTAACTCAACGCGTTTTCAAGCTAGAGAGCGAACAGACGGACGGACGGACATCCGGTCTTGAGATTTCTGAGTGATAATATTAACTTCTGTATCATTCATTTTTTTCTCCAAGCCTTATTTGTTAGCGTTACAAACCCTAAAGCAAACTCAGATTTCATCTAGAGTATAAAAATGCAACATTGCAGGAAAGCGAAAAAACTAAAAAGTTTTTAGTTTTTCCTACATTTCATCAGAGCTTAACTTTCTAATATTTATATTTTATTTAAAGACCTCCTACAGTGGACAGAAACAGGAATCTTTTGCAAGTCACGATCGTGAGCAGCGGCCGTTAATGCCAAAAGTCGTTACCGTAGAATCCGTCCATATCGAAGGCGTTAAATACGTTCACGGTATCAGTTAGTGTTGAAAGATCATGAGTGATAAGGCAATTATCCAGTGAGTGTTCATTTGCCATTTCTACAGCAAGCAGAACTAGCTGTGGGTATATTCTATTCCTACTATCCCATAGGCGGTAGACCATAATTGAGGCGCTTAGATGCCTAGGGGTATAAGTGCAGAAGATGTAATTTCGAGTAAAACGCTCTTAAAGTTAAGACGCTCAATCGAAACATTCAGCCGTTCAATGGTACATTTTCCGACCGATAGTGTCGCTCTTAGAATTCCCAGACGATCATATCCCTTGGCTACTAACTAAAACTACCATTTATCTAACAAACAGCACATCTAACTCCGTTTTCAAGAATTTGTCACTTATAACCCTTGACATCTAAGCGTCTCAATTGATTTGTAAATCGATTTTTCATGCATCTCCAACTTGTCCCGAGAATGAAAAAGCTGCGCCCGTCTTGTTCACAGTTATTTTTATTTTCTTCAAATTCAGACCAGTCAGAAAGTTCATCTCAATCAATCAATCAATTTCCAGTTATAACCCTCCATATGGCAAAAACAGTTCTCTTCCAAATAGCGGAATCCTGTGGACCATGGACCTTTAATTCTCGTCAAGACTTGTTTATTCCTTTTCTACTTCTACAATGACACTACAGCCCAAATCGGACCTTGGCCTCCTGATATTCAGGTTCTTTAACATTTTTCATTACTTATTGTGGAAGGGTTGTTAGCCCTTCGTACAACCCTCTTTCTACGAATTTTTCATTTTCGCAGATTGAGGTAACCAAGGTAATGTGGTAGAATTATATATTGCATCGACCGGGATTTGAACGCACGTCCTTAGCATTACAATACCAACACGCTACCCACTAGGCTAAACCCTAGCTTGTTTATTCCTCTAGCCTCCTGTTTAACTGCTCTTTTCCAAGTGTTTGACTTCCTTGAAGTATTGTCACAAGTTTTCCCCGGCTAGGAAAACGTACAGGAAACCTCTTGCTACTAGGGTTGTAACGAGTCTGTCCGACCAGCCCGTGGAGTCGGGCCGTGGGTGCCACTCGCTCTTGCTTATAGACTTCATTCAAGGCCATTTTTCCGGACCGAGCCACCAATCTGGAAAGGCTTATATAATAACTTTCGTAGCCTGGCTAGAACACGTCACAAATTTCGTACGCATATAAGAAAATAGTAAACGGGCGAATATGCGATTCAAAAAATTGCCCAATGGCTTCATTGAAGAGGAACCTAGCTAAATTTACGTTAAAATTTTATAAATTTAGATAATAAAATAAACTAAATCCCTAATTATTAAGCCCTAGTACTTTGCTAGGGCTTTAGACGAACCTCTTTGGGACCCTTGATGATCCGCCAGTCTCGTCTCGCTGTAGCGATTTTTTTCCTTGATGTCGATCTCGTACTTCCAGCTCGTTCTCTGAGCCGATCTTCGTCGTCCTCGTATTTCTTTCTTCGACACGATTCCCGCTCACGTACTGTCTTTTCCTTCGATCTCGTTACACAAGCAAATCTTTGCCGTCCTTGTAGCTCTTCTTCGACTTGACTATTCTCACTCACTGCTTCTATCTTTACTTTACTTCAACCACCAACTTGTGGTATTACACGTTAGCAAATAAACCAAATGAATTTTCACTTCGAAGATTTCAATCAGAACGTTCCCCAGGTACATCTGTTCGTACTACCATCGAGATCAAAAGAGGTCGAGAAAACTCCGCTTAGGTTCCAGCTAGCTCGTTTCGGAACACTTAACGGCTTCAGCTGGCCTTGAAACTCGATCATTTAAATCCGGGCTTTCAACTTTCTTTGTCTAGGGAACTTTCTCCGCCCCAAATCGTAGTAACTGCTCATTTACTATGTGTATATTTCAAACATTTGATCGAATGTTCCAACCATTTCGGACTAGGATTTCCTAGCATTACATGAAAGCTTTTCTCGTACTTTATTCCGATTCGTGGAATACTTCCATTCTTCTTTCACGTAGTGCGAATCAATCATGGCCGCTACTGGTGACAGTTCTCAGTTTGTTTGCAAACGTAAAGTGAACAATAAATCCGCGAGTTCGTTTTTTAAAAATCGGTGGTGCTAGTCGTTATTCGTTGTCGCGGATATTTGTGTTGTATTGTGAGTGTTTTGTGGACGAACAATTTAAATTACACAACACAAGAGCCGCATATTTCCTTGTTAAAAGGATGAAAGAAGGATACAAACCGAAAACGGAACATTATAAGTAACGCGGAAGATATAAAACTAAGATGGGCACAATACTTTGAACACCTTCTTAACCTGAGCCCACCACCTACACGAACAGCAGCAGCAGATACAATAGAAGGTATAACTGATGTAACAGCTGATGAAGGATCCGCTTTGAGTCCTCCCACACTCGAAGAAGTAAAAACAGCCCTAAGGAACCACCCAAACAACAAAGCGCCGAGCACTGATCAAATCCCAGCTGAACTTCTGAAAGCCGGCGACACCTGCATAGGGCATCTCCTACATAGATTAGTCACGGACATACGGACGCAGGAAATACTTCCTGAAGATTGGCGCAAGAGCATCATATGTCCAATTTATAAAAAAGGTGACAAACTCTGCTACGAAAACTACCGAGGAATATCTCTGTTGTGTACGTCTTATAAGATCTTGACGAAAATTCTAGAAAAGAGAATTAAGCCCTATGCTGACAAAGTAATTGGTGAATACGAAGGTGGATTTAGAGCTGGACGCTCGACCATGGACCAGATATTCTCAGTTAAATAGGTGCTGGAAAAGTGCTGAGAATATAATATTGATGTGCACCAGATATTTGTTGACTTCAAACATACGACAGTATCGACAGGCGCGTACTGTATAAAATCATGTTGGAGTTTGGAGTCACACCGAAATTGGTCCGACTGACAAGAATGACAATGACTGAGTCTTTGTCACAAGTCAGAGTAGAAAATGATCTGACTTCCAGTTTTAAAACAGACAACGGCCTTAAACAAGGTGACGGCCTCGCACCAATGCTTTTCAACTTAACACTCGAATATGTTGTTCGGAAACTTCCCGTTGACACCAAGGGAACACTATGCTTCAAATCCACACAACTCGTAGCATATGCCGACGACATAGATATCCTTACAAGATCTCTGGAGAGTGCTAAGGAAGTATTTGTAAACCTTGACTCGGTAGCAAGGGAAGTTGGACTACGTATTAATGAAAATAAAACAAAAATTATGACGCAATCTAGGAAAAAGACGCCAATCAGACAAAATATTACGGTAGGAGACTATAACTTAGAAAACGTACACAACTTTATATACCTAGGGGCGAACCTATCGAAGGATCGAAGCGAACCCATAGAAATTAAAAGAAGCATAATTATGGCAAACAAGACGTATTATTCGGTACTTCCAATAATTAAAAACAAAAACGTACACAGGAAAATAAAACTTAAGTTATATAAAACGATATACGACCTGTGCTATGCTATGGCAGCGAAACGTGGACATTAACTCAGGCGTCCGAAAAACGACTTAACGCCTTTGAAAGAAAGGTCCTCAGAAGAATCCTCGGACCTGTGAGGGAAGATTCGATCTGGAGAATACGATATAATAGAGAATTGTATGCCATCTTCGACAATCCAGAAGTGTCAACCTTCATAAAATTTAAAAAGTTACAATGGGGTGGTCATGTGGAGCGGATGGATGACGGAAGAGTTACCAAAGGCACACTAAAAGGGAAAGTCAACGTACAAAGACCAGTCGGAAAACCACGAAAGCGCTGGGAGGATTCGATTGACGCAGACAGCAAATCACTGCTAAGATTTTCAAACTGGAGGACGCGGTCACTGAACCAAGATGGATGGAGGCAAAGCATTCATGAGGCCAAACCCCGATTTGGGCTGTAGCACCATCGTAATTGAGTGTTTTGCGGCTGGGTAAGTAAGATTCGGTCCTTAGCTTGTTCGATGTAAGTATGGTAAAATTTCTCCTGTGCGGACCACCCGCGGTTTGTGTCCGGTGCCGGCTTTGTATTGGAAGCCAAGTCATGTGGATCGATTTAATTTAGCCAGTCGATTCCTTGCTTTGGCGTCACGATACGTAGCTACGATCCATCGAAGGTATCTGTCGTAGGAAGTTTTCGTGCGTAGCTCGATCTTACCATTTCTTATATCGTTTATAATCAATTTTAAAGTATTAAGAGTAAAATTGCTGTAACGAGATAAGGACTCGGTACAAAAATTTTACTCGACGTTACGTCGTTGCTCCTAGCCAGACTATTGGGCGAAAAGTATGTAGGTGTAGCCCTAGCCCGGAACGTGGAAGGTTGTCCCAAACGTAGTCGCGGTAACTCTTTGAAATTTCAGAATTTAAATAGAAAACCATCCTATAATTACATTTAATGAAACTATAGCAAAAGATACTTATATTTTGTCTCCGCCAAAAAATAACGTCTCATTCATCTGATCTGCTTTTACGATGACTTCTTAAACTGTTACAAACGAAGAAAACCTATGAAGATAAGGCGACATGAAAATAAGAATGGGGACTGGTCTTTGCCACATCTGACGACATTTTGACATCATAAACTGATAAAAGACAGAGCGAGAAATTCGTGAAGTCCGTTATTATTATTATTATTTGCGGAACACGTGAGAGCACTGCGTTCTTCCCGGCCTATTGTGCGTTTATTGCCCCTTTACCCTACCATAACTCGATAGCTTTAGCTAATCTAAGTATCTCCATGGGATCCAAATTAGCTAGTTCTTCGGTAATAAGGAAACCTTTTCCTAGAAGATTGTGTCTTTTCCTTGCTACTGCTTCACAGTGATATAGAATGTGATCTGTCGTTTCTGAGTCTTCGAGAGCGAGTTGGCAGATATCGGTTTCAGCTAAACTCATATTTTTGAGGTGGTGGTTTACTCCCCTTCATTAGGCCGATTAGTGTACTAATATCACTCTTGCTGAATCTTAAAATATCCTCCACTGTGATTTTTTGTGGTAGGTTTTTTTTGAGATTGATAAACTTGGAAACTCATTCTTAAATAATCATTTCGAAACAATCTTTTTCCTCTAATTTAATCCACAAAAAATAACAGAAATATTCACAAATTGTTCAGTAGACTAATCATGCGACATTTTATTTATTTATTTTTTTTTTCCAATTTCCCAACACTTTATGATAATTTCGTGCAGCACTAACATACAAAAAAATACCATGTCAAGTAGTGTTGCTATGATATATACATACGTATCAC
Organism: Chorisops tibialis; assembly: GCA_963669355.1. Lineage (NCBI taxonomy): Eukaryota > Metazoa > Arthropoda > Insecta > Diptera > Stratiomyidae > Chorisops > Chorisops tibialis. Next base: position 212,656,855 of record OY770263.1, on the reverse strand, counting down.
GATATACGCTATGGCGGGAAAATATGAATTTGAAATATTCATGACTATAATACCTTCGTGAATACTATGAATGCAGGAAAACATGAAAGCTTCCCATTCGATAAAAACTGTATCAAATGACAAAATTCAACGCATACAGAAATCTATAGTAAACCCATAGCAAAAAAAAAACTTAAACCATAGTATGCAAGAGTATAATTTTCGTTTTCCAATACTTTGAAAGCAGAATAATAAATGTTCGTATGTCCTTCATAGACTTACGGTATGAAAGCGAAGGTGTATTAGATGAATGTCGTTGAATTATAAATTAAGGCTAGGTCTTAAGGGAGTTTCACTTAAATAGCGAACTGAACTACTTTTAAGTAAATTTCATTTCTCAAAGGAAGCAGGTGAAGTGAAAATATAGTTTCCGTTTACATGTCACTAATGGATTTGTTTATAATAAAGCTGAGTAAATGCACCAGTTGGCTTGATCCTTATTGTGATAATAAATTCTAATAATACAAAAGAAGATAGATGCAAAAAAGGCCTGTCCCTCAAGCTTTCTATCGGCAAAGGTGAAAGGATGAATCAAAAATAAAAATAAACAGGAAAAGAAGCTTTTCCGGTCCCCTATATTATATAATACAATAGCATTACAGCCCATATTGGCCCTTGACCCTCATGACCTTCAGATTTCTTAACATTTTGATTACTTAATGCATTTAGGTTTAGGTTGCAGGATGGTGGTTTTGCAGAACGACAATACACTGGGACCATTTAGTTGGGCCCATTGTACTCCCCTATTTATTATGAGATGGATTTTACTCCTTTTGTACTAGCCACTTGGTTCGATTTGCGAACTGAATTAGGATCGAATGCTTGACGTCTCTGATGTCATCTAGTTCTGAGAAGATTTTAAAGCCAAAACAAAGAAGACGACTGTTTGAGATTTGCGGACAGTGACAAAGATAGTGTTCGATAGATTCTTCGTTTTTCTCACAACCTCAGCAAAAGCTGTCGCTCAAAGTCACCAGCCTGGCCCTGATGGCATTCCTACATTACCATTAAAATGTGCTACTCTTTTCTGGCTAAGCCCTTTGCAATCTTTTTCATCTATCTTAACCTTCTGGGTGCTTTCTACGACTTTGGAAAGTCGCGAATGTTCAGCCAATTCCCAAGAAAGGAAGCAAAGTGAACCCCGCTAACTACCACCCGATAGCCATCAATTCAGTACTCTCGAAAGTGATGGAAACTGCTGTCAATCGCAAAATCATTCACTATCTCGAGTGTAAACAGCTTACCCACAATAGGCAATACAGTTTCCGTTCTGGAAAGTCGACGGGATATCTATTGGTCTATCTAATGGAACGTTGGAGCTCTTACTTGCATAAATACGGCAAAGGTCAAGTTTTTGCTCTTGACATTGCAAAAGCTATTGACAGAGTTTGACATGAATGTCTCCTTGTGAAGCTACCCTCATTCCATGGATTGAGAATTTTCTGTACGAACGCACTTTACGAGTCGTATTAGATGGCGTTACTTCTTTCTCTTGCCCAACTAATTCTGGTGTCCCTCAGGGCTTTGTCTTATCGCCTACTCTATTCTTAGTATTCTTTAACGACCATTTGTCTTCTACTCATAGTTCAGCAGATTACAGTACTTTAGATAACACCGCTGAATTTAACTCTGCTGCGGATTCTCACAAGCAATATATTGCTTCCAAACGCAGGAAGTTATTCGGTTCACTGGACTCCGACTTCGATCCTGGAATGGGGCAGGCAATAAAGTAGAGAGTTCTACTAAATCACAGGACTGACATCTTTCCCTCAAGCGTGATTTTCCAGCGTCGTTGTCTAATTTAGCCTTTAATGGCGTACCAATTAGCTCTTTAGATGAATTTATCGTATTAGGCGTAAAGTTAGATAACCATCTTGATTGGAGCAAACATATCTTCGATGTTGCACTGGATACCCCCAAACGCCTAGGTATTCCTCGCAAATGCAAAAAATATTTTACGCCTCACGACTTAGCTATAATCTACAAGGCATACAGTCGACCTCGTTTAGAGTACAATTCGCATTTATGGGCTGGGGCACCCAAAACACACCTTGCGCTGCTCGATAGAATCCAAAAACACGCGTTCTGACTAATAGGAGATGATACCATTACGATTTCTGTTGAGTCTCTCGAGCATCGTAGTAACGTTGGAGCACTCAGCATTTACTATCGCTACTTTCATGGTAAATGTAGTACGGAACTTAGATCACTTATTCTTCTACTTTACAGTTTTCTCCGACATACTTATCAAGCTAAACGCGCGCACGAGTTTACCGACAACCGTATTTCTGATCGTACAGTGAGATATAGACTGTCATTTATCTTCCGAATGTCCAGACTTTGGAACGCATTGCCTGTCATCATATTTCCAAGCAAGTATAACCTTCAGCGCTTCAAATATAATGTCCATCGCCAATTCCGTCTCTCTCTCCAAAATTCCCATAACACTACCAAATTTCATCCTCTTCCTATACCGACATAACTGTGCAATGCATTAGAGGGTGACTTCTAGTTTATAGTTGATGCCTTAAAAAAAAATAGTTTGTTTGAAGCTAGTCTTAAGTACTGTTGGTGCTACATCGACTGACTTCCTAGTGGAGTTGTTGTTTGCAGATTCTTGCCGTGCAAGCGTGTCTGTTGAATCGTTTCCTAACAGGTCGCTATGACCCAGTATCCAAATTAAAAATACTTCGTTATATGGACACTAGTTTCGACGTGGTCCTGAAGGATTGGAGTGCCAGAAGAGCAGCCCTACTGTCCGAGAAAATGTAACAATTCTTGAGACTGTTCTGCATATCTAAAATAATTGTTGTGCACTCTTTAATAACTAATACTTCGGATTGGAACACAGTCGCGTGTTCTATAAGATGAAAGGAAGTGTGGATGTCGAGGTCGTGGGAGTAAAGCACCTGTCCTCTAGTTAGTTTTAGATCCGTCCGTATAGAGATGAGGGCCTGTACAGGTGTTGAGTATCGTATTTGTTGCCCATTTGTTTCATTCAGGAAACTTAATATGAAACTTTCGTTTCTCAACCTGTGGTTCGAGTCTAATGTTTAACATTTTGCCACGACCGATTTGTGGTAATGACCACAAATTAGAGGTTTTTAATCTTTGGTGGTTGGATGGGTATAGACAGGGTAGGCATCTGATCGGCGTCATTAGGCGACGCCCAGTGTTGTAACTGTCATATACACATCAATTGTGCTCATCATACCTCCTCGTGGTAGCCACCGGATCCTGGTCTTGTCCATCCGGACTTGACTTGCTGAACTGATGGGCGCGAGTGCTAATGAAACAGAAAAATTCTAGCACTATAATAATATGGCCCTCCAAGTTGGGGGTTGGGCGATGTGTTAACAATTCATCCTCAGAAAAAACACACCCGTTTCGAAACCTGAAGCAACGCCTCGGACTGGATTGATTCAACGGCAACGACCACGCAAACGAAAAATGGACTATTCCTTCGGATCTTGGAACGTGCGATCCCTATACAGAGCAGGAGCAGTGAGAGAGCTTCTGGAACAGGCAGTCAAATACAATATAAACATAATTGCACTCCAAGAAACTAAATTATTAGGTAACGAGATTAATGACTTAAGATCGCACACAATTTTCAAAAGTGGGAAATCATCGGGAAGCCGGGAATTTGGAGTTGCGTTTATCGTCGACAAGAAGTTTAAACACCAAGTTACCAACTTCAAATCCGTCAATGAACGATTGTGTGCAATCCGCATCAAAACAAGTTTTTTTAATGTTTGGCTTATTAATGTCCACGCCCCAACGGAAGACAAAGACGACGAAGTTAAAGACGGTTTCTACAGCACCTTAGAATCAACATTCGACTCCCTTCCGTCGAATGATATTAAAATAGTATTAGGTGACTTTAACGCGAAAGTGGGCAAAGAAGAAGCATACATAGGGACAATTGGAAGGCATAGTCTCCATGATATTAGTAACGACAACGGCCAGAGGCTGACTGATTTCGCCAGCAGCAAAAACCTTATTGTAAGCTCGACATGCTTCCCGCATCGTGACATTCATAAGAGAACGTGGGCTTCACCCGACGGAAGAACATTCAATCAAATAGACCATGTTCTAATAGAGAAAAGGACGGCCTCCTGCATTCTCGACGTGCGTACATGTCGAGGGGCTAATTGCGACACAGACCACTATTTGGTAAAGACCAAGTTTCGATGTCGAATCGCAAACCGAGGACACTCAAAAATACAACCGGTTCCTAAATTCGACATAGGGAAACTCAAAAACGAGAAAATAGTTGCGAAATATGCGTTAGCCTTGGAGAGGCACTTCACGACAATGCTGAATACCACTGTCAGCATGCCAATAGAAGAAATGTGGCAAAAAATCAAAGATGGCATTACATCTGTCGCAGAGGAGGTGATAGGACAACAACCCGGGCGCAAAAGAAATGATTGGTTCGACAAAGAATGCCAAGATGCCTTAGAATGAAAAAATGAAGCTTACAAAATATTAACGGAACGGCCGACACGAGCCAAACAAGACAAGTACAAGGATCTTAGACGATTTGCAAACAAAATATGCAGACAAAAAAACGGAAGTACAATAATGACGAAATTAAAAACATGGACGAACAATTTAAATTACACAACACAAGAGCCGCGTATTCCCTTGTCAAAAGGATGAACGAAGGTTACAAACCGAAAACGACCCTATGCAAGGATGCGGAAGGGAACATTATAAGTAACGCGGAAGATATGAAACTAAGATGGGCACAATATTTTGAACACCTTCTTAACCCGAGTCCATCACCTACACGAACAGCAGCAGCAGATACAATAGCAGGTATAACTGATGTAACAGCTGATGAAGGATCCGCTTTGAGTCCTCCCACACTCGAAGAAGTAAAAACAGCCCTAAGGAACCACCCAAACAACAAAGCGCCGGGCACTGATCAAATCCCAGCTGAACTTCTGACAGCGGGCGACACCTGCATAGCGCATCTCCTACATAGATTAGTCACGGACATATGGACGCAGGAAATACTTCCTGAAGATTGCCGCAAGAGCATCATATGTCCAATTTATAAAAAAGGTGACAAACTCTGCTGCGAAAACTACCGAGGAATATCTCTGTTGTGTACGTCTTATAAGATTTTGACGAAAATTCTAGAAAAGAGAATTAAGCCCTATGCTGATAAAGTAATTGGTGAATACCAAGGCAGATTTAGAGCTGGACGCTCAACCACGGACCAGATATTCTCAGTTAAACAGGTGCTGGAAAAGTGCTGGGAATATAATATTGATGTGCACCAGATATTTGTTAACTTCAAACAAGCATACGACAGTATCGACAGGCGCGTACTGTATAAAATCATGTTGGAGTTTGGAGTCCCACCGAAACTGGTTCGACTGACAAGAATGACAATGACTGAGTCTTTGTCACAAGTCAGAGTAAAAAACGATCTGACTTCCAGTTTTAAAACAGACAACGGCCTTAAACAAGGTGACGGCCTCGCACCAATGCTTTTCAACTTAACACTCGAATATGTTGTTCGGAAACTTCCCGTTGACACCAAGGGAACACTATGCTTCAAATCCACACAACTCGTAGCATATGCCGACGACATAGATATCCTTGCAAGATCTCTGGAGAGTGCTAAGGAAGTATTTGTAAACCTTGACTCGGTAGCAAGGGAAGTTGGACTACGCATTAATGAAAACAAAACAAAAATTATGACGCAAACTAGGAAAAAGACGCCAATCAGACAAAATATTACAGTAGGAGACTATAACCTAGAAAACGTAGACAACTTCATATATCTAGGGGCAAATCTATCGAAGGATGGAAGCGAACCCATCGAAATTAAAAGAAGGATAATGATGGCAAACAAGACTTATTATTCGGTACTTCCAATAATCAAAAACAAGAACGTGCATATGAAAACAAAACTTAAGCTATACAAAACAATCATAAGACCTGTGCTATGCTATGGCAGCGAAACGTGGACATTAACTCAGGCGTCCGAAAAACGACTTAACGCATTTGAAAGGAAGGTCCTCAGAAGAATCCTCGGACCTGTGAGGGAAGACTCGATCTGGAGAATACGATACAATAGAGAATTGTATGCCATCTTCGACAATCCAGAAGTGTCAACCCTCATAAAATTTAAAAAATTACAATGGGCTGGTCATGTGGAGCGGATGGATGACGGAAGAATTCCCAAACGCACACTAAAAGGGAAAGTCAACGGACAAAGACCGGTCGGAAAACCACGAAAGCGCTGGGAGGATTCAATTGACGCAGACAGCAAATCACTGCTAAGATTTTCAAACTGGAGGACGCGGTCACTGAACCGAGATGGATGGAGGCAAAGCATTCAGGAGGCCAAAGTCCGATTTGGGCTGTAGCGCCATCGTAAGTAAGTAAGTAATCTAATGGCAGCTAGGACTGCTGTTTGTTTTATAAATAGATCAAGTGGATGTAGTGAGATAATTATAACCAGTTGGTGTGGTCCTAAGAGCACCTGTCATACACAGACATTCCATCCGTTGGATTAGCTGTGATGATGCTAGGTTGGTTGGTGGTTTAGTACCACCGCTGCCCAACACAGCAGCGTGCTATAGCAAATAATTGGTCTAACAACACCGGTATACATCCAGATGAGGTGTGGCTTAATGCCCCTTCTCAAGCTTTTTTGCTCGTTCTTGAATGTTGGCCTTCCAGGATAATTTACTATCAAGAATAAGATCTAAATATTGAATTTGGTTTGAGGGAACTATAGTAATACTCCCAATGTTTGGTGAATTGAAAACGTATGGTCTGGAGGAGAGGACCAGATCTTTTTTGAGGGTTGATGAAAAGTCCTTTACCGAACTGTCTAACAGTTGTTAAGCGGACTGCATAAGGTCACCTATAACTTTTTTAAGCTTACCAGTTAGCATGATGACAAGATGGTTTGCACATCTTATTGTGTGGTAGCGGTTCCGATTTAAAATGGAAAAGGGTTCGTTCATGGCTGGTACCCACAAGAGAGGCGATCTAATGCCGCCCTAAGAAGTTCCTTCGTAGACAGAGTCTTTTTTCGTTTCTTCACCATGCAAAGATTTTTCGTGAGCGTAGAAGCTTAGCCATCCGTGCAGTCAGGATAAGTTACACACTATGGCTGCGCAAGGTCTCAAGTATGGCATTAATGTTGACGTAGTTAAAAGCGCCATCCACGTCTAGAAAGACACTGAGTGCGACTTCTTTCTGATGGAAAGGTTCCTTTACGGTGGCTACCAGTATCAGTGGACTTACCTTTTACATGGGTGTGTTGATTTGATCGAAGGGTTCAGATTTACAAGTAGGTAGCTATCCATCAGTCTTTTCAGGCCATTAAGAAGGAATAAAGTTAAGATTATGGGTCGAAAAGCCCTTGGGATGTTATGGAGGATGCATGCTTTGTATATGTCAACCAGGTGCTGAATTATTCTGGATCATTACGGGATAGACTTCGTCCAGTCCTGGTGACTTGTAAGATTTGAAGGAACTGAACGTAATTCCAATGTTTTTTGGCGTCACAACTGTATCTACTAGCTCTGAGTTAGCTAAAATACGATCGACATATGAACTTTGTGGCGGGGGCTCAAAGCATCCGGAGAAATGCCTTTGCATTAAAAGTTCAAGTGACTCGCCGGTAGACTCCGTTCATGAACCATCGCCTTTATCCTATAATTTAGGTATGTATGGGTCTTTGGATAGGGTCCTCTTTATCCTAGCAGTATCGTTGACGTTATCGATTTCTTCACAGAATCTCTTCCATGAATTTTCTTTGACGGCTCTTAGCTGTTTTTCGAACAATGTAAGTGCTGCTTGGTGTTTGTCCCAGTCTGTGTCACGTTTGCCGGAATTATCTGTGTAAAACAGTTTCCTAGCCCGTTTTTTTCAGAATATCAAGATCGTTATTCCACCAAGCAGCGTTTTTGGCGGACTTCTGAGGGCAGGAACTCTTGTGGGAGGTTGTTAGTATATTTATTAGCTCACCAACTCTTCTATCTAAGGATTCTAGTTTTTTTATAAGCTGTGATACTATTGCTAGTAGTTCACGGTTTACTAACTTCAGATATTTATCCCAATCCGTTCTTGCTGGATTGCCGTAAAAAAATTGTTAACCCGTCTCTCAACTTCCCATTTACGAATTTTTCATTTTCGTAGATTGATGTGACCAATATATTATCCAAGCTGGCAGTGTCCTGGACATTATACCTTATTATCTTAACAGGAAATCGATTGATTGACATTAAATAATATTTCACTTGAGGTAAATTTTGCAGCAGATATAATTTGTACTATTCGTGTTAGAATGAACTGAATAACGAAATAAATGTGAAATTCATTGCAGTCTTATGAGGAGTACAAATCGAAAATCACCATTTTTTTTCAAAATTTGAGCCTTTATTGTCCAAAAATGGTTAAACATTTATTATTCAAAGAAATGCCCATCGCTAGCCATAACCTTTTTCCTATCTTTCTGGCAGCATACAAATTCCGGGTCGAAAAGACTGCTTTTCTTTTGAGAAGATCCACGAATCGTCCCAATTTTTGGCTTCTTCGTAAGACTGAAAGTGCTGCTCAGCCAGGCCATGCGTCATCGATCGAAATAGAAGGTAATCAGAAGGGGCAAATCCGAAGGATACGCCGGGTGAAGTAGGACGTCCCATTTCAGTATTTGCTTGTAGATTTTCACAACCGTGCGCTGTCGAGCAGCAAAATAACCTTGCCGAATATCTTTTGGTACTGTGGCCATTTCTCCTGCAATGCTCGGCTGAAACGCATCAACTGTCATCGATAGTGATTTCCCATGATGAATTCACTCGGTTTCAACAGCTCATTAAATACCACAAAAATGTTCTCAATCGATTTCAAAATCACTACCCTTGAAGCGTTGAAACCACTCACGAAACGTTCTTTCACTTATAACACCCTCACTATATGTTTCAACAATCATTCGAGGCACCTCACCCGCAGATTTTTTGAATTGAAGGCAAAAGGCAAAATTTCCCGCAAATTACGCTTATTTGGCTCAAACTTATTCATATTCACACACAAAAAGTATATGACGCCGATAAAATTTCACTAAATTTACTACGTGACGTTTCTGATCCGCCATTGTTTATCAGCATTTACTGCTGGTGCCATCTATTGGGAAACAGCCGGTTACTCTCTATAATTGATTGGTGGCAATTTATGCAAGACCAAAAAGCTGACTGCTGTGTAAAGAAAATAGAATAATTGGAATATGGCAGCACTCCGGGCTCTAACCAAATTTTTCGGACATTATTATCACATCATTTGTCGAAGATATAATATTCGTCAGGTCTTTGATATTTTGTAGTCCTTTGATGTACCAAATCAGTTGAAATCAGCCACGTTTCAATTATTTTTCCTTAAAACATTATGAAGTAGAATCGATTAATACAATATATAGTCATATGTGCTGCAGATTTTGTCATATGGCGTGATTCAATCTGTGCTTGCACAAAAAAGTCGCCTTTTTTCCCAGGAACTGCGTTAGAGAAAATCAAAAATTCATACATGACTCGAAGTAGAAAAGTTCTGTCATCGAGCTAAAATTGTATATTCAGTTGCAACGGTAGCATCCTGCAACCATATAAAATTCAAACAAGAACATCGCCAAAAGGCAAACGTAGTCTACATGTGTCCTGCATTTTCATACAGAGTGCTGGTCGAAAAATTCAATTGGACCGTACAGGATCAAGCAATTTAAGTCTCGCTGGTGAAAAAGCAGCAGCAGCACATGCTGTATCCATGTTCGCGCAAAACATACCCACAGTCAGATGTTTCTCACCATAGACGCCCCTTCAATACCCGACTATCTCAGACGAAAAAAGGATTTGTTTCATATAGACAACGTTTAAGCATCAAGTCAAACAACAGGTGGCTGCCTATTTACCAAACGAAAAGTCTCGAGTCAGTTCTTGGTTAGGTAATCCTGCTTCGCAAAAAAACAATACAGCATCATGTTGCCAAACCCAAAGCAGAAAAGGTCGAAGACGGAATCAAGCTATAACGCCATCGAACACTCATTTCGTATCGATTTGGGATCAGACTCGACATTTTTCATCTCCGTTGCCACTCATTCCTGTAAAACAGCCCTAACCATTAGCCTTCTTGCCGTCTGGCTATCCTTTTACTGTTTCGAACCTTTTCTCAAACACATAAATTGCAGGAAAATTGCTTACGGAGGGTTTATAGCGTTGATTTTTCACAGAAAAACACAACAGAAAACAACTCTCCCTGGAATATCGCGAGAGTACCTACCGTCCAGACTGAACTCCGGATCGTGAATATCTTTCGCTAAAGGACGTCTGTCTTTGAAAGAAGATTGCTCAGTGCTATACGTATCTATAGGTATACGAAATTGTATCCAGCAATATTGGGTGGGTCACTTTAGCCACTTTAGTGTTTACCATGGATAAATTACTTAATGACATTGAGATTTTGTGGTCGAGATCGATATCTGCATGCTAATGAATCTTTTTGTCTACTTTAATTGATATCTAGGTCATTTAAATTTATTATTGTTTGCGTGTTTGATTGCAAAATTGAAGTGAAACCGTCATCAACTAAGACGACAGGAAGTTTTTAGTTTTGATGGTTTTCTTAAAATGGAAAATTTAAATTGGCTTCGTTAAATTGCGCGGGTATTTTAAGAAAATAAATGCGTAATTAGTTTGATTAATATGACGCCAAAGTTTTTAATTCAATTTTTCAAGTCTTCAGACTATTTGAATTTTACAATTTTGTGTGAGGTCTATTTCGACACCTTGGATAAATTGATAAATTTTGAGGAGTGTCAGATGGAAGGGGCAGCCGGGGGTATGGAAAGAGTCAAAAACTACACTTGCTAATATCTCCACTACGAATGCATATAAATTGCTGAAAATCAGCATAGCTATAGAAAGGGTTGTGGGATAAACTCTAAAAATAAATTATAATTTTTTATCCACTGGCGTTCGAAAAGAGGAGGCTAAAAACAAATTGTCGACCGATTTTTTTTTTTACCATAAAAAATTCGTATTTTGGAAATTACAGATCCACAAGAATCGGTTCAGAAAATGGTCAATTATTGTAAGGGGGAGGGCCAGAGGGGGTGTAAAAAAACACTTAAAAATGAACATCTCGACTATCTCTTAAGCATTGTAATTGAAACTTGAAACATATGTTAAGCTTTCGCTAGTATAGCTTAATACGAGAAAAATGTAACATTGGGACATAATAGTAGAGGGTGAAATGGGGAGCATTTCAAAAATGGCGCACTTACCAAAATTACAAACCGTTATCTCTCAAAACTGAGTACAGGTATCAAACCGAAAATTTGTCGAATTGTAGAACTATACAGCCTTTAATTTTGGTAAATTTTAAGTTGGGGTGGGAGGTACTAAACAAAAATGTCGAAAGTTTTGAGTGATTTTTTAGGGGTCCGGTGAAAGATACAAAGTTTAAATTTTGCATGTGGATACATCTATTTGATATACAAAGAAAAAAATAATATTTTGTTCCACAATTATTATGCACCGACCAGCGTAGTCTAACTTTTAAAAGGCGTTACATGTGCAATGAAAAAACCACACAACTTGACAATTTTTGAACAAAATTTTGAGGTATAATATAAATTTTAAAATTTGCGAAATGAACTTAAAATAAATTCCTAAATGTACGAAATATTAACTGGTCGATTATCTTCAAAACTTCTACCCACTTCCATAAAAAAAATATTTTTTCGACCATTTTTAAGAAATCAATTATCACCTAACTATTAAAAGCTATCAATTTGAAATTTTGCACAAAAACTTTTAAAAATAGTTGAAACGAAATTGCGTCAAAAGTTTTGAGATCTCACTTGCCCTTCTACTCCCTTCCATACAAAAGTATGATTTCGACCAATTTCCATAAATCAACTAGTAACCAACAAATTAAAAGCTACGAACTTTTAATTTTGTACGAGCACCTTTCAAGAGAAATCAAATAAAACTACATCACAAATTTTACGATTCTTACTTACCCCCTCCCGTACAAATGTTTGGTTTCGTGAATGTAAAATACACCGAATTTTATGAAAATTCTTTGCAACTTCTTCTATGAAACTGGCATTCTATACTGAGAATATTGGACGTTATTCAAGCAATAAATTAAAAAAAAATATTAACATCCACCCACCCTTACCCAAACTTGCATAAATAAACGAATCAAATATTTATTCTATGTATACGCAATTAAGTGTTAAATTGACAGCATCCCTGCCCAGAAACCCCGTTTCACTTAATCTTCTCTTACCACTCTAACCTGCATATTAACTTTCCACGCATCTTCAACTTGTCCCAAGAATAATACAGTTGCGCCCGACTTGTTGGCAGTTAATTTTTACATCATGCTATCAAAATATGTTATACAGAATTTAAGCTTTAACAATTTAAATTAACTTGATTGTGTGCTAAATGGATTATACGAAAATACAAAAATTATAAATTAAAAACAATCTCGGAAGATTCTTAATTATTGTATGCCAGGAAGTTGATACTGGATTAAGAGAAGATACAAGTTTCCTGGAAGCCCCCAAACATTTCGTATTACGTGCATTGTTTGGAAGCGTATTCCATATTCCTACTATATGTGCGAAAAATGAAGAAAACTAGAACTACTAATTTTAAGTAGCCTGATATAGGAAACACTAGTATCACGTTTTTATAAGGTGTGATGTGTTGAGAACTCCGTAAGCCGAAAACATATCTCACACAATCATTGAAAGCGATGATTAGCTTTTTGTCGCATATTGTATTCTGCTTAGTGTAGATGACGTTTCCATCTGTGAAAACATAGCAGGACTACGACTGGGCGTAAAGCCCAAACGTGCGATACTCTACATGAAAGAGAATTTTTTTATTTTAAGAAATTTTCTAGGGGAAGTGGTAGAGGGGGTGACGACATTGAAATAATTTTTTCACATCACGCTAAGGTTGCTATCAAAATATCTTATGCAAAATTTAGGATTTAAAAATTTAATAGGTACTGAGAAAATTAGTGTATTGGATTTAGTGAAATTGTGAAGTTTGTATGGAAGGTGGTAGAAGAAGTGTGAATTTATTAATGACGTTTATAAAAATGACTGTAAACATCATTTAATTAACATATTTTAAATTGCAGGTCAGTAGCATTCATACGTTCCTGGAAAATTGACTTTTTGTAAAGTTGTTGAATTGTGTCAAATTGTATGGATGTGGAGAGTTGGTGGAAATTCCACTGATAAAAATGCACTCCGCACATTTGTAATTTTGAAAAATCAAGTTAACCGATTTTTAATAAAAAAATAAATCTATTATGAATTATCAGTTGATATTAATTTGTCAAACTATAAGGACTAAAAATTAAATTGTTTGATTAAAATAAAACTAATAAAGATAATTGTTAATCTATATAAATATAATTGTAGTGTCTGTCTGTGATTTGTTTATAAATGGCTATGAATAAGTTTTTTGCCTCATTTTAGCAATAACTAAGCAGAATTTAACGTTTTTAAAAAATTTCTCTGTCTGTCTGTCTGTCTTTCCGGTTTTCACGCAAAAACGGCTAAGCCGATTGTAATGAAACTTTCACAGATTATTAGGGCTACCTTGGGAAGTAATCTGTCTTAGGTTTTATTTTACTTCCCTCACTCCTTCTACCCCCTCCCATACAAAGTGACTCATTTTCAAAAACTTATAATAATCAAATTTTCATGGAAACTATGGAAGCTTTTAATTTGAAATTTCAAATATATTATTTCTATTATAAATGCAATCTTTAAGTATATAAATAATGAATCCCCCCACTCCTTCCACCACTTCCCATACAAACTAAACTTTTTCATGAAATACTATACTTCAATTTTCTCAGTACGCATAACTTTGATCGAGCTAAAATTTTGTATTAAATCTTTAATTAGCATAATCATTATTGTCGCGAAAAATTAACCGATTAGCTTTACTCCTTCTACCCCCTCCCATACAATGTGGCACAATTCCACGACTTTGCAAAAACTCAATTTTCTTGAAAAGTGTGAATCTAACTGATCTAAAATTTAAAACATATCAATTCCATGGTGATTATAGTTATTTCTAGAAAAATTACCAAAACCCCCCCCTCCTTCCACCACCTCCCATACAAACTGCAATTTTTCATGAAATACTCTAAGCCAATTTTCTCAGTACGTATAACTTTGATCGAGCTAAAATTTTCTGATGAATCCATAATTAGTATTATTAATATTATCGGGAAGAATTAACCGATTAGCTCCACTCCTTCTACCCCCTCCCTTACAATATGACACAATTTCACGACTTTGCAAAAACTCGATTTTCTTGAAAAGTGTAAATCTAACTGATCTGAAATTTAAAAGATATCAATTGCATGGTGATGATAGTTGTATCTAGAGAAATTATCAAAAACCCCGCACTCCTTCTACCACCTCCCATACAAATTTCACAATTTCACTAAATCCAATGCACAAAGTTTCTCAAGTTACCTATTCAGTTTTTCAAGCTTAAATTTGGTGCAAAATATTTTTATAGCTACTCTAGCATGGAGTGAAAAAAATTAATTTAGTACTGTCATCCCTTCTATCACTCCCCACACAAAAATTCTGAAGATTACAAAAATTTCGATTTCATCGGTAGTATCATATAATGGGGTTTTACGCACAATCGAAGTCCTGTTATGTTTTTAAGCTCAATGTCATTTTATTTGGGCTTTTTTCAATTAACACAAGCTACAAATATTCACATGTCCTTAACACGTATACATATGATCTCGAATCACGGATTTGATTTGATCACGAGCCTCTCCCATTCAAATGCGAGTATCTTGCTTTCATCCTTAATAATTTATGGTTGTGACTCCAACAAAATACAAAACATTGTGTTCAAAGAGCCATTAAAGTAAGCGTATTAAATATCCCATATAATGTATTACTAACTACATTCTCAAAAATTTGCTTATTAATGCGATTTTTACGCGGACGAAGTCGCGGGCGTTTGCTAGTAAATAATAAAATATTCTAACAACAAATCGAATCATAATTGATAAAATATATCAACCACATGGAAGCGGGTAGAAGGAGTGAAGCTAACCGCCTAATTTTTTTTGGTCTTACTAATAATTCTAAATAATTATTTAGTGCATAATTTCAACGAAAAGCCCAATCATGCGATACTCTAGGTGAAAGAGATTTTTTTTTTATTTTAAGAAATTTTATATGGTTAGTGGTAGAAGGGGTAACAGCATTGAACGTTAAGCTTCAAAAATTAAATAGTTACTTATAAAATATTTAGTGTATTGGATAATGAAATTGTGCAGTTGGTATGGGAGGTGGTAGAAGGATTATAGAGTTCTTAACGGCTTTTTCAGAAATAACTATAATATACAAATCATTCAATTGACATGTTTCAAATTTTATATTTTTCAAGAAAATTGATTTTTCGCAAAGTTGTGAAATTGTGTCATATTGTGTGGGAGGGGGTAGAAGGAGTGGAGATAATCGTCTGATTTTGTTGGATCTTACTAATAATTCTAAATAAATATTTCCTGCATAATATCAGCTCGATTAATTTTATAAGTACTAAGTAAATTGGTTTAGAGTATTTCATGAAAAAGTGCAGTTTGTATGGGAGGAAGGAAAGGAATAAGAGGATTTAAATAATTTTTGTATAGTAGACTAAAGCCATCACAAAAATTATGACCTATCGTGCTGAAATTTTTCATATGTCATTTTTAGCAAAAAAGTTAAGCTCGTGAACGGGCCACATCCACCTTCTAATCCTTACATCCAAATTTCACGAAATTTCAAAATTTAAGGAAATTGATTTTTCTCCGAAACCTTTTCAGCTATTGACTTGAAAACTAGGTCATAGTATAATGATACAAATATCAGTAACGTCAAAAAATATTGATCCGATACCCTTACCCCTTATTGATCCCCCCTCCCATACAAATGCACAATTTCCAAAAATGCATTTATTCGGGTTGCATTGCAACTAGCAAAGCTAAAAAAACATTTTTTGTCACATTTAATTTTGTTAAAATTGCAACCAATTTTGTAAAAACTATCAACTTCACCTCACTTTTTCTACCACCTCCCATAAAAATTTCACAAAATTTCGGAACTTTAACTAAATTATTTTTCTCGAAAACCGTCAAAGCTATTAACTTTAAATTTTGAGAAAAGTATACGATTACAAATATCATTGATGTCGAAAAATTTGGTTTTTATTCAGTTTTGAGTGAAGGGATCGGATCAATATTTCGTGGTGTTATCGATGTATAAATATCATTATAGTTTGACTAAAATTTCAAGCCGATAGCTTAAACAGTAAACGAAGTAAAACCAATTTCCTAGAATTTCGAAATTTCACGAAATTAGAATGGGAAGGGACAGAAGGAGTTGCACGGAAAAAAAAGATTGCATATGCTACCATTTTTTATACACCGCTCGGGCCATAATTATAGGCGAATATAGGACGGCAATAAATTATAGCGCTGGAATCCAAATATATTTTGCCAAAAATGTATCACTTACACTACTTTATTTGTTGGCATTATAACAAACAGAAATGGTAGCTGACACAATATTATTCAGGCGCAGCATACCATATGATTATAGCGGGACATATCGTATTACTATGGTGCGAAATGCCATATTATTTTTTCCAAAGCTTCTGTAGCTATAGTATATTCGCTTATATAATACAGGACAAAAAACTATTTTACATTGTTGCAAACAACAGTATATAAAGGATGTGGGGCTATATATTATAGTTCTTCGTTAATATAAATATGAGCATCATTTCATAAAGATATATCTTCTAGAGCTTTCTAAAACAATGCTTTCTGCCTAAAATATTGTCAATCTGCCCATTGTACTATTGCTGGAATAACAATTCATGATTAGTTGTTTCACTATAAATATGAATTTTTAGAAATTGAAATAAAAGACTTATATAATTAATATTATACAGATTTATTAAGAGCAAAATATTTATGTAGTGTAATTCATTTTTAATATTAAGATTTTTTTTCAACATTATTATAGTTATATATAGTCACTTATTTCTGTTTTACTGCTGCCTTAATAATAATCATAATCGTTTTCGTCAACGATTAAGGGGTCTTAAACAATAAGTAATTCAAAATTGTATTTAATCATTCCTTAAGGTCGTCGCAACAAAACTACACGTCATCTTCACGCCATGAAAGTTCACCACTGAATGCGCAACAAATGAAAAATACTTTCTACACTACATACCGAATTGAACCTTTTACATGGGCACGAATGCAATTTGAAATTGCCATTTGTTTTAAAGCACGGAGATCGGCCGCACACATATAAATTTTTTACAGATGTGCAATGCCGTAACCCCCGGAATACTAGTAAAAGCCATGCGACAGAAGATGGCACTTACACATATGAAGCTATTAGCCGTCCGCGGTCGACTGTCATTTTATTCGCGTGCGGGATGATTTTCTTTAAGTTTGGTGCTTTCGATCGGGATTTTAGTCGTGTTTTCACCGATTTGTTTTTGTTTCGTCCTTAAATATAGAAAGATCGTACGTTTGCGTTAATTGTAAGCAGTGTCGGCCGAAATTCCCCGCAGTTATTTTTCGCGAAACAAGTTTTTTGGTGTTAAGTTTTATAGGTTAGGAATGTTGTAGTTTATTCACTACAAAAAAATCAGAATAAAGTTAAATTCCTAGTGTAGTGCAATTTTGTGAACGTGTTTTCGTAATGCTAGATCCGCACTCTAGGGTCCAGTATTGACCAAAATCAATAATCCCAAAGTGAGGATAATTTGGCCAAGAAACTTGGGCCAAAATTTCGTTTGGCCTGTTTGCCGGGCGGTGTCGATTTTGTCGAAAAATCGAAGAAAACCAATGCTTTAGTGCCAAGGAGTTGTGAATATTTAATTAATCAATACGTCATTTTGGCCAACGTTTCGGTCGCAATTTGAGAAAATACTTGGCCCTAGTGTGTGGTTTTTACTATAAGAAAGAAGATTCCCGATAGTTGGCTTTAGAGGTCAGGAGTCATCACTACTAGATCAAGCGATACATCCGGAAATTTCTGCGAGATATTGTTCCTGCGACAATTAATTGGAATATACTTTTTCATAAGGTAATCCCAAACGTTATTCTTTATGCCGACAGCACTTTTCGTTTTCATTTTCAGATTTCAACCATTTCACAGTTCGAAATTGTTGAGGAATCTTATGCATCGTATAACATAAATAAAACATTTATTGCTATTGCTATTTAAATTATAGTATATTTTCAATCAACAACAAATTTCAAATATATATGGTATACATACATATATAATATATATTTTACTTCGGTATAGTACCTAAAATGGAAAGTATTTATTATCTAATTAACATTAAAAAAATTACCCGTTTTCGTTTCCGTCTTTCCGCCGATACTAAATCCTGCAACAGGCTGTGCAAAAAAACAACCGATTTCCCTGCAATCACACGATGACAATCTTAGTCCGAAACGCTTTCCGAAAGAGATATCTGTTTAAAAACTTATTAAAACACTGCACGGATGTTTAATCAATTGTTAATAATGATATTTACCTGATGAAATGATGAAAAATTGCACTATTTACAGCCATTAAGTGACGGTAAATAACGCGGTAAAAAACTTCAATTTTCGTCACAAGCACGTCTGGATAGAAAGATCTGTTTTAAAATCTGGTTAATACACTTCGCCACTAATTTAGGTATTGTTTACAACAATAATCACCTTTAAAATTTGTAAAAAACTGCGATATTTACGGCCACAAAGGTCAACTCCTTTGCACTGTCGACATTTTTCATACGGAATTGACGTTTAAGCAACCGACCGCCGGACGGCTGTCACACATACACAACTACCTATCGCATGGCTTTTATATGTATTCCGGGGGTTACGGCAATGCTTTTGTTTACACATACTCGTAAGTACAAAGGCACATTCACATGCAACCTAGTAGGAAAAAGTCAACCGCACGAACAAGAATGAAGAAAGAAGTGATTCATCCGCGCAACGACAAAGCGAATATGTCTTTTTTTATGGTAGCAATCGCAATTTAATATTGCCATATAGGTATAACACAAAATAGGATAAATGAAATTGTAAATCGGGCAAAATGTATTTGTCGGGGCTGCAATACGAAATTGGATTCTCTTTATAGTATTCTGTTCATTAAAAATAGAAATATTATCGAAAAAAAAGCATTTGCGGCTATGTTGAATGGTTTATAAGCCTATGATGAGTTTGCAATAAATATTGTTCCACTAGCAACTGAAATTTTTTTCCGTGTGGGGATGTAGCCCTTTCACAAACTTAAAGTTCTTTTTTTGCTAAAAATGACATACAAAAAAATTCAGCAAGATAGCTCAAAGCGTTTGAGTGCAATATTGTGGGCAGACGGACATATAAACTCACAGACGGTCATCTGGAATCGTGGTTTTATCATATTGTTATGGATCTGGCCATCACGCAATATGAACTTTCTCTACTTAAAAGAAAGTTTTCGAATAATCTTCTAGTATCGTTATAGATCTGGCAATGATCTCTCTCAAATTTGCCAGAACTTTATAGAATATTCTTCCAACATGTAGAGGGCCATAGTAAAAGATTCTAGTAACTTCTCGAAGACACATACCCACCCGAAGAATACACCACAAGGTTCGAGAATTGGGAAAAACCCAATATAAATACCGCAGCTTTCAGACAAGAAATAGTCATAGACCGACACCTATCGGTGGAAGAACGCGAACCGGTACAAGAAAGCGATAGTATTACACGCGACAGTGTTGTGAAAGGCAAAGTGATCGAGAAATTGTGAAAAAGTGCAATTAAATAAATTATCCTTATATTTTTAAACGAATTGAGTTTCCTTTGAAATCTGGTGATCCCCTAGCTCGCAACAATTGGTGTCAGGTGTGGGGTTTCAAGGATAAATTCGGGTTAAAAATCGCGAGTGAAATTAAAAATTCTCGGAATGGATAATTTTGTGAGAGCGGAAAAAGTGAAACTAAAATTCTCGAACGGACAGTGAGAATTTTCTGAAATCGAATATTCTCGAGTGCTCTAGTGAGCAGTGACTTTAATTAGCGAAGTAAAATCGCGGAACTAAAATTCTCGAACGGACAGTGAGAATTTTGTGAAATCAAATAATCTCGAGTGATCTAGTGAGCAGTGACTTTAATTAGCGAAGTAAAATCGCGGAACTAAAATTCTCGAACGGACAGTGAGAATTTTGTGAAATCGAATAATCTCGAGTGATTTAGTGAGCAGTGACGTGAATTTAAGTGAAAATGCCGCGTTATTTAAAAGACTTAAAAGTAACGGAGCTGAAGGAAGAGCTCAGTAGACGCGAGTTATCTACAACAGGGAGCAAGTCTGAACTTGTCAGCCGTATGATCGAGACACTTGAGGCTGAGGGTGAGAATGCAGATAGTTTTGAGTTCCAAATCGAAGAAACTCGTGCAGAGGAGTGTTCTGGTGCATCGAATGCTCTGACACAGTTAATGCAACAAATGATGCACAAATTGGATCAACAATCAGCAGACATTAATCAGAAATTAGAACAACAATCAGCGGACATGCATCAGAAATTTGAACAACAATCGGTGGACATTAAGCAACAATCTGCGGACATTAACCAGAAATTAGATGAGACCTCAAGGGACCTCAACCATAAATTGGAACTACAAAATAATAAAATAGACACCATGGGTAAAGCAATAGAAGAAAACGTAGAGAAGAAACTTCGAGTCTTCGAAGAAGAAGTCGAACGCCTAAAAAAGGACTTCGATAATGTAAAAGCGACCGGAGTCATCAAGACAGAGCATGTTGCGCACAAGGGTCTCAAGGCTCCAATCTTCGATGGACAAACACCGTGGGCTATTTATAAGACCCAATTTGAGGCTGCCGCAAGAAACAACCATTGGAATGATCTGGAACGAGGAACGGCTCTTATATTGGCGTTAAGAGGTCCACCAGCAGAAGTTCTTCAAACGATTCCGCAGGATCAACAACAAGATTTTTCAACGTTAGTCCGGACATTGGATCTTCATTACGGCAGTGACCACATGCGAGAGATCTACAAAACTCAACTGTACAACCGAACTCAAAAGAATGGTGAAACACTTCAAGAGCTGGCACGCGATATTGAACGACTCACACTATTATCGCTGCCTAATGCGCAAACAGAGCAACGCAACGATACAGCGGTTTTCGCATTTAACAATGCTGTACAGGACAGAGAGCTGCAACAGGCGTTAAAACTGGCAGGTAAGAAAACGATTGGCGAAGCCTTAGTATATGGGCTGACGTTCGAAGCTGCCAAGCAAAGCTCGCGAAGTAACTATCGAGTTCGAGAAATAGTAGAAGAATGTGTGTGCCAGAAAGCCGAGTACACCAAGCGGAGCGAAGGATCTGGTGCTCCCCGATGCTGGAATTGTGGACAGGCAGGACACTTAAGACGCGACTGCCGCAAACCCAGAAAAGCGATCAACTACTGTTCCGGCTGCGCTGCTAAACAAAGAGGAGGAAGGGGCGAACTGTCACGAGATCACGCTTCGCCTAATGACAGTCCGGGAAACGAGTAAAGGCCAACTTCATGGGGCAGAAGTTGGCTGGTAGAATCGACGCCCCCGGAACCATCATCGCAGTTTCTCGACTACATCGTTGTGAAAACGACTTATGTATGAGTGGTCGAGTCGACAAATTAAACTGCATCATAACAGTCGACACAGGCGCAACACGGTCAGTGCTAAGATCTGACCTCGTAGATCGTACTTGGCTTCACAACACCAAGAAGTACGCACTTCGCACCGCTACAGGAGAAACTACAACGGTCCATGGAGAAATAGCTCGTGACATACAACTTGGGGATTTGACCTTCTCGCATGTATTCGTGGTAGCTGACATTACCGATGAGTGTATCCTTGGAATGGATTTTCTGAAACCACACGGTATCCAGCTGGACTTAGGACAACGAATAATGAAGTGGCGGAATATTGAAATCCCGATGGAAATAACATCCTCCAAAACAACAAAGCTGCGAGTTGTATTATGCGAAGATGCGGACATACCAAAGTCATCTGAGAATGTTATTTGGGCAGAGCTCGATGGTGATCCCGGGAACCACCGATTCTACCTCATAGAACCGGAAACGACACCTGCATTACGAAGTCTGATACTAGGAAAAACACTCGTAAAAAGGAATGAGAAGATGATGGTACCAATAAGAGTCCTCAACGTTTCGGACAGCACTACCAGCGTAAAGAAAGGAGATGTTATTGGCAGCTGTGAACCAATATCGGCGGTGACGAGTATCGACAAGGCAAAACCACATGACGTACCCTCTAAAAATAAGCCAAGAAGGAGGGACAATGTAACATCAACACTTCTTCAGTCAAGCAACCTTAGAGGGGAACAACACAAGCAAGCAGTAGATCTAATCGAACGATTCAGCGACGTCTTTTCCACCGGTGATGACGACTATGGCAGAACAAACTTAGTGAAACATCGCATAGATACCGGAAGTGCTACACCGATACGTCAACCTCCAAGAAGAGTACCGTTAGCAAAACAAGGAGAAGTAAATTCAATGGTTAAAACTATGGAGCAGCAGGGAATCATCGAAGAATCAAAGAGCCCGTGGATATCGCCAGTGGTGCTGGTAAAGAAGAAGGATGGCAGTACCCGTTTTTGTGTGGACTACAGGCGACTGAATGATGTTACGAAAAAGGATAGCTATCCACTACCAAGAATCGACGATATCATGGACACCCTGACTGATGCTAAATGGTTCTCAACGTTGGATCTGAAAAGTGGTTACTGGCAGGTGGAGATAGATGAAAAAGACAGAGAGAAAACAGCATTCTCTGTCGGCAGTGGACTGTGGCAGTTCATCGTAATGCCATTTGGCCTGTGCAATGCTCCAGCCACGTTTGAAAGACTAATGGAATTCGTTTTGCATGGCCTGAGCTGGAAAACTTGTCTCGTTTACCTGGATGATGTGATCGTTATCGGCAAAACATTCAAGGAACATCTAAAAAATCTACAGGAAGTCTTCCAGCGACTGCGAGCGGCAAAATTAAAGCTGAGTCCGAAAAAGTGCACTTTGTTTAGTGCAGAAGTCAAGTACTTGGGTCACATCGTTTCAGCTGATGGCGTAAAGACAGATCCGGAGAAGATACTGGCGGTGAAAAATTGGCCTACTCCGAGTGATAAACACCAGTTGCGCAGCTTCCTAGGCTTAGCGACATATTACCGTCGATTCGTAAAAAACTTTGCCAACACGGCGAAATGTCTGCATCAGTTAACGGAAAAAGGAAAGTCATTTACATGGAGTCAACAGTGCCAGGAAGCATTTGAGAAAATAAAAGACCAACTCTGCGACTCCCCAGTTCTGGCGTACCCAAAACCAGGTTACGGTTTCATCATAGACACTGACGCCAGCAATGTCGGTATTGGAGCAGTGCTATCACAGGAGATCGACGGGCAGGAGAGAGTGCTATCATACTACAGCCGAGTACTCTCAAAAGCAGAAAGGAACTATTGCGTAACTCGCCGAGAGCTACTAGCCATAGTAGAAGCAGCAAAACATTTTCACAAATATCTCTATGGTCAAAAGTTCCTTCTTCGAACGGATCACGCATCGCTTAAATGGCTACTTCAGTTTAAGAACCCCGAAGGCCAAGTAGCCAGATGGATCGAAAGGCTCGAATCCTACGATTTCGAGATTGTTCATCGAAGAGGAAGAATCCACGGTAATGCCGATGCGCTTTCACGTCGTCCTTGTCCACCGAACTGCAAGCATTGCCACCGTGTAGAAGGAAAAGAGGCCGGAGAAACCATTCAGAGGATAACGACCGAACCAAAGACTGGATGGAATCAGCAAGAACTGGAAGATGCCCAACGTAAAGATCCAGATATTTCACCGATCATGGCATGGAAGGACGAAATGAAACGGCCTGAGTGGAAAGACATCTCACAATTCAGCGAAACCCTGAAGTGTTATTGGGCACAATGGAACTCCCTTCACCTAGACGGCGGATTATTAAAACGGAAATGGGAAAACGCTGACGGAAAGTCGTATCACATGCAAACCATCGTCCCGCATTGTAAAGTCGAGGAGGTTTTGAAGGAATATCATGGAGGTACCTCCGGTGGGCATTTGGGTGTAAATAGAACCTTGGCAAAGATACGAGAAAGGTTCTATTGGATCCATCTCCGAGATGATGTCGAAAATTGGTGCCGTAAATGTACTACGTGTGCATCAAGTCAGGGCCCACACCGCAGATCCAGGGGAGAAATGCAACAATACAACGTGGGAGTCCCATTTGAGAGAATTGCTGTGGATATTGCTGGACCATTTCCGGAATCAGAAAATGGTAATCGCTACATTCTAGTGGTCATTGATTATTTCAGCAAGTGGCCTGAAGCCTACGCAATTCCAAACCAAGAAGCAGTAACCGTCGCCGAACAAATTGTTACCAACTGGGTGAGCAGATTTGGAGCTCCACGTGAACTACACTCCGATCAAGGGCGCAATTTTGAATCTCAAATATTCAAACACGTGTGCCAAATGCTGGGAATAAACAAAACCAGGACAACTCCATTACATCCACAGTCCGATGGAATGGTGGAACGTTTCAATAGGACATTGAACTCAAACCTATCCAAACTCGTCAGCGAGAGGCAACAGGACTGGGATCAGCACATCCCTCTATTTTTAATGGCCTACAGAACATCGGTGCATTCAACAACAGGAGAAACCCCATCCCGAGTCATTTTCGGAAGGAATATTCGAATCCCTGCGGAATTAATGTTTGGAGTGCCACCAGACCAACCAACGAATGCCAAAGATTACGTCTCGGATCTTCGATGTCGACTAAAGACAATTTATAACCTGGTCAGAGATAAAATTGATTTGGCGACCGACCGCATGAAGACGAGGTATGATCAACGGGCGAATTCATCAGGATTCCAAGAGGGTGATTTAGTTTGGCTATACAATCCTAAACGACAGAAGGGCAGATCGCCGAAACTACAGCGCAACTGGGAAGGCCCTTACCAGATCATCAACCGGTTAAACGATGTCGTCTATCGGATTCAATTACATCAAAAACCCCGTACAAAAATGAAAGTGGTACATCTCGACCGACTAACAAAGTACCACGGTGCCATTGCGGAAGTGAATGACTCTGTTCGGGACGAACAGGGACTAAGGAGAGGGTAATGTTATGGATCTGGCCATCACGCAATATGAACTTTCTCTACTTAAAAGAAAGTTTTCGAATAATCTTCTAGTATCGTTATAGATCTGGCAATGATCTCTCTCAAATTTGCCAGAACTTTATAGAATATTCTTCCAACATGTAGAGGGCCATAGTAAAAGATTCTAGTAACTTCTCGAAGACACATACCCACCCGAAGAATACACCACAAGGTTCGAGAATTGGGAAAAAACCCAATATAAATACCGCAGCTTTCAGACAAGAAATAGTCATAGACCGACACCTATCGGTGGAAGAACGCAAACCGGTACAAGAAAGCGATAGTATTACACGCGACAGTGTTGTGAAAGGCAAAGTGATCGAGAAATTGTGAAAAAGTGCAATTAAATAAATTATCCTTATATTTTTAAACGAATTGAGTTTCCTTTGAAATCTGGTGATCCCCTAGCTCGCAACAATATATATCGGTGTCCTTGGCGGCGCGCACAGAGCCGCACAGAGCATTATTTCTTAGCGTTACAAACGGTAAGGCAAGCACAATATACTCTCAGATTTCTTCTAGAGTATAATAAAATAATTTATACATTAAATTGAATTAAATTAAACTGAAAATGGAGAAGACTATATAGTCAATATTTTAATAATATACTTCTTTAGTTTAAGAATAATATAGATATAAGCCTACATTTAAGCTAGGGTGTAGCCTAGTGGGTAACGTGTTGGTCTAGGAAGGTCGTGAGTGCACATTCCGGTTTATTGCATGGATATACCTTGGTTACCTCAATCTACGAAAATGAAAAATTCGTAAGTAGAGGGTTGTGCGAAGAGTTAACAACCCCTCCGCAATAAATAATGAAAATGTTAACCAGAAGGTCGCGAGATCAAGACCCGATTTGGGATGTAGCGCTATTGAAGAGCCTTATTTGTATACATATATGGAAAATAATATAAACTACTACTTCAAGAGGCATCTAAATATCTATGACTAGAGTTGTCATGGAACGGTACCTTGTTGACAATGTTATAGAATGTAAACTGTGTTGACTAATTAAACAACGATTTGAAGAAACCCATGACGATCTTACTCACACAAACTTTAATTTCTGCTTTAAATGAAAACAAATGCAGAAAATAAAGCTCTTAAGCAATTAAAAATCACTGAAAATCTGGGATAAGCCCATTAAATATAATCGAATTAAATTTCCCAATTTAAAACTACCGGGATTCAAATCACTTCTACATAATCTCGTTGCTCTCCTTCTCCAAAAAACTTTCTAGGTCAAAAAAGTTGTAATTTGCATAATAATACCATGATGCCATCGTAAATTATCATAAAAAATTACCCAATTGCCGTAATACTATCGAACAAAGTGGCTGATTGACAAGAACTTGTCAATAATTGTATTAGCTGCAAGTTTGGGTGTCCTGTTTTACCCTGATTACTACTTAGGTCAATCTTCTTACTTCGGGTTTAGTTAACGTGTGGAATAGAATCAAGACACACTTTATCGGCTACAAATACGAAAGAGTTATTGTAATATGAAGCCAGGCGAGAATTTTCTAATGTATTTGCGTGTTACACTTACGCTAACACGAAGGATACTCTAAAGCATATTTGGAACATAGCTATAGCTACTAAATGATAAATAGAAAAAAGGAAAAACGGAGGAAAAATTATCGGAATCAATGATTCCAACAAGTTTCAGCAATCATTATCATAGAATCCTTATCCGAAAACTAGAACCATTTATTATAAATCTATTTGTTGCGTACTTTTCAATAAAGTCCTTATTAGCATCATTGGGTGCTCTAGTTTAACTTGACATTTTTCGCCGCCGTTCTTCTGTTACATGGTTGATGTTTTTTATTTTTTTTTCAAAGTGGTTTTTATCATCAACAACAAGTTGGGCGCAACTTTAATATTCTGGGGACAAGTTGAGCATTCGTGGGGATTTATGTTAATAGGCGATTGAAAAATTGCGCTGATGTTAATGATTTTTCAATTGATTGCTTGAATTACGTTCAAAATTCTCTATATGGGTCATTCTTTTACAAACCGTACACCTAATTGGACGACATATTTTCTATTGCTTCCAAAATTTTTCTATAGGTAGTATACATCGAATAAGCCGACACGTATGCGGGGATTTTTTTTTAAATTGTTTATTTTAAAAAATATGGATGTTTAAACATTTTGAGAATCGTTGGTTTTGCTCTTCTTAAAAAGCTATTATCTTCGGTTCTATTTGTCCCACAGACTTCGTTCTTATCTCATTTTAAAGGTAATTTTGTAACCTTTTTACTACATTGTTCCAAAAAAATTGTATTGTTAAATAATTGTAGTTATTAGCAATTAAAGCACTTAAAGTTGATTTTCATACTTGCGCCCAGCCGATAAAAAATCGAAAAAAATACCATCGTATTCCTTGATTGATTCTCTAAAAAATCCATTTAAAAAAAAAATGGAGAAATAACGGGATCAGCAGAAAAAAAATAATTTGCACCACCGGGCACGTATGAATAATAAAAGAAAAAATTTAAGGCAAAATGAATGCATTGTTATTTGTGATTTTTCTGAGAACTACGCTTTTGTGATCCGAAATGCTATTCAAGGCGTACATTGGAATAATGATCAGGCAACAGTACATCCGTTTGCGATTTACAACAAAAGCAATAAACACGTACTATAAATGAAAAGCTTAGTAATGATTTCCGAATGTTTGCATCATGACACCGTAGCCGTTCACGTATTTCAATGGAATTTCCTCAATTTTATCAAAACTAACTTACATAATATCAATAAAATCATACATTTTTCTGACAGAGCGAGTGCACAATTAGTCCAGTCGGATTAGATCAAAAAAGGTCTGTTTGGCGAAATGCTGCGATTTCGATGTTGTTTTTAACCTCATTGGTTTTTTGCGTAGATTACGATAAGGGTATCGCGGCCACTGGGGGAGTGGGGGAAAGACTCGAAAAATAGCAAAATTCGCAAATTTTCGTCTGTTTTAGAGGTTTTTTGAGCCTTATTACGTTATACTAAACAGTTTCGAAAAACTAAAAATGAGGTTCGATTGCAGACACTTAAACCTTTCATTTGAGTGGTACATTCTTAAATTCGGTTTATTTAAACCTGAGATATAGACTGTTATTCAAGACGTTTTTGACAATTTTCAAAGAATCTGTGTTTTTGGAAGGAAATGAGTATCTCATACACTGTAAAAAAGATATTCTACCAAAACTTGCGGCATTGTCTTTTAATAAATACACTTTAAATAACTGAATCAAAATTCAGCCCAAATTTAGCCGGTTTCATAGAAATTTCACCTCATGAGTTTATTAGAAAATGACTTTTCGAGTAAATTTTTTCTTAACTCTTTTTTTAAGGCAGAAGGACTAAATGAAATTTCAAACTAACTTTTATAGTCTTATTGTATTGTGGACATTTTGATAAAGAATTTGCGGGGCTTAAAGTTTAATTTGACTTACCCGGAGCCGAAATATCGAACTTTTTATTGCAGATTTTATGATTTTTTTAATAATAACGTTATTTTTACTCGTAATAAGTGCAGTTACAGCCTATTTTTTGATGAATAAATTCATATTCCTTTCAATTATTTATCCTTAAAATAATAAAATCAGGATTTTTGGCCAACGCAGAGGAATAAAAAAGTCGACGCGTCACTAACACACTAAATTGTTTCGTCGTGCTGCGCGCCCGGTAGTGCAAATTATTTTTTTTCTGTTGATCCCGTTATTTCTCCATTTTTTTTTTAAATGGATTTTTTAGAGAATCAATCAAGGAATACGATGGTATTTTTTTCGATTTTTTATCGACTGGGCGCAAGTATGAAAATCGGCTTTAAACGCTTTAATTGCTAATAACTACAATTATTTAACAAGACAATTTTTTTTGGACAATGTAGTAAAAAGGTTACAAAATTACCTTTAAAATGAGATAAGAACGAAATCTGTGGGACAAATAAAACCGAAGATAATAGCTTTTTAAGAAGAGCAAAACCAACGATTCTCAAAATGTTTAAACATCCATATTTTTTAAAATAAACAATTTAAAAAAAAATCCCCGCATACGTGTCGGTTTATTTCATATATATAACACATAAAAAAAAAATAAAGCGATTCTAGAAACAGACGTGAATTTTTTCGGCAAATCCGTACGGTTTGTAAAAGAATGACCCATATAGAAAATTAGTTTCACAGCCAAAGTAAGTTCTAAGAAATTCGAAGCATTTCGTAGTCATGAAACCATACATTGGTATGGGAGGTGTTAGAAAAGTTGTGGACATCTTATAATTTGTAATGCTTTTTTGTAGTTTGTAATGCATGTAATGCACGTTTCTCTTGAAAGGTGTTCGTACAAAATTTCAAGATCGTAGCTTTTAATTTGTTGGTTATTAATTGATTTATTGAAATTGGTTGAAATTATACTTTTAATATGGGAGGGGCTTAGACCAGTTAACATCTTAAACTTTTAGGATTTTTTTTTAAATGAATTTCACAAATTCTTAAGTTTATAGCTTAAAATTTTAAACAATAATCTTGTGTTTTTTGTTTTTTTTCAATTCACTTGATACACCTCGTGCAGGTTAGAGCCTCTCTTTGGTGAATAATAGTTCTGATTAAAATTATTATATATCCCTTTTGTGTATCAAATGGCTGTATGTTACCACAGGTCTAAGAAAATTACTCAAAATTTCCTAAATTTTGTCTTACCACCTCCCTCACCTTATGCCTGCAATTTGAAAAATGTACAACATTTATAGCTCGAGTACCGCCATAATCTGATAAAATTTTAAATTAATACCTGTTTGAAATTATGAGATATAACGTTTTTTTTAGGCCTCCGTAGCGTAGTGGACAGCGTACTTGCTTCACAGTTAATAGGTCGTGGGTTCGATTGCCACTCCAGGCAGTATGATTTTTACAAGCGCGAATTTTTCAGTTGCTACTTGCAATGAAAAATTATTCGAAATAAAATGGGCCAACGATGTAAAAGTGAAACAGTTCGGCTTCTAGAAGTTCTATATACCCATGTTGATGTTTTCCGTTTACTTTCTATCATTCAGCCCCCATAACATCTGCAAATATTTGTCTTCAATTCAACTGAAAAATATACCAACTTAGGTTCTCGTTACGGTCTTTCTCACTCCCTTTCCCATAACTTCAAGTAAAACTGCAAAAAAAAAAGTTTCAAGTTTCAATCACATTGAAAGAAAAAATATCCAGATTCTACACTGTTACGCTTTATTATTCGTGACGTTTCGGCCAATGCTGAGACTTTTATCTCAGCAAAGATCGAAAAATCACGAATATTAAAGCGTAACAGTGGAGAATCCGGGAACCTTTCCTTTAAACTTGAAATGCAATGCAAAAATATTCACAAAATCACATTGCTTAAGAGATGGTCGAGATGTTATTTATGTGCATGTTTTTGTTTGCAGCCGCCCTGAACTTCCACCTTACAAGTATTGGCATCCTTCAAAGTTAGTAATAGTGGAACTATGCGCAATCTAATTGATTCTAAAATATGAACCTTATGAGTGAGTCTAGTAATACTGAAAATATAATCAATTTGAAAACGAATTCAGCTGACAATTTGATTTTAGCCTCCTCGTTGCGGACCCCACTGGATACAGAAATTTGTCTGTTTTTGCTTTTTTTCTAAGACTATATACCCGATTGTCAAGTTTCATCTTTCTATTTGCATTCGAAGTAAAGATATTAGTAAGTATAGTTGTTGACTCTATACCTGCCCCACCACCCCCTTCCACCTAACTTTCTCCAAAATTTATGTAATTGAACTCACTTACCCAAACTACAATCCACCCAAAAAGAAACCTCCAATCTTTAACAGTCTCGCAGAAGTGTGTCCATATGTACGGCGGACGGATTTTTTTCGTATTTTTAGGCTAATTTAGTCATGAAACGAGAAAACCAAAATTTCATGGAAGCACATTATTTTTCTATGTCGATCACAATTCTTTATTATTAGAATAATAAGGTAAAATTATCAACTTGACCTCACTCTTTCTTCCCCTCCCATACGAAATTTCAATTAAGAGATTTGTCTATGAAATTGTCAGAGATAAAGACTTCAAATTTTGAGCAAAGTATAAAAATGTAAATATCATCAACTTCTAAAAATTCCCTTTTGATCCGATCACTCCTTCCACCCCCTCCCATGTAAATGCACACTTTTGATATCAATTGAAACTAAAAAAGGCAGAAATTAGACATTCGACCTTTTAAGAATTTGAATAAATCTTGGAAAAATTGTAAACTTCCCCGGACCCCTTCTACCCCCTATAAATTTTTATTTAATTAGTTAAAGATTTCTGGGTAAGGAATTTTTCTTTTTAAGACAAATTTATTGTTAGGTGAATTTTATTTTCCACTTGCTCTAATATAGCTACCTACTTGTAGCACTAGAAACTTTCTTAAGAAAAAAAAAATAAATAAAAACAAATTTAAAATATACTGTCTTCCTAATAGTCCGTCTTCGCTTGCGACACTTTTTCAAAGAGGCCGAAATTTTTTTCGGGCGTTCACCCAATTTTTCCCGCATCAATTATTAGCAAACTCAGTATTCACCATGTACTTAGCAATTTTCTTACGTGTATTATTTATAATGATAGCCGCCCTATCAACCACTCCGCAGAGGAAGGACGTACCACTTGCCGGATAATTTTGTACCCCAAGGCGATGGTAATGTAGATCGGTCGCAAACATAGCCACTGCCATGAATTTGACGATTAGTGTTTGTTTACGTCATGATCGCGTCTCAGTTTCTGTCGAATCCTTTAGTTCGTAATGTCCTCGATTCGATCGGCAGAAACGTAGCTGTGCACTCCACGCCACGTCAGCGGTCAGAACTTCATCACGGAAATGAAGCGCCCAATTTTGATACTCTAGATGAAATCTCAGAGTATTATAAGTTTGCCACAAAGTTTGTAACGCCAAGAAATAAGGCTCGGAGAAAAAAATGAATGACCTAGTCCGTCCGTTCGCTAGTCCGTCCGTCCGCCTGTTCGTCTGCCCATTCGTCCTCTCATCCGTCCGTCTGTCCGTCCTTTCGTGTCCTCTCTAGTTCGAGAATGCGTTGAGCTAGCAAATTCAAAATTTGAACTCGTCGTTTTCGACGAAAAAATAAGGCCAAGTTCGTTAACGGGCGAAATCGCTCCAACCCTTCTCCTCCTCCCATACAAAATGACTCAATTTCGAAATTTCGCATCAAACCAATTTTCTCAAAAATTATAAAAACTTTAAATCTGAAATTTAGAATATATTATTTGTGATGGATGCCATCAATCGACAGTAAAAAAATTATTTGAATCGCCTCACTCCTTCTGCCACCTCCTATACAAACTGTACTTTTTGTTGAAATGCTATTAACCAGTACGTATAAAATTTGTCGAGCTGGAATTGTGCGCTAAGTATTAATTTAAAATTATTAGTAATATAAAAAAATTAACTAATTAGTTTCACTCCTTCAACCCCTCCTATACAAAGTGACCTATTTTCTGACCTTAACATGAAAGCGATTTTCTTGAAAGTGTAAATGTTATTGGTCTGAAATTTGAGAGGTGTTACGTGTAATTCAGAGTACTCATGACGCCATAGCCCTGCTAACCACGAAAATTATGTCATCTTTTGATAGCGGCTATAAGACTTGTGCAATATTTCTGGACTTAGCAAAAGCGTTTGGTTCTATTCCTCACAGAAAAATTGTCCAGAAACTACATAGATCGAATATAAACCAAAATTGGATTAATTGGATCACTAGTATCTATATGATAGAAAACAACGCGTGAAAGTTTTGAAAAAACACAATAATTACCTGACCTTCGAATACGCTATTCTTATTATATGTCAATGATATCCATTCGATTGCGATTGAAGGAGAACTAATTTAATTTAATTTAATTAATTTTAATATAGACATCAGGATTCACACAAATCAGTGAGATACTAATTGCCAGTATCTCCCTCTAAAAAGAGTCCTGTTCGCCAAATATTTAGGTGTTACATTCGATGAACACCTTAAATAGGAAATCCACATTTCAAATCTTATAGCCCGTCTACGGAAACTTATTCCAATTTACCTCGAAGTTAGATCTTTTCTGCAAATGAAAACTGTCAGGATATTTTACGATACTTCTCCATGATTCGCTCACTGCTACAATATGGAATAATTGTTTGGGGTAGTAGCAACCCTAGTTTTCTTTCACCACTTAATATCGTTCAAAAACTATTAATAAAGATTTTGTTAAGAAAAGGTATGCTTTTTCCTTCTGATAAGTTATATTCGGTCTTACAAGTACTTCCAATCGATCAAATATTCAAGCTAATATCAATAACTGAAAACAACACTGAAAACCCCCCGCTCCTTCTACCGCCTCCCATATAAACTGCACAGTTTCCCTAATTTTTATTTTCGAAGCTTAAATTTTGAATAATATATTTTGATAGCAGCTCTATCATGATTTGAAAAAATTAATTCAATGCTATCAGGAGGGATGACAACTCCCCATATTTTTTTTTTTAAATCAACAAATTTCTCGTTCATCTAGGGTACCGCATGATTGGGCTTTACGCCCAATCGTAGTCCTGTTTTGTTTTTTGATCTCATTTCGGAGTTGCCGTAAATGATGCGCAACAGGTAAGACAGTTTCACTCCGTCTTAGACTTTGGCTTAGAATCGATGCTGTAGCTCCTTCTTGAGAGAGATATTGCTGAATACGTTGACTTGTTTAAATTTCGAGGTATTCTTTTACAATAACTCAAAATATTTAACAATAATAAAGCTCTGATCTACTGCTCTCGTACTACCCATGGACTACCTCTCGTATCGTTTCGCCAGTGCAGGATAAACGGGCCAAGAATCCGGAAATTGGCCATGGCCTATACGTGGTCGAAGCAAGTCATTAGAATTTCAATAACACGGATTCCGTTCTTATCCTTCTTCTTTCTACGTTACGGCGGAGCCAATGAAATATGTTGATTAAACTTTTTTCCCATTTCATCTAGAGTATCGCATGACTGAACTTTATGGCCAATCAGAATTCTGTCATGTTCTAAATATCTTTCTTATTGACAAATATCCTTGTTGGAATCCACACTGTAGTATATGTTTCCAGCTTGAATTCTGGTTGTTTTAGCAACTGTTACATTGTTTTGGGATGAATATTCAATTGAATTGAGTAGAGATTGTAGTTTAGGAAACAATATTCCATATATCCTTGTAAACATTTTTTTTCTATCTTTAAAAGGTATAATGTGGATTTTACAGTTCTGATCGATATTCTTTATAATCGAGGGTTTCATAAGTTCCTTTGTTTATAATTAGTAATTTCCCAATTTCATATTTTAATTAAAAGATGACACACAAATAAAGATCGAATCTTTGTAATGTAATGAAATAGCTTAATTAATTTAAGATTTTGTGACTGCTTTTCTTTTAGTATATTTAAAGTTCTTGTGCGTAAAACCACGTACATGCACATGGGTTCGAACACAAGCACACCCATTGTCCTTAATGGACTAGATCTGGAAGAGGTGCAAGATTTTTGTTATATCGGATTCATTGTCAGCATGGACGGCGTAGCCGGAGGCCCGTCTAAATAAAGTTCGTCAGGCCTTCGGTACTCTTTCCCCTTTCTGGAAGTTAAGAAAGATCTCCCTTCGCACGAAGCTACGAGTATGTGAGTCATGCGTCAAATCTTTACAATTTCACTAATACACTTATTTTCTCAGTACCTATTAAATTTTTGAATCCTTAATTTTGTATAAAACAATTTTGATATACACTTTAGCATGATGAGAAAAAATTAGTTCAATGTCGTACCACAACCCCTACAAAATTTCTTCAAATCAAAACATTTCTCCTTTATCTAGAGTATAGCACGATTGGATTTTACGCCCAATCGTAGTCCTGTTATGTTTTATATGACTATTTGTCGTCAATGTATTGCATGGTCCGTGCTACAGGATTCATGTTTAATTTATGTCAACAATTAATTCTTCTTTTTAACTCTCGATTTTAATAGACTGCACTATTTATTTTATAATGACATTAGTAATATCGATAAGAAAGGTAAATTATCTTAATTCGCGTCATGAGTCGAGGACGTTAAGCAAAATTTCCAAGAAAATTTATTTTGTGTATAGTACATTCTAAATTTCTGGGAATATTTAATTTTCTTGTTAACGTTTATTTTCCGCTGGGGATTAGTTACTGGTCCAGAAAGGTGCTTTTGGAGCCTGGCAACTCCATGGACCCGAGCTGTTCGATCGGTATCAAGCAATACAGAATGCTAGACCAAAGTGAGTGGTGGCGCAAAACACTGCGCGACCTGTGTCACCCAAAATCGGTTAAGCCTCACCAGAGGTTATCTGGTACTACGGGGGTGGTGACCAAGGCTTAGTATAGCCCATACAGCATAGCAGCCAGCGGAGGGGATCGAAAGCCGAGCAAAATAACGAAAATCAATATCAGCTGAGCACCAAAGTAACCACACGGAGGAGAAGCGCTGTGTAAAAGAGCGAGACTGATGGTAGATGGTTAAGGTCCTTTCGATGTCAGTTATATCCACATTGCGGGTAGAGATTCTTTGAACTTGTTCCCAGTTTATCGGTATGGAGTTATGTTCTACAACAGGGCAGAGATGTTAGATAGGTGTCGCCTCCACCAGTATGATTATTGAAATGCAATAAGTATAAACTGGTACTACGAGGAGCCTCTAGTAATAACGTCAAACCAGTTACACATAGCACAGCTAAATTATCCATTAGACCTACATTATAATTAACTGGCAGTATGTCATACACTGATTCAACCTAATGAACATCAAATTACCAAAATATTGATCATTTCTCAGCTAAATGATATCAGCTAAATGTTCCCATTTCTAACATATTAGGGCGATAAGAATGTACTAGAGCTGACCATGTCATATATGTGTTTTCGTACTAGAATGTAGGAGGAAGACTCATTTTGTAATAGTCATGACTTACATGAAATCTTTGAAGCGTGATTTCACGGCGCAGCTATGAAAGATGACTTGAGAACGAGTCCAATAGAGGAATAAGAGTTCTTTTCCTTTTTTGGGACCTTCTTTGCAAAATTTCATTGCCCACTCAATTTGACTTTTAAAATTTGAGAGATGAGTGTGTTGCTATTTTTAATTTGAAAAATGTTATGTATCACCTTTCTATTAACGATGAAGATGAGCTAAATTACTAATTAGTTAATTAATAATTAGGGCAGCTATGTGTCACTGGAATTAAACTAGAACTCTTCGAAGAAACTTAAACTTAAATTTCTTGTGAAAAATGAGTCCTTGGCCTCCTGACCTTTAGGCTCCTTAACATTTTACTTGTTATTGTGAAAGGGTTGTTAGCCCTTCGCATAACACTCTACCAACGAACTTTCATTTTTGTATTATAGATTGGGGTAACTAAGGTATGCATCGACCGGGATCTTCACTCACGACTTTCGCATTGTAGACCAACACGCTACCCACCTTGCTACACCTTAGCTTGTCACATCGTTTGGGCTTTGCTAATTCTCTTTGAGCAACAAGCAACCTGTATTTATGCAACAGTACTTTGAACGGCATAAGAACTAAAGTAAATCCTTGCTTGGTTTTGACAGACTTGCAACTGACTTCAAATCTGAGGATCGTTTTACCAATTCTGGAATGCATTACATCGCTACAAAAGATCCTATTCCGATAAATTCTCTAGATTGCAGTGTTAGTGCCGTTTGTTCGACACATAAGTTTTTATTGAGGTGCTACTGCCTGGATGTATCCTAGTAAAAGCCCGAATACAGCCTGGTTGGTGACGTGGTCCACAACGCGAAGGTCGTAAGTTCAAATCTCGATCGACGTTAATATAATATCAACAAAAAAAATTGCATGCGTGGGTACATATGGGTCACCCCAATCTGCAAAAATGAAAATTCATTGACAGAAGGTTGTGCAAAAAGCTAATAACCCTTAAACAATAATAAATAAACGCTAAGGGACCTGATGGTCAAGATGCCAAAGCCTGATTTGGGCTGCCATTAAAGAAGCAGTGCGCACTTCACAGTTATTAAAATCCTGAAATAATTTAGCATTTCACTTCTTACCAGTATTTAGACCGAGCTATAAATAAAGAAAATTTTTGTTTTCTTCATATTTTTGCGTGCCATATGAGTAAGAACTACTTCTCAAAACCAAGAACTACGTAGCATGATTGTAATTAATTTAGGGCCGATATTTTATGTTTTTGTTGAACTCTATGGTCATGCAATAAAATTTGATTATAATAAAATTATAATTGATAGCTGTCGAGACTTGTAGAAATGTTACGTTTCGG
Source organism: Chorisops tibialis (assembly GCA_963669355.1). NCBI lineage: Eukaryota > Metazoa > Arthropoda > Insecta > Diptera > Stratiomyidae > Chorisops > Chorisops tibialis. The sequence goes on along the minus strand of OY770263.1, from coordinate 212,619,125 downwards.
CTCTAACCTGGAGTTAATTTATTATTACTCTAATGCTACTAATTCGTACTTCCTTATATTTAGTTGTGTAAGTATAGACAGCACAGCTTTGAAAGTATATTAATATGAGTTAAACATGAAATATATGCATGGTGATGAAGCATGACGTTACACATAGCACTGTGTTTCAGGTTTTGGTGTAGCTGTAACCTAAAATTAGAAGATGTAGTTGTCGACATACATACCATATAAATAATATTAAACAATTTCTTTTTAAAGGCACCGAGTATACGAGTAACTTAGGGGTCACCCAATAACAGCTAAATCGGTATAGGAATCGGGAGGAAAACGTAATATAATTAAGTAAAAATAGCTCGATGGTAAGAGATTTACCAACAATAAAGTGGTGGATACTGGTCGATGGTTATTTTGATTAGCTCGACGATTCTCACTATAAACAGTACATCGAAGCTACTGAACATTGCTGGAAAAATGTATCGAACTAAAAGGAGACTATCTTCTGATTCTGGAATGACACTGGCCTTGGCCTCCTGACCTTCAGGTTCCTTGACATTTTTATTATTTACTAGCAAACGCCCGCGACTTCGTCCGCGTAAAAATAGCAATAATAAGCAATTTTTGAGAGTGTAGTTAGTAATACATTATGTGGGATATATAATCCGCTTACTTTAATGGCTCTTTGAACACAATGTTTTGTATTTTGTTGGAATCAGAACCATAAATTATTGCGAATGAAAACATGATACTCCCATTTTTATGGGACAGGCTCGTGATCAAATCAAACCCGTGATTCGAGATCATATACGTGTTGAAAAGCGTTAAGGACATGTGAATAATTGTAGCTGGTTTTATTTAAAAAAAAAAACAAATAAAATAACATTAAGCTTAAAAACATAACAGGACTACGATTGTGCGTAAAGCCCAATCATACGATACTATGTAGAGATGAAACCGAAATTTTTGCGGTGTTAAGAAATTTTGTATAGGGAGTGGTAGAAGGGGTGACAGCATTGAACTAATTTGTTTCATATCATGCTAGAGTAGCTATAAAAAGGTTTTGTACCAAATTTAAGCTTCAAAAATTGAGTAGGTACTGAGAAACTTAGTGCATTGAATTTAATGAAATTGTGCAATTTGTATGGGAGGTGGTAGAAGGAGTGGGGGGTTTTTGGTGATTTTTCAAGAAACAACTATAACTATCATGCAATTGATATACTTTAAATTTCAGATCTGTATCATTCATACTTTTCAAGAAAATCTAATTATTGTATAGTCGTGGAATGTGTCTCATTGTATGGGAGGGGGAAGAAGGAGGGAAGCTACTCGGTTAAATTTTTTCCCAATATTACTAATAATGCTAATTAAGGATTAAATCCAAATTTTTACCTCGATGAAATTTAAATGTACTGAGAAAATTCGTTTAGAGTATTTCATGAAAAAGTGCGGTTTATATGGGAGGTGGTGGAAGGAGAAGGGGGTTTCTGGTGATTTTTTGAAAAACAACTATAATCATCATGCAATTGATATATTTGAAATTTCAGATCAGTAACTTTCAGACTTTTCAAGAAAATCAAATTCTTGCGAAGTCGTGGAACTGTGTCACATTGTATGGGAGGGGGTAGAAGGAGTGAAGCTAATCGGTTAATTTTTTCCCGATATTAATAATAATGTTAATTAAGGATTTCATACAACATTTTAGCTCGATGGAAGTTACACGTACTGAGAAATTTGGTGTAAAATAATTCATGAAAAAGTGTAGTTTGTATGGGAGGTGGTGAAAGAAGTGAGGAAACTCAAATAATTTGTAAACCAAAAGACTGTATTTATAATAGAAATAATATATTCCAAATTTCAAATTAATAGCTTTTATGGTTTCCAAGAAAATTTGATTAATATATATTTTGAAAATGAGTCACTTTGTATGGGAGGGGGTAGAAGGCGTGAGGGGAGTGAAATGAAACCAAGTGCAGATTTCATTCCGATGGACACCTAACAAACTGTGCAAGTTTCATTACAATCGGTTCAGCCGTTTGTGCGTGAAAAGCGGTCGAACAGACAGACAGACAGACAGACAGACAAAAATTTCAAAAATGTGTTTTTATGCTTAGTTAGTGCTAAAATAACTCAAAAAACTAACTTATAGCCATTTATAAGCAAATTACAGACAGACACTACAATTATATTACTATGTATAGATTTTGGACGGGTTTTAGGTATATTCAAGCAGTTAGATTGCTGAAAATATACGTCGACTAAAATTCGAAATCACAACCTTCGCATTGTAGAACAGCACGCTACCTACTGAGCTCCACCAAAAGCAAAAATTTGTTAAAATATTTTTTCTCCAATTTCTTGTGTTTTTTAGGGTACTTCTATTTCTCCAAACCCTATTTGTTAGTAAACTATACGTATAAATATAATTATAGTATCTGTCTGTTATTTGCTTATAAATGGCTATAAATTAGTTTTTTGCTTTATTTGAATAATAGCTAATAGTGATTTCTATTCGCCAAAAAAATGTGACCCGTTTTTGCCCTTAACATTTTTTCTAGCAGTTCCTATGTTCTATTGGAAAAAAAAATTCTGCCCTGAAAAATGGTTTGCGCACTAGGTAAAACTTGACCTGAAAATGCACATTTCTTGCCCCGAATTCTTCGGCGGTGCAACTCAATTGACCTATAATGTACAACAACATGAAAAAAATAAATCATCTGACAACATCGGTAACAGATTCTAACGGATAGATCTTACTTAAAAGGACTTAAAACTTTACATGAAGTATGGAATATGAGTGCATACGTAACTTTTCTTAATTTTCCTAAAATCTTCACAGGACCATTTAGAGATAACAAGACAAATTAAAACGCTTTGTTTTGACAGTTTCGAAAGGCAATCAGCTGTTCGTAATACAGACAACATGATAAAAAAAATGCAAAAAACTTGCACTTAACTTGTTCTATTGTAAATTGACCTGACTGACGGAACTGAGAAAAATGAGTGCAAAATTGCAATAATTTTGCATTTTAAAGAGCAAAAACGTGACACATTTTTTTGGCGAATAGAAATCACTATCAGCAGAAACAGACGTTTTTAAAAATTTTCTCTGTCTGTCTGTCTGTCTTTCCGGCTTTCACGTAAAAACGGCTGAACCGATTGTTCACAGATTATTAATTCTACCTCGGGAAGTAATCTGCCTTAAATTTTATTTTACTCCCCTCACGCCTTCTACCCCCTCCCATACAAAGTGACTCAATTCAAAAATTTATAATAATCAAATTTTCATGGAAACTATAAGAGCTATTAATTTGAAATTTAAGATATATTATTTCTATTATAAATGCAATCTTAAAATATATAAATAATTTGAATCCCGCTACTCCTTCCACCACCTCCCACACAAACTAAACTTTTTCATTAAATACTATACTCCAATTTTCTCAGTACGTATAACTTTCATCGAGCTAAGATTTTTTATTAAATCCATAATTAGTGTTGTTAAAAAAACTAACCAATTAGCTTTACCCATACAATCTGACACAAATCCACGACTTTGCGAAACTTCGATTTTCTTGAAAAGTGTGAATGTTACTGCTTTGAAATTTAAAATATATCAATTGAATATAAATTGTAGTTGCTTCTTAAAAAATAACTAAAAACCCTCCACTCCTTCCCCCACCTCCTATACAAACTGCACTTTTTCATGAAATACTCTAAACCAATTTTCTCAGTACGTATAACTTTGATCGAGCTAACATTTTGTATTAAATCCCTAATTAGCATTATTATTATTGTCGAGAAAAATTAACCGATTAACTCCACTCCTTCTACCCCCTCCCTTACAATGTGACATAATTCCACGACTTTGCAAAAACTCGATTTTCTTGAAAAGTGCGAATCTAACTGATCTGAAATTTGTAAGATATCAGTTGCATGGTGATTATAGTTGTTTCTAGAAAAATTACCAAAACCCCCCACTCCTTCTACCACCTCCCATACAAATTGCACAATTTCACTAAATCCAATGCACTAAGTTTCTCAGTACCTACTCAATTTTTGAAGCTTAAATTTGGTACAAAACCTTTTTATAGCTCTCTAGCATGATGTGAAATAAATTAATTTAGTACTGTCATCTCTTCTATCCCCACACAAAAATTCTTAAGATTACAAAAATTTCGATTTCATCGGTAGTAACATATAATTGGGCTTTACGCACAATCGAAGTCCTGTTATGTTTTTAAGCTTAATGTCATTTTATTTGGGCGTTTTTTAATTAACACAAGCTACAACTATTCACATGTCCTTAACGCTCTTCAACACGTATACACATGATCTCGAATCACGGGTTTGATTTGATCACGAGCCTGTCCCATACAAATGCGAGTATCATGGTTTCATTCTTAATAATTCATGGTTCTGATTCCAACAAAATACAAAATATTGTGTTCAAAGAGCCATCAAACTAAGCAGATTATTTATCCGACATAATGTACTACTAGCCACATTCTCAAAAAATGTAGTACAAAATAAATAAACTGCCAACAAGTCGGGCGAAACTTTATTATTCTTGGGACAAGTTGCGGATGAGTGGAAAGTCAATAATGCAGGTTAGAGTGGTTAGGGAAGGCTAAGTGAAAGGGAGTTCTTGGGCAGGGCTGTTGTCAATTTAACAATATTTCATTCGTTTCTGCAAGTTTGGGTTTTTATGAGGGGAGGAGGAGGAGTAATAGTAAGGGTGGGTGGATGTTAATAGCTTTTTAATTAATTGTTTGAATCACGTCCAATATTCTCTGTATAGAATGTGTATCATAGACGAAGTTGCATAGAATTTTCATAAAATTCGGTGTGTTAACCGAACATTTGTATGGGAGGGGGTAGAGAAGGTAGGGGAATCGTAAAATTTGATATGTAGTTTTATTTTGCTTCTCTTGTGAGGTGCTTGTATAAAATTTCAAGTTCGTAACTTCTAGTTTGTTGGTTATTAGTTGATTTAATGAAATTGGTCGAAATCATGGTTTTGTATGGGAGGGGTTAGAAGGGTAAGCGCGATTTCAAAACTTTTAAAGCAATTTCATTTGAATTATTTTTATAAGTTTTTCTGCAAAATTTGAAATTGATAGCTTTTAAGAGTTAGCTGACAACTTATTTCTTAAAAATGCTCGAAAAAATAATTTTGTATGGGAGGTGGTAGATGAGGGAAGGGAATTGTAAGACTTGTGATGCAATTTTCTTTCTTTTCTGTTGTAAGATGCTCGTACAAAATTTCAAGTTCGTAGCTTTTAATTTGTTGGTTATTAGTTGATTTAATGAAATTGGTCGAAATCATACTTTTGTATGGGAGGGGGTAGAAGGGCAAGCGCGATTTCAAAACTTTTAACGTAATTTCATTTCAATTATTTTTGTTAGTTTGTATGCAAAATTGCAAATTAATAGCTTTTCAAAGTTAAGTGATAATTGATTTTTTAAAATGGTCGAAAAAATAATTTTGTATCGGATGGGGTAGAAGTTTTAAAGGTTTTCGACCAGTTAATATTTCGTATATTTAGGAATTTTTTTTAAATGCATTTTGCAAATTTTCAAGTTTCTACCTTAAAATTTCACTCAAAAATTTTCAGTTTATGTGTTTTTTTCAATGCACATGAAACACCTTGTGCACGTTAGACCGGGGGGTCGGTTTATAACAATTATGGATCAAGTTATTATTATTTTTCTTTGTACATCAAATTGACGTATTCACATGCAAAATTTAAACTTTTTATCTTTCAACAGAGTCCTAAAAAAATCACTCAAAATTTTCGACATTTTTGCTTATCACCTCCCTCCCCTTTCACCTCCCAACTTAAAATTTTTACCAAAATTAAACATTATGTAGTTCTACAATCTGACAAATTTTCGATTTGATATCTGTACCCTTTTTTGAGATATAAGGATTCGTAATTTTTAAAAGTGCGCCATTTTTGAAATGCTCCCCATTTCCCCCCACTACTATTATTTCAACATGTTATATTTTTTTTTGTATTTTCCTAGTATAACTTAATATACGTTTTAAGTTTCAATTATATAGCTTAAGAGATAGTTGAGATATTCATTTTTAAGTGTTTTTCTTTGCACCCCCCCTGACCCTCCCCCTTACATTATTTAATCACTCTCTAAGCTGATTCCAAAGGAACTATGTACCACATTGACGGTCCCAAAATTTGAATTTTTTACGATAAGTAATTTTGAAGATATAATCATTTGAAAAAACAATTCGGCCGACAATTTGTTTTTAGTCCCCCCTTTTCGGACACCAATGGATAAAAAAATTAAATTATTTTTAAAAGTTGTCCCACAAACCCCTCTATATGTGTGTTGAGTTTTAGCTTCTTAGCTGTTACCATGGTTGAGATATTTGAATTCGTATTTTTTGGCTTAAGCGGTCCCCCGCCTCCCCCTGAACCCGTACACCCCCCAAAATGGGTATCCGCCAGAGATCCGCAACTATCTACAATCCTTCAAAAAATGAACTTTCTATCTTGAAGGGCTTGGGAGTTAATGTGCGCTGATTGTACACGTCGGCGTACGGTGAACGGCGGACGGCGTACAGACAGACCGATTTTTTTTTTTGCATTTTTGGGCTAATTTAGTCATGAAACGAGAAAAAACAAAATTTCAGGGTAGCAAATTTTTTTTTTTTTCTAGGTCGATCACAATACTTTATTATTAAAATAATAAAGTAAAATTTAAAGTACTCCCACAATTAATCTAGAATACTTTTAAATGATTTTGTCGAGGAAATCAAGCAAGGAGACATCTCGAGCTTCTACAAAATTTTTGACTTGCTTGATTTCGATCGCAATGATTAATCATAATTAAAGAAAACAAGAACTTTCACTATTTATCAAGTTACTATCAAAATTTCCCAATCTAACCAGAGTTATGAGTAAATTTATGCCCTCACTTCGACCACTTTGAATAAAATTTCAATTTAAATATTTAAAAAATAAATCTATCTAAATTTCCAATTTTCCACCTGGTTCATTAAGGGCTTTTAAGAAAATCGTTTATCCGTTAATTAAGTATTCTGATGTAGCATTGAATTTGAGTTAGGTGCGACGATTAACAAGGACTTAAGAATCCTTTTCAAAGGGTTTCACGACTTTTCTAATCCAATTCACAACCAATTTACGATTTTAAATAATTAAGGATCGGAAAAAACAATATTTCTTTTAACGCTTCAAAATTTAAATTAAATATAAACTAGGTGGTTACACTTTTTCTAATTTGAAAAGAAATAAATTTGAATAATACAAATCGCAAAAAAAAAACATAACGATCAATAGAACTCAGCTTTATAATTATTATGAGAAATTTTGTAATGCAAATAAGTATCTTCAATTGATGATAAAGAATGGGAATGTAATTAGTTACAAAATTTAACAATTTTTATGAAATCGACTTACTATAATATCCAAAAAGTGGTTTAAAAGGAAAAACATAACAGGAGTACGATTGGGCGTAAAGTACTTGAGGTCCAGCATTACTCTGCGCAGTACGCATTCCTTCCTGCTGACAACCTTTTCAGCTTTATCCGTGAATTTGCACCAATTCCATTTTTGATAATCTCTCTTTTTATGCTTGTATACGAGATATTATCGCACGCGCAGTCCATGAAGATGCATAGTGCCAGCACTTTCTTAAGGATTGATTTCTCAATATTATCTCCAAGTGATCTTCTCCCTCATATTTAGCAAAACATGGATATTTAACAGACAACCAGGGTCGGTTAGCTCCTAAATAAGCCGGGAATGCGTTAAAGCCGCAGCAGTGGAAGAGAATGTTCTCCCCAACACATAACTTCCTTCCTCCAAACTCTCACATTTCCAACAACTAGAACCTAAGAGCCTTCTATAAGCAACATTCCACACCATGGCGAATGGCTCTGTCCTTAACGCTTCATGTACTAAAATGTACGTCACAAAACACCGAAATATTTTTTATGAACTCATAACACAAAACTTTCTACAAGTTGTCATCATCTTATCCTATTATCCTTAAAAATTGTTCTCCGAAAACAATTATTCCTCTTCAGGTTAACCCTTTAATCGATAAAGAGGGACGAACCGTAACCGAAAAAAATAGTATCCTTGAAAATTTATGTCGTCCTGTTTTGACACTTTAATTGACTTGCAACTCTAAGCTCTAACGTTTATTGTTCCTTTTTTAAGAATCATCTGCCCTCCTGACAATTCATCTTCTTAGCATTTTGTCTTCCATAAATTAGGTTTGTATGAATTCGTTCCACTTTCGTCCTTCAGTTTGTATGGAATACAGCCATAGAATTCTCCCGGAGATAATTTTTTTTATTAATAAAATGATAAGGAGCTCGGTAATGGTGAACAGAAAAAATTACGAAAATGAAGGAAAAATAAGAAGAATTGTTTTGACGAAATGCTTTAATTTTAAAATGTGTATGTTTTTTTTTGCTGTTATGTCACAGATGCTGTTTATTTACTGGAAAAGGCCCGCGGGAAAATCATTAGACTGATTTTTTTTTGCAGAATTTAAGAGACATTTTCGAAATTGTTTTCGAATTATGCAGCAGTATTATTTATGAAGTAAAATATAGAGCCCAGGCTGTGTTTTTTTTATTATATTATTCGTATTCTATAGTACGAAAGTGAGAGGAACCGATGAATGTCGTTGCGTGCCGTACTATTTACATCAGCATTACGAGAAATTGAGTAATCTTACTTAGGTCACGATATGGTTAATTTAAAAAAAAAGGAAGTTATAATAAAAACATAACAGGGCTACGATTGCGCGTAAAGCGCAATCTTACGATAATCTAGATGAAATATGAGCCTTTCGTGGCTTAGTGGGTTCGATTCCCACTCCAGACGGGATTTTTTTAAGTGCAAATTTTTCAGTTGCTACAGGTGATAAAAAATTATTCGAAATAAAATGGGGAAACTGTGTAAAAGTGAAACAGTTCCACTTCAAGAAGGCCTAGATACTCAGTAGATGGTTTCTGTTCGCTTTCTATCATTCAGTCCCCCATAACATCTGCAAATATTTGTCAGTGAGCAGCCAGTACAACTGAGCAATATACCAGCTTCTCCACTCGCTACGGTCGTTCTCACTCCCCTTCCCAAACCTTCAAAATCCCATTCCTTCCCTCGATGACTGTGTTTGTTCATTGCACATAAAGGCCGAAATTGCCTATAACACAGGTCATTCTGTAAAAAAAAAATAGATTTTTTTGTGATCCCAAGAAATTTTGTATGGGAAGTGAGAAGGGATGATAGCATTGAACTAATTTTTTCCGAAATTTCAGACTAGTGCCATTCATACTTTTCAAAAAAATCGATTTTTTGTAAAGGTGTGAAACTGTGTCATATTGTATGGGAGGGTGTAGAAGCAGCGAAGCTAATCAAATATTTTTTTCTGATCTTGTGATAATACTAATTAAGTATTTATTACAAAATATGAGCTCAAAAAATGTTCTGAGAAAATCGTCTCAGAGCATTTCATGAAAAAGTGCAGTTTGTATGGGAGGGGGTGGAAGGAGAGGGAGGACGCAGATAATTTTTCTACAGTAGATTTAGATTATTATGAAAGTGATATACCCCAACTCAGATTAATAGCTTTTATACTTTTCGAGTAAATCCATTTAATATCAAATTGCGAAATTGTGTCATTTTGTATGGGAGGGGGTAGAAGGGGTGAAGCTAATCATCTAATTTTTTTTTACCTTACTAACAATTTTAAATAAATATTTGGTGCACAATTTCAGCCCGCTAAATTTTATACGCACTGACTAAATTGGCTTACAGTAATTCATGACAAGTACAGTTTGTATGGGAGGTGAAAGCTTTTATACTTTTTGAGCAAATCCGTTAATTGTCAAATTGCGCAATTGTGTCATTTTGTATGGGAGGGGGTAGAAGGGGTGGAGCGATTTGGCCCGTTCACAAACTTGACCTTACTTTTTTGTCAAAAACAACGTGTACAAAATTTGAGCTTTCTAGCTCAACGCGTTCTCAAGCTAGAGAGCAAACGGACGGACGGACATCCTTTTGAGATTTTTGAGTGATAATATTAACTTCTGTATCATTCATTTTTTTCTCCGAGCCTTATTTCTTGGCGTTACAAACTTTAGAGCAAACTTATAACACTCTCAGATTTCATCTAGAGTATAAAGATGGCTGTACTTATAGATTATGAGTATAGAACAATTGACTGATTATGTTTTAGTCAATGGCGTTTCCCATTGTTGGTGGTTAAGATAGTCAGTTGAACTGTTTTTGATATGAGAAGAAAACTTTTCAAAACAGCAAACTATTTTGGAGTACACAGCCTGCGGTTCGTTAAGAACGGAACAAGGACGCCACGCTATTTGGAAAAAAATGGAATAGACATGCTGGAAAATATTTGATCTAGACTATTGTAGCCCACTCCTGTTGGATGTGCCGCAATAATAGCTGACTCGTTCAAATCCACGTCACTTTCAGCTTTTGTCTCTGTACTTTGAAGTTCGAAAGAAATGCGACACATATCACACTTTAATTTGAACACTGATTTAAAGCCTTTGCGAACTTCGGAAATCAATTTTACATGTGCTAATCCACAACCGAAACGTAGTGAATGATTTGATATCACTTTAAACTGTTCGAAAACAAATTGGAAGTCTACAATTCGTCAACCATCCACAACAAAAAGATTTTCTTCCGATGCATTTGGGTTATTGCATACAACCTCTTTGAATAAAACTTTATTGTAGTTTTATAGTTATAGTATATATTTTTACAAATAATTATACCTCAATATTTGCAAGTGAATTCTCTTTGGAAGATGTTTCGGCGATATTACCATTATCATAGATATCCTAAATTAATTAAAGAAATACATTGTTCGCTGCAACATTTATGCAATGGTGCGGCACTTGTAATATTTAGAATGAATTCTCATTTTTATATTATACTAGTTAATGCTGGCCAAAGCCAAATCAACCTTTCAACTAATGTTTTTCTTGAATTGAAACATACTATGAACAGCATTGAAAGAATACGAAAAAATACAACCGAGAATTAATTTTCATAATTTTATATCACATATAAATATTAATAAAAACGTCCAGAATAATGGAACGAGAAATATTATGATACTCACAGGAAGAAGTTGTATTTCTTCGAATTTTTGTATTTCGTCAAGCGGTTGTTGTATGTCTTTAGAGCGACAAGCCAATACTTTCCTAATTGAAATTAGTAGCGAAATAATTTTTGATTTCTATGTCACTGATTCAAGAATACAACCTTGCTTTTTGGAGATTAGATATACTAACACTTTTTCTTTTCTTCGTGGAACATCTAACTTTCTACTTTCAAGAGAACAACTGCAGCAGAGAATTATGAACGCACCAGACCAAATAAGGGAAAATTTAGCTTCTGTTAATCTTACGCAAGCAGTTGAAAAAAGATTGAAGAAGTGCAGGGAAAATAATGGTGATCACATAGAAAATTTAAATTTACATGCAGCGAGTTAAAAAAATATTGAAGGAAAAATAATGGCGATCACATCCACTTTTGATAGTTTTTTCCAATAATTTAATCCAGATACACATCCTTTAGATTTATTACTTTAAAAAGATAATTAACAGGTACCCGTACTTTATGGGTTCTTACTTCTACAATGGCGCTACAGCCCAAAGCGGACCTTCAGGTTCCTTAACATTTTTCATTACTTATTGTGGAAGGGTTGTTAGCCCTCCGCACAACCCTCTTTCTACGATTTTTTTCATTTTCGTAGATTGAGGTGACCAAGATATATCCAAGCAGACAATGTGCTGAAATTATATATTGCGCCGACCGGGATTTGAACTCACTACCTTCGCATTACAAGACCAACACGCTACCTACTAGGCTACACCCTAGCTTAGGTTCTTACAATACTTTAATCCGGGTACTTTAAGTTTATAATTAGAAAAAAGATTTTATTTTCCAATAAATTTTACTCTTAAATTAAATGTTAAGTTGTTTTTCAATTTGCAATGGAAAAAATCCAGAAAAAAAAGTTTTTTTCACATTGCCGAAATTTTGGATTTGATGGTTTAGTTTCGGTTTTTTGGTCATAACTTGGTCAAAAAACGAGCTAGGACAATTTTTTTTTGAAGAAAGATAAATCTGTCGGGTAGTTTTTAAGATCACAAACTCAAAAAAAATTTAGTCAAAATTTTGAGCAAAAATCCTTCAAAGTTGAAGGACATTTTTGGAAAACAAAAATTGTTCATGTTTAAACCACTCTAGCAACTCAGTTGCTAATTTTTATCGCAGACCCTTGTTGGAAAGGTACATTAATAAGCTCTCCAATAAGTTTTTACACATCGATCTATTTTAAGTAGTTTCGGAGATATTAACCTTTTAGTTTGACAACCTCCTCCACGAACCAAAAACTAGAAAATCAGCCCCAAGTCGCTAGGGGTTGGAGCTAGAAGTCTTTCGTAGAATATTTTTTTATGCACCAAGAGGTCCCCTATCACCATGTTTTTTTTTGTCGCATCTATTCTGTTACACCCTATAGTATAGTATTACTTTAATAGCTCTTTGAACACAATGTTATGTGTTTTGTAGTAATCAGAATTATGAATTATTAAGAGTGCGAATGGGACAGGCCCGTGCTGTGGCGATTTAAAATCATGTACATATTGAAGAGCATTATTATTGCCAGTAGCAGCGAGAGAGAAATCCGTGCTAAAAAAATTCGACTGCCTGGAGCACAAATCGAACCCATGACCTATTGACTGTAAAACAAGCACTCTACCCACTATTTATTATTAACAAAACTTAAAGAATTCACCTTCTTTTTTTTGTACCCCTATGGATAAAAAAATTAATATATTTTCACTTTTTTCCCTTAAATAAGTATACCCGAATGTCGAGTTTCAGCTTTCAATCTGTAACCCTCAGTCTGTCTCCCCTCCCCCCTCTCCCCCACACTCCGCAAAACTTAGGCAATGGAAGTTACTACCCATTCTACAATTCACCCAAAAATTAATTGCTCTATCTACCTATATGGTTTTCGGAGATATGGGTCTTTGAATATCGTTGGAGCGTACACGTACGGCGGACGACTTACGGAATACGGAGGGACTGATTTTTTTATTTACTTTTTATTCCGTTTTTAGGCTAATTTAGTCATGAAATGCGAAAAAACGTGTCGATCACAAAATTTTTTTATTAGAATAATAAAGTAAAATCATAACACACAAGCCATTCAATTATCCATACGACATGATTTCCCAACAACTCTATTCAATATTCTTCACACCTAGCTGAAGGGATCGATCAGTCCTCTATCACCACCACCTACACTTACGAATTTTGATCTGCGACAACACATACAAAGAATGCAAGCGATCTCGAAAATACGAAGGGGAAAAGACACGCTCTCAAGAGGCGTACGAACGTCTTACAAAAGAGAACAACCGATTGAAAAATCGGCGCGGACCGACCTCTGCTCTGGTCGCCGTCTCAAGGCATAATGAGCTTCATTTTTCCGTGCGAAATTGACTGGTAGTTTTTGAAAGAATTATGAAGTATTTTCTCTGAAACCTAAAACCAAATTCACTGAATAAGCTTTACAACATTTCATTCTTTGATATCATTGATAAAAAAAATTCATAGTCATTAGTTTAAATACATAAATTCTGACAATAAAATCAATAAAAAATGTACTTTTTTAACTCTATCTATTAATAATAAAACTTAAAAAAATCAAAAATGTGGTCTCTCCATTACCTCGCCGCAACCTTTTTCTATTGTTATTGCAAAAAAGGATATATAGTTATCGCCTGAATTATAGGTAAAAACTCCGTACCAAAAGTGTAGTTCTAGCGTTTTTCAAAAACCATACCCGGAATTGTGCTGATAACTTTTTTCCTATATATAATTTTAAAAATTTGTTCAATGTCAATCCTAGTACACTTATCAAAGATGGACGTGATAAAAATTAATTTTCATTATGTTGCGTGGTTTGTCAAGAATGGCTTTAAGAAAATACCCATTTTTGAACGAAATCGTCGTTTCGGTATACACGGGGCCTTAAAGGTTGGTCGCTTACCTGACATTGTGAAAACGATGGCTCAAGACAAGGTGCCGATGTTTACATGGCTGAGGGGTCTGTCGCGTACTATAGATTCGAGATACCAGTCAAGCTCTCGTTTCAATCTAGCGCTCTTGGCTGGACCATCAGATAAGAGCACAAATTTAATTCATTCATTAGGTGGTGTCACAATTAACGTTTGTTTCCCAAGCCATTGCGTTTGCGCCATCGACTAAAAAGACTAAAAAGAAATTGCCCATTGCGCATTTCTAGATGTAGAAGGAGCATTTGATAATACTTCACATGAAGCCATAATAGCGTCAGCTTGGAAAAAGGATTTAAAAACGGCCACGATAAATGGATACACGCCATATTAAGGAGCCGAATGACACCCACAGATCTAGGTGATAGCACATTGATTGCACAGATCTATATTGGCCGTCCCCAAGGAGGGGTACTATCTCCACTTCTTTAATCAATTGTAGTAGGTGAGTTCCTCGACCGTTTAACATAATAAAGAAACGAGGCAATAGGATATGAGGATGACTTCCAATCTGACAGCGTTAAGCGAAATTACATATGGAATGCTTCCAGATAAGGTCATAGCTATGATTAAATAATCCTACGAAGATGCAAGGTGTCGCGTCTTACATAGAGGAGAGCTGTCCGAGAGCTTCCCTGTGTGACAGACAAGGCTGCATATTATCACCAGCTGTGTTTCTGGTGGTAGTAAATGATATCTTGAAAGCTGCACTGGAAGGTGGGGAAGGTAAAGATCTTCAATGGAGACTATTTAACACCTTAAGTCACCTTGATTATGCGTGTGTTTGCTTGCACATAACGGTTCAGACTTAGAGTCAATTGTTCGCTCGTTGCATTCTAAATGCAAAGAGACCGGACTGAAAATAAATGTGCGTAGAACCAAGTACATGTACATGGGTTCGAACGCAAGCACACCGATTGTTCCTAACGGACAGGATGTGGAAGAGGTGCAAGATTTTTGCTATCTCGGAAGCATTGTCAGCATGAACGGCGGAGCCGAAAAGGATGTTGAGGCTCGGCTAAATAAAGCTCGCCAGGCCTTCGGTATCCTTTCCCCTTTCTTGAGGTTCAGAAAGATCTTCCTTCGCACGAAGTTGCGAGTTTTTGTCGCATGCGTCAAATCCGTGTTGTTATATGGTTGTACTACGTGGAAAGTGACTGTTTGACTTACCAAGAAACTACAGACTTTCGTAAACCAATGCCTCCGACGCATTTTAAGAATATTCTGGCCAGGTCTTAATAGGAATTTGATTGAATTTGATTGATACGTACATGCCAGCTCTGGATCAACACTTGACACCAAAATATAAAAGCATCCAAATTATGCTCATTCTCATCTTCTCAGCGATAGATGGAAAGAAGGTACTCAGACTAATCCAAAGCCAAATTAGAAAAGTTGAATTCCGGGTCATCGAGATATACCAGGAAACGAAATGTCCGACAAGTTGGACTGAAAAGGGCTTACCGCTGCCACCGTTGATAAGTCGGACATTATTGGCGTTGCTTGAAAGTCATTGAGGAAATCTACGCCGGCAATATGTGGTGAAGGAAAAATCTCAAATGGTTACAAAGCGACTCATGTAACACCACGTAGAAGCTATCGGGTCGATTTGAAAAAGGGAAATCAATTAAAACATTGAGACTCGATTAATACTCCCTACGGACACTAGTAGGTATAGTCATTGGCCACTGCCTTCTTAGGAAACACGCTCAAAGGCTTCGTCTTACAACCGACGACATTTTCAAACAATTCGGTGAAAAGGAGACCGTCCATGCCTCCGAAAAATTGCAAGGCGAGCATTTCTTCACCGAGCTAAATGATCTTCGGTCTCTTAAACCGATGAAGTTCATTAGTTCCACTGGTAGAGCAGGCTGGTTAAATGATATGTACAAAAAAGGAGGCATACAACGGACACACTTGTGGACTACATTGGTGCCCAATCCCCCACAAACTAACCTAATCTAAGTCGGAAAAACAATAAAGACTGACCTGCGTATGTGTAGCAATGCGAACAGCACCTACTGCTCTTACTCTAAAAGAAATACTAAACTTACCTTGTCCTCATTTTCTTATTGAAAGGGTAGCTAGAACAGTGGCTTGTAGGGAACGGGAGCTACTCATTTATTATGACGGCCCGCAGGCTTTGTTAAAGTGAGTACAAAATAATGCAACTTGCAAATTTAAGCATAGTGACCGATCAGCTGCTAACAACTTTCAGTTTCATGAATCCTTTCAGAACACACACACTGACAAGGAGAGAATGACTGAATAATGAACATTTGAAAATTGCGCACTTGCACGGTATACAGATGACTAAAAATCTAACTATGGAGTCTCATAAGGCAAAAATCTTAAGCAGTCTTGAAAAATGTGCTTCCATATTCTAAGCCGAAGTATATGCTACCAGGAAATGCATTAAGGAGAGGAGGCAATTTCACCCCAATAGTCAAATTGACGTACGAACTCAAATCGGAATCGGTTCGGCGATAAACCCAGGCTGTTAAAATTCGAGTAAAACTACAATACAAAATATCTTAGCGGCTCAATTTGCTGCCATATCTTCTTCACCACCAACGAACTCTAGCCTTCCAACGTATACTGCGCTAAATTACTCCTTAGGACAAATTAACATTCGTCCGCGTAACATATACCGAGTTCTTAAGAATCTAAGTGCTAACAAATCGTCCGGTCCAGATGGAATCCCTGTCCTTGTCCTTAAAACATCCAGCGCTTCGCTTTCTAAGCCTCTATGCAAACTTCATCGTCTCTCCTTATAGTCCTCCACAGTTCCATCTTCATGGAAGCTTGCAAATGTTCAGCCAGTCCCAAAAAAAGAAGAACGCATAAATACGCTAATTATTGCCTAATAGAAATAATCTCAATTCTGTCCAAAGTCATGGAAGCAATCATCAATAATAGAATAATAGAATATCTCAACATCAATGATATTATTGACGACAAACACTATGAATTCCGCAAAAAACGTTCCACTGGAGATCTTTTAACCACCCTCACTGAACGTAGGAACAAGAGCATTCACCAGTTTCGTGAATATTGTATTATCACTCTCGATATTTTCAAGGCTTTTGACAGAATATGGCACAGCGCCTTTTTAATCAAGCTTAAGGCTATTGGTTTGGGCCACTACCTTATTTCCTGGATTGAACGTTTTCTAGCGAATCGTTCAATGCGTGTGGAATTGGATGGCGTGTGGAATTGGATGGCGTGTTTTCCCCCCATGAAATTAACGCTGGTGTCCCTCAGGGTTCAGTTCTGTCTCCCACCCTTTTTCTAATATTTATTAATGAATTGCTTCGCTAATGACAGCACATTAGACATCTCGTATTACTTCATTAAAATTATAGGAGATTCTGACATCATTTCATCGCTCGATTCACTCGAGCATAGATGAATTGTAAGCTCCGTAACTCCTTTGTATCGCTCCTACAATAGAGATTGTTCGGATGGAATCTAATCTCTTACCCCCACGTATGCCTTTACCCCGTAAAACTCGAGCTGCTTCACGCGCTCATAAGTATTCTCTAAGCCCTGTCTTCGGTCGCATTGTCAAATTTCGTGATTCGCTTTTAAACTGGACAGTTCTCTTCATCTCAGTATTTCCGCATGCCTGCAACATTCAACAATTCAAAAGAAATATTCATTACCACAAAGGGCAAACCCTCTAGTTCCGGTGTCCCATAAAAAAAATAATGAGTACCAGTACACTCAGGGGACCAGGCAAGGGAAAGCTGTCCACGCAATGAGAATGCTGAGGCTAAAAAAGAAGCCTGCATACAGATGGTAGTGGTGGAGCTACACTACGACATCCCTTCAGTAGCACGAATCTAACCATCAGCGCCTAGTCTAAATGGGAAATGAGTTTTCCTGATCCCATGAGATTTCAGGAGAACGCATCACAAAAACTGAAGTGCAAAATTCTTTGTCACTCAAGAAGAAACTGTGAATAATAGTTGGTTTATTCTCAGTACACTGTAGTCAACAAACACATTAACTGACTGATCTGCCTGGAAGAGCTTGTACTATGTAACTCCATGGCACTCACTCGCAACAGATTTCATCACTCCGGGAAGCACATTCCCAGCCCAAGTGCTACGTTTCCTTGAAACAGCTGTAATCTTGGAGGTGCTGTGAAAAGATAGGAGACACAATAGACCCTGTGAAGAACTACTGAATGACGGAAATATTGTTCTCTGCTCGGAATCGCCTTCAATTCTCGACACACTTTCTAGAAACATGTCCACAGTGCCACAAAGTATGCGTATGTATTTTAAGTGTATTGCAAGCGTTTGTAAGTAAGCAATCCTCAAATTCAAAAAAAGTAATTCAAACTGGTAAAGTAATCGTAACCGAAAATGTACTACACACATCGAAAAGTTCTCTGTCAATGCTACTAAAACTGAAGAGTTGATTTATTTTTGGTCACAAAATATATACGAAATATTACTTCCCTTATGGAAGTTTTCAACAAAACAAAGAAGACGAAAATTCAAAAATTCCGAAATACTCTTTTCGGAGAAATTCAGAATCCTTTCCCGTCGACCAGATAAAAATAATCGCACCTGCTTCTCCACAGCGACTACTCCTTTTAGCAATCAACTGTTGCTATACATGCAAATGAAATTGCCCTAAGGCTCGATCATCCTCCTCCAGCACAATTCATCAAAATTCATCAAAATTCCACAGAAAAATTCGCCTTAAGCCGCCCGAACTTTGCAAGGAAAACAAACCAACAAACAATCTGATTATATTCAGATCTTATTCCTAAGCTTGAATACTCATTTAACATATGAAAAAAAAAACATCTAAAGAATATCTGATATGATAGTCCACCCCTTACCTGTGTCCTTGCTCCTGAGAGTTTGAAAATCGGAATGAAGTAAACGAGAAAAAAAATTATTAAATTTTGCAAATGGCGGATATGAGTGATTCGAGAATACGGAAAAGAGTACCACAAAAAAAGGCTTAAAAAGATTTCGAAAATTACTTTTTAAATATTTCACGAGAATCGGTGGTAGAGACTCTTTCTTAACCTGGCATAAATATTCTGGGAAGATGAAAACGATAAAAGGAGCTGACGTATGAAAACCCTACGAAACCCGCCCCGTCCATAAACCTCATATAATCGTCATCATCATCATCATCATCTTCGTCGACGACCTCATCCTTCTAAGATGATCCCTTTTCAGAAAGCTGAACAGAAAAAAAACACTAGATTTAAGCCTCAAGGCTTAATCCCGCCGAGCTCGAAAATTTTTCAAGTTTTCAAGTTACCACCAATGAAAAAATCTTTGTTATCCTTTAAAAATTAACGTATAATTCTTCGTAATAATAGAAAGAAAAGTTCCGTATTTTCTCGTAAGCCCGAAGTTAGCCCCGAGAGGCAGACGTATAAAAAGGATTATGGTGTACTTACACAGTCATGTGATAGATGAAGCACTTCCATCCGGTAGGACGTTCGAGGAAATTATAGACCTGACCTTGAAAGGTAGCTCGTCCTGTATGATAGCGACGTTGGGCTTTAACGAAACTTCTTGTTGCTTCGCTGAAATGGTTCGGGGCTCGATCCGGAAGAAGAAGACCTAAGGAATGGAAAGTTTAAAAAAATCAATTTCAAATTTATTACGAACTTTGGGCAGTAAATTTGTGGTGGCTATTGCTAGTTATGGTGTCAATGATGAAGAATGGAATCGACTAACAAGAGGTCTCAACTCTGAAGGATAGTGACTATTAGAATGAAATCAAGCCGATGGACTGAAGTACTTGTGATGCTATCTGCCACCAGAAATAGTCACTACAATTTCTCTCTACCCCATACACACCTCCCGGTATAGATGATATCGCAGGTGACGTAGACTGTTCGTTAGCATTCAACTTCGGAACGACTAGTGGCGATGCGGTCAATTGATTACGAATCGGTGCGGCCAATGCTGTTGGTCCTGCAGCTAGACCGCCCATTTCAACGATTGTCACGCTCGGCGAAAGGAACTTCCCCGCATTGTTTAGTATTACGCCGGAGTATTGGTCGCCTAGTAAGGTCTCCGATTCGTCCAGAATGACCATTTCTGGAACGTCACCAGGACTTCGAGGTAAATATGAAATCCGTGGTGGCTGCTTCCATTCAGTACTGATTCGATGTTTAGCCATTGGTGACGTGAATGTGATTTTTTCGGCAAGAACTGATGATGACACCAGTTTTTTTGTGTTTCACAAACATATGTACCAGCGTGTGAAGGCAAGGTCTTTTGCCAGGATATATTGTACATATGTTGCTATCTATCGTTAAGTCTTAGGCACATTCTCTATTGGATTTCTGAAAGTAATTGAAAATAAAATTTTTATTAGATCATGTTATAGCTTAGTAAGTAATGTGTTGTTCTAAAAGATTCATGACATCACTCTGATTCGATTGAGAATAGAGTGATCCCCTGCATCATAAAAGCGCTTATTCACGAATGTCTGAAATGTTTCCGCCTTCAGAGTCAGGTGCAAACACAATTAATAGTGAGTTTGCCACTTCTCGTATAGCAATTATCCAATTAACTAATGCCGGCGTTGATTATGCAGGTCCGATTTTCCTACGGGTACCAAAATTGCGAGGCAGCAAAACCTACTAGGGATTTCTTGCATTATTTTCCAATACATATTGAAGTCCTTAAGGACTTTGCTGACGAAACATTTCTTGCGGCAATTCGATGCCTCACCACTCGACGCGGACTTTGAAGCTGCGTTTATTCGAACTGCGGTAGCAACTATGGGGGAGCAAACATAAATCTTCAACAAGAAAAAGAATACTTTAGAGGAAAAATTGAGAAGGACTGTATACAGTTTCTAGCTACCGAAGGAATCAAATGGCATTTCATTCTCCCTGAAGGTCTATAAGAACCTGGCGTGAAATCCAACAAATATCATTTACGACGCGTGGTCAGAAACACAACGCTGACCTATGAAGAGATATCGACTGTTGAGAATCAAATCGAAGGCTGTCTGACTTCGAGACCTCTTTATCCACTGACAGAACATCAGAAAGATTTCTCCACGCTCACTCCAGGTCATTTTCTAATCAGAAACGCTATTGTCGCTGTCGAACAAAAAGTTTTCATAGCCTTCGAAGGTGGCTAGACTAAAATAGGTACTAAGATTGAAAGGAAGTGGCAATGGATCGGTCATACTTTGAGGAAACCAGAGCGAAACATCGCCAAACAGGCTCTGGATTATAATCCTTAAGAAAGACATCGGGTTGGTCGACCATGTAACACATGGAAGCGAGCAGTTGAGCAGGAGGCCAGAGGAATAAACAAGTCCTGGAAACAGCTTAAGTCCGATGATCAGGATCGCGTTTTGTCGAAGAGAGTTGTTTCTGTCCTATGCCCTTATAGGGGTCTTAACAGAAATTTGATTGATTGATGGTCGGGCGAACATCTTTCGCGCGTGCAACAACGCCCTGAATGGAAATTAGACGGCTCCCTCGGCTTAAATGGAATCTTGGGCTAATCGTACCGGTACACCTGGGAAAAGACGGACGAACGCGCGTGGTAACCTAAGTAATTAGTTTAACTCTCGAGTCGAGGCTTTCACCGATTACAGATTTACTTCACGGTTGTCTTAAGCAACACAGATGGTTTTCGTTTTCGTGACGCTATTCATTAATGACCCCGAAGGTCGCAGTCTATCAAATGCAAGTTCAGCATTCATACTGCTGGATGTGAAGCTTATCTAGAATCACTGCCTGTCTATGGGTGAAGGAACCCGGTTGAGAAAAGGGCAATTCCACGCCGTACTTTGAAGAAATCTTCCCGTTATTTCGACTAACCTTAGCCACCACATGTACCATTAAGCGGTTCTCAAGCATAGCCGGGGGAGAAAGTAACCATCCATGTACTCCCCGACTCCAGTAGTTCCAGAAATCATATGGTCAGGGTTCGTAGCCGCAGCTATTTCGATTAAGTTTTTTGCAAATCGTGACTGGTCGTACACCACAGGTACGTGGAGCTGGTACTCTGCAAAGGTTTTACCGGGTAAGTATATCCGGTATAGGGATCTATAGTTTCCACCTCCTGGCGTGTACATGTAACATATAAGGGACGGACGAAACAACAAGGCGGACCCGTATCTCATCCCAAAGTGAGGATAGGAGCTAGATTGAGTGCAAAAACCAAAAAACCACATAAAGAACGATGCTTTTTAGTCGACATAAACTAATAATGCGTAAACCGCTTACTAGTCGACACTCCTCCCACTCATTCAATACAGATCAAAATAAATCTCTAGAATATAACACGCCTTAATTCCCATCCCCGATTCCCTCTTCGCGACTAAATAAATTGGGTAGCTTTTCGGCTTCAAGGAGTAACTAGCGGGGCGCTTCCTGAACGCACAGTTCCGGCAATGAGTTTCGTTCTTGTAAGTTGCCGCAGTGAGCCCTCGCTTACTGCACCATTCGTTGGTCAAAACCATTTAACATATATACCCACTCAGCGGAATCCAGCTCATCCCGCCCTTCAACTACATTTGCCACAGTACTATTCCCGTCCTTGGTAGACCAGCTAGCCATTGGGACACCCTTACGGGATTCTTCTTTGGTGCACTTTTTCTTCATGTTGTTTTCTTACACCTCTTCCATGAATTCATCGGTCGCTGCTGAGAATTGAACGTTACGAGAGTTATGGCTAAATATCTCCTTGACGATGACATCAAGCCCGAATTCCCGGGCATTCACGTCTAACTAAATACATTGGAGCTTCCTTCAACAATCTATTAGGGACGATCCCCAAGTAAGAAGGAAATAGTTGAAAGAAAATATTTCCGGATTCTACACTGTTATGCTTTATTATTCGTGACGTTTCGGTCTCTGCTGAGACCTTTATCAAACTGAAATAGTTTCCGGCAATCTGTTGATGAAAGAAATCCCCAGATATACATAGATGGACTACCAACCGAACCCTCAAAGAAGACATGGAAATAGCAACTGACATATTCCTTCAACCCTTTACTGAGGTGCGGAGCGTGGAAGATTTCCACATGAACAGAAGGACGACGTTATTGTAAAAATCTCAAAGATTTTTAAGTCTCGAATTAATGAAGCTCGTCAGGCCTTCGGCATCTTTTCCCCTTTATGCAGGTTAAGAGTGATCTCCCTTCAAACGAAGCTGTGATTGCTTACGCATGCATGCAATCCATGGTAATATATATTTGCATTACAAAAAAAGTAACTATTGGGCTTAACAAGGAACTGAAAACTTTCGGAAACTAATGCTTGCAATGCACCTTAGAGATATTCTGGCAAGATATCATCTCCAACAACGAACGTTGAAGTACGACTGGTCAGACTAAGATATGCATTGAGATTCAAAGGCGAAACTGGCAGCGGATCGGTCACACTCTGAGGAAACTACAGAAAACATCATAATCAATATACCGATCATTATGTTTGTTGAATTCGTCTTATAAGGTGTTGAGGAAAATTCTGGAAAAGAAAATTAAGCCCTATGCTGAGTGTGTAATTAATGAATTACCAAAGTGGATTTAGAGCTGGAAAATCGACCTCAGACCAGATATTTTCAGTTAATCAGGTGCTGGAGAAATACTAAAATACGAAACGTAGGTATCTTATGCATAGTGCGTAATACTGAGCAGAGTGGCCCACGATTCCTCTGGTTTCTGTTCACCTTCTCGCTACGCGGTAGACGAAGCAGAATCCAACAGCAACAACACAAAACTCAAAACCTGGGCTGCCAAAAAGTGAAAATCTCTCAAAACGAGCTTCGACCAGCAGGCGCCCATAATTTCAACCAAGCAGTAAGGAAAATAAATTTCGAGGAAAAAATTCGGCCAGAAATTTCACAATTTTCGTACTGCATAGAATCTAAGCATAGTTCAGCGTGCCTGTTTTTATACTCTAAATGAAACCTGAGAGTATATTGTGGCTGCCTTACCGTTTGTAAAGCTAAGGAAAAATGCTTGTAACGAATCGCTAAGTGTGCAGAAATATTTGTTGTCGGTCAAAAAACACGATTCTGTCCGTCTGTCGACACCATAACTTTCGAACGCTTTGAGCTATCGAGCTGAAATTAATTTATTTTTATTAAGAAAAACTTAATTTCGTGAACAGGCTACATCCCTCCACCCCTTCTACCATCTCCTAAACAAATTTTGAAATTTTAAGAAATTGATTTTTCTCTGAATTCATTTATGCTAATGACTTGAAAATGTGTTGAAAGTATAACGAAATGAATGTTATTAATTATAATGCATAATTTGAAAAATAAGACGAATTTTCGCCAGAATTATTTTTATTATAATTGCAAGCAGTTTCAAATATTTCGAAATTTCAAATAAACTATTTTTCTTCGGAAGTGTAAAAGCTTCTTCTACTTCTACAATGGCGCTTCAGCCCAAATCGAGTCTTGGCCTCCTGACCTTCAGGTTCCTTAACATTTTTTTTTCATTATTAATTGTGGAAGGGTTGTTAGACCTTCGCACAACCCTCTATCTATGATTTTTTTCTATTTTCGTAGATTGAGGTGACCAAGGTATACCCAAGCAGGCAGTCTTCTGGAATTATGCGTCGACCGTGATTTGAACTTACGACCTTCGTATTGTAGACCAACACATTACCCGCTAGGCTACACCCTGGCTGTAGTGTAGAAGATAATGACTTAAATTTTTGAACAAAGTATAACAATGCACATATCATTAACGTTACGAAATTTTGATTTAATCCATATACTCCTTTTCCCCCTCCCATACAATTACATAATTTTGGTAAACGCATTATATCGATTTCCATTGAAACTAGAAAAAGCCGTAAAAATTGTACGTGAAATTGTGCCTTAATTATTTTAATAAATGCTGAAAAAAGAATTAACTTCGATTCACTCCTTCTACCCCTCCCATGCAAAAACCTGTATTATAAATTCAAGAAAAGAATTTCTTGTTCGAACACGTGAGAGCTATCGACTTGTAAATGATGTTGAAGTTGATAAACAGTTTCGAAATCAAACCCTCCACTTTCTTTACCACCACCCATACAACTACCCCAAATGCAGGAATACAATGTCCAATTTCTTTGAAAATTATAATGCTACAAACTTTAAATTGAGCATGAATCATTTTGCGTTACGGTGTTGTATATAAACATAACAGAATTATGGTTATGCGTAAAGACCAATCATATGATACTCTAGATGAAATAGGAAAGAGTTTATTATACCGGAAAATATGTCATCTCAAATTCTTTCGAATAGTGAATAGTGGCTTTTGTATGGAAGATGGTAAAAGTAGAGGGGAGAGGTTTGTAATTTTTTTTACGTAACACCGAACGTAGTATACAAAATGTTTCATGCTGAATTTAAAGTTTGTAGCTTTATTTTCGAGAAAATTGAATGATTTTTGACTGAATTTGTATGGGAGGTGACAGAGAAAGTAGGAGGTTTTGGATGATTTTGAATCAGCTTATCAACATCCTAATCACATCGCCGTGTTACTGTTTTAAATTCGATAGCTCTCCAAATTTGGCCTCTTTTTAACCACCCACCCACTAAAGTTTGAGGTCTCGTTATTGGCTCCAGTAGGAACATCCGACCATTTTATGATTCGAGCGCAGTTTCCTATCACAGCAGCAAATCCACCGATTACAAAGACACCACGTAGAACGGTATGGCACTATAAGATAGCTAATTGGGAAGATCTTAATTCATTCTACCGTGCCTTTGATTGGAGGCTGTGCTCTTAGTCTGGTAATTGTGATACCACCTCGCAACTTGTGACCGAGACAATCATAAAAGGTATGAGGCTTTTTATTCCATGCAATCTCAAAAGGATCAGACCTGCAAATGATTCATGGTTTAACAATGAGTGCCTTGAAGCAATTAGAGCCAAAAAGCAGTCTTTTGTTACCTTTCGCAATAATGCGACGTTAGGAACCAAAGACTCATTAAAGGTGGCAAGAAATACCTGCAATAAAATTTTAAAGCGAGCTAAATTCGAACATGATCGGAAACGCCGACTTAAGATCATTGAGAATCCCAAAAACTCAAGATCTTTCTGGTCGTTTGTGAAATCGGTCAACCAGAATTTCAGCACATCTTCAACACCTCCTCTTTTTGATGGTGACCAAACCGTTGTTGATCCTGTTGAAAAAGCAAACCTTTTGGCAGCAAACTTCGCTAGAAACTTGAAGCTTCCACAGTCGAGCCAGAGTCCTCCGTACTTACCGGACTCTGGTTTCTCGCTGCCACCTCTTCGTTTTCGAACTAGGGTTATTTCCAGGATCCTTCAAGAGCTCAATATTCACAAGCCTGCTGGGCCAGATGGCATCCCCCCCTATTGTCCTTAAAAACTGCGCTTCCTCTCTAGCTAAACCTCTTCGTAATCTCTGCCATCTTTCATTCACTTCAGGGTGCTTTCCTAAGATCTGGAAAATCGCGAATGTTCAGCCAATTCCAAAGAAAGGAAGTAAAGCAAACCCCGCCAATTACCGTCCCATAGCCATTACCTCAGCGCTTTCAAAGGTAATGGAAACTGCTGTCAATCGCAGGATAGTCAACTTCTTGTGGATAAAAATCTCATTTATGATCGCCAATACGGATTTCGCTCGGGTCGTTCTACAGGCGATCTCCTGATCTATCTTACCGAGCGTTGGAATTCCTGCATCAACAAATTTGGTGAAGGTCAAGTTCTTGCTCTTGACATCGCCAAAGCATTTGATAGAGTTTGGCACAAATGCCTCCTAGCCAAGCTAAAGGCCTTTGACTTAAACACTCTATTTCTTCAATGGATTGAGAGTTTCCTCTCCGAGCGCTCTATTCGAGTCGTACTAGATGGAGTAACTTCTGCACCCTTTCCTATTGATTCCGGCGTCCCTCAGGGCTCATTTTTATCTCCCACTCTCTTTTTAGTCTTCATAAACGACCTTCTGTCGTCTACTCTCAATCCTATTCACTGTTTCGCAGATGACAGCACTTTAACACCTACCAATTCGACTCTCCTGCAGACGCTCGTCCGATATCGGTGTCCTTTTGTCGTAATGAGTCGATACAGTCATTGAACTCTAACCTCAGTTTAATCCTGGAATGGGGCAGGAACAACAGAGTAGAGTTTAATGCCTTAAAAACGCAGTCCTGTCATCTATCTCTTAAACATAACGTTCCGACGTCAGTCACTAATATGTCGTTGAATGGCGTACAGATTCCACCTTCTGCAGATTTTACATTACTAGGTGTAAAACTTAACAATCGCCTAGATTGGAGCCAACACATTTACGAAGTCACTCACCGAACTAGCTACCATCTATAAGACTTATATCCGACCACGTATGGAGTACAACTCGCATGTTTGGGCTGGGGCCCCAAAATCACATCTGGCCCTTCTTGACCGTATCCAGAAATATGCATTCCGATTAATTGGAGATGAAGCTATATCGGCCTCAGTTGACTCCCTCGAGCATCGTCGAAATATCGGTGCACTCTGCATTTACTATAGATACTTCCATGGTAAATGCAGCAAGGAACTAAAAGTCCTTACACCACCTACATTCAATGCCCCCAGAAATACTCGCAAAGCTGCACGCTCACACGAGTACACCGTGAAGCCCTTGCCGTGGAGAACAGTGAAGTTTAGGCAGTCCTTCATCCCTCGGACGACAGTGCTGTGGAATTAATTACCAGGCAATATCTTTCCAATGGGATACAACCCCCAGCAATTTAAGAACAACGTTCACCGCCACTTCAAAATCTCCCCTCTTGTGTTTCCCTACTAATTTTCCTCTATCCATTTGTTTCCCCGTACCCGTGTCGACTTAACTGAGCATCGCGCATTAAAGGGTGACCCCCTAAGTTATTTTCGATGGCCGTAAAAAAAAAAAATATGTTCGAAGGCGAAATACTTTTCTTGAATTTCCAATACAAAAATTTGTATTGAAAATTGTTTGCAATGTGATATAACGCGAAGAAGATAGTTAAAGTAGAAAACTTCTCCAGAAATAAATAATTATGAAGAGAAGACCTCATGTTGGTTTTCTTTCTTCCAGATCATAGGCTGGAAATTCTGGCCACATAGTAGAAAGTGACTTCAGTCTAGCATGACCTTCCCACCATAGTCTATGCGAAGACAAATTACCTGGTTGCATTTCCCTGCTAGCGCAATTTGCTGCATTACAGGAACCAGGAACATGTAGTCATTTAACAGATTGAAAAAGTTTTTGAATATGGCTAACACGATAAGTGATAAAGGTTTTCCAAAGTGTCGGAGTAGACTTGAGCTAAGACTTGAACCTTAGGTATATTCAATGATGTTTTAATACTATTTACTAAAAGTGCCATCAAGTGCGAACCACATAGTTCTAGCCTCAGAAACGGAATACA
Source organism: Chorisops tibialis (assembly GCA_963669355.1). Classification (NCBI taxonomy): domain Eukaryota; kingdom Metazoa; phylum Arthropoda; class Insecta; order Diptera; family Stratiomyidae; genus Chorisops; species Chorisops tibialis. Next base: position 212,590,625 of record OY770263.1, on the reverse strand, counting down.
TTTCTTCCAATCTAAAAATAAATAGTTAAGTATTCCAATAGTATGAGAGTTTTGCGTAACAATAGCAACTCATTGGTAAAGTCATGTGCTAGAGGATTCTCCCAATCTACTTTTGAAAGCCATAATTTTTAAAACATTGACGCTACGGTACTAGTAGCGTGAGATAAAATCTGGAAACATCACACAGTAGATTCCGCTTCGTAATAACATCGTGTGGATATGAAAATGGTACCTTAAATCGGAGACTAACCGTGGTTGCTTGCCACGAAAGGCGCAGAGTTTTAGTAGCTCTGTAAGGATCTAGAAGAGTTGATGAGATATTAGTTTCATCGGTAACAGCTTGTAGTAGATCTGAATGAATAGATGACCAGACCAGGCAGAATCCTAAAGTGTTTAATATGGCGATAAGTTATACAGATGCAGGAGAAACTGAAGCATTGACTTTTACTTTTATATTCCTGATTATTAAAATTTTAACCTACTTTTAGCCTCAAAAATTTTTGATTCGGCTATTGCAAATGCATTGAATCTTATTAGTTACGTTTACTGAGATAGTACTGTTACTAAAATGGTTCAGAAAAGCTCACCAGAAAATCTACTAAACCAATATTGATTCAAACTAAGGTCCTTCTGCGTACTATCCACCATATTATTTTCTCAGTGTTCCAATAACTGAACCTTAATTCAATCTAGTGTAAACCTAGATCTACCCCCCAAATCCAAACACATGTATTCAATCGTAAAAATGTTCAACAAACCCAAACCCTTAAAGTACGATAAAATCTTGATAATATTCATCCCCACCCAACTTAATGACCTTGGGTGCGCGGAAAACCCCATAGTTACAACTCATAAGGAAATTCTTCGTATTGTTTTTCAAACTTCACATTATACCACCACCTCTATTCACGAAAGGACGACAACAATGCTATTTTTGTCCTATCGGCGGAATCAAACGGTTCATTAGCGCCCATAATTATTGTGACATGTGCAATAAAAACAACTTTGGCCTAGATTTCTGTATCCGGTACAGGAATGCCCATAATGCATGGCCAATCGCATTGTACCTAAGGGCGAATTAAATCCAAGCGAAAAGGTAAATAACTCTACACAAACATATCGAACACCACGAACCAAGGTAACAAGTAATCAGGGTTGATTCTAGGTCGCGCCTTTTGTCCGTCAAACAGGTGGTATTGAACATTAAAAATTGATAAATTTCTAATCCCACCCTTCGTAAATCGAACTGGAAATAGTAATTCGTTTTGTTTTTTTTTGCATTCTGGGGAAGCGAGTTGAAACAAACCAACACCCTTAGAATATTTCGCTCTCTGATACTAGCGGAATTAGCAACGAAGGAAATTAATGGCTGCTAGACACGCATCGTCCCATACCCATTCCTTTTTTTTACCCTGCCCTTATTTTTGTATCGCTTAGTATAGAAGTATAGTCTAGAAAATTTCAAATACCAGTAAACAAATCCCCATGTCGACTAGCAGAGATATGAGTCTGTTTTGAAAAAAGTTCCTCATTTTTCGTCTCTTTGTACTGATTGCATCATTAACGGTGATTATATCGAGTAATTGGCGGAAATACGTGGAACGTATTTGAGTAGTTGATCTGAAGAGCTCAGTGCTTGTTATTTGAGTCGTCAAGAACAGCCATCACTTGTTGTAGATGGTAAAGAGTGTAGACATGGAGCTTAAGTATAGAATAAAATATTGGACAAACGCTGCACGACCAAGTCCAAAATAGGCTGTGTTACTGGGACACCAGCTGGAGTGTAGCCTACTGGATAGCGTGTTGGTTTACACTGCGAAAGTCGTGAGTTAAAATCCTGGTCGACGGATAATTTCATCACACTGCCAGGTTACCTCAATGTACGAAAAATTAAAAATTCTTAGATAGAGGGTTGTACGAAGGTCTAACATCCCTTCCACAATAAACAATGAAAATTTTTAAGGAACCTGAAGGTCAGTAGTCCAAGACCCGTTTTGGGCTGTAGTGCCATTGTAGAAGGAGAAGTAGAATGGGCCACCTTGTCCCATTAAGACCAACAATTTTGGAATTTAAAAACAAAAAAACGTATTGTTTATTTGAAAAGCTCTGAATCTTAATAGGACACCCCTAAGTTGGAGGTAACAATTTCCTGAGATGGGTTGAAATGAATACAGTTACTATATTGGAACGGATTCTATCCAATTGAAGTTTGGATACCAGGTTCCAGCACGGAGCGGGACGATTTCCAATTGAAAATATTTTTCCTTCTATTCACAGTTGTACACCAGGTAAACTATTTAACTACCTAAACTCTCGAGAATTACGTTTGAAGTTAGTTTTGGTAAAATCGTGAGCTTTTATCATGTTTTCAATACAAACTGTCACTCGATGATATTTTAAATATGGCCGAGTGACAGCTCGATTAACGGCTCCATGACCAAACTCGAGAGAGCAGAAGAGGGTCCATTCGTAAACAGTAACTCCAGAGGTGAATAACACAGGCTTAAGTCGCTGGTAACTCTCTCTGCATGTTAGATTTCTGTAACTTCCATTGATGTCATTCGCTAATGACAGTCACTGATGACAGTTTCTGAAAATAGCTCAGATGACAGTCGCTGATGACAGTCACTGGTTATAATGGGTCATGATCGTCACTGGTGCCACTAGAAACTGATGTTATACATTGACGCCTGAAACTGGTACTAGTTGCACATCTAAATATGTATGTTTTATTTTTGTCTATATATTTACTATGAGAATCCCGAGCTCGCTCATTCAAAAAGTCTCACAAATGCTCTATGGGATTGAGGTCTGGAAACTGAGGAGAGTAATCAAGTTGCTTTGGTGTCCGGTACAGAAGCCATTCTCTTACCAAGCGAGAGGTATGTCTTGTTGAAAGACCCACGCCTTAGGTAACTGCAATTTCTTGACACTAGAAGCCAAATTTTGTTGTGAAATGGCGAAGTGAAGAGTACAGTTCTCCAGAATTCAGTTAGATGAAATCTGAGAGTATTATAAGTTTGCTCTAAAGTTTGTAATGCTAATTCTTAGCGAACAGGCTCTGAGAAAAAATAAATGATATAGAAGTTAATATTATCACTCAAAAATCTCAAAACCGGATGTCCGTCCGTGCCTTCTCTAGCTTGAAAACGCGTTGAGCTATCTAGTTCAAATTTTGTACACGTCATTTTTGGCAAAAAAGTAAGGTCAAGTTCGTGAACGGGCCAAATCGCTCCACCCCTTCTACCCCCTCCCATACAAAATGACACAATTGCGCTATTTGACAATAAACGGATTTGCTCGAAAAGTATAAAAGCTATTGGCCTGAATTTTGGGATATATTACTTTCATAATATTTCAATCTACAGTAGAAAAACTATTTGCGTCCTCCCTCTCCTTCCACCTCCTCCCATACAAACTACACAGTTTCATGCAATGTTCTAAGACGATTTTCTCAGAACATAGAACATTTATCGAGCTCATATTTTGTAATAAATACTTAATTAATATTATCACTTAGATCAAACAATATTTGATTAGCTTCACTGCTTCTACCCCCTCCCATACTATGTGACACAATTTCACAAATTTTCAAAAATTATATTTTCTTGAAAAATGTGAACGTTACTGAATTAAAATTTAAAATAAACTGCCAACAAGTTGGGCGAAACTTTATTATTCTTGATAAAAGTTGCAGATGTGTGGAAAGTCAATATGCAGGTAAGAGTGGCTAGACTAAGTGAAAGGGGGTTCTTGGGCAGGGCAATTGTCAATTTAACACTTTGCGGAAACGTTCAAAAGCTTCAGTACATATAATCAATATTTCGTTCGTTTATTTATGCTAGTTTGAGTTTTTATGAGGGGAGGGGTGAGGGGTGATAGTAAGAGTGGGTGGATGTTAATAATTTTTTAATTGATTGCATGAATCACGTCCAATATTCTCTGTATTGGTTTGTCAGTTTCATAGATGAAGTTGCATAGGATTCGGTGTATTTTACATTCACGAAACCGAACATTTGTATGGGAAGGGGTAGAGGAGGTAGGGGAATCGTAAAATTTGTGACGCAATTTTATTTTTTTTCTCTTGTAGTGTGCTCGTACAAAATTTCCAGTTCGTAGCTTTTAATTTGTTGGTTATTAGTTGATTGAATAAAATAGGTCGAAATGATGCTTTTGTATGCGAGGGGGTAGAACGACAAGCGCGATTGCAACACTTTTAAAGGAATTTCATTTCAATTATTTTTATAAGTTTTTATGCAAAATTTGAAATTGATAGCTTAGCTGATAACTGATATCTTAAAAATGCTCGGAAAAATAATTTTGTATGGGAGGGGTAGAAGAGGTAGGAGAATCATAAAGGACAAGGTTGGCAATCGGAAAAAAAGCCAAATTGGCAATCATCTCTCAACCCGATGTCAACCAACGAACGCCCGACTTGAGGCAGAACTACCGCGATGCTCATATACAGCTTAAAAAGGCTGTTAGACGCGACAAGAGAAAGGCCATTGAAGATCTGGCAAACAAGGCAGAATCTGCGGCTTACCTTGGGGATATGGGTTCACTATTTAAAATCATGAGACAGTTGACGAACAGGAATTTCACCGCCAACCACCTGGTGAGAGATGTCAACGGAACTCTCCTTAATATGAGTGAACACCAGTTGCGACGATGGAAGGAATACTTCTCTGACATTTTAAACATCTTGTCAGATGAAGATATTCCGGAAACAGAACAACTTCCAAACATCCAACCGCAACAATCCTCTATTAGGGACGATCCCCCAGATAAAGAAGAGATAGTTTCCGCCATTCGGTCAATGGCGGGAAGGAAAGCTCCAGGTGTAGACGGACTACCAACCGAACTCCTCAAAGCGGACCCGGAAATAACAGCCGATATACTCCTCCCACTCTTCACTAAGGTGTGGAATGATGGAAGATATCCGACTGAATGGAAGGAGGGCGTCATTGTGAAAATTCCGAAGAAGGGCGACCTTCGGGATTGTGGCAATTGGCGTGGTATATGTCTACTTACTGCCGTATCAAAAATTATGGCTAAGGTAATTCTCAATAGGATTAGTGATTTTGTCGAGAGCACTCTCGAAGTTTATCAGGCTGGATTCCGTAAAGGGTCGTCTTGTACCGACCACACAAACACACTACGGATAATATTAGAGCAGTCAGCCGAAATGGGTTCGCCATTACATCTCATGTTTGTGGACTTCGAGAAGGCTTTCGACAGCGTTAAGCGAGATTACATATGGAATGCTTTGCGTAGGAGAGGTATTCCAGATAAGGTCATAGCTATGATTAAGGAATCCTACGAAGATGCAAGGTGTCGCGTCTTGCATAGAGGAGAGCTGTCCGAGAGCTTTCCTGTGCGAGCGGGTGTCAGACAAGGCTGCATATTATCACCAGCCCTGTTTCTGGTGGTAATAAATGACATCTTGAAAGCTGCACTGGAAGGTGGGGAAGGTAAAGGTCGTCAATGGAGACTATTTAACATCTTAAGTCACCTTGATTATGCTGATGACGTGTGTTTGCTTGCACATACCCGTTCAGACTTAGAGTCAAATGTTCGCTCGTTGCATTCTAAATGCAAAGAGGCGGGACTGAAAATAAATGTTCGTAAAACCAAGTACATGCACATGGGTTCGAACGCAAGCACACCGATTGTTCTTAATGGACAGGAGGTGGAAGAGGTGCAAGATTTTTGCTATCTCGGAAGCATTATCAGCATGGACGGCGGAGCCGAAAAGGATGTTGAGGCTCGGCTAAATAAAGCTCGTCAGGCCTTCGGTATCCTTTCCCCTTTCTGGAGGTTAAGAGAGATCTCCCTTCGCACGAAGCTGCGAGTTTTTGACGCATGCGTCAAATCCGAGTTGTTATATGGTTGTACTACGTGGAAAGTGACCGTTCGACTTACCAAGAAACTACAGACTTTCGTAAACCAATGCCTCCGGCGCATTTTAGGCATATTCTGGCCAGAAGTAATCTCCAACGACGAACTTTGGAGTACAACTCGCCAGACTAAAATAGGTATTGAGATTCAACGGCGAAAGTGGCAGTGGATCGGTCATACTTTGAGGAAACCAGAGCGAAACATCGCAAAACAGGCTCTGGATTATAATCCTCAAGGAAGACGTCGGGTTGGTCGACCATGTAACACATGGAAGCGAGCAGTTGAGCAGGAGGCCAGAGGAATAAACAAGTCCTGGCAACAGCTTAAAGCCGATGCTCAGGATCGCGCCTTGTGGAAGAGAGTTGTTTCTGTCCTATGCCCCTATAGGGGGTCTTAACAGGAATTTGATTGATTGATTGATTCTCTTTTAAGGTGCTCGAACAAAATTTCAAGTTCCTAGCTTTTAATTTGTTGGTTAGCAGTTTTTTTATTGAAATTGGTCGAAATCATACTTTTGTATGGGAGGGGGTAGAACGGCATGTGTGATCTTAAAAATTTTGACGCAGTTCCATTTGAACTATTTTCAGAAGATTTTGTGCAAAATTTTAAATTGATAGCTTTTACTAATTAGGTGAAAATTAATTTCTTAAAAATGGTCGAAAAAATAATTTTGTATGGGAGGGAGTGGAAGCTTTCAAGGTATTCGACCAGTTAATATTTTATTCATTTAAAAATTTTTTTTAAATGCATTTTGCAAATTTTGAAGTTTCTACCCACAAATTTCATTCAAAAATTTTCAGTTCATGTGGTTTTTTCATTGCACATGAAACGCCTTGTGCACGGTAGAACAGGGGGGTCGGTGCATAACAATTGAGGAATTTTTATTATTTTTTCTGTATGTACAACAAATAGATGTATTCACATGGAAAATTTAAATTTTGTATCTTTCACCAGAGCCCTTAAAAAATTACTCAAAATTTTCAACATTTTTGGTTACCACCTCCCCCTCCTTACATCTCCCGACGTAAAATTTTTACTAAATTTAAAAACTACCTAGTTCTACAATTTGACAAAATTTGAATCTGATATCTGCACTCAATTTTGAATTATAATGCACTGCACTGCATTTTCGCACGAGACTTATTTCTCGGATCCTTATAGAGCTCAATATTCACAAATCCGCTGGTCCGGACGGTATTCTTCCCATTACCCTTAAAAAGTGCGCCTCTTCTTTAGCTAAACCTCTTTGCAATCTTTTCTATCTTTCTTACTCTTCTGGGTGCTTTCCGCGTGTTCGATAAGTTGCGAATGTTCAGCCCATTCCCAAAAAAGGAAGCAAAGCGAACCCCGCCAACTACCGCCTAATAGCCATTACTTCAGTGCTCTCGAAAGTAATGGAAACTGCTGTCAATCGTAAAATCGTCAAATATCTGGAGGATAAACAGCTCCTCCATGATCGTCAGTATGGGATCCGTTCTGGACGGTCGACGGGTGATCTTTTAGTCTACTTGACAGAGCGTTGGAGCTCATGCTTACATAAATATGGTGAAGGTCAAGCCCTAGCACTTGACATTGCAAAAGCTTTTGACAGAGTTTGGCACGAATGTCTCTTAGTTAAGCTTAGGGCCATCGGCCTTAATGATATCCTTGTTCAATGGATTGAGAGCTATCTTTCTGAACGCACTATACAAGTAGTATTAAATGGCGTTACTTCTTCCTCCTACCCAATTGATTTCGGCGTCCCACAAGCTTCTGTTTTATCTCCAACTCTTTTCTTAGTTTTCATAAATGACCTTCTGTCGTCCACTCTCAATCCAATCCATAGTTTTGCAGATGACAGTACTTTAGACAACATCTATGAATTTAACTCTGCTGCGGAATCAAACATTCATTCTATTGCTTCCAATCGCAGGGAGTTATTCAATTCACTGAACTCGGATCTCAACTTAATCCTGGAATGGGGCAGAAAAAACAGAGTAGAGTTCAACGCATCCAAAACACAGGCCTGTCATCTATCCCTCAAAAGGAATGCTTCAGTGTTGTCTCACAATGTAACTTTTGATGGTGCACGGCTTACCACTTCGGAGAATTTCACACTGCTAGGCGTCAAAATTAGTGACCACCTGAATTGAGCCCAGCATATCTTTGATATTGCCCTTGACGCCTCCAAACGTCTAGGTGTTCTCCGAAAATGCAAAAAACATTTCACACCCATCGACATAGCAACCATTTATAAAGCCTACATTAGACCACGTTTAGAGTATAACTCGCAAGTTTGGGCTGGGGCACCCAAAACAAACCTCGCTTTGCTCGATCGTATTCAAAAATATGCGTTCCGACTGATTGTAGACGGAACCATCACGTCTTCTATAGATTCTCTTGAGCATCGCAGAAATGTCAGAGTACTCAGCATTTACTATCGATATTTCCACGGTAAATGCAGTACGGAACTAAGCGCACTCATTCCTCCACTGCATACTTTTCCCCGGAATACTCGCCAAGCTGAACGCGCACACGAGTAAAAGGTCAAACCCTTACATTCTCGTACAGTGAAATATAGGCAGTCATTCATTTCCCGAACGTCAAGACTGTGGAACGATTTGCCAGCTAGCTCGTTTCCCAACAAGTACAGACTGCGGTGTTTCAAGAACAATGTCCACCGTCATTTTCGTCTCTCTCCACCTTAATACCTCCACTTCCACTTCCTATACCGACATAACTGTGCATTGCATTAAAGGGTGACCCCCTAAGTTATACTCGGTGCTGTAAGAAAAAAAATATATTTCTTACGCGGACAAAGTCGCGGGCGATCACTAGCAGTGAATTTAATTGTAGTGTCTGTCTGTTATTTGTTTATACATTGCAAAAAGCTAGTGTTATGCTTTATTTGGACAATAACTAAACATGAAAACAGGTTTTTGAAATTTTTGTCTGGCTGTCTGTCCGTTTGTCTTTCACGCACAAGCCACTGAACCGATTGAAATGAAACAGTTTGTTAAATATGCTTCAAGATCTAATCTGCTTTTGGATTTATTTCACTCACACAGTGTCTAATTTTCAAAAATATATAATAATTCAATTTTCGTGGAAACTATAAAAGCTATTAATTTAAAATTCAGAACATATTATTTATATCATAAATGCAATCTTTAATAATAAAGATTATTTAAATACCCTCTCTCCTTCAACCACCTCCCATACAAACTACAGTTTTTTATGAAATACTGTACACCAATTTACTGAATATGTGTAACATTCATCGAACTAAAATTTTATACTAAATTCTCAATTAGTATTATTATTAATAACGGGAAAAATTAATTGATTAGCCTCACTCCTTCTAACTCCCCCCATACAATGTAACACAATTCTACGACTTTACTTAAATTCGATTTTCTTAAAAACTGTAAATGTTACTGATCTGAAATTTAAAATATGTCAATTTCAAATTAATTATAGTTGCTTATCAAAAAGTCACTTAAAACCCCCACTGCTTCCACCACCTCCCATACAAACCGCACTTTTTCATGAAATATTCTAAACTAATTTCCTCAGTACACATAACTTTCATCGAGCTCAAATTTTGTCCTGTATCCTAAATTAGCATCGTTATTAATTCCCCGCAAGGGGGTAGTTGTAGTATGAGGTTTTACCAATTCCTGCAACTATCTTTGGAGTTAGCGACTCCACGGACCTGAGCTAACTATCCCCCTCTGGGATGGGGGCTGTAGAATTCACCCACAGCCAGTCCTGCTTGCCCTAAAAATGGCAAATGGACACTCACTGGATCATGGGCTTATCACCCGTGATCTTAAGACCTAAATGATACGAGAAACAGATACATCGCCTCGGATACGGACTGATTCTACGGTAACGACTTTTGGCATTCGAAAACGGACTATGATTGGCTTCTGGAACGTTCGAACATTGAATGACGGGGGAAGAGCTGGGGTCACTCGGTCCTTGCACCGCCAATCGGTGATCGACCGTGAAATGGAGCACTATAACATCCAAATCTTGGGCTTGAGCGAGGTCAGGTGGACAGGATCAGGAGAAGAACGAACCCCTAGCGGAAACACTATTCTGTACATTGGCCCTGAAAGTGAAGCCAGAAATGGCGTGGCATTCGTCCTTACGCCGAGAGCGAGAAACAGTCTCATTAGCTGGGAACCAATCTCGGATAGGATTATCGTCGTCAGGCTCAGGACCAGTGTCAGAAACGTCACAATTCTGCAGTGCTACGCACCAACTAATACCGCAACATCTGGTGACAAAGAGGAGTTTTATAGCCAACTGAGTGCCACCTTCGAACGTGTTCCAAGAGGTGATATTATTATCATCTCGGGAGATATGAACGCCCAGGTTGGATCAGACAACACTGGACTAGAACACGTCATGGGGAGGCATGGTGACCCTTGGGTCGACCCTTCACGACCTTGGATTAAGAGACCCGAAAACGGCGAATTATTTGTGGAGTTCTGTAGTACTCGGCAAATGGTCATCGGAGGGACCCTTTTTCCACACAAGAGTCATCATAAAACATCTTGGGTTTCCCCTGACGGTGTTACTCAGAACCAGATCGACCATTTGGCTATAAGTCGCCGATGGAGAAGATGTCTCCTCGATGTGCGAGCGAAACGTGGAGCTGACGTGGGGAGCGATCACCACCTGATGGTTGCCTGCTTGAGATTGTGTACAGCAGCTATCCGACGACCACAAATTCTTCAAATGAAGCGCAAGCTTAATGTGGATAAACTCAGAGATCCCAACAAAAAACTCGAATACACTACCATTCTACGCGAAAAGTCATCCACATTGGGTGAACATGAAATGCGCACACTGGACGCCAATTGGGAGGCAACCAGAAACACTTTTCTAACTAGTGCTGAAGAATCTGTGGGATATGCGCAAAGCGGTGAGAAACCCTGGATGTCGCAAGACACATGGGACAAGGTTGACAATCGGAAAAAAGCCAAATTGGCAATCATCTCTCAACCCGATGTCAACCAACGAACGCCCGACTTGAGGCAGAACTACCGCGACGCTCATATACAGCTTAAAAAGGCTGTTAGACGCGACAAGAGAAAGGCCATTGAAGATCTGGCAAACAAGGCAGAATCTGCGGCTTACCTTGGGGATATGGGTTCACTATTTAAAATCATGAAACAGTTGACGAACAGGAATTTCACCGCCAACCACCTGGTGAGAGATGTCAACGGAACTCTCCTTAATATGAGTGAACACCAGTTGCGACGATGGAAGGAATACTTCTCTGATATTTTAAACATCTTGTCAGATGAAGATATTCCGGAAACAGAACAACTTCCAAACATCCAACCGCAACAATCCTCTATTAGGGACGATCCCCCAGATAAGGAAGAGATAGTTTCCGCCATTCGGTCAATGGCGGGAAGGAAAGCTCCAGGTATAGACGGACTACCAACCGAACTCCTCAAAGCGGACCCGGAAATAACAGCCGATATACTCCTCCCACTCTTCACTAAGGTGTGGAATGATGGAAGATATCCGACTGAATGGAAGGAGGGCGTCATTGTGAAAATTCCGAAGAAGGGCGACCTTCGGGATTGTGGCAATTGGCGTGGTATATGTCTACTTACTGCCGTATCAAAAATTATGGCTAAGGTAATTCTCAATAGGATTAGTGATGTCGTCGAGAGCACTCTCGAAGTTTATCAGGCTGGATTCCGTAAAGGGTCGTCTTGTACCGACCACACAAATACCCTACGGATAATATTAGAGCAGTCAGCCGAAATGGGTTCGCCACTACATCTCATGTTTGTGGACTTCGAGAAGGCTTTCGACAGCGTTAAGCGAGATTACATGTGGAATGCTTTGCGTAGGAGAGGTATTCCAAATAAGGTCATAGCTATGATTAAAGAATCCTACGAAGATGCAAGGTGTCGCGTCTTGCATAGAGGAGAGCTGTCCGAGAGCTTTCCTGTGCGAACGGGTGTCAGACAAGGCTGCATATTATCACCAGCCCTGTTTCTGGTGGTAATAAATGACATCTTGAAAGCTGCACTGGAAGGTGGGGAAGGTAAAGGTCTTCAATGGAGACTATTTAACATCTTAAGTCACCTTGATTATGCTGATGACGTGTGTTTGCTTGCACATACCCGTTCGGACTTAGAGTCAAATGTTCGCTCGTTGCATTCTAAATGCAAAGAGGCGGGACTGAAAATAAATGTGCGTAAAACCAAGTACATGCACATGGGTTCGAACGCAAGCACACCGATTGTTCTTAATGGACAGGATGTGGAAGAGGTGCAAGATTTTTGCTATCTCGGAAGCATTGTCAGCATGGACGGCGGTGCCGAAAAGGATGTTGAGGCTCGGCTAAATAAAGCTCGTCAGGCCTTCGGTATCCTTTCCCCTTTCTGGAGGTTAAGAGAGATCTCCCTTCGCACGAAGCTGCGAGTTTTTGACGCATGCGTCAAATCCGTGTTGTTATATGGTTGTACTACGTGGAAAGTGACCGTTCGACTTACCAAGAAACTACAGACTTTCGTAAACCAATGCCTCCGACGCATTTTAGGAATATTCTGGCCAGAAGTGATCTCCAACGACGAACTTTGGAGTACAACTCGCCAGACTAAAATAGGTATTGAGATTCAACGGCGAAAGTGGCAGTGGATCGGTCATACTTTGAGGAAACCAGAGCAAAATATCGCAAAACAGGCTCTGGATTATAACCCTCAAGGAAGACGTCGGGTTGGTCGACCATGTAACACATGGAAGCGAGCAGTTGAGCAGGAGGCCAGAGGAATAAACAAGTCCTGGCAACAGCTTAAAGCCGATGCGCAGGATCGCGCTTTGTGGAAGAGAGTTGTTTCTGTCCTATGCCCCTATAGGGGGTCTTAACAGGAATTTGATTGATTGATTAATATCGGGAAAAAATTAACCGAGTAGCTTTCCTCCTTCTACCCTCTCCCATACAATGTGACACAATTCCACGATTTTACGAATTTTCGATTTTCTTGAAAAGCGTGAATGATATAGACCTGAAATTTAAAATATATCAATTTCATTATGATTACTCTTGTTTCTCGAAAAACCACCAAAAACCTCTAATCCTTCTACCACCTTACCATACAAATTGCACAATTTCATTAAATCCAATGCACTAAGTTACTCAGCACTTATTCAATTTTTGAATCTCAAATTTGAAAGAAGACATACTTATAGCTACTCTAGCATGATGTGAAACAAATTAGTTCAGTGCTGTTACCTCTTCTATCACTCCCCACACAAAAATTCTTAAGATCACAAATATTTCGATTTCATCGGTAGTATCATATGATTGGGCTTTACGCACAATCGTAGTCCTGTTATGTTTTTAAGCTTAATGTCATTTGATTTGGGCTTTTTTTAATTGACACAAGCTACAACTATTCACATGTCCTTAACGCTCTTCAACACGTATATGATCTCAAATCACGGGGATGATTTGATCACGAGCCTGTCCCATAAATGTGAGTATCATGGTTTCATTCTTAATAATTTATGGTTCAGATTTCAACAAAAGTTAGCGACTCCACGGACCTGAGCTAACTATCCCCCTCTGGGATGGGGGCTGTAGAATTCACCCACAGCCAGTCCTGCTTGCCCTAAAAATGGCAAATGGACACTCACTGGATCATGGGCTTATCACCCGTGATCTTAAGATCTAAATGATACGAGAAACGGATACATCGCCTCGGATACGGACTGATTCTACGGTAACGACTTTTGGCATTCGAAAACGGACTATGATTGGCTTCTGGAACGTTCGAACATTGAATGACGGGGGAAGAGCTGGGGTTACTCGGTCCTTGCACCGCCAATCAGTGATCGACCGTGAAATGGAGCACTATAACATCCAAATCTTGGGCTTGAGCGAGGTCAGGTGGACAGGATCAGGAGAAGAACGAACCCCTAGCGGAAACACTATTCTGTACATTGGCCCTGAAAGTGAAGCCAGAAATGGCGTGGCGTTCGTCCTTACGCCGAGAGCGAGAAACAGTCTCATTAGCTGGGAACCAATCTCGGATAGGATTATCGTCGTCAGGCTCAGGACCAGTGTCAGAAACGTCACAATTCTGCAGTGCTACGCACCAACTAATACCGCAACATCTGGTGACAAAGAGGAGTTTTATAGCCAACTGAGTGCCACCTTCGAACGTGTTCCAAGAGGTGATATTATTATCATCTCGGGAGATATGAACGCCCAGGTTGGATCAGACAACACTGGACTAGAACACGTCATGGGGAGGCATGGTGACCCTTGGGTCGACCCTTCACGACCTTGGATTAAGAGACCCGAAAACGGCGAATTATTTGTGGAGTTCTGTAGTACTCGGCAAATGGTCATCGGAGGGACCCTTTTTCCACACAAGAGTCATCATAAAACATCTTGGGTTTCCCCTGATGGTGTTACTCAGAACCAGATCGACCATTTGGCTATAAGTCGCCGATGGAGAAGATGTCTCCTCGATGTGCGAGCGAAACGTGGAGCTGACGTGGGGAGCGATCACCACTTGATGGTTGCCTGCTTGAGATTGTGTACAGCAGCTATCCGACGACCACAAATTCTTCAAATGAAGCGCAAGCTTAATGTGGATAAACTCAGAGATCCCAACAAAAAACTCGAATACACCACCATTCTACGCGAAAAGTCATCCACATTGGGTGAACATGAAATGCGCACACTGGACGCCAATTGGGAGGCAACCAGAAACACTTTTCTAACTAGTGCTGAAGAATCTGTGGGATATGCGCAGAGCGGTGAGAAACCCTGGATGTCGCAAGACACATGGGACAAGGTTGACAATCGGAAAAAAGCCAAATTGGCAATCATCTCTCAACCCGATGTCAACCAACGAACGCCCGACTTGAGGCAGAACTACCGCGATGCTCATATACAGCTTAAAAAGGCTGTTAGACGCGACAAGAGAAAGGCCATTGAAGATCTGGCAAACAAGGCAGAATCTGCGGCTTACCTTGGGGATATGGGTTCACTATTTAAAATCATGAAACAGTTGACGAACAGGAATTTCACCGCCAACCACCTGGTGAGAGATGTCAACGGAACTCTCCTTAATATGAGTGAACACCAGTTGCGACGATGGAAGGAATACTTCTCTGATATTTTAAACATCTTGTCAGAGGAAGATATTTTGGAAACAGAACAACTTCCAAACATCCAACCGCAACAATCCTCTATTAGGGACGATTCCCCAGATAAGGAAGAGATAGTTTCCGCCATTCGGTCAATGGCGGGAAGGAAAGCTCCAGGTATAGACGGACTACCAACCGAACTCCTCAAAGCGGACCCGGAAATAACAGCCGATATACTCCTCCCACTCTTCACTAAGGTGTGGAATGATGGAAGATATCCGACTGAATGGAAGGAGGGCGTCATTGTGAAAATTCCGAAGAAGGGCGACCTTCGGGATTGTGGCAATTGGCGTGGTATATGTCTACTTACTGCCGTATCAAAAATTATGGCTAAGGTAATTCTCAATAGGATTAGTGATGTCGTCGAGAGCACTCTCGAAGTTTATCAGGCTGGATTCCGTAAAGGGTCGTCTTGTACCGACCACACAAATACCCTACGGATAATATTAGAGCAGTCAGCCGAAATGGGTTCGCCACTACATCTCATGTTTGTGGACTTCGAGAAGGCTTTCGACAGCGTTAAGCGAGATTACATATGGAATGCTTTGCGTAGGAGAGGTATTCCAAATAAGGTCATAGCTATGATTAAAGAATCCTACGAAGATGCAAGGTGTCGCGTCTTGCATAGAGGAGAGCTGTCCGAGAGCTTTCCTGTGCGAACGGGTGTCAGACAAGGCTGCATATTATCACCAGCCCTGTTTCTGGTGGTAATAAATGACATCTTGAAAGCTGCACTGGAAGGTGGGGAAGGTAAAGGTCTTCAATGGAGACTATTTAACATCTTAAGTCACCTTGATTATGCTGATGACGTGTGTTTGCTTGCACATACCCGTTCGGACTTAGAGTCAAATGTTCGCTCGTTGCATTCTAAATGCAAAGAGGCGGGACTGAAAATAAATGTGCGTAAAACCAAGTACATGCACATGGGTTCGAACGCAAGCACACCGATTGTTCTTAATGGACAGGATGTGGAAGAGGTGCAAGATTTTTGCTATCTCGGAAGCATTGTCAGCATGGACGGCGGAGCCGAAAAGGATGTTGAGGCTCGGCTAAATAAAGCTCGTCAGGCCTTCGGTATCCTTTCCCCTTTCTGGAGGTTAAGAGAGATCTCCCTTCGCACGAAGCTGCGAGTTTTTGACGCATGCGTCAAATCCGTGTTGTTATATGGTTGTACTACGTGGAAAGTGACCGTTCGACTTACCAAGAAACTACAGACTTTCGTAAACCAATGCCTCCGACGCATTTTAGGAATATTCTGGCCAGAAGTGATCTCCAACGACGAACTTTGGAGTACAACTCGCCAAACTAAAATAGGTATTGAGATTCAACGGCGAAAGTGGCAGTGGATCGGTCATACTTTGAGGAAACCAGAGCAAAACATCGCAAAACAGGCTCTGGATTATAACCCTCAAGGAAGACGTCGGGTTGGTCGACCATGTAACACATGGAAGCGAGCAGTTGAGCAGGAGGCCAGAGGAATAAACAAGTCCTGGCAACAGCTTAAAGCCGATGCTCAGGATCGCGCCTTGTGGAAGAGAGTTGTTTCTGTCCTATGCCCCTATAGGGGGTCTTAACAGGAATTTGATTGATTGATTGATTTCAACAAAATGCAAATCATTGTCTTCAAAGAGACATTAAGCTAATCAGATTATATGTCCCGCATAATGTATTACTAACTGCATTCCCAAAAATTGCTTATTTTGCGATTCTTACGCGGACAAAGTCGCGGGCGATCGCTAGTACAAAATAAAAATTTGATGTATAATTCCAGCTCGATATATTTAATACGAATTGAGTAAATTGGTTTAGAGCATTTAATGAAAAAGAGCAGTTTGTGTTTGGTGGTGGTGGAAGGAGGGGGAGGGCACGAATAATTTGTGTATGTTAGATTGAAGTTATGATAAAAGTAATTTATTCTAAATTTCAGATCTATAGATTTTATGCTTTTGGAGTAAATCCGTTTATTATCAAATTACGAAATTGTAGCACAGCCATGATTTTTGAAAGATAGTATACATATTCCTTGCCCACAATCCCGAAGGTCGGCTTCCATTCAGCCAGATATTTTCCCTCATTCCACACCAAAGCGGTGGGAGGAATATATCGGCTGTTAACATCGGTGTATGATTTAAATTTTACCGTATGTGCTATGAAATAATAACTTCAAAAATTGCTGTGTAAAATCTATTATACTATAAGAATATTTATTAATCTAATGCATTCAAAAAAGATACAAAGTTGGAAAATTCTCATCTGCGTCAAAGGTCATTATCGCTTGCACTTCGGGATAATGAAAGATTTCAAATGCACAATTCTCGTGAGCATAGACGGTGCGAATGATTGGCGAAGTTGACGCTCTTTCTTCTGGATCGTGAACAACCGTGACGGTGGTCAGGGATGGAAGTGAATACGAATTGTAGTGCCATACCATTGGTTCTTCAACTAATTCGGGGAGGTGGTGATCATGATCTGGTATTACATTTGTTTTCTCTCGTTCTGCCCAACGTGCTCTTACAGTTTTTTGAATGGTTTTGTATACCTCCTCGGCTTGGGTTTTCTCCGGAATGCTTCCCGTCTCTTCAGAGAACACTCTACATGTAGAAGATGGTCCTTCCACTAAATCCTTGGTTGAATCTGAGAAAAGTTTTTTAGTGCTGATAGGAGATGGCATGGTATTTCTTTTATTTATTAATCTTTTGAATACTTTGTACCGAATGATAATGTCGTCCTGAATTACAAGGATATTTATTCGAAATCGACAGCGGCGATTAAATCCAGGTAGAAGGCAATTTCAGAAAACTAATTAAGACTTATTTTTAATTAGTGTTAATTAATATTACTAGTTTTATAATTAGGGTCCTTTTCAGTCGAAGGATTAGGTTTACAAAGTTTTGAAATTGTTTACTGAAATTGCAAAATAAAGACATTTCTTTATCTTATATTATCGGCTTTTGCGAAGTTCATGTTCCATGGAAAATAGCGATAAGTCTGGGAAATTTAACCATCATTAAGTAAAATACTAAAACATATTTCGACCTTAAAATGTGTCATCTTTTTGTCTAGTGTTTTTTCCTAAATATTAAATTACATGATGCAATGAATGTCCTGCAAGTTTATTATTTTTTAATATTAAGACACTTGCACGAAAGATTTCATATTTGTATGGCAGTGTTTGTTCAGTTTCAAAGCAAACATATCGGTTATTTCATGTACTTACGATCAGAGGCGGCCGGCTATTATGTCCACTTGTGCAGAAAGCCTCCTACAATTTAATGCTTCGCTTAACGATAAAAAAATTATTGCAAACATTTTCATTCATAAATATCTTTTCACACAAACAAAAACCGATTGCTCGATAATTCTTTCAATCCCCTTTTACCCGAATGCTCGCATATCTTTAACGGCGATGCGAAACAGACATAGCATACGAAAATTCATTCTAATCCCCTTCAACAGTGAATTTCAGTCCAACGTGTAAAAATTTAATTTCGTAAGCACTTTATATGAACACGACGAATTCACAATTCGATGAATACTTTTAGTATCGCTTAGTATAAGAAATGTTTTTCTTTGAATAGACTTGCCAGCTCTTCGTTATGCGCAACGACTTTAAGAGCGCGATCTAAATTTTGCCAATTGATCACCCATTCCAAATATTAACGAGCCACTACTGGTTGGGATGCCCTCCAATACATATATTACGCCTACATACATTTCGTTTCAGTGACTGCGTCCTCCATTTTGGAAGACTTAGCAGTGATTTGCAATGTGTGTCAACAGAAAAAAATATATTTCAACAAGTCGGCAAGTTTGATTGAAATTTAAAACACATCAATTGCATGATAATTATAGTTTCTCAGAAAATCGTTAAGAGCCACCCACAACTTTACCACCTCCCATACAAACAGCACAATTTCATTAAATCCAATACCATAATTTTCTAAGTACCTATTCAATTTTTAAATTTGGTACCAGACATTTCTATACTTTAGCATGATGTGAAACAAATTAGTTGTCACCCCTTTCTTCTGTCACCCCTTCTACCAGCACCATACAAATTTTCTTAAGATCACTATTTCATCTAGAGAATCGCATGATTGAACTTTACGCGCAATCATAGTTTAGTCATATCTTTGAGCTTAGTGTTGTATTATTTCAATTTTTTTAGAATTTACTCAAACTACGACTATTTACAGTTTCTTAACGCACTTCAATAAATATATATATGAAATCAAATTACCCCCGTGAGCACATACCTGTCCTATACAAATACGAGTATTATTGGATTCATTTTTAATAATTTAAGGTTCTGATTCCAATTGACATTGTGCTCAAAGAACCATTAAACTTGGCAGGTCATTTATCTCACATAATGTATTACTAACTATTTTCTCAAAAATTGCTTATTATTTGCGATTCTTACGCGGACAAAGTCGCGGGCGATCGCTAGTCATTTAAAATAATCAGGCAATTTCAATACAATAAACTTTATTGGGGTACGAAAAGGAAATATGGAAGAATTATTGGGAAATAATGCTGGTTCTTAATTGACTTGCTCATCTGATATAAGGCAAAAACACTTATCAAGAAGAACATCTACAGATCAGATAATCAGCGACAAAACTCGGAGCGCCATTGAATATAAATTTTTATATCACACTAAATATAATAGAATGAAAAAGAGGCAAAAGAATTGCAAATGTGTCATGGTTTGGAAACCTCAAGAACTCATCACCAACAAGCATATGTAACCTAGTAGCATTTAAGAAATAGTCATTTAATTACTTACTAACTAAATAATTGTTTTATTTGGTATGAAACAATATTATGCTTCGAAAAGCCATAAAGCTTAAAGGTTGAAACCTATAATAAGGAATTTTACAGGCTAAGGCGAACGGAAGGAAATTTTCAAAAAGCTTAAATTTTTTCCCAATAATGAAAGCTTCCAGAGAGGTCGCTATATCCATATAAAGGATTTCGATATTCCTAGTGTCCAGAACTACTAAATGCAAAATTGTAATTTCAAACTATCCCTTAGTTTGAAGGATAAAATGAAACGGGAAATACTACTAAGAGGATATAACATCAAATGATTTCGATTCACACTGTTAGGTTATTACAATATTATTAGCACAGCAATTAAGCTGGTACGAGAGGAGGTCAACAAATTCGCGGAATGACAAGGAAAGGAGGTAAAATTGAACAAGTTATTATTTTTCATTTTCTCTCACAAAGTTTATTAATTCCTTCTAAAAAAATGTTTCAGCAAGGCCTTCAAAATAGGCTGGAATTGCCGACTTCAACTTTTCTTCAGTAAACAGAAGACGGTAGATCTGGACTATAAGTGGGGTGGTTTAATATTCCGAAGCCGCATTTCTGTACGGCGTGTGTTCTCGCTCCCTTTTCCGGGTATTCCAGGTATAAATGGCCTTCTATTTAAAAAACCTTATTTGGAAAATATCACCGAAAGAAGTGTACTCCGGTCTTAAAATTTCAGAAATTGCTGCAAATATCGGTGCATGCATATTCAATGAGGGAGCGAAGAGTATATTGCAAATATTGGCAATTGGAACAGGGAGAAACGCACATCTTTAGGCTGAATCTGTAGATACAAGACGCGTTACTCTTGCTGAGTCCGCTGCGACAAGGGCATCAAAAGAAGTTTCGCAGTTATTAATTAATTAATTAAGAAAAGAAAATGTTAAGAAGATATAAAGAAAATATTAAGAAGAAGACGCCAAAAGTATGTTTATAGGAATATTCAATCGCCTAAATGTACCCGAAGCGAGCAGTTGAGCAGGAGGCCAGAGGAATAAACAAGTCCTGGCAACAGCTTAAAGCCGATGCGCAGGATCGCGCCTTGTGGAAGAGAGTTGTTTCTGTCCTATGCCCCTATAGGGGGTCTTAACAGGAATTTGATTGATTGAAATGTACCCGGATCATCAACACACTGAATATGAGGCGGAAGATCATACCAGGTTCTTATGGTCTGGACGAAGAAGGAACCTCACCAACTGTCTTAAAGAAACGCGGAGCAATAAATTTACTATGACTGTTGGTTTTCAGAGGTGTTAGGTACTCACACAAATACAGTGGCTCACTTTGCTGTAGAATATTACGCAAGAAAATTAGTAATCTATGCTGAAGAAAAGTGGGTAATGTGCAGCCTAGAATGTTCATCTTATACTGTGATACATAGTCATAACGCCTCAGTACAAATACATACCGGATACAGTCGTTGAAAGCCACGGTTAGCCTGCATTGATAGTTGGAATCAGGTTTATGAAATGCTAGACTACTGTAAGTGAAGAAAGGTATAATTAAGAATTTCACAAGCTTCAATCTGGTATACATAGGTAGGACACTAACATACACCCATAGTCTTCTCAGACTACCATATACCTTTCTTAGGACAGAATCGACTTACTTATACCCGGACATGGCTGAGTCAAAGATTATTCCTAACATGGGCTTGGAATTCGAGGAGTGTACCGTTGACTTTTGGGTGGGGAAGATCCCAGGTGTTCGGATTATCTAGTCTGGCGTGAAATACAATACATTGAGACTTGCACTAGTTGAGCGTAAGATGGTTAATTTGAGACCAACTTAATATGCGAGCAATATCCCGATTAACGCGTTCAACACGGTCTTCAACTAACCCAATAGGCCAACTTAAGTACATGGGTGCATCACCCGCGTACAAACGAAGACTGAAGTCATGTAGTATATCCGGTCGGTCATTAATATAAATGCTGAGAAGTAGTGGGCTTACGACGGACCCTTGGGGAACACCAAACAGAAGGCGTAAAGACAAGGACAGAATCTCACCAATTACTTTATTATTATACTCTAGATGAAATCTGAGAGTATTATAAGTTTGCCACAAAGTTTGTAACGCCAAGAAATAAGGCTCGGAGAAAAAAATGAATGATACAGAAGTTCATATAATCACTCAAAAATCTCAAAACCGGATGTCCGTCCGTCCGTCCGTCCGTCTGTCTGTCTGTCTGTCTGTCTGTCTGTCTGTCCGTCCGTCCGTGTCCTCTCTAGCTTGAGAACGCGTTGAGCTAGAAAGTTCAAATTTTGTATACGTCGTTTTTAACAAAAAAGTAAGGTCAAGTTCGTGAACGGGCCAAATCGCTCCACCCCTTCTACCCCCTCCCATACAAAATGACACAATTGCGCAATTTCACAATAAACGGGTTTGCTCGAAAAGTATAAAAGCTATTGGAATGAAATTTGGAATATATTACTTATATGATAATACCAATCTACCGTATGAAAATTATGCGTGTCCTCTCCCTCCTTCTACCACCTCCCATACAAACTGTACTTGTCTTGAATTACTCTAAGCCAATTTACTCAGTGCGTATAAAATTTAGCAGGCTGAAATTGTGTACCAAATATTTGTTTCAAATTTTTAGTAAGACCAAAAAAAATTATACGATTAGCTTCACCCCTTCTACCCCCTCCCATACAAAATGACACAATTTTGCAAATTGATAATAAATGGATTTAATCGAAAACTATAAAAGCTATTAGCCTGAATTTTGGGATATATTACACTCATAATTATTTCAATCTACCGTAGAAAAATTATTTGCGTCGTCCCTCCCCTTCTACCCCCTCCCATACAAACTACACTTTTTCATGAAATGCTCTAAGTCGATTTTCTCAGAACATATAACATTTATCAAGCTCATATTTTGTAAGAAATACATAATTAGCATTTTCACTAAGATCAGAAAAAAATATTTGATTAGCTTCACTGCTTCTACCCCCTCCCATACAATATGACACAGTTTCACAACTTTACAAAAAAACGATTTTCTTAAAAAGTATGAATGGCACTAGTCTGAAATTTAAGGGACATATATTTTATAATATTCCTAGTTATTTTTGAAAAAATCACTAGAATCCCCCCACTCTTTCTACCACCTCCCATACAAACTGCACATTTTCACAAAATCTAACTCACTAATTTTCTCAGTTCCCATTCAGTTTTTGGAGTAAGCATTTTGTATAAATTTTTTCATAGTTACTTTAGCATGATGAGAAAAAAATTAGTTCAATGCTATCATCCCTTCTAATACTCCCCATACAAAATTTTTTGGGATCACTAAAAATTCTATCTCATCTAGAGTATTGTAAGATTGCGCTTTACGCGCAATCGTAGCCCTGTTATGTTTTTTTAATAATAAAGTATTGTGATCGACACAGAAAAAGAAAAAAATTTGCTACCCTGAAATTTTGTTTTTTCGCGTTTCATGACTAAATTAGCCTAAAAAAGCAAAAAAAAAAAATCCGTCCCGCCGTACGCCGTACGCCGTACATATGGACTCGTACCTCCAAGACCGTTAAAGATAGAATGTTGGTTTTTGGGTGGATTGTTAATTTGGTAAGTGAGCTCCATTATCCAAATTTTGGGGAGTGTGGGGTGGAAGGGGGAGGCGGGGGGATGGAAAAAATCGAAAAATACACTTGCTAATATCTTCACCACGAATGCAGATAGAAAGACGAAAATCAGCATACATATAGAGAAGGTTGTGCGACATACTCCAAAAATAATTTAATTTTTTTATCCATTGGCGTCCGAAAAGGGGGGGCTAAGAACAAATTGTCGGCCGAATCTTTTTTTGAAATGGTTATATCTTCGAAACTACTTACCATAAAAAATTCATATTTTGGGACAATTAAGATGGCGTATAGATCCATCAGAATAAGCTTAGAAATAGGCTAATTATTGTAAGGGGGAGGGTCAGGGGGGGTGCAAAGAAAAACACTTAAGAATTAATATCTCAACTATCTCTTAAGCTATGTAATTGAAATTTAAAACATATACTAAGCTATACTAGCGCAATATAAAAAAAAATTTGGTCATAATAGTAGCGGGGGGAAATGGGGAGCATTTCAAAAATGGTGCACTTTTCAAAATTAGAAATCATTATATCTCAAAATTGAGTGCAGATATCGAATCAATTCGTCAGATTATAGAACTATATAATTTATAATTTTGATAAAAATTTTAAGTTAGGGGGTGTAAAGGGAGGGAGGTGGTAAGCAAAAATGTCGAAAATTTTGAGTGATTTTTTTAGGACTCTGGTCAAAGATAGAAACTTTAAATTTTGCATGTGGATACATCTATTTTATATACATAGAAAAAAATAATAATTTGATCCACAATTGTTACGAACCGACCACTACGGTCTAAGGGGCACAAGGTGTTTCATGTGCAGCGAAAAAAACACGAAAACTGAAAATTTTTGGATGTAATTTTAAGATAGAAACTTGAAAATTTGGGAAATACATTTAAAAAAAATCCCCAAACGTATAAGATATTAACTGGTCGAATACCTTTGAAACTTCTACCCCCTCCCATACAAAATTATTTTTTCGACCATTTTTAAGAAATTAATTATCACCTAACTATTAAAAGCTATCAATTTGAAATTTTGCATAAGAACTTATAAAAATATTTAAAATAAAATTATTTTAAAAGTTTCAAAATAGCACTTGCCCTTCTACCCCCTCCCATACAAAAGTATGATTTCGACCAATTTCATTAAATCAACTAATAAACAACAAATTAAAAGCTACGAACTTGAAATTTTGTACGAGCACCTTACTAGAGAAAGAAAAGAAAATTGCATCACAAATTTTGCAATTCCCCTACCTCTTCTACCCCCTCCCATACAAAATTATTTTTTCGAGCATTTTTAAGAAATCGGTTATCAGCTAACTCTTAAAAGCTATCCATTTCAATTTTTGCCGGAAAACTTATAAAAACAATTGAAATGAAATTTTGTTAAAAGTTTTGCAATCACGCTTGCCCTTCTACCCCCTCCCATACAAAAGTATCATTTCTACCTATTTCATTGAACCAACTAATAACCAACAAGTTAAAAGCTGCGAACTTGAAATTTTGTACGAGAAGACTACAACAGAAAGGAAATAAAATTGCGTCACAATCTTTACGATTCCCCTACCTCCTCTACCCCCTCCCATACAAATGTTGGTTTCGTGAATGTAAAATACACAGAATCTTATTCTATGCATCTTCGTCTATGAAACTGACATTCTGTACAGAGAATATTGGACGTCAATTAAAAAACTATTAACATCCACCGACCCTTACTATCAACCCTCATCCCTCCCCTCAAAAAACTCAAACTTGCATAAATAAACGAACGAAATATTGGTTATATATACTGAAGCTTTTGAACGTTTCCGCAAAGTGTTGACAACTGTCCTGCCCAAGAACCCCCTTTCACTTAGTCTTCCCTAACCACTCTAACCTGCATACTGACTTTCCACGCATCCGCAACTTGTCCCAAGAATAATAAAGTTTCGCCCGACTTGTTGGCAGTTTATTTTAGCTTGCCGATGCCTGTTGGTTAAGCATCTACCAAGTAATTTGACCGCATTAGTAGGCAAATTGAAGATTGACGATAACTTGTCTAGGAGTCTGTCGTGGTCCATCATGTCAAAGGCCTTAGAGAAGTCTAAAAGAACCAGGTACATTATTATATTCTTGTCCAAAGCGGCTCTAATAACAGAAGTTACTTTAACTAGCGCAGATTCGCAACTGTGTCGAGACCGGAACTCAGATTGAAAAGAAGATAGCATTTTGTTGCTCCGTATATATTCCTGCATTTGTATAGACATGATTATACTCTAGATGAAATCTGAGAGTATATTGTGTTTGCCTTACCGTTTGTAACGCTAAGAAATAATGCTCGCACAGAGCCACCAAGGGTACAGAAATATTTGTTGTCGCTCAAAAACTTCGATTCCGAGTTGCTGTCTGTCCGTCTGTCTACAGCATAACTCTCGAACGCTTTGAGCTATCGTGCTGAAATTTGTTGTGTGTAATATTTATCAAAAAAGTAACTTTGAGTTCGTGAACGGGCTACATCGCCCCCTCCTTCTACCACCTCCCATACAAATTTCACGACATTCCGAAGTTTTCAGAAATTGATTTTTCTTTGAAACTATTTAAGCTATCGATTTGAAATTTGGGTTAAAGTATTACGATATATGTAGATGTCATTAATATAACTGAATATTTATCCGATCCCGTCAAATGCATAATTTTGAAAAATGCAGTTTTTCGATTTTCATTGAAAGTAGCAAAGTTACAAAAACGAATTTTTGCCAGAATTAATTTTATTATAATTTCAATCAGCATTGAAAAAAATATCAACTTCACCTCACTCCTTCTACCCCCTCCCATACAAATTTCACGAAATTTTTAAATTTAAATTAAATTATTTTTCTTCGAAACTGTTAAAGCTATCAACTTGACATTTTGCTATAAGTATAAAAATAGAAATATAAATAATGAGAAAAAAATGTGTATTGATCCATACACTCCTTCTACCCCCTCCCATACAAATGTATAATTTTTGTTAAGTGTATTATATCGATTTCCATTAAAACTAGAAAAAGTATAAACTTAAAATTTTGCCAGAATTTGTTTTTTAATAATTGCAATAAATGCTAAAAAAAATTAGTAGCTCCTCTTCACTCCTTCTACCCCCTCCCATACAAATATCTGTATTATAAATTCAAGAAAAGAATTTCTCCTTCGAATATATTAGAACTATCGAATTTGAGATTGAATCAAAGCGTGGTGATAAACAGTTTCAAAATCATCTTAAACGCTACCTCTCCTCTGCCACCTCTCACACAAATGCCTCAATTTCAGGAAAACTATGTCCAATTGAAAATAATGAAAGCTACAAATCTTAAATTCAGCACGAAATATTTTGCATACCACATTAGGTGTCATATCCAAAAATTACGAACCTTCCTCCTCTGCTTCTACCACCTCCCATACAAAAGTCACTATTTATTATTTAAAAGAATTGGATGTGACATATTTTCCGGTACATTGAACTCTTTCTCATTTCATCTAGAGTATTATATGATTGGGCTTTACGCCCAATTATAATTCTTTTATGTTTTTTATACTCCAGATGAAATCTGAGAGTATATTTTGTTTGCCTTACCGTTTGTTACGCTAAGAAATAATGATCGCACAGAGCCACAAAGGGTACAAAAATATTTGTTGTCTCTCAAAAACCTTGATTCCGAGTTGCTGTCTGTCCGTCTGTCCGTCTGTCCGTCTTGTTGCGCGCGTAAGAGTGCGTGTCACCTTTTATGGTGGGTCTGTTTTAAGTGTCTTCACCCACCGGGAATCTTCCACGAAATTAAACACAACGATGTCTTAATCACTTACAATTTATTATATAGTTAAGAATAGTTACACTAAGAATAAGTACACCTTTTTATTATTTTCTTATTCGCTATTGACGACGCGGCGGAAGATTCGGGGCCTATCGATTGTACGACGCGGCGGAAGATTCGCGGCGTAAGGGAGTTGTCCGTTCTGAAGTCGATACGAGAGTGGCCAATCGAGTCATCCTGCAAGATCGCAAGCATAAAACAATTAAGTAAAAGAAATATGATCTGGAAGATAAACACAAAAACGATTGTGGGACATGCCATGGATTTATTGTGCGTGGTAAGCAGTTAGAACGCTTATCTCTAAGAGGTTTAGAGTTGCGCTAGACGAAATATGAAAAGTACGCAACATGATAAGTACTTGCATGTGCACATCGTGCTGGGTCTTGCGGGAAAGGAAATGTGTAAGCACTTTTAAAGGTTTGCTAATTTATGGGATACGGTATCACAATGTAGAATACGGAATAAGATTTGAAATGGGATTTAGGACATTGATAAGATTGAGACGTACTTAGTTTTGAAGATGAAGATATGATCGATAATGAGTTGATACGATATGATAGAGAATTGGTTAATTGATTGATACATGGTAAGGAGAAGGAGGTGGCTTTATAACACTTCCCTCCTTAAAGACGAAACTTGTACCTGGGATTAGTGCGAGTTTCGGTTGAAGAGCTGGCAGCAGATTTCGGACCTGGACAAGATTTTGATCGTATTGTGGAAGGACGCTGGGCAGGTATTGGTATTGAAATTTCTGGTAGTTTGTGGAAATATTTCCATCCGAGTAATCAAGTTTGGCTCTTAAATCCTTCAAAAAGTTGCATCCTAGGATGCCATCATTAATCAAAGGAAAATCATTCCTTACGACATAGAAGGGATAGGATATCTTTGAAGTTCTAGTAAAGTTTATCACCAGGTATGTGAGTCCCAAAGCAGTTTCTGGGGAATCACTTATTCCAAGAAGTTCAATGTCTTGGGTCGTATTTATAACGAGGTCTTCTCTTACTGATCCGATTTTTATGAGGCATATCTCGGGACCAGCATCAACCAGTAAATTGGCTTTTTTGTCTTTCAACGACTCAAAGTTAATGTTGATCCTGACATGTATTTTTAGTTTTATATATGGGAGGTTTTGACGGTTTAGGATTTGTCGGTGTAAAACGGGGTATGGAGGACAATTCCTCTTTTGGCGTAGGTTTAAGTTTAGACAATTTGCTAAGCAAGTCGTTATTGATAGTGTCAATATAAGGGTCCGGACGCTCTTCAGGTTCAGAGGACTCAGTGCTTGAATATTTGGGTCTTAATGTTTTAGGAATTGGCGATTCAGGGCTAAATGACCTGGGCGATTTCGAACATGACGGCTTAGGACTAGAGCGCGATATTTTTGATTGCGACGGAATAGACTTAGACGATCTTGCTTTTGAGCACGGCGATTTAATAGGGGACGATTTAGTAACGACACACGGCGATTTAGGAGACGATGATTTAGTAACGACACACGGCGATTTAGGAGGGGACGATTTAGTAACGACGCAAGGCGATTTAGTAAATACGAGGGTATTTAAATAATCCATAACGGATGGAACAAACACGAACTCAGTTGACGGAGGAATTTGTAGTAACGACGCGGTGTTAGAAAGGTGAGTTAGTGCAGATTGCGGGCTTGAACCAACCCACCGTTGGGGCAAGCCACACGCGCGTTTCGCGAATTAGAATCATTCCCTCGGTCGTTCACGTTATTTAATTTTACATTTCTTTTATACTCTCTTTTTCTACAATCTTTTATATGATGACCAATATTTTTACAATCGCTGTAGATAGTTTGGTTTAAATTTACGTTGGCTTTGAAGCTTGATCGGGGCTCCGTTTTCATCGGGCGCGAAGAAGAACTTTGAGTTTCCGCTTCCGTCTTCTTGAAACAATCGGCTATCAGATGACCCGATTTTTTGCAATAAGTGCAGAACTTAGGCTTCGATGCACTTTGATACGATGTAGTAGGAGAGATTTTTTCCTCATTGACGGCGGCTTCGATGGCTTCGTTGAGCGTTTCGAAACGTGAGGCCTTGATGATAAGCTTGAGGCTAGAATTGAGGCCTTCCACAAAAGCTTTCAAGACAGTCTTTGAGTTTAGTGACTCAATGACTCTGGAGGATTCGGTTCCTTCGGATACGATACAGGCGTCATTGAGATTCGGCATAGTAACCTCAATGCGATTAGCAAATGATCGGACTGATTCGCCAGATCTCTGCTTAGAGTTGACGAGATCAACTTGTAGCTGCGTCAGAGTATGCTCCTCAAGAAACTGAGTTTGGAACGCCTCCTTCAGCTCGTCCCAAGTAGCTAGGTCCTTGTGTTTGACGACGTTGTAAGCCGGGCCGGTAAGTTTACTTTTAATGGTCATCGTAAACAACGGCGTATCCGATGCAGAGATATCTGCGCCCATAAGGTCGCAACAATTGATGAATTTGTGGAGGGTCTCTCGACTCCCGTCGAATTCGGGGATAAATTTTAGCGCGATACCCTTGTCGAATTTAGACGGCATGATTTCAATGGTTTCGATTACCTGTGACGATGACGATGACGACGAGGTGGACTCGGCTGATGAGTTTGTTGCAGTGTACGATGACATGTAACGAACGATACGCTGTCTTAGTTTATTTGCACTGTTGGCACTGTTTTGCACAGTTTCGCGACAACTTGGTAACACTTCTGTTAAAAATTTTTACTGTCACGGATTTTTTGCACTGTTTCGCACTGTTTTTGTTGATGTATCAAATTTATTAAATGATTTGGCACCGATATTTATTAGGAAGACCAAAGTGAGAGAAGGAAAAAAAAATTTTTTTTTTTTTATTTTTTTTTAACCACTTGGGTTGAGTGACCGAACAACCCAACATCTGACACCCAATTTTGTTGCGCACGTAAGAGTGCGTGTCACCTTTTATGGTGGGTCTGTTTTAAGTGTCTTGACCCACCGAGAATCTTCCACGAAATTAAACACAGCGATGCCTTAATCACTTACAATTTATTAAATGTATAGTAAAGAATAGTTACACTAAGAATAAGTATAATTTATTATATAATTAAGAATAGTTACACTAAGAATAAGTACACCTTTTTATTATTTTCTTATTCGCTATTGACGACGCGGCGAAAGATTCGGGGATTTTTGTCGAACGATTCAGGGTAAGGGAAATGAAAAATTTACGACGCGGCGTAACGAGTTGTCAGTTCTGAAGTCGATACGAGAGTGGCCGGCCGATCGAGTCATCCTGCAAGATCGCAAGCATAAAACAATTAAGTAAAAGAAATATGACCTGAGTAGTGGGGATAGGGGGCTTCTGGAGCGGAAGTGAACTGTCAGATTGAGCTTTCGTGGTGAATTGAACTGTCAGATTGAGCTTTCGTGGTGAATTGAACTGTCAAACTGAGCTTTCGTGGTGAATTGAACTGTCAGATTGAGCTTTCGTGGTGAATTGAACTGTCAGATTGAGCTTTCGCTGTTTCTTCAGAGATGGCAGTAGCAGTATCCCTAACTGACTTTTTTTTGAAATGTTAAGATTGATAAGAGTTTTATAAATTATGCCCCTAACTGACTTTTTTTTGAAATGCCAAGATTGATAAGAGTTGTACGAATTATGATTCATATATGATGAAATTGATATTTACATTGATAGGAATGAACACGTGGGTTATATTTTTAGTTGGACTTTAAGAATGCTTTCGTTGTTTATATTGTGAAATAGGTTTTGATCAGCTTGTTAAGTTTTATGAATTAGGTGTCATATACATATGATGAAAATTGATAGATTGTGTGTATGGAGATTGTTATTGTTATTAATAACGTGATATTATTTTATGACGTCATCATCGAGTAGGAATAATTCTTTCGAATTGTTTATGGTTTAGAGTATTCATATGATAGGTTGTTTACATTTTTTTTGTGTATGGAATTTTTTGGTTTACGAGTGAGATTGATATGAAAATTTCACGTCAATTCGCTAACATATATGATCATTTTTTTTGATAAACGAGTTCAAGCTCTTGCACATTACCTGCTTAGATACACCTTGGTACCCCTTTACCTGTCGATATTAATTTTAGAGTAGATTATTGATTGTAAGAGATTATTGGTTATTGGTGAGTATATATAGGTATATTGGTTAATGGAAGAGAGAGAGAGAGAGAGAGATGATGTATTGATATTGATCCAGATAGGATGCTGGATAGGGGGATGTCGTATTAGTACAGATGGGGTATAGATTGTGGTGTATGTGTATATATATATGTGTGTGTGTGTGTGTGTGTGTGTGTATGTGTGGAGATTGTTATTGTTATTAATAGCGTGGTATTATTTCATGACTTCATCATCAATTGGGGTTGCCATAATGTCAAAAAAATAAAAAAAATAAAAAAAAAAAAATAAAAAAAAATAAAAAAAAATAAAAAAAAAAATAAAAAATAATATTTAAAAAAAAAATTAAAAAAAATTTAAAAAAAAATAAAAAAAAAATTATTATAAAAATATATATTTCTAATAAAAAATTATAAATTACATTATTTTGCTTTTCTTTTTATTATTCCACTTTTACTTAATATTATTTCACTGCTTCTTCACTTACGAACAGGAATAAACACGATCGTTTGTTATTGCAATTAGTTTTTTCTTGTGTGGTCAGCATATTTCCGATTGTATGGAAAAAGATCCATTCTGCTTGTTTGTGTGTGGTCAGCATATTTTCGATGATGAAATTGATATTTACATTATTAGGAATAAACACGTTCGTTATCAATTGAAATTTAAGTTTGGTGGTTTTAGGTTTCATATAGGCTAAAGTTAGCGATTGAATTCTGTGTGAGTAAAAGTAGATAAGGGTTTTTTTTATTTTTTGTTATTATTATAGGTTGTTTATGAATAATTGTTTATAGTTTTGCGGTTCTTTGTTCTTATGGAAAAAAAGATCCATTCTGCTTGGATATACGTTGGTCAGCATATTTTCGATGATGAAATTCATATTTACATTAACAGGAATAAACACGTTCGTTCGTTCGGCTGTTTATGAATAATTGTTTATAGTTTTGTGGTTTTAGGTTTCATATATGCTAAAGTTAGCGATTGAATTCTGTGTGAGTAAAAGTAGATAAGAAATTTTTGTTATGATAGGTTGTTTATAAATAATTGTTTATAGTTTTGCGGTTCTTTGTTCTTATGGAAAAAGATCCATTCTGCTTGTATGTGTGTGGTCAGCATATTTCCGTATAAATAAGATTTTATTGTGAAATAATTGTAGATAAGAGTTTTAGTCGATGAGGTTCGGTTATAGTTTGTCTTAGAAATTCGTCAAGTGAAGTTAATCAAGTGAAGTTAATCAAGTCAAGAAATATAATTCAACAAACAACCATTAGGTAAGCATATATTATATAAACGAATATGTAAAATAATAATAAAAAAAAATTTATAGAAAGCAACAGTATTTATACACGAAAAACCATCTGCTCCATAATCATTATGGCAACTTACGTTATCGATATGCAAGGATTTAGAGGATACAACAATACCTTCATCATCAAAGAATTAGCTATCGTAAATGTGTATGGGAATTATAATCGACATTTTGTACTCAAACCTCCCTTCAGTTTTGCAAAACTCTCAAGAGAGCTACAATGTCAAGCGCATTGGTTATACGAAAATCATCACGGATTGAAATGGGAAGGTGGATCTACAACGTTCCGGAAACTGAAAGAGTATTTACTCCTAAACATGAAAAGTGGTTCAATATACGTTAAAGGATTAGAGAAGAAAAACTGGCTTGTTGATTTGTTGGGGAATACAACCATGATATTCAATTTGGTGGAATATTACGACTGTCCCAATCTGAAAACACTAAAAAAGCAGTATCCTGGAATAGAAAAGAGCATTTTACATAGTAGTGCTCATCAAAATGCACTACTTCTGAAACATTATATTTTAAAAAACAATAAAAACCTAATTGAATAAAACTAAAAAAAATAAAAAAAACAGATTTTTATTATTGTAGTAGATGATGATGATGATGATCCGAGGATTATTCTTGAAAGCAGTAATAAAAGCTGTATAAAAAAAAATAAAAAAAATAAAAAATAAAATAAAAAAAAAATTAAAAAAAAAAAATCATAAATTTACAGATTCGCATGACAATATTCCTATGCCTAATACTGATAAACCCGATTAATGTGCTATTTAACGTACACGAACTGACAGTATTTACAGAAATACAACTTAACAAAGTAGAAATAGTGACCAAAGCAAATATTATCATCCACATAATTGACATAAAAGAAATTTTAGACGTAATAAACGAATTTTCAACCAATACAGTTAATTTTAACGGAGAACAGAAGAACTTACTTATTACAGAACTAAAACAATTGACAAACAAATTGTAAACTGATAAGAAATAATAATAACATGGAAATCATTTGATTTCTTTCAACGGCTTTCTAATAGGTTTAAGCTCTCATTCACTTTTTTCCAGTACTGTTTTTCAGGATTTTTTTTGATTTTTTAGTTCATTGTAAGTCAACACCTGTCTTTTGCCCAGTATGAAAAATAATTATATTCAACCATATCAACTACAACAACAACAACTACAACACTAGAAAATACAAACAACCATACAACCACCTGCTACCAACTCGTAACCATATGATACCAACTTACCTTATTAAATTTTACTATAAGTTAAGAAATAAAAGAGTCTTGTGTGTTGTTATACTTGTATACCAAATTCTGGTTAATATGCATATTTCAAGAAAAAAACAAACTGAATAATGGTTTTAAGCATATTTATTATCAAGATATTTTTTTTAAATAAATAAACATAAGAAAATTACGATATGTATCGGTTATATTATATAGAATAGCTATTTTCTTTAACATTGAAACAGTTTTCAGAGAGTTTCAGCATTAACTCTACCGATTTTTAATTGCTTATATTTTTTACGTATCGAGTTAGTAGACTTTATAACTTGTCTAAGAATATCTTTATCGGTCGACTTCTGCATTTTTCCTTCTTACACAACAACAACAGATTAACAGATATCGTACAGCTTTAATACTGCTTCTGTACTGAGGTGTACTGCTTTGATACTGCTTTGTACAGCTTTAATACTGCTTTAATACTGCTTCTGTACTGCTTTGTACAGCTTTGATACTGCTTTGTACAGCTTTAATACTGCTTTAATACTGCTTCTGTACTGCTTTGTACAGCTTTAATACTGCTTTGTACAGCTTTAATACTGCTTCTGTACTGAGGTGTACTGCTTTGATACTGCTTTGTACAGCTTTAATACTGCTTTAATACTGCTTCTGTACTGCTTTGTACAGCTTTGATACTGCTTTGTACAGCTTTAATACTGCTTCTGTACTGCTTTGTACAGCTTTAATACTGCTTTGTACAGCTTTAATACTGCTTTGTACAGCTTTAATACTGCTTCTGTACTGAGATGTACTGCTTTATACAGCTTTATTACTGCTTTCAGGTTTTTAAAATATAGTTTTTCAAACTTTTTTCTCATATTACTGGATCAAAGTCTTCATATTGATTATATATAGTTGTATTTATTTGATATTGGAATCAAGATAGGAAATAACTTCTCTTGGATGCTGAAAGTGAACAGAATTCAAAGCATATATACAGTATTCATATAAATCTAGAAACATGACTGCTGAGTGTTGAAGGGAAAAGTATAGATTTTTTTTTTTTGATTTTTTTTGTTATTCGAGCCTCAATGTGATTACAACCAACTATACAGCTATACAACCACACAGCTGTACAACCAACTATACAACCACACAGCTGTACAACCAACTATACAACCACACAGCTGTACTACCAACTATACAACTACACAGCTGTACAACCAACTATACAACCACACAGCTGTACAACCAACTATACAACCACACAGCTGTACAACCAACTATACAACCACACAGCTGTACAACCAACTATACAACCACACAGCTGTACAACCAACTATACAACCACACAGCTGTACAACCAACTATACAACCACACAGCTGTACAACCAACTATACAACCACACAGCTGTACAACCAACTATACAACCACACAGCTGTACAACCAACTATACAACCACACAGCTGTACAACCAACTATACAACCACACAGCTGTACAACCAACTATACAACCACACAGCTGTACAACCAACTATACAACCTCACAGCTGTACTTGGTTGATTGTAATCACATTGAGGCTCGAATAACAAAAAAAATCAAAAAAAAAAAATCTATACTTTTCCCTTCAACACTCAGCAGTCATGTTTCTAGATTTATATGAATACTGTATATATGCTTTGAATTCTGTTCACTTTCAGCATCCAAGAGAAGTTATTTCCTATCTTGATTCCAATATCAAATAAATACAACTATATATAATCAATATGAAGACTTTGATCCAGTAATATGAGAAAAAAGTTTGAAAAACTATATTTTAAAAACCTGAAAGCAGTAATAAAGCTGTATAAAGCAGTACATCTCAGTACAGAAGCAGTATTAAAGCTGTACAAAGCAGTATTAAAGCTGTACAAAGCAGTATTAAAGCTGTACAAAGCAGTACAGAAGCAGTATTAAAGCAGTATTAAAGCTGTACAAAGCAGTATCAAAGCTGTACAAAGCAGTACAGAAGCAGTATTAAAGCAGTATTAAAGCTGTACAAAGCAGTATCAAAGCAGTACACCTCAGTACAGAAGCAGTATTAAAGCTGTACAAAGCAGTATTAAAGCTGTACAAAGCAGTACAGAAGCAGTATTAAAGCAGTATTAAAGCTGTACAAAGCAGTATCAAAGCTGTACAAAGCAGTACAGAAGCAGTATTAAAGCAGTATTAAAGCTGTACAAAGCAGTATCAAAGCAGTACACCTCAGTACAGAAGCAGTATTAAAGCTGTACGATATCTGTTAATCTGTTGTTGTTGTGTAAGAAGGAAAAATGCAGAAGTCGACCGATAAAGATATTCTTAGACAAGTTATAAAGTCTACTAACTCGATACGTAAAAAATATAAGCAATTAAAAATCGGTAGAGTTAATGCTGAAACTCTCTGAAAACTGTTTCAATGTTAAAGAAAATAGCTATTCTATATAATATAACCGATACATATCGTAATTTTCTTATGTTTATTTATTTAAAAAAAATATCTTGATAATAAATATGCTTAAAACCATTATTCAGTTTGTTTTTTTCTTGAAATATGCATATTAACCAGAATTTGGTATACAAGTATAACAACACACAAGACTCTTTTATTTCTTAACTTATAGTAAAATTTAATAAGGTAAGTTGGTATCATATGGTTACGAGTTGGTAGCAGGTGGTTGTATGGTTGTTTGTATTTTCTAGTGTTGTAGTTGTTGTTGTTGTAGTTGATATGGTTGAATATAATTATTTTTCATACTGGGCAAAAGACAGGTGTTGACTTACAATGAACTAAAAAATCAAAAAAAATCCTGAAAAACAGTACTGGAAAAAAGTGAATGAGAGCTTAAACCTATTAGAAAGCCGTTGAAAGAAATCAAATGATTTCCATGTTATTATTATTTCTTATCAGTTTACAATTTGTTTGTCAATTGTTTTAGTTCTGTAATAAGTAAGTTCTTCTGTTCTCCGTTAAAATTAACTGTATTGGTTGAAAATTCGTTTATTACGTCTAAAATTTCTTTTATGTCAATTATGTGGATGATAATATTTGCTTTGGTCACTATTTCTACTTTGTTAAGTTGTATTTCTGTAAATACTGTCAGTTCGTGTACGTTAAATAGCACATTAATCGGGTTTATCAGTATTAGGCATAGGAATATTGTCATGCGAATCTGTAAATTTATGATTTTTTTTTTTTAATTTTTTTTTTATTTTATTTTTTATTTTTTTTATTTTTTTTTATACAGCTTTTATTACTGCTTTCAAGAATAATCCTCGGATCATCATCATCATCATCTACTACAATAATAAAAATCTGTTTTTTTTATTTTTTTTAGTTTTATTCAATTAGGTTTTTATTGTTTTTTAAAATATAATGTTTCAGAAGTAGTGCATTTTGATGAGCACTACTATGTAAAATGCTCTTTTCTATTCCAGGATACTGCTTTTTTAGTGTTTTCAGATTGGGACAGTCGTAATATTCCACCAAATTGAATATCATGGTTGTATTCCCCAACAAATCAACAAGCCAGTTTTTCTTCTCTAATCCTTTAACGTATATTGAACCACTTTTCATGTTTAGGAGTAAATACTCTTTCAGTTTCCGGAACGTTGTAGATCCACCTTCCCATTTCAATCCGTGATGATTTTCGTATAACCAATGCGCTTGACATTGTAGCTCTCTTGAGAGTTTTGCAAAACTGAAGGGAGGTTTGAGTACAAAATGTCGATTATAATTCCCATACACATTTACGATAGCTAATTCTTTGATGATGAAGGTATTGTTGTATCCTCTAAATCCTTGCATATCGATAACGTAAGTTGCCATAATGATTATGGAGCAGATGGTTTTTCGTGTATAAATACTGTTGCTTTCTATAAATTTTTTTTTATTATTATTTTACATATTCGTTTATATAATATATGCTTACCTAATGGTTGTTTGTTGAATTATATTTCTTGACTTGATTAACTTCACTTGATTAACTTCACTTGACGAATTTCTAAGACAAACTATAACCGAACCTCATCGACTAAAACTCTTATCTACAATTATTTCACAATAAAATCTTATTTATACGGAAATATGCTGACCACACACATACAAGCAGAATGGATCTTTTTCCATAAGAACAAAGAACCGCAAAACTATAAACATTTATTTATAAACAACCTATCATAACAAAAATTTCTTATCTACTTTTACTCACACAGAATTCAATCGCTAACTTTAGCATATATGAAACCTAAAACCACAAAACTATAAACAATTATTCATAAACAGCCGAACGAACGAACGTGTTTATTCCTGTTAATGTAAATATGAATTTCATCATCGAAAATATGCTGACCAACGTATATCCAAGCAGAATGGATCTTTTTTTCCATAAGAACAAAGAACCGCAAAACTATAAACAATTATTCATAAACAACCTATAATAATAACAAAAAATAAAAAAAACCCTTATCTACTTTTACTCACACAGAATTCAATCGCTAACTTTAGCCTATATGAAACCTAAAACCACCAAACTTAAATTTCAATTGATAACGAACGTGTTTATTCCTAATAATGTAAATATCAATTTCATCATCGAAAATATGCTGACCACACACAAACAAGCAGAATGGATCTTTTTCCATACAATCGGAAATATGCTGACCACACAAGAAAAAACTAATTGCAATAACAAACGATCGTGTTTATTCCTGTTCGTAAGTGAAGAAGCAGTGAAATAATATTAAGTAAAAGTGGAATAATAAAAAGAAAAGCAAAATAATGTAATTTATAATTTTTTATTAGAAATATATATTTTTATAATAATTTTTTTTTTATTTTTTTTTAAATTTTTTTTAATTTTTTTTTTAAATATTTTTTTTTATTTTTTTTTTTATTTTTTTTTATTTTTTTTTATTTTTTTTTTTTTATTTTTTTTATTTTTTTGACATTATGGCAACCCCAATTGATGATGAAGTCATGAAATAATACCACGCTATTAATAACAATAACAATCTCCACACATACACACACACACACACACACACACACACACACACACACACACATATATACACATACACCACAATCTATACCCCATCTGTACTAATACGACATCCCCCTATCCAGCATCCTATCTGGATCAATATCAATACATCATCTCTCTCTCTCTCTCTCTCTTCCATTAACCAATATACCTATATATACTCACCAATAACCAATAATCTCTTACAATCAATAATCTACTCTAAAATTAATATCGACAGGTAAAGGGGTACCAAGGTGTATCTAAGCAGGTAATGTGCAAGAGCTTGAACTCGTTTATCAAAAAAAATGATCATATATGTTAGCGAATTGACGTGAAATTTTCATATCAATCTCACTCGTAAACCAAAAAATTCCATACACAAAAAAAATGTAAACAACCTATCATATGAATACTCTAAACCATAAACAATTCGAAAGAATTATTCCTACTCGATGATGACGTCATAAAATAATATCACGTTATTAATAACAATAACAATCTCCATACACACAATCTATCAATTTTCATCATATGTATATGACACCTAATTCATAAAACTTAACAAGCTGATCAAAACCTATTTCACAATATAAACAACGAAAGCATTCTTAAAGTCCAACTAAAAATATAACCCACGTGTTCATTCCTATCAATGTAAATATCAATTTCATCATATATGAATCATAATTCGTACAACTCTTATCAATCTTGGCATTTCAAAAAAAAGTCAGTTAGGGGCATAATTTATAAAACTCTTATCAATCTTAACATTTCAAAAAAAAGTCAGTTAGGGATACTGCTACTGCCATCTCTGAAGAAACAGCGAAAGCTCAATCTGACAGTTCAATTCACCACGAAAGCTCAATCTGACAGTTCAATTCACCACGAAAGCTCAGTTTGACAGTTCAATTCACCACGAAAGCTCAATCTGACAGTTCAATTCACCACGAAAGCTCAATCTGACAGTTCACTTCCGCTCCAGAAGCCCCCTATCCCCACTACTGACCTGCAAGATAAACCCATTTCTCTTAACGGACTCAAACCGATCGTGGGACATGCCATGGATTTATTGTGCGTGGTATGCACTTAGAACGCTTATCTCTAAGAGGTTTAGAGTTGCGCTAGACGAAATATGAAAAGTACGCAACATGATAAGTGCACATCGTGTTGGGTCATGTGGGAAAGGAAATGTGTAAGCACTTTTAAAGGTTTGGTAATTTATGGGATATCGTATCACAATGTAGAATTCGGAATAAGATTTAGAATGGGACTTAGGACATTGATAAGATTGAGACGTACTTAGTTTTAAAGATAAAGATATGATCGATAATGAGTTGATACGATATGATAGAGAATTGGTTAATTGATTGAGACATGGTAAGTAGAAGGAGGTGGCTTTATAACAGTCTGTCTACAACATAACTCTCGAACACTTTGAGCTATCGTGCTGAAATTTGTTGTGTATCATTTTTGGCAAAAAATTAATTTTAAGTTCGTGAACGGGCCACATCCCCCCACTGCTTCTACCCCCTCCCATACAAATATCATGAAATTTCGAAATTTAAAAAATTGATTTTTCTCCGAAACCATTTCAGCTATTGACTTGAAAATAAAGTCATAGTATAATGATGTAAATATCATTACCGTCAAGAAATATTTATTTGATCTATTTACTCCTTCTACCACCTCCCATACAAATGCACAATTTTCAAAAATGCATTTATTCGGTTTGCATTGCAATTAGCAAAGAGCTAAATGAAACAATTTTTGTCATAATTAATTTTATTATAATTTCAATTAATTTTGGAAAAACTATCAACTTTACCTCACTCCTTCTCCCACCCTCTCCCCCCATATAAATTTCACGAAATTTCGGAATTTCAATTAAATTAGTTTTCATCAAAACGGTCGGTCAACTTTAAAATTTGAGAAAAGTATACTATTTTAAATATAATTGATGTCAAAAAATTTGGTTTTGATTCAGATATTCCTTCTACCTCCTCCCATACAAATGCAGAATTTTGGTAAATGCATTTAACCGATTTTCATAGAAACTAAAAGAAGTAGAAACTTGAAATTTTGCCAGAATTTGTCCCTTAATAATTGTAATGAATGCTCAAAAAATATCGCCTTCAACTCACTCCTTCTACCACCTCATACAAATTTTTGTATTGGAAGTTCAAGAAAAGTTTTTCTCCTTCGAACATGTGAGAGCTATCGACTTTAAAATTGTAACAAAGCAATGTGATTAGGATGTTGATAAACAGATTTAAAATCATCCAAAATCTCCTACTTTCTCTGCCACCTCCCATACAAATACCAGAAATTCAGACAAAAATTGTTCAATTTCCTCGAAAATTATGAAAGCAAGAAACTTTAAATTCAGCATGAAATTTTTTATATACTACGTTCACTGTTACATACAAAAATTACAAACCTCCCCTCTCCTTTTACCACCTCCCAAACAAAAGGTAAGTAAGTATTTCATCTAGAGTATCATATAATTGGACTTTACGCCCAATCATAATTTATATTTTAGAGAGGATGCATAAAATGCTAATAGGATGGAAATCATTAGGACTAGATAAAAAATAGCGAAGGCATGTCTGTTACCGCAAACGGTGTTAACAAAAATACATCTCATGAAAACGACTTTAACTCCTTTACCGTTTGAAATTTTTGAACCATATAACAACTATACAAAACCGTAGTACAACCAGCCTTAACATGAGCTTCCATTTGGAAAATCTGTGCAGCTACCCATCGTAAGAAACTGCAAATTATCCAAAATAAATACCTTAAAATTTAAATAAACCGTGGTACTTTTCAGCTCATCTTTTACACCAATTAGCGAAAACGCAACAGATTAATGATCATTCCAACAAATTAGAAGTCAAATTTAAAAACATAAAAGAATTATGATTGGGCGTAAAGCCCAAGGTTTGTAGCTTTCATTATTTTTTTTAGTTGTCCTGAAATTGAGGCATTTGTATGGGAGGTGGCAGAGAAAGTGGAGCGTTTCAGACGATTTTGAAACTGCTTATCATCATCCTTATCACCACGCTTTGATTCAATTTCAAATTCGATAGTTCTAATATATTCGAAGGAGAAATGCTTTTCTTGAATTTATAATACAGATATTTGTATGGGAGGGGGTAGAAGGAGTGAGAGGGGGCTGATAATTTTTTCTAAGATTTATTGCAATTATTAAAAAACAAATTCTGGAAAAATTTTAAGTTTATACTTTTTCTGGTTTTAATGGAAATCGATATAATGCACTTAAGAAAAATTATACATTTGTATGGGAGGGGGTAGAAGGAGTGTACGGATCAAAACACATTTTTTTCTCGCTATTGATATTTCTATTTTTACACTTTGTGCAAAATAACAAGTTGATAGCTTTAACAGTTTCAAAGAAAAATAATATAATTTAAATTTCAAAATTTCGTAGAAGAAGTGAGGCGAAGTTATTAATTTTTTCAATTCTGATTGAAATTATAATAAAATTTATTCTGGCAAAAATTCGTTTTTATAACTTTGCTAGTTTCAAAAAAAATCGAAAAATTGCATTGTTCAAAATTAGGCATTTGTATGGGAGGGGGTAGAAGGAGTGATGGGATCAAACCAATATTCCGTCATATTAATGACATCTATATTATAATACTTTATCCCAAATTTCAAATCGATAGCTTAAATACTTTCAAAGAAAAATCAATTTCTGAAAATTTCGTAATTTCGTGAAATTTGTATGGGAGGGGGTAGAAGGAGTAGGGGGATGTGGCCCGTTCACGAATTTAAAGTTTCTTTTTTGCTAAAAATGACACACAACAAATTTCAGCACGATAGCTCAAAGCGTTCGAGAGTTATGCTGTAGACAGACGGACAGACAGCAACTCGGAATCGAAGTTTTTGAGCGACAACAAATATTTCTGTACCCTTGGCGGCTCTGTGCGAGCATTATTTCTTAGCGTTACAAACGGTAAGGCAAACACAATATACTCTCAGATTTCATCTAGAGTATAAACAGATGTATGAACTGCAGTATTATCACAATCGAATCAATCTTCGATTAAAATAGTTTTCAGTTTTAAGTGAATTTTAATTTTAATTATGGTTAATAATTCAAACATTGGGTTTTGCAGTTTTCCCGAAACTTATTAAAAAAGTTAATAATTAATCTGCACATTTGCTACTCAGTGCAAAACGAAGTTGTAGAGACAATGAAACTGCGCAACAATTTGAAGGTCAATTTCTTTAACAAGCATCCCATGTTACTTTTTGGATCCTTTGGTATCTAGAGAACTTTTTTTTTTTAAGAAACAAATTAGCCACCACATCTAGTTTTTTTGCTATAACCAGTCATAGCTTTATAGGTAAGCTGCGATGGTTTATTTTTTCTCGAAAATGGTGCACATTTCGATTTTCATGTCTAAGAATCGATCTTAGAGGATACTATAGACATTAATTTCATCCTTCGAGTCAAGTTCATATCTTGTCGTTTTACTATGAATTTCGATAATTTTAGATGGGTTCTATACTTCGAGAATCCTGAATATGGTGCAAGGATTGAGGAAAATATTATACCGTATTGAGCAAAAATCTTCATTCACTAAAAATGCTTTGGGTCTGCGGACAAGTGAAATCGATCACACTTTTGGTTTACGAAAAATTCTTCACACAAAATTCAAAATTTTTATTTAGAAAGAAACTGTGGTATATGTTCAAACCGGAGCGAAAATCTGAATGTCGCAAGATACATGAAACATGACTGAAAATCATAGAAAAGTCAAATTGTCAATCATCTCAACCCGTTGTCAAGCAAAGAAGGCGGAACTGCTGCAATGCTCATTTACAGCTTAAAAAGGCTGTTAAACGCGACAAGAAAAGGACCATTGAAAATCAGGCCGACAATGAGAGATTTGATGCTTATGAGTTTTTATTTCAAATTACGAAACAGTCGGCAAACCTTGGGAAGGATTTCAACGGAACATCAGTTTCGACGAAGGAAGTAATACTTCTCTGATGTTCTAAACATATTGTCAGAAATGTCCAGAAATGGAACCGCTACCAAAT
Source organism: Chorisops tibialis (assembly GCA_963669355.1). Lineage (NCBI taxonomy): Eukaryota > Metazoa > Arthropoda > Insecta > Diptera > Stratiomyidae > Chorisops > Chorisops tibialis. The sequence continues at coordinate 212,546,505 of OY770263.1, read as the reverse complement.
ATCCAACCACAATAATCCTCTATTGGGGACGATTCCCCAGGATGAAATAGGCTGCGCAATTCCGTCGATGGCGGGAGTGGTAACTCCAGGTTCTAATGAACTTTCAACCGAAGTTCCTAAAGTGAACCCAGAAACAACAGCCGATATACTGCTCCCACTTTTTGTTGAGGGAAGGAAGATATCGGGCTGAAGATGGCCTTTATTCTCAAAATTCCAAAGAAGGGCGACTGCCGAGATTTTGGCGAACGACGTGATATATGTTCATTTACTGCAGTACTGAAATTATGACTAAAGTATCTCCATGGTATTTAATGTTGTAAAAAGAACTCTCAAAATTTGTCGATGTCCGTTTGTTGTGAACTAGGGTGTGGCCTATGGAGTAGCGTGTTGGTCTACAATGCGATGGTCGTGATTTCAAACCCCGGCCGACGCATAATTCCAGCACACTGCTTGCTTAGGTATACCTTAGTTACCACAATCTACGAAAATGGAAATTCGCAGATAGAGGGTTGTGTGAAGAGCTAATAACTCTTTCTCAATAACAAATAAAATGTTAAGGAACTTGAAGATTAGGAAGCCAAGGCCCGATTTGAGCTGTAGTGCCATTGCAGAAGTTTGTTGCATTCCACTTGCAAAGAGGCAGAACTGAAAATAAATGCGCATAAGACCAAGTTTATCCATGCACAAGATGTGGAAGAACAAAAGCGATTACATCCAAATAGAACCATTGCTAAAATATCTAGCACTCCCTAATTCTCTTATTCTCATCGGAAATAAAATATTCTTGGATATATCACTAAAATATCAGTTTTATCCGTTTTATTATATCACACCGGAATTAAAAGACTGCCAGTTAATTTCAAACATATTAAGCTTTACGTGCTCAACATTTATGCTTAGCAAAATGTTGGTTAGTGTGAAAAATTGCTGACTTCAAAACTGTTTATAATGCGCATATTTAATGATTCCACAGAATAAGTGTTTCATTCAAAACGAACATATGTAACATATTGCCTTCCGTGTCATAGAATACTTTGTATATTTTGTTTGTACTACTTATCTAGATTTTTCGATATAAATTATTCCATAAATGCAAAAGTAAAGGTCTTATAAACGGAAAAAAAAATAAATATAGATATTTTAATTTTCCACAAATACACATAATACGAACATTATGGATCGAATCACTTCAAAGATGGTTAATATTACTCTCTTAGTAGAAGTGGCAGCAATCTACAATGTGTAATTGTATGTTATTCCCCTATTGCACTGTACCCTGCTCCTCATGTCTCTAGACCTCGTCTTTATTGTCTTTGATCTGTTATTTTCAAAAAATAATCACATTATTGCGCTGCTTTAAAAAAATCCTTCAAGAGAATTTCTAGAATATGATTTACCCAAACACGTTTTCATTAAACCGGAGTACTTAACATTATTTAACTATGTCAAAGTTCGTCAATAAACTCAACACACAATATTTTTTCCATGACATTATGGATACCAATTTTTTTATGAGCAAAAAGAAAAACACTTAGACATGACATAAAAAAATATCACTTATATGTCAAGCTATAAACTAAAATGTATTTTTATTACGCGTATACTACACCCATCTCTGAAACTAAATTTACTTCCAGTATGCCATTTTGTTCGAAATATATAGTTTTGCCTTATTATCTTATTACCCTTACCGAGCCATTATTACTCATTCTATATATAGTTTCATACCTTCTGTAACTTTAGTGACTTAAAGGCATATAAACAATAATGTGAAACGTATGTCCTTGCACACACTCATGTATTTGCCTGCCTCAAATGACATTCACCTAGCTGTGCCCATCTGTACTTTTCATTTGCCGGGTGTCTTTCAACCCAAAGAAATTTTATCTGTTTCTATCCGACAGATAAAGGAGAGACCCTCATATGTGCCATATTGTCTCGGACTCGGTCGAATTGTTGTGTTCCTGCTTTCAACCCTGGTAATAACCACCTATGATAGCGGCGTGCTTGGAGCTGGAAGGAAAATAAAAGGTATTCTGCAGAGGCCAGGACAGAGTATCTGAAGAAGGAATACAAGCAACAAATGTTCACAAGCCTGGTGAGGTTAGATTGGGATTACCTGTTCATACCCGGTGACCTTATCTAACAGTACCCGGCTTGACTGGCTTGTTGCCGTGGTCCTGGCAATAAAACTTATCCGACATACTAACGTAAATTTTTTTTTTTTTGCCCTCAACCAACAAATAATGAAAATGTGTGTTATGATGGCACTGCGGAAAATTTCTAAAGAATGGAAAACCCCGAGCTGATACGAATATCCTTTGATTGAAATCATCAGGTACTCTGTACTAGTTGTAACATATCACCTAATGAACTAGAGGACGGACCCAAGAAAGAGAATATGAAACAATGTTTTTATGATTAATTGAATTTAAAAGGGCTTAGAACTACACATGATATTGTATATCTGAAATAGATAACTATATGAAAGCTTAGATGGAATGTGATGGTGCTCTTATCTAGCCAGAGGTATGAGTAATTATCTTTGATTAATCTCTGGACTTAAGCTTTTGGGTCATTTGTCAAGTTGAGTAATGTCGTTAACATGAATTAGTCTTTTGCTTGTATATGTATACTCACATATTTACTGAACAATATTAATCAGCTGGTCGGAAGAAAATTATTGTGAAACATAATTGCGGCATTAGTAGGTATATTGTGCCCAATGGAATTTACCTAGCCATATGCATATACGATCAAATAATAATGTTGTGTTAATATAATAATATTGGTCCATTATTTTTATTGGGTTAGACCTTGAGTTAAGTTTCTATTTATATTAAGCGATTCATTTGGGTGTAGCTTAGTGGATAGTAGTTTAAATGCGCATATCGCGAATTCCCGCAAGGGGGTAGTTGTAGTATGAGGTTTTACCAATTCCTGCAACTATCTTTGGAGTTAGCGACTCCACGGACCTGAGCTAACTATCCCCCTCTGGGATGGGGGCTGTAGAATTCACCCACAGCCAGTCCTGCTTGCCCTAAAAATGGCAAATGGACACTCACTGGATCATGGGCTTATCACCCGTGATCTTAAGACCTAAATGATACGAGAAACGGATACATCGCCTCGGATACGGACTGATCCTACGGTAACGACTTTTGGCATTCGAAAACGGACTATGATTGGCTTCTGGAATGTTCGAACATTGAATGACGGGGGAAGAGCTGGGGTTACTCGGTCCTTGCACCGCCAATCAGTGATCGACCGTGAAATGGAGCACTATAACATCCAAATCTTGGGCTTGAGCGAGGTCAGGTGGACAGGATCAGGAGAAGAACGAACCCCTAGCGGAAACACTATTCTGTACATTGGCCCTGAAAGTGAAGCCAGAAATGGCGTGGCGTTCGTCCTTACGCCGAGAGCGAGAAACAGTCTCATTAGCTGGGAACCAATCTCGGATAGGATTATCGTCGTCAGGCTCAGGACCAGTGTCAGAAACGTCACAATTCTGCAGTGCTACGCACCAACTAATACCGCAACATCTGGTGACAAAGAGGAGTTTTATAGCCAACTGAGTGCCACCTTCGAACGTGTTCCAAGAGGTGATATTATTGTCATCTCGGGAGATATGAACGCCCAGGTTGGATCAGACAACACTGGACTAGAACACGTCATGGGGAGGCATGGTGACCCTTGGGTCGACGCTTCACGACCTTGGATTAAGAGACCCGAAAACGGCGAATTATTTGTGGAGTTCTGTAGTACTCGGCAAATGGTCATCGGAGGGACCCTTTTTCCACACAAGAGTCATCATAAAACATCTTGGGTTTCCCCTGATGGTGTTACTCAGAACCAGATCGACCATTTGGCTATAAGTCGCCGATGGAGAAGATGTCTCCTCGATGTGCGAGCGAAACGTGGAGCTGACGTGGGGAGCGATCACCACTTGATGGTTGCCTGCTTGAGATTGTGTACAGCAGCTATCCGACGACCACAAATTCTTCAAATGAAGCGCAAGCTTAATGTGGATAAACTCAGAGATCCCAACAAAAAACGCGAATACACCACCATTCTACGCGAAAAGTCATCCACATTGGGTGAACATGAAATGCGCACACTGGACGCCAATTGGGAGGCAACCAGAAACACTTTTCTAACTAGTGCTGAAGAATCTGTGGGATATGTGCAAAGCGGTGAGAAACCCTGGATGTCACAAGACACATGGGACAAGGTTGGCAATCGGAAAAAAGCCAAATTGGCAATCATCTCTCAACCCGATGTCAACCAACGAACGCCCGACTTGAGGCAGAACTACCGCGATGCTCATATACAGCTTAAAAAGGCTGTTAGACGCGACAAGAGAAAGGCCATTGAAGATCTGGCAAACAAGGCAGAATCTGCGGCTTACCTTGGGGATATGGGTTCACTTTTCAAAATCATGAAACAGTTGACGAACAGGAATTTCACCGCCAACCACCTGGTGAGAGATGTCAACGGAACTCTCCTTAATATGAGTGAACACCAGTTGCGACGATGGAAGGAATACTTCTCTGATATTTTAAACATCTTGTCAGATGAAGATATTCCGGAAACAGAACAACTTCCAAACATCCAACCGCAACAATCCTCTATTAGGGACGATCCCCCAGATAAGGAAGAGATAGTTTCCGCCATTCGGTCAATGGCGGGAAGGAAAGCTCCAGGTATAGACGGACTACCAACCGAACTCCTCAAAGCGGACCCAGAAATAACAGCCGATATACTCCTCCCACTCTTCACTAAGGTGTGGAATGAGGGAAGATATCCGACTGAATGGAAGGAGGGCGTCATTGTGAAAATTCCGAAGAAGGGCGACCTTCGGGATTGTGGCAATTGGCGTGGTATATGTCTACTTACTGCCGTATCAAAAATTATGGCTAAGGTAATTCTCAATAGGATTAGTGATGTCGTCGAGAGCACTCTCGAAGTTTATCAGGCTGGATTCCGTAAAGGGTCGTCTTGTACCGACCACACAAATACCCTACGGATAATATTAGAGCAGTCAGCCGAAATGGGTTCGCCACTACATCTCATGTTTGTGGACTTCGAGAAGGCTTTCGACAGCGTTAAGCGAGATTACATATGGAATGCTTTGCGTAGGAGAGGTATTCCAGATAAGGTCATAGCTATGATTAAAGAATCCTACGAAGATGCAAGGTGTCGTGTCTTGCATAGAGGAGAGCTGTCCGAGAGCTTTCCTGTGCGAACGGGTGTCAGACAAGGCTGCATATTATCACCAGCCCTGTTTCTGGTGGTAATAAATGACATCTTGAAAGCTGCACTGGAAGGTGGGGAAGGTAAAGGTCTTCAATGGAGACTATTTAACATCTTAAGTCACCTTGATTATGCTGATGACGTGTGTTTGCTTGCACATACCCGTTCGGACTTAGAGTCAAATGTTTGCTCGTTGCATTCTAAATGCAAAGAGGCGGGACTGAAAATAAATGTGCGTAAAACCAAGTACATGCACATGGGTTCGAACGCAAGCACACCGATTGTTCTTAATGGACAGGATGTGGAAGAGGTGCAAGATTTTTGCTATCTCGGAAGCATTGTCAGCATGGACGGCGGAGCCGAAAAGGATGTTGAGGCTCGGCTAAATAAAGCCCGTCAGGCCTTCGGTATCCTTTCCCCTTTCTGGAGGTTAAGAGAGATCTCCCTTCGCACGAAGCTGCGAGTTTTTGACGCATGCGTCAAATCCGTGTTGTTATATGGTTGTACTACGTGGAAAGTGACCGTGCGACTTACCAAGAAACTACAGACTTTCGTAAACCAATGCCTCCGACGCATTTTAGGAATATTCTGGCCAGAAGTAATCTCCAACGACGAACTTTGGAGTACAACTCGCCAGACTAAAATAGGTATTGAGATTCAACGGCGAAAGTGGCAGTGGATCGGTCATACTTTGAGGAAACCAGAGCAAAACATCGCAAAACAGGCTCTGGATTATAACCCTCAAGGAAGACGTCGGGTTGGTCGACCATGTAACACATGGAAGCGAGCAGTTGAGCAGGAGGCCAGAGGAATAAACAAGTCCTGGCAACAGCTTAAAGCCGATGCTCAGGACCGCGCCTTGTGGAAGAGAGTTGTTTCTGTCCTATGCCCCTATAGGGGGTCTTAACAGGAATTTGATTGATCGCGAATTCAAATCCCGACAAAGTTCAACTTTGAAACCCCTTAAAAGTTGTAATCAGAGAACGCAACAACTGGAAACCCACGCTACATAAAATAGAGGAGAAATCAACCATCTGGTATACAAATGGCTCACCCACCTCTGAGGGGACTGAAGCCAGAGTTAAAGGTCCTAACTTCTCGGTTTCGAATCCACTCGGCAAAGAAGCCACAACCTTCCAAACCGAACTAATTGTAGCAGAGCTATGCATCCAAGAGAATATAAAGAGGGATCATCGCAACAAAACTATTTATATCCTGTAGTCAGGCGATCTCAAGGCCCTAGCATTCAATAAATATGGATTGAGGATAGTTTAGGAATACTTTCAAAACCTAATCATCTTGAGAAAAAGGAACAACGCAGCTTTAATTAGGGTCCCAGGACATCTGGGAATTGAGGGAAATGAAGAGGCTGATCGCCTTACAAAAAATGGCGAAGAAACAAATGTTATTGGACCAGAGCCATTCAACGGAATACTAAAAGGCCACTCCAAATGTCACTATAACGAGTCCTTAATGCAAGGAATCGACATAAATCGATTCCAAATTTAAAAATTGGCTCATCATTTAATGATGGATCGAAACAAACATCAACATCCCAACACCAATTACAGATAATAAAAACAAGAAATTGACAAAAATTCACATACATCGGTATCAACTAGCGTTAAGTCTACGTTTTAAGCACTGCTTATCTATAGAGAAGTCGAATACATCAGCACTCTTATTAACTTGCGAAGTCGGTTCATTCACACCATAGTTTGTCCGGCGAAAGCCAATCTGCAGCAATCTAAGATACCTTGGTAAAAAATGAACAACATCTAACCGCATCAAACCCAAAAGGGTAAAGGAATCATATAACCCTGTAAGAAGGTTATGAGCACAAACTATATCAACTATTTCACGTCGTTTCGAAAGCGATGACATCTTTAATAGCTGAAGTCGATCAGTGTAAAGTGGAAGACGAACTCTGTCGCTCCAATTAAGATGAAATAAAGCTATCCTTGACTCGATAGCAAGGGAAGTAGGACTACGTTTAAATGAAAACAAAACAAAAATTATGAAACAAACTAGGAAAAAGACGACAATCAGACAAAATATTACAGTAGAAGACTATAACGTAGAAAACGTAGATAACTTTATATACCTATCGAAGGATGGAAGCGAGCCCATCGAAATCAAAAAAAGGATAATGATGGCAAATAAAATGTCTTATTCGGTACTTCCAATAATTAAAAACAAGAATGTACACAGGAAAACAAAACTTAAGCTATATAAAACGATTATAAGACCTGGCAGCGAAACGTGGACTCTAACTCAGGCGTCCAAAAAACTACATAGTGCCTTAGAAGGAAAGGTCCTTAGAAGAATCTTCTGACCTGAGGGAAGACTTGATTTGGAGAACACGGTACAATAGAAGGATTGTATGCCATTTTCGACAATCCGGAAATGTCAACCCGTCAAAGACCGGTCGGAAAACCACGGAAGCGCTGGGAGCATTCAATTGATGCAGACAGCAAATCACTGCTAAGATTTTCTAACTAGAGGACGCGGTCACTGAACCGAGATGAATGGAGGCAAAGCATTCAGCGTCATCGTAAGTAAGTAAGTAAAACTATTCTTACAAATTTACGCTGAATCTATTCAATCCTGCCTATGTGCCCATCATAATAAGGAAACCAAACTTGAGAATCATATTCCAAGTGAGATCTAACGAAGGTGTTATAGAGACTTAGTCTAGCAAGCAAATTGTGAAATAGAATTACCCTTCTGCACGATCTTATTAAAATACAAACCAAAATCAATTTTATGCTGAAATGTTACACCTAAGTCAACAATGGAATTGACTCGATCCAAAATAGAGTAATGAAGACTCTATATTATCACAAACGGGGAGATTTTTCTAGTAATATGTAATGCCTTACATGACATTTACCCAAATTCAGTCTAAGATCATTATGGCGACACCAGTTACTAAAATTAATCAAATCCTCCAAATATTTAAAAACAGAGGCAACATCATTAATGGAAAGGATAAACAGAAGTGGCCTCAAATGCCTTTCTTGAGGGTCACCAGAAAGCGCAGTAAATGGCTTAGAAGTGCAACCCCGAAAAAGAACTTGATAAGTGTTTTGAAGTAGATATGACTGAATCTATTCCATGTAAAACCATGTAGGAAAATCCAACAGCTCCAATTTCAACAATATATGGGATTGGGGTAATTTATCAAAAGCCTTACTAAAATCAGTGTATATACAATCCACCTGCTTACCATCCTCAATAGCCAAAATGGATTTTTTTGTAAACTCCATCAGATTAGTGACAGTGAACCTATTCCTGACGAAACCATGTTGTTCACTCGAAATTAAGGATTTACAGTGAAATAACATGCACTCATACACTATGGACTCAAAAAGTTTAGGATGGAGATGTGATTAACTATATCATTATAAGTAATTGGAAAACCAGACAAAGAAGTTGAAGCAATATCTCTAAAGTCATCAAAATACGCCGTATCAGGGATGAAGCTACAAATGCTTTTAGTAAAAGATCCACTGAAGAATGTAGCGAAAAAATCGCAAAAAGTAAATTGATCATTACTATCGTTGCCAAGGAATTGAAAAGATGCTGGATAACCATCATATTTACACTTACAATTAACAAAGTTTCGAAACTTCAAGGAATCTCTAATAATATCCGAATGCAATTTAAGTAAATATTCAGAATACAGGCGAGTAGACAAATCTTTGAATAATACACATATGTCAGTACCAGTCGAAGAGTAAAATAATATGGGAATTTTATGAAGTAAATTAAAAAATTTATCAAGATCTACAAACACACCAGATAAATTTTTTTTTTTTACAGAATGACCTGTGTTATAGGCAATTTCGGCCTTTATGTGCAATGCACAAACACAGTCAAGGAGGGAAGGAATGGGATTGGGAAGGTTGGGGAAGGGGAGTGAGAACGACCGTAGCGAGTGGAGAAGCTGGTATATTGCTCAGTTGTACTGGCTGCTTACTGACAAATATTTGCAGATGTTATGGGGGACTGAATGATAGAAAGCGAACAGAAACCATCTACTGAGTATCTAGGCCTTCTAGAAGTGGTACTGTTTCACTTTTACACCGTCTCTCCATTTTATTGCGAATAATTTTTTATCACCAGTAGCAACTGAAAAATTTGCGCTTAAAAGAATCCCGTCTGGAGTGGGAATCGAACCCACGACCTATTGACTGAGAAGCAAGCACGCTGCCCACTACGCCACGGAAGCCTGAATTGAATCAAAATATCTTGAATTATAGCGAGGATAGTGAGAGCCATCATGATTGTAGATGTCAATACCAGGCGTCGAGTTCGACCTCTCGACAAAAATATTGCTAAGACCTACAAACTGAGCATGGTAATTTCTACCACAAACACCAAAACACGCAAATATGGAGGGAAGAAGGACTTTGCGGCATCCTACACCGAAAGATTAACGTTGACAATATTATAATATATCTGCTCTTATACATCAGTCCGAAGTTGCCGCTATCGGAATACGGCACTTCAGCAGTGGCGTAACTAGGACTTCTCTTTCTGAAGAAGGGGAACTCAGTTGGTGAAATTTTTCATCCACCTTTCTTACAAATTAAGATCACTACTTTGACCCGCAGCCAAGATATCAACAGTTGCAGGTTATCATTAAACTGCAGTGATAACTTTTCTTTGGAGTATACGAGTAGTAAATAGAAGCTCTACCACCTCTTCCGGTAACACCAACAATTCAAGTCAAAATTACAACTGAATCAGTTCGGCTGTTATAAATTAAATTGATAAACATCACAAATTTTTCAGAGATCTTAAAAATTTTACCACAGTTTTTAATGTTCACGTTGGAAGTCAATCAGCATTGGACGCGTGATATGGTGGTTGCATTGGGTGAGTGATGAGTAGGAAATTCGTGTCCAAGAACTCTTACCTAAAAGCTAAATGCAGTGTACTGGACTTACCGGTTCTCGACTGATCACCGAAGTCAACATACTCAAGTGGTTTTTGGTTTGTGCACATCTATGGTACAGTACTTTTTAATAATATAAGTTTCAGTCCCCTCCTTTTATAATAAATAAAACATAATAGAATTATGATTGGGTGTAAAGCCCAATCATATGATACTCTAGATGAAATAAGAAAGAGTTTATTGTACCGAAAAATATATCATCTCAAAGTTCTTCGAATAGTGAAAAACGACTTTTGTATGGGAGGTGGTAAAAGCAGAGGGAGGAAATTTGTAATTTTGGTATATAACATTGAACGTAGTATACAAAATGTTTCATGCTGAATTCAAAGTTTGTACCTTTCATAATTTTCGAGGAAATTGAACAAATTTGTTGAATTTATGGCATTTGTATGGAAGGTGGCAGAGAAAGTGGGAGGTTTTGGATGATTTCGAATTTGCTTATCAACATCCTAATCACATTGCTTTGTTGCTCATACGTTCGAAGAAGAAATACATTTCTTGAATTTTCAATTCAAAAATTTGTATGCGAGGTGGTAAAAGGAGTGGAGCGGAGTCCATGTGTTTTTAGAATTTATTGAAATTATCAAGGGACAAGTTCTAGCAAAGTTTGGAGTTTGTAATTTTCCTAGTTTCAATGAAAATCGAATAAATATATTTCCCAAAAATTGCGCATTTGTATGGGAAGGGGTTGAATCAAAACCAAATTTTTCGACATCAATGATATTTACAATAGTATACTTTTCTCAAAATTTAAAGTTGAAAGCTTTAACGGTTTTGGAGAAAAATAATTTAATTGAAATTCCGAAAATTCGTAAAATTTTTATAGGAGGGTGTAGAAAGAGTGGGGTGAAGTTGATAGCTTTCACAAAATCAGTTGCAATTGTAATAAAATTAATTATGACAAAAATTGATTCATTTAGCTCTTTGCTACTTGCAATGCAAACCGAATAAATGCATTTTTGAAAATTGTGCATTTGTATGGAAGGTGGTAAAAGGAGTGGGGTATTAGTTCAATATTTCTGGAGGTTAAGGATATTATATATACCATTATACTATGACCTAATTTTCAAGTCAAAAGCTGAAATGGTTTCGGAGAAAAAACCATTTCTTTAAATTCCGAAATTTCATTAAATTTGTATGGGAGGGGGTAGGGGGATGTGGCCCGTTCACGAACTTAAAGTTACTTTTTTGCTAAAAACTACACAGCACTATAGCTCAAAGCTTTCGAGAGTTATGCTGCAGACAGACGCACAGACGGACAGACAGCAACTCGGAATCGAAGTTTTTGGGAGACAACAAATATTTCTGTACCCTTGGCGGCTCTGTGCGAGCATTATTTCTTAGCGTTGCAGACGGTAAGGCAAACGCAATATACTCACAGATTACATCTAGAGTATAGCAATAAAAATAAATCGTTTGTCTATACGCCACGCCGCATGTGTACACTCCAACGACGCATATTTCCGAAACCCTAATAGATAAAGTAGTCATTTTCGGATGGATTGTAGAATGGGTAGGGAATATTCATTGCTTACGTTTTGCAGAGCAAGGGGTGCAAGGGGAGGTGGGGAAAGGGTTAAGATCACAAACTGCGATTGCTAATATCTCCACTACGAATACAGAAAGCTGAAACTCGAAACCAGAGTACACTGATTTATGGGAAAAAAATTGAAAATAAATTATTTTTTTTATTCAGTGGGGTGCAAAAAGGGGGCGGGAGGGCTAAAAGCAATTGCTGGCCGAATTTTTTTTTTACTATGTCTTCGAAACTACTTCACAAAATGAGTTCGTATTTTACAAGGAGGGGTAATAATGAGAGTGGGAGGATGTTAATAATTTTTTAATTGATTGCTTAAATCATGTCCAATATTCGCTATTGCATAGAATTTTCAAAAAATTATGTGTATTTTACATTCAACAAACCAAACATTTGTATGGGAGTGGGTAGAGGAGGTAAGGGAATTGTAAAATTTTTGATGCCGTTTTATTTCGTTTCTCTTATAAGGTGCTCTAACAAAATTTCAAGTTCGTAGCTTTTAATTTCTTGGTTATTAGTTGATTTATTGAAATTGGTCGAAAGTATACTTTTGCATGGGAGGGGTTGAAAGGGCAGAAGGGATTCCAAAACTTTTGATGCCTTCTTATTTAAAATATTTTTAGAAGTGGTACAAATACAAAATTTGAAGTTGATAGAATCTAATAGAATGGTGATAATTGATTTCTTGAAAATGGTAGAAAAAATAATTTTATATGGGTGGCGGTAAAAGTTTTGAAGGTATTCGACTAGTTTTACTTTATTATTTTAATAATAAAGTATTGTGATCGACTTGGGGAAAAAAAAATTGCTTCCCTGAATTTTTTTTTTTCGCGTTTCATGACTAGAATAGCCTAAAAATGCAAAAAAAAAATACGTCTGTATGTACGCCGTCCGCCGTACGCCGACGTGTACGCTCAGCGCACATTAACCCCCAAACCCTTCAAGATAGAAAGTTCATTTTTGGAGGGATTATAGATAGTTGCAAATATCAGGCGGATACTCATTTTGGGGGGTGTACGGGGGAGGCAGGGGGAGCGCTTAAGACGAAAAATACGAATTCAATTATCTGAACCATGGTTACAGCTAAAAAAATAAAAATCAACATACATACAGAGGAGTTTGTGATACAACTTTTAAAAATAATTTAACTTTTTTATCCATTGGGGTGCGAAAAGGGGGGTTAAGAACCAATTGTCGGCCGAATTTTTTTTTCAAATAGTTATATCTTCGAAATTACTTCCTATAAAAAATTGATACTTTGAGACCATTAAGATGGCATACGGATCTACTAGAATCAGTTTAGATAAAAGCTTATTATTGTAAAGGGAAGAGTCAGGAAGGGGTGCAAAGAAAAACACTTAAAAATTAATATCTTGACTACCTCTTAAGCTATGTAATTGAAACTTGAAACGTGTACTAAACTTTACTAGCGAAATATGAAAAAAATACAACATGTGGATATAATAGTAGTGGGGGAAATAGGGAGCATTTCAAAAATGGCGCACTTTCCAAAACTACAAATCACCAAATCTCAAAATTGAGTACAGATATCAAATCAAAAATTTGTCAGATTGTAGAGCTATAAAGTTTTTAATTTTGGTAAAAAATTTAAGTTGGGGGGTGTAAGGGGAGGGAGGTGGAAAGCAAAAATGTTGAAAATTTTGAGTGATTTTGAGTGATTTTTTATGGCTCTCGTAAAATATACAAAGTTTAAATTTTGCACGTCGACATATCTATTTAATGTACACAGAAAAAAAATAATATGTTCCAAAATTGTTATGCACCGAAGTGGGGGTCTAAAGTGCACAAAGTGTTTCATGTGCAATGAAAAAAACAAATAAACTGAAAATTTTTGAATGAAATTTTTAGGTAGAAACTTGAAAATTTGTGAAATGCATTTAAAAAAAATCTGTAAGAGTATAAAATATTAACTGGTTGAATATCTTCAAAACTTCTACCCCCTCCCATACAAAATTATTTTTTCGACCATTTTTAAGAAATCAATTATCACCTATTAAGTGCTATCAATTTGAAATTTTGCACAAGAACTTTCAAAAATAGTTGAAATAAAATTACGTTAAAAGTTTTGAGATCGCACTTGCCCTTCTACCCCCTCCCACACAAAAGTATGATTTCGAACAATTTCATTAAATCAACTATTAACTAACAAATTAAAAGCTACAAACTTGAAATTTTGTACAAGCACCTTACAAGAGAAACGAAATAAAACTGCATCACATTTTACGATTCCCTTACCTCCTCTACCCCTCCCATACAAATGTTTGGTTTCGTGAATTTAAAATACGCCGAATCCAATGAAAATTCTATGCAACTTCGTCCATGAAACTGACATTCTATACAAAGAATATTGGATTTGGTTCAAGCAATCAATTAAAAAACTATTAACATCCACCCACCCTTACTATCACCCTCCCCCCTCCCTTCATAAAAACTCAAACTTGCATAAATAAAGGAATGAAATATGGAGCTTTTGAACGTTTCCGGAAAGTGTTAAATTGAGAACTGCCCTGCTCAAGAAGCTCCTTTCACTTAGTCTTCCCTAACCACTCTAACCTGCATATTGACTTTCTACGCATGCGCATTTTTCCCAAAAATAATAAAGTTTCGCCCGACTTGTTGGCAGTTTATTTAAACTTTTAAGCATTTTTAAAATTAATTTTACAAATTTTCAAGTTTGTAGTTTAAAATTTCACTCAAAAATTTTGAGTTTTTGTGTTTTTTTCAATACATGTGAATCACCTAGTGCAGATTAGTGCCCCCTTTTGGGGGGTAACAGTTCTGATTCAAATTATTTTTTTTTTTTATGTACACTAAATGGATTTATACACTTGCAAAATTTTAACTTTGTGTCTTTTACCAGAGCCCCAAAAAATTAGTAAAATTTTCGATATTTTGGCCCACTACCTCGTCGCCCTTACACCCTCATCTTAAAATTTTTACTGAAACTATACATAATATAGCTCTACAATTTCAACTTATTACCTGTTTTGAATTTTGAGATATAACGGTTTGAGATTTTGAAAAGTGCATTATTTTTGGGATGTTCCCCAATTCCCCCACTACTATCATGACCAAATTGTATGGGATATTTTTTTCCCATTTTTAGGCCAGTTTAGTCATGAAACGCGAAAAAAAAAATTTCAAGGTAGCAAATTTCTTTTCTGTGTCGATCACAATACTTTATTATTAGAATAATACAGTGAAACTTTCAGATCCCAAAAATAGTACTCCCTAAAGCTCCGAAAAATGGTTTAATGGTTCCCCATATTAAAACATTGCGCATTAGGTAGATGGTACTTTTTCAGGCAATAAGTTTATCAGCGTCGGTGGCTCTGTGATAGAATGCTCGCCTGACATGCGGGTCGGCCCGGGTTCTATTCCAGATGCACATACTTCTTTTACATTTTTTTTTAAGATTTAACTAGAGTAAAAATATTATAATTACAGCGAAGCACAGCAGCAGATGTGTCCGTGCGTTTCAAGGCCAACAATAATTATTAATTAAAAACCGCCCCTACAAGTTTTATACATTGGTCTACGTAGACGCATAAAAAGACCGGTCGGAGTTGAGTCACGTAATGACTGCTATTTGTTGGTACCATATTATCGAAATAATAAATTTCCCACAAATCAATTTCTCTGTCTTTCAATCGAACCGAAATAAATCTGATATTCATCGATTCCAAAGGATCTTATAAATATTCAACATAATTTTTATTGACCATAATTACACATAACAAGCCTATTCGCAGGTATTTTCAAATCAATTAAATCGGCGAACACCTGAGTGTTTTCCTACAACCATTACGCCCGATCCTTATCCGATTTTATTGATTTCCAAGTGGCTTTTCCTCGATGTACTCGATCGAAATGATTGGGAGTTCATAACATAGTCAAGTGCACTACAAGTAGTTGTTATATTGGCAGGCCATAATCAACGAAATATATAAAAAAGTTTCGATTTATGGTTCGAGTCTGGACTTGACTTGTACTCGAACTAAGTATCTTAGCGATTATCAGTCGATATATACCTATAGTAACCTACTTTCTTTTCTATTGATATCGAGTCTATATTTGAACTTTTCGGATCGATAGCGGTCAAGAGTGCAAACATTTGCATGCCATTTTCTTTTTAAAGTTGATGTTCTATATAAATACCTTAAGGAAGTTATTATTATGCTTAAGTATTTGAGGTGCGCCATAATAATAATTTCTTAGAAAAGTCGAAGAAGAAAAAAAAAACTTTCCGATGGTCCAATGGATGGGCTTAATCGCTTTCTTGCGTGCGCTATGATGTTCCTTTGCTACACAACTTTGGTCTCCATCGTATTAGCTAATGATTCGTAGGCGATTTTTACAGCCCCTGGTAAGAAAAAATAAGACATACTCAAAGTGAAACAATACTCGTAAATATTCTGAAAGTCATGCCGATAATCTAAGAGTTAAAATGAATCGTAATTACATCGACGAGAGTTTACTCAAAAGTTTTTGTGTAATTCTTCATATATAGCAATTTAAGGCAGTTGGAGAAGGGTAAAGTCCTTCAAGAAGCTAGCATTCAGAAAAAATTCATTATATAGGAAAAAATTGTATGTATGTGTATTTTCAGAGGACGGCATTTACTTGCATATTTGCACCGTATAACTTCGGCATTTTTGATAGAATTATCGCTAGAGTAAGTAGGACTAGGTATTACCTTCGAGTCATACTTATTAACTTAACTTAACGCTAGGAACTTAACAGCTTGTGAACTTTACTCCATTTACGACTACAGAACTGTGTTCGATAATACTTCCATATCAACATGACACACAAAGCTTCACATTCATAATTTAAATTTTCCGAAGTCTTAATGCAACATAATAAATTATGTCCGAGAACACGCGCATCATCATCAAAATATATCGCATCCATCATGTCGTCGTTTCGATAATATCAAAATATCCTGAACTAATTCCTGGATCAACATCAAACATGCTCCACTTAAAATTTTTTTTTTCATAACATAAAATTAACCACAAATAAACCTTTCGGATGCCTAAAGTAATGTTGCTTAACTTGTAATTACCCTTGTAAAGGGGTGCGGGTGCGAATGTGGTCTAGCAATTAATATTTTATTGCACCCTAGTGAAATGGCAGAAAAAGGACATCTGCAATAAAAATGCTGGTAAGATTTATAAGACTTAACATATGGTTATAGTCGAATTGGTTACAATTTCAATTAATCTAATTAACTGGCAAGGGAGTAAGATCGTTACATTAGCAGCTGAATGGAAAGTGTGCGATTGGTTGGAAATAAAAGCAAGGAAGATTATCGAATTAACTGATCGTAGTATCCTGAGTGGAGTATTTAATTAAATCAGTAAAAGTGGATATAGCTATATTTTGTCTGGTGTGGTGGTCTACTTGTTGGATGTTTAGTGTATCTGTTTAATTAATTGCATTTTACTATCACAAGTGATATTTATCTCGAAATTTCCAATAAAATGGTAGATGGTGGTTTTAAAAGTCTTTGTCAGAGTCTTTTACTTTTTTACGTTGGTTTTCTGTTAAATTTGGTATTTTGTCAGTCACAATGTGAAGCCTTATATTTATTTATAATCGTTTACTGAGTTCTTCAATTGTGCGAAGGGCTAACATCCCTTCCATATTAACAAATAATAAGATAAAGAACCTAAAGGTCAGAAATCCAAAGTCCCATTGGGACCATTAAAGGAGAAGAGGTCTGCAATCGAATAATAAAAAATAAGATACGCCAACTAAAATAAACTCAAAAACATTACAGAATTATGATTGGGCGTAAAGCCTTTACTCTAGGGCAGAGTAAATGTATTACTTCTCATTCTTGCTTTGGAATGGCGGTACGGTGTTATGCACAAGTCAAATCAATCAATCAAATTCCTGTTAAGACCCCCTATAGGGGCAAAGGACAGAAACAACTCTCTTCCACAATGCGCGATCCTGTGCATCGGCCTGAAGCTGTTGCCAGGATTTGTTTATTCCTCTGGCCTCCTGCTCACAAGTCTTATGCACAAGTGATGTAACAAAAAAAGCAATTAAACATTACTTTCGGTATTGGCACCTCTTTTATGTGGAACAGTAATAAATCGTTTTGACAGTTCAATTACTTTTTCGGGAGCTCATTTCGTTACTTAAGTAACGAATAGAAATCTGCGTCGTACTCGTTACTTCGGATTTCAGTCGGTAACGAGTACTCGCTTAACGAATAATTACTTTTTTGACATCACTAGTGTATAGATGTGTATATGCTCTGAAAACTTATTCGCTATTCGATGGAATGTGTATATAGCTTTGATTGGATTCTAACAAATTACCTTTAATAAAATTCAAAAACCATTTATTGACGAGCTTTATCACTTTATACACCATTTTTCGTTTTCTACGAAATATATGTGTGAGTAATAAAACGATGTAAACATATAAAACATATATGGTATATCACTAAGATAACGTGTTTCTGTGCAAACTTTTCCTATTAACTTGCAGCATGAAATGTTCCCGTTTTCTGAAATTTAATGTTTGTCATAAAATCTGTTCTCTGAGTTTAAAGCTATAAAAACGATTTTATCTGTTGAAATCATAACATTATTGATGTTGTTGTTTTTTTTTCCTTGAATTTGGTGATTTATTCGCTTTGGTTTAACATTTAAATTATTGGTTTTTTCAATCACGTATTTCATAAATAAATTTATTTTACATATTCATACGTAATTTTATGGTTATGATAAATGACGCTGAAAGAAGAGAGTGAGAAAAAAATGTTCATTTGCTTAATCGATTTTTATACTCTAGATGAAATCTGATAATATCGGGTTTCCAATAGGGACTTGACAACTTTGAATTCAATTTGTGAACGCACCCTTTCATTAATCATCAAACTGTCACTGTCAATTTATTCAGTAAACTTAACATTTTTATCATGGTAAAGTACACGAAGGAACAACGTCTGCAAATCATAAAAATTTACTACAGAAATTCAGAGTCGGTGACCGCTACTTTAAGAGCGTTAACTCCGATTTTCGGTCGTAATTCTCGCCCTAGTAGACAGGCAGTAACAAGTTTAGTGCAAAAATTTGAGTCTACATATTCGTTGTGTGATGTTGCCGTGCCAGTGAGACAACGGGTTGGTCGAAGTGTCGAAAATATCGCTGCCGTTGAAACGTCCGTAGCAAATGATCCAAATCAGTCAATTCCACGGCGTTCTCAAGAGTTGGGCATCGCCCAGACCACGTTATGGCGAATTTTGCGTAAGGATCTTGGTTTACACCCATACAAGATCAAGCTGACTCAAGAATTGAAGCCGATGGACCATTTGAAGCGACGTACGTTCTCCGATTGGGCTCTGGAAAAGATGCGCCAAGATGATCAATTTCATCGCAAAATCATCTTCAGTGACGAAGCTCATTTTTGGCTCAGTGGGTTCGTCAATAAGCAAAATATGCGTTATTGGTCTGGTGAAAATCCACATGTGCTTCATGAAAGACCACTTCATCCACAAAAAATAACTGTTTGGTGCGGTTTGCATGCCGGCGGCGTCATAGGGCCATATTTTTTCGTCGACGATAATGATCGTCACGTTACTGTGAATGGTAATCGTTATCGCGCCATGATTACCGATTATTTTTGGCCCGAATTGGAAGATATGGACTTGGACAACAGGACGGTGCCACAAGCCACACAGCACACGTTACAATCGATTTATTGAAGAGTAAGTTTGATGAGCGTGTTATCCCAAGAAATGGACCAGTCGATTGGCCGCCTCGTTCGTGCGATTTAACGCCTCTGGACTTTTTTCTTTGGGGCCACGTCAAGTCGTTGGTCTATGCCAACAAACCGATGACGTTGGAAGAGCTCAGAGCCAACATTGAACACGAAATAGCAGCCGTTTCGGCCGAAATGTGTGGCCGATTCATCGAAAATTGGGTCCAACGAATCGACCGCTGCAAACGTGCCC
The DNA here is from genome assembly GCA_963669355.1 of Chorisops tibialis. Lineage (NCBI taxonomy): Eukaryota > Metazoa > Arthropoda > Insecta > Diptera > Stratiomyidae > Chorisops > Chorisops tibialis. The sequence goes on along the minus strand of OY770263.1, from coordinate 212,526,753 downwards.
GCGGTGGCCATATGAACGAAGTCGAGTTTCATTCATAAATGTTTTGATTGTACTTCAACCCGATAATAAAGTTTTTGAAATATCTCAAATGGTTTGCATTTTATTTTGAAAAAAAGTTGTCAAGTCCTTATTGGAAAACCCTTTATTATAAGTTTTTCACAAAACTTGTAACGCTAAAAAATAAGGCTCGGAGAAAAAAATAATGATGCAGAAGTTCATATTATCACTCAAAAATCTCAAAAGCGGATGTTCGTCGTCCGTTTGTCCTTGTCTTCTCTAGCTTGAGAACGCGTTGAGCTAGAATGGTAAAATTTTCTACACGCAGTTTTTTTTTCTTTTTTGTCAAAAGTGACACAATTTTCGAATTTGACAATAAACAGATTTTCTCTCTCTAAAAGCTATCGATTTGTATTTTGAAACATGTTACTTTTATAATGATTTCAATCTACGGTATACAAATTATTCGAATCTCCACCTCCACCTCCCCCTCCCCTCCTTCTACCCTTCGCATACAACGTAATACAATTGCACAACTACAGGAAATTGATTTTCTTGAAAAGTATGAATGATACAGGTTTGGAATTTGTTCGAAGTGAATTGCATAATATTCAAAGCTATTTCTAAAAAAAACTCACTTAAAACCTTCTACTCCTTCTCCCACGTCCCATACAAGTTACACAATTTCATTAAATCTAATACACTAATTCTCTCAGTTCCTATTCAATTTTTTAATCTGTAATTTTGTATAGAACATGTTTCTAGCTATTCTAGCATGATGTGAAAAGAAGTAGTTTAATGCTTTCACTTCTTTTACCACTCCCAATAAAAAATTCCTTAAAATTACAAAAATTTATATATCTAGAGTATCGTATGACTGCGCTTTACTCGCGATAGTAGTTTTACTTTATTATTCTAATAATAAAGTATTGTGATCGACACAGAAAAAAAAAAATTTGCTACCCTGAAATTTTGTTTTTTCGCGTTTCATGACTAAATTAGCCTAAAAAAGCAAAAAAAAAAATCCGCCCCGCCGTACGCCGTACATATGGACTCGTACCTCCAAGACCGTTAAAGGTAGAAGGTTGTTTTTTGGGTGGATTGTTAATTTGGTAAGTGAGCTCCATTATCCAAATTTTGGGAAGTGTCAGGAGGAAGGGGGAGGCGGGGGATGGAAAAAGTCAAAAAATACACTGCTAATATCTTCACCACGAATGCAGATAGGATGATGAAAATCAGCATACGTATAGAAAGGGTTGTGGGACAAACTCCAAAAATAATTTAATTTTTTTACCCATTGGCGTCCGAAAAGAGGGGGCTAAAACGAATTGTCGGCCAAATCTTTATTTGAAATGGTTATATCTTCGAAATTACTAACCATAAAAAATTCATATTTTGGGACCATTAAGGTGGCATATAGATCCATTACAATCAGCTTAGAAATAGGCTAATTATAGTAAGGAGGAGGGTCAGGGAGGGTGCAAAGAAAAAAGAAATAGTAGTGGGGGGAAATGGGAGCATTTCAAAAATGGTTCACTTTTCAAAATTGGAAATCGTTATATCTCAAAATTGAGTACAGCTATCGAATCAAAATTTCGTCAGATTATAGAACTATATAATTTATAATTTTAATAAAAATGTTAAGTTAGGGGGTGAAAAGGGAGGGAGGTGGTAAGCTAAAATGTCGAAAATTTTGAGTGATTTTTTTAGGACTCTGGTCAAAGATAGAAACTTTAAATTTTGCACGTGGATACATCTATTTGATGTACATAGAAAAATAATAATAACTTTATCCATAATTGTTATAAACCGACCCCCCCGGTCTAACGTTCACAAGGTGTTTCATGTGCATTGAAAAAAACACATAAACTGAAAATTTTTGAGTGAAATTTTAAGGTAAAAACTTGAAAATTTGCGAAATGCATTTAAAAAAAATCTCTAAATGTACAAAATAATAACTGGTCGAAAATCTTTAAAACTTCTACCCCCTCCCATACAGAAAGAAAGAAGAAGGAAAGAAATTAATTATCACCTAACTATCAAAATTTAAAATTTTACACAAAAACTTATAAAAATAGTTGAAATGAAATTACTTTAAAATTTTTGAAATCGCACTTGCCCTTCTACCCTCTCCCATACAAAAGTATGATTTCAACCAATTTCATTAAATCAACTAATAACAAACAAATTAAAAGCTACGAGCTTGAAATTTTGTACGAGCATACTACAAGAGAAAGGAAATAAAATTGCGTCACCATTTTTACGATTCCCCTACCTCCTCTACCCCCTCCCATACAAATGTTTGGTTTCGTGAATGTAAAATACACAGAATCCTTTGAAAATTCTATGCAACTTCGTCTATGAAACTGACATTCTATACAGAGAATATTGGACGTGATTCAAGCAATCAATTAAAAAACTATTAACATCCACCCTTACTATCAACCCTCACCCCTCCCCTCACAAAACTCAAACTTGCATAAATAAACGAACGAAATATTGATTATATGTATGTACTGGAGCTTTTGAATGTTTCTGCCCTGCCCAACAACCCCCTTTCACTTAGTCTTCCCTAACCACTCTAACCTGCACATTGACTTTCAACGCATCCGCAACTTGTCCCAAGAATAATAAAGTTTCACCCGACTTGTTGGCAGTTTATTTAAATTTGGTTTGAATTTCACAGAAAACACAACTGGCACAAACAATTAATAATAAATAACTCGAAACTAATCATATCAATTTTTTTTTATGGGAGCTAAATATTAAGTGATGTTTGTACAGTGTACAAGTTTTCTACGTTCTTAAATTACGCAGTTTATTCAATTATTGTTGCAGAACACAAACAGACTTTTGCCGCGTAAAAATCACACTAATTATCAATTTTTGAGAATGTAAATAGTAATACATTACACAGGATATATAATCTGCTTAGATTAATGGCCATTTGAACACAATGTTTTGTATTTTGTTGGAATCAAAACCATAAATTATTAATAAGGAATCCATAATTCTCACATTTGTATGGGATAGGCTCGTGATCAAATCAACCCCGTGATTTGGGATCCTATACGGAATGAAGAGCATTAAGGACATGTGAATCGTCGCTTGTGCTAATTAAAAAAAAACTCTAATAAAATATTATAACATTAAGCTTAAAAACTTAACAGGACTACGATCGTGCGCAAAGCCTAATCACCCGATCCTATAGAAACCAAAATTTTAGAGATCTTATATAATTTTTTACGGGGAGTGGTAGAAGGAGTGACAACATTAAACTACAAAAATCTTTTGTTAATATCGAATTCCTGTAAAGACCCCCTTTAAGGGCATAGGACAGATACAACTATCTTCCACAAGACGTGATCCTGAGCATCGGCCTTAAGCTGTTGCCAGGCCTTGTTTATTCGTCTGGTCTCCTGCTTAACTGCTTGCTCTCATGCACTAGAAGGTCGACCAACCCGACGTCTTCTTTGCGGATTATAATTCAGAGCCTGTTTGGCGTTGTTTCGCTCTGATTTCCTTAAAGTGTGGCCAATCCACTGCCACTTCCGCCTTTGAAACTCAATGCCTATTTCAGTCTATCCAGTTGTATTCCACAATTCGTAATTTGAGATCACTTATGGTCAGAATATTCCTAAAATGCGTCGGAGGCATTGGTTCACAAAAGTTTGCGGTTTCCTTGTAAGTCGAATGTAGTACAACCAAATAAAAACACGAATTTGACGCAGGCGTCAAAAACTCCCAACTCCGTGTGAAGGAAGATCTCTCTTAAACTCCAGAAAGGAGAAAGGATACCGAAGGCCTGACGAGCTTTATTTAGACGAACCTCAATATCCTTTTGGGCTGCCGTCCATGATTACGCGGTAAAAAAAATTTTGCACCTCTTCCAAATCTTGTCCGTTAAGGACAATCGGTGTGCTTGTGTTTGAAACCATATACATGTACTTGGTTTTACTCACATTTATTTTTTGTCCCGCCTATTTGCATTAAGAATGCCACGAGCAAACATTTGACTCTAAGTCTAGTCGGTTATGAGCAAGCAAACACACATCATCAGCATAGTCAAGGTGACTTAAGGTGTTAAATGGGTTCCATTCTAGAACTTTATCTTCCCCACCTTCCAGTGCAGCTTTCAAGATGTCATTTATTACCACCAGAAACAAGGCTGGTGATAATATGTAACCTTATCTAACACACGTTTACACAGGAAAACTGTCGGACAGCTCTCTTCTATGCGGCAATTTGCATCTTCGTTGGATTCTTTAATCATAGCTATGATCTAATCTGGAATAACTCTCCTACGCAAAGTATTCCTTATTTAATCTCATTTAACGCTGTCGAAAGTCTTCTCGACGTCCACAAACATGAGATTTAGTGGACCCCATTTTGACTGGCAAGTATGCCAGTCGAAATGGGGGAGCAGTTGAGCAGGAGGCCAGAGGAATAAACAAGTCCTGGCAACAGCTTAAAGCCGATGCTCAGGACCGCGCCTTGTGGAAGAGAGTTGTTTCTGTCCTATGCCCCTATAGGGGGTCTTAACAGGAATTTGATTGATTGATTGATTTCGACTGACTGCTCCAAAATTATCCATATGGTATTCATGTGGTCGAAACAAGACGACCCTGTACGGAATCCAGCCTGATAAACTTCGAGAGTGCTCTCCACGACATCACTAATCCTACTGAGAGTTACTTTAGCCATGATTTTCGATACCGCGGTAAGTAGACATGTACAACGCCAATTACCATAGTCCCAAAGGTCGCCCTTCTTCCAGATTTTCACAATGACGCGCTTCTTCCATTCAGTCGGATACATTCCTTCATTCCGCACCTCAGAAAAGAGTGGGAGGACTATATCGGCTGTTATTACCAGATCTGCTTTGAGAAGTTCGGTTGGTAGTCCGTCTATACCTAGGGGTTTCCTTCTCGCCATTGACCAAATGGCAGAAACTCTCTTTTCCATTATCTGGGGGATCATCCCTAATAGTGGATTGTTGCGTTTGGATGCTTGGTAGTTGTTCTGTTTCTGGAATATCTTCCTCTGACATGATGTTTAAAATATCAGAAAAGTATTTCTTCCATCGCCGCGACTGGTATTCACTCGTATTTAGGAGAGTTTCATTGACATAACTCACTAGGTGGTTGGCGGTGAAATTCCTGTACGTCAACTGTTTCATAATTTTAAATAGTGAGCCCATATCCCCAAGCTTAGCCACAGATTCTGCCTTGTTGGCGTATAAAATCCTTTTTAAGCTGTATATGAGCATCGTTGTAGTTCCATCTCAAGGCGGGTGTTCGTTGGTTGACATTGGGTTGAGATATAACTGCCAAACTGGATTTCTTCCGATCGCCAACCATGTACCATGTGTCTTGCGACATCCAACGTTCTTCACAGATTCTTCAGCACTAGTTAGAAAAGTGTTTCTGGTTACCTTTCAATTGGCGTCCAGTGTGCACATTTCATATTCATACAACGTGGATGACTTTTCGCGTAGAATGGAGGTGTACTTGCGCGTTTTGTTGGGGTCTCTAAGGCTATCCTCATTAGGCTTGCGGTTTATTTGAAGTATTTGTGGGGGTCGGATACCTGCTGTGCACAATCTCAAGCAGACAACCATTAAGTGGTGATCGCTCTCCACGTCAGCTCCACGTTTCGCACGCACATCGAGGAGACATATTCTCCATCTGCGACTTATAGTCAAATGGTCGATCTGGTTCTGAGTAACACCATCAGGGCGAGCCCAAGATGTTTTATGGTGACTCTTGTGTGGAAAAGGATCCCTTCGATGACCATTTTCCGAGTACTAAGAAACTCCACAAATAATTCGTCATTTTGAGTCTCTTAATCCAAGGTCGTGACGTGTCGACCCAAGGTTGACCATGCTTCCCATGACGTGTTCTAGCCCAATGTTGTCAAAGCCAACCTGGGCGTTTATATCTCCTGAGATGATAATAATATCACCTCTTGGAACACGATCGAAGGTGGCAATCAGTTGGCTATAAAACTCCTCTTCGTCACCAGGTGTTGCGGTATTAATTGGTGCGTAACACTGTAAAATTGTGATATTTATGACACTTGTCCTGAGCCTGACGTCGATAATCTTATCCGAGATTGCTTCCCAGCTGATGAGACCATTTCTCACTTTCCACCACCACGCTATTTTAGGCATCACTCTTCAGACCAGCGTACAGAATGGTGTTTCCGCTCGAGGTTCGTTCTTTTCTTGATCCTGTCCACCTGATTTCGCTCAAGTCCAAGATTTGGATGTTATAGTGCTCCCTTTTATGGTCGATCACCGATTGGCGGTGCAAGGACCGAGTGATCCCAGCTCTTCCCCCGTCAGTCAACGTTCGAACATTTCAGTCCGTTTCCGAATGCCAAAAACCGTTACCGTATAATCCGTCCGTATCCGAGGCGCTGTATCCGTTTCTCGTATCAGTTGGGTTTTAAAATGATGGGTGATTAGCCAATGATCCAGTGAGTGTACATTTTTAGAGCAAGGAGGACTGGCTGTGGGTGAATTCTACTGCCCCTATCCCACAAGGGGATGGTTAGCTCAGGTCTGTGGAGTCGCTAGTGTCCAAAGAGAGTTATAGGAATTGGTAAAACGTCATTCTACTACTACCTCCTTGGGAGGTGCCTTGCAAACTGTGAAACCTTTATTACAAACGGTACAGCCTATTTTTAAGTTAAGTCCGGATAGCCAGGCAACAATTTCAAAAACGTGTTTTTATGCTTAACTATTGTCCAAATAAAGTAAAAAACTAACTTATAGCCATTTATAAACGAATTACAATTATATTTATATGTCTAGATTAAATTAATATGGTCTACAATTGTAGACCGCGCTCTTAAACGCGTTTGCGCCTAACTAATAGTTAGCAAGTCTATTCTAATATGCCTTATATTAGACCATGACATACTGAAAGTATTCAACGAAGGCCAAAAACAACAACAATCTCCAAAGTTTCCTCGCTTCCATTCATTCGTCTTGTTCATAGGTACATATAAACATACATATAAACTGCCTACGAAATTCAATTTTCACACGTTGTTCTATAATTCACTGTTGAAAAGGATTTGAATAAACTCTCGCGTGCGATGTCTGTATCGCATCGCCGTATGCGAGCATACGGGAGATTGAATGAATTATCGATCAATCGGTTTTTATTTGTGTGAAAAAACATGTTTGCAATCATTTTTTTATCGTTAAGCACATCATTAAAATGTAGGGGGCTTTCTGCACAAGTAAAAATAATGACTGACCGCCTCTGATCCTAAGTACTTAGTAAGTGAAATAGTCGATATGTTTGCATTGAATGGTACGTTGAAACTGACCAAATGTATTACCACACAAACTTAAAATCTTTTGTAAGACTGTCGAAATACTAAAAAAACCATACAGGCCATTCATTCTATCATGTAATTTCATATTTAACAAAAAATACATCCAGGAAGAAGACACACTTTAATGTCTAAATCTGTTTTATTTTTATAATAAAGTATTGCTACCCTGAAATTTTGTTTTTTCGCGTTTCATGACTAAAATAGCCTAAAAATGCAAAAAAAAAATCCGCCGTACGCCGGTGTGTACGCTCAGCGCACATTAACTCCCAAACCCTTCAAGATAGAAAGTTCGATTTTGGAGGGATTGTAGATAATTGCGGATTTCAGGCGGACACCAATTTTGGGTGGTGTAAGGGATCAGGGGGAGGCGGAAGGAGCACTTAAACCGAAAACTAAGAATTCAAATATCTCAAACATGGTTACAGCTAGGAAGCTAAAAATCGATAAAAAATGATAAAAGGATTTGTGGGACAACTTTTATAATTAATTTAATTTTTTTATCCATTGGGGTGCAAAAAATTTTTGAATAAAATTTTAAGGTAGAAACATGAAAATTTGCAAAATGCATTTGAAAAAAAATCCCTAAAAGAATGAATTATTAACTGGTCGAATACCTTTAAAACTTCTACCCCCTCCCATACAAAATTATTTTTTCGACCATTTTCAAAAAATCAATTATCACCTAAAAACTAAAAGTTATCAATTTAAAATTTTGCTCAAAAACTTTCGAAAATAGTTGAAACAGAACCGCGTCAAAAGTTTTGAGATCGCATTTGCCCTTCTACCCCCTCCCATACAAAAGTATGAATTCGACCAATTTCAATAAATCAACTGCTAACCAACAAATTAAAAGCTACGAACTTGAAATTTTGTGCGAGCACTTTACAAAAGAAATGAAATACAACTGTACTACAAATTTTACATTTCCCTTACCTTCTCTACCCCCTCCCATACAAATGATTGGTTTCGTGAATGTAAAATGCACCAAATTTTATGAAAATTCTATGCAACTTCGTCTATGAAACTGACATTCTATGCAGAAAATATTGGACTTAATTGAAGCAATTAATTGAAAGATTATTGACATTCACCCACCCTAAATATCACCCCTCCCCACTCTTATAAAAACCCAAACTTGCATAAACGAATGAAATATTGATTACATGTACTGGAGCTATTAATCGTATTCGCAACTAAGTGTTGAATTGGCATTATCCCTTCCCTAAAGGGGGTTCCACTTCTGAAAGGGGGTTCCAATTAGTCTTCCCTAACCGCTTTAACTTGCATATTGACTTTCCATGCATCATTAACTAGTCCCAAAAATAATAAAGTTGCGCCCGACTTGTTGGCAGTTTATTTTGAATAATGAAGGTAAGGTCCCCAGATTTATCGCTATTTTCCGTAGAATAGTAAAACTATAATACAAAACCCGATAAAATAATATTTTTAACTTGCAATTTCCGTAATCAATTTGAAAACTTTGTGAAATTAATAATTCGACTGAAAAGGACCCTAATTAACAAAATATTTATATTAATTTTACACTAATTAAAAATTTATTAAATTAGTTTGAACTTTAAATTAGTTTGCCGTAATATTGCCTTCTACCTGAATTTTTTCCCCGCTGCTGGTTTTGAATAAATATCCATGTAAATCAGGACAACATTATCATTCGATAAATTTTATTCAAAGTTTAACAAGTGGAAGAAATATCATGGCATCTATAAACACGAAAACAGCTTTCTCAGATTCAACCAAGGATTTAGTGGAAGGATCATCTTCGACAGATAGTGTGTTCTCTGAAGAGTCGCGGAGCTTTCCTGAGCAAAACAAAGCCGATAAATCAGATTTATTCAAAACCATTCAGAAAACTGTAAGAGCACGATGGGCAGAACGAGAGAAAACAAATGTACCTTCACCGCATCCTGATCACAACCTTCCCGAATTGTTTGAAGAACCAATAGTGTGGCACTACAACTCGTATTCACTTCCGTCCCTGACCACTGTCACGGTTGTTCACGATCCGGAGGAAAGAGCGTCAACATCGCCAATCACTCGCACTATCTATGCTCACGAGGATTGTTCTTTTGAAATCTTTCATTATCCCGAAGTACAAGCTATTATGACCTTTGACACAGATGAGAATTTTCCATCCTTATATCTTTTTTGATTTCATTAGATTAATAAATATTCTTACGTTTTACATAGCAATTATTTTATTTCTTCCCACTTTTAAGGTGTGGAATGAGGGAAATATCTGATTGAATGTGCGACCCGGTGTTACACAAGGGTGAATATTATCACCAGTCCTATTTCTGGTGGTAATAAATGACATCTTGAAAGCAGCACCGGAAGGAAGATAAAGGGGACTGTTTAACATATCGAGGCTTTTCAATACCTTCTAAACATACACATGGATTTGACCACAAGCGTACCGATTAACGGTCAAGAGGTGCAAGATTTTTATTACCTGGTAAGCATGGACAGCAAAGCTGAAAGGGATATTGAAGCTCGTATATATAAAACTCGTCAAACCTTCGGTAGGTATCCTTTCCACTTTCAGGAGTTAAGAGAAATCTGCATTAGCATGAAATTGCGAGTGTTTGTACTACAGCTTACCAAAAAAATGCCAACTTTCGTGAACAAATGCCTTTAAGGATATTCTGGCCAGATGTGATTTCCAACGATGAACTCTGGAGTACAACTGAACAGGCTGAAATAGGCATTGAGATTAAAATGCAGAGGAAACCAATGTGAAACATCGCCAGAGATGCCTTGGGTCTTAATCCTCGGGTTAGTCGGCAGCAGTGGCGTACCTCCTAAATTTAGCAGTTCCCATTAAACGGGTTTTCGTGAAAAGCATGAAAGCTATTGATTTGAAATTTGGAATATATTATTTTTATGATACTATCAATCTACGGTATAAAAATTATATGATTCCTCTCACTACTGCTGCCACCTCCCATATAAACTGCACATTTTCTCGAAATACTAAACTAATTTACTCAGTACGTTTAAAATTTATCAAGCTAAAATTGTGCACAAAATATTTATTAAGAATTATTAGTAAGACCGAAACAAAATTAGACGATTATCTGCACTCCGCCTACCTCCAATTTGACACGATTTAACAACTTCACGAAAATTTTGTTTTCTTGAAAACTATGAATGGTTTTGATAGGAAAATTAAAATACATCAATTGCAAGACATTAGTAGTTGTTTCTCACAAAATTGGGAAAACCCCTGACTGCTTCTACCACATCCAATACTAACTGCACAATTTCAGTAAATCAATTAGACTCATTTTACTTTATTATTTTAATAATAAAGTATTGTGATCGACTTGGAAAAAAAAAAAATTTGCTACCCTGAAATTTTGTTTTTTCGCGTTTCATGACTAAATAAGCCGAAAAATGCAAAAAAAAAAATCCGTCTGTCTGTACGCCGTCCGCCGTACGCCGACGTGTACGCTCAGCGCACATTAACTCCCAAACCGTTCAAGATAGAAAGTTTATTTTTGGAGGGATTGTAGATAGTTGCGGATCTCAGGCGGACACCTATTTTGGGGGGTGTATGGGTTCAGGGGGAGGCTGGGGGAGCGCTTAAGCCGAAAAATACGAATTCAAATATCTCAGCTATGGTTACAGCTAAGAAGCTAAAACTCAATACACATATAGAAGGGTTTGTAGGACAATTTTTAAAAATAATTTAATTTTTTTATCCATTGGGGTGCAAAAAGGGGGGGCTAAGAACCAATTGTCGGCCAAATTTTTTTTTAAAATGATTATATCTTCGAAATTACTTATCGTACCAAAATCATATTTAGAGACCGTCAAGGTGGCATATAGTTTCATCGGAACCAGCTTAGAAAGCGGCTACATCTTGTAAGGGGGAGGGTCAGGGGGGTGCAAAGAAAAACACTTAAAAACTAATATCTCAACTATCTCTTAAGCTATGTAATTGAAACTTAAAACTTATATTAAGCTATACTAGGCAAAAACAAAAAAAATATAACATGTTGAAATAATAGTAGTGGGGGGAAATGGGGAGCATTTCAAAAATGGCGCACTTTTCAAAATTATAAATCCTTATATCTCCAAAATTAGTGCAGATATCAAATCAAAAATTTGTCAGATTGTAGACCTACATAATAGTTAATTTTGGTAAAAATTTCAAGTTGGGAGGTGTAAGGGGAGGGAGATAATAAGCAAAAATATCGAAAATTTTGAGTGATTTTTTTAGTGCTCTGGTAAAAAATACAAAGTTAAAATCTTGCATGTGAATACCTATATTTAATCTACATAAAAAAATAATAATTACTTGATCCATATTTGTTATAAACCGACCTCCCCGGTCTAACGTGCACAAGGTGTTTCATGTGCATTGAAAAAAACACATAAACTGAAAATTTTTGAGTGAAATTTTAAGGTAGAAATTTGAAAATTTGCGAAATGCATTTAAAAAAAATGCCTAAATATACGAAATATTAACTGGTCGAAAACCTTTAACACTTCTACCCCCTCCCATACAAAATTATTTTCTCGACCATTTTCAAGAAATCAATTATCACCTAACTATTAAAAGCTATCAATTTGAAATTTTGCATAACAACTAACAAAAATAATTAAAATGAAATTGCGTTAAAAGTCTTAAAATCGCGCTTGACCTTCTACCCCCTCCCATACAAAAGTATGATTTCGACTAATTTCATTAAATCAACTAATAACCAACAAATTAAAAGCTACGAACTTGAAATTTCGTACGAGCACCTTACAATAAAAATGAAAGAAAATTGCATCACAAGTTTTACGATTCCCTTACCTCCTCTACCCCCTCCCATACAAAATTATATTTTCGACCATTTTTAAGAAATCAGTTATCAGCTAACTCTTAAAAGCTATCAATTTCATATTTGGCACAAAAACTTATAAAAATAATTCAAATGAAGTTGCTTTAAAAGTTTTGAAATCGCGCTTGCGCTTCTACCCCCTCCCATACAAAAGTATGATTTCGACCAATTTTATTAAATCAACTACTAACCAACAAACTAAAAGTTACGAACTTGAAATTTTATACAAGCACCTTACAAGAGAAGCGAAATAAAACTACACATAAAATTTTACGATTCCCCTACTTTCTCTACCCCCTCCCATACAAATGTTCGGTTTCGTGATTGTGAAATACACCGAATTTTATGAAAATTCTATGCAACTTCGTCTATGAAACACATTCTATACAGAGAATATTGGACGTGATTCAAGCAATTAATTAAAAAACTATTAACATCCACCCACCCTTACTATTATCCCTACTCCTCTCCTCATAAAAACAAAACTTACAGAAACGAATGAAATATTGTTAACAGTCCTGCCCAAGAACTCCCTTTCACTTAGCCTTCCCTAACCACTCTAACCTGCATATTGACTTTCCACACATCGGCAACTTGTCCCAAGAATAATAAAGTTTCGCCCGACTTGTTGGCAGTTTATTTATACTCTAGATGAAATCTGAGAGTATATTGTGTTTGCCTTACCGTTTGTAACGCTAAGAAATAACGCTCGCACAGAGCCGCCAAGGGTACAGAAATATTAGTTGTCGCTCAAAAACCCCGATTCCGAGTGACCGTCTGTCCGTCTGTCTGTCTGTCCGTCTACAGCATAACTCTCGAAAGCTTTGAGCTATAGTGCTAAACATTTTTGTGTGTCGTTTTTAGCAAAAAATTAACTTAAAGTTCGTGAATGGGCTACATCCCTCCACTCCTTCTACCCCCTCCCATACAAATTTCATGAAATTTCGAAATATTAAGAAATTGATTTTTCTTTGAAACTATTTAAGCTATCAACTTGAAACTTGGTCAAAGTATTATGATATAGATGTCATTAATATCACGAAATATTGACCCGATCCCCTTACTCCTTCTACCCCCTCCCATACAAATGGACGATTTTGAAAAATACATATTTTCGATTTTCATTGAAACTAGTAAAGCTGAAAAGACGAAATTTTGTCAGAATTAATTTTACTATAATTGCAATTTATTTTAAAAATAATTATCATCTTCACCTTACTCCTTCTACCCCCTCCCATACAAATTTCACGAAATTTTGAAATTTAGATTAAATTATTTTTCTTCGAAACTGTTAAAGCTATCACCTTGATATTTTATACAAAGTATACAAATAGAAATATTATTAAAACAAAATTTGTTTTGAGCCGTACGCTCCTTCTACCCCCTCCCATACAAATGCATAATTTTTGTTAAATGCATTTTATCGATTTCCATTCAAACTAGAAAAAGTACAAACTTCAAATTTTGCCAGAATTTGTTTCTTAATAATTGAAATAAGTTGTAAGAAAAATTATCAGCTCCGCTTCACTCCTTCTACCACCTCCCATACAAATATCTGTATTATAAATTCAAGAAAAGCATTTCTCCTTCAAGTACATGAGCTATCGACTTTGAAATGGAATCAAAGCATGGTGAAAAGGATGATGATAAGCAGTTTCAAAATCATCTTAAATGCTCCTTTTCCTCTGCCACCTCTCATACAAATGCCCCAATTTCAGAAAATCTATGACCAATTTCTTTAAAAATAATGAAAACTAAAAACTTTAAATTCAGCAAAAAACATATAAATAATAAATAAATAAATAGATCATAAATGAAAAATACAAACCTCCCCCTCTACTTCTACCACCTCCCATGCAAAAGTCTCTATTCACTATTCGAAAGAATTTGAGATGACATATTTTCCGGTATATTAAAGTCATTTCCATCTCATCTAGAGGATCATATGATTGGGCTTTAAGCCCCAACTGGAGTCTGTATCAGTCAGTCCTAGAATTTGAACTAGGCATCGTAGAAGAATCAATAAGCAGCCCAGACTGCATCGATAAAATCACGAACAAACTCGTAAACAATATAATTAATGCTTACGAACAAAGTTGTCCTGTTCTACAGAAAAAAGGGCCAAACAAGCACCTTGGTGGAACGAGGAACTAGCGAAAAAACGCAAGCAAACTAGGAAATTGTTCAACAGAGCAAAGACCTTTGGGAATTGGGACGAATACAGAGAGTCTCTAACCGAATATAACAATCCTCTAAGAAAGTTGAAAAAAGAGCCTTGGAGAAGGTTCTGTGAAGAGATAGATATCTCCCAACAGCCTCAAGACTTCAAAAGGTGCTATCAAAAGACACCCCAATAAATATCGTACTTTTGGAGAGACCGGATGGGTCCTCCACTAAAAACAGCAAGGAAACCCTTGAGGTGTTATTGGCAACACATTTCTCAGCCTGGAAAATAATAAACAACAATGAGGACTTAGAGGCGGAGGAAAGGACATATCGTCAAACTCCACGCAGCAAAAGCATTGCTGATAAAATCTTCACTCCGGAAAAAATCAGATGGGCGATCAACACCTTTAAGCCTTACAAATCAGCCGGAGTAGATAAAATATTCCCCGCATTACTGCAGAAGTGGTTAGAGATCTTAATGCCAATAATGATAAAGATCTTTAAAGCCAGCTTTATTTGGGGATACATCCCAAAAATTTGGAGGAGAGCGAGGGTGGTATTTGTACCGAAGGCAGGGAATCGTCCCATGAATCAGCCTAAGTCATATCGTCCTATAAGCCTTACCTCCTTCTTCGTCAAAACGATGGAGAAGTTAGGGGATATACACATAAGAACAGGACCCAACAAGGTTCGTCTTAATATTAATCAACATGCCTACCAAAAGGGCAAATCAACAGAGTCAGCCCTTCACGTCTGGTAAGACAAATCGAAAAGGCAATAGACTATAAAGAAATTGCACTTTGTGCATTCCTAGATATAGAAGGAGCATTTGACAATACTTCCCATGAAGACATAATAGCGGCGGCTAGGAAAAAGGGTTTGGAAACGGCCACGACTAGATGGATACATGCCATGCTGAGGAGCCGAATGACAACCATGGATCTAGGGCATAGCACATTGACTGCACAGACCTATAGAGGCTGTCCCCAAGGTGGGGTACTATCTCCACTTCTTTGATCAGTTGTAGTAGATAAACTCCTAGATCGTCTAACAAAACAAGGATACGAGGCTATAGGATATGCCGATGACCTCGTCATTATCATTAGGGGCAAACATGATTTAATTATATCATAAAGGATACAATCAGCCTTAGAAGTGATAATGAACTGGTGTCAGTCTAAAAACTTGAACATCAACCCAGGTAAGACTGAGCTAGTACCATTTACAAATAGAAGGAAAATGTACATCATACCTCCTTCAATAAATGGTACAATAATACCCTTTTCAGATGAGGTTAAATATCTGGGTGTTATACTAGATAGCAAACTCAACTGGAATAAACATATAGAATGGACTCATGCCAAAGCACTAAAGGCATTTTGGGCCTGTAAAAGCTTATTTGGCAGAAAATGGGGACTAAATCCCAAAATGATTTACTGGTGCTACAGAACAATCATTCTTCCAGTAGTCACATACGGATCAACGATATGGTGGACTAAAACTTTACAAAGAAAAGCACAGCTTACGCTACAAAAAATCCAAAGGCTAGTTTGTCTTGGTATCACAGGAGCTATGAAAACCTGTCCCACAGCGGCAATGGAAATGTTCCTTAACATCTCTCCGGTACATCTACAAATAAAAAAGGAAGCTATCATAGGGGTGTTACTCATACAGAGGGAAAACAAGTACAAACCAGGGGATTTTAGAGGCCACCTCAAAATCCTAAGAAACCCACAATTGGAGGTTCTAACCTCCACACTATCGGATGCTATGCCGACAAAATATAACTTCGAAACCCCCTTCAAAGTTGTAATCAGAGAACGCAAGGAAGAAGCCACAATCTTCCAGGCTGAGCTAATTGCAATGGAGCTATGTATCCAAGAGAATATAAGGAGAGCTCATCGTAACAAATCAATTTACATCCTATCGGATAGTCAGGCGGTTCTCAAAGCCCTAACATCCAATAAACACGGATCGAGGCTAGTTTGGGACTGTCTTCAAGACCTAATCATCCTGGGGAAAAGGAACAACGTAACCTTAATGTGGGTACCAGGACATATGGAAATTGAGGGAAACGAAGAGGCTGATCGCCTTGCAAAAAATGGCGCGGAAAAAAACTTTATTGGTCCAGAGCCATTCTGCGGAAAACCAAAAGGGCATCAAAGCTCGACACTTGAGAAGTGGGTTAAACAAAAACACAAAATCTACTGGAATAGACTTCCAGGCTTATCAACCTCAAAAAAACTAATCATACCACAAAAAAACAAAGTGGAAGATATCCTAAAATTCAGAAAGAGCGATATTAGTACTCTAATTGGCCTAATGACGGGGCACAGTGGAGTGAACCACCACCTCAATAATATGGGCTTAGCTGAAACCGACATCTCCCGTCTCTGTCTCAAAGACTCAGAAACGACAATACATATTCTATGCCACTGTGAAGCAGTGGCAAGGAAAATGCATAATCTTCTGGGGAATGGTTTCATTTCCACCGAGGAACTAGCCAACATGGCTCCCTTACAAATACTCAAATTAGCTAAAGCTATTGAGTTAGGCCAAAAAAGGCCGCAGTGCTCTCACGTGTTCCCCTAGTATAAATAATAATAATAAACCCAATCATAATTCTGTTATGTTTTCAGTACCTATTCAGTTTTTGGACGTAAAATTTTATACAAAACATTTTTTATAGCTACTGTGATGTGAGAAAAATTAGTTCAATCTATCACCCCCTTTTTACCACTCCCAATACTAAATTTCTTAAAATCAACAAATTTCTCTTTCATCTAGAGTATCGCATGTTAGGGCTTTCCACCCAATATTTGTCACGTTACGTTGATTTAATATATGCTGTAACAGTTTATCTCCCATCCCCTCTCAATGGCACTACAATTTGATTTGGAGATTTGTTTCCTGACCTTTTATGTTTCGAAACTCGTTATATAGCTTTACAGTTCATTTAACCCTTCACCTGGGTGTAGTGATGGTCTGCAGTGCGAAGGTCAAGAGTTCAAATACGCAAAATTCCAGAACACTCTGTATACTATATCTAGAACACCTCAATCTGGTAAAATGAAAATCCGAGATAGAAGGGCTAAGAATCAGTCTACAATAACCAATAACTATAGCTTGTAGTGGTAAGACCGCAGAAACCTGGTCTGAGTGCCCGAGTCCCACCTAACGCGACCAATTAAAAGATTAAACATAATTAACGCAGTGCAACATTTCTAAATATCAAAAAAAGTTCAGGTATTGGATTTATATGTAATTGTTCACAACACAGCGCAACGCATCGCAATGCAGAAGAGTTGAAATAATTTCAACTTCAATCATGACCTGCACCACATCGTATCTGTCAATCTACCCGTTAAATGCTCAATTTCTTGCACTAAATTCAAAAATGTTGATGGAGGATTTCCACCACACATCCTTACCTCCACTTCGATTCCTTTGGGTCTTTGATTCCTTGCAAACATTTCCCGCGCCTCCGTTTATTACTTCCACGATGGTACCACCGCCCAAATCGGCCCTTGGCATCCTGAACTTCAGGTTCCCTAACATTGTTTCATTATTTATTGTGGAAGTGTTGATAGCTCTTCGCACAACCCTCTATCTACGAATTTTCATTTGCGTAGATTGAGGTGAGATGTACCCTAGTAGCCAGTGTGCAGGAATTATACGTCGATCCAGATTTGAACCCATGACCTTCGCATTGTAGACCAACAAGCTACCCACTTGGCAACACCCTAATTACTACTTACTTCTAATCAAATTTACCATCCGGTAAATTCATCGATCTCCCGTAGAATGCTGACCTTTTAGCATTCAATTTCGCTTCCTTCTGCTCAAAACTACCTAATATTTCGCTTACTTCAGTTCGCATCTACCAAGCATTTCTCCACCAAAATTCAATCACTTTGGGAACTTAATCGCGTGACAGTTTAAAACTTTTTCACTTCGTTGTGCGCCGTTGATTATGGACGAGCTATAAGAGTCGAAGTCATGGTAATGGCAATCTCAGCGAATATTTGCGTTCTCTGAGTTTGCTACCGTCAGTCGGGAATTTATGGTACCCTTCACAGGAGTAAGAGTTTCAAATTAGCTCAAAATTTGCAGCGGATGACTTATCCAGTCAATATTTCATTTCAGTGGAAATTTCTTTAATTGGAAATAAAAATATGACTGAGCCAGATCCACTTAAATTTCTGAACCATTATGGTTCAAGAACTCTAAATTTTTGGTGAATGCTTATTCATTGTATTAGCCATTACATTACGGAAGTTTTAATTGGTATCGATATTTGCAAGTATTTCCATTTCGCTTAAGCCAAGCAACTTCAAATATCTCATTAAGCTAGCAACCTCATAGCCCAAGCTTGTCATTCGACTTTGCCAATTTCGATGGCTTTTAATATCCTTGCTCCAAATACATTTCCGAGTAGTCACTCAATGAACTTTATATTAATCTAAAATGAAACTTTCCTATGTTTCGGTCGGTTTTTCACGAAACTTGCTGGCCATAACATCAAATAACATACTTACTCTACTTCTATAACCATACATTAAGCACTACTACTAACATGCATGTATTTCTGTCCGGAATAGTTCCACAAGCAGTAATATAACTAAATTGGAATCATTTTCCAAACATTTATTATTGATATGATGATTTTTTTTTCGGCACTCCATTTCAAGCTCAAGGAGCAAGTCAGCACCAGACATATTTAATGCCGGTCACGTTAACTTCCTTTGGCTCAATTTCTTTCCTTACGATAACTATATCCTTAGAGAAATATGAGAAAAAAATTAATGGGCATTGTTGTTGTTTTGCAATTAGGGAATTAGGGCATCGACTTGAAAAGAGATTTTCTTATGACAACTTAAATTATGAAAAATCCTTGCCACAAATTATACGTATCCGAATTGTGTCTTAAATTTATTGCTTTTGCTATACGTATAAGCATACACAAGCGCGCCATTATCTTACGAACTCTTCTCTCGCTGTTTGAAATGATTAATAGGATTGGAGAAAATTGCATTTTGAGGAGTTGAACCGAAATCGAGGCAGTCTTATGTGAAAATTTGAGTGTAAAGTTATAATTTGGATAATTTCAGAATTTCGAAATAGTGTTGCATGTTTGAGAAAAACAATTCTTGAAAATTCGCATAAATAAATCCGCTTTGAATTGGTTTTAGTTGGAGCTATTTTCCAACGATTAGTTTCTATTTCGAGTCTATGAATAATTCATGACTAAAATTATAGCTCCAAAAGTGGAGAGAAAAAGCTCCATGCACGAATTAAGGAATTAATGTTTTAAATCCATTCAGAAATCATGTATTTAATTGAAAATCTAATAATTGAACTATTTTAAATTGTTTATGCTTTGGAGTGTAAATAGTTCAGTTCTAACTTTTTTCCTAATTTCCCCTTCAAATTGCACAAAAATTCGTACTTTTTACAGAGCTCATATACAAGAAAATATAAGAATATAGATAGTCTGAGGGGCAGCCACCCTCCTTGCTCGCTCTCCCCAGGAAAAGAAGGATTGCGATAATGTTCATAATTTTTTAATATTAATTTGAATTAATATAAAAAACATAACAGAATTATGATTGGGCTTAAAGCCCAATCATATGATACTCTAGATGAGATGGAAATGACTTTAATATACCGGCAAATATGTCATCTCAAATTCTTTCGAATAGTGAGAAGAGACTTTGCATGGGAGGTGGTAGAAGTAGAGGCGGAGGTTTGTATTTCTCCTATGTGACACCGAAAATGGCGTGTAAAATGTTTCGTGCTGAATTTAAAATTTTTAGTTTTCATTATTTTTAAAGAAATTGGTCATAGTTTTCCTTAAATTGAGGCATTTGTATGGGAGGTGGCAGAGGAAGTGGAACGTTTTAAATGATTTTGAAAGTGCTTATCATCACCCTTATCACTATGCTTTGATTCAATTTCAAAGTCGACAGCTCTCGTATATTCGAAGGAGAAATGCTTTTCTTGAATTTATAATACAGATATTTATATGGGAGAGGGTAGAAGGAGGGAAGCTGAGCTGATAATTTTTTCCAACATTTATTGCAACTATTAAAAAACAAATTCTTGCAAAATTTTAAGTTTGTAATTTTTCTAGTTTTAATGGAAATCGATATAATGCATTTAACAAAAATGATGCATTTGTATGGGAGGGGGTAGAAGGAGTGTAAGGATGAAAACAATTTTTTTTCCTGTTATTGATATTTCTATTTTTATACTTTGAGCGAAATATCAAATTGATAACTTTAACAGTTTCGAAGAAAAATAATTTAATTTAAATTTCAAAATTTCGTAAAATTTGTATGGGACGGGGTAGAAGGAGTAAGGGGAAGTTGCTAATTTTTTCAGTGCTGATTGGAATTATAATAAAATTAATTCTGGAAAAAATTCGTTTTTATAACTTTACTAGTTTCGATGAAAATCGAAAAACTGCATTTTTAAAAATTATGCATTTGTATGGGAGGGGGTAGAAGGAGTGATGGGATCGGATCAATATTGCGTCATATTAATGGTATCTATATCATAATACTTGAACCCAAATTTCAAATCGATAGCTTAAATAGTTTCTAAGAAAAATCAATTTCTGAAAATTTCGAAATTTCGTGAAATTTGTATGGGAGGGGGTAGAAGGAGTGGGGGGATGTGGCCCGTTCACGAACTTAAAGTTTCTTTTTTGCTAAAAATGACACACAACAAATTTCAGCACGATAGCTCAAAGCGTTCGAGAGTTATGCTGTAGACAGACGGACAGACGGACAGACAGACAGACAGACAGACAGACAGACGGACAGACGGACAGACAGCAACTCGGAATCGAAGTTTTTGAGCGACAACAAATATTTCTGTACCCTTGGCGGCTCTGTGCGAGCATTATTTCTTAGCGTTACAAACGGTAAGGCAAACACAATATACTCTCAGATTTCATCTAGAGTATAAACACAACAGGACTACGATTGAGTTTAAGGCCCAATCATGGGGTACTCTAGATGAAGAGACATTTTTTGGTTTTAAGAAATTCTGTATGGGGAGTGGTAGAAGGGGTAACGGCATTGAACCAATTTTTTCACATCATGCTAGAATTGCTATCAGAATGTTTTATTGAAAATTTAAGCATCGAAAATTTAATAAGTACTGAAAAAATTAGTGTATTGGATTTAGTGAAATTGTGCAGTTCGTACGGGAGATGGTATAGGGAGTGGTGAGTTTTTCAGAAATAACTGGTAACATCATGCATTTGACATGTTTTCAATCGCAGATCAGTAACATTCAAACTTTTCAGCAAAATATAATTTTCGAAAAGTTGTGAAATTGTGTCGCATTCTGTGGGAGGGGGTAGAAGGAGTAAAGCTAATCATCTAATTTTTTTTTGGCCTTACTAATAATTCGAAATAAATATTTTAATCAAAATTTCCACTCGGTAAATTTTTTACGTACTAAGTAAATTGGTTTATAGTATTTCATGGAAAAAGGCATTGTATATGAGAGGTAGAAGGAGTGGGGGGATTCAAATAATTTTATAATTTATTTATACCATAGATTGAAATTGGTATAAAAATGATATGTTTCAAATTTCAAATCAATAGCTTTTATACTTTTCGAGAAAATCGGTTTACTGTCAAAACTCGAAAATGCATTTTGTATGGGAGGGTATGGGAGGGGATAGAATGGGTGGAGTGATTTAGCCTGTTCACGAGCTTGACCTAACATTTTTATCAAAAACAAAGTGTACAAAATTTGAACGTTCAAGCTCAAAGTGTTCTCATGCTAGAGAGGACACGGGCGGACGGACGGACAAACGGGCCATCGGGTTTTGAAATTTTTGAGTGATATCAATAACAATAATTTCGAAACCCTTGACAATATTATACGAACCCTATTTCTTAGCGTTACTAGCAAACACAACCAATCAATCAAATTCATGTTAAGACCCCTTATAGGGGCATAGGACAGAAACAACTCTCTTCCACAAGGCGCGATCCTGAGCATCGGCCTTAAGCTGTTGCTTGGACTTGTTTATTCCTCTGGCCTCCTGTTCAACTGCTCGCTTCCATGCGTTACATGGTCGACCAACCCGACGTCTTCCTTGAGGATTATAATCCAGAGCCTGTTTTGCGATATTTTGCTCTGGTTTTCTCAAAGTATGACCGATCCACTGCCACTTCCGCCGTTGAATCTCAATACCTATTTTAGTCTGGCCAGTTGTACTCCAAAGTTCGTCGTTGGAGATCACTTCTGGCCAGAATATTCCTAAAATGCGCCGGAGGCATTGGTTTACGAAAGTCTGTAGTTTCTTGGTAAGTCGAACGGTCACTTTCCACGTAGTACAACCATACAACAACACAGATTTGACGCATGCGTCAAAAACTCGCAGCTTCGTGCGAAAGGAGACCTCTCTTAACCTCCAGAAAGGGGAAAGGAAACCGAAGGCCTGACGAGCTTTATTTAGCCGAGCCTCAATATCCTTTTCGGCTCCGCCGTCCATGCTGACAATGCTTCCAAGATAGCAAAAATCTTGCACCTCTTCCACATCCTGTCCGTTAAGAACAATCGGTGTGCTTGCGTTCGAACCCATGTGCATGTACTTGGTTTTACGCACATTTATTTTCAGTCCCGCCTCTTTGCATTTAGAATGCAACGAGCGAACATTTGACTCTAAGTCCGAATAGTTATGTGCAAGCAAACACACGTCATCAGCATAATCAAGGTGACTTAAGATGTTAAATAGTCTCCATTGAAGACCTTTACCTTCCCCACCTTCCAGTGCAGCTTTCAGGATGTCATTTATTACCACCAGAAACAGGGCTGGTGATAATATGCAGCCTTGTCCGACACCCGTTCGCACAGGGAAGCTCTCGGACAGCTCTCATCTATGTAAGACGCGACACCTTGCATCTTCGTAGGATTCTTTAATCATAGCTATGACCTTATCTGGAATACCTCTCCTACGCAAAGCATTCCATATGTAATCTCGCTTAACGCTGTTGAAAGCCTTCTCAAAGTCTACAAACATGAGATGTAGTGGCGAACCCATTTCGGCTGACTGCTCTAATATTATCCGTAGGGTATTTGTGTGGTCGGTACAAGACGACCCTTTACGGAATCCAGCCTCATAAACTTCGAGAGTGCTCTCGACGACATCACTAATCCTATTGAGAATTACCTTAGCCATAATTTTTGGTACGGCAGTAAGTAGACATATACCACGCCAACCATGGTTCTAGCTAGGAAGCTGAAAATAAACATATATATGGAAGAATTTATGGGACAAACTTCAAATATAATTTAATTTTTCTTATCCATTGGAGTCCAAAAACGGAGGACTAAAAACAAATTGTCGTCCGATTTTGTTTTTTTTTTCAAATGATTAATCTTCGAAATTAGCTACCATAAAAAATTCATATTTTGGACAATTAAGGTGGCATACAGAACCACCAAAATGAGCTTAGAGGGAGGCTAGTTATTGAAAAAAGCTAGGGTATTGCCTAGTAGGTAGTGTGTTGGTCTTGTAATGCGATGGTCGTGAGTTCAAATCCCGGTCGGCGCAATATATAATTCCGGCACATTGCCTGCTTGGATATACCTTGGTCACCTCAATCTAAGAAAATGAAAAATTCGTAGAAAGAGGGTTGTGCGAAAGGCTAACAACCCTTCCACAATAAGTAATAAAAAATGTTAAGGAACCTGAATATCAGGAGGCCAAGGTCCGATTTGGGCTGTAGCGCCATTGTAGAAGTTATTGAAAAAAGGAAGATCAGGGGGGTGCAAAGAAAAACACTTCAAAATCAATATCTCGGCTATTTCTTAAGTTATGTAATTGAAACTTGGAATGTATATCAAGCTATACGAGAAAAATATAACATTTGGACATAATAGTAGTGTGGAAAGCGGGGAGCACTTTCCTAAATTTCATAACGTTATACATATATCAAAATCGAGTGCAGATATCAAATTGACATTTTGTCAAATTATAGACGATTTTGGTAAACATTTTACGTTGAGAGGTGTAGTGGGAGGGAATTCAATCAATAAAATTCCTGTTAAGACCCCCTAGAGGCATAGGATAGAAACAACTCTCTTTCACATGGTGCGATACTGAGCATCAGCCTTTAGCTGTTGCTAGGACTTGTTTATTCATCTGGCCTCCTGCTCAACTGCTCGCTTCCATGTGCTACATGGTCGACCAACCCGACGTCTTCCTTGCGGATTATAATCCAGAACCTGTTTGGCGATATTTCGCTCTGATTTTTTCGAAGTGTGACCGATCCATTACCACTTCCGCCTTTGAATCTCAATGCCTATTTTAGTATGTACAGTTGTACTCCAAAGCTCATCGTTGGGGATCACTTCTAGCCAGAATATTCCTAAAATGCGTCGGAGGCATTGGTTCGCGAAAGTTTGCAGTTTCCTGGTAAGTCGTACGGTCTTTTTCCATAGTAAAACCATATAACAACGCAGATTTGACGCATGCGTCAAAAATTCACAGCTTCGTGCGGATGGAGATCTCTCTTAACCTCCAGAAAGGAGAAAGGATACCGACGGCCTGACGAGCTTTATTTAAACGAGACTCACAAAAAACTAGTAAATTAGTATCAGGTAGTTAAATTAGTTAACTACTAAATTACATAATTACCGCTAGGGAGTAGCCTAGTAGGTAGCGTATAGGTCTACAATGCGAAGACCGTGAGTCCAAACCCCGGTCGACGCATAATTTCAGCACACTACCTGTTGGGTATACCTTAGTTACTTCAATCTACGAAAATCAAAATTCGTAGATAGAGGGTCGTGCGAAGGGCTAACAATCCTTCCACAATAAGTAATGAAAATGTTAAGGAACCTGAAGGTCAGGTAGCCAAGGCCCGATTTGGGCTTTAGTGCCATTGTACTACTGCTACAATGCCATTGTAGAAGTAGTAGTTAAATTAGTTAAGGATTTCTGGATACGGATTTTGCTCTTACCAAATTTTAAGGCAGGTAACTTCAGCTGTTCTTCATCTCATTTATGAAATAAACACGAAATTTAATTTTCTCTGAAAAGAGAAAAAATCTCGTATTTTTCCTCCCGAATTTCATTAAAGTACACCCTTAAGGAAATTAGGATAAAAAACGCATTTATTATTAAGCAACTTAGCACCATTAAAAATTACTTTTCACTTGGGCATTTCCCTGCACCAGAGACTGATTGAAATGTAAATTTGGGTCAAATTTTCTGTTTTCATTTTTTGCTTCTTGCTTTTTTTTAATTCTCTGTGTGCCTTTTCCATTCAGGTGCTAAAAATTTTATTAAATTATCTTTAAACTAAAACAAAGTTTTCGTGTTTTACAAAAGTTTTGAAAAAAATTAAATTGCAAAGTTATCGTCTGCTGAATTGAAAAGTTAAGGATGCATCAAGCCAGATAAAAGGGACAAAAAAAATTTCATTACATTTTCAATTTGTGTGAGAATAAAATATTACAATACAGACTTTTATCTTTAGTGAATTGATTAAGCGTTTGTATATTTGGACCAACAAAAAAAAGTTTTGCATTAATGAAATCTATGAAAACTTTTATTTCACAATTAATTTTTTTAAATACCATTCAGTCGAGTTTACATATCTAAAAGAATTGTATTGGGTCAGTTCAAGTTATAATCATAACTGCGTAAATTTGTGATAACTTTTATCGATTTTTCAATAAAAAAAAAAAAAACAATTTAATGATGACCTAAATTACATAATATCAATTCAAGGATATTACAATAAATACAAAGCATAGCATTGGTATAATGGAAACCTAAATTCTCTTTAACAATTCGAGAAAAATCTCTATGAAAATACTTAATATTGGGTTATGACTTTTCGTGAAAATTTATTAGCTAAGTCGGCAGCTTAATGCTGAATTATCAGCTTATGCCGTTGGAGAAAGCAATTAAATCGGATACAATTCATTGAAAGGTTCATAAAAATGTAATGAAATTAAGTAATTGTTTTTTTTTTCGATAAATTCTATTTAGTGAAATTTCGGAGAAAATCATGAATTTGTAATTAAATAATATTTCACTTAGTCAAACAGTTAGTCTAGCAATATTTATTCTTTATTTGAAATCTGAGAGTACATTGTCTTTTGGCTCTAATGTTTGTAACGCTACGAAATAATGCTCGCAAAGAATCGCCAATGGTACATTTTCCCTCAAACGTCTCGATTCTGAGTGATCGTCTGTCCTTTTGTATACAACACAACTTCCGAAAGCTTTGAGCCGAAATTTTTTGTAAAGTAAGTTTTAACCAAAAAGATACTCTAAGTTAGTAGCCACATTCTACACTCCTTCTAGCCACTCACGTCAGAATTTCGAAGTTTGAAAAAATTGATTTTTTTTCCGAAACCGTCGATATGAAAATTTGACCAAAGTATAATGAAGTACATACTATCAACGTCAAAAAATATTGTTTCGATCCGCTAACTCCTTTTACCACCTCACATACAAATGCATAATTTTGAAAAATTTATTTTTTCGATTTTCATTGAAACTAAAAAAGGTAAAAAAAGTTGTTTGTCACAATTTCTTTTATAATATTTATTACGAAAATTATCAACTTCACCTGACTTCTTCTACTCCATCACATACAAATCTCTTATCGATCATATGTTGCTGTCGAATTTAAAATTGGAGAAATGCATGGCGATAAGGATGTTGATAAACAGTACCAAATAAAGACAATTAAAATTATGAAAGTTATAAACAAGAAACTTCAGCAAGAAACATTTCCATACCCACGTTTGTTGTCAAATTCCGCCCAAAGCTTCTATTCCTTCCCATATGAAAGTCACTGTTCACTATTCTAAAGACAGTGAGAAGACATTAAAATCTTTCCCATTTCATCTATAATACATAAATCGCTAGAAGTTTGATCGATCAGCTGTTTTTTGCAGATGTGTAGCTGCAGGAAATTGTAAAATAAAATTTAATTTTCAACCAATTCGAATAAAATAGCACAATGATGATAACTTTTTAAGACATTAAATTGTATTCAATAATTTTCCTTATAATGCTGGGTTAATGACTGTCGTAACTTTTCCAGATAATTATTAGCTAATCTGAGAACTAAGACCAGAATTATCGAATTATGCTGTTGAGGAAAGCAATTAAAAGGAAAACAACGTTTTGAAAAGTTCATAAAAATGTGAAAGTGAAATTTTTTTTCGATAGATCCTATTTTGTGTGAATGATTAATTCCATAATTTTTCATTTGATAAAAAAATGGCCCAGAAAATTAAAAGTATTAACCAACTTAATACAAAATCTGTCAAAAAGTCGGGCGCAACGTTATTATTCTTGGGACAAGTTAATGAGGCGTGGGAAACCAACGTACAGGTTAGGATAGATAGGGGAAGACTAAGTAAATGGGGGTTCCAGGGCAGCGCTGTTGGCAGTTATATAAGACATTATAAGGCATTGGTTCCTGGTAAGTGAAACGGTAATTTTCCACGTAGTGCAACCATATACATAGCAACACAGATTCGATGCATGCGACAAGAACTTGCAGCTTCGTGCAAAGAGAGACTCTTAACCGCCGAAAAAGGGAAAGGATACCGAAGGCCTGACGAGCTTTATTTAGACGACCCTCAATATCCTTTTCGGCTCCGCCGTCCATGCTGACAACGCTTCCGGCATAACAAAAATCATACACCTCTTCCACATCTTGTCCATTAAGAACAATCAGTGAACTTGTGCGAACCCATGTGCAAGTACTTGGTTTTACGCACATTTATTTTCAGTTCAACCTCTTTGCATTTAGAATGCAACGAGTGAACACTTGACTCCAAGTCCAGACGGTTATATGCAAGCAAACACACGTCATCAGCATAATCAAGGTGACTTAAGATGTTAAATAGTCTCCATTGAAGACTTTTGCCTTCCTCACCTTCTAGTGAAGCTTTCAAGATGTCATTTATTACCACCATAAATGGAGCTGGTGACAAAATGCAGTCTTGTATGATACCCGTTCGCACAGAAAATCTCTCGGAAATTCTTCTCCATGCAAGACGTGACACCTTGCATCTTTGTAGGATTTTTACTCATAGTTATGATCTTATCTGGAATATCTCTCCTAGGCAAAGCATTCCAAATGTAATCTCGCTTAACGCTGTCGAAAGCCTTTTCGAAGTCCACAAACATGAGATGTAGTGGCGAACCCATTTCGGCTGACTGCTCCAATATTATCCGTAGGGTATTTGTATGGTCGGTACAAGACGACCCTTTACGGAATCCAGCCTGATAAACTTTGAGAGTGTTCTCCACAACATCACTAATCCTATAGCCATGATTTTCGATAAGATAGTAAGTAGACATATACCACGCCAATTGCCTCAATCCCGAAGGTCGCTCTTTTTCGAAATTTTCGCAATGACGCCATCCTTCCATTCAGTCGGATATCTTCCTTCATTCCACACCTCAGTAAAGAGTGGGAGGAGTACATGGGCTGTTATTTCGTCCCTAATAGAAGATTGTTGCGGTTGGATGTTTGATAACTGTTCTGTTTCTGGAACATCTTCTTCTGACAAGATGTTTAAAATATCATAGAAGTAATCCTTCCATCGCCGCAACTGGTGTTCACTCATATTAAGAAGAGTTCCGTTGACATCTTTCGCCAGGTGGTTGGCGCTGAAATTTCTGTTCGTCAACTGTTTCATGATTTTAAATAGTGAACCCA
Organism: Chorisops tibialis; assembly: GCA_963669355.1. NCBI lineage: Eukaryota > Metazoa > Arthropoda > Insecta > Diptera > Stratiomyidae > Chorisops > Chorisops tibialis. The sequence goes on along the minus strand of OY770263.1, from coordinate 212,497,664 downwards.
TATTTCCAAGGTAAGCCGCAGATTCTGCTTTGTTGGCCAGATCTTCAATGGCCTTTGTCTTGCCGCGTTTAACAGCTTTTTTAAGCTGTATGTAAGCATCGTGGTAGTTCTGCCTCAAGTCGGGTGTTCGTTGGTTGACATCGGGTTGAGAGATGATTGCCAATTTGCCAACCTTGTCCCATGTGTCTTGCGACATCCAGGGTTTCTCACCGCTTTGCACATATCCCACAGATTCTTCAGCATTAGTTAGAAAATTGTTTCTGATTTCCTCCCAATTGGCGTCGAGTGTGCGTATTTCATATTCACCCAATGTGGATGACTTTTCGCGTAGGATGGTGGTGTACTCGGATTTTTTGTTGGGATATCTGAGTTTATCCACATTAAGCTTGCGCTTCATTTGAAGAATTTGTGGTCGTCGGATAGCTGCTGTACACAATCTCAAGAAGTGGTGATCGCTCCCCACGTCGGCTCTACGTTTCGCTCGCACATCGAGGAGACGTCTTCTCCATCGGTGACTTATAGCCAAATTGTCGATCTGGCTCTAAATAACACCATCAGAGGAAACCCAAGATGTTTTATGGTGACTCTTGTGTGGAAAAAGAGTCGCTCCGATGACCATTTGCCGAGTACTAGAGAACTCCACGAATAATTCGCCGTTCTCGGATCCCTTAACCCAAGCTCGGAACGCGTCGACCCAAGGGTCGCCATGCCTCCCCATGACATGTTCCAGTCCAGTGTTGTCAGATTCAACCTAAGCGTTCATATCTTCTGAGATGATATTAATATCACCTCTTGGAACACTTTCGAAGGTGGCAATCAGTTGACTATAAAACTCCTCTTTGTCACCAGGTGTTGCGGTATTATTTAGTGCGTAGCACTGTAGAATTGTGGCGTTTCTTACACTGGTCCTGAGCCTGATGACGATAATCCTATCCGAGATTGGTTACCAGCTTATGAAACTGTTTCTCGCTCTCGGTGTAAAGGCGAACGCCACGCCATTTTTGGCTTCACTCTCAGGGCCAACGTACAGAATGATGTATCCGCTAGGGGTTCGTTCTTGTCCTGATCCTGTCTACCTGACCTCGCTCAAGTCCAAGATTTGGATGTTATAGTGCACCATTTTACGGTCGATCACTGATTGGTGGTGCAAGGGCCGAGTGACCCCAGCCCTTGCCCCGTCATTCAACGTTGCAGAAGCCAATCATAGTCCGTTTTCGAATGCCAAAATTCGTTACCGTAGAATCATTCTGTATCCGAGGCGCTGTATCCGTTTCTCGTATCAGTTTGGATTTAAGATCACGGCTGATAAGCCGATGATTCAGTGAGTGTTCATTTGCCATTTTTAGGGCAAGCAAGACTGACTGCGGATTAATTCTACTGCCCCCATCTCACAGGGGGATAGATAGCACAGGTCCGTGGAGTCGCTAGTCTCCAAAGATAGTTGCAGGAATTGATAAAACCTCATCCTACAACTACCCCTTTGCGGGAAACTTAAATAATAGTCTTTTGTAATTGTCGATCAGTTTGATAAAGGTCTCAGCAGAGATCGAAACGTCACGAATAATAAAGCGTAACAGTGTAGAACCCGGAAATCTTTTCTTTCAAGTAAAGTTAATAACCCAAAATTGCAATGACAAATCTAAAACCAATCTTATTGCCACAATTGCAATAATCTATGGAAATTTTGAAATGTCACACTCTTAAATTAATGATTTTATTAAATGTGTACATCCATTGTACGATTTGGATTATCAAAATGAAATAACAAATTAAATGCTTTCACAGGCCATTTTCAATTTAAATGAAAGATTTCCGGATTGATTGCTGACACTGACACTGACTGCTTTATTTCGTGTGCTATTTCGGTCTCTGCTGAGATCCTTATCAAACTGTTGTGGATATATGTTTGCTGTTTGCATTATAAGTCTCAGCAGAGATCGAAACGTCACACAAAATAAAGCAAACAGTTAAAGGAAAGATTTCCGGATTCTGTTACGCTTCTAGACTGCGCGGATTTCCTTCAGTTAAACGCAACAAGTATCAATATTGATGTAAATACAATACGTTCGACATGTCAGGAGACGAGTCCTATGGGTGGGGAAGTTACGTTTACATTTGGTAATGTAACCACTAATGAACTGAAAAGTGGCAAAAGTATATTTCAGTCGATCTGCATTGCATCTCGTCACCTACTTAAAATTACAAAACATCAAACACAGACCGATGCCGATTCGCACCTCAAAAGAATCGATTCCATCGCGTCTAAGCAAACAAATCACATTCGGACTATTTCCACAATTTCAAGATAAGATTTTCGTAGAATTAAAATTATAAGCAAATTATTCAATATTTTTAAGTGACCCCGTGTTCGACTGAAATTGAGCAAATACATGCATTTTTAAAATAAAGAAATTTGTAGGTATCATTTTGTCTCCCTTCACGCGTGAAAGTTTTCTTTCTAAAGCTAAAACAACGGCTAATAACTACCTCCTCATAATTAGAACTGTTTGCGCCTTGTCATTCAGAAATAATAAAGTACATGGTGACCCTTGTGTCGTCCAAAGAAGTAATATTCAACGCCCATGATCTCCCTTAAGTGCAGTTCATAAAGTTTTAACGATTTCTGGGCGATGTTACTATCCTTGGCCAATATATATTTTATTTACAAACATATACCTGCAGAACAGTCCACTTTTCTACTATAAGCTTAACTAAATCATTCTCTGGCCAACGTAAGGTCAGAGTGCTTACCATACACCTAAGGTAGTCGGGTAGTGTTTGTGTCTATTTACTTGTATGGGTTATTCATATAGTCCAGTTTTGCTAATTTCTGTGGGAACCAAGAACATGTGTGGAAATCATATGTCCCTTTTATATCATCGATAATTTCACAGAAATTGTGCCAAGGAGTGTATGGTGCCTCGAAACTCGGCTAATATGAACTTCTCTTTTCCACCCTTCAATAAATCACGATATTGACAGTGACAGTGTAGACGATGTATGGGTTGATTTTATGGATTTATTGAAAATGTTGAAATGATTACATTTTTTCATATTGCAACAACTTGCAATATAGTAAAAGGATTACAATTTCTTTAACGATTTTATTGTACTTATACGTTGTAATAATACTGTTTTAATATTGATACGAATTTAATATTTATGTGATTCAATTATTCAGCATTAGAGATGTTTGTTTCGATTTGTTGTAATCTTCTCATAAAGCAAAATAAATAATAAAATACGAGAAGATGAAAGTGACTATTGGTAAAGTCACGTAATAATCTTCTTAAATGTCAGAAGTTAGCCAGAAATAGAGAGAACCGAGGTCTAAACCTACGGTATTAGCATTGACTAATAGATTGCGCTATCTACCATAAAGGGTTTCGTGTTGGAACTCAATGCAAAAGGTCGTGAGTGTAAATTCCAGTCGACGTATAGCTCTAGCACACGGCACGCGTGGGTAAATCTAGTCTATATCAATCTTGGCAAATGATAGGGGGTTGTGTGAAGATCGCACAATGCTTCCACAAAACACCCCTGAAGGTTAAGATGTCAAGGCTCGCTTTGGGCTCTAATGCCATTGAAGAAGAATAGGGACATAAACAATAAACGAGAAAATGCCAACAGAATTCCATAATTAACATCCAATACATCATTTAATCATTAATCCATGATTGCGCCATTAATCAGTTTTCCACATTCGACAAATTGAAAAAAAAACATCGTTTCATTTTCTACCTCACAGCTATTCCTGAAAGTTGTCAACCCTTCGTTTTGTTTCACCATGCAACAAAACCATACAACAAAACCAAGCCATAAATTTTCCACGTGTCTGTATCAAGTGAAAAGTGCTTATCGGAAAGTGAGAAAAGCCCTGAAGCAGTTATCGTTTTCCATTTTCATTCGTTAAAATCACAGACATAAAATTTCATTTGGTTTATTGAAGCGTAGTCATCGGTTAATTAATTTATGCCTGATGGTACCATATGGGAGTGAAGTAAATTAAGCATGGTGGTTGGATGGGTATAGACAGGGTAGGCATCTGATCGGCGTCATTAGGCGACGCCCAGTGTTGTAACTGTCATATACACATCAATTGTGCTCATCATACCTCCTCGTGGTAGCCACCGGATCCTGGTCTTGTCCATCCGGACTTGACTTGCTGAACTGATGGGCGCGAGTGCTAATGAAACAGAAAAATTCTAGCACTATAATAATATGGCCCTCCAAGTTGGGGGTTGGGCGATGTGTTAACAACTCATCCTCGGAAAAAACACACCCGTTTCGAAACCTGAAGCAACGCCTCGGACTGGATTGATTCAACGGCAACGACCACGCAAACGAAAAATGGACTATTCCTTCGGATCTTGGAACGTGCGATCCCTGTACAGAGCAGGAGCAGTGAGAGAGCTTCTGGAACAGGCAGTCAAATACAATATAAACATAATTGCACTCCAAGAAACTAAATTATTAGGTAACGAGATTAATGACTTAAGATCGCACACAATTTTCAAAAGTGGGAAATCATCGGGAAGCCGGGAATTTGGAGTTGCGTTTATCGTCGACAAGAAGTTTAAACACCAAGTTACCAACTTCAAATCCGTCAATGAACGATTGTGTGCAATCCGCATCAAAACAAGTTTTTTTAATGTTTGGCTTATTAATGTCCACGCCCCAACGGAAGACAAGGACGACGAAGTTAAAGACGATTTCTTCAGCACCTTAGAATCAACATTCGACTCCCTTCCGTCGAATGATATTAAAATAGTATTAGGTGACTTTAACGCGAAAGTGGGCAAGGAAGAAGCATACATAGGGACAATTGGAAGGCATAGTCTCCATGATATTAGTAACGACAACGGCCAGAGGCTGACTGATTTCGCCAGCAGCAAAAACCTTATTGTAAGCTCGACATGCTTCCCGCATCGTGATATTCATAAGAGAACGTGGGCTTCACCCGACGGAAGAACATTCAATCAAATAGACCATGTTCTAATAGAGAAAAGGACGGCCTCCTGCATTCTCGACGTGCGTACATGTCGAGGGGCTAATTGCGACACAGACCACTATTTGGTAAAGACCAAGTTTCGATGTCGAATCGCAAACCGAGGACACTCAAAAATACAACCGGTTCCTAAATTCGACATAGGGAAACTCAAAAACGAGAAAATAGTTGCGAAATATGCGTTAGCCTTGGAGAGGCACTTCACGACAATGCTGAATACCACTGTCAGCATGCCAATAGAAGAAATGTGGCAAAAAATCAAAGATGGCATTACATCTGTCGCAGAGGAGGTGATAGGACAACAACCCCGGCGCAAAAGAAATGATTGGTTCGACAAAGAATGCCAAGATGCCTTAGAACGAAAAAATGAAGCTTACAAAATATTAACGGAACGGCCGACACGAGCCAAACAAGACAAGTACAAGGATCTTAGACGATTTGCAAACAAAATATGCAGACAAAAAAAACGGAAGTACAATAATGACGAAATTAAAAACATGGACGAACAATTTAAATTACACAACACAAGAGCCGCGTATTCCCTTGTCAAAAGGATGAAAGAAGGTTACAAACCGAAAACGACCCTATGCAAGGATGCGGAAGGGAACATTATAAGTAACGCGGAAGATATAAAACTAAGATGGGCACAATATTTTGAACACCTTCTTATACCGAGCCCATCACCTACACGAACAGCAGCAGCAGATACAATAGCAGGTATAACTGATGTAACAGCTGATGAAGGATCCGCTTTGAGTCCTCCCACACTCGAAGAAGTAAAAACAGCCCTAAGGAACCACCCAAACAACAAAGCGCCGGGCACTGATCAAATCCCAGCTGAACTTCTGAAAGCCGGCGACACCTGCATAGCGCATCTCCTACATAGATTAGTCGCGGACATATGGACGCAGGAAATACTTCCTGAAGATTGGCGCAAGAGCATCATATGTCCAATTTATAAAAAAGGTGACAAACTCTGCTGCGAAAACTACCGAGGAATATCTCTGTTGTGTACGTCTTATAAGATTTTGACGAAAATTCTAGAAAAGAGAATTAAGCCCTATGCTGATAAAGTAATTGGTGAATACCAAGGCGGATTTAGAGCTGGACGCTCAACCACGGACCAGATATTCTCAGTTAAACAGGTGCTGGAAAAGTGCTGGGAATATAATATTGATGTGCACCAGATATTTGTTGACTTCAAACAAGCATACGACAGTATCGACAGGCGCGTACTGTATAAAATCATGTTGGAGTTTGGAGTCCCACCGAAACTGGTTCGACTGACAAGAATGACAATGACTGAGTCTTTGTCACAAGTCAGAGTAGAAAACGATCTGACTTCCAGTTTTAAAACAGACAACGGCCTTAAACAAGGTGACGGCCTCGCACCAATGCTTTTCAACTTAACACTCGAATATGTTGTTCGGAAACTTCCCGTTGACACCAAGGGAACACTATGCTTCGAATCCACACAACTCGTAGCATATGCCGACGACATAGATATCCTTGCAAGATCTCTGGAGAGTGCTAAGGAAGTATTTGTAAACCTTGACTCGGTAGCAAGGGAAGTTGGACTACGCATTAATGAAAACAAAACAAAAATTATGACGCAAACTAGGAAAAAGACGCCAATCAGACAAAATATTACAGTAGGAGACTATAACCTAGAAAACGTAGACAACTTCATATATCTAGGGGCAAATCTATCGAAGGATGGAAGCGAACCCATCGAAATTAAAAGAAGGATAATGATGGCAAACAAGACTTATTATTCGGTACTTCCAATAATCAAAAACAAGAACGTGCACAGGAAAACAAAACTCAAGCTATACAAAACAATCATAAGACCTGTGCTATGCTATGGCAGCGAAACGTGGACATTAACTCAGGCGTCCGAAAAACGACTTAACGCCTTTGAAAGGAAGGTCCTCAGAAGAATCCTCGGACCTGTGAGGGAAGACTCAATCTGGAGAATACGATACAATAGAGAATTGTATGCCATCTTCGACAATCCAGAAGTGTCAACCCTCATAAAATTTAAAAAATTACAATGGGCTGGTCATGTGGAGCGGATGGATGACGGAAGAATTCCCAAACGCACACTAAAAGGGAAAGTCAACGGACAAAGACCGGTCGGAAAACCACGAAAGCGCTGGGAGGATTCGATTGACGCAGACAGCAAATCACTGCTAAGATTTTCAAACTGGAGGACGCGGTCACTGAACCGAGATGGATGGAGGCAAAGCATTCAGGAGGCCAAAGTCCGATTTGGGCTGTAGCGCCATCGTAAGTAAAGTAAGTAAGTAAATTAAGCATGTTACACTGTGTTTCAAGTTTGGCGTTTACGAATTTCGAAACGTGGTTTCAAATCAAGATATAGGAAACAATTTAGTTTTAAGATTAACGCTAACATTGGATCTTTCAATTTTATACCATAAAGTTTATAAAAATTAGAATCGCAAAAGTTTTGTGTGTGAGATGGGTAAATCGTTTCGAGTTTATGCTCCAATGAAATTAATATCGGATAAAATTTAAACTTAATGATAATTATCTATCGAATATAACTTAGGAAGTCACCCTTTAATGCATTGGATGAACAGTGAAGTCGGTATAGGGTAGGTGAGCGATGGTCACAAAGTAGTATCTGGAGCTTGAACACTCGGTGGATGTTAATCTTGAAACATAGTATGTTGTTAGTGATGGGAGGACATGGGGCGGCAATGCATTCCATAGTCTTGAAGTTTGGGTGATGGAGGACTGACTTTACTTCACTGTACGCAACGATAAAGGCTTAACAGTGAACTCATTGGCGCGTGTGGCTGGCCGAGTGAGATAGTCGAAGAAAGGATGGATGACGTTGGCCAGTTTTTCGCAGCATTTACCGTGGAAATGTCGATATTACTGCGACGTTTCTACGATGACCAAGGAAATATATTGAAGTTGTTATAGTCTCATCTCCTACTAGACGGAACGCATGCTCTTGGATTCGATCCAGTACCCCAAGTTCTGTTTTGTATGTAATAAATCGACTCACGATCTATTACCCTTTTCAAAACTTAAACTTTCAACGTAATGAATCGCCTCACGATCCATTACGAATATTCATTTTACATCCTCCTAAAACTACTCTTCCGCCAAACAAATACGACAACCATATAACATAAACAAAAAACACACAAGATACCCGAGAACTGACCACACTCAGTGACTATGATCGTTATCTGTGTGTACATACTGCTGTTATGACATCGGACTCCACAGACCGTATTAGTACGAGTCCCGTAGAGTAGATTGGATCAGATGACTCGAGATAAGAGATATGAGATAGGCTTGCAAATTGAGGTAGATGATAGATTGTAGTTGCCGAATTGAGCGGACTTTGACCATTACATAATTCATGCATTTTATTGCATGTTCGATTGTAATTGTGGGAACAATTTTGGTTCTAGAGTAGGACCTTTGTTTTGACTCCCAAAATAATCAAGGGTATCCGTAAGACGATTCCCGGAAACCATTGTATTTTAATGATCCTTGCAATAATTTTAAATGATGCTTTCCCACGGGAAAGCATATCGCATAGTCAGCGTCTTTAAAGCAAGAAATCGGTAACATATAAATAGGTCAGGATAACCTGACCTCAGGGCAGTTCGCCATTAACAATAGTAGATCGAAGATCGATACTACCCTTCAGGCAGTTCATGAATACTAGTTTTCATAAGCAGTCCGTCATTACTAGTTTTCATAAGCGGTTCGACAATATCAGTACGATAAAGCAGTTAGTCGTTATCACTTAAAATAGTTCTAAGTTCGCAGTTCAAATTGACATTTTTGATTTCTTTTGTATTAAAACGGTGGAAAAAACCCACCTTGACATCGACCGAAGGACGCCAAAATCCTTCCCATCGGGACGACCCCACTCGTAACAGAGTGCTCCAGCTAGAGATGGACAACTCATAATGTACCAGTCAATGCTCTTAGGCGACTAATACGACTCACTACAAGAGAGTTGGATCACATCAATTGTGTCGGTAGCAATTTATCCACCACACACCACGATGATAGACATTGCTTGAAAGGCTATTGAAGGCAGCAGATAGAAGAATGGATCTAAGGAATACTGCGCTATAATAATACTAGACGTCAAAAATGCAATTCGGTGACATGGCCTCATATCATGAATGCTCTACTAAAATTGGAAACTCCACATACCTCCTACGAATGGTCAGGAGCTATCTCGCAGATAGAGTATTAATATATTGTTATAGATCTGTTAACCACACAATATTGATTTTTTCCCGAATATGCCAGAACAGTCCCCCAATATGTAAAATGCCATAATCAAAGATCTAGAACCTTCCAGTATAGACATACACCCGACCGTATACTCCAAAATGTAGGCAATTAAAGATCTAGAACTTTCCCGAATAGTCTAGACACACACCCAACGACAACTGACGGAAGCTTCGAAAATTGGGGAAAAATGGTATAAAAGCACGAAGCTGTCAGACGGGAGTCAGTCATTCAGCGACATCTGTGGAAGAACGCGAACCGGTGTAAGAAGGCGATAGAACAATATCGGTGGTGCCATATAGTGCGAATTAAGTCAAAGTACGAATAAATAAATTATCACTTATTTTTAAACGAATTGTGTTTTACTTGAAATCCCGGCGAACCCCTAGCTCGCAACAAATTCGGGTTAAAAATAGCGAGTGAAATTAAAATTCTCGAACGGATAATTTTATGAGAGCGAAAAAGTGAAACTAAAATTCTCGAACGGACGTGAGAATTTTGTGAAATCAAATATTCTCGAGTGCTTTAGTGAGCAGTGACTTTAATTAGTGAAGTAAATATAAGTGAATTCAAATCGCGGAAAAACTTGAAATAATCGGTAGTGAAAATGCCGCGTTATCTAAAGAACTTAAAATTAACGGAGCTGAAGGAAGAGCTCGGTAGACGCGAGTTATCTACGATAGGAAGCAAGTCTGAACTTGTCAGCCGTATGATAGAGACACTTGAGGCTGAGGGTGAGGATGCAGATAGTTTTGAGTTCCAAATCAAAGAAGCTCGTGGAGAGGAGTGTTCTGGTACATCGGATGCTCTGACACTGTTAATGCAACAAATGATGAACAAATTAGAGCAACAATCAGTGGACATTAAACAACAATCAGTGGACATGAATCAGAAATTTGAGCAACAATCAGTGGACATTAAACAACAATCAGCGGACATTAATCTGAAATTAGACCAGACCTCAAAGGACCTCAACCAAAAATTGGAGTTGCAAAATAATAAAATAGACACCATGTGTAAGGCAATAGAAGAAAACGTAGAGAAGAAACTTCGAATCCTCGAAGAATAAATTACGGAAAGGATATTCGGGATTATAGAAGAAGTCGAACGCCTAAAAAGGGACTTTGATAACGTGAAAGCGGCTGGAGTCATCAAAGCAGAACACGTTACGCACAAGGGTTTCAAAGCTCCAATCTTCGATGGACAAACACCGTGGGCTATTTATAAGACCCAATTTGAGGCTGCCGCAAGAAACAATCATTGGAATGATCTGGAACGAGGAACGGCTCTTATATTGGCGCTAAGAGGTCCACCAGCAGAGGTTCTTCAAACGATTCCGCAGGAGCAACAACAAGATTTTTCAACGTTAGTCCAGACATTGGATCTTCATTACGGCAGTGACCACATGCGAGATATCTACAAAACACAGCTGTAGAACCGAACCCAAAAGAATGGGAAAACACTTCAAGAGCTGGCACGCGACATTGAACGACTCACACTATTATCGCTTCCCAATGCGCAAACAGAGCAACGCAACGATACAGCTGTTTTCGCATTTAACAATGCTGTACAGGACAGAGAGCTGCCAAGCAAAGCTCGCGGAGTAACTACCGAGTCCGAGAAATAGCAAAAGAGTGTGTGTGCCAGAAAGCAGAGTACACCAAGCAGAGCAAAAGATCTGATGCCCCCCCGATGCTGGAATTGTGTACCGGCAGGACACTTCAAACTCGACTGCCGTAAACCCAGAAAAGTGACCAACTATTGTTCTGGCTGCGCTGCTAAACAACACGAAAGTAGAGATCGTGAAGGTAGATCTTGGTCAAGAACTAGTCGTCAGAGTTCAAATCTTACACGGTTTTGATAAAAGATGCCGGAGTCGATCGAAAACCCCGAGTCGGCAAGATCGATTGCAACAAGAACAATACATCGGGAAAGAACCTGGAAGTAAAGATAGGCATTCGAATAAGGATCGTGAACGAACGGGTAGAGGTCGTGACGGTCAAGTACCTCATGCGAATAATCGTGACAAGGCCGAACATGAGAAGCGATGTGATCGAGAAGATCGCGAAAGGAGGAATGCGGGACGTGAAAAGGAAAGTAAGCGTGCTGCCAAGGAGGAGAAGGAGCGCGAAAAGGACATGGAGCAAGAACGCGAATGTGAGAAGGAAAAAGAAGCCGGAAAAACCATTCAGAGGATAACGACCGAACCAAAGGATGGATGGAATCAGCGAAAACCTCGTACTAAAATAAAAGTGGTACATCTACACCAACCAACAAAGTACCATGGTGCCATTGAGGAATTGAACGACTCTGTTCGGGACGAACAGGGACTAAGGAGAGGGTAATTTTATAGATCCTGCAACCACGCAATATTGATCTTTCCCGAATATTCCAGAACAGTCCCCCAATATGTAAAAAGCCATAATCAAAGATCTAGAACCTTCCAGTATAGACATACACCTGACTGTATACTCCAAAATGTAGGCAATTAAAGATCTAGAACTTTCCCGAATAGTCTAGACACACACCCAACGATAACTGACAGAATCTTCGAAAATTGGGGAAAAATGGTATAAAAGCACGAAGCTGTCAGACGGGAGTCAGTCATTCAGCGACATCTGTGGAAGAACGCGAACCGGTGCAAGAACGCCATAGAACAATATCGGTGGTGCCATATAGTGCGAATTAAGTTAAAGTGCGAATTAAGTCAAAGTGCGAATAAATAAATCATCACTTATTTTTAAACGAATTGTGTTTTACTTGAAATCCCGGCGAACTCCTAGCTCGCAACAATATGATACCTAAGAAGGAGTGAAGAAGTATAGTGAGGAGTACCACAGGCCTCAGTACTACCCTCCATTAAATACTTGGGTTTTATGATTGACCCAAGATTCTCCTTTAAGACGAACATCGAAACTGTTTGCGCAAAAGCAGGACGAGTGAACTCGGCACTATGCAGAACAATGGCGACATTGGAGGACCTAGCCAAAACAGAAGGTTACTTCTTTCAAGAGTAACGCGAAGTATCATAATGTATGCTGCACCGATATGGAGTGAAGCACTACGATACAAAACTTACGCGAATATGTAAAAAAAGTCCTATAGAGTAATTGCGTTCAAAGTTTGCAGTGGATTACGCACAATCTCATATGACGCCGCGAATGTAGCTTATTGCCGACAGACATACTAGCTGGTGAACCACAACGATTATATCACAAAAGCAATACGATAAGCCGATGCTTAATAGTTGAAGAGAAAAAAGAAGAGCAACGTGTAAATACCAATGTCTGGCAACTGCCATAGAACACCGTAAATAAAGGCCATTGGACGTGTAGACTCATAAGAGACGTAGATAAGTGGGTCAGACGGAAGCATTACAGATTACTATATAATACATGACCCAATTTCTGTCAGGACATGGCTGTTCCAGAAGCTATTTGAACAAATATGGCCATGACTCCACTGTGTCATGTTCAAGCTGTGCAAAAGCAATAGAAAATGCAGAGCATGTATTCCTTCAATCCCCAATCTACGAAATGGACAGAAGAGTCAAGGACATCGTTGGAGAAAATATTAACTCTGACATTGTCCCACTTATGCTGAGCAGGAGCAAAATCTGGAACGCGGTAACTGAGATGTGCGTGACAATTCTCATCGAGCTAATGAGACTCGAAAGACTACGTACGGAACTATCTAAGACAGAAGTGCCTACAACAGCTAGAACAGTTGATAGTTAAATAAAATAGTCAGTGACATATACAGGGTGACATATGACTTTACATGTCACAGTAAATTGACGTTTGAATTTTATGCTCCTCCCTCCTTCTGACGCAATACTTAATGGTAATCCCGGGGGTAGTGGGTTAGGCGAGGGGTTTTTAGCGGGTTCAAGTCCCGCACTCCAAGATTTTCAATGCTTTTACCCGCGTAAAAAAAATTAACACCACGATGATGCGCACCGCATATGACACGGTAAGTGTGCCAAGTGTGTTATTGCGGTGCGACACAGTGCCGTTGTGTGCGAGTGAGTCGCCGAAATTCATTGTGTGCTGTGGTAGGATGGTTATAATGCGATGTGCTCTTTCTGTTCGGTGCAATGATGCCTCTTTCACTCACAATTTTGAAGAGTCGTATGGGCACAGGGCTTTGATGAGTGCCCGCGCATACACACATAATTTGATAGTTTTTTCTGCTGAGTGATTGTTCTGAGTGAAGGAAGGTACAGGAAGCTAGAGTTATTCTATGAAACAGAAAAAGCAAGGCATCACAGAAAGTTTAGTAAGTAGGCGCTTTTTGTTTTATGTATGCTACGCATGAGTGTGTCTGAAATCTTGTGAACTCTTTTGAACCTCTCTTTTGGATCGACTCACTTAAGTGAGTGAGTTGAAATAACGAACTAATGACACAACGGAAAGAGTCGCATTTCCCATCGCAAGCTCTCTCCCAGATGTGCGAGCAGTACTCAATGTAGGCCATGCAAATATTACGGAGATGGTGATGCGTAAGATACTTTTTACATCTTCAAAGAACACCAAGGCGTTTAAAGGTATCAAATGCAATATCAAAAACACGTTTACTCCAATTGAGATGTTTTATGTCAAGTAATGTAAATTCTTCTGAAGAGTGTAATAATACGTTACTAAAGGCTATATTCGTGGGTCCCGCAGGAACCTCCTTTTTAAAATACAGATAACAGACCTGAATTTTTCATCCATAATTCCAGGATTAAGTTGAGGTCTGAGTGCAAAGAACTGTATAGTTCGTTACGATTTTAATTTACTGAAGTAATGTGGGCCTCAGTAGCGAAGTAAAATTGAAAGGTGTTATCCAAAGTACTGTCATCTGCAAAGCTATGAATTGGATTAAGTGTTGCTGCCAGATGATCATTAATGTAGAGAGTGGGGGATAGGACAGGGACGTCGGAATCGATATGAAATGGTTGCGATGATACGCCATCCATTACGGCACATATCGAGCGATCAAAATTTTCAATTAATTTGGAAAGAGTAGTGTTTCGACCATGCTAATGATAGTGCGCCCTTCCAAATAACTTTTCTTATAGCCAAAAGTCCATGATGTTTTGCTTTGCTTGTTCAAGCTATGCTGTGCCTCATTCATTGCTAATCGCTCTTCAAAATTTCTCCTCTATTTGCTACAACTGCACAACGATAGAGACACTCAAAGGTTGATCTCTTGTAATCGCCAGAAAGATAGCCAAAAAAATAAAATTCTTACATATATTGGTATCGGGCATTTGATACAATGTCATCCGGTGCAGATATCGTCATAGTTTTGGTACAACCAACAATAGAAAATTTCGACAGAAATTCCCTAAAAAAAATTGTTTTTCAACAAAATTGTGTGACAAAAGAGGTTAAATGTGTAACATATGAGGATAAATTTGTGACATTTTTTGCCAGAAATTTAATGACAAACATTTTACTGACTTATAATTGGCGAAAAAAATAGGACTGTACGCGATGTTATAACTACAAATTCCTGTGTTAAAAAGAAAACTGAAATTTTTTAAACATACTTTTTTCATAATACGACAAATCTATTGTGTGAAACATTGTCGTCATTGAGAGTCCTAACAAATTTTGAATAAAGGACGAATACAGATAAATAGGTTCGACAGAAAATTAAAATTTTTATTTTGCAATTACAAAAATGTCACAAAATTGTCATGAAATGGTGCGTACAGAGTAGACGCGAACATCTAGTACGACACAATGTTTACCGGTACATTCTTAAGACTGCTTTAGGCAAATCATTGCCAGAACGTAATGTTATGAATGATTGCGGAACTGGGAACAAGACTTATCCCTTACGCTCCCACCATGCTGTGGGGTTCAGAAGAAATCCGTTATCTGTTGGCAAAATAGATTCTCATTTGGTTACAGTGGCGCCCAACGTGGGGCTTAAGATTGTACCGATAAACAACGTGAACCTTTCCCGCCAACCTTTTTTCATCGCATTCATCATCGCTTTTCAAGGATGGTGTCTTCACCAGACAAGCATGCTCTGAGGTCCATTAGCTGTTGGTGGCGTTATGAAGTGTTTCTCTTCGCACTGGTTTCAACATTTCGGCCCTTTAATGAAGTTGCTTCCCTCAAGCATGACGCCCGGTATAACTGCTCCATTTGTATCTTGGTAGAACCGACACTGATTGGTTGGACATTCGCCATTTTCAACATAGTTGGAAGTGTCCTAAAGAGAATGACAGCTAAAATAGATTGAGAAAGCGTTAAGCCAAAGAGGAAAAACATTTCCATCAGAATCGGCGGACTGATGAATATTGAGCTCCTTGAGTTTCTTGAAGATAAGACGTGTTTGAAAGTGATTGGTTGGAAGTGAGATGAATAAACTAGGAGAACCCAACAAAAAACACGAGTTTGCCACCATCCTACGCAAAAACCATCCACATTAGGCGGATATGAAATGCGCATACTGGACGCCAATTGGGAGGCAAACAGAAAAGCATTTCTAACAAGTGATGAAGAATCTGTGGGAACCCCGGATGTTGCAAAACATGTGGGACAAGGTTTCGTGACCAAACCCAAATTTTCAATCATCTCTCAACCCAAGAACTCCCGACTTGAGGCGAAACCACCGCAATGCTCATATACGGCTTGAGAAAGCTGTTCGACACGACAAAAAAAGGGCCATCACAAGTCTCGTCAATAGGACGGAGTCTGAAGCTTATTTGGAAGATATAGGCTTGCTATTTAAGATTATGAAACAGTTGACGAGCAGATGTCTATGGAAATCTCCCAACATTAGTGAACACCTTTTGCGTCGATAGTAGGAATACTAATCTGATATTTTAAACATTGGCGATAAAACTATCACATCCTCTATCGATTCTCTCGATCGTCGCAGAATTATCGAAGAAATCAGCATTTACTATCGCTACTTCCATGGTAAGCACACTCATTCCTCCACTCTATACTTTTTTCCGGGATACTCGTCAAGTCAAACGCGCATTCGAGTACACCGTCATACTCTTGCTTTCCCGTACAGTGAAATATAGGCAGTCATTCATTGCCCGAACGTCAAGACTTTGGAACACACTACCAGCTCAAGTGTTTTCCAATGAGTAAAACCTGCAGTGCTTCAAAAACAATGTCCACCGTCACTTTCGTCTCTCAAGTAGTGACGAAATAAAGCAAGCACTATGCAACAATGATGCATTTCCTATAGCTTTTTTATCTGTAAATTGCACAAAATTCAATTTAAACTGACTCTTACATTTTGCAATTTGACTGATTTTATGTTCGATGCACTTGAACCATAAAAAGAGTTTCTCGACCCGGAAATAATCAGAGATTCGTCGTCAAACATTTCATCAAAACAAACTTAAGGGTCCTTTTTTTAAGCGCAATTTACGACAGCGAAAATTTCTTATCATTACGAGTAACGTTCACATTTCCCCATTGTTGAGAAAATTTCATTACAATCGTTTATCACAGGGTCACGGTGCGTCGGATGCAGTAAATTTTGCAAACGTCTGACATTCTTAGAACTATCTAGCGGAAAAGATGGTTGAAAAAGCAAGAGAAAATATCTCACTATCCTTTATCATGTCGAGTTAAAAACTTTACAGTTCGCTTAATACCTTTAGGGATTAAAATGTGCAGCCATCAAAACCATCTAGCATTATCGTTATCCTGGTTAGGAAAATCCACTGAAAAATCGATTTCACGTGTGAGATGTGAATTTAAAAAATTTCCTACAACGGTGTTGGCAAGTTTAATTTATATTGGGATTTAAAAATAATAAAAAAAAACCCGTAGCGATTAATTTCAATTTTATTTCAGATTTTTTTAGCAGGAAATCGGCTGTAATGATAGAGAGTTGTCAATCAAAAAAATATTGACACAAATACGGATATTTGTATATTGATTCACTATTCGGGAGAATGGTAGCCGTCGTACGAAGAGACTATCTTTTTCAAATTATTTATGGAACTCTAGTGGATTGTGCGAGGAGATACAATCAGTGAGCATCCCCAAACGTGACTTGAACTCTTCGAATCCTGATGACTCTATAAAATTTTGTTTAGTACCTAGAAACGTACATACACAGATGTGAACCATTTCGGGTTCATTTTGATTAAAATTGCAATCGGCAATAAAAGTTTTAGATAGTGCTTTTACCATTAAGGAGGTCCTGCCTGAATAGAGAAAGGTATTCGAGTTCCATTGATCCACTTAGCCTTTGCTATTTGAAAATTTACATTTGAGATGAAAACAAGTTTAGTTTCAGAAATCTGATAATGGCTCTGGTTCCTGCTGCATTAGGACTACCTAATTCAGAAAGATACGGGCTGTAGCTCAAATCTAAAGCAATGAATGATTACTGTTTTGAGAAGGAAAGCTGTTAAAAACCATAAGCTGTTGAGTTGCACACATCGGCTTACATTAAAGAGAGATTCTTACACCTTGAGTAACTTTAACTACATAGAGATAATTATATAAGTCAGATAGGGAATGTGAGTCGAACATAATAGTTCGAGTCTTATTCTTAACTAAAAAGCTGATCAGGTATCAGTAATCTCACGAAAAATACAGTCATTACGTCGTAGCCGGTCCAAAGCCCGGTTGAGAAAGGCGGAAGAAGTACGGAGTTAAACTGAATCGCCAGTAACACCAGTTACCAGTTAGGCCGGCCTTATACGTCAGGGGCTAAACGGGGTGCCAATAACGCAACACCAGAAAAAAATACTGCTCAGAAACCTGAAGAACAGCCTCGGCTAGGATGGACTCAACGGCAACGACCCCGCAAATGAAAAATGGACTACTCTTTTGGATTTTAGAATGTTCGATCCTTACGTAGGACAGGAGCCTTGAAAGAGTTCCTCGAAGAAGTGGCCAACATCAATATAACTGCCATCTAAGAAACGAAATGGCTAGGGAACGAAATTATGGACATGAGATCACACACAATCTATTCAAGTGAAAAATTGTCGGGAAGCAGAAAGCTTAGAGTCGCTTTTGTCGTTGACAAAAATTTAAACAGCAGGTCCCGAGTTAGAAACCAGTAAGTGAAGTAAGTGAGCAGGAGGTCAAAGGAATAAACAAGTTCTGGCAACAGCTTAAGGCCGATGCTCAGGATCGCGCCTTGTGGAAGAGAGTTGTTTAGTGGCATAGGACGCCACTAAAGGGGGTCTTAACAGGAATTTGATCTGAAAGATTGTGTGCAATCCGAATAACAGACCAAACTTTTCAACACTTGATTGATCAACGCCCACGCGCCAACAGAAGACAAGGATGATATAACTAAATACGAATTTTATGCCACCCTAGAGACAACCTACGATTCCCTGCCCTCGAATGACCCAAAATTGTCTTAGAGGATTTTAATGCAAAAGTCGGAAAAGAGAAGGATCATAGAGGAACAACAGGATGGCACAGTCTCCATGACATAACCAATCACAATGGTCAACGCCTTATTGATTTCGTAACCAGCAAAAATATCATAGTAAGCTCTAAGTGCTTCCCACATCACGATATTCACAAATGAACGTGAGCATCACCAGATGGTAACAGATTCAACCAAATAGAAAACGTTCTAATTGAGAAAACGGCTGGTTCCAGTATACTTGATGTACGAACCCTCCACGGTTCGAATTGTGACTCTGATCGCTATATAGTCAGAGCTACGTATCGACGCCGAATAGCTTGTCGTGGTTATTCGAAAACGAGTCAATCGAATCGCTGTTAAGACCCCCTATAGGTGCATAGAATGGAAACAACTCTCTTCCACAAGGCGCGATCCTGAGCATCGGCATTAAGCTGTTGCCAGGACTTCTTTATTCCTCTGCCCTCCTGCTCAACTGCTCGTTTCCACACGTGCTACATGGTCGACCAACCCGACGTCTTCCTTGAGGATTATAGTCCAGAGCCTGTTTGGCGATGTTTCGCTCTGGTTTCCTCAAAGTGTGCCCAATCCACTGCCACTTCCACATTTTAATCTCAATGCCAATTTTAGTCTGTCCAGTTGTAATCCAAGGTTCGTCACTGGAGATCACTTCTGGCCCGAATATTGATAAAATGCTTTGGAGGAATTGTTTCACGAAAGTTTGTAGTTTCCTGGTAAGTTGAACGGTCACTTCTCACGTAGTAAAACTATATAACAACACGGATTTAACGCATGCGTCAAAAACTCACAGCTTCGTGCGAAGGGAGATCTCTCTTAACCTCCAGAAAGGGGAAAGGATACCGAATGCCTAACGAGCTTTATTTATCATCACCATAATCAAGGTGACTTAAGATGTTAAATAATCTCCATTGAAGACCTTTACCTTCCCCACCTTCCAGTACAGCTTTCAAGATGTCATTTATTACCACCAGGAATAGGGCTGGTGATAATATGCAGCCTTGTCTAACATCTGTTCGCACAGGAAAGCTCTCGGACAACTTTCCTCTATGCAAGACGTGACACCTTGCATCTTCGTAGGAATCCTTAATCATTGCTATGACCTTATCTGGAATACCTCTCATTCCATATCTTATCTCACTTGACGCTGTCGAAAGCCTTATCGAAGTAGATGTAGTGACGAACCCATTTAGGCTGACTGCTCCAATATTATCCTTAAGGTATTTGTATGGTCGGTACAAGACGACTCCTTGCGGAATCCAGCCTGATAAACTTCGATAGTGCTCTCGACGACATCACTAATCTTATGGAGAATTACGTTAACCATTATTTTCGATACACATTGCATTTCATGCACGAGTAGCTGTAAAAATGTTTTGTACAAAATTTAAGCTTGAAAAATTGAATAAGTACTGAGAAATTTAGTGCATTGGATTTAATGAAATGTGCAATTTGTATGGGAGGTGGTAGAAGGAGTTGGGGGTTTTTGGTGATTTTTCGACAAACAACTATAATCATAATTAAATTGATATATTTTAAATATTAGATCAATAACGTTCACACTTTTGAGGAAAATCGAATTTTTGAAAAGTTGTGGAATTGTGTCACATTGTATGGGAGGGGGTAAAAGGAGTGAAGTTAATCGGTTAATTTTTTCCCGATAATAATAATAATGCTAATTAAAGATTTAGTGCAACATTTTAGCTCGATGAAAGTTACACGTACTGAGAAAATTGGTGTATAGTATTTCATGAAAAAGTACAGTTTATATGGGAGGTGGGGGAAGGAGAAGATTGCATTTGTAATGGAAATAATATATTCTAAGTTTCAATTTAATAACTTTTATAGTTTCCAAGAAAATTCGATTAATATATATTTTTGAAAATGAGTCACTTTGTATGGGAGGGTGTAGAAGGCGTGAGGGGAGTGACATAAAACCAAAAGCAGATTACATCCCGGAGCATACCTAATAAACTGTGAAAGTTTCGTTACAATCGGATCAGCCGTTTTTGCGTGAAAGCCGGACAGACAGACAGACGGACGGACGGACAGACAGAGAAGAATTTTAAAAACGCGTGTTCCTGCTTCATCATCATCAATGGCGCGACAGCCCGAATCGGGCCTTGGCCTCCTGAAGTCGTCGCCTCCAATCATCTCGATCCAAAGACCGCGTCCTCCAGCTGCTAATTATACTCTAGATGAAATCTGAGAGTATATTGCGTTTGCCTTACCGTTTGTAACGCTAAGAAATAACGCTCGCACAGAGCCGCCAAGGGTACAGAAATATTTGTTAACGCTCAAAACCCTCGATTCCGAGTGACCGTCTGTCCGTCTTCCGTCTGACCGTCTGTCTGTCTGTCTGTCCGTTTGTGCGTCTGTCTATAGCATAACTCTCGAAAGCTTTGAGCTATAGTGCTAAAAATTTGTGTGTGTCATTTTTAGCAAAAAAGTAACTTTAATTTCGTGAACGAACCAAATCGCTCCACCCCTTTTACCCCCTCCTATACAAAATGACACAAATGCGCAATTTGACAATAAACGGATTTGCTCGAAAAGTATAAAACCTATTGGCCTGAAATTTGAAATATATTACTTTTGTGATAATATCAATCTACGGTATAAAAATTTTGCGTGTCCTCCCCCTCATTCTACCACCTCCCATACAAACTGTACTTGTCATGAATTAATCTAAGCCAATTTACTTAGTGCGTATAAAATTTAGCGGGCTGAAATTGTGCACTAAATATTTATTTAAAATTGTTAGTAAGGCTAAAAAAATTAGACGATTAGCTTCACCCCTTCTACCCCCTCCCATACAAAATGGCACAATTTCGCAATTCGACTATAAATGGATTTGCTCGAAAAGTATAAAAGCTATTAGTCTGAATTTCGGGATATATTACTTTTATAATGATTTCAATATACAGTATAAAAATTATTTGCGTCCTCCCTCTCCTTCCACCCCCTCCCAAACAAACTACACCTTTTCATGAAATGTTCTAAGTCGATTTTCTCAGAACATATAACATTTATCGAGCTCACATTTTGTGATAAATACTTATTTAGCATTATCACTAAGATCAGAAAAATATATTTGATTAGCTTTACTGCTTCTACCCCCTGCCATACAATATGACACAGTTTCACAACTTGACAAAAAATCTATCTTTCTTGAAAAGTATGAATGTTACTGGTCTAAAATTTAAGAAATGTCAATTTTATGATATCCTTATTATTTCTGAAAAAATCACTAAAATCCCCCCACTCTTTCTACCACCTCCCATACAAACTGCACATTTTCACTAAATCTAACACACTAATTTTCTCAGCTCCTATTCGATTTTTGGAGTAAGCATTTTGTATAAAAAATTTGTACAGCTACTTTAGCATGATGGGGAAAAAATTAGTTCAAGGCTATCACCCCTTCTAACACTCCCCATACAAAATTTCTTGGGATGACAAAAAATTCTATTTCATCTAGAGTATCGTAAGATTGCGGTTTATGCGCAATCGTAGCCCTGTTATGTTTTTTAATATGGCTTTGCTGTCTTCATCAACCGAGTCTTCCCATCGCTTGCGTGGTTTGCCTACTGGCCGGTTACCACTCGCTTTGCCTTTCAGAGCACGTTTGGGGATTCTTCTATCTTCCATTCGCTCTATATGGCCAGCCCACTACAGTTTACGTAGCTTGATGAACGTTGATGCTTCTGGCTCGTCGTAGAGTTGATACAACTCATGGTTGTATCTTATTCGCCATTCCGTTCATTCCTTCACAGGTCCCAAAATTCTTCGGAGGACCTTTCTTTCAAATACGTTAACTGCTTTTTCGGAAGTTCGCGTTAATGTTCACGTCTCACTGCCATAACAGAGCACAGGTCGTATAATAGTTTTATATATCCGCAGCTTATTGTTCCTGTGCACTTTCTTGGATTTCATTATTGGAAGTACCGAATAATACGTCTTATTTGCAAGTATTATCCGTCGTTTGATTTCGCCTGTTTCATTACCGTCCTTTGCTAGATTAGCCCCAAGATATATGAAATTGTCCACACTCTCCAAATTATATTCTGCAATTGTTATGTTTTGTCTGATAGGCGCTCCCCTTCTTGTTTGCGTCATTACTTTTGTTTTGTTTTCGTTAATGCGCAACCCGACTTCCCTTGCGGCGGAGTCAAGATTGACAAATACCTCCTTAGCACTAGAGAAGGATCTTGCTAGGATGTTAATGTCGTCAGCATATGCTACTAGTTGGGTGGACTTGAATAGTAGTGTTCCGTTGGTGTCGACTGGGATTTTTCGGACGACATACTCCAGTGCCAAGTTGAAAAGCATGGGGGCTAGACCATCTCCCTGCTTTAAACCACATTTCGTTCGAAAGCTGGTTGTGGAATCGGTTTGTATTCTCACTTGGGATTCAGTGTTCGTCATTGTAAGTCTTGTTAGTCGGACTAGTTTTGGAGGAATTCCAAAGTCAAGCATGATTTGGTACAGTACGCTCCTCTCGATACTGTCGTATGCTTGTTTAAAATCTACGAATATTTGGTGCACGTCTGTGTTATATTCCCAGCATTTCTCAAGCACCTGTTTCACCGAGAATATCTGATCTTTTGTAGATCGTCCGGTTCTGAGTCCGCCTTGGTATTCGCCAATTATTTGATTAGTATTGGGCTTAAGACGACGTTCAATTATTTTTGTCAGTATTTTATAGGACGTACACAACAATGATATTCCTCTGTAATTCTCACAGCAGAGTTTGTCTCCTTTCTTGTAAATTGGACATATAATGCTTTTTCGCCAATCGTCGGGTATGATTTCCTCTGTCCAAATTTTGCATATCATGCTGTGCAGTATTTCAGTGACACAATTTCCACCATTTTTCAGAAGTTCAACTGGTATTTCATCAATTCCCGGCGCTTTGTTAAGTTTTTGGTCACATAGCGCTGCTTTGATTTCAGCAAGAGTGGGTAGTGCCGACGATGGTTCATCTTCGTCAGTTGAGGCTTCAATTGAAATGTTGTCTGTCGTGGTTTGTGCTACTGGGATGGGATTCAAAAGATGTTCAAAGTAGGAAGCCCATCTCCTTTTGATTTCTTGTGCGTCGCTGATGATGTTGCCCTCCACGTCTTTCCAGAGACTGGTTTTTGGTTTATATCCTCTTTTTAGATCTTTTACTATTGCGTATGCGTCCCGCGTTTTATTTTTTCTCATGTCGTCGTCCATTTTACTTTATTATTCTAATAATAAAGTATTGTGATCGACACAAGAAAAAAAAAAACTTTGCTACCCTGAAATTTTTTTTTTCGCGTTTCATGACTAAATTAGCCTAAAAATGCAAAAAAAACATAACAGAATTATGATTGGGCTTAATGCCCAATCATATGATACTCTAGATGAGATGGAAATGACTTTAATATACCGGAAAATATGTCATCTCAAATTCTTTCGAATAGTGAGTAGAGACTTTGCATGGGAGGTGGTAGAAGTTGAGGGGGGGGGGGGGTTTGTATTTTTCCTATGTGACACCGAAAATGGCATATAAAATGTTTCGTGCTGAATTTAAAGTTTTTAGTTTTCATTATTTTGAAAGAAATTGGACATAGTTTTCCTGAAATTGTGGCATTTGTATGGGAGGTGGCAGAGGAAGTGGAACGTTTTAGATGATTTTGAAACTGCTTATCATTACCCTTATCACTATGCTTTGATTCAATTTCAAAGTCGATAGCTCTCATATATTCGAAGGAGAAATGATTTTCTTGAATTTATAATACAGATATTTGTATGGGAGGGTGTAGAAGGGGTGAAGTTGAGCTGATAATTTTTGCCAGCATTTATTGCAACTATTAAAAAACAAATTGTGGCAAAATTTGAAGTTTGTAATTTTTCTAGTTTTAATGGAAATCGATATAATGCATTTAACAAAAATTATGCATTTGTATGGGAGGGGGTAGAAGGAGTGTAAAGATCAAAACATTTTTTTTTTCCGTTATAGATATTTATATTTTTATATCTTACACAAAATATCAAGTTGATAGCTTTAACAGTTTCGAAGAAAAATAATTTAATTTAAATTTCAAAATTTCGTGAAATTTGTATGGGAGGGGGTAGAAGGAGGAAGGTGAAGTTGATAATTTTTTCAATTCTGATTGGAATCATAATAAAATTAATTCTGGCAAAAATTTGTTATTATAACTTTGCTAGTTTCAATGAAAATCGAAAAACTGCATTTTTCAAAATTATGCATTTGTATGGGAGGGGGTAGAACGAGTGACGGGATCGAATCAATATTCCGTCATAATAATGACATCTATATCATAATACTTTGACCCAAATTTCAAATCGATAGCTTGAATAGTTTCAAAGAAAAATCAATTTCTGAAAATTTCGGAATTTCGTGAAATTTGTATGGGAGGGGGTAGAAGGAGTGGGGGGATGTGGCCCGTTCACGAACTTAAAGTTTCTTTTTTGCTAAAAATGACACACAACAAATTTCAGCACGATAGCTCAAAGCGTTCAAGAGTTATGCTGTAGACAGACGGACAGACAGCAACTCGGAATCGAAGTTTTTGAGCGACAACAAATATTTCTATACCCTTGGCGGCGCTGTGTGAGCATTATTTCTTAGCGATACAAACGGTAAGGCAAACACAATATACTCTCAGATTTCATCTAGAGTATAAAAAAATCCGTCTGTCTGTACGCCGTCCGCCGTACGCCGACGTGTACGCTCAGCGCACATTAACTCCCAAACCCTTCAAGATAGAAAGTTCATTTTTGGAGGGATTATAGGTAATTGCGGATCTCAGGCGGATACCCATTTTGGGCGGTGTACAAGTTCAGGGGGAGGCGGGGGGAGCGCTTAAGCCGAAAAATACGAATTCAAATATCTCAACCATGGTTACAGCTAGGAAACTAAAAATCAACATACATATAGAAGAGTTTGTAGGACAACTTTTAAAAATAATTTAATTTTTTTATCCATTGGGGTGCGAAAGGGGGGGCTAAGAACCAATTGTCGGCCGAATTTTTTTTTCAAATGATTATATCTTCGAAATTACTTCCCATAAAAAATTGATATTTTGAGACCATTAAGATGGCATACGCATGTGCTAGAATCAGTTTAGATAGAAGCTAATTATTGTAAGGGGAAGGGTCAGGGGGGGTGCAAAGAAAAACACTTAAAAATTAATATCTCGACTATCTCTTAAGCTATGTAATTGAAACTTAAAACGTGTACTAAGCTTTACTAGCAAAATATAAAAAAATATAACATTTTGACAAAATGGTAGTGGGGGAAATGGGGAGCATTTCAAAAATGGCGCACTTTTCAAAATTACAAATCCTTATATTTCAAAAAGTAGTATAGATATCAAATCGAAAATTGGTCAAATTGTAGAACTATATAATGGTTAATTTTGATAAAAATTTTAAGTTGGGAGGTGTAAGGGGAGGGAGGTGATAAGCCAAAATGTCGAAAACTTTGAGTGATTTTTTTAAGGCTCTGGTGAAAGATACAAAGTTGAAGTTTTGCATGTGAATACCTTTATTTAATGTACATACAAAAATAATAATAACTTGATCCATAATTGTTATAAACCGACCCCCCCGGTCTAACGTTCACAAGGTGTTTCATGTGCATTGAAAAAAACACATAAACTGAAAATTTTTGAGTGAAATTTTAAGGTAAAAACTTGAAAATTTGCGAAATACATTTAAAAAAAATCTCTAAATGTACAAAATAATAACTGGTCGAAAATCTTTAAAACTTCTACCCCCTCCCATACAAAATTATTTTTTCGACCATTTTTAAGAAATCAATTATCACTTAAATATTAAAAGTTATCAATTTGAAATTTTGCATAAAAACTTATAAAAATAATTGAAATGAAATTACGTTAAAAGTTCTGAAATCGCGCCTGCCCTTCTACCCCCTCCCATACAAAAGTATGATTTCGACCAATTTCATTAAATCAACTAATAACCAACAAATTGATAGCTATGAACTTGAAATTTTGTGTGAGCGCTTAACAACAAAAAAGAAAGAAAATTGCGTCACAAGTTTTACGATTCCCTTACCTCCTCTACCCTCTCCCATACAAAATTATTTTTTCGAGCATTTTTAAGAAATCAGTTATCAGCTAACTCTTAAAAGCTATCAATTTCAAATTTTGCATAAAAACTTATAAAAATAATTCAAATGAAGTTGCTTTAAAAGTTTTGAAATCGCGCTTGCCCTTCTACCCCCTCCCACACAAAACTATGATTTCGACCAATTTCATTAAATCAACTAATAACCAACAAACTAAAAGCTACGAACTTGAAATTTTATACAAGCACCTTACAAGAGAAGCAAAATAAAACTACATATCAAATTTTACGATTCCCCTACCTTCTCTACCCCCTCCCATATAAATGTTCGGTTTCGTGAATGTAAAATACACCGACTTATATGAAAATTCTATGGAACTTCGTCTATGAAATACATTCTATTCAGAGAATATTGGACGTGATTCAAGCAATTAATTAAAAAGCTATTAACATCCACCCACACTTACTGTTACCCCTCCTCCTCCCTTCATAAAAACCCAAACTTGCAGAAACGAATGAAATATTATTAAATTGACAACAGCACTGCCCAAGAACTCCCTTTCACTTAGTCTTCCCTAACCACTCTAACCTGCATATTGACTTTCCACTCATCCGCAACTTGTCCCAAGAATAATAAAGTTTCGCCCGACTTGTTGGCAGTTTATTTTGTTGTGTTTCTGCTTAGTTATTGCTAAAATAAAGCAAAAAACTAACTTGTAGCCATTTCTAAACAAATAACAGACAGACACTACAATTATATTTATATAGATTATTTATAAGATACAAAAAGAAATTACACTCAAATAATTCTTATACGGTACGCAAAGTAGCGAACAACTACAATGCAACGGCGGAGACGTTCAACTTCATCCTTTCCTCACTACCAATTTCTTTTCAGTCATTTCTTAAAGAAAACACGTTTATAATGAAAACAACACGCCAAGTTTCCTTTTCTTATACATCAGCAATTAAAAGAGCAATTTCACAATGATTTTCTTTTTTCAGTTGTTTTTAAAACCGCATAAAAAGAAAATCTCGGCAGCTTTCTAGCTTATTTAAAAAAAGGCCCACTTTCAACTGCAATAATGTTCATTACATTTGCAATTAACTAATTTAAAGCGTACTTTGATTTTTTCATTACAGTAGTCAATACGACGCGCAACGACGACCATTTAATTACAACATTATTTCCCTTCAGGAAATCCTTGAAAATTAAAATATAAAACATCTTCTCAACCGGAAAACCCTGATTTGTAATTAAGTCATACTTTCCAATTTTCATTTTAAATTGCATCTCAATCTTGTATAGAGTAGGAAATTTTCTTCATATCGTACGTAATAGCAGTTTACAGAAATTTAGATACATACAAGATATTTGTATGAATCAATCTGTTAGGTGGAAATGTAATATTTAAGTAACATGCACGTTCGAAAATTTCACCAAATTGTCAATATTTGATATGAAAACGAAATTTATTCAAATACGAACGAAAACAAATTTTGAAATGATTGGAGAGTGTTTGAAAGGATCGAAAAGATATTGCACAAGTGTTTCTAAACTGCTTGTAACATGTGTCACATAAATCGAATACAGGCAAGAGAACGTAACAAAAATGAAATTATTATTCAAATGAAAAGCAATCTTATCGAAAGTTTTTCTAAGCCTGAATAAAGCATCTATGAAACTCAGTCGTTTTGAATTCAAATCATCGGGATTTTTGTGAGATATTGAAATTTCATATCTATGCTATAAACTTTTACTACACAGGTTTCCTAAAATTAGCTTAGTAAACTTACCACAACTTGAGAATAAAATATATTATAAATATATCGTAGCTTTGGGAAATTTCCATGATTGCAAACTGCCGCATTCTAACTGGGGAAAATATTAGCATCACAAGCCAGCGTTGGATACCAAACGTAGCCATATACCTATCTAGTGTTGCTCTAGAGGGTATTACAATGAACAGGACTATTTAGGATCAAAGCAAAGTAAATTGCTTAGCTTTCAACCTACACAAAACCTAACGTTCGGGTTTCTCTATTTCATTTCCGCTGGGCGTGTTGTTTCCGCTAGAAATGTTGGTCAAAGTTTTTGATTTCATTTCATTATTATCTCCATTCCAACTTTCAAAGACCTAATATCAATTGTGCGTAGAAAAGAAGCCATCCTGCATTATACTAAAACAAAATCTGCACCTTCCTTTACTTACTTACTTATGATGGCGCTAAAGCCCAAATTCGACTGTCTACGCCTCCTCCATCCTTCTCGGTTCAGTGACCACATCCTCTTGTTTGAGTATCTCTACAGTGATTTGCTGTCCGCGTCAAAAAAATCCACCCAGCGCTACATCGTTTTCAACTGGTTTTTATACTCTAGATGAAATCGGAGAGTATATTGTGTTTGCATTACCGTTTGTAACGCTAAGAAATAACGCTCGCACACAGCTGCCAAGGGTACAGAAATATTTGTTGTTGCTCAAAAACCTCGAATCCGAGTTGCTGTCTGTCCGTCTGTCTGTCTGTCTACAGCATAACTCTCGAAGGTTTTGAGCTATAGTACTAAAAATTTTTGCGTGTCATTTTTAGCAAAAAAGTAACTTTAAGTTCGTGAATGGGCTACATCTCCCCACTCCTTCTACCCCCTCCCATACAAATTTCATGAAATTTCGAAGAAATTGATTTTTCTTTGAAACTATTTAAGCTATCGACTTGAAATTTACGACAAAGTATTACGATACAAATGTCATTAATATCACGGAATATTGACCTGATCCCTTTACTCCTTCTACCCCCTCCCATACAAATGGACAATTTTGAAAATTACATATTTTCGAATTTCATTGAAACTAGTAAAGCTGAAAAGACGAAATTTTGTCAGAATTCATTTTACTATAATTTCAATTTATTTTAAAAATAATTATCAACTTCACCTTACTCCTTCTACCCCCTCCCATACAAATTTCACGAAATTTTGAAATTTAAATTAAGTTGTTTTTCTTCGAAACTATTAAAGCTCTCAACTTGATGTTTTGTGTAAAGTATACAAATAGAAATATTACTAATACGAAAAAAATTTGTTTTGATCCGTACACTCCTTCTACCCCCTCCCATACAAATGCATAATTTTTGTTAAATGCATTTTATCGATTTCCATTCAAACTAGAAAAAGTACAAACTTCAAATTTTGCCAGAATTTGTTTCTTAATAATTAAAATAAGTGTTAGAAAAAATTATCAGCTCCGCGTCACTCCTTCTACAACCTCCCATACAAATATCTGTATTATAAATTCAAGAAAAGCATTTCTCCTTCAAGTATATGAGAGCTATCGACTTTGAAATTGAATCAAAGCATGGTGATAAGGATGATGATAAGCAGTTTCAAAATCATCTTAAACGCTCCACTTTCTCTGCCACCTCCCATACAAATGGCCCAATTTCAGGAAAACTATGACCAATTTTTTTAAAAATAATGAAAACTAAAAACTTTAAATTCAGCAAAAAACATTATGCATGCCATGTTCGGTGTCATATATGAAAAACACTAACCTCCCCCTCTACTTCTACCACCTCCTTTGCAAAAGTCTCTATTCACTATTCGAAAGAATTTGAGATGACATATTTTCCGGTATATTAAAGCTTTAAGCCCAATCATAATTCTGTTATGTTTGTCCATTGACTTTGCCATTTAGTGTGCGTTTGGGAATTCTTCCGTCAGCCATCCGCTCTGCATGACCAGCCTATTGTAGCTTCTTGAATTTTATGAGGATTGAACCTTCTGGACTTTTGGAGATGGAATACTATTAGTGGTCGAATGGTTCTAAGGGTCACAGAAGG
The DNA here is from genome assembly GCA_963669355.1 of Chorisops tibialis. Lineage (NCBI taxonomy): Eukaryota > Metazoa > Arthropoda > Insecta > Diptera > Stratiomyidae > Chorisops > Chorisops tibialis. The sequence continues at coordinate 212,467,060 of OY770263.1, read as the reverse complement.
TAATGGTGATCTGATACATAACGTAGCATAAATTCTGAGAAAAGCCCACTGTAATTAACATCGACAGCTATGCTACTGAATCCTATCTCCAACTCCTCGCGGTGACCACCGGGTATTTTGTTCAAAACAACAGACGGAGAAGGATGAAGACGAGTGTTCTGCGCCTCTAATAGGAACTCCCATCCAACTGGCCCTCCAGGTTGGAAGTTGGGCGAAACGCTGACAACGTCTACTCGGAAGAAACTCGCATGTTCATGAACTCGGATTACACCCTCGGATTCCACGGATCAAATGGCAACGACTACGTCAACGGAAAATGGACTATTCTTTTGGATCGTGGAATGTGCGCTCACTCTATCGAATAGGTGCACTACTGCGGGAAGTTCTTCATGAGATGTCTCGTAACAAAATCAGCAACCCCTCTCACCAAGAAATGAAATGGCTCGGAAGCGAAGTTAACGATTGCAGATCTCACATGGTTTTTACCAGCGTAAAAAGCAAGGAAGCAGGGAATTCAGTGTCGCCTTTGTGGTAGATAATGCGTTCAAACAGCTCGTAACGAAATTTATACCGATCAACGAACGAATCTGCTTAATCCGCTTCAAGTTGAAGTTCTTCAGTGTTTGGTTCATCAACTGCCATGCTCCTACAGAGAAGAAAGATGATGTCATTAAAGACAAATTCTGTGCCCGACTTGATAGCATTTTTGACGGGTTGCTCTCCAATGATATTAAAATTCTAATAGGAGACTTCAACAGTAAAATTGGCAACGAACTGTTTCATAGGGGCATGACAAGAGAGCATAGCCTTCAAAGTGAAAAGAACGACAATGGCCAAAGGCAGTAAGAACCAAGTCATAAGCTCCTCCTGCTTCCCGCATAGAAGTATTCACAAAATGTCGTGGGCACCACCAGATACGCACACCTTCAATCAAACTGACCACGGTCTCATCAAAAAAAGGCTGCCTCCAGCATTCTAGATGTCAGGACTCTACGTGGCGCGAACTGTAATTTGGACCATTTTCTTGTTCGAACTAAATACCGCTGTAGCATAGCTAACAAGGGCCACACTGAAAGGAGCTGGGCTTCTAAGCTCAATGTGCAAAAACTGAAGGACGATACAACGAATGTGGAATATATGGCCACAATCAAAGCATATATTACCTCAGGCTGATCCCGAGGACATTATTGACCAAATGTGGCGAAACATTAAGGATGGTATTCAGCGCGCAGCTGAAAATACTTTAGGACATTTACAGCGGAGACAAGGAAATGACTGGTTCGATGAGGAACCAAGAAAAACGAAGCCTTTCATGTTTCTCGAAAGACGAACACGAGCTAGAGAGGGCAACTATTAGCGTCTAAAGCGAGACACCAAGAAGATCTGCAGACGACAAAAACGGAAAATGAACAATTACAAAATTTTATCAATGGGCGAAAACTTGAAGAAAAATGACGTGGGTGCAGCACTTAATACTGTGAATGAAAAGAAACAAGGCTACAGCAAAATGCTGGGAACACGATATTAATGTGCACTAACTGTTTGTCAATATTTGTCAAGCATACAATAGTGTCGACCGTAATGCTCTGTACAGAATAACGATTCAACTAAGTATCCCACCGAAACTAGTTCGGATAATAAAAGCCACGGTGGATAACAATGAGTGCCAAATAAAAATTCAAAACGAGTTGACTCAAAGCTTTCCAATGGAGTCAGATCTCAAGCAAGGAGATGGTCTCGCCCCCATATTCTTTAACTTGGTGCTCGACTATATCGCCAGGAGGGCAATTTCAGTAACCTCAGTGGACACCAGAGGTACGCTACTCGTAAAATCCGTACAGTTGGTGGCGTACGCAGACGACGTGGTTATTTTGGCCCGATCAATACTTTGTATTAAGGAGGTATTCCAGGAGTTCAAGTCGACAGCGGGTGAAGTAGGGCTACAGGTCAATGAAGCGAAAACCCACTACGTGACCCAGACACGAAGGACTGTCCCAGGGAGACAGAACATTACTATGAACGAATACAACTTCGAGCAGGTGGATGAATTCGTATTTCTGGGAGCGCTTCTCACAAAGGACGGCAATGAGCGACATGAAATTCAAAGAAGAATCACGGCAGGTAACAAAGCATTTCATGCGGTCCTCCCCATAATGAAATCAATGAAGGTCCATCGAAACAATGAACTACGCATTAACAAGAAATTAATTCGTCCTGTGCTGCTATATGGATGCGAAACATAGACCTTGACGAGAGTGTCGGAGAAATCAATCGACACGTTTGAGCGAAAAATTCTTCGGAAGGTGTACGAAGCGGTTAAGGAAGGAGATGATTGGCGAATTCGGTACAACCATGAGCTGTATCAACTATTTGCCGACCAAGCAGTATCTATGGTGATCAATCTCCGCAAGCTACAATGGGCTAGCCACGTGGAGCGAATGCACGAGGAATGAATTCCAAAATGAGTGCTTAAGGGCAAAGCTCAAGGCAACCGACCGGGTGAAGCCACGAAAGCGATGGAGGGTCGTCACAAACTGCAGATCACTTTTCGATTTTTCAAACTTGAGAACACGGTCGCTGGACCAAGACAACTGGAGGAGGTGCATCCGGGCAGCCAAGGTTCGATATGGGCATCGCATCATCATTGTATACTATTCTCCAGATCGAAGCATTCCTTACAGGTCCTAGGTTCTGAGTACCTGTCTTTCAAAGGTGTTAAGTAATTTTGCAGACGCCGGAAATATTGTCCACGTTTTGCCGCCATAGCACAGGACAGGTATTATTATTGTTCTATAAAGCTTAACTTTAGTTGTCCTGTGAATGTTCTGTCTTCAATTGTTACTGAATTACACATCTTATTCCCCACTGTTCTTCTTTTTTATCTCGATGGGCTCGCTTCCATCCAAGTTTTCTCCTAGGTATGCGAAGTTGTCTACCTTTTGTAGGCCCTATTTCGTGTATTTTTCCTAGTTTGTGTCATAAATTTTGGTTTGTTTTCAGTAGCATGGTACGCACTCCAACTTACTTGCTACAAGGAAATCCCAAGCGTCCCATATCGATTTTGAAAACTCGAAAATCTAAGGGACACGTACTTTTTTTAATTGAAGCGCATTTACGAAGCTACTGCATTAACTCCTGATTTGGTTCAGGCTCATAATGATGAACCCAAGATTTGTCTCCAGTAACAATCCGGGTCAAAATGTTATCCCTGTTCTCGCTACAGAGATCCAACAACTCGCGTGATCACTCGACGAGCTGCTTTTTCAGTACCGCTGAGAGCATTCTCCGTACCCATCTTGCGTGCGCTGACTTTGTGCATGCTGAGATGATCGTGGAGGATATTCAAAGTGGTTGTATCTGATCCTCCAACCATTTTTGCGATTTATTTCTTCTTTAAACGAACATATTCGAGAACAACTTTTTCCAGTGTTTCGACGGCCTCAATCGGCCGGCCTGTTTATCATTATCAATTGAAAAAATTATTTATGGCGTTTTTCGTTGCTTGGTAAGGAACTGTATGTCCGATAACGACGATAACTAAAATTTTAGTGATTCATTTTGACAGAAATTTTGTATTTATACCTGTATTGAGTGTTGGAATACCTGCAGGTAAAATATTTCCCCCTCCCATATCCATCCCATCATTCCGCGAAATTTTCGGCCTCCTTCGTGCTTTCCGGCCTTTGATCTAATTATGGAACCTATTTCTTCCCTATCTGTAAGATCGTCCTTAATAGAAGATTGTTGCGGCTCGTCGTTTGGCAATTGGTCTGTTTCTGGATTTCTCTGACATAATGTTTGAAATATCAGAAAAGTTTTCCTTACATAGCCCCACTCATATTACACTCATATTCACTCATATTAAGGAGCACTCCGTAGACATCTGTCACCAAGTGTCAATTCAAATTCCTGTTAAGACCCCCTATAGGTGCATACGACAGAAACAACTCTCTTCCACAAGGCGCGATCCTGAGCATCGGCCTTAAGCTGTTGCCAGGACTTGTTTATTCCTCTGGCCTCCTACTCAACTGCTCGCTTCCATGTGTTACATGGTCGACCAACCCGACGTCTTCCTTGAGGATTATAATCCAGAGCCTGTTTTGCGATATTTTGCTCTGGTTTCCTCAAAGTATGACCGATACACTGCCACTTCCGCCTTTGAATCTCAATATCTATTTTAGTCTGGCCAGTCGTACTCCAAAGTTCGTCGTTGGAGATCACTGCTGGCCAGAATATTCCTAAAATGCGTCGGAGGCATTGGTTCACGAAAGTCTGCAGTTTCTTGGTAAGTCGAACGGTCACCAAGTGTCAAGGCTTACAAAAATTTCTTTAGTTCTCTTCAGAGATCTTGCAAGTATATATATGTAAGTCGTCGGCAAATCCTACGAGTTGTATGGATTTAAAACATAGCAGTGGTGTCAACGGAAAGTTTTCGAACAACATATTCATTGTTCTTGTACTTCCGTTCTTTCTGTTTGCTTATTTTGCTTGCAAACCATTATATATATCCTGTTTAGCTTGTGTCGGCCGTTCCATAAATATTTTGTAAGCTTGATTTTTTCGCTTGACATTTGTTGTCGAACCAATAATTTCTTTTGCGCCGGAGTTGTTGTCGTATCAATTCCTCTACGACGGATGTAATGCCATATTTGATGTTTTGCCACATTTCAATGATTGATATGCTAGTGTTGTAGTTCAGCGTATTTCAACTGCTTTCTGATCCTTGAGTTTTCCGTGTACTTGGTTTTCTATTCGACATCGAAACTTGGTCTTAACTAAATAGTGATCAGTCTCGCAGTTCTCATTTAGAACGTTGTTGGATTTCCGTTCGTCTAGTTATGCCCACCTTCTCTTATAAATCTCACGATGCGAGAAACATGTCGAAGTTACAAGTTTTGCTGCTTGTGAAACCAGTCAGCCATAGGTCTTTATCGTTACTAATATCTTCGAGACTTCGATTTGTATCTATGTAAGGCACCCCGCAGAACTGTTTGGCATTTTTAAAGAGCCAAAGTTCTTCAATACCTTCAATTGGAAATAGTGCTTCGATTCTAATGACTGCGATAAAAACTGTTAATTGTCACCGAGACCATCCTAAAAGGTACGAAGCTCCACATACCTTCCAATCAAAAGAGAATCCGGTCGTCGAAAAACTCTTGGTTCACAAGTGAATGTCTCGCAGCAATTCATGCTTAGAAACAATCGTTTCAAAATTTTCAAAATTTTCCAACTCCCAGCTAACAGAGAGCTTTATAATGCATCAAGAAATACCTGTGAATCTATCCTTAAGCATGTTAAATTTGATCCCGACCAAAAACTTTGGCGGAAGATCCTTCAGAGTCCAAAAGGCTCAAGATCTTTCTGGTGTTTTGTCAAAACGGTCAATAATAATTTCATCTCTTCATCAACACCACCAAACGTTGATGGCGACCGTACCGTTATTGATCCGATTGAGAAAGCTAAACTATTGGCAGTAAGTTTCGTGAGAAACTCCACACTACCACCTTCAAACCAAACCCCTCCTATCGCCAAACGTTGGAACTCTTGCTTGCACAAATACGGCGAAGGCCAAGTTCTTGCTCCTGACTTTGCAAAAGCTTTTGCAGAGTTTGGCATGGATGTCTCCTTGTTAAGCTAGCTACCCACATTTGATGGATTGAGAGTTTCCTGGCCGAACGCACTATACGAGTCGTATTAGATAGCGTTACTTTTTCCTCTTTCCGAACTAGTTCTGATGTCCCTCAGGGTTCTGTCCTATCACCTACTCTGCTCTTAGTATTTATTAACGACCTTTTGTTTTCTACTCTTAATCCAATCCATAGTTTTGCAGATGACAGTACACCTTTGAATTTAACTCTGCTGCGGATTCTCACAAGCAATATATTACTTCCAAACGCAGGGAGTTATTCCGTTCGCTGGTTTGCGACCTCGACTTAATCCTGGAATGGGGAAGGAAAAATAGAGTAGAGTTCAACGCTGCTAAAAGACAGGACTGTCATGGAGTACTCAGCATTTACTATCCAGTCCGAGGCGGTGTTTCAGGTTTTCCAAACAATTCTGGATAATGAGCTGTTAACCCTATCTTTGATGATTGACCAAGTTAACGCTCTGAATAATTGCGTACACCCTCTCTCATATACCACATCGTCTATAAGGCAATGAGGTCCCGAGTCGTATCCAATCTGTTAATCGATCTTCTACGAAGAGTAGAATGCGCTTGCTGAACTGTTCGTATTAAATATCAGTAAGTGTTACCCAGCTTTCAAAGATACCACTCGACACATAAAATTTATCGATTGAAAATTTTTAGTATAAATTCCAGTTAATGTGCCTTTTGTAAGTTTCCTTTACAGTTGCAACCATAAAGCTGCATGTTTACAACAAAACAGAGTTTTCATCAGAAATAGAAAGCTGAAACCCTCTACGGTGTAAAATGTTTTGTTGCTATTCTGGTCCATTACAAATTTCTGATGGCCATGAAACTTTAGAAATTCCGATTCAGTAATAAAACAAAGACATACTACCTATAGATTCTACATTCACATTTTGGCCGGTGATTTTATCAAGACAAGGGCTAGATGGAACAAAGTTTTGCATTTTTATGACTTTTTAAAGCATTTTACGTCAGCTTTCCAAGTACTTCGACATCAGTAAGAAATACTAGCCCATTCCATTTTTAATGTTTGTGTCAAAGAAATTCTTTGCTAGGCAGAGTATTTTTTTTTCTTTGCATTACTTCGAACTGTTTTAAGAATAAGTGAAAATCGTACTGAATTTCGAACTAATAGAATTGTTATGTTGTCTTTGCATATATACGTGCTATTGAACCTGTTTCTTTACAACTGAAATATTATTTTCTGAAGTATTGAATTTAATTCAAGAGTAAATTTTCATTATTTATGCCAAAATACGTGAATACATTCCTTTAAATTATTATAGACTTGCGATCGCCCGCTACTTCGTTCGCGTACGAATTGTAATGACATGTAATTTTTGAAAATATGCTTTATTTAGTAATATTTAGCGTAGGGAATACAGCTAGTAGTAGGCTTTTTGTTACCGAATTTCTATTGTTTTTGATTTTTATTAGTTATTTAATTAGTTATTCTGTGTTTGTTTTCCTTTTGGGTATCATCATTCATTGTTGTCGCTCAAAAGCTTCAATTCCGAGTGACCGTCTGTCTCTCCGTCTGTCTACAACATAACTCTAGTGCACTTTGAGCTATTCAATTCAATTCAATTCAATTCAATTTATTTTATTCATTAAGAAAAATTATGCGCAAGATTTAAAATCTTTTTTTACGCAAGTTTAAAGATAAAAAAAAGTAAATAAAATTAATTACAAAATAATAATGATAAAAAAATAATAATAATAAAAATAATAAAAAAAAAAAAAATAAGATAATACTTATAACTATTGCAAGAAACAACAAGAAAAAAGAAAAAAAATAAGTGAAATAAGTGAAATAATAAAAATTAAATTCTATAACTATTGCAAAAACTACCAATAATGTTCAACATGAATCGATACTTATAAAACATGCAAGTGACTTCTGAAACTGAGAACTCCGGCTGCACCCCGAACATGGCTAGGAAGTTTATTCCATAATTTACTTGAATGGACAAAGTTGGAGCGCTGCGAAATCACTGTCTGCCATCGCGGAATCAATAAATTAGCCTTACGCGTGGACCTTAGGAATATTAACCGATTAGTCAGATACGTTGGCTTCCCATATTTTATCAGTCGAAACAGTAGAATCAGAGCGCGTCGGTTTACATAGGTTTGCAGCGAGCAACCCAATAAGCAATCACGGACATGGGAGACATGCGCAAATCTCCTCAACCCGTAAATAAAACGAACACAGTCATTAAAGGCAACTTTTCAACGGTAGATTATTTTGGAGAGACCACTTGTAAATCCTATCAATGTCGCTATTGATGCGTGCTGCACAATCTTCGACCAAGCCTACAGCGCTACTGGAGTACAGCTGTACGTCGTCGGCATAAAAATGATAAATGCTATCTTCAATTACCTCTGATAAATCATTAATAAATAAACTGAACAAGAGAGGGCCTAGAATGGAGCCCTGTGGAACGCCACTTGAAAGGTGCGTAGAGCATGACATTTGTTTGCCAAATTTAACTCGTTGATGTCGGGAGAATAAAAAGTTCATCAAGAACTTCGTTGCGTTGTGCGAAAATTTAAAATTAGATGAAAGTTTTTTGATAAGTAAGGAATGATCAACGCTGTCAAAAGCTTTTGAGAAATCCAACAAGGCCATGTATGTTACATTGTTGTTGTCCATAGCTGTTGTAATGTCTGTAGTAATATTTATCAGAGTTGTTTCGCAACTATGTCCAGGGCGGAAACACGACTGCCACCTTGTGAGGAGTTGTTTTTCTCTACGAAATCTCGAATCTGAAGAGACATTAGACAAAAAGCACAGTATGCTAATAGGACGAAAATCGAAAACTTCAACCGGATTAGGTTTTTTCTGGAGGGGTAGAATAACATGCTTCCAATTGTCGGGAAACGTACTCGTCATCAAGGATGAATTGAAGATATGCAAAATATAGCTGTGAATATACGGAAGAAGAATTTTTAAGAACTTCGGATTTATGTTATCAAGACCAATTGCGTTAGATTTGATGGAGTATACGGCCTCCAATAACTCATTACCATTAATGCATTTCAAGGAGAATATTCCATCGCCATCATTATAACTGAGATTGGGTTCAGCTACTGCAAGAAAATTTGTGCTAAAAGATGAGAAATAGTTATTCATCTCCTCGGGATCAAAATCGCACTGGGAACTTGCCTTACCAACCACTCCCGCCTGTCTTAAATTTTTCCAAAGAACTCTGGAAGGCTGGCCAAGATCAAGCTTCTTATCATAATACCGTTTTTTTGCTTCTCATATAGCAGCATTAGCAGAGTTTCTGGCATTCTTATAATTTAGATGAGCTAAAACTGTGCGGTCGCGCCTATAAATTTTATAGAGATTTTCACGCAATGCAATAAGTCTTCTAACGTTACTGCAAAACCAAGGACAAAGAGAGGTTTTATGCCTAATACTGCGTATAGGGACATGCTTGCGATGCAAGTATCCTATCAATTCCTCTAGTATTTCTACTTGTTCATTTACAGAAGAAGAAGCGTAAATATTTTCCCAAGGAAGAGTAGACATTAAAAATTCCATATTTATAGCGTTATAATCTGGGTAAGAAATAGAGAAAGGAATTTCAGTAGGACGCACGATATCGTACGTCAGAAAAAGAAGATCATGATCAAGCGAAGTGGGAGGGCTAAGTTGATTGTTGAACAATAAGCGACTAACGTCAGATAAAAGCATAAGGTCAAGTTGAGATGGAATATTCGAATGATAACGCGTGGGCTCACTGTTAACTATACTTAAATGAATGCTCTCTAAAAGCGACCGGAATTTGTTCGTCCTAATGTTCGTAAGCTGCATATTTAAATTGAAATCACCACCGACGATGACATATTGATAACTTTGCGTAAGCGCTGCCATCCTCTCCTCAAACACCTTTGCTTCTTCGACCACAAACTTCTCCGGGCAATAAACTGCCGAAAGGAGTTTTTCCTGGCCTACAGCAACTTCAACACAAAGAAATTCCACTATACCGGAAGAAGAGGCATACAGAATTTTTGCATGAAAGCTATTCTTCACGTATATAGCTACACCGCCAGCACGACGATTAACACGATCTGCCCTGAAAAGTCTATAGCCGGGAATATCGACTGCGGAAGATGGTACATGCTCCTTGAGCCAAGATTCACTAACGAGTAAAGCATGTATTTGTGACGAACGGAAAATTGAGCGAAACTCCTCAATTTTGTTACGTAAGCTTCTTGCGTTAAAATAGCAGATGTTGAATCCAGCATTCCGATTTGCAAAAACATTGAACAAAGCTCCTAATGTGTCCACCGATGACGAAAAATTTGCTAAATTAGCCATAGTCGTAGCTATCCGTGGAGGGCCACCCGAAGTCGTCAGAAACAGAAATCACCCCATCTCGACAAAAATAAGCAATAGAAAAACTATCAAACTTGAACATTATTAGACATAGAAAACTTAATAATAACAGAATAATACGAAAAATAAAAATAAAATATAATACTTCAGAATTAGAAATTCGTTGATTAATAAAGATGATATTGTTGTAACTACAGTTGTTATTGCTTCTGTTGTATGCTGTTGCTATTGTGCTGAAATTGTGTGTCATTTTTTACAAAAAAGTAACTTTAAGTTCGTGAAAGGGCTACATCCCTCCAATTTCGCAATTTCAAGAAATTGATTTTTCATCAAAACTTCGTGCGAAGTGAGATCTGTCTTAACCTCCAGAAAGGGGAAAGGATACTGAAAACCGGACGAGCCTTACTTAGACGAGCCTCAACATCCTTTTCGGCTCTGCCATCCACGCTTACAATGCTTCCAAGGTAACAAAAATCTTGCACCTCTTCCACATCTTGTCCAGTTAGAACAATCGGTGCACTTGTGTTCAACGCCAGTTTATTTTAAGTATTACCTCCTTGCATTTATAATACAACGAGCCAACATTTCACTCTAAGTCCGAACAGTTATGTGCAATCAAACACACGACCTCAGCATAGGCAAGGTGACTCACCTATTGCTGTCTTCTTGTTCTTTTGTGTCTTTTGCTAAATTTTACACTTTTAAAATTTAAATTTACGAGTTCTTTCTAGTACATTAGATACGAAGTTTTTTTAGTTTAAATCATGGCGAAAGCAGAAATGTCTAATTAAAAATTAAATCCATTTCTTTCTTAAATTTCAAATTACGGTGCAGTCAATTCAGCTTTCGTTGTGAACTAAATTCATTAGCGGCTCGTCAGGTAAAGCGCATGAGGCGATGCCTCAACCGCCACTAAATTTTTGATCAATTGAATCTAACATTCCTCATACGATTAAATTTTGCATATTCAATTACTGTTTTAGATAATTCTCGTATCAGCGAGACACCTCTACCTCCTCTACTGCTATAGGGGAATGAGCTTGAAGAACAAATAAATAAAAGCACTTGGACAAAAACTGTGTGAGTCTGCAAACGATCGACTTCACCAACTTTAAAAATGAGCCACCTGAAAAGCTTGCACACCCACAGCTCGCTCAACACATTGCTGCCGTGGCGGCTCGTATAGTTTGATCCGATGTCAACGTCATAAAAAACGAAAGAACTGAGGCGCAAAGCTCATTGCCTCTCGGCCAACTTCTACCTACAGCTACCAACGGCTCCACAGCTTTCCTTGCTGATTATCTATTGTATTGTTGTTGTCATTTTCGGTAGTAGAGTAATGTGGGGCTCAATGGGACATTTTCGAGTCATTCCGGTTTTAGAGTAGTGTGGGGCTCGATGAGTCATCCAAAATTTTTAGAGCTCGCTAAAGTGTTGAAAAGTTTATATTTCAATGAATTTTTTGCTTTGAAATATTAATGCTAAATCTATGTATCTATAGGAATCAAAATGGTAAATGAACAAAATGAAACTACGTTTGATTGATTGATGGATCATCAGACCGTAAAGCTACTTTATAAAATCAACAGTTCTATCGCTACCATTTTTATTACAAGACCACTTATCTGCAGTTATTTGAATGATTTTTTTTAAATCACATTAATTGATACCCAACCCCCACCTCCCCCGTGACGTGGGGAGCGATCACCACTTGATGGTTGCCTGCTTGAGATTGTGTACAGCAGCTATCCGACGACCACAAATTCTTCAAATGAAGCGCAAGCTTAATGTGGATAAACTCAGAGATCCCAACAAAAAACTCGAATACACCACCATTCTACGCGAAAAGTCATCCACATTGGGTGAACATGAAATGCGCACACTGGACGCCAATTGGGAGGCAACCAGAAACACTTTTCTAACTAGTGCTGAAGAATCTGTGGGATATGCGCAGAGCGGTGAGAAACCCTGGATGTCGCAAGACACATGGGACAAGGTTGACAATCGGAAAAAAGCCAAATTGGCAATCATCTCTCAACCCGATGTCAACCAACGAACGCCCGACTTGAGGCAGAACTACCGCGATGCTCATATACAGCTTAAAAAGGCTGTTAGACGCGACAAGAGAAAGGCCATTGAAGATCTGGCAAACAAGGCAGAATCTGCGGCTTACCTTGGGGATATGGGTTCACTATTTAAAATCATGAAACAGTTGACGAACAGGAATTTCACCGCCAACCACCTGGTGAGAGATGTCAACGGAACTCTCCTTAATATGAGTGAACACCAGTTGCGACGATGGAAGGAATACTTCTCTGATATTTTAAACATCTTGTCAGATGAAGATATTCCGGAAACAGAACAACTTCCAAACATCCAACCGCAACAATCCTCTATTAGGGACGATTCCCCAGATAAGGAAGAGATAGTTTCCGCCATTCGGTCAATGGCGGGAAGGAAAGCTCCAGGTATAGACGGACTACCAACCGAACTCCTCAAAGCGGACCCGGAAATAACAGCCGATATACTCCTCCCACTCTTCACTAAGGTGTGGAATGATGGAAGATATCCGACTGAATGGAAGGAGGGCGTCATTGTGAAAATTCCGAAGAAGGGCGACCTTCGGGATTGTGGCAATTGGCGTGGTATATGTCTACTTACTGCCGTATCAAAAATTATGGCTAAGGTAATTCTCAATAGGATTAGTGATGTCGTCGAGAGCACTCTCGAAGTTTATCAGGCTGGATTCCGTAAAGGGTCGTCTTGTACCGACCACACAAATACCCTACGGATAATATTAGAGCAGTCAGCCGAAATGGGTTCGCCACTACATCTCATGTTTGTGGACTTCGAGAAGGCTTTCGACAGCGTTAAGCGAGATTACATATGGAATGCTTTGCGTAGGAGAGGTATTCCAAATAAGGTCATAGCTATGATTAAAGAATCCTACGAAGATGCAAGGTGTCGCGTCTTGCATAGAGGAGAGCTGTCCGAGAGCTTTCCTGTGCGAACGGGTGTCAGACAAGGCTGCATATTATCACCAGCCCTGTTTCTGGTGGTAATAAATGACATCTTGAAAGCTGCACTGGAAGGTGGGGAAGGTAAAGGTCTTCAATGGAGACTATTTAACATCTTAAGTCACCTTGATTATGCTGATGACGTGTGTTTGCTTGCACATACCCGTTCGGACTTAGAGTCAAATGTTCGCTCGTTGCATTCTAAATGCAAAGAGGCGGGACTGAAAATAAATGTGCGTAAAACCAAGTACATGCACATGGGTTCGAACGCAAGCACACCGATTGTTCTTAATGGACAGGATGTGGAAGAGGTGCAAGATTTTTGCTATCTCGGAAGCATTGTCAGCATGGACGGCGGAGCCGAAAAGGATGTTGAGGCTCGGCTAAATAAAGCTCGTCAGGCCTTCGGTATCCTTTCCCCTTTCTGGAGGTTAAGAGAGATCTCCCTTCGCACGAAGCTGCGAGTTTTTGACGCATGCGTCAAATCCGTGTTGTTATATGGTTGTACTACGTGGAAAGTGACCGTTCGACTTACCAAGAAACTACAGACTTTCGTAAACCAATGCCTCCGACGCATTTTAGGAATATTCTGGCCAGAAGTGATCTCCAACGACGAACTTTGGAGTACAACTCGCCAAACTAAAATAGGTATTGAGATTCAACGGCGAAAGTGGCAGTGGATCGGTCATACTTTGAGGAAACCAGAGCAAAACATCGCAAAACAGGCTCTGGATTATAACCCTCAAGGAAGACGTCGGGTTGGTCGACCATGTAACACATGGAAGCGAGCAGTTGAGCAGGAGGCCAGAGGAATAAACAAGTCCTGGCAACAGCTTAAAGCCGATGCTCAGGATCGCGCCTTGTGGAAGAGAGTTGTTTCTGTCCTATGCCCCTATAGGGGGTCTTAACAGGAATTTGATTGACCTCCCCCAGATTTTCTGAGCTGCTCAGCTATCAGACAAATAGCAAACAGCCACTGAATAAATTACAAAACTTTAGTAACTAATGTAAAAACGCTTAAGAATAACCGAAGTTGCACATTTAAAGTAAACAGTTTAGCAAACAACACTATGGAAGAAGAGCCTTGAGATGTTCAACAGTCCCCACTGAAGACCTTTATCTTCACTACCTGCCAGTGCAGCATTCAAGATGTCATTTATTACCACCAGAAACAAGGCTGGTGATAATATCCAACCTTGCCTGACACCCGTTCGCACAGGGAAGCTCTCGGACAGCTCTCCTCTATGCAAGACGCGACACCTTGCATCTTCGTAGGATTCTTTATTCATAACTATGACCTTATGTGGAATACCTCTCCTACGCAAAGCATTCCGTCTGTAATCTCTCTTAACACTATCGAAAGCCTTTTCGAAGTGCACATACATGAGATGTAGTGACGAATCCATTTCGGCGGACTGAGCGAATATTACCCGTATTGTTATTATGATCTGTAGAAGATGACCCTTTATGCAATCCAGCCTAGTAAACTTCGGGAATACTCTTTACAACATCACTAATCCTTTTGAGAATTAAAATTATAATTTTTATATACAGCAGAAACTAAACATGTAACTCCCAAATTGTCGCAACCCTGAAGGTCGCCCTTCTTCGGGATTTTCAAAATACAGTCCTGCTTTCATTCTACCGGATATCTTCCTTCCTCCCTTTCAGACCTCAGTGGAATGAGTATATCAACTGTTAACATGTGATTACTTAAATTTCACCGTATCAAATAAAACTCCAAGAATTGCTACATAAAGTGTAAATATATTTATTAATCTATTGAATTCAAAAAAGATATAAAGTTGGGAAATTCTCATCTATGTCAAAGGTCATAATCGCTTGCACTTCGGGATAATGAAAGATTTCAAACGCACAATTCTCGTGAGCATAGACGGTGCGAACGATTGGCGAAGTTGACGCTCTTTCTTCTGGATCGTGAACAACCGTGACGGTAGTCAGGGACGGAAGTGAATACGAATTGTAGTGCCACACTATTGGTTCTTCAAGCAATTCGGGAAGGTTGTTGTGATCAGGATGTGGTGAAGGTACATTTGTTTTCTCTCGTTCTGCCCATCGTGCTTTTACAGTTTTCTGAATGGTTTTGAATAAATCTGATTTATCGGCTTCGTTTTCCTCCGGAATGCTCCCCGTCTTTTCAGAGAACACTCTATCTATCGAAGATGATCCTTCCACTAAATCCTTGGTTGAATCTGAGAAAGCTGTTTTCGTGTTGATAGATGCCATGATATTTCTTCCAGTTGTTAAACTTTGAATAAGAATTATCGAATGATAATGTTGTCCTGATTTACATGGATATTTATTCAAAACCGGCAGCGGCGAAAAAATTCAGGTAGAAGGCAATAATTCGGAAAACTAATTTAAAGTTCAAACTAATTAAATATATTTTTAGTTAGTGTTAATTAATATAAATATTTTGTTAATTAGGGTCCTTTTCAGTCGAAGGATTAATTTTACAAAGTTTTGAAATTGTTCATTGAAATTGCAAATTAAAAATATTATTAGTTACTATTGCACGGAAAATAGTGATAAATCTGGGGAACTTAGCTTTATTATTCAAAATATTTAAACAGATTTCGTCCTTAAAATGTGCGTTCTTGCTCAGATTTTTTTTTTTGCCAAACATGAAATTACAAGATGGAATTAATGTCCTGTATGGTTTTTCGGCAATTTTCGAATGCCTCCGGCTCATTTTAGGAATATTCTGGCCAGAAGTGATCTCCAACGACGAACTTTGGAGTACAACTGGCCAGACTAAAATAGGTATTGAGATTCAACGGCGGAAGTGGCAGTGGATCGGTCATACTTTGAGGAAACCAGAGCAAAATATCGCAAAACAGGCTCTGGATTATAATCCTCAAGGAAGACGTCGTGTTGGTCGACCATGTAACACATGGAAGCGAGCAGTTGAACAGGAGGCCAGAGGAATAAACAAGTTCTGGCAACAGCTTAAGGCCGATGCTCAGGATCGCGCTTTGTGGAAGAGAGTTGTTTCTGTCCTATGCCCCTATAGGGGGTCTTAACAGGAATTTGATGGTTTTTCGAGTATTACAACACTTGTACGAAAGATTTTAAGTTTGTCATACATTTGGGCACTTTCCATGCAAGCATGTCGACTATTTCACGTACTTAGGATCAGAGGCTACCGGTCATTAGGTTCCTTTTGAAGACGACCCCCAACATCTTAGAGCTGCGACAAACGATCAAAAAGTTATTGCAAACATATTTGTTGTAAATGATGTTCCGAACAAGAGGTGGCGTTAAAATACATAGATCGCTGTCTACTTAAAAGAGACAAGAGAGAAGATGTTCAACTGAGGTGTGCCTATCAAGTATCCTGTAAAATTGAATGAATTAACAATAAAATAACAGCGTGTAATTCTATAATATTATTTCACACAAACAGATTGCTCGATATTTCATTCAATTCCCCTTCCCCCGAATGCTTGCATATCGTTAACGACGATGCGATTATGATACGTCGGTGCACCGATGAATACGACGAATGAATAGAAGTGGGGAAGTTTTGGAAATTGTTGTTGTTTTTTCCTTCGTTGAATATTTTCAGTATGCCACGGCCTAATATAATTTATATTACAACAAACTCTTCGTTAGGCGCAAAGAATTTTAAGAGCGCGGTTGACAGTCATAGATTAATTTCATTTAATTATATAAACGTCCTATTAGTTGTTTTTTTTACACTCTAGATGAAATCTGAGAGTATATCGCGTTTGCCTTACCGTTTGTAACGCTAAGAAATAATACTCGCACAGAGCCGCCAATGGTACAGAAATATTTGTTGTCGCTCAAAAACTTCGATTCCGAGTTGCTGTCTGTCCGTCTGTCTACAGCATAACTCTCGAACGCTTTGAGCTATCGTGCTGAAATTTGTTGTCTGTCGTTTTTAGCAAAAAAGAAACTTCAACTTCGTGAACGGACCACATCCCCCCACTCCTTCTACCCCCTCCCATACAAATTTCACGAAATTCTGAAATTTTCAGGGATTGATTTTTCTTTGAAACTATTTAAGCTATCAATTTGAAAATTGGGTCAAAGTATTATGATATAAGTGTCATTAATATGACAGAATATTGATCCAATCCCGTCACTCCTTCTACCCCCTCCCATACAAATGCATAATTTTGAAAAATGCAGTTTTTCGATTTTCATTGAAACTAGCAAAGTTATAAAAACGAATTTTTCCCAGAATTACTTTTATTATAATTCCAATCAGAATTGAAAAAATTATTAACTTCACATTACTCCTTCTACCCCCTCCCATACAAATTTCACGAAATTTTGAAATTTAAATTAAATTATTTTACTTCGAAACTGTTAAAGGTGTCAACTTGATATTTTCCAAAAAGTATAAAAATATAAATATCAATAACGAGAAAAAAATGTGTTTTGATCCGTACACTCCTTCTACCCCCTCCCATACAAATGTATAATTTTTGTTTAGTGCATTATATCGATTTCCAATAAAACTAGAAAAAGTATAAACTTAAAATTTTGCCAGAATTTGTTTTTTAATAATTGCAATAAATGATAAAAAAAATTACCAGCTCCTCTTCACTCCTTCTACCCCCTCCC
This sequence comes from Chorisops tibialis, assembly GCA_963669355.1. Lineage (NCBI taxonomy): Eukaryota > Metazoa > Arthropoda > Insecta > Diptera > Stratiomyidae > Chorisops > Chorisops tibialis. Next base: position 212,449,431 of record OY770263.1, on the reverse strand, counting down.
ATACAAATATCTGTATTATAAATTCTACAAAAGCATTTCTCCTTCGAATATTTTAGAACTATCGAATTTGAAATTGAATCAAAGCGTGGTGATAAAGATGATGATAAGCAGTTTCAAAATCATCTTAAACGCTCCACTTCCTCTGCCACCTTCCATAGAAATGCCTCAATTTCAGGAAAACTATGTCCAATTGAAAATAATGAAAGCTACAAACCTTAAATTCAGCACGAAATATTTTGAATACCAGGTGTCATATAAGTCATATCCAAAAATTACAAACCTTCCTCCTCTCCTTCTACCACCTCCCATACAAAAGTCACTATTAATTATTTAAAAGAATTGGAGGTGACATATTTTCCGGTACATTGAACTCTTTCTCATTTCATCTAGAGTATCATATGATTGGGCTTTACGCCCAATCATAATTCGTTTATGTTTTTTATCAAAAATAGTAATCTGTTTATGTTTTGCAACAAGAATTAATTAAACAATGCAATTTGATAAAGTAGAAAATTTGTACACTGTACAACCATTATTTGATATTTAGCGCCCATCGAAAAAATTGTTGTGATTAGTTTCGAGTTATTTATTAATAATTTTTTGCGCCACATAAGTTTTCTGCAAAATTTAAAGCAAACTAAAAATCGTTTTTATTAGAGATAATTAATAAAACATAACAGGACTACGATTAGGCGGAAGGCCCAATCATATGGTACTCTAGATGAAGAGACATTTTTTGATTTTAAGAAATTTAGTATGGGGAGTGGTAGAAGGGGTAACAGCATTGAGCCAATTTTTTCTCATCACGCTAGAGTTGCTATCAAAATGTTTTATAGAAAATTAAGCTTCAAAAATGTAATAGGTATTGAGGAAATTAGTGTATTGGATGTAGTGAAATCGTGCAGTTTGTATGGGAGGTGGTAGAAGGATTGGGGGGTTTTCAGAAATAACTATAAACATCAAGCATTTGACATGTTTTCAATTGCAGATATCAATCAAATCAATCAAATTCCTGTTAAGACCCCCTATAGAGGCATAGGAGAGAAACAACTCTCTTCCACAAGGCGCGATCCTGAGCATCGGCCTTAAGCTGTTGCCAGGACCTAGATAAGTAGCACTCAAACTTTTTAGGAAAATCGACTTATTGAAAATTTTGTGAAATTGTGTCATATTGTATGGGAGGGGGTAGAAGAAATGAAGCTAATCGTTTAATTTTTTTTGGTCTTACTAATATTTCTAAATAAATATTTTGTTCAAAATTTCAGCTCAATAAATTTTATACGGACTGAGTAAATTGGTTTATAGTATTTCATTAAAAAGTACAGTTTATAAGACAGGTGGTAGCAGGAATAGGCAGATTCAAATAATTTTTAGACCGTGGATTGAAATTGGTATAAAAATAATATATTCCAAATTTCAGATCAATAGCTTTAATACTTTTCGAGAAAATCGGTTTACTGTCAAACCTCGAAAATGCGTCATTTTATATGGGAGAGGGTAGAAGGGGTGGAGCGATTTGGCCTTACTTTTTTGTCAAAAACCACGTGTACAAAATTTGAGCTATCGACCTTAATGCGTTCTCATGCTAGAGAGAACACGGACGGACGGACATCCGGTTTTGAGATTTTTGAGTGATTATATAAACTTCTGTATCATTCATTTTTTTCGCCAAGCCTTATTTTTTAACGTTACAAACTCTATGGCAAACTTATAATACTTTCAGATTTGATCTAGAGTATAAACATAACAGAATTATGATTGGAAAGAGTTTAAGGTTTGCGGCAAGGAAGTTGGACATTGTTGTTCTGAAGTCGGGGGGTTTTTTTCAGATGTGAAAGTGGAAGGTTTTCAAAAATTTTGAAACTGCTTATCAGTCACTTTATTCTAATCACCATGCTAGGGTCAAATTTCAAGGTCGCCAGTTCTCATATGTTCGAAGGAGAAATGCTTTTTTAGTATTCCAACATAGAAATTTGTATGGAGGGGGTAAAAGGAGTGAAGCGAAGTTAACTTTTTTTAGTAATTATAGCAAGTATTATGGGACAAATTTAGGAAAAATTGTAAGTTTCTACTTTTCTAGTTTCAATGAAAATCGGTATAATGCATTTACCAAAATTGTGCATTTGTATGGGAAGGAGTATATGGATTAAAACAATATTTTTTGATATTAAAGAAATTTTCATTATTGTATTTTGTCAAAATTTCAAGTCGATAGCTTTGGCGGTTTTGTGGAAAAATGATTTAATTGAAATTACGAAAATTCGTGAAATTTGTGTGTTCTACTCCCTGAACAAGTAAGGTGAAATTGATAATTTTTTCAAAATTGATTGCAATTATATTAAAATCAATTCTGGCAGAAATTTGTTTTTTAGCTTTGCCATTTGCAATGAAAATCGAACAAATGTATTTTTGATAATTGTCCATTTGTATGGTAGGAGAGCAGAATGACGGGCAATATTTTCGGACATTAATTTCTTGAAATTTCATGAAATTTGAATGAAAGGGTGTAGAAGGAGTGGAGGATACAACCCATTCGCGAGCTTAAAGTTTCTTATTGAAAGAAAGGATTTCCGTATCCTACACGGTTTATTATTCCAGCTTGATAAAGTTCTTAGCAAAGACCGAAGCGTCACGAATAATAAAGCATAACAGTGTAGAATCCGGAAATCTTTCCTTTCATTGACCAAAACATTGAAATTTCTTTTTTGCTAAAGATGACATAGAAAAAAATCACACCGATAGCTAAAAGTGTTCGAGAGTTATATTTTAGACAGACGGTCATTCGGAATGGAAGGTTTTGAGCGAGATCAAATATTTCTGTACCCTAGGGAACTCTGTGCGAGCATTATTTCTTAGCGTTACAAACAGTAAGGCAAACAATACATATGTATACTCACAGATTATTTTTAGAGTATAACAAAAATTAATCACGAGATTCTTACCATTGCATCATCAAGAAGTGCTTTGTGCGCAGATATTTTCGAAAGAATTTTGTAAAGTTACGGATTTTTTGATTAAGATTATCAACTCGCAAATTTGAAGAAATTTTAGTTCAAATAGAAAATGAGTACGCAGATCTTCTGCTGCATAACAAGATGCGTTGGTTTTCAAGAGGAAACGTTTCGCTTCCTTATTAACAGAAATCAAACCATTTCTCCTTGAGAATGGTGCTCACTAACCAGAACTAATGAACAATCAGTGCATCCAAAAATTGTGTATCATGGTAAACGTTGCATTTCATCTAAATCAGCTTAATCGTAAACTACAGAGAAAAAGAAACAATTTTTTTTTTAATCTTACAAGAAGTTATTTCATCCGGAAACAAATTATCACTTTTTGCTCAAGATTTTGAAAGAGAAACTTTGATTCACTTGCCAAGCCTGTTGAAACATCGCCAAGAATACTTTTAATTATAAGGGTGAGGGAAGCTTTTCGCAAAAGGTTTTAGGAATTCAGAAACAGCAAAGCGACGTTAGTCATTGTTGAAAAAAAAACTCTTATTGCTACTATAAGAGAATTAAACTCTTCTCCCTTTAATATTGATACTGAAAACTTTGAAAAGCAATTGCTGGATTTAGAAAACAGAGAGTTGTGGAGCTCGAAATTTGAGCGTCATTGTCAACCAACGTCATCAAATTCCAGTTAATACTCCCTATAGGGACATATAAGAGAAACAGCTCTCTTCCACAAGGCGCAATCCTGAGCATCGGCCTTTAGCTGTTGCCAGGACTTCTGAATTTCTCTGGCCTCCTGCTTATTTTCTCGTTTTCATATACTGCATGGTCGACCGACCCGGCGTCTTCCTTGAGGATTATAATCCAGAGCCTGTTTGGCGATAATTCGCTCTGATTTCCCAAAAAGAGTAACCACTGCCTTTTCCGCCAATAAATATCAATACCGTTTTAGTCTGCCCAAAGTTCGTCGTTGGAGATCACTTCTGGCCAGAATATCCCTAAAATGCATGGCAGGCATTAGTTCACGAAAGTTTACAGATTCTTCGTAAGTCGAACGACCACTTTCCACGTAGTACAACCATACAACAACGCGGATTTGACGCATGCGAAGGGAGATCTCTCTTAACGTCCGGAAATGGAAAAGGACACCGAAGGCCTGATGAGCTTTATTTAAACGAACCTCAATATGCTTTTCGGCTCCGCCGCCCATGCTGACAATGCTTACGAAATAATAAAAATCTTGCACCTCTTCCACATCTTGTAATTGGAATATTTTTCCCTTAACTGGCTGCTGCTGGCAATGATTTACAGATGGTATGGAGTACTGAGTGATAGAAAGCGAACAAAAACCATCTACTGAGTATATAGACCTTCTAGAAGTGGAACTATTTCACTTTCACATTGTTTGCCCATTTATTTCGAATTATTTTCGTCATTGCCAGTAGCAACTGACAAGCTAGGACTTTAAAAATCTTACTAAGCGATCAATTATCAACATCCGACCAATTCTTCTATTCCCCAGCCTCCCCCATAATCAAGTTAAGTGTTGAACAATTGAACAACCCTGCCTATAATTCCCATTACCTTAGTCTTCCCTATGTGCTACCACTCGGCATATTGACTTCTCACGCAGCTTCAATAGTAATAAAGTTACGCCCGACTTGGCGGTAGATATTTTATACCCAAATTGCTATTCATTTTTACATAAAGTACATATTACTAAAATTTGAATTTATCGAAATCTTTTACTATTCATCGTCTATATAATCCTGATAAATGTCTACTTTCCTTGTGAGGTTGTTTCCCTTTAAAAACTAATCCATTGAGTGAAGAAATTGAACTTTCGTTAGATTTATAGGAGTTGGATGTTTTTTTTTGCGCAATACTAATGGAACTTATTCACCTTCTTTCTGCATTTTCATCGCTTAAGTATTTTTTGCTAATACTGAAAATGCCTGAGCTAGCTAACTCCTTTCGTTGACGTAAGCCTGTTGCAGATATATGTATCTATGATCGGAATTTTCGAGTAGATTGTTTTTTTGCCAAGACATCCTATTTCTCAGTATATCATTGCTGAAAGTCACAGCGACTTCCGTCGTGTCGACTTGAACTTAACGTACCATCAGTAAATTCTGCAATCTCATACATCATCGAACGTATAAAGTATAGTGGTCTGTGACTAAGCTTTTGACTAAATTTTCGTCAGTTTTTTTCTTCAGATCTTTAATGGTAATCGCGATTTTGTAGGAGGTAAGCAAAGCAAATAAGTATGAATTTCATAAACGAGGGATCAAACCAGGATGTCTGCATGTTGTTAAATCATGATGAATGAGCTCGTTCTTTCATTCATTCGTCCTGAAATCAGATTTATTCGTCCGGCAATCATGCGTATATTTTCAAATCGAAATTATGATATTTCCTTGATTTTTTTGTTTAAAGTTTCGTGCCTAATTTCAGACAGAGATTCGCTGAAATATTTCGAGGTTTATTAAATTTAGGGGAACCAGGGATAAAGTACAATGTAGTTTGAAACATATTTTTAGCATTCAAATAATTAAATTTGTTGCGTGATAAATGGGACTCATTACAAAAAATACAGTATCGAGCTATAAACTGCTTGATCCTGTACAAAATCGGGGAGACAAAACTGTATGCCCGTCTGTCCGTATGGGCATTCACTGGCTCAAGAATGCGTTAAGCTAGAAAGTTCAAATTATGTACACGTCATTTTTAATGAAAAGAAAATGTCAATGGTTTGATGAATATTTTCACAGTGCATTTCGAATTTAAAGGAAAGATTTCCAGATTCTACACTGACACGCTTTATTATTCGTAATGTTTCGGTCTCTGCCGACACAAAAGTCTCAGCGGAGATCGCAACGTCACGAATAACAAAGCGTAACAGTATAGAATCCGGAAATTTTTTCCTTCAATAGGAAAGGTCAAGTTTCAAAATGTTTACACAAATCAGACTTCCTTGCAAACTGTAAGAGCTTTTGATTTGAAATCGTGACGTTTTGATCAACGGTATAAAAATTATTCGGATCCACCTACTTCTTACACCACCTCCCATACAAACTGCACTTTTTCATGAAGTATACGATAATTTTCGCAGTTCATGTAAAGTTGATCGAGCTCAAATTGAGTAATATTTAATTAGCATTATTAGCGAAAAGTTTTGTGTAACACATTTTGATAGCTACTATAGCATAATGTGGAAAAATTATTTTAATACCGTCACCTCTTCTATTACTTGCCGTACAAAATATTTTAAAGTCACTAAAACTTCATCTGGAGTATCGCATGTTTTAGCTTTTCGCGCAATTGTAGTTTTGTTATGTTTTCACTTTGATTTTCGATACGTATAACTCTGAAATCGAGATTAAGAGTAACATCTGTTCGTAGTTAAGCCTTTCCAGGACGCGGTTCGGGCGTTAATAGAACGATGCAACCTGGTTTTAATAGTGCAAACACCCAAATCACTGAGTCTTCTGTGTCAGAGCTCAGTGATCTCGCATTGATGGCTCTTATGCATGAAGCCTCAGAACCGAATTAGCTGATGAAGATTTATACGGATATTGATCACGCCTCGACGTCGATGATATCTTGCACTCCTGTCTCTGCCAATCTTGGTAGTGAGAAGTTCGTCTTCGCCGAGCTAAGGCTAAGCTAAAGAGATAAGCTGCCAAGGCAACGTTTGAAAGGCGGTAGAGGCTAAAGTGGCTACAGTCCTGAGCCAACAGTCCCCTAGTACGGGCGAATTGCAGAAAGTAGAAGATTTACATCTAACCAACGAATATAATCAGGGTGGAATAGCCTTCCACAGAGGAGCACGTTACAAACACTCCGCTGAAGATTGCGTCAAACATCGCTATGGATAGCGATGTAGTTCAGAAGCTGAACAGATGGAGAAAGTCTCATAGCTTGACTCCGGCTCCCCAAACAGCTGCTACTCCTAGTATGCAGACGTCTGTGGAAAATGCCGAAGTAGTTCAAACGTTTTCATCCCCACTCGCGTCGGGACGAGCGGTTCGCGACAATGCTGCTGGCAACAACAAAGGACCCTCATCGTCCGCGTGCACAGTCACTAGTAACAAGTTCGTACCACTGAAGCAGAAACACAAGCGCACCGGGTTGGATAATAGAAGTACGACATTAAAAAGATACAGCCGAGAGCTAGAAGTACCATCCAGGCAGCAGTCATCAACACCAACGACTTGCAAGGCATCATACCAGAGTCGATAAAGCTTCAAATATACTCTACATTACCTAGTATTGTAAGGGAATACCTCATACATAATCCATCACCTAAGCTTAGCTTTTTGAAATATGACTTTGAGCCGGGTTATCTTAACATAACTTGTGCTGACCGTAACACTCTGGTCTTTCTTTAGGAGACGGTTCTTATAATGAACGAGCTCTAGATGAACATCAAGCTACAGGTGATGAAAGGTACCGAAGCTACTAGACTGGAGTGTTTCGAAAGAATCATCTTTGTCAGACCACTTGTGGATACAATTCGAAACAGCAAAAAATAGCCAGTTTCACAGGAATCTTGTAAGAATGAATTAGCTTAAATCATATTCTTCGCAGATCTAGACGTCCTCAGAGGCATCAAACATTCGAGACTGCTTTGATTCGCAAACCATATCAAGTGACTAGCACAAGAGGAGTAAGAACCATCTCTAATCTTCAATAGGGGGAGTTCAATGGACCCAACCAGATGATCCCAATGCAATGTGCGAGACCACCCTACTACAATCTAAACCAAAGCCTTTCTCTTTTATAGTTTGCTCATGTTCCCAAATCATTGACTAGAGTTCAGTTGCACTGGGCATCATGCTTAAGGGGCAACATCCTCAAAGGCTCAAAATGTCAAAACCAGTGTTACGAAATGGAGGACACCGTTTGCGGGAAAACACCATCATTGAATAGCCGTGATGAAAGGAGCGAAAAAAAAGGATGACGGAAGGGGTTGCCTAACTTCTTTTACTTCAATGGTACAGTGGCCGACCTTCAGGCTCCTTACCATTTTATTTGTAATTTTGAAAGGGTTGTTAGTCCTTTGTACAACCCTCTATCTACGAATTTTCATTTTCGCAGATTTTAGTTGCCAAGATATACCCACGCAAGTACCATTACAAGCTTTAGAGCCAACTTATAATATTCTCAGATTTCATCTAGAGCATAATCACAACTTACTTACTTACGATGGCGCTACAGCCCAAATCGGACTTTGGCCTCCTGAATGCTTTGCCTCCATCCATCTCGGTTCAGTGACCGCGTCCTCCAGTTTGAAAATCTTAGCAGTGATTTGCTGTCTGCGTCAATCGAATCCTCCCAGCGCTTTCGTGGTTTTCCGACCGGTCTTTGACGGGTTGACACTTCCGGATTGTCGAAAATGGTATACAATTCTCTATTATATCGTATTCTCCAGATCGAGTCTTCCCTCTTCCCTCTTTCAAAGGCGTTAAGTAGTTTTTTGGACGCCTGAGTTAATGTCCACGTTTCGCTGCCATAGCATAGCACAGGTCGTATAATCGTTTTATATAACTTAAGTTTTGTTTTCTTGTGTACGTGTTTGTTTTTAATTATTGGAAGTACCGAATAATACGTCTTGTTTGGCATAATTATTCTTCTTTTAATTTCGATTGGTTCGCTTCCATCCTTCGATAGGTTCGCCCCCAGGTATATAAAGTTGTCTACGTTTTATAACCTACTGTGTCTTCTACTGTGATATTTTGTCTGATTGGCGTCTTTTTCCTAGTTTGCGTCATAATTTTTGTTTTGTTTTCATTAATACGTAGTCCAACTTCCCTTGCTACCGAGTCAAGGTTTACAAATACTTCCTTAGCACTCTCCAGAGATCTTGCAAGGATATCTATGTCGTCGGCATATGCTACGAGTTGTGTGGATTTGAAGCATAGTATTCCCTTGGTGTCAACGGGAAGTTTCCGAACAACATATTCGAGTGTTAAGTTGAAAAGCATTGGTGCGAGGCCGTCACCTTGTCTAAGGCCGTTGTCTGTTTTAAAACTGGAAGTCAGATCATTTTCTACTCTGACTTGTGACAAAGACTCAGTCATTGTCGTTCTTGTCAGTCGGACCAGTTTCGGTGGGACTCCAAACTCCAACATGATTTTATACAGTACGCGCCTGTCGATACTGTCGTATGCTTGTTTGAAGTCAACAAATATCTGGTGCACATCAATATTATATTCCCAGCACTTTTCCAGCATCTGTTTAACTGAGAATATCTGGTCCGTGGTTGAGCGTCCAGCTCTAAATCCGCCTTGGTATTCACCAATTACTTTATCAGCATAGGGCTTAATTCTCTTTTCTAGAATTTTCGTCAAATTCTTATAAGACGTACACAACAGAGATATTCCTCGGTAGTTTTCGCAGCAGAGTTTGTCACCTTTTTTATAAATTGGACATATGATGCTCTTGCGCCAATCTTCAGGAAGTATTTCCTGCGTCCATATGTCCGCGACTAATCTATGTAGGAGATGCGCTATGCAGGTGTCGCCGGCTTTCAGAAGTTCAGCTGGGATTTGATCAGTGCCCGGCGCTTTGTTGTTTGGGTGGTTCCTTAGGGCTGTTTTTACTTCTTCGAGTGTGGGAGGACTCAAAGCGGATCCTTCATCAGCTGTTACATCAGTTATACCTGCTATTGTATCTGCTGCTGCTGTTCGTGTAGGTGATGGGCTCGGGTTAAGAAGGTGTTCAAAATATTGTGCTCATCTTAGTTTTATATCTTCCGCGTTACTTATAATGTTCCCTTCTGCATCCTTGCAGAGGGTCGTTTTCGGTTTGTAACCTTCTTTCATCCTTTTGACAAGGGAATACGCGGCTCTTGTGTTGTGTAATTTAAATTGTTCGTCCATGTTTTTAATTTCGTCATTATTGTACTTCCGTTTTTTTTGTCTGCATATTTTGTTTGCAAATCGTCTAAGATCCTTGTACTTGTCCTGTTTGGCTCGTGTCGGCCGTTCCGTTAATATTTTGTAAGCTTCATTTTTTCGTTCTAAGGCATCTTGGCATTCGTTGTCGAACCAATCATTTCTTTTGCGCCGGGATTGTTGTCCTATCACCTCCTCTGCGACAGATGTAATGCCATCTTTGATTTTTTGCCACATTTCTTCTATTGGCATGCTGACACTGGTATTCAGCATTGTCGCGAGGTGCCTCTCCAAGGCTGACGTATATTTCGCAATTATTTTCTCGTTTTTGAGTTTCCCTATGTCGAATTTAGGAACCGGTTGTATTTTTGAGTGTCCTCGGTTTGCGATTCGACATCGAAACTTGGTCTTTACCAAATAGTGGTCTGTGTCGCAATTAGCTCCTCGACATGTACGCACGTCGAGAATGCAGGAGGCCGTCTTTTTCTCTATTAGAACATGGTCTATTTGGTTGAATGTTCTTCCGTCGGGTGAGGCCCACGTTCTCTTATGAATGTCACGATGCGGGAAGCATGTCGAGCTTACAATAAGGTTTTTGCTGCTGGCGAAATCAGTCAGCCTCTGGCCGTTGTCGTTACTAATATCATGGAGACTGTGCCTTCCAATTGTCCCTATGTATGCTTCTTCTTTGCCCACTTTCGCGTTAAAGTCACCTAATACTATTTTAATATCATTCGACGGAAGGGAGTCGAATGTTGATTCTAAGGTGCTGTAGAAATCGTCTTTAACTTCGTCGTCTTTGTCTTCCGTTGGGGCGTGGACATTAATAAGCCAAACATTAAAAAAACTTGTTTTAATGCGGATTGCACACAATCGTTCATTGACGGATTTGAAGTTGGTAACTTGGTGTTTAAACTTCTTGTCGACGATAAACGCAACTCCAAATTCCCGGCTTCCCGATGATTTCCCACTTTTGAAAATTGTGTGCGATCTTAAGTCATTAATCTCGTTACCTAACAATTTAGTTTCTTGGAGTGCAATTATGTTTATATTGTATTTGACTGCCTGCTCCAGAAGCTCTCTCACTGCTCCTGCTCTGTACAGGGATCGCACGTTCCAAGATCCGAAGGAATAGTCCATTTTTCGTTTGCGTGGTCGTTGCCGTTGAATCAATCCAGTCCGAGGCTTTGCTTCAGGTTTCGAAACGGGTGTGTTTTTTCCGAGGATGAGTTGTTAACACATCGCCCAACCCCCAACTTGGAGGGCCATATTATTATAGTGCTAGAATTTTCTGTTTCATTAGCACTCGCGCCCATCAGTTCAGCAAGTCAAGTCCGGATGGACAAGACCAGGATCCGGTGGCTACCACGAGGAGGTTTCGAAAAAGATTTCATTACAAGTAAGTTTTTCGTGCCTTCAAGATAGGCATTGAGATTCAAAGGCAAAAGTGGCGTTGGTCCGGTTACACTATATTGCAAACCGGAGAATGATAGAATAGTTTCATAATAATTTTGAAGAAGTTTGTGATTATGCTGGGTGGTTGGATGGGTATAGACAGGGTAGGCATCTGATCGGCGTCATTAGGCGACGCCCAGTGTTGTAACTGTCATATACACATCAATTGTGCTCATCATACCTCCTCGTGGTAGCCACCGGATCCTGGTCTTGTCCATCCGGACTTGACTTGCTGAACTGATGGGCGCGAGTGCTAATGAAACAGAAAAATTCTAGCACTATAATAATATGGCCCTCCAAGTTGGGGGTTGGGCGATGTGTTAACAACTCATCCTCGGAAAAAACACACCCGTTTCGAAACCTGAAGCAAAGCCTCGGACTGGATTGATTCAACGGCAACGACCACGCAAACGAAAAATGGACTATTCCTTCGGATCTTGGAACGTGCGATCCCTGTACAGAGCAGGAGCAGTGAGAGAGCTTCTGGAGCAGGCAGTCAAATACAATATAAACATAATTGCACTCCAAGAAACTAAATTGTTAGGTAACGAGATTAATGACTTAAGATCGCACACAATTTTCAAAAGTGGGAAATCATCGGGAAGCCGGGAATTTGGAGTTGCGTTTATCGTCGACAAGAAGTTTAAACACCAAGTTACCAACTTCAAATCCGTCAATGAACGATTGTGTGCAATCCGCATTAAAACAAGTTTTTTTAATGTTTGGCTTATTAATGTCCACGCCCCAACGGAAGACAAAGACGACGAAGTTAAAGACGATTTCTACAGCACCTTAGAATCAACATTCGACTCCCTTCCGTCGAATGATATTAAAATAGTATTAGGTGACTTTAACGCGAAAGTGGGCAAAGAAGAAGCATACATAGGGACAATTGGAAGGCACAGTCTCCATGATATTAGTAACGACAACGGCCAGAGGCTGACTGATTTCGCCAGCAGCAAAAACCTTATTGTAAGCTCGACATGCTTCCCGCATCGTGACATTCATAAGAGAACGTGGGCCTCACCCGACGGAAGAACATTCAACCAAATAGACCATGTTCTAATAGAGAAAAAGACGGCCTCCTGCATTCTCGACGTGCGTACATGTCGAGGGGCTAATTGCGACACAGACCACTATTTGGTAAAGACCAAGTTTCGATGTCGAATCGCAAACCGAGGACACTCAAAAATACAACCGGTTCCTAAATTCGACATAGGGAAACTCAAAAACGAGAAAATAGTTGCGAAATATACGTCAGCCTTGGAGAGGCACCTCGCGACAATGCTGAATACCACTGTCAGCATGCCAATAGAAGAAATGTGGCAAAAAATCAAAGATGGCATTACATCTGTCGCAGAGGAGGTGATAGGACAACAACCCCGGCGCAAAAGAAATGATTGGTTCGACAACGAATGCCAAGATGCCTTAGAACGAAAAAATGAAGCTTACAAAATATTAACGGAACGGCCGACACGAGCCAAACAGGACAAGTCCAAGGATCTTAGACGATTTGCAAACAAAATATGCAGACAAAAAAAACGGAAGTACAATAATGACGAAATTAAAAACATGGACGAACAATTTAAATTACACAACACAAGAGCCGCGTATTCCCTTGTCAAAAGGATGAAAGAAGGTTACAAACCGAAAACGACCCTCTGCAAGGATGCAGAAGGGAACATTATAAGTAACGCGGAAGATATAAAACTAAGATGGGCACAATATTTTGAACACCTTCTTAACCCGAGCCCATCACCTACACGAACAGCAGCAGCAGATACAATAGCAGGTATAACTGATGTAACAGCTGATGAAGGATCCGCTTTGAGTCCTCCCACACTCGAAGAAGTAAAAACAGCCCTAAGGAACCACCCAAACAACAAAGCGCCGGGCACTGATCAAATCCCAGCTGAACTTCTGAAAGCCGGCGACACCTGCATAGCGCAACTCCTACATAGATTAGTCGCGGACATATGGACGCAGGAAATACTTCCTGAAGATTGGCGCAAGAGCATCATATGTCCAATTTATAAAAAAGGTGACAAACTCTGCTGCGAAAACTACCGAGGAATATCTCTGTTGTGTACGTCTTATAAGAATTTGACGAAAATTCTAGAAAAGAGAATTAAGCCCTATGCTGATAAAGTAATTGGTGAATACCAAGGCGGATTTAGAGCTGGACGCTCAACCACGGACCAGATATTCTCAGTTAAACAGATGCTGGAAAAGTGCTGGGAATATAATATTGATGTGCACCAGATATTTGTTGACTTCAAACAAGCATACGACAGTATCGACAGGCGCGTACTGTATAAAATCATGTTGGAGTTTGGAGTCCCACCGAAACTGGTCCGACTGACAAGAATGACAATGACTGAGTCTTTGTCACAAGTCAGAGTAGAAAATGATCTGACTTCCAGTTTTAAAACAGACAACGGCCTTAGACAAGGTGACGGCCTCGCACCAATGCTTTTCAACTTAACACTCGAATATGTTGTTCGGAAACTTCCCGTTGACACCAAGGGAATACTATGCTTCAAATCCACACAACTCGTAGCATATGCCGACGACATAGATATCCTTGCAAGATCTCTGGAGAGTGCTAAGGAAGTATTTGTAAACCTTGACTCGGTAGCAAGGGAAGTTGGACTACGTATTAATGAAAACAAAACAAAAATTATGACGCAAACTAGGAAAAAGACGCCAATCAGACAAAATATTACAGTAGGAGACTATAACCTAGAAAACGTAGACAACTTCATATATCTAGGGGCGAATCTATCGAAAGATGGAAGCGAACCCATCGAAATTAAAAGAAGGATAATGATGGCAAACAAGACTTATTATTCGGTACTTCCAATAATCAAAAACAAGAACGTGCACAGGAAAACAAAACTTAACCTACACAAAACAATCATAAGACCTGTGCTATGCTATGGCAGCGAAACGTGGACATTAACTCAGGCGTCCGAAAAACTACTTAACGCCTTTGAAAGAAAGGTCCTCAGAAGAATCCTCGGACCTGTGAGGGAAGACTCGATCTGGAGAATACGATACAATAGAGAATTGTATGCCATCTTCGACAATCCAGAAGTGTCAACCCTCATAAAATTTAAAAAGTTACAATGGGCTGGTCATGTGGAGCGGATGGATGACGGAAAAATTCCCAAACGCACACTAAAAGGGAAAGTCAACGGACAAAGACCGGTCGAAAAACCACGAAAGCGCTGGGAGGATTCGATTGACGCAGACAGCAAATCACTGCTAAGATTTTCAAACTGGAGGACGCGGTCACTGAACCGAGATGGATGGAGGCAAAGCATTCAGGAGGCCAAAGTCCTATTTGGGCTGTAGCGCCATCGTAAGTAAGTAAGTAAGTTACATGTGTAATCATAGCTATGACTTTATCTGGAATACCTCTCCTACGCAAAGCATTCCATATATAATCTTGCTTAACGCTGTCGAAAGCCTTCTCGAAGTCCACAAACATGAGATGTAGTGGCGAACCCATTTCAGCTGACTGATCTAATATTATCCGTAGGGTATTTGTGTGGTCGAAGACAAATGGCGGAAACTATCTCTTACTTATCTGTGGGATCGTCCCTAATAGAGGATTGTTGCGGTTGGATGTTTGGAAGTTGTTCTGTTTCCGGGATATCTTCATCTGACAAGATGTTTAAAATATCAGAGAAGTATTCCTTCCATCGTCGCAACTGGTGTTCACTCATATTAAGGAGAGTTCCGTTGACATCTCTCACCAGGTGGTTGGCGGTGAAATTTCTGTTCGTCAACTGTTTCATGATTTTAAATAGTGAACCCGTATCCCCAAGGTAAGCCGCAGATTCTGCCTTGTTTGCCAGACCTTCAATGGCCTTTCTCTTGTCGCGTCTAACAGCCTTTTTAAGCTGTATATGAGCATCGCGGTAGCTCTGCCTCGGGTCGGGCTTTCGTTGGTTGACATCGGGTTGAGAGATGATTGCCAATTTGGTTTTTTTTTCCGATTGTCAACCTTGTCCCATGTGTCTTGCGACATCCAGGGATTCTCACCGCTTTGCGCATATCCCACAGATTCTTCAGCACTAGTTAGAAAAGTGTTTCTGGTTGCCTCCCAATTGGCGTCCAGTGCGCGCATTTCATATTGTGGATGACTTTTCGCGTAGTGGTGTATTCGCGTTTTTTGTTGGGATCTCTGAGGTTATCCACATTAAGCTTGCGCTTCATTTGAAGAATTTGTGGACGTCCGTCGGATAGCTGCTGTACACAATCTCAAGCAGGCAGCCGTCAAGTGGTGATCGCTTCCCACATCAGCTCCACGTTTCGCTCGCACATCGAGGAGACATCTTCTCCATCGGCGACTTATAGCCAAATGGTCGATCTGGTTCTGAGTAACATCATCAGGGGAAACCCAAGATGTTTTATGATGACTCTTGTGTGGAAAAAGGGTCCCTCCGATGACCATTTGCCGAGTACTACAAAACTCCACAAATAATTCGCCGTTTTCGGGTCTCTTAATCCAAGATCGTGACGCGTCGACACAAGGGTCACCATGCCTTCCCATGCCTCCCCATGTCTCCTCATGACGTGTTCTAGTCCATGAGATGATAATAATATCACCTATTGGAACACGTTCGTTGGCTATAAAACTCCTCTTTGTCACCAGATGTTGCGGTATTAATTTGTGCGTAGCACTGCAGAATTGGAACGTTTCTGACACTGGTCCTGAGCCTGACGACGATAATCCTATCCGAAATTGGTTCCCAGCTAATGAGACTGTTTCTCGCTCTCGGTGTAAGGACGAACGACACGCCATTTTTGGCTTCACTTTCAGGGAAAATGTACAGAATATTGTTTCCACTAGAGGTTCCTTCTTCTCCTGATCCTATCCACCTGACCTCGCTCAAGCCCAAGATAAGGATGTTATAGTGCTCCATTTCACGGTCGATCACCGATTGGCGGTGCAAGGACCGAGTAACTCCAGCTCTTCCCCCGTTTTTCAATATTCGAACGTTCCAGAAGCCAATCATACTCCGTTTTTGAATGCCAAAAGTCGTTACCGTAGAATCAGTCCGTATTCGAGGCACTGTATCCGTTTCTCGTTTCAGTTAGGTCTTAAGATCACGCGTGATAAGCCCATGATCCAGTGAGTGTCCATTTACCATTTTTAGGGCAAGAAGGACTGGCTGTGGGTGAATTCTACAGCCCCTATCCCACAGGAAGATAGTTAGCTCAAGTCCGTGGAGTTGCTAGTCTCCAAAGATAGTTGCAGGAATTGGTAAAACCTCATCCTACAACTACCCCCTTGCGGGGCTTGATTGATTGATTGAACATGTGTAAAGTATTGTTAGTTTGGCCCTCTTTCTGGCAATTAAAAGATATTCACCTTCGAGTGCAAACCATGCATCAAGTCGTTATTATTGAGCGGTGATAGCAAAATAATGCTAAGATTTTGAGGCGCGAGTAGCAACGAATGAGTCACAACATAGTTTGGAGATGCAAGCAAAATATCACCTAATGGATTCTCGGCTATGTGGAAAGTTAATTGGAAGGGCATGCTATTAACAAAATGATCCTGTCGACAAATTTACATATATTGGTACTATCTCTTGCCACATACGCTCGCCTCTTTTATATCGCAGCACATATGTTCAAGAAAATTTCTTCGCTGTTCAACGTAGGGATATTTTTTGATGTGCTTATGTATGTTTGTGTTTGCGAGCTAACACCCTTAGAATATGTACATATATACAGGAAGACCAAATCTGAAAAAGAATCGAAGCAATTCTGATAGTTGAAAAAAAATATAAAAGACGAGAAACCGGTTTGAATGCCAGTGCTGCTGTTAAAGTTTGAATAATTCAATAGAGGCCTTTGTAAATATATTAAAGGACATATAATGCTGATTGCGTACCTCAGCAACTTTTTATCACCACCATTGCAATTCTTTATGCTACGCTACTCCACTTATAAAATATGAAATTACGAATACCAACGCAAACATATACCCGTTACTTAAGTAACGAACTGACTCTCAATAGGCGAAAAAGTAACTGAACTATCAAAACGTTTCGTTACTCGATACTCGAGTATTCGTACCTAACCCACATCGCATTCATACCGAAAGTAACGTTTGGCTGCTTTATTTTCCTTACATCACACGCGTGCCCGAAAAACACATACTTTTACATAATATTGGCAAAGGTTATACTGATGTGTTTTTTTTCCACATTTCTTTCAACACCAAGAATGTCGCTAGCAGATATGTATGTAGCACTCAGCTCGAATGGCACGGGTAAGCAGGTAGTCATTACTAGTGTGAGGGTTGTGTACACGCTCTCAACCAACAAAATCTATAGTGATTCACGAGCACCTAGTAAATAGTAACGAAAAAAATTTAGCGACTAATTTTCTAGAAGTAACGAATAGCTACTGGTACCGAAAAGTAACGAAACTTGAAATCACTACAAGCCAAGCCTTTCATTTGAGTAAAGTGGTAGAAAGAGAGTCATCTCACAAATTAATTTCGTGATTCTTCAATTAAAACTGAAAAACACAAAAACCAAATAGAACCCCTTTTAGCTTTTTAATACCAATTACCTAAAATACCTAACAAAAATAAATCACGTATGTTACTTCGTTCGCTCATTTTTTCAAAACTTCGTTCTACGTGGATACAAAAAAAAGAAAAGGCGGGAACTAAACAGCAAGAATAGACCGCTTTTGTAGGATTTGTAGCGAATTTGCTAGTTTTTTGGGTATCTGAGAGCGGTCAACGGTAGGTTGGGATGAATTCATTTACGAATGGAAAAAAATTGCGAACAATCGATGAATTTACGATTGGATGAAACTCATTATCAGATAAAATTAACAAATTAGGCGAATATTTTCAATAAGTACATGTCGACTACTCAGACCAAAAGGAAATATTCCCGAATTTAACACTGGTGTGTTTAATTTATCGTGATATTTCGGGCACTGCTCTCTTATCAAACTTCTAAACATATTTGAATCTATTGAAAGTTCTTTAATAGTGAAATTAATTTTGAAAAAAAAAACAAGAAAGTCAAATGGTCAATTCTCATGCCATCTACACACTACCGCAAAATGATTTTATTTCCATGCTATTAACCCCGTCAGGGAGGCAAATCATTTGAAATTTATGACTTCGACTCGGTCAGATCTGAGCCAAGCTCGAAACCTTTAATACGAATAAGTAATAAGAATGCGTGACCACAAGCAATAACAGCTCAATCAATCTCATCGAATTGTGACTTGGGAAAATCGAACTGCTATCGATTCACCGGAAAAACCCCTACATGTTACCACATCACTCCTGCCGCGCTGCCATTAATGTTGTTCATATTCATGAATCTCTAGAACAACCTGACTTCTTCACTCCATATTTTTCGTACCGACTTTGAGAAATACACGAGAACCATAGTGCAAATTATAGGTATATAATGTTGCGGTGATAATACCCCACCATTCCATTTCTTTTCCGCCTTACTAACTGCTTTCGAAATAGGATTTTGCTTTCTTTTAGTAATCGTTGGATATTCATGAGATTCGGAGGTGTCTGACCATCGCTATAAGAATATTTAGCTCAGAATTCAATGGTAAATGAGCTGGTGAGCAACGTTAGATAAGGGCTAGTTAGCCTAGTTTCCTGGGTTTGAAGATGAAATCTTTACAGCTGTAATAAAATAAATACGGATAACACGGCGATAAGTGATGGGGATGCTTTGCAATATCTCAAATTGAAAATATATTTTTAAAAAGTTTTGTTCCTTTTCTGGTTTAAAGTTTGAGAAAACCAAGATATATTTTTAATGATTGAAAGCAAAGAATGAGGATAAACGAATGTCTTTTATTGAATTTGGGTTTTAATTTCACCTGAATACCCTCACAGACGTGGAAGTGGCATTATGAAAGCGGGCTCCGCATTTTATGTATCTTGATTCACGAAACTATAAAGGGCTGGTCCTGTGAAGCGAATGGGTGTTATGGAATAATTATCAAACGCGGACTAATGCCAACGCCACATAGACCTCTTAAATCTCATGCAAGGCTCTCAAGAAGTGAAGGCCGTATTGTTTTTCATATATAATGCCATTAATAGGTCTTTAAAATGAAAAATAAATTAAATCGATATCTCACACACAACGTTCTTAATTTAACCTTAGAGATTGAGCGCCCACATCGAAACCTTCCTTCGAATCTGGCGAAATTTTCGTTAGACCCTGGACGAAAGTATCGTAATTTCCGATTTTCAGAAAATTTGATCAATAGAATTGGTCGTGCTGGATCTCCATGAATCCTAAACTAAATTTTTGGGTTCTGCAAATCTAAGTTCTAGCGATATTATTGCGAAACGATGTATTTAATTGTCTGAAGTAAAATCAAAAACATAACAGGGCTACGATTGCGCGTAAAGCGCAATCTTACGATACTCTAGATGTCATCCCAAGAAATTTTGGATGGGGAGTGTTTGGAAGGGTGATAGCATTGAACTAATTTTTTCCCCATCATGCTAAAGTAGCTATAAAAATGTTTTATACAAAATGCTTACTCCAAAAATTGAATAGGAGCTGAGAAAATTAGTGTGTTAGATTTAGTGAAAATGTGCAGTTTGTAAGGGAGGTGGTAGAAAGAGTGGGGGGATCTTAGTGATTTTTTCAGAAATAATTAGGAATATTATAAAATTGACAACCCTTAAATTTCAGATTAGTACCATTCATACTTTTCAAGAAAATCGATTTTTTGTGAAGTTATGAAACTGTGTCATATTGTATGGGAGGGGGTAGAACCAGTGAAGCTAATCAAATATTTTTTTTCTGATCTTAGTGATAATACTAATTAAGTATTTATTACAAAATGTGAGCTCTATAAATGTTATATGTTCTGAGAAAATCGTCTTAGAGCATTTCATGAAAAAGTGTAGTTTGTATGGGAGGGGGTGGAAGGAGAGAAAGGACGCAAATAAGTTTTCTGCTGTAGATTTAAAGCCTTATGAAAGTAATATATCCCAAAACTCAGACTAATAGCTTTTACACTTTTCGAGTAAATTAATTTATTGTTAAATTGCGAATTTGCGTCATTTTGTATGGGAGGGGGTAGAAGTGGTGAAGCTAATCGTCTAATTTTTTTTCGCCTTACTAACAATTTTAAATAAATATTTGGTGCACAATTTCAGTGCGCTAAACTGTATACACACTGAGTAAATTGGCTCAGAGTAATTCATGACAAGTACAGTTTGTATGGGAGGTGGTAGAAGGAGGGGGAGGACATGCAAAATTTTTATACGGTAGATTGATATTATCATAAAAGTAATATATTCCAAATTTCAGGCCAATAGCTTTTATACTTTTTGAGCAAATCCTTTAATTGTCAAATTGCGCAATTGTGTCATTTTGTATGGGAGGGGGTAGAAGGAGTGGAGCGATTTGGCCCGTTCACGAACTTGACCTTACTTTTTTGTCAAAAACGACGTGTAAAAAATTTGAACAATCTAGCTCAACGTGTTCTCAAGCTAGACAGCGCACAGACGGACGGACAGACGGACATCCGGTTTTGAGATTTTTGAGTGATAACATTAACTTCTGTATCATTCATTTTTTTCTCCAAGCCTTATTTCTTAGCGTTACAAACCTTAGAGCAAACTTATAATACTCTCAGATTTCATCTAGAGTATAAAAAGCATTTCAAATTTCCAACAAAAAAAAATTTTTAATGGAAACGGATTTGCATGAATAACCGGAAAATTTCGAGTACATTCCCAAACTCCGAAAACTTACACTTAATTTCTTCGAAAAAATATCCTTCCGGTTTAATGTTTATTTATACTGTAGACTGCCACGGGAAGCACTTATAAATTTCTTAATTTAATTTTCTGCTTTCAAAAATCTTAAGTAAATTCAACCGTCGGAGATACCAATCACGGAAATGGTTGAAGAGAATTTCGAAATTGGACGAATGTGTTTCAAGAAACTTTTCCTTAATTTTATTAGAACTTGAATGAAGATTTGACTTTAGTCTGTAGAGTTTCTCTCCTACTGCGGCCGTCCCGAATGCAAAATATTTTTGATGGAATTCGGATCTAACATTGTTAGTCCCTCATCAAGCTTAAAGTTGTGTCCATTTTTTTTCAATAAAACTGAATTGTTACCAATTGATTTCAACCTTTCATTTCTAATCTTCATAATTGGTCATAGAATCGATTGGCAGGATTTAAGTCAGGCAGCCCACAAACTCTCATTTCAAATTCCCCCTAAAATATTTTAATACTTAAATTCCCTACAAGTAAATCATAATTCATAATTCTAACTGAGACTTTAATAAATCCAGTCGATCGAAAGAAAATGCCTTGTTACTATTACATAATAGTCCTCGAAACTTCAACTACAAAACAATTCTAGTTGAAAGGCTATTTCAAGGGACAAAGGTCGAAAATCTTCAAAAATTATACGATAAAGTTAAACTGAAAATATAGAACGAAAAAAAAGAGACCAACCTGCCAATTCAGGATTCGTTCTAGGCTAAATATAAACCACACAAAGGGACTACCTTCCGCTCGATTTAGTTACAAACCAGAAGGGAATTGGATATCCTGTACCTATATTGAACTTAACTATATGTATGGGATAACTCTTAATAACGATATCCTGGATTTGTTCAAATCTTGCCATACGCTTATGTCGGGTGTATTCAAGAATTGGGGACGAGAAAAATGTGCGACCTTAAAGAACGACAATGGCCTTATCAAGTTAGGTAATTCCTTGTGTATGTGAAAAAAGTTTTTCAGCAGGGGAGTCTCGGGTCGTAGCAGATTTCCTGAATTTTTTACTGTCGTTAGGCGAAACTCGAAGACAGTAAAATGAGGTACACTTGTTTTGAATATTTGAGTTTTGAAAGATTTTTAAGAGTGAAGTGTTATTAGCTATTATTCTCTATTTTTTATAAATTAGTAGGAGCCATACACGCTAATTCAATTCAATTTATTCATTACCGTAACCAAACCATACCTATTTAGAATGTGGTGCTCTGAAGATTATGTGGGTGAAAATTGGAAGTAGATCCAGTGGGTGCTTCGGGCGTGATGCTCCCGCAAGCAGACATACGTTTTTTGGCCTTGCCTTTTATATATTTATACTAGCAAACGCCCGCGACTTCGTCCGCATAAAAATCGCAATAATAAGCAATTTTTGAGAATGTAGTTAGTAATACATTATGTGGGATACATAATCTGCTTACTTTAATGGCTCTTTGAAGACAATGGTTTCTATTTTGTTGGAATTAGAACCATAAATTATTAAGAACGATACCATGATACTCGTTGAATGGGAGAGGCTCGTGATCAAATCAATCCCGTGATTTAAGATCATATACGTATTGAAGAGCATTAAGGACATGTGAATAATTATAGCTTGTGTTAATTAATAAAAAAGCCCAAATAAATTAACATTAAGCTTGAAAACGTAACAGGACTACGATTGTGCGTAGAGCCCAATCATACGATACCATAGATGAAATCGAAATTTTGGTATATTATGAAATTTTGTTCGGGAAGTGGCTGCATTGAACTAATTTGTTTCACATCATGCTATGTAGAGTAGCTATAAAAATGTTTTGGAACTTAGTGCATTGAATTTAATGAAATTGTGCAATTTGTATGGGAGGTGGTAGAAGGAAAGGGGGGTTTTTAGTGATATTTCGAGAAACAACTATAATCATCATGCAATTGATACATTTTAAATTTCAGGTCTGTATCATTCACGCTTTTCAAGAAAATCGAAATTTTGTAAAGTCGTGCAATTGTGTCCCATTGTATGGGAGGGGGTAGAAGGAGTAAAGCTACTCGTTTAATTTTTTCCCGATATTAATAAAGATTCTAATTTAGGTTAGAGTATAATATTTGAGCTCGATGAAAGTCATATGTACTGAGAAAATTAGCTTAAAATATTTTATAAAAAAGTGCAGTTTGTATGGGAGGTGGTGGAAGGAGGGGGGGTTTTAAATGACTTTTTGAGAAGCAACTATAATTAATTTGCAATTGACATATTTTAAATTTCAGGTCAGTAACATTTACAGTTTTCAAGAAATTCGAAGTTAAGTAAAGTCGTGGAATTGTGTTATATTGTATGGGAGGGGGTAGAAGGAGTAAAGCTACTCGGTTAATTTTTTTCTGGATATTAATAATAATGCAAATTAACGATAAAGTACAACACTTAAGCTCGATAAAAGTTACACGTACTGAGAAAATTGGTGAATAGCATTTCATGAAAAAGTGCAGTTTGTATGGGAGGTGCTGGAAGGAGTAGAGGGATTCAAATAATTTGTATACCATAGATCACATTTTTTATAAAAATAGTGTGTTCCAAATTTCAAAAGATTTGCTCTAATGGTTTTAAAGAAAATTTGATTATTATACATTTTTGAAAATGAGTCATTTTGTATGGCAGATTACATCTCGGTGCACATCTAATAAACTGTGAAAGTTTCATTACAATCGCTTATGATGAAAAATTAGTCTTGCACTAAAATGGTATTTTGGGGAAAAGGAATTTTTGAAGTACTATGAACAGTTTTCTTGTTTAAAATACTAGCACGATAATGGTTAATTCATAATTTATTCTATTAAAATTCATGTTATTGTTATATGTACATAGGTAATTGGATAAATACTACTTGTTTTTGCTGTTATCAATCAAATTCCTGTTAAGAACCGCTAAAGGGGCATAGGAATCTCAATGCCTATTTTAGTCTGTCTAGTTGTACTCCAAAGTTCATCGTTGGAGATCACTTCTGGCTAAAATATTCCTAAAATGCATCGGAGGCATTGGTTCACGAAAGTTTGCTGTTTCTTGGTAAGTCGAACGCTCACTTTCCACGTAGTAGAACCATATAACAACACGGATTTGACGCATGCGTCAAATACTCGTAGCTTCGTACGAAGGGAGATCCGAAGGCCTAACGAGCTTTATTTAGAGCAGCCTCAATATCTTTTTCGGCCCCTCCGTCCATGCTGACAATTCTTCCGATATAACAAAAATCTTTCATCTCCTTCTTGTCCATTAAGAACAACCGGTATGCATGTGTTCGAACCCATATGCATGTACTTGGTCTTATGCACTTTTACTTTCAGTCCCGTCTCTTTGCATTCAGAATGCAATGAGCGAACATTTGTGCAAGCAAACACACTGCTACAAAACAAGCAAACATACGTCATCAGCATACTCAAGGTGACGTTTTTTTACAGAATGTCTTGTGTTATAGGCAATTTCGGCCTTTCTGTGCAATCACAAACGCAGTCATGGAGGGAAGGAATGGGATTGAGGGGAAGAGGAGTGAGAACGAGTGATCGAGTGGAGAAGCTGGTATATTTTTCAGTTGTACTGGCTACTGCTGACAAATATTTGCAGATGTTATGAAGTACTGAATGATAAAAAGAGAATTAATATGTTAAATAGTCTCCATTGAAGATTACCTTCCCCACCTTCCAGTGCAGCTCTCAAAATGTCATTTATTACCACCAGAAACAGGGCTTGTGATAATATGCAGCCTTGTCTGACACCCGTTTGCACAGGGAAGCTCTCGGACAGCTCTCCTCTATGCAAGACGCGACACCTTGCATCTTCGTAGGATTCTTCAATCATAGCTATGATCTTATCTGGAAAACCTCTCCTACGCAAAACATTCCATATGTAATCTCGCTTAACGTTGTCGAAAGCCTTCTCGAAGTAGAGAGACTTAGTGGCAAACTCATTTCAGCGGAATGCTCCAATGTCATCCGTAGGATATTTGTATGGTCAGTACAAGACGACGCTTCACGGAACCCAGCCTGATAAACTTCAAGAGTGCTCTCTACAACATCACCAATCCCATTGAAAATTACCTTAGCCATGATTTTCGACACGGCAGTAAATAGGCATTGACCACGACAATTGCCTCAATACCAAATTCAATCCGAATTTTCACAATGACGCCTACCTTCCATTCAATCGGATATCTTCCTTCATTCCACATCTCAGTAAGGAGTGGGAGGAGTATATCGGTAGTTAATCCCGTATCCACTTTGAAGAGTTCATTTGGCTGTAGTCCATCAATACCTGGAGCTTTTCCTTCTCGCAATTGACCGAATGGCGGAACTCTCTCTTCCTAATCTGGGGGATCATCCCTAATGGAAGATTGTTTCTATTTCAGGAATATCTCTGACAAGATCTTTAAAATATCAGAGAAGCATTCTTTCCATCGCCGCAACTAGAGGAGAGTTCCATAGACATCTCTCACCAGGTGGTTAGCGGTGAAATTCCTGTTTGTCAACTGCTTCATAATTTTAAATAGTGGTATGCCGCAAATTCTGCCTTCTTGACAGATCTTCAATGGCCTTTCTCTAGTTGCGTTTAATAGCTCTTTTAAGCTGTATATGTATATGAGCAACGCGGTAGTTCCGTCTCAATCGAAGAGTTCTTTGGTTGACATCGGATAAAGAGATGATTGCCAATTTGGCTTTTTTCCGATCGCCAAACTTGTCCCATGTGCCTTGCGACATCCAGGGATTCTCACCGCCTTGCACATATCCCACAGATTCCTCAGCACTAGGTAGAAAGTCATGGGATGGTTAGCTCAGGTTAGCATTTGTCATCTGTAAACTCGGAAAATTTACCAAGGAAAGCTACACAGTTGTTAAATTTTATTACGAAACTCGCATTCACTAGCAGTTACGATGCGCAAAATTCGAGGAAATTTTTATCGTATTCTGAGACGTGTGTGCGAAATCTACTCAAAAAAATCCAAAAGACAGGCTCAGTACAAGATTTGAAAGCACCGAAACGACTTCGCCCCGAACGTTCGACCGAAAATATCGCCGCACTGAAGGAAAGTATTGAAAACGACCCAAACACCTCCATTCGTCACCGTGCTTAAGAACTCGACCTCTTCACATCCACACTGCAGCGAATATTAACAAAAGATTAATCTCTGTAGCCGGCGGACCACTAGCAGTGCCGTACGGTCTCTGATTGGGTCTTGGGAGCAAATCCTACACCTCTTGTTAATACACCCCATATAAGTTCGCTTTAAAGTTGGTAAGAATAAATGTTCGCACAGAGTCCCCAAAGGTACAGAAATAACTGTTGTCGCGCAAAAATCACAAACCGGATGTCCCACCGTTCGGTCTCTAACTTAAGAAAGCATTGAGCATTTTTAGTGGGAAAGAAGGGTAAGTTCGTGAACGGGGCAATTCGCTTTACCTCTTCTACAACCTCCCATACAAAATAACGCGTTTTCAAAACTTTTATACAAGTTAATTTACTTGGAAAATATAAATGCTAACAATCTAAGATTTTAAACTTAAGACTTTTGTCATATATGTATTTGTTTCTCAAAAACAAATTGAAATCTGAAGATTATTTCGATTTTAACTACCTCTGCAGAAATCGTTGAAATCCCCCAACCCCTTCTGCTACCTTCCATACAAAAATCACAGTACGGCGAAGCGCGTAAGAATAATTTTTAAGACAATGCTGCTCTAATTAGACATCGTAAGTAGGCTATTGATATGGCAGGAAAATCATCCCTTCTAAAGTAACTATAACTTCAGTTCCATCTAGAGCATCGCTTACACGCAATCGTAGTTCTTTTATGTTTCATAGAAAGTATGTCGAACTGGAATATGAAACCGCGTATTATTAAATTTGATCCTATCAACAGTAAGAGCTACTAGGGTGTAGCCTAGTGAGTAGCGTGTTGATCTACAATGCGAGGGTCAGAGGTTCAAATCCCTGTTGACGTATTTATAATTTCATCACACTGCCTG
Source organism: Chorisops tibialis (assembly GCA_963669355.1). NCBI lineage: Eukaryota > Metazoa > Arthropoda > Insecta > Diptera > Stratiomyidae > Chorisops > Chorisops tibialis. The sequence continues at coordinate 212,422,306 of OY770263.1, read as the reverse complement.
CTTGGCTATATCTGGGGCACCTCAATCTAACTGAATATTCATCAATAGAGGATTGTGCGTAAGACTATCAACACTTTCACAATAACAAATAAAATGTTAAGGAACACAAAGGTCAGGAGGCCAAAGCACAATTTGGGCTGTACTGCATTGAAGAAGAAAAAGAGTAAGAGCTTGGATTTTTTTTGACACTAAATACTTTCAGTCCTTCTCACGAGAAGTGTTGATTTGTTTGAAATCTTCTTCAACGATACTGCCAACCTTTCTCTAAAAAGGTTTTTTCCTGCAGTGCCGTCATCCTGTTAACGAAAGTTCATTTTTTCTCAGACCAGGCTGGTACTCGGATTCCCTCGTAAATACCCCCGCAAATAGAGTGCTGTGATTATGCATCGACTGGGACTTGAACTCACGCATTATCGACAAACATCCTATCGAATAGATTACGCCCAAATTAAAGTAATCCGAAATGAATGTATCTAAATATTAAATGGAATGTACATAACGTTTTTGAATACGTTCGAAGAAGAGTAAAATTTCATAATTTATTTCACAATCTTTTTAAGCCCCTGTCTCCTCTATAATAAGACTTTACATCTGATTAATTCATATCAACCTACTTAAAATTCGGCTTTCCTCATAAAATATTTCACCATAATTTTTTTTTTCTTATGCTTTTCTCCCTTTTACCTTTTAGTTTATTAATTTTCCAAGCCAGGTGAATTTACGGTTCTTCTTTTTTAAGAATTTAATTAAACTTTCAGATGACTATTTGTGGTATTCGTACTTTGTGTACACATACATATGTACCTAGGTTGCGCCTAAAGTATTTTCAGCAAACATTTATTCAGTTATACCATAACACCTGGACGTCTCACAGCTTTAATTATTTTCGACCAACCTTGAAAGAAACATTTTCGTTGTGTTTCAGTTAAGATTGTTGGGAATACTCACATAACTAATAAAGATTGAATTTAACCTGTCCAGTCTCGCAAGTTGGATAACTTTACTGGACTAAAGAGAAAAGTTTATCGGCTCCAAATCACCAACCTTCTGCTATGCTCCTGTGAGATGGAGGCAGTTGAATTAACCCACAGACAGTCCTACTTGCCCCAAAAATGGGAAATGGACACTCACTGGAATCCAAACAACAAATTAATAACACTGCTGCACTGGTATGCATTTCACTATGGTCAATGGGTCAGTGGAATACACCCACAGCTAGTTCTGCTTGCCCTAAAAATGGCAACGGGATCATGGGCTTATCACCCCGTGATCTTAAAATCTAACTGATAGGAGAAACGGAAACAGCACCTCAGATATGGACGGATTCTACGTTAACGACTTTTGGAATTCAAATACGGACTATGATTGGCTTCTGGAACGTTTGAATGACGATGTAAGGGCTGGGACCACTCGGTCCATACAGCGCCAAGGTGGATAGAGCCAGGAGAAGAACGAACCCCGAGGTGAAACACCATTCTGTTCGTTGGCCCTGAATGTGAAGCCAGCAGTCGTCCTTACACCGATAGCGACAAACAGTCTCATCGGCTGGAATCCAATCTCGGATAGTATTATCGAGGCTCAGGACCAGTGTCAGAAACGTCACAATTGCGCAGCGCTCTACACCAACTAATGAAGCAACAAGGTGAAATTTGATGCCTAACTGAGTGCCATTTCGAACGTGTTCGAAGAGGTGATATTATTATCATCTCAGGACAATACTAGATAAGAGCACATCATGGGGAAGCATAGTGACCCGTGCTTGGGTCGACGTGTCACGACCTTGGATTAAGGTGCCTGCAAACAGCGAATTATTTGTGAATTTTGAAGTTCTCGGCAAACGATCTTCAAAGAGACCCCTTTTCAACGCAAGAGTCACCATAAAACATCTTAGGCTGGTGCTACTAAGAACCAAATCGACTATTTCGACATAAGTCGCCGATAGAGAGAACCTGTATCACCTGTACTAGCGAAGCGTAAATCTGTCGTCAGGAGCAATCCACACTTGCGCAGCAGCTGTCCAATGTCCACAAATTCTTTAAATGAAGTCCAAGCTTAATAAACTTGCAGACCCCAACACCAATGTACTCACAGGACGACAATTGGAACGCATTCAGAAATACATTTCTAACAAGTACTGAAGTCGATGAGGAATATGTGCAAAGCGCTGCGAAGCTCTGGATGCTGATCGGAAAAAACCAAATTGGCAATGATCTCTCAGTCCGATGTCAACCTTGACTTGCTTATATACAGCTTAAGAAGGCAGTTGAACGCGACAAGAAAAGGCCCTTTGAAGATCTGGTCAATAAAGAGGAATCTGCGGCTTACCTTGGGGATATTAGTTCCTCATTTAAAATTGCGAAACAGTAACGAACAGAAATTTTACCGCCAACCACCTGTTCAAAGATATTAACGGAACTCTCCCTAATATGAGTGTACACCATTTGCGGCGATGGAGGGAATACTTCTCTGACATTTTAAACATCTTGTCAGAGGAAGATATTCTAGAAACAGAACAACTACCAAACATCCAACTGCAAAAGTCCTCTATTAGGGACGATCCTTCAGATAAGGAAAAGATAGTTTCCGCCATTTGGTCGATGGCGGGAGAGAAAGCCCTTAGTGTTGACGTACTGCCAACCAATTGTTGCAATTGTCGTGGTATGCTCCCAATTACCGCCGTAGACGACGTATAGAAAGTTTCAATCTGCCATCCATTGGGGGAGTTGCTTTAAGCCTTTCAGGTAGGGTAACTTATCTAGGAATCATCTTGGACAGCAAACTCAGATCGCAACTGAATGTCGAGGAAAGAATTAAGAAAGCAAATAATATCTTTTTCATTTGTAAAAAACTCTTAGGAAAAAATTGAGACTGAAATCAAATATGGTGAGGTGGGTGTATATCAGTATCATACTACCAATCGTTTCATAAGGTGCATTGGTATGGTGGGAAAGTACCGAACTGAAATATATCCAAACACATTTGAGTCACATTCAGAGAATCGCCTGCATAGGTACAACGAAGGCATTGCGTACAAAGTTCACAACAGGACTGGAAGCCATTTCGAGTCTTCTTCTGCTGAATGCTGTAATTCTGGAGAAGGTAGGCATTACGGCGGTGAGACTTGAAATTTTTAGCACATGGCTTAGGACCAATTTAAAAACAATCTCATGCATTAGCACATGAAAAAGGAATCTTCTTTTCCAAGCAATAGTAGTGATACAATGCTGTCAAAGATACACATTTATGAAGACACTCTACCTGACAGACAGCAATGGACTGGCAATCATGCAGAATAACGAGATTGCGATATTTACTGATGGTTCGAAAATGGAAGAGAGAGTAACTTATAGCATCTCTTCTGAAAGATCTGCAAATCTCCAGGCATCTACCAGAATATGCCGCGATCTTCCAATCGGATGGTTACAAAGCGAACCGTGTAACACCACAAAAATGCTATGGGGTGGTTTTAATAGATAAAAGTCAATAAAAATATTGAGACTCAGCAGATACTCCCTAGGGATACTGGTAGGTATAGTCACAAGCCACTATATTCTTAGAAAACACGCTCAAAAGCTTCGGTTTATAACCGAGGACATTTGCAAAGGCTGCGATGAAGAGGATGAGACTATAGAGCATTTCCTCTGCCAAGAAAACAAATTCTCGGAAGTACTTCTTCACCGAACTGAAAGATTACCGGTCCCTTGAACTGATGAAGCTGATTAGTTTCACTGGTGCAGCGGGCTTGGTACATGATAACTCATGGTAAAAACACGGAGCCGTACAATGGGCCCACTAGTGACCTACGCACATTGGTGTCCAACTCCTCCACGAACCTAACCTAATCTACCGCCGTGTAAAAAGTCATGGCTAAAGTAATTCCCAATAGGATTAGTGATATTCTAGAGAGCACCCTCGAAGTTTATCAAGCTGTATTCCACAAAAGGGTCGTCTTGACCAGACGATACAAATACCGTACAGATAATATTGGAGCAATCAACCGAAATGGATTCGCCACTAAATCTCATATTTGTCGACTTCGAGAAGGCTTTCGACAACGTTAAGCAAGATTACATATGGAATACTTTGCGTAGGTGAGGTATTCCGGAAAATATCATAGCTATGACTAATGAACGATGATGCAAGATGTCACGCCTTTTGTAGAGGAGAGCTGTCCGAGAGCTTTTCGGTACGAACGAATGTCAGACAAGCCTGCACATTATCATCAGCACTAATTCTGGTGGTAAAAATAAAGGAAGATAAAGGTCTTCAATGGGGACTATTTGACATCTTAAACCACCTTGATTGTGCTGGTGACTTGTGTTTGCTTACACATAACTTTGGACTTAAACGAATGTGCGTAAAACCAATCACATGCACATGGGTTCGAACATATATAAATCGATTGTTCTCAACGGACAAGACCTGGTAGAGGTGCAAAATTTTTGTTACCTCGAAAGCATTGTCGGCATGGACAGCGGAGCCGAAAAGGATAGTAAGGCTCGTCATGCCTTCGGTATCCTTTCCCCTTTTGAAAGGTTAAGAGAGATCATTCTTTACTGTGAGTGTTCCGTGTTGTTACATAACTTTACTACATGGCAAGTGACAGTTAGGTTTACCAAAAACCTGCAAACTTTCGTGAACAGATCCCCCCGACGCATTTTAGGGAAATCATAACCAGATCATCATCAATGACGCCCAAGTCGGGCCTCGTATGCTTCGTCTTTGATTTTCTAGGTCCAATTACCGCGTCCTCCATGTTCGAAATTTCAAAAGCGATGTATAGTCTTCTTCGTTTGATTCCTTTCAGTGTTTTCTTGGTTTTCCGACTGGCCTTTTCCCTTCCACCTTTCTTTTTTGTACACTTTATTTTTGTGTCCTCCATTCGCTATACATGACCAGCCCGCTGTAGCTTTCGAAGTTTATTCAGAGTAGATACTTTTAGGTCCTCAATGATATTACACATTTCTTGATTGTATTGAATTCGCCATTATTACTTTTTTCTGGCCAGAAGTGATCTCTATCGAAGTACAACTGGACACTCTAAGATTTACGTTTAGATTCAAAGGCGGAAGTGGCAGACGATCGGTCACAGTTTGAAAAAAAACAGAGCGAAGTACCGCCAAAGCTAGGGTGTAGCCTAGTAGTTAGCGTGTTGGTCTTGAAATGCGAAGGTCGTGTGTTCAAATTTCGGTCGACGCAATATATAATTCCAGCATATTGCTTGCTTGGATATACCTTGGTCACCTCAATCTACGAAAATAAAAAAAAATCGAAGATAGACGGTTATGCGACGGACTAACAACCCTTCCACAATAAGTAATGAAAAATACCAGAGGACGATTTGGGCTGTAGCGCCATTGTAGAAGAAAAAGAAATACCGCCAAACAAGCTCTGGATTATAATCCTCATGGAAACGTCGGGTTGGTCGATCAAATAGCACATGGAAGCGAGCGGTTGAGCAAGAGACTAGAGGAATAAGCAAGTCCTGGCGTCAGCTAAAGACCGATGTTCAGGATCGCGCCTTATGGAAGTTAACCGTTTCTGTCCCATACCCCTGTAGCCGGTCTTAATAAGAAATTGATGAACCTACTGCTAATAATTAAGCTGTACTAGAGAAATACGAGAAAAATATAACATTTAACCAAAATAGTAGTGGGGGAAAATGGAGAGCATTGCACTTTCCAAAATTTAAAACCGTTATATCTCAAAACTAAGTACAGATATGAAATTAAAATTTTATGAAATTATAGAACTACATAGCTTTCAATTTTCGTAAAAATTTTACGTCGGGAGGTGTAAGTGGAGGAAGGTGGTAAGCAAAAATGTCGTAAATTTTGAATGATATTTTCTGGGCTCTGGTAAAAGATAGAAAGTTTAAATTTTCCATGTGGATACATCTATTTGTTGTACATACAAAAAAAATAATAAAAATTCTACAATTTTTATGCACCGACTCCCCTGGTCTAACGTGCACAAGGTGTTTCATGTGCAATGAAAAAAACACATAATGAAAATTTTTGAGTGAAATTTTAAGGTAGAAACTTCAAAATTTGCAAAATGCATTTACAAAAAAATCTTAAAAAGAATGATATAATATTAACTAGTCGAATACCTTTCAAACTTCTACCCCCTCTCATACAAAGTTATTTTTTCGACCATTTTTAAGAAATCAATTATTACCTAACTATTAAAAGCTATCAATTTGAAATTTTGCACAAAAACTTTCAAAAATAGTTGAAATGAAATTTTGACCAATTTCAATAAATCAACTGCTAACCAACAAGTTAAAAGCGACGAACTTGAAATTTTGTACGAACACCTTACAAAAGAAATGAAATAAGACTGCATCACAAATTTTACGATTCCCTTATCTTCTCTACCACCTCCCATACAAATGTTTGGTTTCGTGAATGTAAAATACACCGAATTTTATGAAAATTATATGCAGCTTCGTCTATGAAACTGACATTCTATGTAGAAAATATTGAACATAATTGAAGCATTCAATATTAACATTGACCCTCCCTTAATATCACCCCCTCTCATAAAAAGCCAAACTTGCATAAATGAATGAAATATAGATTACATATATTGGAGCTATTGATCGTATTCACAATTAAGTGTTAAATTGACAGTAGCCCTGCCCTAAAGGGGGTCCACTTGTGAAAGGGGGTTTCACTTGTGAGAGGGGGTTTCACTTAGTCTTCCATAACCACTTTAACTTACATATTGACTTTCCATGCATCTTCAACTTGTCCCAAAAATAATAAAGTTGCGCCCTACTTGTTGACAGTTTATTTATTGTTATAAAGGATGGGTACGAATCCATTTCATGTTATTTAGGCTGACAAATATCTTGTACCTGTAGATATTACAAAGGTTGAATGAAAGGAATACGAAACTTATATGAGTAAGTTATCAAGGCTCCAGATTAAGATTTATAAGATGCTTACTTCGAAACTGATGTCCCATATGCTGCCGTTTTAACAGGGTGAAAAGCTTAAGATAATTTTCGGCTAACGAAAAGATGAAATTTATGTCAGAACAAGAAGTTTTGTTTTATTAAGTTGTTGATTTCATTTGTAATAGGATTTGTGTAAGACCCCCGTAAAATGTTTGAAATACCAGAAAGGGATTAGGTGATTTCATTGTCAAGCTAAGATTTTACGTAAGAGACGAGTAGATTAAGAACCCTTTGAACAGGTTAATAATATTAGAAGTGACTTAGCTACAGATTCATACAGGTGCCACTTTTGGTTTGAGGAAGCGGGTGAGGAGTGGGCTTTCAGGTCCGAATAAACGGATATGGAATGTGCATATAAACGTCTCCAAGGTGGTCTGATTCTACTTAATAATTATGTCCGTGTTCTGGACACGAAAGGGATTAAATTATAAGCAAGTGTAAGTCTTAAGGCGTAAAACCGGTAAGTTGGGTTTTATTTCTGACAGCATTGTTTCCTTTCATCAAATTTTTAGCGAATTTATTTGATAAATCTTACGATTCTATGGTTATTTCCCGATTTCTTTGATAAATGTATCGGGATAATGAACTTAGTGCTAAGAAACCAATTTTAAACGCTTGAGACTAGGAAAGCTATTAATCTCGATAAAGATTTTACTAATTGTGGTGAAGATTATTTGAGTGGGGATAAAAATACTAACCCAATCATGAAATAGATGAAGTGGAAATGAGTTTAATACGCTAGAAAATATTTTATCTCAAAGTCTTAATACTGAGCAGTCCCAATTGTATGGGAGTTGTTAGAGGTCGTAGAGGAAAATATTCAAAATTTTCAATCAAATTTTATGAACGATAGCTTTGATGAATTTATGAATTTGGTATGGGAAAGGGAAGACAAAATGGAGGATGTGGCCCCTTCATGAACTATGTGTATATTTTTTTATTAAACATTTTATGGAAAAGTTTTAACTCGACTTCGTAGTTTCTGAGTGATAACAAACATTTACCTACGCTTGGTTCTATTTCTTAGAATTCTGTACGATACCTTCTCCTAAATTGTATCTAAAGTAATAAATTAATCAAAACTAGTAATAGACAAACAGATTAAATTTAATTTAAATAAGTTACAGTGAATTAAACAATTTCGATATAAAAAATCGAATAACTTAATATGAGAAAAATGTCAAATTCATCTCAGTGTCCTTACTTAAATTCGACAGTTATATTCTTCCACTTCGGGGAATTGCTGCTCAAATAAGTGCTTCTAATTTTAAGATGTAAATAGGAATCCATTGGATTTCCTAACGAATCATATTATCATCATTTTCGTCATATGTGACTCTTGTCATCATTACGAAATTGATTTTTTCTTTAGAGGAAAAGTAAATTCAAATTGCTGATTGCATCGCAAGGGAATAATGCGACCTTATGATCTCGTTATAAATGTATTTCTTATGTCAATATCGCCGTAATAATTTAGACTAGGTCAACCAACAGGTAGATATTTCGCGTGGTGCTTAACAAATGCAATTTTCCGTATTGATTTTTAAATGCACATCCAATTTAAAAAAAAAAAACAACTCAGGCTTTGTATGGATGAGCGGGGTACCTGTTTATAAAACTTTGTAAATATACATGACTTGAAATTGATTGATTTAATAATATTTATTTAGAAGGTTAAATTGCGCAGCCGGTAGTATCGAAGTTTACACATGTAAATTCAATGTAAATTATTTGTTCACCCGGATCGAAATGTGTGGAGTTAAGCTGATTTAAAATATAGAATTCTTTGGACAATAGTCGCAACCGGTGCAATAGGCAGCAATCTGATATTTTTCTAAAAATTCAAAATAGGAAGAATTCAAAATTTGGATTAATAAAATCTCCTTAAAGGGCAGTATAGGTATACCAAAAAGGCGTTTTCGTTGAAAATGAAGTATTTTGAATCGAAAAATTATGCGAATACTGAAAATAATTGTAGTAGTGATAAATTGATTGAAAAAGAGCCATCGAGTTAGCTGGATGGCAGGAGCTGACAGGAAAGAAAAACTAACTATGAAAATTCGAAGTACCTTTAGATAAGTCTAATTGGTTGCGCAATTATACTCTAGGTGGAATCTGAGAGTATTATAAGTTTGCTCTAAAGTTTGTAACGTCGATAAATCATGCTCACACAAGGGCGTCAAAGGTATAAAAATATTTGTTGTCGCGCAAAAATCTCAAAGCCGGATGTTCATCTGTCCGTCTGTGCGCTCTCTAGCTTGAGAACGCGTTGAGCTAGAAAGTTCAAATTTCATACACGTCATTTTTGACGAAAAAGTAAGGGCATGCTCGCGAACGGGCCAAATCTCTTTCTACCCCTCCCATGCAAGATGCCACAATTTCGCAATTTGATAATAAACGGATTTACTCCAAAAGCATAAAATCTATAGATCTGAAATTTAGAATAAATCACTTTTATCATAACTTCAATCTAACATATAGAAATTATTCGTACCCTCCCCCTCCTTCCACCACCTCCCATACAAACTGCACTTTTTCATTAAATGCTCTAAACCAATTTACTCGATGCGTATTAAATATATCGAGCTGAAATTGTACACCAAATATTTATTTAGAACTAGGGATCGCCCGCGACTTTTTCCGCGTAAGAATCGCAAAATAAGCAATTTTTGGGAATGCAGTTAGTAATACATTATGCTGGACATATAATCTGATTAGCTTAATGGTTCTTTGAAGGCAATGCTTTGTATTTTGTTGAAATCTGAACCATTATAATTATTATTTATATTAGGGGAACACGTGAGAGCACTGCGGCCTTTTTTGGTCTATTGTGCGATTATTGCCCCTATACCCTACCATAACTCAATAGCTTTAGCTAATTTGAGTACCTATAAGGGAGCCATGTTGGCTAGTTCCTCGGTGGAAATGAAACCTTTCCCCAGAAGATTATGCCATTATGCGAAATGTTTCATGCTTTCATAATTTTCGAGATAATTGAAAAATTTTTGTCTGAATTTATGGCATTTGTATGGGAAGTGGCAGATGATTTTGAAACTTATCAACATCCTAATCACATTGCTTTTTTATAATTTTAAAGTCGATAGCTCTCATATGTTCGAAGGAGAAATACTTTTCTTAAATTTCCAATACAAAAATTTGTAAGGGAGGTCATAGAAGGAATGAAGCGAAGCTCATATTTTTTTTAGCATTTATTGCAATTATTAAGGGAAATTTTAAATTTGTACTTTTTTTAGTTTTAATGAAAATCGATTAAATGCATTTATCAAAATTGTGCATAGTCCAAACAAGGATCAACGATGCACACGGAAAAACCAAATACAGTCATCAGCGATCGCGGAACATGGAACGACAGAAGACTATACAATCCATTTCGACAATGTGCAATTTCTGGCCAGGACAAATCTATAATATCAACGAACGAGAAACCATTGAAATTTCTAAACATTCACAGTTTGATAAAGGTCTCAGTAGAGACCGAAACGTCACGAATAATAAAGCGTAGCAGTGTAGAATTCGCAAATCTTTTCTTTTAATTCACAGAACTTCAACCGAAACAACGAATACAAGTTATCAGTAGTGTCGGTACCTACCTGTTTAGCAAATTCTGACCAGGATAAGTCAATATTATCAACGAATAATACGAGAAGCCATTGAAATTTCAGATACAGAGACCGAAACGTCATGAATAATAAAGCGTAACAGTGGAGAATACGGAAATCTTTTCCTTCAACTTTTGTTTTATTTTCGATAATTCATAGTCCAACTTCCCTTGTTACCGAGTCAAGGTGTACAAATACTTCGTTAATACTCTCCATAGATCTTGCAAGGATATCTATTCAACTATGGTTCTAGCTAGAAAACCGATACACCTGAAAAGTTATTTCTGGGATAATTTAATTTTTTTTACATATTTGGGTCTGAAAACAAATTGTAGTCCGAATAGATTTTTTAAATGATTATATCTTCAGAACTATTGAATATGAAAAGTTTTTTAACACCTAGGTGGGATATAGGTCCATTCCATCATAATGGCTTCCTACGCATCCTCAATTTGTCCCAAGAATAATACAGTTACGCCCGACTTGTAGAAATATATTTTTTTTCTGTTGACACACACTGCAAATCACTGCTAAGTCTTCCAAAATGGAGGACGCAGTCACTGAACCGAGATATATGTAGGCGTAGTATATTGGAGGGCATCCTAACCAGTAGCGGCTCGTTAATATTTGGAATGGGTGCTCAATTGGCAAAATTTAGATCGCGCTCTTAAAGTCGTTGCGCATAACGAACAGCTGGCAAGTTTATTCTAAGAAAAAAATGTCTTATACTAAGCGATTCTAAAAGTATTCATCGAATGCAATAAATAACAACAACAATCTCCAAAGCTTCTTCACTTCTATGAATTCGTCGTGTTCATATAAAGTGCTTACGAAATTAAATTTTTACACGTTGGACTGAAATTCACTGTTGAAGGGGATTTGAATGAATTTTCGTATGCTATGTCTGTTTCGCATCGCCGTTAAAGATATGCGAGCATTCGGGTAAAAGGGGATTGAATGAATTATCGAGCAATCGGTTTTTGTTTTTGTGAAAAGATATTTATGAATGAATATGTTTGCAATAATTTTTTTATCGTTAAGCGAAGCATTAAACTGTAGGAGGTTTTCTGCACAAGTGAACATAATGGCCGGCCGCCTCTGATCGTAAGTACATGAAATAACCGATATGTTTGCATTGAAACTGACCAAACACTGCCATACAAATATGAAATCTTTCGTACAAGTGTCTTAATACTTGCAGAACATTCATTGCATCATGTAAATTAATATTTAGGAAAAAACACTAGACAAGAAGATGACACACTTAAAGGTCGAAATCAGTTTTATTTTACATAATGATGTTAAATTCCCCAAACTTATCGCTATTTTCCATGGAATATGAACTTCAGAGAAGCCGATAATATAAGATAAAATAACGTCTTTAATTTGCAATTTCAGTAAACAATTTCAAAACTTTGTAAACCTAATTCTTCGACTGAAAAGGACCCTAATTATAAAAATAGTAATATTAATTAACACTAATTAAAAATAAGTCTTAATTAGTTTTCTGAAATTGCCTTCTACCTGGATTTAATCGCCGCTGTCGATTTCGAATAAATATCCATGTAATTCAGGACGACATTATCATTCGGTACAACGTATTCCAAAGATTAATAAATAAAAGAAATACCATGCCATCTCTTATCAGCACTAAAAAACTTTTCTCAGATTCAACCAAGGTTTTAGTGGAAGGACCATCATCTACATGTAGAGTGTTCTCTGAAGAGACGGGAAGCATTCCGGAGCAAACCAAAACCGAGGAGGTATACAAAACCATTCAAAAAACTGTAAGAGCACGTTGGGCAGAACGAGAGAAAACAAATGTAATAGAAGCTTCAATAGATCATGATCACCACCTCCCCGAATTGGTTGAAGAGCCAATGGCATGGCACTATAATTCGTATTCACTTCCATCCCTGACCACCGTCACGGTTGTTCACAATCCAGAAGAAAGAGCGTCAACTTCGCCAATGATTCGCACCGTCTATGCTCACGAGAATTGTGCGTTTGAAATCTTTCATTATCCCGAGGTGCAAGCGGTAATGACCTTTGACACAGATGAGAATTTTCCAACTTTGTATCTTTTTTGAATTCATTAGATTAATAAACATTCTTAAACTTTACATAGCAATTTTCGGAGTTATTATTTGATAGCACATACGGTGAATAATAAAGTTTCGCCCGACTTGTTGGCAGTTTATTTTTTTCGTTAAGGGTATCATTAAAATGTAGGAGGCTTTCTGCACAAGTGGCCGGCCGCCTCTGATCCTAAGTACTTAGTAAGTGAAATAGCCGATATGTTTGCATTGAATGATACATTCAAACTGTCCAAATGTATTACCACACAAACTTAAAATCTTTTGTAAAACTGTCGAAATACTAAAAAAACCATACAGGCCATTCTTTCTATCATGTAATTTCATATTCAGGAAAAAACACATCCAAAAAGAAGACACACTTTAAGGTCTAAATCTGTTTTATTATTTTGAATAATGAAGGTAAGGTTCGTGAAGAAGAAGAAGGTCCACAGATTTATCGCTATTTTCCATAGAATAGTAAAACTACAAAACTCGATAAAATAATATTTTTAACTTGCAATTTCCGTAATCAATTTGAAAACTTTGTAAAATTAATAATTCGACTGAAAAGGACCCTAATTAACAAAATGTTTATATTAATTTTACACTAATTAAAAATATATTTAATTAGTTTGAACTTTAAATTAGTTTTCCGAAAAACTGCCTTCTACCTGAATTTTTTCCCCGCTACCGGTTTTGAATAAATATTCATGTAAATCAGGACAACATTGTCATTCGATAATTCTTATTAAAAAGTTTAACAACTGGAAGAAATATCGAGGCATCTATCAACATGAAAACAGCTTTCCCAGATTCAACTAAGGATTTAGTGGAAGGATCATCTTCGACAGATAGAGTGTTCTCTGAAGAGACGGGGAGCATTCCGGAGGAAAACGAAGCCGATAAATCAGATTTATTCAAAACCATTCAGAAAACTGTAAGAGCACGATGGGCAGAACGAGAGAAAACAAATGTACCTTCACCACATCCTGATCACAACCTTCCCGAATTGGTTGCAGAGCCAATGGTATGGCACTACAATTCGTATTCATTTCCATCCCTGACCACCGTCACGGTTATTCACGATCCAGAACAAAGAGCGTCAAATTCGCCAATCATTCGCACCGTCTATGCTCACGAGAATTGTGCGTTTGAAATCTTTCATTATCCCGAAGTGCAAGCGATAATGACCTTTGACACAGATGAGAATTTTCCAACTTTGTATATTTTTTGAATGCATTAGATTAATAAATATTCTTATAGTATATTTTACACAGCAATTTTTGAAGTTATTATTTCATAGCACATACGGTGAAATTTAAATCATACACCGATGTTAACAGCCGATATATTCCTCCCACCCTTTAGGTGTGGAATGAGGGAAAATATCTGGTTGAATGGAAGGCGACCATTGGGATTGTGGGCAAGTAATATGTAATTGGGGACTAGCGACTCCACGAACCTGAGCTAACTATCCCCCTGTGGGATGGGGGCTGTAGAATTCACCACAGTCAGTCCTGCTTGCCTTAAAAATGGCTAATGGACACTCCCTGGATCATGGGCTTATCACCGATGATCTTAAGACCTAAATGATACGAGAAACGGATACAGTGCCTCGGATACGAACTGATTCCACGGTAACGACTTTTGGCATTCGAAAACGGACTATGATTGGCTTCTGGAACGTTCGAACATTGAATGACGGGGGTAGAGCTGAGATTACTCGGTCCTTGCACCGCCAATCAGTGATCGACCGTGAAATGGAGCACTGTAACATCCAAATCTTGGGCTTGAGCGAGGTCAGGTGGACAGGATCAGGAGAAGAACGAACTAGGGGGCTGAAACACTATTCTCTATATTGGCCCTGAAAGTGAAGCCAGAAATGGCGTGGCGTTCGTCCTTACACCGAGAGCGAGAAACAGTCTCATTAGCTGGGAACCAATCTCGGATAGGTTTATCGTTGTCGTCGTCGTCGCTACGCACCAACTAATACCGCAACATCTGGTGACAAAGAGGAGTTTTATAGCCAACTGAGTGCCACCTTCGAACGTGTTCCAAGAGGTGATATTCTTATCATCTCAGGAGATATGAACGCCCAGGTTGGATCAGACAACACTGGACTAGAACACGTCATAGGGAGGCATGATGACCCTTGGGTCGACGCGTCACGACCTTGGATTAAGAGACCCGAAAACGGCGAATTATTTGTGGAGTTTTGTAGTACTCGGCAAATGGTCATCGGAGGGACCCTTTTTCCACACAAGAGTCACCATAAAACATCTTGGGTTTCCCCGATGGAGAAGATGTCTCCTCGATGTGCGAGCAAAACGTGGAGCTGACGTGGGGAGCGATCACCACTTTATGGTTACCTGATTGAGATTGTGTACAGCAGCTATCCGACGACCACAAATTCTTCAAATGAAGCGCAAGCTTAATGTGGATAAACTCAGAGATCCCAACAAAAAACGCGAATACACCACTACGCTACTCGAAAAGTCATCCACATTGGGTGAATATGAAATGCGCACACTGGACGCCAATTGGGATGCAACCAAAAACACTTTTCTAACTAGTGCTGAAGAATCTGTGGGATATACGCAAAGCAGTGAGAAACACAAGATGTCGCAAGACACCTGGGACAAGGTTGGCAATCGGAAAAAACCCAAATTGACAATCATCTCTCAACCCGATGTCAACCAACGAACGCCCGACCTGAGGCAGAACTACAACGATGCTTACATACAACTTAAAAAGGCTGTTAGACGCGACAAGAGAAAGGCCATTGAAGATCTGGCAAACAAAGCAGAATCTGCGGCTTACCTTGGGGATATGGGCTCACTATTCAAGCAACAGTTGACGAACAGGAATTTCACCGCCAACCATTTGGTGAGAGATGTCAACGGAACTCTCCTTAATATGAGTGAACACCAGTTGCGGCGATGGAAGGAATACTTCTCTGATATTTTAAACATCTTGTCGGAGGAAGACATTCTAGAAACAGAACAACTACCAAACATCCAACCGCAACAATCCTCTGTTAGGGACGATCCCCAGATAAGGAAGAGATAGTTTCCGCCATTCGGTCAATGGCGGGAAGGAAAGCTCCAGGTATAGACGGACTACCAACCGAACTCCTCAAAGCGGACCCGGAAATAACAGCCGATGTACTCCTCCCACTCTTTACTGAGGTGTGGAATGAAGGAAGATATCCGACTGAATGGAAGGAGGGCGTCATTGTGAAATTCCGAAGAAGGGCAATTCCGAAGGGCAATTCCGAAGGGATTGCAATTGGCGTGGTATATGTCTACTTACTGCCGTATCAAAAATTATGGCTAAGGTAATTCTCAATAGGTAAGTGATGTCGTCGAGAGCACTTTCGTAGTTTATCAGGCTGGATTCCGTAAAGGGTCGTGTTGTACCGACCACACAAATACCCTACGGATAATATTAGAGCAGTCAGCCGAAATGGGTTCGCCACTACATCTCATGTTTGTGGACTTCGAGAAGGCTTTTGAGCTTCCCTGTGCGAACGGACATTTTAAAAGCTGCACTGGAGGGTGGGGAAGGTAAAGGTCTTCAATGGAGACTATTTAACATCTTAACTCACCTTGATTATGCTGATGACGTGTGTTTGCTTGCACATAACTGTTCGGACTTAGAGTCAAATGTTCGCTCGTTGCATTCTAAATGTAAAGAGGCGGGACTGAATTTAAATGTGCGTAAAACCAAGTACATGCACATGGGTTCGAACGCAAGCACACCGATTGTTCTTAACGGACAAGATGTGGAAGAGGTGCAAGATTTTTGCTATCTCGGAAGCATTGTCAGCATGAACGGCGGAGCCGAAAAGGATGTTGAGGCTCGGCAAAATAAAGCTCGTCAGGCCTTCGGTATCCTCTCCCCTTTCTAGAGGTTAAGAGAGATCTCCCTTTGCACGAAGCTGCGAGTTTTTGACGCATGCGTCAAATCCGTGTTGTTATATGGTTGTACTACGTGGAAAGTGACCGTTCGACTTACCAAAAAACTACAGACTTTCGTGAACCATTTTAGGAATATTCTGACCAGATGTGATCTCCAACGACGAACTTTGGAGTACAACTGGCCAGACTAAAATAGGTATTGAGATTCAAAGGCGGAAGTGGCAGTGGATCGGTCATACTTTGAGGAAACCAGAGCGAAACACCGCCAAACAGGTTCTGGATTATAATCCTCAAGGAAGACGTCGGGTTGGTCGACCATGTAACACATAGAAGCGAGCAGTTGAGCAGGAGACCAGAGGAATAAACAAGTCCTGGCAACAGCTTAAGGCCGATGCTCAGGATCGCGCCTTGTGGAAGAGAGTTGTTTCTGTCCTATGCCCTCTATAGGGGGTCTGAACAGGAATTTGATTGATTGATATTTCATGTTGACCAACCATAATTCTGCTATGTTTTTTATGTACATTTTTCACTAATATTTTTAAGTAATCATTGTTTAGATGAATTTTAAAATAAATAAATTCATTTCAACTAGAAAATAAACTGCCAACAAGTCGGGCGAAACTTTATTATTCTTGGGACAAGTTGCGGATGAGTGGAAAGTCAATATGCAGGTTAGAGTGGTTAGGGAAGGCTAAGTGAAAGGGAGTTCTTGGGCAGTGCTGTTGTCAATTTAAAAATATTTCATTCGTTTCTGCAAGTTTGGGTTTTTATGAGGGGAGGAGGAGGGGTAACAGTAAGTGTGGGTGGATGTTAATAGCTTTTTAATTAATTGCTTGAATCACGTCCAATATTCTCTGTATAGAATGTATTTCATAGACGAAGTTGCATAGAATTTCCATAAAATTCGGTATATTTTACATTCACGAAACCGAACATTTGTATGGGAGGGGGTAGAGAAGGTAGAGGAATTGTAAAATTTGATATGTAGTTTTATATCGGTTCTCTTGTAAGGTGCTTGTATAAAATTTCAAGTTCGTAGCTTTTAGTTTGTTGGTTATTAGTTGATTTAATGAAATTGGTCGAAATCATAGTTTTGTATGGGAGGGGGTAGAAGGGCAAGCGCGATTTCAAAACTTTTAAAGCAACTTCATTTGAATTATTTTTATAAGTTTTTATGCAAAATTTGAAATTGATAGCTTTTAAGAGTTAGCTGATAACTGATTTCTTAAAAATGCTCGAAAAAATAATTTTGTATGGGAGGGGGTAGAGGAGGTAAGGGAATCGTAAAACTTGTGATGCAATTTTCTTTTTTTTCTGTTGTTAGGCGCTCACACAAAATTTCAAGTTCATAGCTATCAATTTGTTTGTTATTAGTTGACTTAATGAAATTGGTCGAAATCATACTTTTGTATGGGAGGGGGTAGAAGGGCAAGCGCGATTTCAGAACTTTTAGCGTAATTTCATTTCAATTATTTTTGTAAGTTGTTATGTAAAATTTCAAATTGATAACTTTTAATATTTAAGTGATAATTGATTTCTTAAAAATGGTCGAAAAAATACATTTGTATGGGAGGGGGTAGAAGTTTTGAAGATTTTCGACCAGTTAATATTTCATAAATTTAATGATTTTTTTTAAATGTATTTTGCAAATTTTCAAGTTTCTACCTTAAAATTTCACTCAAAAATTTTCAGTTTATGTGTTTTTTTCAATGCACATGAAACACTTTGTGCACGTTAGACCGGGGGGGTCGGTTTATAACAATTATGGATCAAGTTATTATTATTTTTGTATGAACATTAAATAAAGGTATTCACATGCAAAATTTCAACTTTGTATCTTCCACCAGAGCCTTAAAAAAATCACTCAAAGTTTTCGACATTTTGGCTTATCACCTCCCTCCCCTTACACCTCCCAACTTGAAATTTTTATTAAAATTAACCATTATATAGTTCTACAATCTGACCAATTTTCGATGTGATATCTATACTATTTTTTGAGATATAAGGATTTGTAATTTTGAAAAGTGCGCCATTTTTGAAATGCTCCCCATTTCCCCCCACTACTATTTTGTCACAATGTTATATTTTTTTTATATTTTGCTAGTAAAGCTTAGTACACGTTTTAAGTTTCAATTACATAGCTTAAGAGATAGTCGAGATATTAATTTTTAAGTGTTTTTCTTTGCACCCCCCCTGACCCTTCCCCTTACAATAATTAGCTTCTATCTAAACTGATTCTAGTAGATTCATACGCCATCTTAATGGTCTCAAAATATCAATTTCTTATGGGAAGTAATTTCGAAGATATAATCATTTGAAAAAAAAATTCGGCCAACAATTGGTTCTTAGCCCCCCCTTTTCGCACCCCAATGGATAAAAAAATTAAATTATTTTTAAAAGTTGTCCTACAAATTCTTCTATATGTATGTTGATTTTTAGTTTCCTAGCTGTAACCATGGTTGAGATATTTGAATTCGTATTTTTCGGTTTAAGCGCTCCCCCCGCCTCCCCCTGAACTTGTACACCCCCCAAAATGGGTATCCGCCTGAGATCCGCAACTACCTATAATCCCTCCAAAAATGAACTTTCTATCGTGAAGGGTTTGGGAGTTAATGTGCGCTGAGCGTACACTTCGGCGTACGGCGGACGGCGGACGGCGTACGGCGGACGGCGTACAGACAGACGGATTTTTTTTTTTTTGCATTTTTAGGCTAATTTAGTCATGAAACGCGAAAAAAAAAAATTTCAGGGTAGCAAAGTTTTTTTTTTCTTGTGTCGATCACAATACTTTATTATTAGAATAATAAAGTAAAACTAAAAATAACAAGTTCAAGGTGCAGTTAACCAAAGGTATGTAGTTCTTAATTATATATGTACGTTTAATTTTCAAATTAACATTACCCATTTAATTTGATAGATAATCACTTCTATTATAAGTATGTAAGGAAAGTATGTGCTATACACTAATATTGTATAGTAGATAGTATCACTCTCTTCTACATCAAAAAATGGCCGTTTTCGTGAATACACCAAGGCGAGCAGGACAAAAACGAGAGAGTTTGGACGAAAGGGTGGATCTAACTTACTAACTGCACATATAGGTAAACATTGATGTAAATACAAGTGTATACATATATCTTCTTAAAACCAACATACCGAATTAATCCAATTTCCGCTTGGATAATGCAATAATGCTCGCAAAAACTCGAAATAATCCATTTGATTCAATACTTCCGTCTGAATTCCTTCCGTAGTATTTTCGTTTCGATTTCTTCGATTTATCTTATAACTCCTTCGCCCACTAACTACACATGCACCTCTCGCACTAAACTTTTAATAACACAAAAATGCAATTTGAATGTGCATGATTCGAACTACATAATTCACTTCATACTTTAGTTACATTCTAAATTCAATTTTTCAATTTTAGATCACTTTTATTTAACACTAAACATTAGTTAACAGATGACTTAATTGTATCATCGGCGATCAAAAAAAAAACTTGTTAAGGCTATAAAAAAAATTGTCGTTAGATCCGACAACGAAGAACAACAACACTCTCAAGAAAATGCCAAGGCACACTATCGAACTCTACAAAACTAATCGTCTTCTTGTTCGCGCAAATCCAATTTACGAACCTTTTCCGTACCTCAAATTGTTGCATTTCGGACCGAATGACACTTTTTTAGCCGGAGCTCCGGTCAAATCAACTCGACAAAACGATGCAATCAATTGCACACACAACAAAATCGAATGGTTGTGAAAATCGATACAGGTGAAAACAAATATGCCAATTATGCACCTCTAATCCGAAAGATACGATTTATTATAATTTAGATAAATTTTCCAGTAATTATCATCACCTCAATTCATCCACACCTACACTTAGCTTGGCCCGATCGCTGCCTTTTCCAACTCCGATTAATTGTAACGGTCACAATTATTATCTTGTAGATAAACAACGCAAAAATCAAGGTAAAACAAATCAACTTCATTAATCTAGGTAACGACACACATTACACAAATACCGACAATAACAACAACAATAGTATAGTACAAGAATTAAAAATCATAAATTAATTAATTAAAAGGAAAAAAAGACGACGGCTCACGAATGACGGCGTAACGGGCGACAAGTAATGCAGCCAAGCCACGTAACGGGCATCATTTCAGCTGGCTTACAAACGTGCACTAATTCGGTTTCGACACCTTTCCGAGGTCGGCGGCACCCAGAACTTGTGCACTCTTTCTCCACAGCATGGGGGTGGTTACCGGCGAACCAGAGTATCTCTTCTTCTTCGCCTTTTCGGGCTTCTTGGATTTGCCGTTGCAAACCATGCGCGAAAATTTCGAGAAGAGCTTTCCATCTATTGAAAGCCAGCTGGAAAATGTCCTTTTTGCATAAGCCACATGGAACTAGCGAAAGCTTGCGATTGGACCTTACATGTACGTGTAATGCACTAGGCCGCCCTACATTCAAGCTAAGCTTTTATTTAGTTCCCATTTATGCACATCGTAGTCGTGAGTCACGTGATAAATTCCATCCAACCCTTGCCGCCCCCCTTAAAAGCCTATAACAACAACTTCGGTGGTAAGTGTTTTATTTCGTTAATCAAGAACCTTCCGCAGAAGCACACTGTTGCTCTTTGAGTTCTACGAGCTATCGGTCTGTCTGCACACTATGAAGTCACGTTTTGGCTTTTAGTGAAAATTAAAAGTGTCCTGTGCTTAGCGATTAATAATTTTTTTTTGTCGTATACTTAAATTTTGATTGCATGCTAAGGACTAATGGCTCTGCGATAATCAATGGAAGTTTGTACCGGAACTAGGAAAAGAGAGAAAGGAAGGGAGAATTGTAGGAAGCAGAAATAAATTCACGATGGTTTTTCGCCAGGTTGCACCCGAATTAACGAGATAAATTTGGTGTTTAAATGTTCGACTTCGCTAAATGAGGAACAAGGATGTAGGTACTATCGAATATCGACAGTGACTACGAGTATCAAATGAATAAGTGCTACAAAGGCCCATGATATTTTCAACTGGGTTGGCAGTTACCTAGGGACTAACACAGAATTTTCGAGTCCTACGGATGAAATTCAAGCGGGCTCCTTATATTTTTCGTACGTAAGGTCGAACATGATGATTGTAGGTTTTGTGTAGGGGGAAACAGCAGATTTCAACAAAGGATTTGATTTGAACCTGCAAACGAATTTTGTGTAGTCCGAAACGATTTTTTTTATACTCTAGATGAAATCTGAGAGTATTATAAGTTTTGCTCTAAAATTTGTAACGCTAAGAAATAAGGCTCGGAGAAAATAATGAATCACTCAAAAATCTCAAAACCGGATGTCTGCCCGTCCGCTAGTCCGTTCGTCCGCCTGTCCGTCCGTTCATCCGTTCGTCTGTCCGTCCTTCCGTGTCCTCTTTAGTTCGAGAACGCGTTTAGCTAGAAATTTCAAAATTTGTACTCGTTGTTTTTGACGAAAAAGTAAGGCCAAGTTCGTTAACGGACGAAATCGCTCCACCCCTCCTACTCCCTCCCATACAAAATGACACAATTTCGCAATTTGACAATAAACGGATTTGCTCGAAGAGTATAATTTCTATTGATCTGAAATTGGGAATGTAAGACTTTTATGATGATTACAATCTACTGTATAAAAATTATTTGTGTCCTCCCTCTCCTTCTATGACCTCCCATACAAACTGCACTTTTTCATGAAATGCTCTAAACCAATTTACAGCTAGGGTGTTCCGATTTTTTTCTTTTTTTAACGCGGGGAAAAGCATCGAAAGCCTTGAAGTGCGGGACCTGAACCCGCTAAAAACCCCTCGCCTAACCCGTGGTAGTGGGGGGGGGGACAACCGTTAAGTATTTCGTCAGGAAGAGGGAGGAGCAAAAAGCTCAAACGTCAATTTACTGTCACATGTAATGTCTTATGTCACCCTGTATATGTCACTGTCTATTTTATTCAACTACCAACTGTTCTAGCTGTTGTAGGCACTTCTGTCTCAGATAGTTCCCTACGTAGTCTTTCGAGTCTCCTTAGCTCGGTGAGAACTGTCACGCACATCCAGTCACCGCATTCCAGATTTCGGTGCTGCTCAGCATTTGGGGGACTGTATTGTCGGGATCAATATTTTCTCGACTCTCCTTCTGTCCATTTCGTAGACTGGGCAGTAAAAAAATGCATGCTCTGCATTTTCTATTGCATCTATTGGACATGACGGAGAGGAGTTATGGCCATATTTGTGCAAATAGTTTCTGTAACAGCCATGCCCTGACAGAAATTGGGTCATGTAGTAATCTACTTCACCATGTTTTCGTCCGACCCACTTATCAACGCCTCTTATGAGTCTAAACGTCCAGCGGCCTTTGATTACGGTGTTCCATTGCAGTTGCCAGGCATTGGTACTTATCCGTTGCTCTTCTTTTTCCTCTTCCACTGTTAAGTATCGGTTTATCGTATTCTTTTTGTGATAAAAGGTGGTCCAACCATAACGCACGATGTTAATTGTAAATAAAACTAAAAGTTTTTAGAGAACTATCTTAATATTTTTTATTATGATAGAAGAATCTACGACAATTATGTGTGAAACAAAATATCACCCAAATGCTTGCCACGGCTACGGTGGCATACTTCTATCCGATGGTCCATATGTTCAATGACTCTGAGACATAATTGAGTTTCAATGTCGTTAATGTGCTGAATTATCTCATCCTTTAGCTCTTGAATTGTTCTTGGCTTATTGACGTACACTTTTTCTTTTAAATATCCCCAGAGAAAGAAGTCCAGCGGTGTCAAATCACATGATCGTGGCGGCCAATTAACATCTCCACAACGTGAGATAACACGGCCTCGCACAAAAGAGCCATTGTTTCGTTGGCTGTGTGGCAAGTGGCACCATCCTGTTGGAATCACATATCGTCCAGGTCCATATCCTCAATTTCTGGGCACAAAAAGTCCGTTATCATCTCGCGATAGCGAACACCATTCACGGTAACTGCTTGGCCGTCCTCATTTTCGAAGAAGTACGGCCCGATGACGCCGCCAGCCCATAAACCGCACCAAACAGTCACTCTTTGTGGATGCATCGGCTTTTCAACAATCACTCGTGGATTCTCATTTGCCCAAATGCGGCAATGATGCTTGTTAACGAAACAAAAAAATCACGAAGTGCACGAAATGCATTTTGATTTGAACGCCCATTTTCGTAAAAGGCTTCAACAACCTTAACGCGCTGCTCAATTATGTACCTCTCCATGGTTGAGTTTGTCAAACACTGAAACAAAGAAATGTCAAATTAAGTTGGGCGAAAAACTTGACGTTGAGGTGTGACTCACAATTAACATCGTGCATTATGGTTGGACCACCCTTTATAATCGTTGTGCTTCAGCAGCTAGTATGTCTGGCGGCAGTAAACCAGCTATGACATTCACGGCGTCATATAAAATTGTGCGAAATCCACTGCATACCCTTAACGCACTTACTCTATGAGGTTTTTTAACATATTCGCGTAAGATTTGTATCGTAGTGCTTCACTCCATATCGGTGCAGCATACATTATGATATTTCGCGTCACTCTTGAAAGAAGTATCCTCCTGTTTTGACTGGGTCCTCCATTGTTCGCCATTGTTCTGCATATGGCGGAGTTCACTCGTCCTACTTTTGTGCAGACAGTTTCGATGTTCGTCTTGATGGATAATCTTATGTCAATCATAAACCCCAAGTATTTAATGGAGGGTTGGGATAAGATTCCAAGTCCATCTATATTTAACGTTAGATGCTCTCTTTGTAGTAGTGGGTAGCATGTTGGTCTTGTAATACGAAGGTCGAGAGTTCAAATCCCGGTCGATGCAATATATAGTTCCAGCACATTGCCTGCTTGGATATGCCTTGGCCACCTCAATCTACGAAAATGACAAATTCGTAGAAAGAGGGTTGTGCGAAGGGCTAACAACTCTTCCACAATATGTAATGAAAAATGTTAAGGGACCTGAATGTCAGGAGGCCAAGGTCAGATTTAGGCTGTAGCGCCATCGTAAAAGAGTTGAAATTGTTGTTTGAAATTTTTACCAAAATTAAAGATTTATATAGCTCTACAATCTGACACATTTTACTTTATTATTTTAATAATAAAGTATTGTGATAGACTTGGGAAAAAAAAAAAATTTGCTACCCTGAAATTTTTTTTTTTCGCGTTTCATGACTAAAATAGCCTAAAAATGCAAAAAAAAAAATCCGTCTGTCTGTACGCCGTCCGCCGTACGCCGTACGCCGTCCGCCGTACGCCGACGTGTACGCTCAGCGCACATTAACTCCCAAACCCTTCAAGATAGAAAGTTCATTTTTGGAGGGATTGTAGGTAGTTGCGGATCTCAGGCGGATACCAATTTTGGGGGGTGTACGAGTTCAGGGGGAGGCGGGGGGAGCGCTTAAACCGAAAAATACGAATTCAAATATCTCAACCATGGTTACAGCTAGGAAGCTACAAATCAACATACATATACAGGAGTTTGTGGGACAACTTTTAAAAATAACCTAATTTTTTTATCCATTGGCGTACGAAAAGGGGGGCTAAGAACCAATTGTCGGCCGAATTTTTTTTTCAAATGATTATATCTTCGAAATTACTTCCCATAAAAAATTGATATTTTGAGACCATCAAGATAGTATATAGATCTACTAGAAGCAGTTTAGATAGAAGCTAATTAGTGAAAGGGGGAGGGTCAGGGGGGGTGCAAAGAAAAACACTTAAAAATTAATATCTCAACTGTCTCTTATGCTATGTAATTGAAACTTGAAATGTATACTAAGCTTTACTAGCGACATATGAAAAAAATATAATATGTGGACATTATAGTAGTGGGGGGAAATGGGGAGCATTTCAAAAATGGCGCACTTTCCAAAACTACAAATCATCAAATCTCAAAATTGAGTACAGATATCAAATCAAAAATTTGTAAGATTGTAGAGCTATATAATTTTTAATTTTGGTAAGAAATTTGAGTTGGGGGGTGTAAGGGGAGGGAGGTGAAAAGCGAAAAAGTTGAAAATTTTGAGTGATTTTTTTATGGCTCTGGTAAAAGATACAAAGTTTAAATTTTGCATGTCGACACATCTATATGATACAGATAGAAAAAAAATAGTAATTTGTTCCAAAATTGTTATGCTCCGAAGTGGGGGTCTAACGTGCACAAGGTGTTTCATGTGGAATGAAAAAAACACATAAGCTGAAAATTTTTGAATGAAATTATTAGGTAGAAACTTGAAAATTTGGGAAATGCATTTAAAAAAAATCTCTAAAAGTTTGAAATATTAACTGGTCGAATATTTTTAAGACTTCTGCTCCCTCCCATACAAAATTATTTTTTCGACCAATTTTAAGAAATCAATTATCACCTAACTATCAAAAGCTATCAATTTGAAATTTTGCACAAAAACTTAGAAAAATAATTAAAATAAAATTACGGTAAAAGTTTTGAAATCATGCTTGCCCTTCTACCCCCTCCCATACAAAAGCATGATTTCGACCAATTTCATTACATCAACTAATAACCAACAAATTAAAAGCTACGAACTTGAAATTTTGTACGTGCACCTTACAATAGAAAAGAAAGAAAATTCCATCACAAATTTTACGATTCCCCTACCTCCTCTATCCCCTCCCATACAAAATTATTTTTTCGAGCATTTTTAAGAAATCAGTTATCAGCTATCTCTTAAAAGCTATCAATTTCAAATTTTGCATGAAAACTTATAAAAGTAATTCAAATGAAGTTGCTTTAAAAGTTTTGAAATTGCGCTTACCGTTCTACCCCCTCCCATACAAAACTATGATTTCGACCAATTTCATTAAATCAACTAATAACTAACAAACTAAAAGCTACGAACTTGAAATTTTATACAAGCACCTTACAAGAGAAGCGAAATAAAACTGCATATCAAATTTTACGATTCCCCTACCTTCTCTACCCCCTCCCATACAAATTTTCGGTTTCGTGAAAATAAAATATACCAAATTTTATGAAAATTTTATGCAATTTCGTCTATGAAACACATTCTATACAGAGAATATTGGACGTGATTCAAGCAATTATTAAAAAGCTGTTAACATCCACCCACCCTTGCTATTACCCCTCCTCCTCCCCTCATAAAAACCCAAACTTGCAGAAACGAATGAAATATTGTTAAATTGACAACAGCCCTGCCCAAGAAACCCCTTTGCACTTAGCTTTCCCTAACCACTTTAACCTGCATATTGACTTTTCACTCATCCGCAACTTGTCCCAAGAATAATAAAGTTCGCCCGACTTGTTGGCAGTTTATTTGATTTTATATCTGTACTTAATTTTGAGATATAATGATTTGTAGTTTTGGAAAGTCCGCCATTTTTGAAATGCTCCCCATTTCCTCCACTACTGTTATGTCCACATGTTATATTTTTTCATATTTCGCTATTAAAGCTTAGTACATGTTTCAAGTTTCAATTACATAGCTTAAGAGACATTCGAGATATTCATTTTTAAATGTTTTTTGCACCCTCCCCCCGACCCTTCCCCTTACAATAATTAGCCTCTTTTCAAGCTGATTCTGGTGAATCTATATGCCACCTCAATGTTCCCGAAACATGAATTTTTTGTAGTTAGTAATTTTAAAGATATAATCATTTGAAAAAAAATTCGGCCGAAAATTTGTTCTTAGCCCCTCCTTTAAAAAAATTTAATTATTTTTAAAGTTTGTCCCACAATCCTCTTCATACCTCTGCTGATTTTCAGCTTGCTATCTGCGTTCGTGGTGGAGATAATAGGAAGTGAAGTTTTTGATTCTTTCCCTTCCCCCGCCACCGCCTTCCACCTGGCACTCCCCAAAATGATAGATAATGAAGCTCAATTACCTAATCAACAATCCACCCAAAAACGAACATTCTACCTTTAACGGAGATATGAGTCCATATGTACGGCGGGACGGATTTTTTTTTTTGCATTTTAGTCATGAAACGCGAAAAAAAAATTTCTGGGTAGCAAATTTTTTTTTTCTGTGTCGATCACAATTCTTTATTATTAGAATAATAAAGTAAAATTACTTAAGTCCTTCCCATCCTTCCACTTCCCATCCTTCCACCTCCCATACCAACTGTACTTTCTCATGAAATACTATAAACAAATTTACTCACTACATATAAAATTTATCGGGCTGAAATTGTGCACTAAATGTTTATTTAAAATTATTAGTAAGACCAAAAAGAATTAGGCGATTAGTTTCACTCCCTCTACCCCTCCCAGATAATCTAATACAATTTCACAACTTCATAAAAAGTCGATTTTCCTGAAAAGTATGAATGCTACTGATCTGCAATTTAAAACATGTCAAAAAGTGATGTTAGTTATTTTTGTTTAGTTATTTCTAAGAAGTCATTAAGAACTCGCCCCTCCTTGTACCACCTCCCATATAAACTACACCATTTCACTAAATCCAATACACTAATTTCTATGTACCTATAAAATTATCGAATCCTAAATTTTTTATAAAACATTTTGATGACAACTCTGGCGTGATGTTAAAAAATTAGTTCAATGTCGTCATCCCCTCCACCACTTCCCCTACAAAATTTCTTAAAATCAAAAAATTTATCTTTCATCTAGAGTATCGCACGATTGGGCTGTTATCGTAGTCCTGTTGTGTTTTCTTATTTAAATTTCATGGTTCATTTTTTAATGCAATACACAGTCGCATCGGTCTAGGTTTGGAATTTGGATGCTGCATGAGCGAAATTTTGTCGGTGAGACACCAAATTGACGTAAGCCGTTTCACTTAGAGCAATGAAAGATTTTTTCTTTTATTATTTGCGAAACACTTGAGAGCACTGCGACATTCCCGGTCTATTGTGCGTTTATTGCCTCTTTATCATACCATAACTCGATATCTTTGGCTAATCTAAGTATTAAAAGAAAAGACTTCCGGATTCTACACTGTTACGCTTTATTATTCGTGACGTTTCGGTCTCTGCTGAGACCTTTATCATACTGCTGTATGATCTTTTCTTTTAATTCAAAATGCACTGTGAAAACATTCACCAAACCATTAATCTAAGTATCTTTAAGGGGTTATACTAGTCTGGCGTGCTGAAAAATGGATCTTTTTTTGGAAATTTTTTTCTCGGTTACTAATGAATGGATTGAAATGAAATTTTGAAGTATAATTAGACATATATTTAGGCATACACACAATTTTTTTTGTCAATTTTTATACAAAATGGTGCCGTAAAATTATATTAGTTAAGACCATGTTTTTTCCGAGGCGGCAAACGGCGTAGTCGGTTTCAGCACTCCTATGGCACCTAGACCAACATAATTTTTTTTTCTTAAAATATATTCCTTCTCCTTTGGAAGTACACGGAATAATTTATTATTTTTGAAAATTCGCAAATTGGAATCAATTTCAATTTTTTTTTCGATTTTTGGGCAAAAATCGACCGTAAATTGTTTATAACAAACGTAATTTTTTTTCAATCAAAAAAACCCATGTACTTCCACAGATTATCTATCTGAGAAGCAACAGTTAAAATTTCAAGTAAATCTGATGAAAATTGGCTGAGTTCCAGGCAACGCCAGTTCGGAAAACCCAGTTTCGAGAAAAACACGTTTAAAGTTTTATGACGCGTGCATGTGCGCTCTAAAGCACTTACAAAAACAGGCTAAAAAAATTATTTTCAGTCACTTTTCACCCAAAATTGCTTTAAGATATTATGCTTTGATAGTTTATACATCATTTAAACCAAAAAAAAAATTTAGAAAAAATTTTTTTCCGGACTGAAAGATTGTGTCTTGATAAAATACTATGTACATCTGTTTGGTAATCATACTCGCCCATGTTCACGTCAGGCGTTTCTGAACGTGCTGTAACGTTTTAAATTGTTTTAAATTGAATTTTATTGACTTGTTTTAAATTATTTTTAACGTGACTTTAGTGGATCTGCGCTTGTAGATTAAATGTAGCTTGAAGTTCTTCGACTTACCGATCTTTATCTGGAGTTTTTTCTGTTGTTTACTTACTTTACTAACTAAGAAGCTGAAAATCAACATACATATAGAAGTGTTTGTGGCACAAACTTCACAAATAATTTAATTTTTTTATCTATTGGGGTCCGAAAAGGGGTGCTAAGAACAAAATGGCGGACGATTTTTTTTAATAATAATATCTTCGAAATTACTTACCATAATAAATTCATATTTTGCGAACATTAAGCTGACATGCAGATCCACTGGAACCAGCTTACATAGTGGCTAATTATTGTAAGGAGGAGGGTCAGGGGTTCAAAGAAAAACACTTAAAAATCAATATCTCGGCTATTTGTTGAGCTATGTAATTGAAACTTGGTACTTATATTGAGCTATACTAGAGAAATACAAGAAAAATATAACATTTGGACAAAATAGTAGTGGGTGAAACAGAAAAAATAATAAAAATTCTGCAGTTGTTATGCACCGACCCCCCGGTCTAACGTGCACAAGGTGTTTCATGTGCAATGAAAAAACACATAAATTGAAAATTTTTGAATGAAATTTTGATGTAGAAACTTGCAAAATGCATTTAAAAAAATCTCTAAGAGAATGAAATATTAACTGGTCGAATACCTTCGAAACTTCTACCCCCCTCCCATACAAAATTATTTTTTCGACCATTTTTAAAAAATCAATTATCACCTAAAAATTAAAAGCTATGAATTTGAAATTTTGCACAAAAACTTTCAGAAATAATTGAAACAGAACTGCGTCAAAAGTTTTGAAATCGCATTTGCCCTTCTACCCCCTCTCATATAAAAGTATGATTTCGACCAATTTCAATAAATCAACTGCTAACCAACAAATTAAAAGCTACAAACTTGAAATTTTGTACGTGCACCTTCCAAAAGAAATGGAATAAAACTGCATCACAAATTTTACATTTCCTTTACATCCTCTACCCCCTCCCATACAAATGATTGGTTTTCGTGAATGTAAAATACATCAAACTTTATGAAAATTCTTTGCAACTTCGTATATGAAACTGACATTCTATGCAGAAAATATTGGACATAATTGAAGCAATCAATTGAAAAATGATTGACATTCACCCACCCTTAATATCACCCATCCCTCATAAAAACCTAAACTTCCATAAATGAATGAAATATTGATCACACGTACTGGAGCTATTAATCGTATTCGTAACTAAGTGTTTAATCGGCATCATCCCTACCCTAAAGAACTCTTGTGAAAGGGGGTTTCACTTGTGAATGGGTGTTCCACTTGTGAAAGGGGGCTCCACTTAGTCTTCCCAAACCACTTTAACTTGCATATTGACTTTCTATGTATCTTTAACTTGTTCCGAAAATAATAAAGTTGCGCCCGACTTGTTGGCAGTTTATTTTTAATTGATGAGAATTAGTACTTTGGTAATTCTATACTATTATTTGGGTACCATTTCGTAAACGCGTCCTCTAATCGGTCTAAAGTCCTTTGAAGCTTTATCGTCAGCATTTGATCAACACAGAGAATGTTCTTAATAACCTATATAACAACAAGTTCCCAAGGGAGTTTCGGGAGATTTCAATCTTGGCGGTTTACGTTTATTGAAGAAGAGAAATCGCTTATTGCCTTCAATGTACGAAAGGAAGTTGAGTATGCAGTGGTTGATCTACTATACTCTGCCGGATTATTTCAAATCAACGCTTTTAATAATAGTCTTCGACGAATTTTGGATCTATAATAGTTTCGTAAATTTTACGTTTACTCTTTTCTAGTAAATTGTCCACTTTTAAATAACTCTGTTCATCATATAGGTTTTGGTGTTTTAACTGAATTTTATAAATAATTTTGAGTGTTTCTCCTGTAAGAACTTAGACCAGACGCACTATGATTTCTCTAGGGATGATTTGTTGCCCTGAAATCTGTAACTTTAATAATAAGTATCTGTAAATCTTAATAACAATATCACTGTGAACGAATTCAAATCGAGCTGAAATAATAAACTGAAAAAAAAAAATAAATCACAAAGGCTGCAAGCCATAAAAATTATTCGCTAAGATGTTGCATCGTCGGAGCTTTGGAAGGTAGCAATGATTCCTTTGAATTTCGTGAATTGGAATTTATTCGAATGTGCACATAGCAGGAGAAAGAACAGGAGGAACGGACGTGAATTGCATATCGGATATCTACTCTCGTATGTACAATGGCGGGAGCAGGAACTCAAGTAATAGGGACCAACATTTTTTTCTGCTCTGCGAAAGGTAAAACCCAGAAAATGTGCATGTAAATGATCTCGTTAAAAGGACATACGTGCAATACTTATCGAAAGTATTCATTTCAAAAGAGTAAGGAATTGTAAACTGCGAGAACTAGAAGAGAGTGCTATGAATAATGGATAAAAACTTCCAAACGATAGGAATTTAAATTATTCGTGGTATGTCTCTGGATTTCAATGGATGCGAAAGAACCATTAAAATTTAAAAGAATTTCAATTCTTATTACGTGTAGGTATAAGACAAAAAACAATGTTTATGCTAATGTTTTTTCTGACTTCGAAATCAAGCTGAAATTTATTTTAATATCTATAATCTAGCTTACACATATTCGACACATGTATAATTGACAGGGCCTCAAAGACAACAGGCACTTGCATATTAAGCTCATCCCTAAATTAATTTCAATATCACCTTTAATGCCTGAGAATAGCCTAGTGGGTAGCGTATTTGTCTGAAACTCGAAGGTCGCGAGTTCAAATCCCGGTCAAAGTATAATCCCAGCACTCTGCCTACGTGGGTATATCTGGGTCACCTCAATCTGTGAACATGAAAATTCTTAGATAGAGGCTTGTGCGAAGGGCTAACAATTCTTTCACAATACAAAAATTAAAAATAAATAAATAAATAAAAAAAAGAATGTTAAGGAACCTGAAAGTCAGGAGGAAAGGCCCGATTTGGGCTGTAGTGCCATTGAAGATGATCATCTTTAATCTAAAAATTACTAAATTTACTATTGAACAAAAAAAATCAGTTCTTGCAGTTCTGTTCTCATTTCAATTCTCCATATCAAAAAATGATTACCCCCTTAACCATGGTAATTTTCGAAATCTGGTTTATACCCAACAAACGCCTAAATAAGCATATGCCTAAATAAAGAAAAATCAATGATACAGAATTTCGTATATTACTCACAAATCTTAAAATTGGATGTCCGTCCGTCCATGTACTCTCTAGCTCGAGAACGCGTTGAGCTGGAAAGTTCAAATTTCGCACACATCGCTTTTGACAAAAAAGGTTAGGTCAAGTTCGTACACGTGCCAAATCGGTCCACTCCTTCTACCACCTCCCATACAAAATGACACGATTGTGCAATTTGACAATAAACTGATTTTCTCGAAAAGTATAAAAGATATTGATTTAAAATTTAGAGTATATTATTTTTATGATGATTTGAATCTCCCGTATAAAAATTATTAGAATTCCTTTACTTCTTCCACCACCTCCCACACAAACTGCACATTTTCATGAAACACTATAAATCTATTTTTGCAGTACGTTTAACATTTATCTTCGCAAATGCAAAAAATATTCAAAGCCTCACGACTCAACTAACATCTAAGACCCTAACATTGGAACTCGTTTAGAGTACAATTCACTTTTATGGGCGGGGGAATCCAAAACGTCAAAAACGCTGCGCGATCGGATCCAAAAACATGCGTTCCGACTAATTGGAGGTGAAACTGTCACGGTTTCTATTGATTTCCTCGAGCATCGCAGAAACGTCTTAGTACTCAGCATTTACTACTTTCATAGTAAATGTAGTGTGGAACTTACGTCACTCATTCCTGAACTTTACACCTTTCCCCGAAGTACTCTTCAAGCTAAACGCACGCTCGAGTATACCGTCAACCCTGTTCCTACTCATACAGTGAAATGATGATGGATGACTGTCTATTCAACTGCCGATCATCCAGACTTTGGAACGCATTGCCTGCTGGCATATTTCCAAGCAAGCATAACCTTCAGTGCTTCACCATTTCCATATCTCTCCCCCAAAATTCCCATAACACTACCAATTTCCATCCTCTTCCTATACCCATATAACTTAACGGGTGACCCCCTAAGTTAAACTCGGTGCATTAAAAATAAAAAATAAATTTAATGAACTAAAATTTTGCACTAAACACTTAATAAGCATTATTAACAAGATCGAAAAAATTAAACTGATTGGCTTCACTCCTTCTACCCCGTCCCATTCAATGTGACTCAATTTCAGAACCAAAAATTTTTCTTAAGAAGTATGAATGTTGCTGGTCTGAAATTTCAGAGATGTCAATCGCATAATGTTCATAGTTATTACTGAGAAAAAAAACACAAAAACAACCTCCCATACAAAAATCTAAAACACTAATTTCATCAAATGGCGCGACAGCCCAAATCGAGCCCTGGCCTCCTGAAGTCGTCGCCTCTAATCGTCTCGATCTAAAAATCGCGTCCTCCAGCTGCTAATTTCACTTTATTATTCTAATAATAAAGTATTGTGATCGACACGGAAAAAAAAAGTTTGCTATCCTGAAATTTTATTTTTTCGCATTTCATGACTAAATTAGCCTAAATAAACTGCCAAAAAGTCGGGCGAAACTTTATTATTTTTGGGACAAGTTGCGAATGCATGGAGAGTCAATATGCAGATTAGAGTGGTTAGGGAAGACTAAGTGAAAGGGAGTTCTTGGGCAGGGCTGTTACAAATTTAACAATATTTCATTCGTTTATGCAAGTTTGGGTTTTTATGAGGGGAGCGGGAGGGGTTATAGTACGAGTGGGTGGATGTTAATAGCTTCTTAATTGATTGCTTGAATCATGACCAATATTTTCTGAATAGAATGTGTTTCATAAACGAAGCTGCATCGATTTTTCATAAAATTCGGTGTATTCTACATTCACGAAACCGAACATTTGTATGGGAGGAGGGTAGAGCGTGTAAGGGAATCATAAAATTTGTGATGCAATTTTATTTCATTTCTCTTGTAAGGTGCTCGTACAAAATTTCAATTTCGTAGCTTTTAATTTGTTGGTTATTAGTTGATTTAATAAAATTGGTCGAAATCAGACTTTTATATGGGAGGTAGTAGAAGGGCATGCGCCATTTCAAAACTTTTGAGGCAATTTTGTTTCAACTTTTTGTAGAAGTTCTTATGCAAAATTTTAAATTAATAGCTTTTAATAGTTAGGTAATAATTGATTTCTTGAAAATGGCCGAAAAAATAATTTTGTATGGGAGGTGGTAGAAGTCTTAAAGGTGTTCGACTAATAATATTTCGTATATTTAAGGGTTTTTTTTAAATACATTTTGAAAATTTTCAAGTTCCTACCCTAAAATTTCATTCAAAAATTTTCAGCTTATGTGTTTTTTTCAATGCACATGAAACACCTTGTGCACGTTAGACCGGGGGTCGGTTTATAACAATTGTGGAACAAATTATTATTGTTTTTTATGTATATCAAATAGATGTATCCAAATGCAAAATTTAAACTTTGTATCTTTCACCAGAGCCTTAAGAAAATTACTCAAAATTTTGGACATTTCTGCTTACCACCTCCCTTCCCTTACACCTCCCGACTCAAAATTTTTATCAAAATTAATAATTATTTAGCTCTACAATCTGACAAATTTTCAATTTAATATCTGTACTCAATTTTGAGATATAACGAGTGCGCCATTTTTAAAATACTCCCCATTTCCCCCCACTACCATTATTTCCACAGTTTATATTTTTTTCGTATTTCGCTAGCATAGTTTAATATACGCTTTAAGTTTCAATTACATAGCATGAGAGATAGTTAAGATATTCATTTTTATGTGTTTTTCGTTGAACCCCCCGACCCTCCCCCTTGCAGTAATTAGCCTCTCTCTAAGCTGATTCTGGTGGAGCTATATGCGGCCTTAATAGTCCCAAAATATGAATTTTTTATGATAAGTAATTTCGAAGATATAATCATTTGAAGAAACAATTTGGCCGGCAATTTGATTTTAGCCCTCCCGTCCCCTTTTCGGACGCCAATGGATAAAAAAATTGAATTATTTTTATAGTTTCTCCTATAACCCTATTTATATCTCTGCTGATTTTCCGCTTCCTATCTGCATTCCTAGTGGAAATATTAGCAAGTGTAATTTTTGACTCTTTCCCTCCCCCGCCTCCCCTTCCACCTAACACTGCCCAAAATTTAGAAATTGGAGCTCACATCAACAATCTGCCCAAAAATGAACATTCTACCTTTAACGGTCTCGGAGATATGAGTCCATATGTATGGCGTACGGCGTACGGGGTAGTGAATGTTGTCTTGATGTTGGACAACATTCACTTCCCCGACTACTATTCTAGGAATTTTAGGAAACCAGAAGGACAAAAAACCATTGGAGACTGAAGGAGTATACAAAGTACCGTGCGGTTCATGTGATAAAGTATACATAGGAGAAACGGGAGGCACAGTCCAAACAAGGATCAACGATGCACACGGAAAAAACAGATACAGACATCAGCAATCGCGGAACATGCAACGATAGAGTACCATACAATCGATTTCGACAATGTGCAAATTCTGGCCAGGACAAATCAATATTATCAACGGATAAAACGAGAAACCATTGAAATTTCTAAACATCCACAGAACTTCAACCGAGACACCGGATACAAGTTATCAGCAGTTTGGCTACCTGCCTTAAAATTTGGTAAGAACAAAATCCGTACCCAGAAATCCTTAACTAATTTAACTACCTGATACTAATTAATTACCCTTAATTACCCTTCCTTCTATATAATAATTTTGTTTTGTAATTGTCGATCAGTTTGATAAAGGTCTCATCAGAAACCGAAACGTCACGAATAATAAATCGTAACAGGGTGGAATCCGGAAATCTTTTCTTTCAATTCGAAATGCACTGTGAAAACATTCACCAACCATTTTAAAATGTAATTTTCTTCTTTTGTTCCATCGATCAGCGGCATATTGAAAATGTTTTATCATTGTCCTGCCCAGCACTTCCGCCGACAGGCTTTTAAACTTTGCGTGGAATGCATCTGTAAATAATATTAAAAATATTTTTTAAGTAATATTTATATGTATTACGAAAATAAAATCGTTATTACTTTTCATAGCACTGAATATCCACAAGGATTATGCCGATTTTTGTACTTGCCCAGCCAAGTGAATTTTTTTACAATATCATCAGCAAATATGGCTCGGATTCCGTGTTTTAAGAAATTGGTTGGATCGGAAGGCCCTTTTCGTTCGAAACTCTCATGCTGCAATAAATATAATCTATCTATATAAATATAATTGTAGTGTCTGTCTGTGATTTGTTTATAAATGGCTATAAATAAGTTTTTTGC
The DNA here is from genome assembly GCA_963669355.1 of Chorisops tibialis. Taxonomy (NCBI): domain Eukaryota; kingdom Metazoa; phylum Arthropoda; class Insecta; order Diptera; family Stratiomyidae; genus Chorisops; species Chorisops tibialis. The sequence goes on along the minus strand of OY770263.1, from coordinate 212,385,325 downwards.
TTCATTTTAGCAATAACGTTTTTAAAAAATTTCTCTGTCTGTCTGTCTTTCCGGCTTTCACGCAAAAACGGCTGCACCAATTGCAATGAAACTTTCACAGATTATTAGCTCTGCCTCTGGGAGTAATCTGCTTTAGGTTTTATTTTTCTCCCCTCACGCCTTCTACCCCCTCCCATACAAAGTGACTCATTTTCAAAAACTTATAATAATCAAATTTTCATGGAAACTATGAAAGCTTTTAATTTGAAATTTAAAATATATTATTTCTATTATAAATGCAATCTTCAAGTATATAAATAGTTTGAATCCCCCAACTCCTTCCAACACCTCCCATACAAACTAAACTTTTTCATGAAATACTATACTCCAATTTTCTCAGTACGTATAACTTTGATCGAGCTAAAATTTTGTATTAAATCTTTAATTAGTATAATTATTATTATCGGGAAAAATTAACCGATTAGCTTTACTCCTTCTACCCCCTCCCATACAATGTGACACAATTCCACGACTTTGCAAAAACTCGATTTTCTTGAAAAGTGTGAATCTAACTGATCTAAAATTTAAAACACATCAATTACATGGTTATTGTAGTTGTTTCTAGAAAATTTACTAAAAACCCTCCACTCCTTCTACCACCTCCCATACAAACTGCACTTTTTCATGAAATTCTCTAAGCCAATTTTCTCAGTACGTATAGCTTTGATCGAGCTAAAATTTTGTATTAAATCTTTAATTAGCATAATTATTATTATCGGGAAAAATTAACCGATTACCTTTACTCCTTCTACCCCCTCCCATACAATGTGGCACAATTCCACGACTTTGCAAAAACTCAATTTTCTTGAAAAGTGTGAATCTAACTGATCTAAAATTTAAAACATCAATTCCATGATGATTATAGTTATTTCTAGAAAAATTACCGAAAACCCTACGCTCCTTCTACCACCTCCCATACAAACTGCACTTTTTCATGAAATACTCTAAACCAATTTTCTCAGTACGTATAACTTTGATCGAGCTAAAATTTTCTGATGAATCCATAATTAGTATTATTATTATTATTGGGAAAAATTAACCGATTGGCTCCACTCCTTCTACCCCCTCCCTTACAATATGACACAATTTCACGACTTTGCAAAAACTCGATTTTCTTGAAAAGTGTGAATCTAACTGATCTGAAATTAAAAAGACATCAATTGCATGGTGATGATAGTTGTATCTAGAAAAATTATCAAAAACCCCCCACTCCTTCTACCACCTACCATACAAATTTCGCAATTTCACTAAATGCAATGCACTAAGTTTCTCAATTTACCTATTCAGTTTTTCAAGCTTAAATTTGGTGCAAAATATTTTTATAGCTACTCTAGCATGGAGTGAAAAAAATTGATTTAGTACTGTCATCCCTTCTATCACTCCCCACACAAAAATTCTTAAGATTACAAAAATTTCGATTTCATCGGTAGTATCATATTGTTGCGAGCTAGGGGTTCGCCAGATTCCAAAGAAAACTCAATTCGTTTAAAAACAATGAATAATTTATTTATTGCACTTCATACACAATTTCCCGATCACTTCACTAAATTCGCTCTAAAACTTAATTCGTACAACTCAGGAACACTGCCAATCTATCACTTGTACCGATTCGCCTTCTTCCACCGATAGGTGTCGCCAAAATCTAACTAACTCGTTGTCTGAAAGTTGGCGGTTATTTATACTAAGTCTCCCAGACAGGTGTCGTTGTGTGTGTGTGTCTAGAATGATTGGCTACATTGTGGAGCTCGGTAGAAGTGTCTGGAAACATGTGTATAGCGTTTTAAATGTTGATGGACTTTTCTCGGTGTTGCTGGGGACGTCGAGGTTGTCAGATTTATAACATTACCCTCTCCTTAGTCCCTGTTCGTCCCGAACAGAGTCGTTCATTTCCGCAATGGCACCATGGTACTTTGTTAGTCGGTCGAGATGTACCACTTTCATTTTTGTACGAGGTTTTTGCTGATTCCATTCATCCTCTGGTTCGATCGTTAACCTCCGAATGGTTTTTCCGGCTTCTTTTTCCTTCTCACGTTCGCGTTCTTTCTCCGTTTCCTTTTCGCGCTCATTCTCCTCCTTAGCGGCACGTTTACTTCCCTTTTCTCGTTCCGCATTCTTCCTTTCGCAATCTTCTCGATCATATCGCTTCCCATGTTTGGTCTTGTCACGATTTCTACCCGTTCGCTCGTGATCCCTATTCGAATGCCTAACTCTGCTTCCATGATCTTTCCCGATGTATTGTTCTTGTTGCCGACTCGGGGTTTTCGATCTACTCTGGCGTCTTTTGTCACAACCGTGTGTAAGATTTGAACTCTGACGACTAGTTCTTACCCAAGATCTACATTCACGATCTCTACCTTCGCGTTGTTTAGCCGCGCAGCCGGAACAATGGTTGGTCGCTTTTCTGAGTTTACGGCAGTCGAGTCTCAAGTGTCCTGCCTGTCCACAATTCCAGCATCGGGGGGCACCAAACCTTTCGCTCCGCTTGGTGTGCTCTGCTTTCCGACACACACACTCTTCTACTATTTCTCGAACTCGATAGTTACTCCGCGAGCTTTGCTTGGCAGCTTCGAACGTCAGCCCATATACTAAGGCTTCGCCAATCGTTTTCTTACCTGCCAATTTCAACGCCTGTTGCAGCTCTCTGTCCTGTACAGCATTGTTAAATGCGAAAACAGCTGTATCGTTGCGTTGCTCTGTTTGCGCATTGGGCAGCGATAATAATGTGAGTCGTTCAATATCGCGTGCCAGCTCTTGAAGTGTTTCGCCATTCTTTTGAGTTCGGTTGTACAGCTCTATTTTGTAGATCTCTTTCATGCGGTCACTGCCGTAATGAAGATCCAATGTCTGGACTAACGTTGAAAAATCTTGTTGTTGCTCCTGCGGAATCGTTTGAAGGACCTCCGCTGGTGGACCTCTTAACGCCAATATAAGAGCCGTTCCTCGTTCGAGATCATTCCAATGGTTGTTTCTGGCGGCAGCCTCAAATTGGATCTTATAAATAGCCCACGGTGTCTGTCCATCGAAGATTGGAGCTTTGAAACCCTTATGCGTAACGTGCTCTGCTTTCATGACTCCGACCGCTTTCACGTTATCCAAGTCTCTTTTTAGGCGTTCGACTTCTTGTACAATCCCGGATATCCTTTCCGTAATTTGCTCTTCGAAGATTCGAAGTTTCTTCTCTACATTTTCTTCTATTGTCTTACCCATGATGTCTATTTTATCATTTTGCAGCTCCAATTTTTGGTTAAGGTCCTTTGAAGTCTCGTCTAATTTCTCTAGTTTCTGATTAATGTCCGTTGATTGTTGTTTAATGTCCACCGATTGTTGTTCAAATTTCTGATGCATGTCCGCTGATTGTTGATCCAATTTGTGCATCATTTGTTGCATTAACTGTGTTAAGGCATCCGATGTACCAGAGCACTCCTCTTTACTAGCTTCTTCGATTTGGAACTCAAAACTATCTGCATTCTCACCCTCAGCCTCAAGTGTCTCGATCATACGGCTGACAAGTTCAGACTTGCTCCCTGTTGTAGGTAACTCGCGTCTACTGAGCTCTTCCTTCAGCTCCGTTACTTTTAAGTCTTTTAAATAACGCGGCATTTTCACTACCGATTATTTCCAGTTTTTCCGCGATTCGAATTCACTTAAATTTACGTCACTGCTCACTAAATCACTCGAGATTATTCGATTTCACAAAATTCTCACTGTCCGTTCGAGAATTTTAGTTCCGCGATTTTACTTCGCTAATTAAAGTCACTGTTCACTAGAGCACTCGAGAATATTCGATTTCACAAAATTCTCACTGTCCGTTCGAGAATTTTAGTTCCGCGATTTTACTTCGCTAATTAAAGTCACTGTTCACTAGAGCACTCGAGAATATTCGGTTTCACCAAATTCTCACTGTCCGAGAATTTTAGTTTCACTTTTCCGCTCTCACAAAATTATCCGTTCCGAGAATTTTTAATTTCACTCGCGATTTTTAACCCGAATTTATCCTTGGAATCCCACTCTTCTGACACCAATTGTTGCGAGCTAGGGGTTCGCCAGATTCCAAAGAAAACTCAATCCGTTTAAAAACAATGAATAATTTATTTATTGCACTTCATACACAATTTCCCGATCACTTCACTAAATTCGCTCTAAAACTTAATTCGTTCAACTCAGGAACACTGCCAATCTATCACTTGTACCGATTCGCCTTCTTCCACCGATAGGTGTCGCCAAAATCTAACTAACTCGTTGTCTGAAAGTTGGCGGTTATTTATACTAAGTCTCCCAGACAGGTGTCGTTGTGTGTGTGTGTCTAGAATGATTGGCTACATTGTGGAGCTCGGTAGAAGTGTCTGGAAACATGTGTATAGCGTTTTAAATGTTGATGGACTTTTCTCGGTGTTGCTGGGGACGTCGAGGTTGTCAGATTTATAACAATATAATGGGGTTTTACGCACAATCGAAGTCCTGTTATGTTTTTAAGCTCAATGTCATTTTATTTGGGCTTTTTTCAATTAACACAAGGTACAACTATTCACATGTCCTTAACACGTATACATATGATCTCGAATAACGGATTTGATTTGATCACGAGCCTCTCCCATTCAAATAGGAGTATCTTGCTTTCATTCTTAATAATTTATGGTTGTGACTCCAACAAAATACAAAACATTGTGTTCAAAGAGCCATTAAAGTAAGCGGATTAAATATCCCATATAATGTATTACTAACTTCATTCTCAAAAATTTGCTTATTAATGCGATTTTTACGCGGACGAAGTCGCGGGCGTTTGCTAGTACTAAATAAATATGGTGTTTGTTACCTACGAATAAAACAGTACTTACCAATGCTTGAAATTTATTTGCATTAGTCGCGATGTCCGACTTAAAAGCTATAAGTCCTTCCAGTGTGGTAAATGGAAAGAAGGCAAAATATCGGCCTGGTTTGCCTCTCCCTCTTTCACAGCTCTCACTTCCCTCCTTAAATCTATAGTAGACTACGTCAAAATCAAAATATCCTGCATTATGTTTGCTGGCTTTCAATTCGGTCACAGACTTCTTTAAGGTGATTCCGATGTTGCTGGTTATAGTGAAGTTATTGATATACTAATATAATTCCAAATAAATATTAAAAAGTCTGTCAAAGCAGGGTGCTTCAAGCCATAGTGGAAGTATTCTCCAGTTCCCATCGATCTTATTACGTTTTGTCTTGGACAAAAAAGTAAGGGAACTTTGTAATTAAAATGAGTCTGGGAAATGATATTTAAAAAATTTTTTTTAGTAAGCAGGTAGGACTGTTCTTAATTATTATCCCAAAATTAGCGCGGTATGTTAATCAGTTTGCTTACAGCAGCTGGTTGAATGGGCACCCCTCGGTAGTCCATGGCGATTTTTACAATATTTAAAAATATGGAACAAAAAGTTTATCTCAATTTTTGCGTTTCCAACCAAATTTCGAGTGCAGAATCGTTGCGAATGTTGGAAAATGCTTACGGTGATTCAATTATGTCGAAAACACGAGCCTTCGAGTAGTTTAATGCCTTTGAGGACAGTTGAGAGATCTTTGAAGACATGCCTCGTTCTGGACGACCTCTTAAACTGGCGAGATCATTCAAAAAGTGGAAGAAATGGTGCTCAAAAATCGTCATACCAGTATTAGGGAGATAGCAGGAGAGCTCGACATCTCTTACAAGTCCGTTCGTTCGATTTTAGTGGATACTTTGAACATGAAACGCGTCTTTTACCGACTCTTCCCAATAAAGCTGAATTTTCTTAAAATAATTACCGTGAATCGTGCGAATTTTGATCACACATTTATGGAGCGCATCATAACTGGTAATGAGTCTATGAGTTTGATGTGCAAACCAGTCAACAATCATCGGAATGGAGGCAAAAAATGAGCCGAAACCGAAAGAACCACGCCAAAACCATTAAAAAATCAAGACGATGCTCATTGTTTTTTTCGATATTCGAGGTTTGACCCATCCGGAGGGAAAGACGGTCAACAAGGAGTACTATTTGATCGTATAGAAGCGTTTGCGTGAGAAAATCCGGAAAAAACGGCCGGAATTATGGAAGGAGAATTCATGGATTTTCGACGATGAAAATGAGCCATCGCATTGAGCCTCAATTGTGACCGAATTTGAGACCAAACGGCAACGAAATGCTTTAATCAACCACCGTATTCACCAGATTAGGCCCCGTGTGACTTTCCGTTTTCAGTCGATCGAGATATAAAACGAAAATTGCCGTGAGATAATAATTAAGGACAGTCTTACCTGCTTACCAAAAAAAATGTTTGAAATATCATTTTAATTACAGAGTGCCCTTATTCTTTTGTCACAATGTATTAAAATTCTTGGATCTTTTGGTAAGTCGGAAAGTTTTTCTCTGAGAATTTCTAATAAATATTTCATTTCATTAACACCTATTAGATACTGCCCATGCTATCAATTTCGAGGCCGAATTTCTATCAGAGCTACTAACCTATTTCAATGGCTCCTCATTTCATCCTGAATTTTCTGTTCAAAAATTTCCGTGCTTTCAAAAAAATTATTCTGAAATTCTTTGCTTTATTTGTTTGGGGACGCTTGGTAAGGATTTATGAGTAAGGAGCTTCCCAGCGAGTTGACGAAAACTTTTTACCGTTATCTATCACTAATTATTGTTCGATATTTGTACGTTTTTCTAGGTTCAAGTGTCACTTTATAAATGGGACTATGAACAAAAAAGGGACTAGAAATGAAAAAGATAGTTTAAACAAAAGATAATAAAATATAAAAATGGATAAGTTGGAATGAGGACTTTTTATGACACTTGAACGTCTATTACAAGATCAGTTGGAGTTCGCATTAAAATCGGCTCGAGATCACTTTGCTATTTCAATGTACAGTGGCTCACAGCTTATTTCGTGCAGCTAGAAATTTGAAATTTGTTACGCTGTTATTGGAAAACTATGTAAAATATTGACAAGATTTAAATGACATGTTTTAAACAAATATTTATTGTTTAAGTTAGGAACTTCAAAAATAACACAATTGTTGTTTGTAATACTTAATTAACAAAAATTATGAAAATACTGCTTAACAATATGTCACAGCTTATTTCAGGCACTTAAACTTAGGCCTTAATTTACAGAAAAAAGTTAAATTTTATACAAATTTCAGTATTTGGTATGATAGCCCTTTGCATTTATTACATCTTTAAAACTCTTTGGCATAGAATCCACAAGTTTTTGGGTAGTTTCTGGGGTAATTTTCGTCCACTCTTCCAAAAAAATTTTTTTTTTAATTTTTCCTTGTTGGAAATACTATGTTTCCGAATATTATTTTTATTGGACGAGTGAAAAGCCGGAGGTTCAGATGACAAGTGAAGTTTATTGATAAAAATGTAATAGATTTGTAATGCCATAAAGTATTATAAGAGTTAAGTACATTTCTGATCAAAAGTATTTAATTCAAAATTTAGTCTGAAGTTCATAATTGATTAATTCAAAATTATATAAAACTATATTAATTCCATTATTCCTCCTTAATTTTAATTATTAATTTGTAGTCCTAATTCTTCCATGCATCTCAAATGTTTTATATTTGGAAGACTCTGTTGTGATTTATTTAAATGAAAAACGATGTGGACTCTTTGACAACTTATATTCAACTGCGTATTACAATAAAGCTCTTATATCTAGACTTACTAATACATACTGTTATAGATCTTGCAATCACGCAATTTGGATGTTGCCAGAAACACCGAGAGAATTCCAGCAACATGTCAAAACACTATCAACATGTTTCCAGACACTTCTACCGAGCTCCACAATGTAGGCAATCATTCTAGACACACACACACAACGACACCTGTCTGGGAGACTTAGTATAAATACCCGCCAACTTTCAGACAACCAGTTAGTGAGATTTTGGCGACACCTATCGGTGAATCAGAGACATCTGAACGCGACGGTAGTAAAAGCGATAAAAAGCGAAATATCGGTAGTGCGTTTTAAGGCGAATTAAGTTAAAGTGAGAATTGTGTATAAAGTGCAATAAATAAATTATCTATATTGTTTTTAAAACGAATTGAGTTTTCTTTGGAATCTGGCGAACCCCTAGCTCGCAACAATTGGTGTCAGAAGTGGGATTCCAAGGATAAATTCGGGTTAAAAATCGCGAGTGAAATTAAAAATTCTCGGAACGGATAATTTTGTGAGAGCGGAAAAGTGAAACTAAAATTCTCGAACGGACAGTGAGAATTTGGTGAAACCGAATATTCTCGAGTGCTGTAGTGAACAGTGACTTTAATTAGCGAAGTAAAATCGCGGAACTAAAATTCTCGAACGGACAGTGAGAATTTGGTGAAATCGAATAATCTCGAGTGATTTAGTGAGCAGTGACGTAAATTTAAGTGAATTCGAATCGCGGAAAAACTGGAAAAAATCGGTAGTGAAAATGCCGCGTTATTTAAAAGACTTAAAAGTAACGGAGCTGAAGGAAGAGCTCAGTATACGCGAGTTACCTACAACAGGGAGCAAGTCTGAACTTGTCAGCCGTATGATCGAGACACTTGAGGCTGAGGGTGAGAATGCAGATAGTTTTGAATTCCAAATTGAAGAAACTCGTAAAGAGGAGTGTTCTGGTACATCGGATGCTCTAACACAATTAATGCAACAGATGATGAACAAATTAGAGCAACAATCAGTGGACATTAAACAACAATCTGCGGATATTAAACAACAATCTGCGGACATGAATCAGAAATTAGAGCAACAATCAGTGGACATTAAACAACAATCTGCGGATATTAAACAACAATCCACGGACATTAAACAACAATTAGACCAGACCTCAAAGGAACTCAACCAAAAATTGGAGCTGCAGAATAATAAAATAGACATCATGGGTAAGACAATAGAAGAAAATGTAGAGAAGAAACTTCGAATCTTCGAAGAGCAAATTACGGAAAGGATATCCGGGATTGTACAAGAAGTCGAACGCCTAAAAAGAGACTTGGATAACGTGAAAGCGGTCGGAGTCATGAAAGCAGAGCACGTTACGCATAAGGGTTTCAAAGCTCCAATCTTCGATGGACAGACACCGTGGGCTATTTATAAGATCCAATTTGAGGCTGCCGCCAGAAACAACCATTGGAATGATCTCGAACGAGGAACGGCTCTTATATTGGCGTTAAGAGGTCCACCAGCGGAGGTCCTTCAAACGATTCCGCAGGAGCAACAACAAGATTTTTCAACGTTAGTCCAGATATTGGATCTTCATTACGGCAGTGACCGCATGAAAGAAATCTACAAAATAGAGCTGTACAACCGAACTCAAAAGAATGGCGAAACACTTCAAGAGCTGGCACGCGATATTGAACGACTCACATTATTATCCCTGCCCAATGCGCAAACAGAGCAACGCAACGATACAGCTGTTTTCGCATTTAACAATGCTGTACAGGACAGAGAGCTGCAACAGGCGTTGAAATTGGCAGGTAAGAAAACGATTGGCGAAGCCTTAGTATATGGGCTGACGTTCGAAGCTGCCAAGCAAAGCTCGCGGAGTAACTATCGGGTTCGAGAAATAGTAGAAGAGTGTGTGTGTCGGAAAGCAGAGCACACCAAGCGGAGCGAAAGGTTTGGTGCCCCCCGATGCTGGAATTGTGGACAGGCAGGACACTTGAGACTCGACTGCCGTAAACTCAGAAAAGCGACCAACCATTGTGCCGGCTGCGCGGCTAAACAACGCGAAGGTAGAGATCGTGAATGTAGATCTTGGTTAAGAACTATTCGTCAGAGTTCAAATCTTACACACGGTTGTGACAAAAGACGCCAGAGTAGATCGAAAACCCCGAGTCGGCAACAAGAACAATACATCGGGAAAGATCATGGAAGCAGAGTTAGGCATTCGAATAGGGATCACGAGCGAACGGGTAGAAGTCGTGACGGCCAAGTACTTCATGCGAATAATCGTGACAAGACCAAACATGGGAAGCGATATGATCGAGAAGATTGCGAAAGGAAGAATGCGGAACGAGAAAAGGGAAGTAAACGTGCCGCTAAGGAGGAGAATGAGCGCGAAAAGGAAACGGAGAAAGAACGCGAACGTGAGAAGGAAAAAGAAGCCGGAAAAACCATTCGGAGGTTAACGATCGAACCAGAGGATGAATGGAATCAGCGAAAACCTCGTACAAAAATGAAAGTGGTACATCTCGACCGACTAACAAAGTACCACGGTGCCATTGTGGAAATGAACGACTCTGTTCGGGACGAACAGGGACTAAGGAGAGGGTAATGTTATAGATCTTGCAATCACGCAATTTGGATGTTGCCAGAAACACCGAGAGAATTCCAGCAACATGTCAAAACACTATCAACATGTTTCCAGACACTTCTACCGAGCTCCACAATGTAGGCAATCATTCTAGACACACACACACAACGACACCTGTCTGGGAGACTTAGTATAAATACCCGCCAACTTTCAGACAACCAGTTAGTGAGATTTTGGCGACACCTATCGGTGAATCAGAGACATCGGAACGCGACGGTAGTAAAAGCGATAAAAAGCGAAATATCGGTAGTGCGTTTTAAGGCGAATTAAGTTAAAGTGAGAATTGTGTATAAAGTGCAATAAATAAATTATCTATATTGTTTTTAAAACGAATTGAGTTTTCTTTGGAATCTGGCGAACCCCTAGCTCGCAACAATACATATAACATCTCCCTTTATAGATAATATTATTTTGTTTTAAGTTCTTTTAAAGAAACCAATTTCATCTGATTATAAAAATAATAGTATTAATCTAAAAGTTTTCAAAATTAATTCTTTAAATCAATAATTCAGAAAATACAAATGTATTTCATACAAAGGTATAAATTTAAATTATTATTATTTTAAATTCTTTAAAGAAGTCAAATTCATTTGCTTATAAAATTAATAGTATAGCTAATTCAAAATATAATTCACTTAATTAAACAATAGTGACATTTTCAAATTACCTTTTTATGTGATCTACTGGATAAGTGAATTTATTTGGAGTTAAAATAGTTCTTCCGTAACGACTAGTTTGAGGTACATTTTTACCTTTATTACATTCATTGTTTTGAAGATCATTGTTTGTATTATTAATTTCATGATTTGTTTTTTGTTGCAAGGTTGAACTCAAAGACTGTTCGATATTTTGGTTTGTTTTTGGTGACTCGATTATATGTTGCCTATTGCGTCTATATATACCTGAACCAATACTATCCCTTATTATATAAGATCTCGGCTCTCTACAATTTTCTATTATTGTGCCTGGTTGCCAATTAGAATTTGGGGTTTTTTGAAAATAGATTTGTTTCTTCTCCCTAATTGGTTTTAGTACTTTAGCTCCGCGATTGTAGTATGATTTAGTTCGACTTAATTTGTTATTAATAGTTTTCTTATGTTTTTTAAAGTCAATAATTTTGGGTTTTAAATTTTTTGGGACTGTTGGAATTTTAGTTCTAAGCGATCGAGACATTAAAAGTTGAGCTGGTGATTTTGTGTTACCTTTAGGAGTTGTACGATAATGTAAAAGAGCAGTGTAAGGATCTGTTGCAGATTCATGACACTTTTTCAACAGTTTCTTAATTGTTTGTACACTTCGTTCTACGAGACCATTAGACCGCGCCAAGTATGGACTAGAAGTAAAGTGTTCAATATTCCATTCTTGACAAAATAATTTAAATTCTGTAGAACTGAAAGGAGGACCATTATCTGTTATTAAGACTGCAGGTATCCCATGTCTCGCAAAGAATGATTTTAAGTGAGTTGTAACTATGGTACAAGAATAGCTTTTATTTAGTTTGGCAATTTCGAAGTATTTCGAGTAATAGTCAACAGCCAAAATATATATTGCTTGAACTCAAAAAAGTCTACCGCCACTTTATACCAAGGAATGGCTACTATTTCGTGAGGCTTTAATGGTTCCTTTTGATTAGAGCACCTATTTTGAAGACATGATTCACAATTTTGTACCACATTTATTATATCTTGATTGATATTAGGCCAGTATACCAGACTTTTGGCTAGATTTTTACATCTTTCTATCCCCATATGACCCTCGTGAATAAGCAAAAGAATTTTCTGTCGCATAACTTGTGGTATAATTATCCGATTATTTTTAAATATTATCCCATTTATTATATGAAGTTCATCTTTTATACTGGCATAAGGTGCTGCCAGTTCATGCATAACTTTTTTATTGTTTGGCCAGCCATTCATAATGTAATTTTTAACTTCCATTAGAGACTTATCACTATTGGTACAGTTTTTAATTTCTTCAAGCTTTGCGTCGGTAACAGATAGACTTGATACAAGCATATTACAATGTAATGCAAGGTCTTTGTCAAAGTCCGTTAGTGCTTGATCCGGCAATGCTGCGCGTGAAAGAGTATCTGCTATGTAAAGATATTTTCCTGGTTTATATATTACATTTATGTCGTACGCTTGCAAACGAAGCATGAACCGCTGAAGTCTGGCAGGAATTTTGTACAAAGGTTTTTCAAAAAGAGGTATGAGCGGTTTGTGATCTGATTCAACAGTGACGGATTTTCCATATATGTATTGATGGAATTTGGTGCAACCGAACAAAATTGCAAATAACTCCTTTTCAATTTGTGCGTAATTCTGTTGACAATTTGTTAGCGTGGCTGATGCATATGCAATTGGATTTGAATTATGCATTATTACCGCACCTACTGCATTTTTTGAAGCATCAACTGATAAGATTAATGGTTTATTTTGATCGAAGTATACTAAGATAGGAGTATTGGACAATAAAGACTTTAGTTTCAGAAATTCTTTTTCATGAACTTCGGACCAATGCCACATTATTTCTTTTTTAAGTAAGTTTCTTAAGTTAGAATTTTGCTCTGAGAGATTTTTGATAAATGCCCCCAAGTAGTTGACCATTCCTAAAAAACGTTGAAGATCATTGACATTATTTGGTTTTGGCATTGCACAAATTGCTTCTATTTTCGATGGATCTGGTTTGACTCCTTCTTTATTAAAAATATGGCCAATAAATTTTATTTCTTGAACACAGAATTTTGACTTAGACTTATTGAATTTCAGACCTAGACTTTTACTTCTTTCTAAAACTAGTTTTAAAGTTCTATCATGTTCTTCTCTAGTCTTACCATGTATTAAAAAATCGTCTATGTAGATTATGACATTTGGAATATCAGCGAAACTTTTCACCATCTCCGCGTGAAAGATTTCTGGAGCGGCATTTATTCCAAATGTCAGGCGCTTAAAGCAATATTTACCAAATGGAGTGATAAACGTACATAGTTTAGATGATTCTTCCTCCAATTGCATCATCCAAAAACCCGAATTAGCGTCTAAATTGCTAAAAAAATTGGCATTAGTTAATTTCGATCTACAATCATCTAGGGTTGGGAATTGATAATGAGAGCGTAGTATAGCTTTAATTAAGTTTCTGGGATCTAAACATAGTCTTAATTTACCATTAGGTTTTCGTACCAAAACAATCGAATTCACCCATTCTGTTGATTCTTCAACTTTCTCAATAACATTTAATTTCTCCATATTTTCGAGTTCATTTTTTAACTCCGTTAACAAACTGAAAGGAATTTTTCTAGGCAAATCTACTACTGGTTTTATATTAGGTCTTAACTGAAAATGACACTTGTTTTTTAAACAGCCTAATCCGTTGAATACATCTTTATAGTCATTAATAATATTTAAATTACAAATATTTAAATGTGGACTTACAGTTTTTACATTATTATTAACCTTAATTAATTCCATTGCCAAGCATGCTCTGCGACCTAATACCGCCTGACAGTCCATGTCCAATATTGTAAAGTTGTGTAAATAGTCCTTATTATTCCAATTACATTTTAGTATGCACGTTCCAATTGCTGGTAGTTGCTGCCCGTTGAATGTTTTTAGTTTGTATTTAGAAGCTTTTATTTTAGTTGGTTCTATTTTTAATAGTTTAGTGTGTTGACGAGAAATCACATTAGTTTGTGCACCCGTGTCTAATTGAAAAGAAAGACGCTTGCCATTAATGTTAACGTCTACGGCCCAAATACAGCTGTCATCATCTATTTCTTCGTTTATCGTTCCAATGAAGAGAGTATCCATGTTTGTATATGGAGCGGAATCTGTTGAAGTATTTGATTCCATTTCTATATTCCTTATATATATTTTTGAGCGACACATTTTTGCGAAATGATTTTTCTTCTTGCACTTATGACACACTACACCCATTGCGGGGCACTTGTATTTGTGCTCTTCTCCACATCGATCACATTTTCTGTTGTTGCCTGACTGCCGATTGAATCTTCTGTCTCTGTTCCAATTGTCGTCTGTATTTCCTCGTTTACCGTGTTTGTTTTGTCTTTGGTTGTATTTGTCGTTGCTAGTGTGACCGTGAAATTTATTTGGACGTTTTTTGTATGTATGCGCTGTATTTATAGCGCCAACGAAATGAGAGACATTTCCCTGTTGCAGTGTATGTGCTTGCTCCTTTGCTATTTCTGAAGCTTTTGCAATATCAAAAGCTTTGGAGAGTCTTAAGTCATTTTCATTTAGAAGTCGTTCTTTAATTTTTGAAAATTTATTCGAAAGACCACAGACAAAAATGTCGCGAACAAGATCTTCGCGAAGCGATCCAAATTCACAGGATAGGCTTAAATTTTTTAGCGTAGTTATGTACTCTTCGATAGATTCGTCCGGGCTTTGAATTCTAGTAAAAAACTTATGCCTTTCCATTACTAAATTTACTTTCGGTAAAAAATACGCGTCCATAAATTCTGTTAATTCCTTCATTGTTATTTCGTCCAAATCTCTGTTAAAAGAAGAGAAAATATCCAAAGCCTCGGGACCCATGCTGTGTAATAATATCGCCACCTTTCTCGAATCCTCTAAATTTTCCAAATTACCTGCCCTCATATAAATCTTAAACTGGTTTTTCCACCTGCACCATGACGCTGGGAGGTTCGAATTTTTGAAATCCATTCGTGGAATCGTTGCTATTCCATCGCTAGTACAAACCACGTTGTTCGACATTTTCGCTGTATCGGTAGATGCGCCGCTAGATTTACCGTTAGATGTGCCTTTCGAATCGTCTGCACCACTGCCGTTGACCATTGTATTTATTTTGTTTAGTTAAAACTATATTTATTTGTCTCTATTTATTAAACTTTATTTATTATCACTTGGCCTCCATTATCGGACTTTATTAATTTGACTTATTTGTCTTCACACACCACACCTGACACCATGTTGTGATTTATTTAAATGAAAAACGATGTGGACTCTTTGACAACTTATATTCAACTGCGTATTACAATAAAGCTCTTATATCTAGACTTACTAATACATACATATAACAGACTCTTGGTGAATATATCTGCAGTCATGTTGTTAGTATCGACGTATTCCAATTTGATGTTTCCTTTATTAATCTGGTCTCTTATGAAGTGATGCTTGATATCAATGTGTTCGGTTCGCGAGTGTTGCACTGGATGTTTGGCTATCATTTGTGCACTTTTGTTGTCGTTACAAATGGTAATACCGTCTTTAGTTTCGAAACCTATTTCGGTTAAGAAGTTTGAAAGGTATATGTCTTCCTTAGCTGCTTCTGAGATAGACATACACTCTGCCTCCGCGGTGGACAAGGCAACCGTCTTCTGCTTTCGTGATTCCCATGATATAGCTGCACCACCTAAATTAAAAACGTATCCAGAATAGGATCTGCGATCGTTCTCACTTCCTCCCCAATCTGCGTCTGCATATCTGATTTAGTTTTGACTGGTTTTTTTGAAAGTTAGTCCTTGATTGATTGTGCATTTTAAGTACCGAAGTACGCGTTTAGCTGCTATCCAATGTTGTTGTTCAAAACAATGATTAAACTGGCTCAATACGCTTACGCTATGTGATATATCTGGTCTTGTTGTGATTGCTAAATATATTAGCGATCCGATGAGATTTTGGTATGGCACGGCTCGGGTTTCCTCTTCTGATTTTGGACTATGGTTCTTGATTAGTTTCGTGATAATTTCCATAGGAGTTTTAACAGTATTCGCTTTTTCTTGTGATATATGTTGTGATTATTTTTCCTTCTGAACTCTGATCGAATTCTATACCGTCGCAATATTTCAGTTTGCCCATATCTTCTTTTTTAAATTTCTTCTGCAACTTCTCTTTAAAACTTTTAATGCACTCTTCATTGTTTGATCCTATAATTAAGTCGTCTACATAAATTCCAATTAATATCAGATCGTTTTTCTGTTTTGATATATAAATGCAAGGGTCTGTTTGTAGTGGCTGCATTTCCATTTCTATGAGTTGATTATTTAGTTTTAAATACCACTGCGCTGACTGTCGAAGTCCATAAATAGATTTTTGTACTAAGCATACTTTATTTTTTACACACTTGTTGTTGGTTAATTCATAGTATAGCTCTGTAACTTCCATATAGATTTTTTCGTTTATCTCTTCGTCTAGGTAAGCAGTGACTACGTCCATCTGGTGCAAAGTAAGGCCCCATTCAACGGCAAGTGCTATTAAGATTTGAAATGAGCACTGTCGAGCAACTGGTGCATATCTTTCCTCGAAATCGATCCCACTGCGCTGCGAACATTCTTTTCCCTCTAATCGCGCTTTCCTTTTATAAATATTCCTTTCAGTACTTCCATTTTCATTTTGTCTTTCTCTACGCCTTTTACGAACTCGTTCCGCTATTGTTTGTAGATTTTGATCGTCTAGTTTATTTCCTTTGTTTATTTCATCCATTTTCTTCTCGTCATTTCCAGTACCGTTGTTACTTGGTTTGTATTCCGGAGCATCAAAATTAAAAATTAGTTCTAGTTCATTGGATTTTGGTTTATTCAAATTTTCGTAATCTAAATTTTTAATAAATGCAACATCTCTACTTTTTGTTATGTTTCCTGTTTCTGTTGAATAAAGTCTGCACGCTTTGGAAGTATCACAATATCCAACGAAAATGTATTGTTTTGATTTCGAGTCTAGTTTCTTTCTTTTTACAGTTTTGGCCACAGCAAAAGCTTTTGAGCCAAAAACTTTAAAATGACTCACCGTAGGATTTCTTCCAGTCCAAAGTTTATAAGAAACAGCACCATCTATGCTTTTAGATGAACATCGATTTCTTGTGTAGTTCGCATTTCCTATTGCTTCAGCCCAGAATGTCTGTGGAAGTTTAGATTGTAATAACATACATCTTGCCATTTCGACTAGAGTTCTTTTTTTCCGATCCGCAACACCATTTTGTTGTGGAGTATATTCTGCAGTTAATTGATGTTCTATTCCATGTTCCTTTAAAAAAGCGTCAAATAATTTGTTACAGTATTCCTTTCCGTTATCTGATCTAATTGTTTTTATTTTTTGTTCCGTAAATGTTTCTGTCAATGCTTTAAGCTGCTGAAAAGCATCGAATACTTCATTTTTATGCTTCAAGAAAAATACTTTACTCCATCTAGTTTCATCATCTATAAATAAAGGCATCCACCTTTTGATTTTACCTGAATTGGTCGGCATACATCTGTATGTACAAGTTCCAATGGCTTCTAACGTCTGGAATTGGATTTTTTTGGAAATGGTAATCTAGATTGCTTTCCTTGAATGCAAATTTCACAATCGAAATTGGTATCTTTGGCATTTTTAATATCCAAACCTAAAACCAACATTTCTTGTAGTGTATCGACATTTACATGTCCGAATTTATTATGCCAGTCATTTATAGAATTTCTTTCCGCGATTGTATTGCAAGATTCTGTTACATAGTACAAACCATCATATCTTTTTGCTGTCGCTGTCGTGTTGCCCTCTTTGAGACGATTCCATACCTCGTTCGATGTCCGAAATCCATTTACCACTTTGAGCTCTGTAGAGCTAATTGCCAAGATTAGATCACTTCTGGCTTTTCCGTCTGCGTCATCCCAAATTTCTGCCGCTTCGATGGTCTTGGTATCCGATGTAAGAACGATTGGGCGCTTAATTTTTCCGGACACATTATTCCATGAATTATTTTTAACGCAAGGTGCCTCGATATGCATCTTCCACGTGTCATAATTATTTTTCGATAGTGGCTCCACGCGAATTGTTTGGCTTGTTATTTTATTTTTAATTATTTTTGGACTATTTTCACCTTTTACTTTTTGTGGATTATTCTGATTATTAACGATTTAGTTTTTTTTAATTTCTGGGCCCATAACCTTTTGGACGAGTGAAAAGCCGGAGGTTCAGATGACAAGTGAAGTTTATTGATAAAAATGTAATAGATTTGTAATGCCATAAAGTGTTGTAAGAGTACATTTCTGATGAAAAGTATTTAATTCAAAATTTAGTCTGAAGTTCATACTTGATTAATTCAAAATTATATAAAACTATATTAATTCCAACAATTTTCCTAAATTCCACATCAATTTTCTATTACATTCAAATCTGGATTCTGTGCCGGCGGGGATATAACATGCGGGCAGTTCCAAATCAGCCAAGATTACACTATACCAGACTTATGCTTGTTGTCTTGGTGGAAACGGAATATGTTTGGAATTTCAAGATTCGCAGCACTCTGGGGCAAATTTTTTTTTCAAAATGTTGAGGTACATGGTTTTGGCCATGTAACCTTCAATGAACTCCAAATTTCTAATGCCGGCTGATAACATACAGGCCCATGCCTTTACGCTTCCGCCGCCATGCTTCACTGTAGCTTTCAAATTTTCTTTTTGTAGCTTAGTGTTAGGTTTCCGCCCTACGTATGCCATGCCATTAGAGCCAAAGATATTAAATTTAGACTCGTCTGAGAATATGACGCTGTTCCAGAAATCCTATTTTTTGTTGGTGTGCTCTCAAGCAAAGGCAAGGCAACTCAGCTGGTTTTTTCTGCTTATGAATGGCTTTTTTCTAGCTACTCGACCATTGAAGTTGTGGTCTCAGAGCACGTGGCGGACAGTTTCAGCACTGCATGACTCACCTAGCCCTTGCTGTATCTCCGCAACTAGTTTTGGAATCATTGATTTTACGTACAATAAATCGTTCGTCAGACGAGTTGAAAATTTTGTTTGGCGCACTTCTGACCTTATCTTGAATACGATTTTCATGAACGAAACGTACAATGATACTCTGAACTGTGCTAGGACTCAAATTAACAAATTGAGCAATTTCCTGCTGGGATAGCCCGTTCTTGAAATGGCTTATCACTAATTCTCGCTGCTCAATTATCGTGCGACGACACATTTTTTCAAAAAGCACTTCTTGTCCTTTACACGTAAAATATCACACTAAATATTGACTGCAGCTAGTTGCCAATTCTTCAAAAAAAGTAAAGAAAATGAAAGTTCCGTTATACAGCGCGAAACGATCGGACAGAAAAGGAGTCAAGTATCTGCATGAAATCGTTGTATTCGTAGACCTTGGATGGTTTATTCAGATGCCCACGCATCCGAATAAACCGAAGGGAAAGAAGGTTCGGGATTTAGAGTGGGCCGAGATCCATACCACGTCCATCTCGGTGACAATATCGGGCTGGAGCGACGTGCTAGCGTGTTGCCGGGTCTAGCTACGGGAGTCGTGGGGGGGTTCGTTGCTCCGATATTATCATGAAACCCTAGGCCTGTTCAACAAAATGAGCTTTGGAGCTCATTACGCCGACTTACCCAGGATAGGGCAACCTTAAAATTGGGAGAATCTCATGGTTGGAATGTTGACTTTGTAACAGAATGAGTTTCTTGTTTCGCGACTGCTCCAAAAGTCAAGATTGGGGCTTTGCCTTTCTGAGAGGCATCCAATCGATGAATTATTCTCTAAAATAACCTCAATTTTTTCTAATTTAGTAAAGAAGTCTCCTCTTACCAGCTTTGTATGAAGTCCTTTGTCTGCAGGGCACATCCAAGTCGCAGATTCCCCTAGCTCCTTTAGCTCCTTTAGCTGTTTGTATCCGTTATTTGTAATATACGCACACTGTATATGAAACCAGCGACTACAAAAACTTTCGCACTCCACTGCTAGGTCCGTATCGCCAACTTTTTTTGCATATCATACACTTTGAGTTCAATCATTGAGCCAAAATAAAAATCGACGAGAGTATCATCCTCTCGAAAACAGGATTCAATTCCAAATTAACTGACTTTCAACTAAAAACAAAATAGTTTTGTCTGTTAACGGAAACCAAAAACCGGCAATTTCAACTCCATCTCGACGTCAAATTTTCACCCACAAACCCTTAATTACTTTTTTCACCTCAGTCAACCTTGAAGTAAATTGAATTTCACCACGACAGCGAAAAAACACATGAATATCGGTAATGGCGGCGCGCTGTCGTCCTCGTTCGCTATTGTAGTCATAAAGTCACGGGAGGTTTTCTTTTCGATTATTTTTCGCTCTTTCTTCGTGACGAAGACACCGAGTTTTCATTTTTCAATTCGCGAGAGATTTTTCGGCCATCGCTCGAGTTCACTGGAACGGGTCGAATTCAATTTTTAAAAACGCGCCATGGAGATTAACAAGACAACGCTGGGAATTGCGGCCGGAGTAGCAGGCACCCTCTTCCTCGGCTACTGCATTTATTTCGATAAGAAGCGCCGCAACGACCCGGAATACAAGAAGAAAATACGTGACCGTAAGTCTGGCTCATGTCGGTGGTTATTCCGATTGGAGTCCTCTAATTTGGCCTCTTTTTTCCGCAGGGAGACGTCGCCAGCGCAAAACTGGAAACGGCACGGCCTCGCGTAGCGAAATGCCCAATTTGAATGATCATGAAGCGATCGAAAGGTAATTTTCTGTCGGTTTTCATTCATTGTAAAGCTCGGCGTGATTCAATTTGTGGAGTTTATGGATTTTTCGGTAGTTTCGATTTGAGGTTATGTTGCCCCATCGTCCCCTATTTGACAGTTCTTATGTCAGAATTTTACACACCCCCAAGTCTCATGCTTTCGATGTGGGAAATGGGCCGTGAGTTATGTAACTCCCGCCCTACAGGGAACTCGAGTTGATTGCTTCGTTTGCAGTCGTGTGGGTTGGAACACCTCTCCGGGGGTCCTATTTTTAAATGTAATTCAAAGGGGGGGTAAATGAATTTTAGTCACGCGAGGACTTAGACCTGCTGGGAGTAATAAATCAACAGTCTACACCTCTAATATCCGCTTAGAACTATCATTGAAGGACGATTTTAGCTGCCTCTCTGCGCGAAGCTTCTTGAGATACACGACTTTTGCCCTTTAATCTTGATCTGAACTAATCGTGCGTAAATAAAGCGAGATATTGGAATTTTTATCGAATTTTTGCTTAGATTGTCATATGCTAAAAAAAATTCAATCGTTCCATAGTAAAAGCTTTCAGCGTTTCACCGTGCGTAATGTTTACGGAATTCTAGCAGGCAATAACTCTCGCCTTTAGATCCGACCGACGTGAAAAAACCTTGTCGCAGTGCTTTACAAGGTCGAACTGTACAGCAGTTGAAGGATGACACAGACACACCCAAGTTGCATGTTTCTGGTTGAGAGAAAAGTTGTTGTTTTCTATTGGGATAGTGACGAAGTTAACTGCCTGAAACTGATTTCCATTATTTCCTCTCAAGGAAACGTTTGTTTTTTTTTCTCGTCGAACAAAGCTACCAGCATAGAAAAAGACTCGAAGGAAGCCAGTTGCTGAAAACAGATTTCAGAAATGTTTTAGTGTGTTGGGTCGGGGGCTCGGGACCCAATTTTTCACAATTTGTTTTAAATTGTTTTTTAAAATAGCCAAGTAGCCCTAACTGTTTATTGTAGAGTCAATAAAAACTCAATTTTCTGTACCCCCAAACCATCACTAAGCCTCCGTCGTACTTAACGGTGGAAACAGCGTTTTTTTGAAGTAGTTCACTGTTTTTTATTCTCTAGATTTTACCGTTTCTTTTTGCCCCAAATATTTCGTACTTACTTTCGTCACTAACTGACATTGTTCCAGTACTCTGGTGTAGAATTTTGTTGATATTTCACCAAGTTCAGGCGTTTCATGAGGTTGGCATTGGAAATGCACGGTTTATTTAAGAAAGGTAAACGGAACGACGTATGCAATTACCGGCCAATAGTCAAGCTATCTTGTGTTCCAAAATTATTCGAAGCAATTGTTTGTGACGCAATGTACTTCATTGCAAATCAATAATAAGCCCAACCCAACACGGGTTTATCAAAGGTAGATCCACAACAACAAATTTACTAGAATTTTCGAATTTTGCCATCCCAGCGATTGAAGCAGGCAAACAAGTTGACTGCATATATACAGATTTTAGCAAAGCATTTAATAAGATTAATCACAAAATACTGATTCACAAGCTTTGCATACTTGGATTTCCTACTATTTTTACTAATTGGATAAAATCCTATCTTTCTAGTCGCACCCAACAGGTGCAATTTCGAGATGCTTTTTCATCGGTTATTCCAAACACTTCTGGTGTACCTCAGGGTAGCCATCTCGGCCCACTCCTGTTTATTTTATTTATTAATGACGCGAGTTCGGTAATCTCTAACTCTAATATTCTTTTATATGCTGACGATGCAAAAATATTTCGTACTATAACCTGTACGAATAATTATCTACTTTTGCAAAATGACTTAAAGCTATTTTTTGACTTGTGTACCGTAAACTGTATGCCTTTAAACATTGGAAAGTGCACCACTGCATCTTCTTCTAGGAAAAAGGATCCAATTGAATTTGTGTATGTTTTAGAGGAAATTGCTTTGCAAAAAGTAAGCATAGTTTGCGATTTAGGCGTACTTTTTAATGATAAATTTACCTTCTACGACCATGTTGACTGCTAACTCCATTTGGGGCTTTGTAAAACGATGGTCTAAGGACTTCAATGACCCTTACATCACAAAGACACTTTACTGTACTTTTGTGCGATCAATTCTCGAATATGCCTGCCCGGTGTGGACTCCTTATTATGATATTCATAAGAATAAAATTGAGTCCGTGCAGCGAAGATTTTTGAGATTTGCTCTTAAGGGACTTCCCTGGTCAGACCCAATATGTCTCTCCCCTTACCAAGAACGACTTCAACTGCTTTCGTTGGATTTAGTCGAAGATAGGCGATCTGTTCTTGGTACTGCAGTCGCAGTCAAATTAATTTCAGGCGAAATTGACTCCCCCATCTTGCTTGGAGCTCTCTCCTTCAAAATTCCTTACCGTTCCTTGAGAGACTACGTACTCCTCGACATTCGTTTCCATCGAACTAATTACGGCCAGCACGAACCGATAACCTCTATTTCACGGGCTTTTAACGCTAATTATAGCAACATTGATTTCAATCTAAATATTGCTCAGATAAAGTCAGCTTTGTTAAAAAATAAGTAATGTTGTAATTAATTTTTTGTAAGTAATCATATGTTGATGAAGTGATCAAAAATAAAATAAAATAATATCGTGGCACTCTACCATTCAATTAGAGTTAAGTGTTCTGCGAATTGTAGATGCACTAACAGACCTACCGCCATGGTTAATAATGTGTTGTGCTATTTGCTCAGCACTGGAGTCAGGTTTTCGCTTCACTTTTCTCACTACTTCCCGCGCTTCATAGACATCAAGAACTCGTGGACGTCCGCTGCGTAAAAAATTCATTTTTCCGTCAAATTGTGTTTTTCAATAACTTTTTGGACTATTCAGGACAATCTGCGTAATTAGCCTGCTTTTCGGTGTATCTCAGATGAGGATCTGAAACATTAAAAAAAAGAAAGAAAAGAAAAGCAAACCGTTCGTTTGAAAAATCGAAGTGTTTATACCGGTGGTTGGAAACAAAGTGAAAAAGTAACACAAAGAACAATTTTTGAATAACGTAGCGATAACTTCCCGCTAGAGCGGAATCCGATTGCCGATCATTTGTCAGCTGACGATTCGCCGCTGTCAGGCGACAGCTGATCCTTAGACCATGGTCACAGGGGAGCCATTAGGCCATGTTTACAGGCGAGCGGAACATTCTCCCCGCCGTTGAAGCGTTGTAGATTCAATAATTTCAAATCGATGATGATGATGGGGGTCCCACATTTCCTTGAAACCAGTTGGAGGTTTGGAGGCGCCTCGTCTCGCCTGGCTGAGGAAGGAAGGTTGGGAGGGAAAAATGAAGGGAAACGCCAAAAAAAATCGTATAAATAACTGATGATCGTAAACGTGATATCGCGGTAACGTTAATAATAGTGATCGTGATTGTAATTGTTATTGAAAAAAACTCGCGGGTAGTTGGCACAGCTTTACGGCTGGCCTCTTGAAAAGAGCAGATGCAGTCTTGATGGTGGCCACGCGCGTTCGCCGGTCCTTTCCCGGATGTACGGCTACGATTCGTCCGAGGTTCCATTTGAGGGCTGGAAACCGTTCGTCGCGCACGTTTCCTAAATCATTTAGTTTCATGTCGGGTTGACTATTAATCCATGTAGGACGTTGTTGCAAGCGGGAAAGGTATTCGCCTGACCATTTATACCAAAAAACTTGGTGTAATTTTTGGAGGAGATGCCACCTTCGAAGGCAATGAGAATTTGCCTCTCTTAAATCTTTGTCTGGCGGCGATAGTAACGCGCTTCCGATGAGAAAATGTCATGGAGTGAGTGCCGAGAAATATTCCGGGTTCTCTGTCAGTGGGCAAAGAAGTCTCGAATTCAAAAATGCTTCAATCTGATTGACGACGGTGGTCATTTCTTCATAGGTCAGAGTGGTGTCGCCGACCACGCGTCGTAAATGGTGCTTGACTGACTTCACGCCAGCTTCCCATAGACCTCCGAAGTGTGGTGAAGCAGGGTGAATGAAATGCCATTCGATTCCTTCGGTGGCTAGAAGCGGTATGCATTTGCGCTCGATTAATTTCCAGAAAGAGTCTTGCTCTTGTTGGATTTTCGAGTTTGCTCCAACAAAATTGGTACCGAAGTCGGAATAAATGCAGCTGCAAAAGTCCGCGTCGAGAGGTGAAACGTCGAAGTGCTGCGAGGAATGCTTCGCTGATGAGGTTGCTAACAACCTCAATGTGTAGTGCTTTTGTGGAAAAGCACACAAAAATTGCCAGGTACCCCTTGTAGGTTTTGCCACCGCGACCTTTTGAGACTCGCAGCGGAATTGGGCCGGCATAATCTACACCGACATTGGTAAATGGTCTTGTGATTTCCGTGCGCGAAGTAGGCAAGCTTCCCATTAATTGCGTTTGCGCCTGGCTCCGAAAACGGAAACATTTCACGCACCCGTGAATACATGCCTTGATTACGCTGCGGAGTCTTGTGATCCAAAATTGCTGGCGGATGATTCCGAGCATCAGCGTTATTGTGACGTGCATAGTATCACGATGCACTTTATGGACGATTAACTTAGTCAGGCGACTCGAATGTGATAAAATCATCGGATGTTTTTCATCATATGGCAAATTTGTTAATTGCAGACGTCCTCCTACTCGCAAAAGGCCATTTCCGTCTAAGAATGGATTTAGGGATTTGATTGCACTGCTTTGAAGACTAATTTTGTTTTTTAAGTTTTCAATTTCCCGGGCGAAGTGGTTCGTTTGGTGGTCGTGAAGAATGAGGGCACATCGTTCTGCAGATATTTCTTCAACGCTCAAGTTTCGGGACTGCGGTCGGGAATGAGTTCGTCGACATTGCTGGATGAAACGACGTAGGTAGGCGAAAACATGGATGAGTCGGTGAAGTGAGGAATATCGGCTGATCAGCGTATCCAATAACGAATTAGACGAATTGGTGGTGGATGCTAAACACGTAGTAGAAACTTTCTTCGGATCAAGTAGAGTTTAATCTGGAGTGCTGGGAGTGGAAATTGGTCATAACGTCTCTTGTGATTGCAACCAGCTAGGGTCGGACCACCAAAGATGGCAATCCAAAAGTTGGGTTGCATCAATACCTCTAGACGCTAGATCTGCTGGATTGTCTTTGGAGCGAACGTGTTTCCAAACTTGTCCGCCCACCTTGTCCTGTATTTCTGCAACTCGGTTCGCAACAAACGTTTTCCAGGTCGTTTCCGAAGCCATGCTAAGACGATGGTGGAGTCGGTCCAAGCATTTATGTGTTCGATGCCTAGAGTTGTTTGAAACCTTTTGAGCAATCACGATAGCAAGACGCTCCACAAAGCTCTAATCGGGGCAAGGAGACGGATTTCACAAGCGGTACTCGGGTTTTAGATGCAATGAGCCGTACAGTGATGACAGCGTCATGATGAACAGTCCGAACATAAACCACTCCGGCATACGCACGCTCGGAGGCATCGCTAAAACCTAATAGTTGATTGTGGGTCATACTAGTGATGTGGATCCGTCTCCTTGTCCCGATTAGAGCTTTACAGGCGAGCGGAACACGATGATCGATCATTTTCGTAATTGATCAAGCAAATGTTCGAGGGTTGGAATCTGCTTACCTCTCGCTATATATTCACACACAAATACCGGATATACGTACACTGAGCGAAAGGTAATGAGCAGTTTTTACCTATTTTTTTTTTCTCATCTTCTGCCTACTTTTTCCGCCAGTGGGGTACTTTCATTTACATCCGCGATGATGTCGCTTTTTTGTGTTAGCTCTGCATTTCGGAACATGCTCCAATCCAGAATTCAACAGAATGACTTGAGCTGGTACACCGTTTTCGGTGATGGTGTCGCGAATATGACCTCGGCTTTTTCTGGCAGGGGTTTCAATCCATTGGGTGACACCAGATGTCCGAGAAAACGTACTTCTGGTAGACCAAGTTGGCACTTGCTGATGTTTACCGTGAGACCGTGCTCCTTGAGTCGGGCAAAGGCCTCGGACAGATGCTTTCGATGTGTCTCCTCGTCTGGTGAGAAGATCAGGATGTACACGAATGTGAAGTCGAAACCTCGCATAACCTCGTGCATAAAGCGTTGGAAGGTTTGTCCAGCGTTGCACAGACCAAATGTCATGTAGACGAATTCGAATAAGCCGAAGGGTGTGATGATGGCTGTTTTCGGGATGTTATCGGGTTCGACCGGAACGTGATGAAACGCCTTGTGCAAATCTAGCACGGAAAACACTTTCATTCCATGCAGGGCAGATGTGCAATTCTGCAAGAAACCAATCGGATAACTGCCGGGAAGAGTACAAGCGTTTAGTGCGCGGTAGTCACCACAAGGACGCCAATCAACACCATTCGGTTTACCGGCCATGTGGAGCGGACTGCTCCATTCGCTTTTCGATGGTCGGCAAATACCCTGGTCAATCAGGAAGTCGAACTAAGCTTTGGCGGCGGCAAGTTTGTCGGGAGGCAATCTGCGAACCTTGGCTCGGACTGGTGGACCTCTCGTGACAATGTGATGTGTCGTTACACACTTGATGTTGCGACGTGGACGCGGTATGGTTATCTCGCGGTACTGCTACAGCAACGAACCGTAGGTGCTCTGTTGATCGAAAGCGTGGGTGGTTTATTCATTTCCTGAATTTGCGCCACTGTTGATCTGCTTGTTTTTGGATCGATGAGTTTACGGCCACGCATGTCGACGAGTAATCCGTAAAAGTTTAGAACGTCGGCTCCGATGATGGGTGAGTTTACCTCGGCGATGATGAAGTCTCAGGCGTTTTGTTCCGAACGTTCGTATCGAGGAACCGTTTAATTTTTCCTCTGGCAACATCTTTGTACATTAACCCTCCGAGTTCACCAATCATTCGGCGGCACTTGTTTGGCGATACAGCCTGAGCAATTCATTCCTCTTCGCTGTTTTCGTCTGTATTCACGGCTTTTATTTTCGACGTATCCAATTCAACCACTCATGCATAGGTTATTTTCAATTTGTTTAGCAGCTTCGAAAGTAAGAGCATAAACCAAAATTTCCTTTGGTGTTTTCTTATTCGCCAATCTCAACGCTTGTTGTAGCTCTCCATCTTGCAGAGCGTCGATGAAGGCATCAACTGTTGATTCATCCGTTGGCTGGATACATGCTAGAAAAAGATACAGAGTCAACATTTCAATATCCTGTGCAAGCTGTTGTAGGGTTTCGCCAGTTGGGGTTGGGTCTTTTTATTCTCCCGCTTGTGATCTCCACCGTATCGAAGGTCCAACGTCTGCACCAGAAACTGAAAGTCTTTTTGCTGTTCGGCTGTGGTATTCTGCAAAATCTCAGCCGCAGGCCGTTGCTCGCCCTCAAATTAGGTCTTGTAGGTGGTCGACGATGTTTGACCATCGAAGAATGGCGCCTTTAGGTTTTTGTGGACGACACTCTCGGATTTGATGAGTCCAGTTGTTTTCACCTGTTCAAAGTCCCTTTTCAGTCGGTCTACTTCACTGAAGATTTTCTTGATTTTTCCAAAATTTTTGGTGATCTTCTGCTCTAAAACCGTTCACTATCCTAGAAGTTTCGCATCTAACTGTTCTTGAATTTGCTTACCGAGAAGATGGAGATCTTCCTTCGTGCTCTTTTGATTAATTTTATTGTTAAGATCTCTGGCCTATTAACTTTGCTGGGCCATCACTTGTTGTATCAGTTGCATCAGTTGAGTCTCTGAAATTCCAAAGCTTTCGGCAACATTTTGCTGTACAATTTATTGTTAGACCTGAGGTTCAGTCTCCTGCTCGATGGGGAACTCATGAATGTCGGCATTGTGTCCCTCTGCTTCCAATGCTTCGATCATATGGTTTACAAGCTCATTCTTTTTTCCGACCGTTGGAAACTCTCTTTTACCAAGTTCCTCTTTCAACTCCTCTATTGTCCGTCAAAATCACAGTGCACAGTATATCGATCCACTATTCGAGATAATTCGAGTAGCGGATACAAATCACAAAAATTGTCACTCTGTTGTGTGTCGATTGAAATCGACTTCAGTCACAAAATCCAGGTCGAGAGCTTCTTTCCGATTTCGCGTTTCACGGTAACAATTCTCGAAAATCCTCCTTTTGTCCGTACGACAATTTTCATTCGCGACTATACGATCACTTAATTGTAATTCCGACCTAGAAATTTCTACACAATTTACGCTAACGATTTTCGCAATTGTCGCGATTTTCGCAATTTCACAATTGTAACTTGTCCGCCTCACAATTTTGCTATCGTCATTCACGGTTTTACTCGAAATCCCACACTACTGACAACAATTGAAGTGCGCAAGGGACCGCTGGATTTCAAATAAAAATAAAACAGCGATTTCACTTTTAATCCTACCGCAAAACTTTACTTAAACTTTCCATTACAAATTATCGCTTCTAAATCTTTCGCTTGTCTCTTATCTCGATTACCCCTCGATCGCTCTAACTGGACTCTTTCACTTCTGAGTCTCGACTTAACTCCACTGTTTCACGGATGCTTGCTCTATTTTTATTGCCTTCTACGTATTCGTTCGTATCACGTTCGCTATTTTTACTTGTTCGTTTGCCATCGGCCACAGTCGGCTTTTTTCGTTCCCCTTGTAAATCGCTGTTCATTGCTTTTCATCGTTACCCGAATCCTTTCTGGCTCATACGAACCCAAAGGTGTTGCTGTTGTTGTTTTATACTATATAAAGCATTTAATCATCGCCTGAGTATACCCGATCGCAGTCAGCCAATTCTCTTCGTTGCCTATGTTGTTTTTGTTACCCTCCATGAAGTATTTCGGTATTATCCGAGCCCACTCGATCGGTGCCGTTCTTCAGTGGTCGTCCCCGAAACTTTTCCCTAATGTTGAGTATTCTAATCGATATTCGGAATTATTTCGCTCTTGTTCGGTTCTTTTTCCTGTCGGTCTAGTTTCATGTAGTTTGCTAGTTGATGGAACGCTGAAGCTCGTGCACGTGTTTATTTTCGGGTATAATGAGAACAATGCAATTCAGATGTTCATTATTTCTGATGATCGCGCTTATATTTGAAGACCTTGATATTCCGCTTAAGTCGCATGACGTTCTTTGTGGTGTTCGTACGCGCGCATTATTTGATGATAAGCAAATAGAGAGTACAGTAGAAGACAGCGGATATTTGACTAGGGATAACATGCAACAATACCATTTCGGATGATCTTAATAACTATGCGGATTGGTGTAAAGTAAACTCTCTCAAACTCAACATTACTAAATGCCTGATTTTCTCTACTATTCTGTTAGTTATACGATTTGAGTTAATGGTCAGCACTTTGCAGAGAACGGATAAAATCACAGATCTTAGCGTTTTGATTGACTCGAAAATCACTTTCGTGTTATATATCGATAATACAGTCGTTAAAGACAATTCAACGGTTGCATTTACTAAACGAATGGTTCGCCTCAAAAGACGAAAGGTTCTTCTGGTTCGGAATCCATTCTTTGCCAAAAATATGAAAAAAGTCATAGTTAGAGCTAGCCAATACTTTGATTATTAAAGTATTGGAAGTATTTTTATTACTATTCAAAGAAATACCCATCGCTAGCCACAACCTGTTATCATTTTTCTGGAAGCATATGGATTCCGCGTCGAAAAAACTGCTCTTCCTTTGAGCCGATCCACAAATCGACCGAATTTTTGGCTTCTTTGTAAGAATGAAAGCGCTGCTCAGCCAAGCCATGCGCCATCGATCGGAATAGGTGGCCGTTTGAAAAGGGCGATGCCTGAAGAATATAGCGGGTAGGGTAGGATGCCCAATTTCAGTACTTCCAGGTAGATTTTCACAACCTAAGCAACATGTGGCCTAACGTTCTCGTGCAGCAAAATCATTTTGTCGGGTCTCTCTTGGTACTGTGGCCATTTCTCCTTCAATGCTCGGCTCAAACATATCAATTGTAGTCAACAGTGATCTCCCGTGATGGTTTCACTCGGTTTCAACATCACTTGATTTACCACAAAAATTTTCTCTCTTCCACCGCCATGCCGGTCATCGACGTCAAAATCACTTGAAGCGTTGATACCACTTACGATACGTTCTTTCACTAAAAGCACTCTCAGCAAAAGTTTCAACAATCATTCGACGCTCCTCAGCCGCAGATTTTTTCTTTTAATTGAAGGCAAAAAGTAAAACTTCCCGCAAATGACGCTTATTTGGTTCAAACTTCGACATATTCGCGCACAAAAAGTATATGATGCCGATAAACTTTTACAATTATTGTTGACATATGCTTTAGTTTACCACGTGACGTTTCTGATCCGCCATTATTGATCAGCATTTACTGCTGGCGCCATCTATTGGGAAACGGCTTATTTCAATTTGTACTCCCGATAATTCGTATCGGTTTAGCAGAGTTTAATGACCCTTATCCCTTGAAGGCGCTTTTCATATCTCTAGTTCGATTACTTTGGAGCCAATTTCGTAATTTTAATTCGGATTCTGATATTCTGTCTTATGACGCTATGCATGTGAAAAAGAATTTTATTCACATTTTAATAACTTTAATTTTCTCTTTTTTTCCAGATATTTCCTACAAGAAATTCAAATGGGCGAATCCCTAATTGCCAGCGGCGATTTCGAACGTGGCGTAGAGCATTTAGCCAATGCAATAATCGTTTGTGGACAACCCACACGACTCTTACAAATTCTTCAAAGTTCACTGCCCGCCCAGGTCTTTGCAATGCTAATACAAAAAATGCAGGAGCATGGCAATCGTGCGGCAGCCGAAGAAAATAAGCCACGAATTGTTGCCGCATCATCGGGTGGTCCGTTGGCAATCGGTAGCATTGGCGATGATCCAATAGACGATCTCGAATAGTAGTTAGCTGTGTGTAAAGACGAACTTTTCGTTGCTATCCTCATCTAGTGGCGGATGGCATAAAATTAAAACTATGATTATAATTTAAAAAAAGAGTAGTACGAGAATAGGAACAGAAAACCGGAAAGAAAAATAAGATTAAATCTTTATATTTTGAACAGGAAGCCGAAATTTTGGAGAAAAATTTCTAAGGAAACTAAAAATATTTGTAAGAAGTGTTTTTGATTGTCGCGTGTAATTCACTTTTTTTCTATTCGTAAATCGAAATAAGAAACTGATAAAATTTAATTTCAAAGCAATAGAAAACGAGCCTTAAAATTAAAAAACAAAAAAATCCAAAGCATAAATCTCCGGCATTATTTTTAAAATCACTTTTTTTCCCGAAATGTTTAAATATTTTGCACAACGCCCCTTGTGAAATAATTTTACTTTTTTTCTGGCTTTTTGTGTAAATAAGTGTCATGGACAAAACACTATTGCGACCTGCTTGATAAATATCGATAAAATATGAAAACCGAAAAAAAAATTTTCTCGTTAATTGAATAAAACTTTTGTTTTTATTTCTAAGTTTTATTTTTTGTCTTTATTGCTTATGTGTGTATCATTTTAGAAGGATTCTTGATAATCACTAAGTAACATTACGTTGAAGCTTATAATTGGATCTTTTTTTACGACACCAAAATTAATTTAGAGGGTCACCCTTTAATGCAATGCACAGATATGTATGTCGGTCGCTAATATGCCCGCGTACAGATTTCACCTTCTGCAGATTTTACGTTACCAGGTGTCAAATTTAGCAATTGCCTTGATTGGAGCCAACACATCTTTGAAGTCGCTCTTGATGTTTCGAAACGCCTAGATATTCTACGGAAGTGTAATAAATCCTTTTCTGCATCCGAACTAGCTGCTATCTATAAGGCTTATGTTCGGCTACGTCTTGAGTATAACTCGCATGTTTGGGGCTTGGGCCTCATAATCACACCTAGCTTTGCTCGACCGTATTCAAAAATATAACATTATACTCTAGATGAAATAGGAAAGAGTTTATTGTACCGGAAAAATTATCTCAAATTTTTTCGAATAGTGCATAGTAACTTTTGTATGGGAGGTGGCAAAGCAGAGGGGGGAGGCTTGTAATTTATGTATATAACACCGAACGTAGTATACAAAATGTTTCATGCTGAATTTAAAGTTTGAGCTTTCATAATTTTCGAGGAAATTGAGCAATTTTTGTCTGAATTTATGACATTTTTATTGGAGGTGGCAGAGGAAGTGGAAGTTTTTGAATGATTTTAAATCTACTTGTCAGCATCCTAATCACATTGCTTTGTTACAATTTTAAAGTCGATAACTCTCATATGTTCGAAGGATAAATACTTTTCTTGAATTTCCAATACAAAAATTTGTATGGGAGGTGGTAGAAGGAGTGAAGAGAAGTTCATATTTTTTTTAGCATTTATTAAGGGAAAATTTCTGGCAAAATTTTAAGTTTGTACTTTTCCTAATTTCATTGAAAATCGATTAAATGTATTTATCAAAATTATGCTTTTGTATGGGAGACGGTAGAAGGTGTAGTCGAATCAAAACGAAATTTTTCAACATCAATGATATTTGTGAAAGTATACTTTTCACAACAGTTAAAGGTGATGGTTTTGAAGAAAAATAATTTAATTAAAATTCTGAAATTTCGTGAAATTTGTATGGAAGGGGGTAGAAAGTGTGAGGTGAAGTTGATAGTTTTTCCAAAATTGATTGCAATTGCAATAAAATACAAAATTTTTAACTGAACGACCAACACGAGTCAAAAAAGAAAGATAAGACGAGCATAGGCGACATGCGAGAAAGACCTGCAGGCGAAAATAAAGGAAGTACCATAATGACAAAATACAAAAAATGAGCGACGATATGAGACAAAATAAAACGCGGAACGCATACGCAATAGTAAGAGACTTAAAAAAGGGATATAAACCAAAAACCAGTCTCTGCAAAGACGCAGTGGGCAACATTATCAGCAACGCACAAGAAATCAAAAGGAGATGTGCCACCTACTTTGAACATCTTCTCAATCCCACCCCATTAGCACCTAGACAGATAACATTTCAATTGAGGCCTCAACCGATGAAGAAGAACCATCATCGACACCACCCACGCTTGCTGAAATCAAAGCAGCCCTATGTGACCAAAAAGGATACAAAGCGCCGGGAATTGACGAAATACCAGTTGAACTTCTGAAAAATGGTGGAAACTGTGTCGCATTATTTGTCCAATTTACAAGAAAGGAGACAAACTCTGCTGCGAGAATCACAGAGGAATATCATTGTTGTGTACGTCCTATAAAATACTGACAAAAATAATTGAACTTCGCCTTAAGCCCTATACTAATGAAATAATTGGCGAATACCAAGGTGGATTCAGAACCGGACGATCTACAACAGACCAGATATTCTCGGTGAAACAGGTGCTTGAGAAATGCTGGGAATATACAGACGTGCACCAAATCTTCGTAGATTTTAAACAAGCATACTTGACTTTGGAATTCCCCCAAAACTAGTCCGACTTACAATGACGAACACTGAATCCCAAGTGAGAATACAAACCGATTCCACATCCAGCTTTCGAACGGAATGTGGCTTAAAGCAGGGAGATGGTCTAGCCCCCATACTTTTCAACTTGGCACTAGAGTATGCCGTATATATAATTTGGAGAGTGTGGACAACTTCATATATCTTGGGGCTAATCTAGCAAAGGACGAAATCAAGCGACGGATAATACTTGCAAATAAGACGTATCATTCGGTACTTCCAATAATGAAATCCAAGGAACAATAAGCTGTGGATCTATAAAACTATTATACGACCTGTGCTCTGTTATGGCAGCGAGACAATGCCCACGTCTCGCTGCCATAACGCGAACTTCCGAAAAAGCAGTTAACGCATTCGAAAGAAAGGTCCTCCGAAGAATTTTCGGACCTGTGAAGGAAGGAACGGAATGGCGAATAAGATACAACCATGAGTTGTATCAACTCTACGACGAGCCAGAAGCTTCAACGTTCATCAAGCTACATAAACTGCAGTGGGCTGGCCATGTAGAGCGAATGGAAGAATTCCCAAACGTGCTCTGAAAGGCAAAGCGAGTGGTAACCGGCCAGTCGGCAAGCCACGCAAGCGATGGGAAGACTCGGTTGATGAAGACAACAAAACCATTTTAAAAATTAGCAGCTGGCGGACGCGGTCTTTGGATCGAGACGATTGGAGGCGACGACTTCAGGAGGCCAGGGCCCGATTTGGGCTATCGCGCCATAGATGATGATGATGCAATAATATTAATTATGGCAAAAATTGGCTCTTCTAGCTTTGCTGGTTGCAATGAAAACCGAATAAATGCATTTTTGAAAATTGTGCATTTGTGTGTGAGTTGGTAGAAGGAGTAAGGCGATCAGATCAATATTTTTTAATGTTAATGATATTGACATCATTATACTATGAACTAATTTTCAAGTCAATAGCTGAAACGGTTTCGGAGAAAAATCAATTTCATAA
Organism: Chorisops tibialis; assembly: GCA_963669355.1. Classification (NCBI taxonomy): domain Eukaryota; kingdom Metazoa; phylum Arthropoda; class Insecta; order Diptera; family Stratiomyidae; genus Chorisops; species Chorisops tibialis. The sequence goes on along the minus strand of OY770263.1, from coordinate 212,350,137 downwards.
AACTTGTATGGGAGGGAGTAGAAGGAGTGGGGGATGTGGCCCGTTCACGAACTTAAATTTACTTTTTTACTAAAAATTACATGACAAATATCAGTACGATAGGTCAGAGCGATCGAAAGTTATGTTGTAGACAGACAAGTCACTCGGAATCGAGGTTTTTGAGCTCCGACAAATGTTTCTGTTTCCCTAGCGACTCTGTGCGAGCATTATTTCTTAGCGTTACAAACGGTAAGGCAAACACAATATACTCTCAGATTTCATCTCGAGTATAAACATACTTACTTTACTTACGATGGCGCTACAGCCCAAATCGGACTTTGGCTTCCTGAATACTTTGCCTCCATCCAATCTCGATTCAGTGACCGCGTCCTGCAATTAGAAAATCTTAGCAATTATTTGGTGTCTGCGTCATTCGAATCTTCCGTGGTTTTCCGACCGGTCTTTGTCCGTTGACTTTCCCTTTCAGTGTGCGTTTGGGTATTCTTCCGTCATCCATACGCTCCACATGATCAGGCCATTGTAACTTCTTAAATTTTATGAGGGTTGACACTTCTGGATTGTCGAAGATGGCATGCAATTCTCTATTGTATCGTATTCTCCAGATCGAGTCTTCTCTCACAGGTCCGAGGATTCTTCTCTGGACCTTTCTTTCAAAGGCGTTCAGTAGTTTTTCGGACGCCTGAGTTAAAGTCCACGTTTCGCCGCCATAGCATAGCACAGGCCTTATGATGGTTTTGTATAGCTTTTTGTTTTCCTGTGCACGTTCTTGTTTTTGATTATTGGAAGTACCGAATAATAAATCTTGTTTGCCATCATTATCCTTCTCTTGATTTCGATGGGTTCGCTTCCATTCTTCGATAGGTTCGCCCCTAGGTATATGAAGTTGTCTACGTTTTCTAGGTTATAGTCTCCTACCGTAATATTTTGCCTGATTGGCGTCATTTTCCTAGTTTCCGTCTTCATTTTTGTTTTGTTTTCAATAATACGCAGCCCAACTTCCCTTGCTACCGAGTCAAGGTTTACAAATACCTCCTTAGCACATCGGCATATGCTACGAGTTGTGTGGATTTCAAGCATAGTGTGCCCTTGGTGTAAACGGGAAGTTTCCGAACAACATATTCGAGTATCAAATTGAAAAACATTGGTGCGAGGCCATCACCTTGCTGTTGTCCGTTTTGAAATTGGAAGTAAGATCGTTTTCTACTCTGACTCGTGACAAAGACTCGGCCATTGTCATTCTTGTAAGCCGAACCAGTTTCGGTGGGACTCCAAACTCCAACATGATTTTATACAGAACGCGCCTGTCGATACTGTCGTATGCTTGTTTGAAGTCAACAAATATCTGGTGCTCATCAATATTATATTCCCAGCACCTGTTTAAATGAGAATATCTGGTCCGTGGTCGATCGTCCAGCTCTAAATCCGCCTTGGTATTCACCAATTACTTTGTCAGCATAGGACTTAATCCTCTTTTCCAAAATTTTCGTCAAGATTTTATAGGACGTACACAACAGAGATATTCCTCGGTTGTTTTCGCAGCAGAGTTTGTCACCTTTTTTATAAATTGGACATGTAATGCTCTTGCGCCAATCTTCAGGAAGTGTTTCCTGCGTCCATATGTCCGTGACTAATCTATGTAGGAGATGCTCTTTGCAGGTGTCGCCGGCTTTCAGAAGCTCAGCTGGAATTTGATCAGTGCCCGGCACTTTATTGTTTGGATGGTTCCTCAGGGATGTTTTTACTTCTACGACTGTGAGAGGACTCAAAGCGGATCCTTCATCAGCTGTTACATCAGTTATTCCTGCTATTGTGTCTACTGCTGCTACTCGTACGGGTGATGGGCTCGGATTAAGATGGTGTTCAAAGTATTGCGCTCATCTTAATTTTATATCTTCCGCATTACTTAGAATGTTCTCTTCTGCATCTTTGCAGAGGGGTATCTCCCTTTCATTCTTTTAACAAGAGAATCTTGTGTTGTGTAATTTAAAATGTTCGTCCATGTTTTTAATTTCGTCATTATTGTGTTTTCGTTTTTTTGTCTCCATATTTTGTTTGCAAATCGTCTAAGATCATTATATTTGTCCCGTTTGGCTCGTGTCGGTCGTTCTGTTAATATTTTGTAACCTTGATTTTTTCGGTCTAAGTCATCTTGGCATTCGTTGTCGAACCAGTAATTTTTTTTTTTGTTTTTTGCGCCGGGGTTGTCCATCTTTGGTATTTTGCCACATTTCTTCTATTGGTATGCTGGCGTTGTTGAGAGTATAAACATGCGTTCTGATTAATTAGAGATGAAGCTATATCGGTCTCAATAGGCTCCATCGAAGATCTTCGAAATATCATAGCACTCTCTGAAGTGAAGTCCTTGCCGTGGAGAACAGGGAAATTTAAGCTTTCCTTCATCCCTCGGACGATAGTGATGTCGAATTCATTATCAGGCAATCTCTTTCCAACGGGGTACAACCTTCAGCAATTTAAGAGCAACGTTCACCGCCACTTCAAACTCTTCCCTCCTATGTTTCCCTACTAATTTTCGTATGCCCACTTGTTTTCACGTACCCATGTCAACACAACTGTGTATCGTGCATTAAGGGGTTGTAAGTTATTTTCTATGGCCGTGAACAAAAAAAAAATGTTGTATTGGAATGACGCTAAGGTGGAGAGGTGGGGTTTTTAAAGCACTCGTTGAGAAATAAACTAGCTAGGGAAATAAATGACTATACGAGAATTCAAAGGTTTGACGGTATGCTCGTATGCACGTTTAGCTTGGCGAGTATTTCGGGGAAGAGTATAGAGTGGAGTAATGAGTGCGCTTAGTTCCGCACTGCATTTACCATGGAAATAGGGATGGTAAATGCTGAGTATTCCAACATTTCTGCGATGCTCGAGAGAATTGATAGAAGTCGCTATGGTTTCGTCTACAATCAGTCGGAATGCAAGTTTCTGGATACGATCGAGTAGCTGGAGGTGTGTTTCGGGTGCTCCAGCACAAACATGTGAGACTACTCTAAGTGTAGTCTAACATATGCCTTATATGTAGATGGTTGGTAGGTCGTTGGGCGTGAAATATTTTATGCACTTTCGAGGAACACCTAGAGGCGCCGAGAGTAGCATCAAGGATGTCCTGTGCCCAATTTAATTGGTCATTAATTTTGACGCCTAGAAGTATGAAATTATCAGAATTGCGTCATCAAAAGTCAAATTGTGAGACAACACTGGAACATCACGATTGAGGGATAGATGACTGGCCTGTGTTTTGAAGGCGTTGAACCCAACTCTATTTTTACTGCCCTATTCCAGGATTATGTTGGGAACAGAATTCAGTGAACCGAATAACTCGATTGGAAACAATAAGCTGCTTGTTTGATTTCGCAGCAGTTAAATTCATGGGTGTTAGTACTGTCATCCGCAATACTATGGATCGGTTTAAGAGTAGACGACAGAAAGTCGTTATTAAAAACTAAGAAATGAATTGAAGGTAGGAATCTATTGGGAAGGAGGAAGAAGTAGTGCCATATAATATTACTCGTATAGTGCATTCAGAGGGGAAACTTTCAATCGATTGAACAATGGTAAGAGCTTAAGCAAAGAGATGCATGCCATCTCTCAAAAGCTTTTGTAATGGCAAGTGCAAGAACTTGACCTTCGCCGTGTTTATAGGCATATGCATACCTAAGTAGGGATGGCAAAAACCTGCTCTTTTCCAATCACAGTGATCAACTGCGATTGCTATCTTGCAATATCTGTGAATAAGAGTAGCTCTTCTAATAGCAGTAATTTTGGTTTGGTGAATGTTTTCACAGTGCATTTCGAATTGAAAGAAAATATTTCCGGATTCTACACCGCTACGACATATTGTTCGTAACATTTCGGTCTCTGCTGAGAGCTTTATCAAACTGATCAACAATTACAAAAGCCTATTATTTTGTACAGAATGAGGTTAATTGGGTGTGGGAAGGGTAATTTAAGGTTAAATTATCTAATTAACTACCTTACATCGAGGGCACGACGGATAAGAAAAAATCCTTCGAAAATCCAACATCAAGACAACATTCTCTACCCCGACTAATATCCAAGAAATTTTAGGAAACCAGAAGGATAAGAAACCATTGGAGACTGAAGGAGTGTACAAAGTACCTTGCGGCGCAGGCGATAAAGTGTACATAGGACAAACGGGACGCACAGTCCAAACTAGAATCAACGATGCATACGGAAAAACCAAAAACAGTCATCAGCGATCGCGGAACATGCAGGAGGACCATACAATCGATTTCGACAATGTGAAAATTCTGGCCAGGACAAATCAATATTATCAACGAATAGTACGAGAAGCAATAGAAATTTCTAAACATCCACAGAACTTCAACCGAGACACCGGATACAAGTTATCAGCAGTTTAGCTACCTGCCTTAAAATTTGATATGAACAAAATCCTTACCCAGAAATCCTTAACTAATTTAACTACCTGATACTAATTAACTGACCTTAATTAGCTAATTTAACCTTCCCACACCCAATTAACCTCATTCTGTATAACATAATGATGATGATGCAATGGCGCTACAGCCCATATCAAGCCTTGGCCTCCCGTATGCACCTCCTCCAGTTGTCTCGGTCCAACGACCGCGTCCTCCATTGAAAAATTGAGAAGCGATCTGCAGTCTGCGACTGAGTCCTCCCATCGCTTTCGTGGCTTCCCCTGCGGTCGGTTACCTTGAGCTTTGCCCTTCAGCACTCGTTTTGGGATTCGTTCCTCGTGCATTCGTTCCACGTGGCCAGCCCATTGCAGCTTGCGCAGTTTGATCACTATAGATGCTGGTGGGTCGTCAAATAGTTGATACAGCTCATGGTTGTATCGAATTCGCCAATCATCTCCTTCCTTAACTGCTTCGTATACCTTCCGAAGAATTTTTCGCTCAAAAGTGTCGATTAACTTCTCCGAAAACCGCGTCAAGGTCCACGTTTCGCATCCATATAGCAGCACAGGACGAATTAATATCTTGTAGATGCGTAGTTTATTGTTTCGATGGACCTTCCTTGATTTCATTATGGGGAGGACCGCATAAAATGCTTTGTTAGCTGCCGTGATTCTTCTTTGAATTTCATGTCGGTCATTGCCGTCCTTTGTGAGAAGGGCTCCCAGGTATACGAATTCATCCACCTGCTCGAAGTTGTATTTGCCTATTGTAATGTTCTGCCTCTCTGGGACAGTCCTTCGTGTCTGGGTCATGTATTTATACTCTAGATGAAATCTGAGAGTATATTGTGTTTGCCTTACCGTTTGTAACGTTAAGAAATAACGCTCGCACAGAGCCGCCAAGGATACAGAAATATTTGTTGTCGCTCAAAAACCTCGATTCCGAGTGACCGTCTGTCCGTCTGTCTGTCTGTGCGTCTGTCTACAGCATAACTCTCGAAAGCTTTGAGCTATAGTGCTAAAAATGTGTGTGTGTCATTTTTAGCAAAAAAGTAACTTTAAGTTCGTGAACGGGCCAAATCGCTCCACTCCTTCTACCCCCTCCCATACAAAATGACACAAATGCGCAATTTGACAATAAACGGATTTGCTCAAAAAGTATTAAACCTATCGGCTTGAAATTTGGAATATATTACTTTTATGACAATATCAATCTACGGTATAAAAATTATGCGTGTCCTCCCCCTCCTTCTACCACCTCCCATACAAACTGTACTTGTCATTAATTAGTCTAAGCCAATTTACTCAGTGCGTATAAAATTTAGCGAGCTGAAATTGTGCACTAAATATTTATTTAAAATTTTTAGTAAGGCTAAAAAAAATTAGACGATTAGCTTCACCCCTTCTACCCCCTCCCATACAAAATGGCACAATTTCGCAATTCGACTAGAAATGGATTTGCTCGAAAAGTATAAGAGCTATTAGTCTGAATTTCGGGATATATTACTTTCATAGTCATTTCAATATACAGTATAAAAATTATTTGCGTCCTCCCTCTCCTTCCACCCCCTCCCATACAAACTACACTTTTTCATGAAATGCTCTAAGCCGATTTTCTCAGAACATATAACATTTATCGAGCTCACATTTTGTGATAAATACTTATTTAGCATTATCACTAAGATCAGAAAAAAACATTTGATTAGCTTTACTGCTTCTACCCCCTCCCATACAATATGACACAGTTTGATAAAGGTCTCAGCAGAGACCGAAACGTCACGAATAATAAAGCGTAACAGTGTAGAATCCGGAAATCTTTTCTTTTAATTCAAAATGCACTGTGAAAACATTCACCAAACCAATATGACACAGTTTCACAAAAAATCTATTTTCTTGAAAAGTATGAATGTTACCAGTCTGAAATTTAAGGGATGTCAATTTTATAATATTCCTAGTTATTTCTAAAAAATCACTAAAATCCCCCCACTCTTTCTACCACCTCCCATACAAACTGCACATTTTCACTAAATCTAACACACTAATTTTCTCAGCTCCTATTCAATTTTTGGAGTAAGCATTTTGTATAAAACATTTTTATAGCTACTTTAGCATGATGGGGAAAAAATTAGTTCAATGCTATCACCCCTTCTAACACTCCCCATACAAAATTTCTTGGGATCACAAAAAATTCTATTTCATCTAGAGTATCGAAAGATTGCGGTTTACGCGCAATTGTAGCCCTGTTATGTTTAATTTTCGCTTCATTGACCCTGAGTCCTACTTCACCCGCTGCCGACTCCAACTCCTGGAATACCTCCTTAACGCCAAGTATTGATCGGGCCCAAATAACCACGTCGTCTGCGTACGCCACCAACTGTACGGATTTTACGAGTAGCGCACTTCTGGTGTCCACAGAGTTTACTGAAGTTGCTTTCCTGACGACATACTCGAGCACCAAGTTAAAGAGTGTGGGGGCGAGACCATCTCCTTGTTTAAGACCTGACTCCATTGAAAAACTGTGATTCAACTCGTTTTGAATTTTTACTTGGCACTCATTGTTTTCCATCGTGGCTTTTATTAACCGAACTAGTTTCGGTGGGACACCTAGTTCAATCGTTATTCTGTACAGAGCATTACGGTCGACACTATCATATGCTTGGCAAAAATCGACGAACAGTTGGTGCACATTAATATCATATTCCCAGCATTTTGCTAGCACCTGTTTTACTGAGAATAGCTGGGCCGTTGTCGATCGTCCAGATCTGAAGCCACCTTTATGTTCTCCGATGATGTTGTTAGCGTATTCACTGAGTCTTCGTTCGATAATTTTAGTCAAGATTTTGTAACACGTACATAGCAATGAAATTCCTCTGTAATTTTCGCAACGCAAACGGTCACCCTTTTTGTATACCGGACATATAATGCTTTTCCGCCAGTCGTCGGGTAATTTTTCAGTTGTCCAGATTTTAACAATTAATCTAAATATTCGACTGGTAAGCTCTGTTCCACCTTCTTTCAAGAGCTCTGCAGGGATTCCGTCAATTCCGGGCTCCTTGTTCGATCTTAAATTATGTAAGGCTGTCTCTACTTCATCATAAGTTGGTGCAATAGGCAAATGATCTCCATCTGGATCTTCCGGAATTATAAAAGGTTCAGTCTGTGATGTCGTTCTATTTAACAGTGTTCGGAAGTACTGAACCCATCGTGCTTTGATTGCGGTAGCGTCGCTTATGATGTTGCCTTCTTCGTCCTTACAGAGGGTAGTTTGCGGTTTGTAACCTTGTCTCATTTGTTTCACGGTATTAAATGCTGCTCGCACGTCATTTTTCTTCAGGTTTTCGTCCAGTGATAAAATTTTGTCATTGTTTATTTTGCGTTGTTTTCGTCTGCAGATCTTCTTGGCGTTTCGCCTGAGCCGTTGATAGTTGTCCTCTATAGCTCGTGTTCGTCTTTCAAGAAACAGTCGACAGGCTTCGTTTTTCTTGGTGATGGCTTCTTGGCATTCCTCATCGAACCAGTCATTTCGTTTTCTCCGCTCTAAATGTCCTAAAGTGTATTCTGCTGCGCGGTGAATACTATCCTTAATGTTCTGCCACATTTGGTCAATACTTTCCTCAGGCTCAGCCTGAGGTAATGCCTCAATATGTGCTTTGATTGTGGTCATATATTCCAATTTCGTTGTGTCGTCCTTTAGTTTTTGCATATTGAGCTTCTGAGCCCAGCTCCTTTTAGTGTGGCCCTTGTTAGCTATGCGATAGCGGTATTTAGCTCGAACAAGAAAATGGTCCGAGTCACAGTTCGCGCCACGTAGAGTCCTGACATCTAGAATGCTGGAGGCAGCCCTTTTTTCGATGAGAACGTGGTCAATTTGGTTGAAGGTGTGTCCATCTGGTGATGCCCACGTCATTTTATGAATATTTTTATGCGGGAAGCAGGTGGAGCTTATGACTAGGTTCTTACTGCTGGCGAAGTCAATAAGTCTTTGGCCATTATCATTCGTTGCATTATGGAGGCTATGCCCTCCTGATACGCCCCTATGAAAGAGTTCGTTGCCAATTTTACTGTTGAAGTCTCCTATAAGAATTTTGATGTCATTGGAGGGCAGCCCGTCAAAAGTGCTGTCAAGTCGGGCATAGAATTCGTCTTTAGTGACATCATCTTTCTCCTCTGTAGGAGCATGGCAGTTAATGAACCAAACGCTGAAGAACTTCAACTTGAAGCGGATTAAGCAGATTCGTTCGTTGATCGGTATAAATTTCGTTACGAGTTGTTTGAACGCATTATCTACCACAAAGGCGACACCGAATTCTCTGCTTCCGAGCTCTTTTCCGCTGGTAAAAATCGTGTGAGATCTGCTATCGTTAATTTCGTTTCCGAGCCATTTCGTTTCTTGGAGAGCGAGGATGCTGATGTTGTTATGAGACATCTCCTGAAAAAGTTCCCGCAGTGCACCCGTTCGATGTAGTGAACGCACATTCCAAGATCCAAAAGAATAGTCCATTTTCCGTTGCCGTAGTCGTTGCCGTTTGATCCGTCCAATCCGAGGCTGTAATCCGGGTTCCTGGACACGCGAACGTTGTCAGCGTTTCGCCCAACCCCCAACCTGGAGGGCCAGTCTCGATGGCAGTTCCGATTAGAGGCGTGGAACACTCGCCTTCACCATTCTCCGTCTGCTGTTTTGAATAAAACACCCGGTGGCCACCGCGGGAAGGTGGAGATAGGATTCAGTAGCAGAGCTGTTGATGGTATTTACAGTGGGCTTTCCACAGAATTTATGCTACGTCATGTACCAGATCACGATTACGATTACGATTATTATTGACCCTTACTACCATTTGACCATTCGTATAAAATAATAGTCTTTTGTAATTCTCGATCAGTTTGATAAAGTTCTCAGCAGAGATCGAAATGTCGCGAATAATAAAGCGTAACAGTATAGAATCCGGACATCTTTTCTTTCAAAGCAGTAATTTTGTCACCTATATTCTCTATGCTAGTTTATTTATTAATCATAACAAGATAGTTTAGTTTACAAATAGATTGCTTAATTTAATCTATTTTAATATATCCTAATATATTTAAATTTACATTAATTAATTAAACATAATTGTATATACATATATGATATATGATAGACACTGGTGGAAGGGTTAAGTGGGATGTGGGGACCTTATAAAACGGAGCGTAGTCTCAGTTTATATGTCAGCTTATTTATTGGAGGTGTATAGTGGGCGCTGAATTTGTTGAATACTCTACAGCATCTGTTAATAGGTTCATTTTGTCCGTAATCAGTACGATGTGCATATTCCTTAAGTGGTTTTGAATGTCTCGTCAGCCTGACATTGTCATTGAGTCTGAATTTATTTGAGATATGGTCAACCTTAATATCGCCATTCAAAACATCTAAGGTAAAACAGGATGTGAGCATGGTTCTTCTAGAACCAAGCGGTAACAGATTTAATAATTGCAGCCTAACTGTGTAGGGTGGAAGGTTTTCAAAGTCTCTAGGGTCATACAAGTCCCTGAGAGCAAAAAGAAGGAATTGCTTCTGGATTGACTCTATTCTGTTGCTGTATAACTGGAAAAAAGGGTCCCAAATGGGACATACATATTCCAGAATAGGGCGGACAAGGGAACAGAATAAAGATTTTGTAACCCATACATTCTTAAACTCTTTGGCTCTTCTCTTAATGAACCCAAGAAGTCTATTGGCTTTCGAAATTATTCGATTATAATGAGATTTGAAGCACAGTTTGTTGTCCAGTACTAAGCCGAGGTCCTCAATTTGATCAACATGGTGTAGTTGAGTTCCACTTAAGACATAGTCATGGTGATATGAGGATGATTTACGTGAGAAACTTATAACGTGGCATTTACTGACATTAAGCTCTAATTTGTTCTGAATGCACCAATGATCTAGCGCAATAAGCTTGGATTGTAGGAATGCGGCATCTGCGGGCGAAGTTATGGCATGATATATTTTTAGATCATCAGCGTACATTAGATGTGAAACATTTTCCAATACTTCTGATAGATCTGAGATGAACACATTAAATAAGAGAGGTCCAAGTGACTTCCTTGGGGTACCCCAGAGGACACTAATATTTCCTTGGAAATAAGACCTTGAAACTTAACAAATTGAGTTCTATTGTTAAGATAGGATTTAAGCCAGTCAAGTAAGGATCCTGTCACACCAATTTTTTTTAACTTTAAAATGAGGACATTGTGATCAACCCGATCAAACGTTTGCTAAAGTCGGTGTATATTGTATCGACTTGATGCCCGTTTTCAAGTTCGCAGAGCGCATCAGATACAAGAATCATGAGATTCGTTGTAGTCGAGCAGGGATTACAAAAACTGCTATTTCAGTGATAAATATTTTCGAAAAGAGCTGCTATTTCATTTTTTTTAATTGAACAATGATTCAAATTGAAACAGAAAAACCAAGTAAATTAAACGGAAGAGTACGAAAACTAAAATGTAAGCAAATCCGTATTTATTTACATGTTGGTTAAAAAATGTCCAATTTATTAAAAAGAACTGTCGATATCTTCTCACTGCTCATGCGGTGTGATCAAGGGGCGAAATGCAAGAGTACCACTTTGGAACTCCATTCGAAAGAATTGCAATTGATATTACTGCAGCTTTCCCGGAGTCTGAGAAAGGTAACCGCTACGTCCTGGTGGTAATTGATTATTTTTGATTATTATTCAGTAAATGGCCTGAAGCATACGCCATCCCAAATCAGGAACCCACTACGGTTGACGAACAAATGGCCTCGAATAAGGTGAGTAGATTCGGGGTTCCATGCAAACTACACTCTGATCAAGGCCGTATCTTTCAATCGGAAACATTCCAGGAAATGCGGACGACCCCGTTCCATCCACAATCTGACGGGATGATGGTTCTACAAAACGCTTAGCTCGACAACAAGACTGGGATCAGCATATTCCACTGTTCTTGATGACCTACAGAACCTCAGTGCACGCGACGACAAGAGAAATACATACATTTCGAGTCGTCTTTGGGAGAAAAATTCGGATCCATACAGATCTTATGTTTGGAACGCCGTCAGATCAACCAGCGCTTTCAAAGGATTACGTTTCGGATTTGCAACATCGACAACAAACGATCCACAACTTGGTCAAGAATAAAAGTCATCTCACCACCGATCGCATGTCATCTATCCCTCAAACGTGATGCTCCTGTATTATCTCAAAATGTGACTTTTGGTGGCACACAACTTTGAACCTCGGATAACTTCACACTTCTTGGCGTTAAAATTAATGACCACCTGAATTGGGCACAGCACATCTTTGATGTTGCCCTCGACGCCTCTAAACGTCTGGGTGTGCTCCGAAAGTGCAAAAAGTATTTCACGCCGAACGACCTAGCAACCATCTATAAGGCTTACATTAGACCACGTTTAGAGTACAATTCGCATGTTTGGGCTGGGGCACCCAAATCACACCTCGCGTTGCTCGACCGTATTCAAAAACATAACAGGGCTACGATTGCGCATAAAACGCAATCTTACGATACTCTAGATGAAATAGAATTTTTTCTGATCCCAAGAAATTTTGTATGGGGAGTGTTAGAAGGGGTGATAGCATTGAACTAATTTTTTCCCCATCATACTAAAGTAGCTATAAAATTGTTTTATACAAAATGCTTACTCCAAAAATTGAATATGAGCTGAGAAAATTAGTGAGTTAGATTTAGTGAAAATGTGCAGTTTGTATGGGAGGTGGTAGAAAGAGTGGGGGGATTTTAATGATTTTTTCAGAAATAACTAGGAATATTATAAAATTGACAACCCTTAAATTTCAGATCAGTACCATTCATACTTTTCAAGAAAATCGATTTTTTGTGAAGTTGTGAAACTGTGTCAAATTGTATGGGAGGGGGTAGAAGCAGTGAAGCTAGTCAAATATTTTTTTCTGATCTTAGTGATAATACTAATTAAGTATTTATTACAAAATGTGAGCTCTATAAATGTTATATGTTCTGAGAAAATCGTCTTAGAGCATTTCATGAAAAAGTGTAGTTTGTATGGGAGGGGGTGAAAGGAGAGGGAGGACGCAAATAATTTTTCTACTGTAGATTTAAATCATTATGAAAGTAATATATCCCAAAACTCAGACTAATAACTTTTATACTTTTCGAGTAAATTAATTTATTGTTAAATTGCGAATTTGAGTCATTTTGTATGGGAGGGGGTAGAAGGGGTGAAGCTAATCATCTAATTTTTTTTTGTCTTACTAATAATTTTAAATAAATATTTGGTGCAGAATTTCAGCCCGCTAAATTTTATACGCACTGAGTAAATTAGCTTAGAGTAATTCACGACAAGTACAGTTTGTATGGGAGGTGGTAGAAGGAGGGGGAAGACACGTATAATTTTTTGTCGGTAGATTGGTATTATCATAAAACTAATATATTCCAAATTTCATGCCAATAGCTTATATGCTTTTCGAGCAAATCCTTTAATTTTCAAATTGCGCAATTGTGTCATTTTGTATGGGAGGGGGTAGAAGGGGTGGAGCGTTTTGGCCCGTTCACGAACTTAAAGTTACTTTTTTGCTAAAAATGACACACACACATTTTTAGCACTATAGCTCAAAGCTTTCGAGAGTTATGCTGTAGACAGACGCACAGACAGACAGACGGACAGACGGACAGACGGACAGACGGTCACTCGGAATCGAGGTTTTTGAGCGACAACAAATATTTCTGTATCCTTGGCGGCTCTGTGCGAGCGTTATTTCTTAACGTTACAAACGGTAAGGCAAACACAATATACTCTCAGATTTCATCTAGAGTATAAATACATGACCCAGACACGAAGGACTGTCCCAGAGAGGCAGAACATTACAATAGGCAAATACAACTTGACCTTACTTTTTTGTCAAAAACGACGTGTACAAAATTTGAACAATCTAGCGCAACGCGTTCTCAAACTAGAGAGCGAACAGACGGACAGACGGACAGACGGACATCCGGTTTTGAAATTTTTTAGTGATAACATTAACTTCTGTATCATTCATTTTTTCCTCCGAGCCTTATTTCTTCGCGTTACAAACCTTAGAGCAAACTTATAATACTCTCAGATTTCATCTAGAGTATAAACATGCATTCCGACTGATTGGAGACGAGACCATCACGTCTTCTATCGATTCTCTCGAGCATCGCAGAAATGTCGGAGTACTCAGCATTTACTATCGCTACTTCCATGGTAAATGCAGTGCGGAACTAAGCACACTAATACCCCCACTCTATAATTTTCCCCGAGATACTCGTCAAGCTGAACGCGCACACGAGTACACTGTTAAACCCTTGCCTTCTCGTACAGTTAAATATATAATATAGGCAGTCATTCATTTCCCGAACGTCAAGACTTTGGAACTCATTACCAGCTAAAGTGTTTCCCAATGAATACAACATCCAGAGCTTCAAGAGGAATGTACACCGTCATTTTCGTCTTTCTCCACCTAAATTAAACTAATCTAACTTGAGTTTTTTTCTCCAATTCCTATACCGACACATCTGTGCATAGCATTATAGGGTGACCCCCTAAGTTGTGTTCGGTTGCTTAAAAATGAAAACCCGATACGACCTAACTTTTCAGGTTTGCAAGTGGGCGACTTTGTATGGCTGTATAATCCTTGACGGCAGAAGGGAAGGTCACCTAAAATTCAGCGTAGTTGAGAAGGACCGTATGAAGTCATCAATAGAATGAATGACGCAGTATACCGCATTCAACTACACCAAAAACCACGCAAAAAAATAAAGGTTGTGCATCTGGACAAGGTTGGCGAAATACCACGGCCATGTCAACGGCAGTCAAAATTCTGTTCGGGACGAACAGGAGCTAAGGAGGCGGTAATGTTACATATTAGCCCTAGTTGCTCGCTGTATGTTTTCGTCTTCAAATATTTCAACCAAAAACGTATACGGTCACACAAATTCCAATCCTGTTGCAATCTTTCCCTATGCTAATTAAAGAAGACGTGCACGACCTTGAGCATTCAGCCATCCGACAACAACACAGCAGGACCATCAGTCGAAGTAAATGAGCAAGAGAGCATTGTCGCTTAGTCGTCTTCGTTACTTCGTCGTCGTCATCTCAATGTTCGTTTTCCTCGACATCGTCATTTTCGTTGTTGTCCATGCATGGATATAAATAGATCAATCGTTGAAAAAAGTGAGTAGTTGAGACTCGGAAGCGAAATAGTCTGGTTTGGACCCGTCGACGAGTGAGTCGGCAGCGAAAGATTAAGATGCGATAATTTGTGAGCGAAGAAATCATAAGTGTAAAGCGAATTAAAACAATTAAACACATAAAAACACCTACATAAGTAAAAACTTTTACTTATTTGATTTTATTCTCAAACTTCTTAGCTTATTACAAGAACTTCACAATTGGACTTATTACAAGTCTTGTGTTTCTGAAGATTATCATTAATGCACGAGTGCGAGTTGAGAATGACGCATTATGGTGAGTCATCGAGTTTATTGTTATTAATGCACGGGTACGAGTTGCGAATGACGCATTATGATGAGTCATCGAATTGACTGTTATTAATGCACGGGTGCGAGCTGAGAATGACTCATTGTGATGAGTCATCGAGTTGATTCATACATATAAAGTAAAATGACTAATTATCTGTTGTAACAATACTGGAAAATCTGAAATCTAGCGTCCCCTTGCGCACTTCACTATATTCATTCATTGATACTTGTAGTCGTTCCGAATTTAGGATTGTTGCTGGATAAACGACCACTGAGCTATGGCCTTTCGTAAATAATGGAATAGCTTACCGAAATGTTAATCTTTCTACCAAAACTCTGTCATCAAATCTCTAAAACAACTCGAATAAAACAGTAAAAACTACAAATTAAACCAAATTTTTCATTGTATTGTAAACATTTATTTTGATTTTAGAAACATTAAATTTTCACCTTTTCGCAAGAAAAAAATAAATCCTTTGCCTTAATTTTATCATAAAAAAAATTTAATGGGTAACTCTCATACTCTAATTTCCTCATCTCTCAATATTTTCTTGCTTGCATTTATTCTCATTCTAGTCCATCTTTCTCTTGTCGGAATAATTTACATACAAACCCTAGAACAAATATCATTTCTGTACAACTCCCACTTGCTTACATGATCTTACAATTCGCTACTACAAAGCATTACTGCTTCTTTTAACATGTTTTTTTTTCTCAGTTCCCTTAATCTAAAAACACTGCCTAAAAAAACTACAATAACATTATTCGAATATCGATAAAAAAACCGAGAGACAGAATGAAAATCTTGCGTACGTAAAGAGTCTGAAACCGTCATAGAGCATCGGCAAATATCTTGAATTTTATAATTACAGTTCAAAGCTCACTCGAACCATCTTCAACTTGAAGTCTCCTATTTAATTGATCTTCTTGATATGAAAACAATTCTCTTTAATGCAAAACTTCCTACAAGTTGAACTATAAACTACAATTCGATTTAGAGAAGTTATTTAACAGTATCCGTATCACAAATTTAATAATGGTAAATTGCGACATTCATTTGAAAAAAAAAAAACAAATTGCTCGCAATTTATTAAGAAGTGTGATTCTTAGCGAATTAAAAAAACAAAAACAAAAACAAAAAAACACGGTATAAATTTGGAATAAAGCTTGTGTGCCTTTTGGTTCATTTTAATCATGAGCGGATTTGTTCTGTCGTGGGGAGTTTTCAGCAAACGATACGGCAAATTTAAGAAATAAAAAAAAAACAATTAAAATTAAACGTAAATTACATTTGAATCACAAAAGGCTTGCTGCTACCGGTGCTGTCGCATCCGTCTATCTTGCCATGTTGCAAACTTTCGAGCTGCTGCCTGCAGCAGTTGATTGAGGTGTTGCGTTAGTGTGTTACCGAGTGGCGATAATTCACGCATAACACGATCCTAAATAGAATATGAATTTTCTTAAATGTTGATTTATTATTGGTTTAGAGTTATATTATCGAGTCGAAGAAACACAGATCACTCTTTCATTGACCCGCAATTCACACTTCAACAGACATAAAATGTAAAAGTGAGCAACAAAAAGGTAATTTGTGTAAATTAGATTAATGCATTATATTTACGTACCTCAAACGGAGTGATTTTGGCCATTTGGAAACGCTGTAATGCTTCGTGCATTCGTACCGCTCGTGATTCCAATTCGGGCGTTGTTGGTGGAAATGAACGCCAAAAATGTCGTAAAAGTTCACAAAGTGATAAGTAAATGTTGCGTAGCTCCTTTTCGACATCGGGTGGAACGAGTTCTGTAAAAATATTAATAAATTAAATAACAACGAATAACTTGGTTTTTCTTTTATTAAAAAAAATCATTGCAGCGTCTTGGAACAAAAAAAAAAAAAATCTGCCAATAAAATTCTCCCGTACGAAACTTGTTATGAACAAGATACCCTAGACTAGAGTCACTGTATAACTGAGCTACTCGGTCCAGGAGTCTGGCAGATAGCTATTTTAGTACAAAAATCGAACGTGCTAAAAAATTTGGTACTAAAAATCGAACGTTCGAAAGATCAAAGTGTTGGTGAAAATAGGTGTAGACTGTGTAGTCATTCTGACATATCCCAGTTGGGAGTGGAATCATTACCGCGCCGATGATTCTTACCATGAAGCTATTACAGCTACTTCCTGTCGTAAAACATAGATTATTTTAACATTGCAATGTCATAGGCAAGCATTCGTTTTTTTCTACTTTCTGCATTACAAAGAATCGACATTGGAATCTAGGGAAACGAATGAATAATGTAATGATTGGAAAAAAAATCGACAATATAATGGTCGCAATAGAATCTACGATGGAATGGTTGCAAAAGAATAGAAAGCAAATTAATCTTTGAGAAGGTATTCTAACATTGAGGGGGCGATTCATTTTGAATTAATATTGAAAAATGTGATGAAATGGGATCCTGCTTTTAATATGAATTCAGTATTTTAAATTCTGTTGCTATAATTTAACTAATTTTGTTGCTGGAAAAGTACGGTGTAACTTAAGATTTTTTTCTTGCAACGAACAACTTGTAAAATTTTACGGGAATATTAGAAAGCAAACGGAATATGACATTAATGTTTTCTATTAATAATCTTTCGTTTTGAGCGCGGCACGTTTTGACGATGATCATTTATTTTATGCAATCTCCACACATTACCTTGCAATGCATATCAAATTCCCTAAATAAACTGCTACTTTATGCAATGCCTTCACATTACTTTAGAATGCATTGCAAATTCCTTAGGTCGATTTGAATGATTTCTCGATTTGAATGATTTTCAATAAAAGGGAATGGATTGCAAAAATCCCTGTTGGGATGTTTTTCCGCCATGTGTCAACAAACAGAATCATAAACTGGACTAAAAACCTGTTTGGTAAAGATGTGTGGGTGCAGAAAATAGCAAAATAAAATTGAATTTTTGGCTGTTTCTAATGGTATGGCACAATGATATTAATTTTTCAGGGCACATAATCGAATTCCAATTGCATTTTGATAAATATCTAACCGAATATGTATATACACCAAAAAATTCAAACTTAACGGTTTCAACTCTGATACGCATCTGCCAGACTCCTGGACCGAGTAGCTCAGTTATACAGTGACTCTACCCTAGACAAGGCACAATCCTGAGCATCAGCCATTAGTTGTCGCCTGAACTTTTTACTTCTCTGGACTCCTGTTCAATTGCTCGGTTCCATGTGCTACATGGCAGACGAACTTGACGTCATCCATGAGGGTTATAATCCAGAGCTTGTTTCGAGATGTTTTGCTCTCGATGTGTGCCCGCAGCACGGATTTGACACATGCGTGTGTCTTAACGTCCAGACCTATCAAGCTTTATTTATACGAAACTCGATATTCCTTTCGGTAAATGGCCTAAGGCATACGCCATCTGAAATCAGGAAGCCTCTACCGTAAACGAACAAATTATTTCGAATTGGGTGACCCACGCGAGCTACACTCTAACCAAGGAACAAGATCAGCCAGCGTTTTCAAAGCAATACGATTCATTGCGAAATCGACAACAAACGATCCACAACCTGGTCAGGAATAAAACCCGCCCCGCCAACGATCGCATGAAAACCCAGTACGATCTACGAGCTAACTTTTCAGGAATGTTCGCGATCTTCAACTGTCTACTGTCTCATTATTACTACCGACTACGCATCGACTATCAGCGGTCGTCAACTGTTTGTGACCTTGAACTGCTCGCGCGCCATAAATATGCATGCCCGCGCTCTCTCTCTCACATAAGTGCGCGCGCACTTCCTCGCACAATAATAAAAATAATAAAGACATAAAGAGATCGAAAAAAACCTCATTCAGGGGAGTTCAAGGATGTTGAGGACACCTGTTGGCAATGTTGCAGCATCACAAAGGAGTACGGAACGACGCGAGTCAGCCAAAATAAGGTGCACAACTGTAAAACCGTCGGCCCAGATATGCGATTTCCACAAGCTGGGCGAGCAAATCATGGGTTTGGTAGAATTGCTTGAAGACGATTCTCCAAAGCGATGAGATACGCCATTAACAGCATCAGAGCTCTCTACGAGCTCTCGGCGATTCAGCTTCACAACGAGAAAGCAAAGGAGGTGAACCGAAAAAACAATTCCTCGCAAACTTCTCCCTGGCTAAGACCAAGCCTGGAAATAAAAAAAGGCAGGTTACGGACAGCGAAACCCTTGAGAAAAAGCGGAAACAACAATCTGTAGCAAAAAACCCGAGGAAGGATGCCATAACTGTCGCTGACGCTCTACCGATTAGTGATCAAACAACAGGAGAAGAGGGATGGTCAATATCCAAAAAGCAGCGAGAGAAGCAGACGACAAGAGAGAATGGAGTGCCAAAAGGCGTTAGGAAGAAAACTAAAAATACAAAAAAAGAGACCTGACGTTATTGTCATCGAAGCGAAGGGTGAACTTTCGTATGCGCAGATACTACGCAAGGTAAAGGCAGACCCTAAATTGGAAGCAGTTGGAAAGGCGGTATCGAGAGTCAGAAGGACGCAAAAAAGAGAGCACCTAATTCAACTTAAGGAGACGGGAGACATGACTGCCGAACTCAAAGGCGCCACTAGCGAAGCCTTAGCAGAGCAAGCAAGTGTGAGAATCCTAACGCACCGTTCTATCATCGAAATTAAAGATGTTGATGAAGTCACCACTAAAGTGACATAATCGAAGCAATCAAATCCCAGTTTGGAGTCAAAGGAGTTTCGCAGGCGGACATCTTCTCCCTGCGAAAGGCGTACGGTGAAACATGGAGTCAAAGGAGTTTCGCAGGCGGACATCTTCTCCCTGCGAAAGGTGTACGGTGAAACACAAACAACAACAGTCAGTCTTCCTGCCGAAAACGCTAGAAAGTTGTTAGAAGCTGGAAGAATTAAGATCGGCTGGGTCAACTGCCGCATTCGCGAACGAACGTTACTTATGAAATGTTTTAAATTTCTAGAATTTGGTCACCTAGCCAGGCAGTGTAAAACGGAGAAGACCGCTCCAAGCTATGTAGGAAATGTGGAACGGAAGGCCATATTGCGAAGAGCTGCGTCAAAGAGCCATCATGCATGTTCTGTAGGAAGGATCATCCAGAAAATGCGAAGCACGTAGCTGGCACCAGCAAATGCCCAATCTTCAGGAGAGCCATTACAAGTAAAAATAATGAAGATAATACAAATTAATCTGAACCAGGACAGCGCAGGATATCCTGACACAAACTGCTAAGGACGAGGGTGCGAGTATCGTGTTGATTAGTGAATCCTTCGTAACTTTCGACAGCCATATCTGGATCTGTGACAGAACAAAGCTAGCGGCAATATGAATATGTGGAAAACACGCATTCTAAGAAACTAGTGAGCAGGCGGAGGGCTTCGTTCGAGCAAAAATAAATGGAACTCATTTCTACAGCTGCTATGCACGACTCAGCTGGACGAAGAGTGAATACCAGACAATATAAGATAATCTAACGGCCGACGCACGCGGTAAAACTCTAGTGGTCATAGGCGGCGACTTGAATGCATGTGCAATAGAGTGGGTAGCAAGCTCACCAATGCTAGAGGATGTATTCTGCTGGAGACATTTGCACCACTCGACACAGACATTTGCACCACTAGACATTGCAGAAATCGGCAGGGCAAACACGTATCGCAAAGTAAGAATAGGCTCCATCATAGACATTACCTTCGTAAGCAACTATCTTCTACGGAATACGAAATGGCGTTTTAGCGAGGAATATACACACAGTGATCATCAGGCAATTATAATTGATGTAAAACAAAGAAAAGCCGTACAATGACCTAAATTAACAGACCCAAAATGGAAAGATAAACTTTTCGACAAGCGAAACAGCAAAGATCCATACTATCATCACAGGTTGCGATGCAGCGATGCCCAGAAGAGCAACTAGTGGAAGAGATGCACCATGCTAATGGTGGAACGAAGAAATAAAGACACTCAGCGAAAAGTGCTTACAAGCCCGACGTAGAGTCCAACGATTAAGGTTAAGAGCAGATTTACAAGGGCCGATTAGACACTTTCAAAGTGGCGAGACGAGTCCTAAACAAGGCGATTAAACAGAGTAAGGCAATGTGTTTCAAAAAATCTCTGTAACAAAGCGGATATTAATCCCTGGGGTATAGCATATAGGATGGAGTCTGAGAAAGATCGTCCCCTGCAAGCACTCTGCTGCAACCCTGCAAGCACTTTGCTGCAATAAGAAGTGCCGTGAAAGATCGGACCCTGAAAACACTGTCAAAAATCAACTCGACGTGAATAAAGGTTTCCGTAATTCTGACGAAAAACTAAGTTGCATTTTAATATCGATCGTGCCAATAAACTCGTTCTACATCAGCAGATGGTGATGATAAGGCTGAAGGGTCGTAGGTACCCTCAAATAACTTGCCCGATAATGCTAACCTGTTCCCCCAAATGTCAACTACTATGTGTAACATAACCAGCATAGAGTCCATCTCTGCAATTACGTCGGAGGAAATATTTGAGGCTTGCAGGAGGATAGAAAACAACAAGGCACCTGGACCCGATGGTATCCCAAATATGGCAGTAAAAGTTGCTGTTCATAAGAGGCCCGACATCTTTATAACAACTATGCAAAAGTGTTTAGAGGAAGGAGTCTTTCCCGAACGATGGAAACTCAAATATTTGGTACTGTTACCAAAAGAAAACAAGCCTCCTGGAGAACCATCGTCATATCGCCCAATATGTTTAATTGAAACGTTGGGAAAGATCCTTGAGCGAATTATAAACAACAGATTGCTTGTGATAGCAGAGGAGAAAGGAGCACTGTCAGACCACCAGTTCGGATTGAGGAAATCGAGTTCAACTGTTGACGCCATAAAAGCGGTAGTCGATACTGCAGCTGAGGCGATACAAGAAAGATGGCGATGGGGGGCAAAGAAATATTGTGCAGTAGTGACACTGGACATTAAGAATGCCTTTAACTCGGCAGATTGGTCACTTATATGGAGATCGTTAGCCAGGATGGATACACCATACTATTTGTTGAGAATAATTTCAAACTACTTCACCAACAGGAAGTTGAGGTACCAAACTGATGAGAGGGTAAGGTACTACGACGTCACCGCGGGAGTCCACAAGGATCTGTACTAGAGCCTCTCCTATGGAATATTATGATGGAGTTCTTCGACTATCGTTGCCGCAAGGAGTAAAATTAATCGGGTTCGCCGACGGACTAGAGTCCGCTGGTTTAGAACTAGCTGCGTTTGACATTTTGAAGTGTCCCTACTACTATGTAGTCAATTTAATTTTGTTAATTTATTCTGTCTCTTTTTTTTCATTTTGTTTTATTATTTTAATTTTTTTTTTACCTGAAGTTTTTAGTCTTCTATTTTTATTGCTTTGCTACGGTAAATTTTACCATTGAGCAAATGAATGTTAGGGGTTTGAATGGTGCCTATTTATCTCTGTACATTCATGCCCAAATCGCCAGACCAGATGTATTAGCATTTTGTGAGACCAAAGTGCTACCAGGTAGTGAGCAGTTACTTACTATCCCTAATTACCATCTCATACCTACATTTTTCCAGCAGCGGGGTATCGCTATATACATATACGCGATGATGTAGCTTTTCAAGTTGTTTCCCATCTAGCCACCTGCTCCAATCCTGAGTTTAACTACCGAGTCAAGTCATAAATATTGGTACACAACTAAACGCATTCATTACGAATGCAATATTGGGGCGCATACATTTCATCTTGACTGCGATTTGACAGTTGACATTTCTGCTTCATTGCTACGTAAAAAGTTTTTGGCATCAATTTTTTACAATCATGGAATGGGGCGACATCGAAAATCGTATTGTTGTAGTAGGCCTACTAAAATGCAACATGGAAAAGGCGATATTTTTCGGACGTTGCGACCGCTTGGAATCACTCGCAATTTTGTGTATCGTGCTGTGAAATTGTTTGAGGATACTGGTGGAGTACGAGACCGTCAAAGATCCGGCCGTCCGCGCACTGTGAGAACTCCGAAAGCGATCAAAGCCGTGAAGAA
Organism: Chorisops tibialis; assembly: GCA_963669355.1. NCBI lineage: Eukaryota > Metazoa > Arthropoda > Insecta > Diptera > Stratiomyidae > Chorisops > Chorisops tibialis. The sequence continues at coordinate 212,327,146 of OY770263.1, read as the reverse complement.
ACGAATCGACCGAAAACCGCTGCGAAAACAGAAAATCTTGTCGCGGGAAATGCAAATTTCGGAAAAATCCATGTCTCGCATTATCAAAAGAGATTTGGGACTCAGCGCGTACAAGCACACTGGACACCTGCTCACGGCCGCATTGAAGGAAAAACGCAAGCGAAAAACGAAAGCGTTACGCAGCCGGTACGCGAAGAACGCTCACAGACAAATACTGTTTACTGACGAGAAAATCTTCACCGTAGAAGAATCGTTCAATAAACAGAACGAGCGTGTATATGCTCGGTCATCCAGAAAAGCATCCCAACTCATTCCGAAGGTCCAAAGAGGCCACCATCCCGCGTCTGTAATGGTATAGTTGGGAGTGAGCTACGATGGCGTTACCAAACTCTATTTTTGCGAGAAAGGATTGAAAACATCGGCCAAAGCATATCAATCGACCACCTTGGAACCCATTGTGAAGCCTCTCAACCATTTAATATTCGCCAACAAGCCGTGGACTTTCCAGCAAGACTCTGCTCCAGCTCACAAGGCAAAAACGACTCAACTGTGGCTCTCAAAAACAACGTTCCGGACTTCATATCAACGGATGATTGGCCAGCTGGTAGTCCAGACCTCAACCCGTTGGATTGCAAGTTGTGGTCCGTATTAGAGGGCATGGCTTGCTCTACTCGACACCCAAATATTGAGTCGTTGAAGCGAGCCCTTGTCCGTGCAGTGGGCAATTTCCCCATGCATGAAGTGCGTGATCGATGAGTGGCCAGATCGTCTCAAGTCGTGCTGGAAGGCAAATGGAAGTCATTTCGAATAAGTTGTTCTAAGATTTGTAGCCATTGAATAACCCAATAAAAAGAAAAAAAAAGTTTTGAAAAATATTAATTAAGCAGGACTGGCTGTGGGTGAATTCTACAGCCCCATCCCACAGGAGGATAGTTAGCTCAGGTCCGTGGAGTCGCTAGTCTCCAAAGATAGTTGCAGGAATTGATAAAACCTCATCCTACAACTACTACCTTGCAGCTTGTGGAAGAGAGTTGTTCCTGTCCTATGCCCCTATAGGAGGTCTTAACAGGAATTTGATTGATTGAATATTTATGACTTGACTAGGTACTCCTGGGTGAAACTTCAGGTCCAAAGGCAAATTATTTTCTTTTGTTATGTTTACAGAAGTCTGACATTGACTGTAGCAAGCACAAGAACAGAATTGGATAAGTTGTCTGAGTCTATTCAGGCGTTGTATGATGCAAACCCTGACGTTCAAATCGTTATAGCGGGCGATTTCAACCTTCATAATAATGCCTGGCTGAAGCATTCTACCAATACGGACCAACAGGGTCAAGACACGGAGCTCTTCGCTTCACTAAATGGAATAGTGCAGTTGGTAACCGAACCTACTCGATTGCCTAAAATAGCAAACCATGCTTCAAACTTGCTTGACATTTTTCTAACGAATTATCCCGACTGGGAATACTGATCACTTCCTGATTCGGGCATAATTTCTGATTACAGCGGTAAATACGTTAAAAGTTAAAATGCCTCGAAGAACCATCTGGTATTACAAAAAATCAGACTGGGGAGCATTAAAACAGTTTGTCAGGGCCTTTAATTGGAAATTGTGTTTCGAGTCTAAAAATTGTGATACAGCTTGTCAGTTTGTAACCGAAACCATCCTCAAGGGTATGGAACTCTTCATTCCCTTTAATTATAAAGGAATCAAACCGTCGAAGGATTCGCGGTTTACTAAAGATTGTCTTACGGCCATCTGGAGCAAGACAAAATATTTTCAAATTTTTAAGAGCAACCCAACGTTTGCCAACAGATCTCTTTACAACATGTCAAAAAATACATGCAAGTCGATTTTGAAAAGTGCTAAGTTTCAACACGACCAAAAAGTTGACGGAAAATTCTCGAAATACCAAATGGCTTGAGATCTTTTTGGTCATTTGTTAAAACGGTCAACAGCAACCATGTAAAATCATCTACACCACCTCTTCTAGATGGCGACCGAATTGTAGTCCATCCTGTTGAGAAAGTCAATCTTCTCGCAGCAAGTTTCGCACGAAACTCCAGGCAGCCAGCGACAAACCAGTCTCCTCTGATTATAACACCATCTGGATTTCGTCTGCCTGAGATTCATTTTTGCACTCGACTTATCTCCAGAATTCTTCGTGAGCTCAATGTTGAAATCGGCAGGTCCCGATGGTATTATCCTCTTAGTCCTTGAAAATTGTATTGCGTCGCTGGCTGAGCCGCTGCGCGATTTATTCCATCTCTCTTACCCATCTGAGCACTTTCCGTGCACGCGGAAAATGGCGAATGTTCAGCGGATTCCCAAGAAAGGAAACAAAGTGTTGCCCGCCAACTATCGCCCCATCGCCATTACTTCCGTTCTGTCGAAAGTGTTGGAAACGGCTATGAATCGCAAAATAAATCGCAATCTTGAAGCTAACAAACTTACCAATGATCGCCAATACGGATTCCGTTCCGGACGATCTACAGGTGACCTCTTGGTATATCTGACGGATCGTTGGAACTCTTGCATCCATAAATTTGGCGAAGGTTAAGTTTTGGCGCTTGATATCGCTAAAACGTTTGACAGAGTTTGGCACAAATGTCACCTAGTGAAGCTCAAAGCAGACGGCTTTAATAATAACCTCGTAAAATGGATTGAGAGTTTCTTATATGAACGCACCATACAAGTCGCATTGGATGGCGTGGCATCTTCTCCCTTTCCCTTAGATTTCGGAGTCCCCCAAGACTCTGTTTTATCACCCACACTTTTTCTTATTTTTATCAATGACCTTCTATCGTCAACGCTCAATCCGATACATTGCTTTGCAGATGACAGTACCCTGGATAACATCTATGAATTCGACTCGATTACTAACGCTCACCGTGTCCCGATAGCATCTAAACGTGCCGAACTATTTGGATCATTGAACTCGGACCTGAACCTAATCTTGGAATGGGGCAGGATAAATGGAGTAGAATTCAACACCTCAAAAACTCAGACCTGTCATCCTTCCCTTAAACGTGATGTCTCGGCGTCGGTTTCTAATGTAACCTTCGCTGGTGTCCATCTAGACACTTCCGAATACTTCTCACTTCTTGGCATCAAAATAAATAACCATCTTAATTGAAACCAGCACATACTCGACGTAGCACTTGACGCTTCCAAACGCCAGGAGTTCTCCGAAGATGTAAAAAATATTTTACTCCCAGTGACCTAGCAAATTATCTATAAGGCCTACATTAGACCACGCCTCGAGTACAATTCATTTATGGGCTGGGGCACCCAAGACGCAACTTGCGATGCTCGACCGTGTCCAGAGACAGGCGTTCCGACTTATTAGAGATGAAGCCATCACGGTTTCTATAGACACCCTAGAGCATTGCAGAAATGTCGGAGTACTAAGCATTTACTACCGCTACTTTCATGGTAAATGCAGTGAGGAACTTGCTAAACTTATTCCACCTCTGTACACATTTCCTAGGAACACTCGCCTAGCTTCAAGCGCACACGAGTTAACTGTTAAGCTTCCAACTTCCCGTACAGTGAAATATAGGCAGTCATTCATACCCCGAACTTCTAAGCTTTAGAATGCATTGCCAGAAGCTGTATTCCCATCGTCATACGACCTTCGACGTTTCAAACTCAACGTCCACCGGCATTTTAGGCTTTTCCCCCTTTTAATCCCGTCTAACCTTAACTCTTGTTTTTCCCTTACCGACATGGCTGTGTAAATTACATTAAAGGGTGACCCCCTAAGTTGTGTTCGGCTACGCAAAAAAAAATAGAAACAAAAAATTAAAACGGAGGCTGTTCTAATAACAAGTCGAAACGAAATTGAGTGCGTGAAAATTCAGGTCGGCAGTCAAACCATCAGCTCCAAGGATACCATTAAATATCTAGGAGTTATGCTCGATAATAGATTTAAAATTTGAAGTTCACGTGAACTTCGCGAGCAAAAAAGCGTCACAAATGCAGGCAGCCCTTTCCCGAATGCTGCCAAACATCGGTGGACCTGGATATGCCAGAAGTATTCTACTTTCCAGAGTAATCAGTTCGGTCCTCCTATACGCTGCTCCCACTTGGGCGGAGGCATTAGCGACAAAGGAAACAAGGAAAAATATGTCATTAACGTATAGGCTCTGCGCGATAAGAGCAATCAGCGGTTTCCGAACAATAGCCTGTGTCATAGCCGGAATGATCCCCATTGACATTCTCGCGAATGAGATGCTAAGGATCTACGAAAGAAGATCCAAGATCCAACAAGAGGCAGCTGTTTCCAGAAAAATAAAAGAAGAAGAAAGGGCAACACCAATAGCTATGTGGCAAGCCAGGTGGGACAACACTACATAAGGCTGACTGTTGAGTCTTCTACTAACATCGACGATGCTGGCAACGACGCTGGCTAATTCAGCACCCACACACACACTACGACGCTGGCTAATTCAGCACCCACACACACACTACAACATGAAGTGAATTATAATTTTCTAGCCAACGTGGCAGTCTTATTTAGCGGTTTAAATAAAGCGGACGGACATTCGTGCGAAAGTTACGGTCTTTTTATTTTCTTAAAAGGGAACCCGAAAGCTGGACGAGGAAAGGAGCTCCCACTCAGGAAAGTACACAACATCGTACACTGACATATAAGCTAATCCCCGTAATTGAGGTCTGGAAAAGGCAAGTTTATGGGGACTGCAACTATCACCTTACGCAGCTAGATTCGGACACGATAACTCACCTCTTTGTCCAAATTGCCCAGATCGAGAAGAAGACACAGAACACGCGATTTTCAACTGCAGTCGCTTCGCAGAATGGAGAAATAATATTCCGAGTCCACCATTCATCATAGACTATATGATGAAATCAAATGAAAATTGGATGGAAATTTGCACACTCGTAACGAATGTGCAAAAGGATCTTCGTTGAATCAAAAGAGAAAGGAGAGCAGAAGTAATATAAGGAGAACAGCATAAAATGCCGCGAAGTAATACCTAACGGCCGTCCCGCGGGGAGAATAGTTGAAGTCTGTGTGTGGTGGTGTGATTTAGTACGCAGATACATATCGGCTAACAGTTCTCTGTCAGGATCAGGTATGTGAATCGTGCGTACCAATGGCACGGGCTATTGGTATCTAATGAAGATTCCACACCTCCCTGCCGTAACCAGAAAGAAAAAAAACTCCCTGGCACACACGCATGCATAGGCGCGCGCTAGCGCATTATTGAACAAGCTACAGAAACAACGGCGAATCTTCTAGAATGTTTGTGCTGTGGCATAAAAAGGACGAGCGTTCGTGAAAGGGGCACAGTCGAAATGTGAAAAGCGATTAAGTCGTGTGATAGACAGCGCGAATAAACGTAATTTTTGATAGGCGAATAGTATTAAATAAAATTTTATTCAATTTATTTTATTTATTTTTACGTGAAATCGAGCAATCCCGTGCACTTCAATATTTTATATTATTAAGAAAAAAAAAATAAATGACAAAAGTACTTACGTGCTAATGACTGATCCTGAAAGCCTCGCATCAATGCCCCACCCGGACTTAGTTCACCGAGAGCATTAACCGCTGCCGTCGCACTAACAAGTACTTTGTGTGGTGTACGTTGTCCCCACGATTCGGCCGACTGGCAAATTTGCTCCTGTATAAAACCCAAATTCATCGGTTCGGAATGATCCTCCGAAAAATCATTATTGGTACTCGGCATCGGTCCATGCAAATACCGTTCGACTTTTGCCAAATTCAAAAGTTGCCCTTTTGGCTGCGAATTCGCCAACGTTTCGATACAATCGGGCGTTCCCAGATCATCGTACGAAATCTTTTCCAATATACGCTGTCGTTTCGCTGTGCTCACCGCCAATAAATCCGGTTGCGTATCGATATGATTCTCAATGTTGTTCGTTTTACTGCTCGATTTTTTGTGCTTCTCCTTGATACCGTTCATATTAAGATCGGTTTTATTAGCGTCTATTGTTGCGGCCGCATCGTTCGCGGCAGCATTTGGTTTGGCAGGTGATGTATTAATGTCGGTGCATGTTTTTAAAACCTATAAACCGAGTGAGAGACATTTACGGAAATTTTAAATAAAAAAAAAACAGCAAAACGAAAAGATCCGGCTTACCATAATTGAATGTTGATTGAATCGCTTGATCATATTTTGATGGACAATATTGCCGCTATTCACACCGTTTTTATCACTTGGTGCGCCACCAAAACCATCCTCAAGACTATTATCTTCGAACTGACGTAAATCTAAAAGGGGATCGCCAGCACCCTGTTGTACTGCCAATTTCAACGATTGATCATCAATTTTTCCGCATTCGGTGAAGATATCTTTTGTTCCGGCCGTTAAACGATCGCGATGGAAGTAATGAGATTGAAAAAATTTCGTCCAAAACTCCGATTCGGTCAGTTTCGATGGCACATTTTCAAGATGTTTACGTTTCACGGCCGGATATGTTTTAAATATACAATTGATAATATCAGCCGTTAAATTGTATTTGAGGCCGTTGCAACCGTCCGTTTGTGGCTTGATATCGGCTAAGAAGGCGCCCGATACGCCTGCAATAAAATAAGTTGAATGAAAACTGCTGAAAACAAATTCTGTGTTCGTAAAATACGCTACCGATTTCCTGCTTTTTTGCATTCTTATTTTCCGTATAGGATTTTGCATGTGTTCCCCAGAACTCCTCGCTCGTTAATACTTGCGTTATCACTAAATCTTTATAGAGCTGCAATAAATGTGGATTTTCCGACAGAATTTTATTCTTTTCTTCCAGCTCTTTATCGACTTTTCGCTTGAAATTCGGTAACAGTTGTTGTAGAAGTTCTTTGACTTTGTCGCGATCGATAATTTGTGCCGGCTGACCGTTTCGATTGACAAAATGAAATGTTGAACTGTTGCCATCGTGCAGCACGACTTGAAGTTGCACTTTTGGTTTACCGTCCGGTGAAATTTTCTGCACTAAATTATGAAATTTGATTAAAGTAGTTCTGTGATTGAAGGTGAATAACGAATTTACTTTTAATGTCTTGAAATTTATGGGACACGGCTACCGTGTCACGATTCTCTGCCATCCATGCCAATCGTTCGTTCATCACGTAGAGAGTTCCATCGCCTTTCTTGTAGCGGACCTCCCCCATTTGCAAGAGGACATCTTCGCTACTTGTCGTCATTTTATGGCGACTATAATTGGTTTTTTTTTCTTGCCTTTCAGTCGGTTGTGGTTAAGACTGAAAATTTAAAGACGAAATAGGGATTTATTTTTAGATTTTTTTTTTAATTGGAAGCTGAGAGCGTACTGAAATTGAAACGAGTTAATTAAAATCCTTCAGATACAAAACTCTAGAAAATTTTTACTATTGGCGCGATTGGCTAGTACTAGACCTTCAGTGAATTTGTGAATGCACGGGTTCCAACGTTCAGTCAGATAGGCTAGGAGATCTCCATAGAACTATATCTTGGATAAATTAACGTGGACGCATGTCTCTAGGGCTTCGTCCCATGGTTGTCCTTGGCAACGCGGATTGTTTTTTGATAATCATTAAAGCCCGCGACGGTCGCAGTCTATACTGAATGCAAGTTCGGTAATCATACTGCTGGATGGAAAACCTATCTAAATCTCTGCTATTATAACGGGTTGAAAAACGCAAATGCACGCCGAACTCCTCGTAGGCGAAGACGCGAAGGGATTCAAAACTTTCTCTGTTTGCGAGGCACTTCTCTACCTCCAGCCACTCCATACCCACCGAAACCCTCTTGTCGTACAGCTGCACAAATTCTGCATATCTTGGACACTCGGCCAATATATGCATCCGGCTTGAGACGGCGCTCCACAGGCTTAACCCGACATCTCGCTTCGATCCATCCTGTGGAGGAAACCATTCGTACTACCGTGGCCCGACAAGACAAGAAATATCCCAGACTGAGACAAAAATCAAAGTCTAGGTTATCTCTCCCGAACCCCAATAAACTCGTGCGTCACCCTAAACTTGTCACTCTTGTCCCACCTGACCTACCACAATGACATGGCTTTAAACTCGCATTCGCGAAGGTTCCTCTCATTAACCTTCCGAAGTTAACCAAGAATGGGATTTGTTTCTTGATTTTTTAGGTGATAGCACGACGCTTCACCCCCAAATCCAACGGCAGAGTACCCATGTGTACCTGCATGGCGGCCGTGGAAACTGTACGGCATACAACTAAACATGCACTCAAAACAATTCATTTCCGCGAGTCACCAGAAGTCAACGATTCGTACCTTATCACCGACTCATGCGCACGCAACAAATAGACCAGCGTATATGACACGAACCGACTGTATGGTGAGGCTTCACTATCGTCATAGAACCCTGCGGATTTGGTTTACACTATTGAGGAGACGCTCCTTGAGCTCTCGCGGATGAAACCCGAATCTCAACCGTTCGGAAACCCTGATGCCTAGGTATTTGACGTTAGTCGCGTACCTGAACACTCTCTACTCTAGCTTTATCGAAGGATGACGTATTTCAGCATCCTTTGTCACCGTCTTATCCTTCGATATCGCCACTCCCACTTTTAATTCACTTTCCCGAACTCTTACCTTCAGGGCTTCAACCTTGCGCGCGAGCTAAATCCTGGGGTTTCCCTCCACCAGTATTAGCAGATCGTCAGCATACGCCGCGACATTGCATGAATCCAAGAGCTGTACCAGAAGGTCATCCATGGTTGGGTTCCATATGAATGGATGTTGATGGAGTTTTGTGGGCAGCCACGCTCCACAACATTCACATAGTATCGCGCAAACCCTAACGTGCTATACTGCCAGTTCTTCCACAAAATAGCCACAAATAGCTCTTCCACAGGGAGTTCACAGGACCGTAGCTTATCAATCACGACAGCTTAAATAGTGTTACATGTGAGCTCAACTTGCATATCATCTACCACTGAACTGAAGCAAATTAATGTGCGCGTACGGACACTATAAGGAACACCTGCATGAACTCATGTTCAAGATCTCAAAAAACAGTAATGAAAAAGCACGTACACGTCCCGGCCGCCTCCTTCAATCCGCTACTACCCTCACCCGTTTGTAACCACCTTTCCAGGGGTGTACATCTATAATTCTACACCTGTATAGGCAAATTGTCCGTGACCACCCGACTCTGGCCAGCTCAGTCGGAGTTGGGTCGTGTCGTCACAACCCATACAGTTGAAGAAAGATTTCTCCAGCTTGAAGTTGGAGAGGGGGACGAAGGAGAAAACCAATTTACCAACCAATTAGTGCTGCACTATCAAGCAACACGACTCTCAAGAATTATCATCTAAATACCATTAACATCACTACGGTCTGGCCTAGATTAGTAGCGTAGGTTGACATTACTCATTGTGTTCTTCCCTGCATGAGATAGCTACTCATAGCGGCGCCGTTCATGGAAGAAAACAGTTGCTGCGGCAATCAGGAAACAGTATGGCCAGCCACGCTAGGACCCTTTGAATACGCTGCATATTGACGATTGACGAGATGTGGATGCTGATGTGTCAAGTCGCGTGAGTGTCGGTCGATATTTTTGCATATTGGGCATAGCTTGCATCGACGGCGACGTCTGGATTGATTGCATCGATGGCATCGAATATTGTTACTGCTGCTGTTCAAACTCCACAGATGGCATCGGCATTTGTCTGATTGTAGCTTGATATGGCGAAATTGCTGTACTACCTTACCAGCTATCATAGACATTCCCATCTACTATTTTTCCTACACGAAAATCGAGACGACCGATATCGATTGGTGCTTCGGCAGCTGCAGCTGTTTACTTGAATCTGCCGAAGCGGCGGGCTTCTCCTTTTTTTGTTTTTTTCTCTTTCTGTGGCTTTGCATTTGATTTCGAATCGTCCGGTTGGGACGGATGTTGTACTTTGGACGACGCTTTTGGTTTACTTATTGGGTAGGTTTGGGTGGCGTCTGTAGGAATGGGAATTTGTAATTTCCCATTGCGACATTCCAATTGAATTAGTCCCGACTTGGCAGATTCGATTTCAGCTAAAAGTTGTTTGTTTTGTCGACCCAGTTCCTGTTTCTTTCGGACAATTAGTTCCCGTTTGATTGCAGTAAGCTCTGACTGCAGTGAATCCAGAAATTCTTCAGCAACTTAATTATTCGAAAAAAATTCGCTCCAGATTGCTCATTTTCAGTAATTTTTTTTTTTACTAACAAAACTACAAAAATTAAATTGCCTGCCAATTTCAAATTTTGAAAAACATAATTTTTTTTATAAGTTTTATTAACTTTATAATTTAAGTTGATTTTTTTTTATCTACATCAATTTTTTCCTCCAAAATCAAAATCTAAACTGACTAAGAAAAAAAAAATAATTTTCTCTTTTATTTTGTTCTACAGGGTGTTTGGTACTCCGTGCGCCACCTTGTAAGGGGTTATTCCTAGATATATTTTGAGAAAAAAATTGTTCTACGGAGATGATCAATTTTCAATATCCGCGAAGATACAGGGTGATCAAGAAAAGTGTTTCGGACCTATACCCTCACTCACTCAAAACGCTATATCTTGAAAACTAATAATCGCAATTCAAAGTGTTATAGCTTGTTTTTTAGGGAATCAAATTACCTTTCGTTTGGTGTAATAGTCCGCATTGTAAGTGTACCCAACCCTGAGGTATTTGCTTCAGAGCACCAATTTTTGATACTTTGACCCTCAAAATTCTGGGATCAATGGAGTTTTTCTCAAAAAAACGCATTATAAAAATGTAATTTTAATGTTGTTTTTTTATGTGCCATATTATTGCCTACAAAAGATGCACACATACTTATGACTTAGGTTTTCCCTTTTCCAGGTAATAAGCGAAAATACATATGGCTTCAAAATGAAATATGCCATAAAGCAACCCTCGTTCTAAAAAAAACTGCCTGAAATGTTGTTAAACTGAAATATTCTTATTGTCCTTTAATTACTATTTAAATTATCGAGGAAAGTCCTTTAATTAGTATTTAAATTATCGAGGAAATAAATTAATTTAAAATGAGTCTCAACACAACTAGTGCAGCACTTTGCTTTTTTTAATGGGGTACCTAACAAAATGAAAAGCGTATAAAAGCAAATCTTACTTCATATTTTTATCAGTTTTAGTTACATTGTTAAAAGTACAAATCGTCACTAAAATTTAGAAAATAATTTCGAAATGCCTGAGTACACGAATGAAGAATATGCAGGCATCATTTTCATTTATGGAGAGTGTCAACCAAATACACGGGCGGCGCGATCTTTGTATCATCATAGATTTCCTAATCGTCGGATACCTGACAGGAGAGTATTCCAAGACGTTTACAGAAGGATTGGAGAAACAGGCAGCGTTAGGACAAGCAGAGTAAATGCAAATCCTGCGCCGATAATCGCTGTTCCAACCGATGAAGGAATACTACATGCAGTTCAAAATGATCCATCAATCAGTATCCGACGCTTGGCATTGCAGTTAAACGTCTCTACGTGGAAAGTTTGGAGTATCCTAAAAGCAGAGCGTTTGCATCCCTACCACCACACACCCGTGCAGGAGCTGGTACCCATTGATTTGCCCAAAAGAATGGAGTTTTGCAATTGGCTCCTTGAACGAAAACTAAGTGACGAAAATTTTATGAACAACATTCTTTGGACGGATGAATCCCAATTCACCAGGGACGGTATCACAAACTTCCACAACTTACACACCTTGGCTAAGAGCAATCCACATACAAGAGAGGCATCATTTCAGCACAGATTCAGTGTCAATTTATGGGCAGGTGTGATTGGTGACGTTTTCATTGGTCCTATTAGACTTCCGCCTACCCTAAATAGTTCCAATTACTTGCATTTTTTGACAAATGATCTACAGGAATTATTGGATGATATGCCACTGCAACGAGTGGCTTCCATGTTTTACCAACACGATGGTGCTCCAGCTCATTACGGCCGACAGATCACAGATTGGTTAAATTCCAATTATAGCAATCGCTGGATCGGTAGAAATGGCCTGCAAGATCTCCTGATTTAACTATTATGGATTTCTTTGTATGGGGACGGATGAAGGATCTTGTCTACGCAACGGAAGTACTAACGTTGCAGGATCTAAACACCAGAACCGATGCGGCAGCAACAGAAGTAAGGCAGCAGTTGAGGAGTATGAACACAAAGAGAACACTGGCAAAACGAGCTTTAGCGTGCATTCAAAATGAAGGTGGCCACTTTGAACATTTATTGTAATTAAGGAAATTTGAAATAAACCATAAAAACCATTCTTAAGTTCTTTTAGTTCAAGCGGAGAGTGTTGATCAACATATTCTTGTTTTTTTGATAAAAGTGCTAAATTATTGGAATGATAGTTTTTGCTAAACTATGAAACTTATGCAATGCAAGTGTATACATCTTTTGTAGGCAATAATATGGCACATAAAAAAACAACATTAAAATGACATTTTTATAATGCGGTTTTTTGAGAAAAACTACATTGATCCCAGAATTTTGAGGGTCAAAGTATCAACAATTTGTGTTCTGAAGCAAATATCTCAGGATTGGGTACAGTTACAATGCGGACTATTACAAACGAAAGGTAATTTGATTCCCTAAAAAACAAGCTATAACACTTTGAATTGCGATTATTAGTTTTCAAGATATAGCGTTTTGAGTGAGGGTACAGGCCCGAAACACTTTTCTTGATCACCCTGTATCTCCGCGGATATTGAAAATTGACCATCTCCGTAGAACAATTTTTTTCTCAAAATATATCTAGGAATAACCCCTTACAAGGTGGCGCACGGAGTACCAAACACCCTGTATACATACATACACCATACTCGATAAAAAAAAAAATTTCACTACAGTGAACTTTGACACGATCGTTACACGTTTTGGATCAATTTTCACATCCTTCAGTTTACTACTAGGGCGTCCCGTTCCGGCTATACCGAGCCCCTGCCTTTCGCATCCTTCCGTTTGCTACTTTTATCACCCATGGTTCCATCAATTTTAACATCCTTCCGTCTGCTACTAGGGCGTCCCGCCTACACCGAATCCCTGTTTTTCGCCTCCTTCAGTCTGCTACTACTTTCCGCATTTTTTATTTAGTGCTTTATGCTTGCCTTAATCTATCCTTCGTCAATTCCTTTATCTGACGCCTCTTGAGACATTATCGATACAACTTAGTACGAGATTTTCAATACTTCCTCCCGCAGTACCAAGTTTAAAGTCCTTGGTGAGGAATTTCACTTCAGTCTAAGTTCACACGCAACTTTCATACCGATCGATCAACAGGTTCGTGGAGTCGCCCCGCTCCAAAAGCAGTTACTGGAATCAACGTAGCTTTCTGGACCAGTACTTACTTCCCTGCGATAGCTCGAGTCCGTGGAGGTGCTTAACTCGCATAATTCGGCAAAGTCCTCCTCATGCAACTATCCCCCCCAAAGCAATCATGCTTTTCAGCAGAGATCGACCCCTTTAGAACTGACTCATTCGTGTAGGTGGTCAATTAGAACATACCAATCTATCGTATTACAAAAAACTAATAGCTGAATATATTCATCGAAAGTACATGCATGTTGGATCAGCTATTCAACATCTTAACGCAAGAATTTTGGATTGTAGACTGCCGAAATTTAGTAAGGAAGGTGATTTTTGACTGAATTCAGTCTTTTCGGCTACGCAAGGCAGCAGCGAAAGGAATCATGGGCAACTCCCACAAGAAAAGATCACCTACTGTAGGTCATTCTCTCGTGTAGGATGCGACTATGCCGGCCCACTCACTCTAACGGTTAGCGCAATAACGAAATCCGAAGTTTTTTAAAGGCTACATAGCTTTATTCATCTGGTTTATAACTAAAGCAACCTGTATTGAGCTTGTATCGGATCTATGAACAGAAGCTTTTCTCGCCGCCTTACGTCAATTGATCGCTCGTCGCAGCAAATGCACTAACATCTTCAGCGACAATAGAACAAATTTCAAGGGAGCTTATCGTGTTTTATCTTCTTCTTCTACAATGGCACTACAGCCCAAATCGGACCTTGGCCTCCTGATATTCAGGTTCCTTAACATTTTTCATTACTTATTGTGGAAGGGTTGTTAGCCCTTCGCACAACCCTCTTTCTACGAATTTTTTCATTTTCGTAGATTGAGGTGACCAAGGTATATCTAAGCAGGCAATGTGCTGGAATTATGTATTGCGCCGACCGGGATTTGAACTCACGACCTTCGCATTACAAGACCAACACGCTACCTACTAGGCTACACCCTAGCTGTCTTATCTTGTCTTATCTGAAATGCACAAACTTGTTCCATAATCACAACATAATCGCAACATTGCCGAAACCCTCGCAATTTATGGTATAACTTGGAATTTTATACCTCCATCTGCTTCACATTTTGGAGGAACTGGGAATCGAATATCAAGGCAATCAACCTGCATTTAACACGTTTAATTGGAAACGAAATTCTTACATTTGAAGAAATGTACACGCTGCTCAGTCAAAAAGAAGCACTGCTTAATTCCAGGCCCTTGTTTGCAGTATCTTATACAGAATTTAATGTATTAACTCCTTCTCATTTTCTAATCGGTAAAACTTACACCCCTATTCCAGATCCATTCCAACCATTCCAACCTAACTGTATTGATCTGCTATTGTTCAAAACCAACTATATGAAAATAAATATTGCTCTTTGCCGATCAACTATCAACGAGGAAATATCATTTTCACTATCTATACCCAGGTTATAGTCAAAGAAATTCCGCCGCGTCAGACTTATATCCGAATTTCTACTCCCGGAGTAGTGAAGCAGCTCTAGTATTAACGTCGACAAAGCAGCTCATGTACTATCGTTCCTTTGCAACCAGGAGTTTGCTCCACTTTTTATTTTAAGCAAGCCATATCATGACTCTCCACAACCGCAGCTGTTAAGAAGTCAACGTCCTTCTCAATGGCATCGTCTCACTGTATAGGAAATGTGGGTGAGTGACCCAACAAATTTTCTAAGCGGATTCCAAAAGCCTGCCAATTTGTGGCTCCTGGATTCCTGCACGAGACGATGCAAGGAACATCACGGTATATTGTGAAAGTTATCCATCTTTGGTCGGATAGTGACTCTTCTCGAGAAACCATCCAATCTTTCGCACCAAAGGTCGACGACAAGGATATCGCAGTAATGTCGAAAACCGCTGTCCTGGATTTGATAAAAAAAGGTGTATTCGTTACCTCTATTCGCTGTTATCCTATTGGTCCCTGCCAGAACTTAAGTATAATGAATTACACCGGTGGTCAAAATAATAAATACACCCCTAAGTTTCTTTCTTCTATTTTTCAGCTGGCAATGCTTTTCAAGTGACGTAATCAATTGCAATGAACCATTAGATTGGGAAGCCATTGTTTTAAGTAGCAATCCTGGTCATATGTTTTATGCGGACATGTCAATTTGAATTTGATAGTCGAAGGACCACTTTCACATTGGACAAAATAATAACTACAGTGTTTTTAAGTAAGTACTTTCGGACTACTTTTTGATTTTTTTTTTCCAAATTTATTTTCTTTCGAGTAAGTTAAGTGAAAACTTTTCTAACAACTCCAAATTATCTGATTTTGTAATAATTCTTTAGTTCAAACATGGGCCGAAATAAGCACTGTTCCGCAGAAAAGAGGATCGAAATGCAACGCCTAAGGGACGACGGCTACTCTCTTCGACAGATTGCACAAATTTCTCACTGCTCTTTGGGAATGGTCCGGAATGCCATGAAGGAGAAGAATGATAAAGAAAATCGCGGTCGACCACGGAAAACCACTCCATCATTGGATCGAAAAATTGTGCGCGTCTCTAAAAGGAACCCTTTCGCGTCTTCGGTCGTGATTTTGCGGGAAACAAATGCTAAAGTCAGTGCTAGAACAATTCGTAGAAGATTATTGGACGCAGACTTATCAGCCCGATCACCAAGAAAAGTGCCTCTCCTAAGTAAAAAAAAACATACGGAACCGACTAAATTTTGCAAGGGCCCATTTAGATTGGAGCGGAGAAGAAGGCACGAGAAAATGGCGAAATATTCTCTCGAGTGACGAGTGCAAGTTCAACATCTTCGGATCGGACAGAAATGAATATGTCGGCGTCCTCCCAACAAACCATTTGATCTACAATATACCAAAAAGACCGTTAAGCATGGGGGAGGTAGCATAATAGTGTGAGCAGCATTTTCTTGGTATGGTGTAGGCCCAATTCAGTTGATTGACGGGATTATGACCAAAGAAAGTTATTTGGACATACTAAAGGACATAATGCTGACATTTGCAGAGGAAGACATGCCACTTCGATGGACATTTTAACACGATAATGATCCGAAGCACTCTGCAAAAATAGTGAAGGAGTGGTTGCGGCGGAAAAAAATGTCGGTTCTCGATTGGCCAGCGCAGTCACCGAACTGTAATCCTATTGAGAACTTGTGGAAGCAAGTCAAGGATAAGGTTTATGAACATAAACCCAGAAATACATTCGAATTGTGGACTGCAGTAAAAAGAGAGTGGCACCTGATTTCAAAAGAAAGTTGTGAACGTTTAGTGTATCCGATGCCGGCTCGTTGCAAAGAAATTCTTAAAAATAAGGGTTATTGCGTTACTAAGTTGAAAGTATAAAAAAAAATAAAACTGAAAACTTCTCTTGAAAAGAATTAAATTTTTCAATACAATTTCTCATACTGTATTTATTATTTTGTCCACTCTATAATTAGGATAATGAATCGAAATCGAAATATATTGTTATAGATCTGGCAGCCACGCAATATTGATCTTTCCCGAATATGCCAGAACAGTCCCCCAATACGTAAAATGCCATAATCAAAGATCTAGAACCTTCCAGTATAGTCTAGACATTCAACGGAACAGTATACTCCAAAAGGTAGGCAATCAAAGATCTAGAACCTTCCAGTATAGTCTAGACAAACACCCTACAGAACCGTATACTCCAAAATGTAGGATCTAGAACTCTCCAGTATAGTCGAGACATACACCCGAAAACATCCACAACAGAAGCTTCGAGAACAGGGGGAAGGTATATAAGAGCACGAAGCTTTCAGTCGGGAGTCAGTCATTTTAATGATCGAGACGCGAACCAGTGCAAGCGAAACGCGGCGGTAGTGCCAAATAGGCGAATTAAGTTAAAGTGTAAATTAGGTTAAATTGCGAATTAAGTAAAAGGTGCGAATAAATAAATTATCCCTTATTTTTAAACGAATTGTGTTTTACTGGAAATCCCGGCGAACCCCTAGCTCGCAACAATTGGTGTCAGAAGTGAGATTTCAAGGATAAATTCGGGTTGAAAATTGCGAGTAAAATTAAAATTCTCGAACGGATAATTTTGTGGGAGCGAAACAGTGAAACTAAAATTCTCGAACGGACAGTGAGAATTTTGTGAAATTGAATATTCTCGAGTGCTTTAGTGAGCAGTGACTTTAATTAGTCAAGAAAATTTAAGTGAATTCGGATCGCGGGGAAACTTGAAATAATCGGTAGTGAAAATGCCGCGTTATTTAAAGGACTTAAAATTAACGGAGCTGAAGGAAGAGCTCAGTAGACGCGGGTTATCTACGACAGGGAGCAAGTCTGAACTTGTCAGCCGTATGATCGAGACACTTGAGGCTGAGGGTAAGGATGCAGATAGTTTTGAGTTCGAAATCGAAGAAGCTCGTGAAGTGGAGTGTTCTGGTACATCGGACGCTCTGACACAGTTAATGCAACAAATGATGAACAAATTAGATCAACAATCAGTGGACATTAAACAACAATCAGCTGTGACAACGGACACTAATCAGAAATTAGACCAACAAAGTCAGCTGTCAGCGGACCTTAAGGAAAAATTAGATCAGACCTCAAAGGACCTCAACCAAAAATTGGAGCTGCAAAATAATAAAATAGACACCATGTGTAAGGCAATAGAAGAAAATGTAGAGAAGAAACTTCCAATCTTCGAAGAACAATTTACGGAAAGGATATCCGGGATTGTAGAAGAAGTCGAACGCCTAAAAAGGGACTTCGATAACGTGAAAGCGGCTGGAGTCATCAAGGCAGAGCACGTTACGCACAAGGGTTTCAAAGCTCCAATCTTCGATGGACAAACACCGTGGGCTATTTATAAGACCCAATTTGAGGCTGCCGCGAGAAAAAATCATTGGAATGATCTGGAACGAGGAACGGCTCTTATATTGGCGCTAAGAGGTCGACCAGCAGAGGTTATTCAAACGATTCCGCAGGAGCAACAAGATTTTTCAACGTTAGTCCAGACATTGGATCTTCATGACGGCAGTGACCACATGCGAGAGATCTACAAAATACAGCTGTACAACCGAACCCAAAAGAATGGTGAAACACTTCAAGAGCTGGCACGCGATATTGAACGACTCACTATTATCGCTTCCCAATGCGCAAACAGAGCAACGCAACGATACAGCTGTTTTCGCATTTAACAATGCTGTACAGGACAGAGAGCTGCAACAGGCGCTAAAATTGGCAGGTAAGAAAACGATTGGCGAAGCCTTGGTATATAGGCTGACGTTCGAAGCTGCCAAGCAAAGCTCACGGAGTAACTATCGAGTCCGAGAAATAGCAAAAGAGTGTGTGTGTCATAAAGCAGAGTACACCAAGCGGAGCGAAAGATTTGGTGCCCCCGATGCTGGAACTGTGGACAGGCAGGACACTTGAGACTCGACTCAAATCTTACACACGGTTTTGATAAGAGACGCCGGAGTCGATCGAAAACCCCGAGTCGGCAAGATCGATTGCAACAAGAACAATACATCGGGAAAGATCATGGAAGCAAAGGTAGGCATTCGAATAAGGATCGCGAACGAACGGGTAGAAGTCGTGACGGTCAAGTACTTCATGCGAATAATTGTGACAAAGCCGAATATGGGAAGCGATGTGATCGAGAAGATCGCGAAAGGAAAAATGCGAAACGTGAAAAGGAAAGTAAACGTGCTGCTAAGGAGGAGAAGGAGCGCGAAAAGGACATGGAGAAAGAATGCGAATGTGAGAAGAAAAAAGAAGCCGGAAAAACCATTCAGAGGATAACGACCGAACCAAAGGATGGATGGAATCAGCAAAACCCTCGTACTAAAATAAAAGTGGTACATCTCGATCGACTAACAAAGTACCACGGTACCATTGAGGAAGTAAACGACTCTGTTCGGGACGAACAGGGACTAAGGAGAGGGTAATGTTATAGATCTGGCAGCCACGCAATATTGATCTTTCCCGAATATGCCAGATTAGTCCCCCAATACGTAAAATGCCATAATCAAAGATCTAGAACCTTCCAGTATAGTCTAGACATTCAACGGAACAGTATACTCCAAAAGGTAGGCAATCAAAGATCTAGAACCTTGCAGTATAGTCTAGACATACACCCTACAGAACCGTATACTCCAAAATGTAGGATCTAGAACTCTCCAGTATAGTCGAGACATACACCCGAAAACATCCACGAGAGAACAGGGGGAAAGTATATAAGAGCACGAAGCTTTCAGTCGAGAGTCAGTCATTTTAATGATCGAGACGCGAACCAGTGCAAGCGAAACGCGGCGGTAGTACCAAATAGGCGAATTAAGTAAAAGGTGCGAATAAATAAATTATCCCTTATTTTTAAACGAATTGTGTTTTACTTGAAATCCCGGCGAACCCCTAGCTCGCAACAATATTAAAAACCCTTAACAGGTAAGACGCTTTTTTTCCTACTACTATGTTCCACACATTTCAACATATCGTTTCAGTAGACTGGCTTAACTTACAAGGTATTGAAAGCTGAAAAATAGATGTTTTCCAAAAAACGCAAGCGTGTATTTATTATTTTGACCACCAGTGTATATCTAAACGACAGCTCTAGTGCATTGTCGACGTGAAACGATATTTTTTCTGGAAAATCGCGATCAAAACGATTGCTGTTTTAAGCTGGTTGAAAAGTGTTTCGTCTAGCAATGGTTTTAATTTATTTAATATTATTATAGATCTGGCAACCACGCAATTTGATCTTTCTCGAATATACAAGAATTATGTAGAACAGTATCCCCCAATATGTAAAAAGCCATAATTAAAGATCTAGAACTTTCCAGTATAGTTGAGACATACACCCGACGACATACACAACGGAAGGTTCGAGAATTGGGGGAAAAATGTATAAAAGCACGAAGCTTTCAGACGGGAGTCAGTTATAGCATTGACACATATGCCCGTCATAAGCACGAAAAGTGTCATCAGCACAGGAAACCCCATCATAATGACAGTGAGATAAGCACGATAAAAGCCCGTCATTACCGCAATAAGTACGGCATATCGCCATCTATATTGAATTAGAAGAAGTAGAAGCCATCTTTCGTAAAATTGCAGAACTAGCATTTGACAGTTGAACTCGAATTTCTGTAATTTTTCTAGTCATAGTGCCTTTTCCATATGTTTTCTTCTCCTTTGCATCAACGTTCTTCTCATTATCCTTCTGGTATGCAGCACATTCATGTAATCCGAAATCATTAATAGAAGAACCGGATCCATTTCACACAATTTGAACTACAATCACTACAAAGCACTACAAACGACGAACGCAAATGACAGACCAAAACACAAAAATATATGTGTCACCCCGTCATTTGACGATCCGTACTAATGACACTTTTCGTGCTTATGACGGGCATATGTGTCAATGCTATTATTCAGCGACATCTATGGAAGATGCGAACCAGTGCAAGCGATAGGAAAAGTACGCGGCGGTAGTGACATATAATGCGAATTAAGTTAAAGTGCGAATAAATAAATTATCACTTATTTTTAAGCGAATTGTGTTTTTACTTGAAATCCCGGCGAACCCCTAGTTCGCAACAATATGATCGAACAATTGGAAATTTTTTCGCGACCCTGAAATCTAACTCCATCTCTTTCGACCCGATGCAACATTTTCTTGAATTGCAGTCGGTTTAACGTGATTATTTGACTGTTGGAATTGCTAGCGTTTAGCGACGGTCCCATGACTGACTGATAGATCGACGGTCGAAACTCAGTCTCCAGGTTGTATAAGCTTAGCGTCTAAAACAGGACCTGCTTACGCAAGCCTTACTGACGTCGTAAGCACGCCTAAGACGAAACGTAGGAAGCGCCCATTCGTAACAAATTCACGAAACTAGATCGAGGTCGTTCTAGTAAGCATGTCGTAGTCCCCGATTATAAACTGCACTGTGGTTTAATATGGACCAAATTGGGTAACCCACCTCATGCAATCACCATGGGCTCCAGCAACAGTTTGGGATATGAATTACCTAACCAATGACGTTTGTGAACCCCCCACAGCCTCATCACAACCCAAACCCCATACCGAACGAAAAAAAAATTGTAACCGCGCACAAGCCGCAACACCCACCTTTACTGATTTCATTTTATCGGTCCTTTCCCTGCCCGATAAATCGCAATTTCACAATTTGTTGCAATTTAATCACAGGGATGAAATAAATTTCGTACCAATACCTCAGAAAAAAAAAACAAAGAAAATCCGTTGAAACGCCTCCCCGAGAGCGCAACGACCGCGCAACAAGTTACCCCACAATTTCATTGAAATTCCCGACAAAATCTCGCTTCGTCGAATTAGAGCGCCGGCAATGACCGGACAATTAGCAATTCTCAAAACAACCACGACCAAAAATCACTCGGAGGTCGACACTCCGCGAGCCTCCACACACCGCGCCAACGGGGCTACGACCGATTGTCTCTCATTACCGGCGGAATGCCGTTTGCCAATCTCGAGCAATGCCGGCCGTGGTTCCGTCCGCCGGCCAAATCCTTCACTGAAACTCCGGCCGGAACAGCCGCGGCTCCGTTAAAACGCAATTCGAGAACGAAAATGCGTGAAAAACGACTAAAACGTGATGTAATTGAAATTTGAAACCTGTACTGCAAATTTTTCGCGAGGAAAACACACCATCACTTAAACACGCTCCGCACTCCAAAACGCCACAATTTTCGTCACGGCCGTCCGGACCGAGCCGGCTTTTAGGCAACACTCCAACATTTTCACGAGCGTCCAGTCCTAAAATTCACTAGAACCGAGATTTTAAGCGTTAATTCCTTTGACAAACCTTGGTAATTGACTGAATTCGATGCGAGGCCGATCCAGGTTTTTGACGTTCCGTCGACGGCGGCCATGTGCAATTTTCGTAAATTTGCCGCTAGGCAGCGACACTGGTTCGTAAACGCAGTGACAATACTGAACGACCGTTAAAACCAGTGGTGTCCTGCTAGGACGACCGAGTTTCCTTGAAGGTAGCAGGGCTACTCAAAACGTAGTTCTTTGCGTAGCCATAGTTGGAGGGTTAGAGGGTTTAATAATGAAAGCCCCGCAGGGCTACCCAAAACGTAGTTCTTTGCGTAGCAAAGTAATTTTGAATAATTTCCCAAAAACACATTTTCCTTCGGCGGGAAATTATGTAAAACCCACTTGGTTTTTGTATCTGTCAATGCTCAACAGTGGAACTGTCATTCGGAATACGGAAAAACCGTAAACATGAACGGTCATTTAATAGTTGTATAATTTCTTAATTTTTGCCTTCCGGAAGGCGAAAAATGCGTAGTAGATAGTTTCGGGACAATATTGTTACATGCAGATCTGGCAAGCCCGCAATTCGATCTCTCTCGAATAGACAAGAATTATGTAGAACAGTATACTGCACTATGTAGAAAGCTACAATTAAAGATCTAGAGCTTTCCAGTATAACACATACACATCGAAGGAAGCTTCGAGAACTGTTCACACATAGTTCACACATACACACTGAAGGAAGCTTCGAGAACTGTCATAAAATGTATGAAAACACGAAAGCTTTCAGCGAGCAGTTCAGTTATTCAGCGACGTTCATGGAAGACGCGAACCAGGAAAACGATAGAATAGTACGCGGCGGTAGTGCCATATAGTGCGAATTAAGTTAAAAATCGAATTAAGTGCGAATAAATAAATTATCACTTATTTTTAAACGAATTGTGTTTTTACTTGAAATCCCGGCGAACCCCTAGCTCGCAACAATTGGTGTCAGAAGTAGGATTTCAATGATTAATTCGGGCTAAAAATCGCGAGTCAAAAAGTGAAATTAAAATTCTCGAACGGATAGTGAGAATTTTGTGAGAGCGAAAAAGTGAAACTAAAATTCTGGAACGGACAGTGAGAATTTTGTGAAATCGAATATTCTCGAGTGCTCTAGTGAGCAGTGACTTTAATTAGTGAAGTAAATTTAAGTGAATTCGAATCGCGGAAAAACTTGAAATAATCGGTAGTGAAAATGCCGCGTTATCTAAAGGACTTAAAATTAACGGAGCTGAAGGAAGAGCTCAGTAGACGCGAGTTATCTACGACAGGGAACAAGTCTGAACTTGTCAGCCGTATGATCGAGATACTTGCGGCTGAGGGTAAGGATGCAGATAGTTTTGAGTTCCAAATCGAAGAAGCTCGTAAAGTGGAGTGTTCTGGTACATCGGATGCTCTGACACAGTTAATGCAACAAATGATAAACAAATTAGATCAACAATCATTGGACATTAAACAACAATCAGCTGTGACAACGGACATTAATCAGAAATTAGGCCAACAAAGTCAGCTGTCGGCGGACCTAAAGGAAAAATTAGATTAGACCTCAAAGGACCTCAACCAAAAATAAACTGCCAACAAGTCGGGCGAAACTTTATTATTTTTGGGACAAAATGCACATGCGTAGAAAGTCAATATGCAGGTTCGAGTGGTTAGGGAAGACTAAGTGAAAGGAGCTTCTTGGACAGGGCAGTTCTCAATTTAACACTTTCCGGAAACGTTCAAAAGCTCCATATTTCATTGGTTTGCAGGTATGCAGGTTTGAGTTTTCATGAAGGGAGGGTGATAGTAAGGGTGGGTGGATGTTAATAGTTTCTTAATTGATTGCTTGAACAAAATCCAATATTCTTTGTATAGAATGTCAGTTTCATAGACGAAGTAGCATAGAATTTTCATTGGATTCAGTGTATTTTAAATTCACGAAACCAAACATTTGTATGGGAGGGGGTAGAGGAGGTAGGGGAATCGTAAAATTTGTGATGCAGTTTTATTTCTTTTCTCTTGTGAGGTGCTTGTACAAAATTTCAAGTTTATAGCTTTTAATTTGTTAGTTATTAGTTGATTTAATGAAATTGGTCGAAATCATACTTTTGTGTGGGAGGGGGTAAAAGGGCAAGTGTTATCTCAAAACTTTTAACGTAATTTTATTTCAACTATTTTTGTAAGTTTTTGTGCAAAATTTCAAATTGATAGCATTTAATAGTTAAGTGATAATTGATTTCTTAGAAATGGTCGAAAAAAAAATTTTGTATGGGAGGGGGTAGAAGTTTCAAAGATATTCGACCAGTAAATTTTTTAAACTCTTGGGAATTTTTTTTAAATGCATTTCGCAAATTTTCAAGATCCTACCTAAAAATTTCATTCAAAAATTTTCAGTTTATGTGTTTTTTTCATTGCGCATGAAACACTTTGTGCACGTTAGACCTCCACTTCGGTGGGTACTCAATTTTGAGATTTGGTGATTTGTAGTTTTGGAAAGTGCGCCATTTTTGAAATGCTCCCCATTTCCCCCCACTACTATAATGTCCATATATTATATTTTTTTCATATGTCACTAGTAAAGCTTATTATTCATTTCAAGTTTCAATTACATAGCTTAAGAGACAGTTGAGATATTAATTTTTAAGTGTTTTTCTTTGCACCCCCCCTGACCCTCCCCCTTACAAGAATTAGCTTCTATCTAAACTGATTCTAGTAGATCTTGATGCCATCTTAATGGTCTCAAAATATCAATTTTTTATGGGTAGTAATTTCGAAGATATAATCATTTGAAAAAAAAATTTGGCTGCCAATTGGTTCTTAGCCCCCCCTTTTCGCACCCCAATGGATAAAAAAATTAAATTATTTTTAAAAGTTGTCCCACAAACTCCTCTATATGTGTGTTGATTTTTAGCTTCCTAGCTGTAACCATGGTTGAGATATTTGAATTCGTATTTTTCAGTTTAAGCGCTCCCCCTGCCTCTCCCTGAATTCGTATACCCCCCAAAATGGGTATCCGCCTGAGATCCGCAACTACCTACAATCCCTCCAAAAATGAACTTTCTATCTTGAAGGGTTTGGGAGTTAATGTGCGCTGAGCGTACACGTCGGCGTACGGCGGACGGCGTACAGACAGACGGATTTTTTTTTTTGCATTTTTCGGCTATTTTAGTCATGAAACGCGAAAAAAAAAAATTTCAGGGTAGCAAATTTTTTTTTTTTCCCAAGTCGATCACAATACTTTATTATTAAAATAATAAAGTAATTGGAGCTGCAAAATAATAAAATAGACACCATGGGTAAGGCAATAGAAGAAAACGTAGAGAACAAACTTCGAATCTTTGAAGAACGAATTACGGAAAAGACATCCAGGATTGTAGAAGAAGTTGAACGCCTAAAAAGGGACTTCGATAACGTGAAAGCGACTGGAGTTATCAAGACAGAACACGTTACGCACAAGGGTCTCAAGGCTCCAATCTTCGATGGACAAACACCGTTGGCTATTTATAAGACCCAATTTGAGGCTGCCGCAAGAAACAATCATTGGAATGATATTGGCGCTAAGAGGTCGACCAGTAGAGGTTCTTCAAATGATTCCGCAGGAGCAACAACAAGATTTTTCAACGTTAGTCTAGACATTGGATCTTCATTACGGCAGTGACCACATGCGAGAGATCTACAAAACACAACTGTACAACCGAACTCAAAAGAATGGTGAAACACTTCAAGAGCTGGCACGCGATATTGAGCGACTCACACTATTATCGCTTCCCAATACGCAAACATAGCAACGATACAGCTGTTTTCGCATTTAACAATGCTGTACAGGACAGAGAGCTGCAATAGGCGTTAAAATTGGCAGGTAAGAAAACGATTAGCGAAGCCTTAGTATATAGGCTGACGTTCGAAGCTGTCAAGCAAAGCTCGCGGAGTAACTATCGAGCCCGAGAAATAGTAAAAGAGTGTGTGTGTCAGAAAGCAGAGTACACCAAGCGGAGCGAAGGATCTGGTGCCCCCCGATGTTGGAATTGTGGGCAGGCAGGACACATAAGACGCGACTGCCGTAAACCCAGAAAATCGGGTCACATCGTTTCAGCTGATGGCGTAAAGACGGATTCGGAAAAGATACTGGCGGTGAAAAATTGGCCTACTCCGAGTGATAAACACCAGTTGCGCAGCTTCCTAGGCTTAGCGACATATTACCATCGGTTTGTTAAAGACTTTGCCAACACGGCGAAATGTCTGCATCAGTTAACAGAAAAAGGAAAGCCATTTACATGGAGTCAACAGTGCCAGAAAGCATTTGAGAGAATAAAAGACCAACTCTGCGACTCCCCAGTTCTGGCGTATCCAAAACCAGGTCACGGTTTCATCATAGACACTGACGCCAGCAATGTCGATATCGGAGCAGTGCTATCACAAGAGATCGACGGGCAGGAGAGAGTGCTATCATACTACAGCCGAGTACTCTCAAAATCAGAAAGGAACTATTGCGTAACTCGCCGAGAGCTATTAGTCATTGTAGAAGCAACAAAACATTTTCACAAATATCTCTATGGTCAAAAGTTCCTTCCTTGAACGAATCACGCATCGCTTGGCCACTTCAGTTTAAGAACCCCGAGTAGCCAGATGGATAGAAAGGATCGAATCCTACGATTTTGAAATTGTTCACCGAAGAGGAAGAATCCACGGTAATACCGATGTGCTTTCACGTCGTCCTTGTCCACCGAACTGCAAGCATTGTCACCGTGTAGAAGGAAAAGAAGCCGGAGAAACCATTCAGAGGATAACGACCGAACCAAAGGATGGATGGAATCAGCAAGAACTGGAAGATGCCCAACGTAAAGATCCAGATATTTCACCGATCATGGCATGGAAGGACGAAATGAAACCGCCTGAGTGGAAAGACATCTCACAATTCAGCGAAACCTTAAAGTATTATTGGGCACAATAGAACTCCCTTCACCTAGACGGCGGGTTATTAAAACGGAAATGGGAAAAAAGCTGACGGAAAATCGTATCACATGCAAACCATCGTCCCGCATTCTAAAGTCGAGGAGGTTTTGAAGGAATATCATGGAGGTACCTCCGGTGGGCATATGGGTGTAAATAGAACCTTGGCAAAGATACGAGAAAGGTCCTATTGGATCCATCTCCGAGATGATGTCGAAAATTGGTGCCCTAAATGTACCACGTGTGCATCGAGTCAGGGCCCACAACGCAGATCAAAGGGAGAAATGCAACAATACAACGTGGGAGTCCCGTTGAGAGAATTGCTGTGGATATTGCTGGACCATTTCCTGAATCAGAAAATGGTAATCGCTAAATTTTAGTGGTTATTGATTATTTCAGCAAGTGGCCTGAAGCCCACGCAATTCCAAACCAAGAAGCAGTAACCGTCGCAGAACAAATTGTTAGCAACTGGGTGAGCAGATTTGGAGCTCCACGTGAACTACACTCCAATCAACGGCGCAATTTTGAATCTCAAATATTCAAACACGTGTTCCAAATGCTGGGAATAAACAAAACCAGGACAACTCCATTACATCCACAGTCCGATGGAATGGTGGAACGTTTCAATAGGACATTGAACTCAAACCTATCCAAACTCGTCAGCGAGAGGCAACAGGACTGGGATCAGCACATCCCTCTATTTTTAATGGCCTACAGAACATCGGTATATTCAACAACAAGAGAAACTCCCTCCCGAGTCATTTTCGGAAGAAATATTCGAGTCCCTGCGGAGCTAATGTTTGGAGTGCCACCAAACCAACCAACCAATGCCAAAGATTACGTCTGGGATCTGCGATGTCGACTAAATACAATTTATAACCTGGTCAGAGATAAAATTGATTTGGCGACCGACCGCATGAAGACGAGGTATGATCTACGGGCAAATTCATCAGGATTCCAAGAAGGCGATTTGGTTTGGTTATACAATCCCAAACGACAGAAGGGCAGATCGCCGAAACTACAGAGCAACTGGGAAGGCCCTTACCAGATCATCAACCGGTTAAATGATGTCGTCTATCGGTTTTTAACTACATCAAAAACCTCGTACTAAAATGAAAGTGGTACATCTCGACCGACTAACAAAGTACCATGGTGCCATTGAGGAAGTGAACGACTCTGTTCGGGACGAACAGGGACTAAGGAGAGGGTACTGTTACAGATCTGGCAACCACGCAATATTGATCTTTCCCGAATATACCAGAACAGTCCCCCAATATGTAAAAAGCCATAATCAAAGATGTAGAACCTTCCAGTATAGTCTAGACATACACCCGACGGAACAGTATACTCCAAAATGTAGGCAATTAAAGATCTAAAACTTTCCAGAATAGTCTAGACACACACCCAACGACACCCGACGGAAGCTTCGAGAATTGGGGAAAAATAGTATAAAGGCACGAAGCTGTCAGACGGGAGTCAGTCATTCAGCGACATCTATGAAAGCGCGAATCGGTGTAAGAACGCGATAGAACAATATCGGCGGTGGTGCCATATAGTGCGAATTAAGTTAAAGTGCGAATAAATAAATTATCACTTATTTTTAGACGAATTGTGTTTTACTTGAAATTCCGGCGAACCCCTAGCTGGAAACAATACGTAATGATGTAGAATACCTAATTCAGAACTACAAACCGTCTATACCCAAAAAATCATGTATAGAAATGAAAATTGTTCTGGAAAACGAAGTTCCAGTACATTCAGCTCCAAGGAGATTAGCGATAAGTGAAAGGAAAATAGTAAATGATCAGATTGAACAATGGGTGCGAGAAGGAATTATTCAACCTAGTAACTCAGATTTTGCAAGTCCCATTGTCCTTGTAAAAAAGAAAGGCAAAAGTCACAGATTATGCGTTGGTTATCGTGCACTTAACGATAAAATTATTAAAGATCGTTATTCCCTACCAGTTATAGAAGATGTTCTTGAGAAGTTATACGAATGTCGCGTTTTTTCTACATTAGATTTGAAAAACGGATTTTCCACATTGATGTCAACGAACGGAGTCGAAAGTGTACTTCTTTCATCACACCTGATGGACAATACGAATTTTTAAAAGCTCCGTTCGGATTATGCAATTCGCCTTCAGTTTTTATGCGCTATGTAAATACTGTTTTTTATGATCTCATACGTACGAATGTAATAATTGTTTACTTGGCTGATATTATTATTCCATCTTACGATGAAGCCGAAAATTTAGAAAAGTTGAGAATTGTTTTTGAGATCGCAGCAGCTAATGGGCTGTTAATCAAATTTGAGAAGTGCAAATTCATTCACCAGAAAGTCGAATTTTTGGGTCATATCATCGAAAATGGCACTGTTAGACCCTCAGAAGAAAAGATACATGCAACTAAATATTTCCCAGAGCCAAAAACTGTAAAACACGTTCAAAGTTTTTTGGGTTTGGCAAGATTTTTCAGAAAATTCATTCAAAACTCCTCGATAATTGCTAAGCCGCTAAGTGATTTGACTAGAAAGGATGTTAAGTTCATTTTCTCGCAAAAAGAGGCATCTAGTTTCGAAGCACTAAAAGAAGCGTTGTGCAGTGATCCGGTTTTGAAGCTATTCAACCCGAACTTAGAAACAGAGTTACACACGGATGCAAGCAAAGAAGGGTTCGGCTCATGTTTATTACAAAAATACGATAATAAATTACACCCAGTTTTTTATATCAGTTTTAAAACTTCAAGCGCAGAATCCAGATACTCAAGCTATGAGCTGGAAATATTAGCCATAATTCGATCTCTTAAGAAGTTAAGAGTATATTTGTTAGGGATGAAATTCAAAATCTTTACTGATTGTCAAGCATTTAACTTAATAATAAAGAAAAGGGATTTAAATGCACGCATTGCAGGATGGGCGTTGATTTTAGAGGAATTCGACTGCACGTACATCATCGCCGTGGAACATCTATGCATCACGTAGATGCGCTAAGCCGGTATCCAGCTGTTTTGATGATAACTTCTACAATATTGGAAAAGGTTCGAAATAATTAACGTGAGGATACTGAATGTCAACTGATACGTCTAATTTTAGAAAGTAGTGACTCCAATTACAACAATTATGTAATGAGAAACGATATATTATACCGCTTCATCGATGGCAATTATTTATTAGTAGTTCCAAAAATAATGCAGTCCCAAATAATTCGCAACGTGCATGAAAATGGACACATAAATGGGAAAAAAGTAGAAA
Source organism: Chorisops tibialis (assembly GCA_963669355.1). Lineage (NCBI taxonomy): Eukaryota > Metazoa > Arthropoda > Insecta > Diptera > Stratiomyidae > Chorisops > Chorisops tibialis. The sequence continues at coordinate 212,296,852 of OY770263.1, read as the reverse complement.
CTATTCTACGACAAGAATATGAAATCCCGAAGCTGGCTAAGAAAATTGAAAAGGTTATTTCGAATTGTGTTCAATGTATATATGTATCCCGAAAATCCGGAAAACAAGAAAGCATTTCATCTCCAATTGAAAAATGGACATCCCTTTACATACATATCAGGTCGATAATGTTGGTCCTCTTCCATCCACCGCTAAGAATTACAAATATTTATTCGTTGTTGTGGACGCTTTTACTAAATTCCTATGGATTTACCCTGTGAAGAATACAACGACATGTGAAGTATTGAAGAAATTAGAATTACAAAAAGATGTTTTCGGTAACCCGCAACGATAGAGGAACAGCTTTCACATCCAACGATTTTAAAAACTACTGTGAAAGCGAAAACATATTACATCACAAAACTACAACGGGCGTTTTAAGAGTGAATGGTCAAGTGGAACGATGCAATGGTACGCTAATTCCCATTCTTTCAAAATTGTCAACAAACGATCCTTTAAAATTGTACAAACATGTCGCGAAGTTACAACGCTTTATGAACTCTACAACTTGCAGAAGCACTAATCAAACACCATTCGATCTACTATTTGGGATTTGACTGTCAAATCCAGAAGACCACAACCTACGGAAGATTATTGAGGAAGAATTTATAAAGGACTTTGAACAATTTCGCATAGATCTTCGTAGTGACGTGAAATCGAAAAAATTCAAGTCGAAAACCTCAAAATGTACAACAGGAAACGGAAGATAGCGACTCAATACAAACTTAATGACTTAGTAGCAATCCAAAGGACACAGTTTGGGACGGGAATTAAACTACATCCAAAATTCCTGGGCCCATACAAAATCATCAAGATTAAACGTAACGATCGCTATGATTTAGAAAAAGTTGGTATTGGACAAGGACCTATTAAAACATCTTCATCAGCAGATCTTATGAAACCATGGCAAGCGGACGATAGCAGGATGGCCGAATGTGGGAGTCTAAGCCTTGCGAGAATTCCAACAACAATACACTAGTCTAAGCCTAACGTAACTTACAATATAAATATGCAATACTTGCATAACTTGTTTGAACTGTTATCTTGCTATGATTTAATATTCATAAATGAACAATCTGGTTGCGACGATTAGGCGCTACGGTCGATGCCTGACCGAAGTTCTTTTTTTTATCTTTTGTTGAATAATTATTTGAATAACTTTTTTTAATTATTATTTTCTATAAATCTATTTTAAATAAAAGTTACTTTTTTTAAGTTCCAAAATAAACCTACATTTATAATGCGTTTTTTTTGAGAAAAACTACATTGATCCCAGAATTTTGAGGGTCAAGTATCAAAAATTTGTGTTCTGAAGGAAATACCTCAGGATTGGGTACAGTTACAATGCGGACTATTACTCCAAATGAAAGGTAATTCGATTCGCTAAAGAACAAGAACAAGTACTTTGAATTGCGATTATTAGTTTTCAAGATATAGCGTTTTAGCGTTTTGAGTGAGTGAGGGTACAGGTCCGAAACACTTTTCTTGATCACCCTGTATCGCCGCGGATATTGAAAATTGACCATATCCGTAGAACAATTTTTTTCTTCAAAAATATACTTACTTACTTACTTACGATGGCGCTACAGCCCAAATCGGACTTTGGCCTCCTGAATGCTTTGCCTCCATCCATCTCGGTTCAGTGACCGCGTCCTCCAGTTTGAAAATCTTAGCAGTGATTTGCTGTCTGCGTCAATCGAATCCTCCCAGCGCTTTCGTGGTTTTCCGACCGGTCTTTGTCCGTTGACTTTCCCTTTTAGTGTGCGTTTGGGAATTCTTCCGTCATCCATCCGCTCCACATGACCAGCCCATTGTAATTTTTTAAATTTTATGAGGGTTGACACTTCTGGATTATCGAAGATGGCATACACTTCTGTATTGTATCGTATTCTCCAGATCAAGTCTTCCCTCACAGGTCCAAGGATTCTTCTGAGGACCTTCCTTTCAAAGGCGTTAAGTCGTTTTTCGGACGCCTGAGTTAATGTCCACGTTTCGCTGCCATAGCATAGCACAGGTCTTATGATTGTTTTGTATAGCTTAAGTTTTGTTTTCCTGTGCACGTTCTTGTTTTTGATTATTGGAAGTACCGAATAATAAGTCTTGTTTGCCATCATTATCCTTCTTTTAATTTCGATGGGTTCGCTTCCATCCTTCGATAGATTTGCCCCTAGATATATGAAGTTGTCTACGTTTTCTAGGTTATAGTCTCCTACTGTAATATTTTGTCTGATTGGCGTCTTTTTCCTAGTTTGCGTCATAATTTTTGTTTTGTTTTCATTAATGCGTAGTCCAACTTCCCTTGCTACCGAGTCAAGGTTTACAAATACTTCCTTAGCACTCTCCAGAGATCTTGCAAGGATATATATGTCGTCGGCATATGCTACGAGTTGTGTGGATTTGAAGCATAGTGTTCCCTTGGTGTCAACGGGGAGTTTCCGAACAACATATTCGAGTGTTAAGTTGAAAAGCATTGGTGCGAGGCCGTCACCTTGTTCAAGGCCGTTGTCTGTTTTAAAACTGGAAGTCAGATCGTTTTCTACTCTGACTTGTGACAAAGACTCAGTCATTGTCATTCTTGTCAGTCGAACCAGTTTCGGTGGGACTCCAAACTCCAACATGATTTTATACAGTACGCGCCTGTCGATACTGTCGTATGCTTGTTTGAAGTCAACAAATATCTGGTGCACATCAATATTATATTCCCAGCACTTTTCCAGCACCTGTTTAACTGAGAATATCTGGTCCGTGGTTGAGCGTCCAGCTCTAAATCCGCCTTGGTATTCACCAATTACTTTATCAGCATAGGGCTTAATTCTCTTTTCTAGAATTTTCGTCAAAATCTTATAAGACGTACACAACAGAGATATTCCTCGGTAGTTTTCGCAGCAGAGTTTGTCACCTTTTTTATAAATTGGACATATGATGCTCTTGCGCCAATCTTCAGGAAGTATTTCCTGCGTCCATATGTCCGCGACTAATCTATGTAGGAGATGCGCTATGCAGGTGTCGCCGGCTTTCAGAAGTTCAGCTGCGATTTGATCAGAGAGAGACATGTACGCACGTCGAGAATGCAGGAGGCCGTCCTTTTCTATATTAGAACATGGTCTATTTGATTGAATGTTCTTCCGTCGGGTGAAGCCCACGTTCTCTTATGAATGTCACGATGCGGGAAGCATGTCAAGCTTACAATAAGGTTTTTGCTGCTGGCGAAATCAGTCAGCCTCTGGCCGTTGTCGTTACTAATATCATGGAGACTATGCCTTCCAATTGTTTCTATGTATGCTTCTTCTTTGCCCACTTTCGCGTTAAAGTCACCTAATACTATTTTAATATCATTCGACGGAAGGGAGTCGAATGTTGATTCTAAGGTGCTGTAGAAATCGTCTTTAACTTCGTCGTCTTTGTCTTCCGTTGGGGCGTGGACATTAATAAGCCAAACATTAAAAAAACTTGTTTTGATGCGGATTGCACACAATCGTTCATTGACGGATTTGAAGTTGGTAACTTGGTGTTTAAACTTCTTGTCGACGATAAACGCAACTCCAAATTCCCGGCTTCCCGATGATTTCCCACTTTTGAAAATTGTGTGCGATCTTAAGTCATTAATCTCGTTACCTAATAATTTAGTTTCTTGGAGTGCAATTATGTTTATATTGTATTTGACTGCCTGTTCCAGAAGCTCTCTCACTGCTCCTGCTCTGTACAGGGATCGCACGTTCCAAGATCTGAAGGAATAGTCCATTTTTCGTTTGCGTCGTCGTTGCCATTGAATCAATCCAGTCCGAGGCGTTGCTTCAGGTTTCGAAACGGGTGTGTTTTTTCCGAGGATGAGTTGTTAACACATCGCCCAACCCCCAACTTGGAGGGCCATATTATTATAGTGCTAGAATTTTTCTGTTTCATTAGCACTCGCGCCCATCAGTTCAGCAAGTCAAGTCCGGATGGACAAGACCAGGATCCGGTGGCTACCACGAGGAGGTATGATGAGCACAATTGATGTGTATATGACAGTTACAACACTGGGCGTCGCCTAATGACGCCGATCAGATGCCTACCCTGTCTATACCCATCCAACCACACTTCAAAAATATATCTAGGAATAACCCCTTACAAGGTGGTCACGGAGTGCCAAACACCCTGTATATTCCATGTATTTAATATTCCAATTTCAAATTAATTTCCCGCCTTCCCTGTGCAGAAACACGCGAAACGTTACTCAACACACTTCATCCATGCCTCAAACCGAATTTCGCACACCACAATTGTGGTAAAAACGAAAGTAAACAACAACAAAAAACATTTAAAATTTCCAACCGGTTCGCAATTCCACCACGCTTGCTTCTTTGAGAAAAAACCGAAAAGTCTGACTCATTGTATTCTTTCTTGGTTTCTTGGTTGCTAATATTCAGTCAGCAATAAAGTAATTTTCAGTACAATGAGTTTGCTGTTTTATTTCAGAAATCTTTATTTTTTCAATTTTTAACGGGGTTTGGTTCGTGTCTAAGCTAAGCACCTTAGAAACGAACAATTCATCGGAGACACATGTGCCAAGCGGAGCAACATATGGTGCCAAGCGGATCAACATATGGTGCCAAGCGGAGCAACATGTTGCCAGATAGTTAAGTATGTCAGACAAGGGTACCGAAACGTCAAACGAATCAAAAGCAGTAACATTCCGTCGTTTGGCGAGTGCGGTTTTGTCTAGCGTGAAAAAGTGCGTGTGCGCGACTGTTTCCAATCGCGTTGGACTTCACAAGAAATTTTCTACTCGTTGTTTTTCCGCCTCGTTTTCCGTCAACTTCAACCTTATTCCGGCGGCAGTTTTCATCTCCAACCGATTTATTCGCAAAGTGCAAGAAAACAGCACGCGAAAACCGCAGCCCAAATCGGAGAAGAAAAAAATTACAACAAGAAAAATTGCATCGTCGTCGACGGGGTAAAAGGGGAAGTGTGGTGAATAGAAACGCAGTCGGCGAGGAGACAAAAAAAAAATTGTGGCACACTCCCGCTATGATGACATTTTGCACCAGTCCGCTGTCATGTCAAGTAGTTGGCTTTTTTTTGTGCTGCTCTCGCTCGCCAATTTCGACGCTTTGATGAATGAAATTCTGTGCAATTCCGGTGCGAATTGATTTTGTTCGGTCGCCGAAAAGTGTGTGCATTTTTTTTCCGCCCCGGTCGGGTATTTCGAATCTCTCGAACTTAGCCGTGTGTTCTTTTTAGTGCGTGTGTAATTCTGTTTTTGGGGCGGTGGAAACGAAACGAAAAGGTCAAACGTCGAAAATCAAAATTTGCTAAGACTTCAGAGAATACTGTGCGAAAAATTCCCACAACGGGTCGCTTACTTTTGTGAAGAAATTCCGGAAAGGAAAAATCACAGAAAATGGCCAGCTGGGCGCAACGAATGCATCGAAGGGCCGCCGATCTCGGAAGCGTTGTAACGTCTTGCGGTCATCCTGGTCCCGGTCCGTATCCGCATCGCCTCGAAAAAGTCAAATTCGGTGTCGGCCTGGACGAAGTCTGCAAAAAGGACATACCGGGCCCGCTGCTCGTTCTCATCCTGAAACTGAACAAGGAGGCGCCGCAACGCGAGAATGTTTTCCGGGCGCCCGGACATCAGGGCGCGATGAAGAAGCTCATACATTTCCTGCAGGCCGGGCGTCTCGTCAACGTCGACAACTATTCCGTCTATACGATTGCCAGTGTTCTGAAGAAATTTCTGCGGAAAATTCCGAACGGAATTTTCGGACGGGACGGCGAAGCTGAACTCTTTGCTATCGTCGAGCTGACCGACGAGGCGGAACAGCAACAGAGAATTCACAGGTGAGTGTGTTTACAAGCGTTTTGTTTTTTTTTCTTGTAATTTCGGGGAGCTGATTGCTACTTGATTGGCTTTGTTGTTGGTGTTTTTCCGTGGCGCACGACTATCGCCATGCGGAGGCGGAGGATCGATTGTGTACTCCGCTCCAGTCTATTTTTTTTTTGCGTGCCAAATTCGTAAGTTGATTGGCATCGAGAATGGAGTACTCGACCTCTTTGTCGTTATCGCCGTCCGTTTTTCGTAGTCGCCAGACAATCTTGTGTGTGGGAAACGGCGGCGACGAGGTGTTTTGCGTGGCGGCTGCGCATCATCTCGAAAGGGGAGCAGCCAGCCACTTGAAACACACGGTGGGTCTTATCAAGGGTTTTCGCTCCGGTGTTTTTTTTTTGCTACGTTGTGTCGGCAATGGTCTATTCGGATTACTCCAGGATTACCCATTCACCCGCCCTACCCCCCTTTTTAATCGCGGTATTAAATGTCCGGGTGCAGAGGCTTATGTTCGGCTAATCTGGTCGAATGCGATGCGCTTTGGTGGCGGCGGCTGCCAGACATCTGGGAACGTGAAGCGTAGAAAACACACACAAAAAGTGGGGTGGGATTTTTTTTGGGTTGTCGTGTTTTCTGTCGGTAGTTTAGGGAACACTATCAGCAAGGATTGGGTGTTGTTTGCTTCCATATGGGTGGTGAAAATGTCGTGGTCGGATGCCCATCGCAGTTTGAAAAGGGTTTCTCCACCAACTCGGTTCGAACTGATGCATCGATGGCTGCAATTCGCTCCTTCGGAAGAGGAAATGGAGATTGATTTGTGGCAAGTTTGAATGAGCACAATAAATATCAGCTTATCCTAGATGGAATGGAATAGGGAGGGTAGACGAGCTGCCCCTGGTTTTGCCACAAGTTGTTTTATTTTACGTTTATTTGTTGAACGAGTAGAATTACACTGTTTTTACTTGAGTTTATTTTATGTTTTCTTATCTATTTTTTACACGGAAGTCCCGAGATCCTTTTTGTGATTGCCAAGAAGTACGCTACACATGTTTGTTTTATCGCACAGAGCTCCGCCTCTTAGTTATCGGGTCAAAGGCTTAAGATAGGATGCCGCTCAGTGCGTTTATGTTGGTTTATGTATCGAAAGGATAGGGTAGTCTCTGCTATCACCCTGGGCAGAAATACTTTGGCCTTAGGTATTGAAGGTAAATTCGCCCTGTTCACTATCTCCACGTATTTTCGAGAGTGCTTACGGCCTTCGTACACCAGTCTAGGGTGGACTGGTCGTTGCACTTCACAATCTTGATCTCTTTGAATCATCCCGCTCCATCAAACGAGGGCATGGGTTGATCCACGTTGGACCCCATTAATGTCGTCGATGTCGTCTAGTAGCATCATCTCCAGAATTTTCTACTTTTCCAGATTTATCCTTCCGAGTAGGCCACTATGGTCGACAAGGACTGCTATGAGGTGTTTTTTAGTGACATCTGTCATCGACCACTTCTGAGTCCCTGATGAATGGGGTGTATCAACAAGACGTGCAGGGTTTGCTTCCAAGACTCAATCAGAGAACGTACGGCGCTGCGGGTGGTCCGCCGGCTGCAGTTCTTGAGTCAATTGGAACTTGTACGCATGCAGAGCCAAATCTTTCGTCAATATTCGCTGCATTGTGGACGTGAAGAGGTAGAGTTCTTGAGTATGGTGACGAATTGAGGTTTTTGGCGCCGTTTTGAACACTGTCCTTCATTCCGGCGATATTTTCGGTCAAACTTCCGGTGCGAAATCGTTTCGCACTGAGCCAGTCTCTTGAAATTTCTGAATAGCTTGCGCACACACGTCTCAGAAGGCACATGATTACGATCAAAATTTGCTCGAATTTTACGAATCGTAGCTGCGATTGAATGCGAATTTTCGTAATAAAATTCAACGACTGTGTAGCGTTCCATGGTAAATTTCCCACGTTTATAGATTACAAATGTCAACAACTGTTAAGCGACCAGCTGTCAAATAATAGGCCCTTCCAACCCAACACCTCTTGATCAAACACCCGATAGTTGCTCTAATCTCTGAAATTGTATGGCTAACCTCCTTTTAGACTGATCGAGGTTGGTTCTCCTCTTCCTATTTTTGCCTCTTATGGCTCTTCGTCTCCACACTTTAATATGCGTTTTCATCGACCTTGTTGCAAAAAATTCGGTTTTTGCATTCAATGTTCTTTTTCCCGCTCTGCTTTTGGCTATGGTTTCTTTAGCACAGGATATATCCGTTGGAGTGAGTTCTTTCCTGTTGTCAAGTCCCAATTCATACCTAAGCGCAGTTTTGTACTAGGTGAAAAGCCTGTGGCTCTCCCGGGTTTGGACCCTGGTGTCCTCTTTCATCCTGGGTGACCGCAGTAACCGTCCCTCTTCTTTTTCAGTTAGGGTTTTTGTACTTTCCTGATCCGTAATTCGAATCGAAAGAGTCCGAGATTTTGCGTTTTTGTTTCTGGTCAGTAGTTGTACCTCCGGGGCAGTCTAATTTCGTCACTGATCTGGATGTGCTGGCAGTAGTACACTACGTCAATCATCGTGAGGATTGTTTGTTTGTCGACACAGGAGGTCTCGACGCACCCCAAGCCCTTGCCTGTAGTTGCGGCCAAGCCTCCTACCGACACTTGGTTGGACGCGACACATGCGATTTCCCTCTTATTGTCTCCCATTTTTGCTATGTGTGTAGAAGTCTAGGGATTTCAGCAACCATGAATTGGATAACTTAACTCACTCAATCAATGTTAAGCCTGTCGGTGAAATAGTTATAACGATCGATTTCATAACACTGCTTGGCTTCACCACTTTAACTGCACGAACCAACAGGGGCGTAATACTGCGGGTTTCGCTTCTATCAACGAACTTAAATAGCTAGTGTGTGCTACCTGATGTTACATACCGTCACGCAAGTTTCCTTCATCTTCATCGTCAATTGGGGACACGGATAACTTTATGGTTCGTGCACAATTTCCATAATGGGCATTGAAGCCGCCGACTATAAAGGAGGATCGTTTGGCATTTCAAAAGAGCCAACTGGAGCGGACCAATCACATTCTTTAAAGCTTTTGAATGTTCAGGACCAATTGTATAATCCGTCGCAATCATTGGCAACGACAACCACAGCCGCAGCAGCATTATTCAGCGCTGCGATGCAAGTAAAGTTACCTCAGATAACGTTGCCAACATTTAATGGTGACTATCTGCAGAGGACGCAGTTTCATGTGTTATATATTAAACTCATACACAGCCAGGCAAACCCAAAGGTACAAAAGATGTTCTACTTGATTAACATCTTGAGGGAGAAACCAAAGCATTGGTTCATCATCCGATTTGAGCTATGAATTCCTTTATTCAAAAGTTGATTTTACAACCAGTCTCGACAAGTGGGAAGAGAGCAAACATACGAGCACTTTATGAAACTACAAATGAATGTGTCCAGGCGCTTTTTTGTGCTTGTAGTCTAGAGTAATCCAGTTCTGGATCACATTGGAGGCACATGCGATTGCGCAAATAACGTCAGCACAGCCAATTCAGGGATTCGACATTACAGGCTGGCGGATTCCAAATTCCCATTGTACTTGCGGTATAAACAGACATATTTTAGGAATATTCTGGCCAGATGTGATCTCGAACCATGAACTTTGAAGTAAAACTGGACATTCATAAACGAAAGTGGCAGTTGATCGGTCTCGTTTTGATGAAGCTAGATCGAAATTTATTCAAAGAGTCTGTGGATTACAACCCTAAATGAAAACGTCTCGTTGGTTGTCCACAGCAATATACTAATCTTGGAAACAACTAAAGAAAGGATTCCAGTGAGCGCTGCTCGATTTGGATAGTCAAATTGCGAAAATCCAAGAATGGTCGGTAAAAGTAAACGATGACATGTTAAGGAGGATCCGCAAGGTGAATCTATTATCCACTAGCAGCTAAGCGCACTCGAGTACGAGCTCTAAGGAAGAAGTTCCAAAGGGCTCGTGCAAGAGGGCAACCTGATGCGAACCAGCTCAAACTTGATTACCAGCGAGGCATGTACGAGTACTACCGAGCTCTGATCATATCATCAAAGGAGGAGGATTGGAAGCGCTTCGTCTGAGCAAACTCACGTGATCCCTGGGGTCAGGTCTATAAGATCTGCAGGGGAAAGCGATCAGGACCTAAGATGTCTGGCATCAAACTTAGAGGCAACATTATGTCGACATGGAAAGAGTATGTTAAAGCACTATTGGAAGAATTCTTTCCAGATCCTGAACTGAGGGAGAATGCTCGTGATCGTGTAACAGCAGAGAGAGAAATCCCCGAGCTGGAACCCGAGGAGATTGAGGCAAGCTTCAACAGGATCAGATCTGGTAAGGCGCCTGGGGTAGACGGGATGACGGGCGAGATGTGTAAAAGCATCTGGCGCGCCATCCCTGAATACGTAACTTGCGTTTTCAACCGATGCTTTCAAGATCGAGTTTTTCCTGCGGCTGGGAAGATAGCGCGTGTAGTCGTGCTCTTGAAGTCGCTAGAGAAAGTCAGAAGTAACCCTCGGTCCTATCGGGGCATATCTCTACTCATGGTCCTTGGCAAGGTTCTGGAGAGGATTATGGTCAGAAGACTTAGTGAGAAGTGGCCCATCTAGCCTCAGAATGACAGTACGCGCCGGGAGATCCACGGAAAATGCGTGGATGCATGTGAAGGACTCGGTGGCGAGAAGTGTTAACAAATACGTCCTTGGAATCTTTCTGGATTTCAAGGGCGCGTTTGACCATTCTGTTTCTACTGAAATGCAGGTACTCATGGGTGTTCCGCCGTTGGACTTGGAGGTGAAGCACAGAGCTATCACCTACAAGATCCGAAAGAGTGTCCCATTGCTGGCTAGTGATTGGTTAACTCGTGAGAAGATTGGGGAGAAGCCTTCGCGAATGCAAAGAACCCTTCGACCTCAAGGTTACATCGATATGGCAAAACAGGTGGGCAGACAGCGATAAGGGCAGAGTGACTTACAACTTTATTGGAGTCGCGAGCTATGCCCGGGATAACGTGGACTTTGAATTCTCTCTCAGTCTGGGCTACCTTTTGACTGGCCATGGCAGCATGAACTTCTACCTCCATTGGGTGGGTAGAAGTGAAACTGGGGGTTGTGCTTGTAGAGCTGAGCGCGAAAATTGGCGGCATATACTGAGCGAATGCCCAAGATACGCCGACATACGACATCTCGTAGATATGGGGATAGTGCGCAATGGGGAGTGAACCTAGATGTGAGTAGGTGCTTGTCGGACTATTGAACCCACGTTCCTGAGGCGGAGTGCTACCAGTCACAGGTTTGCAAAGGACCTAAACTGAGAGTAATTGCTTACAATTACGAAACCTGACCGGAGGGTTTCTGGTACCAAGGGTGTCGGAGACCCCATGGAAGGTTGCTTCCACCCCGGCAATGGAAGATGACCCTTCGGGGAGTTTCGTGATGGCTGTGGCTTACCGCCCACTTTGCGGCCAGATTTCTTAGGTGTTCGACGTGGAGTCGCGTTTTCCAACCTGGTGCCATGACCATAAGATTCTAGATAGGTCTCGCATCCAGCAGTATGAATGCCAAGCTTGCTTTTAGTATAAACTGCTAGCTTCGGGACCGTTGATGATTGTCGTCACAAAAACAATCCGTGTTGTTAAATACAACCGTAGCATCGAGTGCTAGTGTTAGTGTTAAGCTGCCCACGTTAAACAAAACAAGATATGGTTCTGTATCTTATGCCTCTATAAGGGTGTATTGCAGGAAATTTATTGACTGATTTTAGACACTGAGACCCCTAGACTTAAATTGCAGTGGATTGGTCATGCTTAAAGAACGAAACTTCACAGTAAGACGACCATCCCGCACGAAACTGGTTTAATGGAAAATCCCCGTAGTAAATAAATTCCTGAATCGATTCGGGCTTAAACGCACATCCTCTGGCAAAACAGATTTCATAACTTATTGCAGACATCGAAAATAATCCCTGATGATATGCAACTTGAATATTTTTCTTTTACCACATTTTCTGTTTCATTGACCCCAAACTTAGCGAAACTAAACTATTTCTGCAATAATGTCTTTTGCGACGACGACTAAAATCTCACGTAACCTCAAGTAACGTCAATCATAGTCATAAGACGCACGCATGACAGTTCCTTTATTTTTTTTGCCCTTACCTATAATTCGCATAACCATAAAAATCTACAACTTTCCACGCATACGAAATCAGAAGATCGATGCCCTCCCTAAAGAATTGCATGTTACTAAGTATATGGATAAAAGTTTTCGTAATGCCGCCTTAGACCTCCCAACAATTTCATGCAGTGGTATCAGGTTATGTTGGACTACAATGGAAGTCATCTATCACGTTTTATTATGACTATAATAAAGTTTTGTTGCTACTTAACTTGCGGCACACACAAGTCTAAAAATTGTTGATATCCTTCAATCATCCATAATCGAAATTGAAGAAGCCAGATTGTTTTGATTGTTTCAGGTGATAAGTCTCGCTATAAACTGGAATTATACGATGATAGGCGGTTTTGCGACAAAGATCGAATTACAAAACAGATTGAGATGTGATTTCGTGGTAACGAAGTGCTTGAACGGAAAGATCACGAGCAATTCAATCTTACCTGATAGTTTTTTTTTTTTTTTAAATCCATCGGGATATTGACGAAATAATTGACCGTGTCAAGTTAAAGATCGGTAGAATTAGCGCGATAATTTCACTCATCAATCTGGCTAGATCGGTTCAGAAATTGATGAATTGATTGTGTTCGTTGCAAGTTGAGACGACTAAACTCGAGCAGATCCCAGCTGGGAACGTCATCATAAAGAGAATTGCATGATCAGAAAGCAGCAATTCAAAATTCAGAATAATCTGATCTTACAAGAAAATTAACGAGTTGATCGATCGGTTGAAGTAGCTCTGGATTCAATACCAATCTATAGTTCGAGAGATAACGAAACGAATTTAATAATTAACTTATATTGATCTTTGGCGGCATTTTACCGACTTGGGGACTTGATAGCTCAGTGGCCCTGCTTAGAGAACCCTTGCTGTCCGTCGTAATCAGAACTAGGACAAAACACAAAAAACGCATTAGGCTGACATTCGCCACAGATCAAATCGTCGATTTTATATTTATGAATAGTGACAAATAAAGATCATAAAGAACAAGGACGTATTGGAAGTACAAATTGAAAACTGCCGTTTTTTTTTCAAAATTCGAGCCTTTATTGTGCAAAAACGGTTAAATATTTATTATTCATAGAAATTCCCATCGCTAGCCACAACTTTTCCCATCTTTCTGGCAATATAGGATTCCGCGTCGAAAAAACTGCTCATCTTTTAAGTCGATCCACGGATCGACTCAATTTTTGGCTTCTTCGGAGAAAATTGAAGTGCTGCTCAGCCAGGTCATGCGTCATCGATCGGAATAGGTGGTAGTCGGAAGGGGCGATGTCTAATGAATACGGCGAGTGGGGTAGGACGTCCCATTTCAGTGCTTCGAGGTAGGTTTTCGCAACGTGAGCAACATGTGGCCGAGCGTTGTCGTGTAGCAAAATTACTTTGTCGTGTCTCTCCTCGTATTGCTGCCGATTCTCCTTCAATGCTCGTCTCAAACGCATTAGTTGTTTTTCGTAGCGATCTCCCGTGATGGTTTCATCTGGTTGCAGTAGCTCATAACACACCACGCCGAGCTAGTCTCACCAAATACACAGCATGATTTTCGAGCCATGGATATTGGGCTTGGCCGTCGATGTTAATGCATCGCCGCGGTATCCTCACGATTTGTTTCGCTTTGGATTATCGTAATAGATCCGCTTCTCATCGCCAGTGACGATGGGAAGCAGAAAACCCTTCCTTTTTTGCTGTTGAAGCAGCTGTTCGCACGTGAACGCCTTTCGACGTTTCTTGGCTTCAACTCACATTGCACACAATTTTCTTAGTTTTGCATCATTCCCAAATTTTTCAAACGATGTGAAATGGCTTGTTGATTCACGCCCAATGAATCTGCAAGTTGTTATTGCGTTTGGCATGAATTTTCGTCCAGTAATGGTTTTTATTCTACGTCTTCAAACTTTTTAATCGCTATGGGACGCTCCTTGTCTTCCACGTCAAAATCACCCATTTTATGGCGTTGAAACAGCGACACTGTTTTTCACTAACACCACCCCTATCATAAGTTCCAACAATCATTTGACGCGCCTCAGTCGCAGATTTTTTTTTTGAATTAAAGGCAAAATTCAAAACGCAAAACTTCCCATAAATGACGCTTGTTTGGCTCAAACTTCGACATATTTGCGTACAAAAAATTATATGACACCGTTACAATTTCACACATCTAATAATGGGGAGTTGTTGGCAGATGCCCAAGTTTATCATGTGACGTTTCTGATCCGCCATTGTTGATCAGCATTTACTGCTGGCGCCATCTATTGGGAAACGGCGGGTGTCAATTTGTACTCCCGATGTTACTACGTGAGCATCTAAAATTGTCCCCAAGTTTTTATTTATTCATTATAAAAGGAGAGGAATGAAACTTATATCCTTAAGATGGTACTGCGCCATAAATGTGTACAAACCAAAAATCAGTTTTATATGTTGCCTTTCAGGCAGATAAAATAAAGTGGGAACATAAAAGCATGATTTCATTTCAGGACTACACAACAATTGTATAAATTGTGGTTATTTTCCAACACAGTGGAAAATCGCTAAGCTAATGCCTTTTCAAAAAAGTTGAAGCTCTATAGACGTCGTAAATTTTCGACCAATTTCTCTACTATCAAACTTGGGAAATCTATTCGAAAAAGCCATGGCCGACGATCTAGATTAATTTTGTCAAGAAAAAAAGATAGTTCCTAAAGAACAGTTTCTATAGTCTTGTTTAATTTGGTGCATTGCTCAGAAACGGAATTGCCACACAGTTGCCTTTAACAACACGGATTGTGTAATACGACAATCATTAACGTCTACACACATGCTTAACGATAGGATGACGCACGCATCACAACGAATGTACCAGTCTATCTTCTTTGCGTGTTCAGCATTCACACTGGTAAGAGCAAGGCCTAAGGTCCAAACCTTTTCCAATCTTAGGGTTATGGAACCCGGTTGATATGCAACTCCACGTCGAGCACAAGGTTTGCGCTAGACATTCCAAGGAAACCGTATACTGTACAAGTATGGCAGTACGGAATAAAGCTCTACCCGGATGTAGGTGGTAAACCAACAAGCCGCTACGTGTACCCCGAAGGGACCTCATCCATGAGTGTATTGGTTTGCCCGCACCACGTCGCATCGGTAAGTCTCAATTCCTGTTCTCTCTACGGATGATCATCAGTTGTTCGATTCATACCTTCATTTGTGTACAGATTTTGCTCCCATAGTGTCCTACTGTGACATCTATGGTGGGCGATCCAAAGTGTCACCTCGAACCTCATAGTTGCTACTTTCTTGCACTTTTGACCATGTACCACCAATAATTCAGTTATTAATGGCTTATTAAGTCTTCTCGCTTCAAATTAACTTCAATCAGTATCTACTAAGCCGTCCCGGCTATACCGAACTCCTGCTTTTCACACACTTCAGTCAGACTAATTATCAACAATTCTTACAACTTTATCAACATCACCTACTTTCACATCCTTCCGTTTGCTACTAGGCCGTCCCGGCTATACCGAACCCCCTGCTTTTCGCATCCGTGAGTCTGCCACTATTATCATCAGTTGCATCAGTTTTCTCATCACTTTTCGCATCAATTTTACATCATTTTTCGCATCAGTTTTTTCATCAGTTTTCTCATCAATTTTCGCATCAGTTTTCACATCAATTTTCACATCCTTCCGTTTGCTACTAGGCCGTCCCGGCTATACCGAACCACTGCTTTTCACGTCCTTCAGTTTGCTACATTTATGCATACCATTCAACCATCTTCCGTCAGTTCCTTCATCCACGCCAATTAAGACTTAATCGATAGAAGAGTGCAGGCAACAGCGGTTACTGGAATCGCCGCTTCAGCACTTCCCTGCGATAGCTCGAGTCCGTGGAGGCGCTAAAATCTCCAAAGATACTCGCATGATTCGGCAAAGTCCTACTCATGCAACTACCACCCGTGCGGGAAATTCCTGAGGAACAATTTGGCTTTAAAAGGAACCATTCAACAGAGCATACACTATTAAAGGTCCACAATGACATTACAATGAACCTACGAATTAAATACGCAACGTTGCTCTGCTCGCTGGATATTAAAAAAGCTTTTGATTCTGTATGGTCAAAGGGAGCTGTATAAGCTTATCACCCTAAATACTCCTTCGCATATCTTAAGGGTCCTATATTGCTCCTTAAAAAATAGAACTTTGTTTGTCTTCCTCAATAATGATAAATCGGAAATTATAAATGTAAATAGTGGGGTCCCGCAAGGATCGATATTAGAGCCAAAACTGTATAACATTAACTGTATGACTTTCCGCATAACCAAATAAATAATAATACAAATAACATAATCTCCATTGCGCTTCTGTACGCAGACGATACAGTCATATATGCAGAATCTAACAACCCTGACACAGCCTTGAACTATGTCGCTAAACATTTGAAATCCATCAACACTAATTAAAAGACTTGTAACCTTAATGTGGCTACCAGGACATATGGGAATTGAGGGAAATGAAGAGGCTGATCGCCTAGCAAAAAAAGGGCGCAGAATCAAATCTTATTGGTCCAGAGCTGCGGAAAACCGAAAGGGTACTCCAACCCCATACTTAGACAGTGAGTAGAACAAGAACATAAAATCTACTGGAATAGACTTCCAGGCTTGTCAATCTCAAAAAACCTGATCCTACCACAAAAAAAAAAAAAAAACAAAGTAAAGGATATTCTAAAATTCAGCAAAGAGGATATTAGTACTCTAATCGGCCTAATGACGGTTAGACCTTCGCAAAACCCTCTATCTTCGAATTTTTCATTTTCATAGATTGAGGTGACCAAGGTATACCCAACAGGCAGTGCGTCGATCGGGATTTGAAGTCACGACCTTCGCATTGTAGACCAACACGCTACCCATTAGGCTACACCCTAGCTCCCTAATTCATTACAAATCCAAATTGCATAAAAATACCAAACTTCTCTTATATAAACAAGTGATCAAACCAATTTTAACATACGGTTTTGTATGTTGGTTCACTACTTCCACGACAATCACAAGAAAGCTTGAGATTTTCGAAAGAAAAGTGTTGAGACATTGTGTTGCTATGCTATTTAGTGAAAGAAATAAGTATTATTCAAATCAAGTAATTTATAGAAGCGCGCATATAATTCCTTTGATGACCTATCACAGGACTATGGAGTTCTATTAAAACTTGAAGAATATGAAAATCACCTCTTGCAAGCTATTTTTCAAGAAAATAGAGATATTAGCCTGCACGAACAATTTTACATTTCGCCAATTAGTCTGTCAACAGAAAATTCAACTAGCCCAGTATCCAATAATAGAGACATCATAGAATTTTACAATGATAAAGACAGGGCACACTATAGAGGTTAACTGCAATGATATATAAGTTTTATATTTTAAATTGTATACTTATTACCTACAAAAAAGAGCTTGTAACTATTCATAAGTAAATGTTTTGTGATACCGACTATAAACGATAAATATAATATAAACTTAAAATTATAATAATAAAATGCCTGACCAGACGAACCTCACAAAATTATGGACATAGACCAGTAAGTTTGTGCAACTTTGGTTGTGATGGAATTAATGTTGCAAAAATCGTCCGATCTGTCAAGCTGCTCCATCGCCCGAAGTC
Source organism: Chorisops tibialis (assembly GCA_963669355.1). NCBI lineage: Eukaryota > Metazoa > Arthropoda > Insecta > Diptera > Stratiomyidae > Chorisops > Chorisops tibialis. The sequence goes on along the minus strand of OY770263.1, from coordinate 212,279,163 downwards.
CTCTATGACATCGCGAATCATAAAGATTCCTCACATGTCTAACGAAAAAATACACATGACTGAACAGTTTACATATATTATGTTATGACTGAATAAATTTTAATGTAATAGATGTAAGAATTACATAATTACATATACTTTATAAATATATTTTATTTAAATTGCCAAACGGCAATACATTAAAAACAAAAATGTATACCTAAAGGACACCTGAATTTCGGAGTAAATAATTAATATTAAGCGAAATGAGAAATACCGCTAAATTCGGATTATGTACATGGCAAAAAAGAATCTTAAATCAGAACTACTCACCATTCAATCCTACTTGACTTCGGTGATCGGGCGCGTACCATTAGATCCAGTGCACTGCTTTGAGCTTACGCAAGCTATTTTAGGCAATAAATGTGGAAATGGAAAAGTTTCTAATTAAAGAATGCATAATATTAGGCGAATTCATATTGAAAGTATGAATTTCGTTATTTATACACACTCAGTTGGTCGAATTTCGACCACAGGTATGACTGATTTCATTTAATGCGCATCGAGTGAGACAAATGCTTGCAGTTTGTTCAGTTAAACAGATTTGCGCGCGTCTATCATACATAGGTCTTTAGATCTTATCCAAAGAAACGATAAATCAGAAATTAAATAAAACATTTCATTCTGTTATATGGATTGGATAACTAAACATACATCCTAGATTCTATATATTCTTGCTTCGAAACGGTCAACCGATATTGAAAAAAAAGCTACGATCAGAATGGATCAATCAAATTCCTGTTAAAGACTCCTTACGGGGACATAGGACAGAAAGAGCTATCTTCCACATCGGCCTTTAGCTGTTGCCAGGACTTGTTTAAAAGAAAGGATAATATAAAAATATTTTCGATGATAAGTAGCATAAAAGGAAATACCTATCATAAGCTGCAATTAAAAGTTACCGAAGTGATCACGATCGATACGATCAGCTATGATCGAATCGAAGCTTCCTATCAATTGGCACGAATTCATAGAATTTTTCAAAAGTATTTAAACTTATCTATTTTTATATTTCTCAAATTAAACATACACAATATGTACATACACAATATGTACATACCTCCAAGCATACTTATAATTGTTGATAGTTGACTTCCGGCTGACCCAAAGACAGACAACTGATATCTCACAATTATTCGGTACAGAAGAGCGACTAATATACCTTACTTCTCGGAAACTTAATCACAGGTTGTTATTTTTATTAGCTTTGGGTACACACGCAGTTGAAATTCTTTAAGTATGATGTTATTTTGCCATTTTGTATATATTTCTTGTCGCATGAATATGAATTTGAACAATTAAGATTGCTACCTGAGGTTTATGCGTCGTAAGACCAGAAAGACAAACAGTCGGCCCGAAAATCTTAAAACCTTACAATTCTGGAGACTAGATAATTTCAACCTGTCTTCGATGAAAATATTCAAGGTTTTTCGGTGGGAAATGATTGTACTTTTAACATGGAAAAGGCGCACAATTCTTACCAGGAAGTTTATCCCAGAGAATCTCAATTGTATGGGAAACCAATCTGATTGACCGCGTAAAGACAATGCATAGGAATTTATGAAGTAATATGATAGTGATCATTATTATCTGCGTGAATCCGGAGATAACCATTTTGGGAGTTAGATTTTGAAATTGAACAATTATTGTTTGAGACTTGTGAACAGAAATTGGAAAAAATCTAGGCTGGAGCTTGGCTGAAAAATGCTTTCTATTACACAGTGTAATGTGATGATTATGGCAGAATTGATTGAATTTATATTTTTCATTCCATTGCCGAATTCTAACTCTCCATACTTATCTGGTAGCTGCGCATTCCATCCCGAGATAAATATTGTTAACAAACCTTCATAATTTACATGCCCTGTGCGATGGGTTAGTAGAAGCAAAGACTATGAATAATATAAGATATCCCAAGCCTATGGAAAAAATTCTACCCAATTCTACTGCGTGAGATCGAGAAAAAGGTCTTAAACATCCAAAGTGACGGCCGCCGATGGAATCGATTGGCTCTTGGATATGGCCTCGCGGGTAGAAGCCAATAAGCGGTACAATCAAAATTTACTCGAATTTTGCGCATTGCAACTGCGATTGAACGTGAATTTTCGTAATAAAACTCAAGGACTGTGTAGCGTCTCATAGGGAATTTCCCGCATTTATAGATGATAAATGTCAACATATGACAACTGTCAAGCAACCAGCTGTCAAATAATATGCCTTTCCAACCCTACACCTCACACGCATGTTTGGGTTGGGGCCCCAATCACACCTAGCTTTGCTCGACCACATCCGAAACATGCATTCCGATTAATTGAAGGTGAGGCTATATCGACCTCGAGCATCGTCAAAATATTGGAGTACTCTGCATTTACTACAGCTATTTGCATAGTAAACGTAGCAAGGAACTTTAAGTCCTAATACCCCCTCTATTAAATGCCCCTGAAATACTCACCAAGCTGCACGTTCACACGAGTATATTGTGAAGTCCTTGCCGTGGAAAACAGTGAAATTCAGGTAGTTCTTCATTCCTCGGACGACAGTGATGTGGAATGCATTACTAGGCATTCTCTTTCCAATGGAATATAACTTTCAACAAATTAAGAGCAACGTCCACCGCTACTTCAAATTCTTTCCTCCTGTGCTTCCTTTCTAGTTTCCCTATATCAACTTGTTTCTCTTATCCATGTCAACTTAAATGTGCATCGCGCATTAAAGGGTTACCTCCTTAGTTATTTCGATGGCTTTAAAAAAAAAGAATCCTACGAAGATGCAAAATATCGTGTCTTACTTAAATGAGAGGTTTTTTATCGTATCTCCAGCCCTGTTCCTCGTGGTAATAAATGACATCTTGAAAGCTGCCTGGAAGGTGGGGAAGTTGGTCTTCAGTGTGGACTGTTTAACACCTTAGGTCACATTGGTTATGCTTATGACGTGCGTTTGGATGTACAAGTACATGCACATGGTTTAGGGCACAACTCCACAGATTGTTCTTAACGGACAAGATGGAAGAGTTGTAATATTTTTGTTATCTCGGAGGCATTGTTAGCATGGACGGCGGAGCTGAAATGGATATTGAGGCTCATATAAATAAAGCTCGTCAGATCTTTTGGCGCCGGGCATAGACGATATACTCGTGGAACTTCTGAACAGTGACTGCATTGCTGGGAAAATTCACGTTATGGGGTCGCAAATTTGGACACATGGAACACAACCTGATGATTGACGTAAAGGCATTATATGTTCGATCTACAAACTCTGCTGCGAAGTTATAGAGGGATTTCATTGCGACTAACAAAATCTTTTGCAAAGATCATAGAGTCCTTAATTAAATTACTTACTATGCCGAAAACATAATTGGAGAATACCAAGGTAGATTCAGAGCCGGACGATCAACTACGGATCAAGTATTCACAGTGAAACAGATGTTAGAAAAATGCTGAAAATATAATATCGACGTGCACCAGATATTCATGGACTTCAAGCAAGCATACGACAGTATCGATAGGACTGTACTGTACAACGTAATTCTGGAATTAGGAATACCAGCGAAACTCGTCCGACTGAAAAGACTTACAATGATGAACTCAACATGCCAAGTAAAGATCCAGAACGACTTGATAACAAGCTGTCAAACACTTTCTGGGCTGAAGCAAGGAGATCACCTTCCAACTACACTTTTTAATCTGGCTTTGGAATTTGTCGTAAGATAGGTTTAGGTTGTAGGAGGGTGGTTGCACGGAAACCACAAGCACTGAGGCCATCTAGTTGGGCCCATTGTACGCCTTCTACTTGAAGTCACTCCTCTTGCTCTAACCACTTGGTTCGGTTTGCGAACCTTAGCAGGCTCGAATGTTGGACGTCTCTGAGGTCGTCTAGTTCTGAGAAGAATCTAGAGCCTAAACAAAAGAGACGACTGTTGGAGATTTGCGAACAGTGACAAAGATAATGTTTGATAGATTCTTCGTCTTCCTCGCAACCTCTGCACAAGCTGTCGCTCGCGATCCGCATCCTAAATGCGTGCAGCCTTAGCAAGCAATGGCCTGTGGTCAGGCCGACAATAGTTCGGTTCCTATAGCGACTACGTTGTAACAGCTGAGCTGTAATATTTTTGTTCGGTTCTTCCCAAAAGGATTTGGCCGTTTTACAGCTTTCCAGCTGCCGCCACCCCGCCAAGAAAGAATCCAAAATAGTCTGTTTGAAGCTAGTCTTCAGCACTGTTGGTGCTACATCGGCTGACTTCCTAGTGGAATTGATGTTTGCAGATCCTTGCCGTGCAAGCGTGTCTGCCGCCTCGTTACCTAGCAGGTCGCTATGACTCGGTATCCAAATTAGAAAAACTTCCGTTATGGCCGCTAGGCGATTTAAATTTTGTCTACAAATGGACACTAGTTTGGACGTAGTCCTGTAGGATTGGAGTGTCTGAAGCGCAGCCCTGCTGTCCGAGAAAATGTAACAATTTCCGAGACTGTTCTGCATATCAAGAATAATTTGTTTACACTCGTTAATGGCTAATACTTCTGCTTGGAACACTGTCGCGTGTTCTGGAAAATGAAATGAAGTTTGGATGTCGAGGTCGTGGGAATAAATCTCTGCACCTGTCCCCTGGCTAGTTTTAGATCCGTCCGTTTAGAGATGAGAACCTATACAGGTGCTGAGTATCGTATTTGTTGCCCATTCGTTTCGTTCAAAACTTCCGTTTTTCAACCTGCGGTTGGTTCATGCAATCATACTCGCGGTCTAAAAGGGAGTTTGCGTTTCTAATGACGTTTAGAATTTGTCCATGACCAATTTGTGGCGCTGACCACGATTTAGTGGTTTTTAATCTAATGGCTGCTAGACTGTTGTTTTATAAAAAGATCAAGTGGATGTATTGAGAGAATTACCTCCAGGGCTGCAGTCGGTGTGGTGCTAAGGGCACCTGTTATGAAGTGAAGGGTGGTTTTTAGTACCACCGCTGGCCACCACACCAGCGCGCCATAGCAAATAATTGGTCTAACAATACTGGTATACATCCAATGGATGAGGTGCGGCTTAAGGCCCCATCTCAAACCGAATGTCTTCTTGCAAGCGAAGAAGGCTACCGTAGCCTTTTTTGCTCGTTCTTGAATATTGGCCTTCCAGGATAATTTGCTATCAAGAATCAGACTTAAATATATAACTTGATTTGAGAGGACCATATTGATACCTCGAATGTTTGGTGGATTGAAAACATATGGTCTTCTTCTTCTGGAGAAGAGGACCAGACCTGTTTTTTGTGGGTTAATAGTAAGTCCTTTATCTAGTGCCCAGCTGTCTAGCAGTTGTAAAGCGGATTGCATGAGGTCTCCTAGATCTTGCTCAAACTTACCAGTTAGCATGATGACAAGATCGTCTGCATATGCTATTGTGGGATAGCCGTTCTGATTTAAAATGGAAAGGGGTTCACTCACTGTTAGGACCCATAGGAGAGGCGATATTATACCGCCCTGTGGCGTTCCTTTGTGAACAGAGCCTTTTATTTTTTCTTCACCCATTCGTGCTACGATTTTCCGTGAACGAAGAAGCTTTGCTATCCATGCAGTCAGGAGAGGTTCCACACTATGGCTGCGCAAGGCCTCAATTATGGTATCAATGTTGACGTTGAACGCGCCTTCCACGTCTAGGAAGGCACCGAGTGCAACCTCTTTTTGATGGAAAGCTTTCTCTACGGCGGCTATCTTCACATGCAAGGTGGTGTCAGTGGATCTACCTTTCAAATAGGCGTGTTGGTTCAGATTTGCCCACAGGTAGCTGTCCACCAGTCTTTCTAGGCCTTTAAGAAGGAACGAAGTCAGACTGATGGGTCGAAAAGCCTTCGGGATGTTGTGTGAGGTTCTACCTGGTTTAGGTATGAAAACTACCTCAACCTCTTGCCATAACTTCGGTATGTAACAAAGACTGATGCATGTCGTAAGATAACTCCCAGTTGACACCAGAGGGACGCTACTGTTTAAATCATCGCAGATAGTAGCTTACGCAGACGACATAAACATAATGGCGCGATAACAACTGGGCGCCAAGGAAGTATTTGTTAATCTTGACACGGCAGCACGAGAAGTAGGGTTACGCATAATCGAAAACAAAACGAAAGTTATGTTGCAATCACGAAGAAACAAGCCAATCAGACAAAATCTAACGATAACGACCTATAAAATAGAAAACGTGGACAACTTTATATCAAAAGAAGAATAATGGTAGCTAATAAGACATACTACTCGGTACTTCCGATAATAAAATGTGAAAACGTGCAGAGAAAAACGAAGCGGCGAATCTACAAAACCCTAGTAAGACCTGTACTCTGCTATAACAGTTAAACGTGGACATTAATATAAGCATCAGAAAAATGGTTAATGTTTCGAGAGGAAGGTATTACGACAAATCCTCGGACCGGTGAGAGAACAAGGCGAATGGAGAAATCGATGCAATCAGGAATTGTATACCATTTTTGAGGATCCAGAAGTCTCTACTCTCATCACACTTCCAAAGCTACAGTGGGCTGGTCACATGCAGCGGATGAAGGACAGAAGAATATCCAAACGTGTACAAAAAGAAAGGGCGGAAGGAAAAAGTCAGTCGGAAAGCCGCGAAAACGTTGGACGGATTCAATCGACAAAGACAAATCGCTTCTGAAATTTTCAACATTAAGAACGCGATCATTGGACTGAGAAAATTGGAGACGATGCATGCAGGAGACCAAGGCCCAACTTGGACTGTAGCGCCATTGATGATGATGATGAGATCTTCGGTATCGTTTCCCCTTTCTGGGAGTTTAAGAGAGATCTCCTTTCGCACGAAGTTGCGCTTGTTTGACGAATTCGTCAATTCCATGTTATATGGTTGTACTACATGGAAAGTGACCGTCCGGCTTGCCAAGAAACTGCAAACTGTCGTGAACCGACACATTTTAGGGATATTTTGGCAAGAAGAACTTTGGAGTAAAATTGGACAGACTAAAATGGACATCACATTTTGACGAAACCAGAACGAAACACCGCCAAACAAGTTCTGGATTATAATCCTTAAGGAGGAAGCCTGAGGAATGAACAAGTCCTGGCGACAGCTATAGGCCGTTGCTTAGGATCGCGCCACATGGAAAAGAACTTTTTCTGTCCTATGCCCCTATAGGGGGTCTTAACAGAACATTGATTGGTTGATCAATCGGTTGTTCTCTTAAAAACAGTTCGCTTTTACAAAACGCGAATCTTAGCATCGGCTTTTAGTTGTATCCAGGAATTGTGTATCCATTTGGTCTCCCGCTCAATTGCTCGCTTACATAAGTTCCATGACGTCTTCCTTGAGAATTATAATTCAGAGCCTGTTCCAAGACGTTCCGTTCTGCTTTCCTCAAAGTGTGACCGATCCACTGCCACATCCGCCTTGGCATCTCCTTGCCAATTTCAGTCTGTTCAGTGGCGCTCTAAGGTTTATGGAGTTGAGATCTGGTCAGAATATCTCGAAAATGCGTCGGAGGTATTGGTTCAGAAAAGTTTGCAGTTTCATATAGCAATATAATACCCATGCCCAATAGGGCTGCACACTGAAGTAGCCTTCCACTAAAATGTTGAAAATGACCAGTCGTTTCTTCCAGTGGATTACAAAAGTAAAAAAGAAAATCGCATTGCTTCACTTTGTTTTTTATTCATTGCAATTCACAAGAAACCGCACGATCATTTCAACGATTTTCACGATCTACGGTTTTTTTTCCAATAACAAGAACATGATATATCAACAAGTATACAATCGATTAAACGATTTAACATAATCAATAGTATACTTATGTATTCGATTCGTATCGCACCCAATAGAAATGCTATCGAAATCAATCAAGTGTTTCGTTTAACAAACATTGCGATTCTTTTGCAATTCTATCTGCACGATCGTATTTACAATTGATCTCGTATAAACTCTAAACTAGCTAAGTTTACAGCAGATGCTAAAATCTTTGACCCAGAATATGGGACAGACAGAGTTTCACCGCGATCGCACCATTATTTTCTGTTTTTTCGCAGCACCAATATTCAATTCTACACACGATCTTCACTACTGACCTATAATATCTGCGATTATCATGATCTGTTTATTGATACAACGATCGGGAGATCAGAGATCGTGTTGCGATAAAATTTTATTGTGTCGAACAGCCACAATAGTGAGAGATAGTTAAATAATGAAGACTTATAAATTGATGTGATAAGTAGGTGATCTTGTTTTAATAGAACTTAGATTAGCAATAAATGATCGATGGTGGAAAAATTAAACTTTATAATTTTTTAACAAAATTGATAGAAATGATTCGGCTGCAAAAATAACACAAGCTCCGTCTTAATGAGTTAAAAAACTCCAAAGTATAAGATCGAGAAGAATTAAAATACATTATCGATAATTGAAAAAAATAGTAAGAGATTCGAAGCGATAATAAAACAATCAAAATTGTTAAGTGATCTTATCGTACGGAAAACTATGACCACTGATCATTTCTCAATCCTAATTTAGTAAGAGTGTGAACTCATTAATAACGTACGATCGATAATGAAGAAGGCGATCTTGTTTTGAGTTTTGGCAATCAACAAGCAAGTGATCGAGATTATAAGCTGACGCCCGATCTTATTGGCAATCATTTTTTTTTTAAGATTGAAAAAACGATAATTGACAGCAGCTTTAAAAGGATGTTGCGTTTTACATTTTTAAGATATGCTAAATTGATACCAATTTAGGAGAGATTTCAACTTTTCATGGTAATAATAAAATTTATTTCAAGAGTTATGAAATTCTGCATTTGGGAAGCAATTTAAAATACAGATGATCGATAGTAAAATCCCAATAAATACAATGAAATGGAAATCTACAACTAATCTTTTTAAGTGAATTTGCATCTTTAGAAGATCAGCCCACATTGGATCAATAATTTTTTTTTACAATTGAGAAATTTGTTAATCACAATTATACTAATCTAATACTTGTTTACAATAATAATAAAGATTACAATGTTTTCCTTGACCGTGTTTTCTTTTTCTTCAATAAAATATGTTATCGTTATTAAACAATAACTTTGATATTTTTTTTCGTTTCATTGATAATTATCAATATTTATTTTACCTACTTCCGGACGAATCAAATCGAAATATTTATTTACAAAATATAAGTGAGTCACAGGGGAAAAAAATAAATAAACTAGAATTGATAAAAATGTAAATCATTTGAATCGGAGCTTTCCAATGTATCGTGTATTTTTATCTTGCTTATCGAAGTGAATCACTTCTATCGAAATCATAGTCTGGATCCTCTTAATACGGCTGCGTTATCAATGGTTTAATTAATATTTTTCTTTCATCTTGGAATTATGAAATAGGGAAAATATTAATCATCAATAACGCATTATCAGTACTGTATAGTTGCGCGTTATAACATGCGTTACACATAATTAGACGATTTGTTATTTCTGACTGCGCTGTGATAAGAGGAGGCGATGTTACTGAGAAATCATAAAATGATAGGGGTTTTGTAATGGTTTATTATTGAATGAATCAGAAATCAAGCGTATTTTTAAAGAACAGGAGTTTTCTGACCAGAATTTCATTTGAATGGGGTGTTTACGATAAGAAATGGCAGAAACCGGGATGTCAGTTATCTTGAAGATAACCATCTTATCCATAATCACCAATACGGGTTCCGCTCTGGACGTTCCACTGCAGTTCTTCTAGTCTATCTGACTGAATGTTAAAACTCGTGTATTCACAAATATAGTGAAGGTCAAGTACTGGCTTTTGACATTGTGAAGGCATTGGACAGAGTTTGGCACAAAGGTCTATTAGTAAGACTCATAGCCATAGATTGTAACACTACCTTTGTCAAATGGATTGAGAGTTTCCTTTTTAAACGCTCGATACGAGTCGTAATGGAAGGTGTATCATCCCAACCGTTTCATGTTGATTACGGTGTCGCTTCAGGCTTTGTCCTATCTCCAACTCCGACCGTCGGTCAACAACACTCAATCCAATTTATTGCTTTGCAGATGAAAGTACTCTGGATAACACCTTTCAACTCGGCTTCGTTACTTAACACCATGCTTCGGTGAATTCTAAACGTATCGAACTGTATGATTCATTCTCCTTCTACAATGGCGCTACAGCCCAAATCGGACCTTGGCCTTCTGACATTCAGGTTCCTTAAAATTTTTCATTATTTATTGTGGAAGGGTTGTTAGCTCTTCGCACAACCCTCCATCTACGAATTTTTCATTTTCGTAGATTGAGGTGACCATGTATATCCAAGCAGGCAATGTGTTGGAATTATATATTGCGTCGACAGGGGTTTGAACTCACGACCTTCGCATTACAAGACCAACACGCTACCCACTAAGCTACACCCTAGCTAGTATGATTCATTGATCTCAACTTAATCCTGGGATGGGGCAGGAAAAATAGAGTAGAGTTCAATGCCTCAAAAACTCAGGCCTATCCCATAAAAAAGATGTTCCGGCGGGTTCCTCGAATATAGCCTTCGGTAACATCAGAATTGACATCACTCGACATAAAAATTAACAAATATCTCAATTGAAGCAAACACATTTTTGAAATTTCACTTGATGCCTCCAAACGCCTTGGTCTACTTCGAAGATACAAAAAGTATTTTATGCATCACGATCTATCTAATATCTACAAGGTCAAAATTCATCCCTGTCTCGAGTACAACTAACACATATGGGCTGGAACACCCAAAACACAACTTGTGGTACTCGTTCGGTTTCAAAAGCATTCGTTCCGTTTAGTTGGAGATGAGACTATGACAGCTTCTGTAGATACCCTCATATAATGTAGAAACGTCGTGGTTTCCTATCGATATTTTCAACTGTCCCAAGAGTACTCGACAAGCCGGACGCGTTCATAAGTTCACTATTAAGCCTTTATCGTCGCGTACAGTGAAGTATAGTCAGTTCTTCATCACCCGGAAATCACGACTATGAAATGCATTGTCGACCCACGTATTCCTATCATTTTACAACATTAAATGTTTCAAGGTTAACACATTCTTCTACAATGGCGCTACAGCCCAAATCGGACCTTGTCCTCCTAATATTCAGGTTCCTTAACATTTTTCATTACTTATTGTGGAAGGGTTTTTAGCCCTTCGCACAACCCTCTCTCTACGATTTTTTTCATTTTCGTAGATTGAGGTGACCAAGATATATCCAAGCAGGCAATGTGCTGGAATTATATATTGCGCCGACCGGGATTTGAACTCACGACCTTCGCATTATAAGACCAACACGCTACCTACTAGGCTACACCCTAGCTAGGTTAACACCTACCGATAGTTTAAACTCTCCCTTCCAGAAACTTCCTTGAAACCCCATCGCTCATCTACCCAATACCGACTTGACTGTGCATCCAATGCATTAAAGGGTGACCCCCTAAGCTATGTTCGGTATAAAAAAAAGATCCCTGGTTCGGAAAAAGTTTCTGTGTATTTAGTTTAACGTTAATGATCAGGCCGAGGCCTTTCTCCATTACGGATTTACTTCACGGTTGTCTTAAGCAACACGGATTGTTTTTGTGCAGACTATCATCAAAGCCCCCGAAGGCCGAAGTATATACCAAATGGAAGCTCGCCATTCATACTGCTGGATGCGAGACCTACTTAACACTTCTGCCTGTCTGTGGGTCAAGGCACCCAGTTGAAAAAAGCGCAACTCCACGCCGAACTCCGAAAAACTCTTCCCGCGATTTGGGCCAATCACAGCCACTACGCGTACCGTTAATCAGACATTACCCGTAGCTAAGGGTGGAAGTATCCTTCTGTGGACTCCCTGACTCCCGTGGTACCAGAGGACCATTGGTCAGGCTTCGTAACAGCATTTACTCCAGTTGAGTTCCTTAACTGGTCGCAGACTCCAAAAGGCCCTGGTTCGGTAACATACGATGGATTTGGATGTCAGAAACAACATTGATGCTGTTCATTGGCATAATCTGGGAACACAATTGCAGGTGCAGTCTGCGTTTAGATTTTGGAACCCCACCGAATCAGACTCTCTAAAAAATCCTGTACTATGCCTGCGTGTCAGAAATCTACCATGGCGAGTAGCATTAGCATTTTTAAAGCACTTCCCTTTTGTAAGGCTTCAATTTGGATTTGGAGGTGATCACTCTTTCAAACTGAAGTGTACTGTCTCGGGTTGCGTAAGAAATATTTAAACAGACAAAGGTCCCAACATATCTGTTCCCCATATATGCAGTCACTTCTTATACTCTAAATTAGGAATGCTCAATTTCTAATTTTTGCGGGCCTCGCTGACGCTTGAGCAACATAATGTGGGCCGAATTAAATTATGGTTAAGGTAATTCTTAATAGAATTAGTGATGCTGTGGAGAGCACTCTCGAAGCTTATCAGGCTGGATTTCGTAAACGGTCGTCTTGTACAGACACCATACAAATACCCTACGCATAATATTGGAGCAGTCCGCCGAAATGGTTTCGCCACTACATCTCATGTTTGTGGACTTCGAGAAGACTTTCGACAGCGTTAAGCGAAATTACGTGGTTTGCGTAGAGAGGTATTCCAACTAAGATCATAGCTCTGATTAAAGAATTCTACAAAAATGCCTGTGCGAACGGGCGTCAAAAAAGACTGCATATTATCACCAGCTCTCTTTCTGGTGATAATCAATGACATATTGGAAGCTACACTGTAAGGTGGAACCAATTTGTGAACAGTGCCAATCACCACCGTTCCTTTTTCAATCACAACATTCTGGAACTGAAATCCTTATTAGACCCATTTTAAATCGCGGACTCCCAACTATTTAGATTTATCTGCTACCAGTTTTTCTTCTCATCAAACTTCTACATGTTTCCATCTCTTGAACTACAAGACTGCGGAAAGCAATTCCTGGTCGCGTATTCTTTAACGAGTTAAACCTGCAGTGTTTTAAGAATAACGTCCCTATCGGGTCTCTGCTAAGTCTTCTTTAATGTGATCCACTTAACCTCTCTCTATATCAACTCAAGTGTGTAGCAAAAATGCGGCTACTGTGGTTAGTTCGTTTCGGAGCAGGCCGACGCACGTAAGGCAGGTCCTGCCTTAGACGCTAGGGGAATACCTTGTAGGTAGTTAGAATTGAACCTGTGGATCTAGAGTTGCACAGCGGTTAGAACTGTCGCACTATAAGCCGCCACAAGTTTTTATTTTTATATTCTAGATGAAATTTGAGAGTATTATAAGTTTGCCACAAACGCTAAAAAATAAGGCTCGAAGAAAAAAAGGTAAGTTTATATTATCATTTGAAAATCTCAAAGCCGGATTTCCGTCCGTATCCTCTCTAGCTCGAGAACGCATTGAATTCGAAAGTTAAAAATTTGAACACGTCGTTGTTTACAAAAAAATAAGGTCAAGTTCGTGAACGAGGCAACTCACTTCACCCCTTCTACCCCTCCCTAACAAAATGACACACGTTATTTGACAATAAATGGATTTTCTCGAAAAATATAAATGCTATTGATTTGAAATTTGGAATATATTGCTGCCATGATGATTTCAATCTACGGTATAAAAATTAGTCGAATCGTTTTTCTCCTTGTACCACCTCCCATAGAAACTGCACTTTTTCCTTACTATAAACCAATTTACTCAGTACGTATAAAATTTATCGAGCTGAAATTGTGCACTAAATATTTATTTAGAATTGTTGGTAAGACCAAAAAAGATTAGACGATTAGCTTTACTCCTTTTACTCACTCCCATACAATATGACACAATTTTACAACTTTACAAAAAGCCGCTTCACCACCTCCCATATAATCTGCACGATTTTACTAAATCCAATACATGAATTTTCTCAGTATCTATTAAATTTTTGCAGCTTAAATTTTGTATAAAACATTTTGATAGTTTGATGTGAAAAAATTAGTTCAAAAATATCACCCCTTTACCACTTTCCATATAAAATTTCAAAAAAATTCTCTTTCATCTGGAGATGATTGGGCTTCACACCTTTCGTACTCCTGTCATATTTTGTGTTTAATTCAATTCGGTGTACTAACGCTGGATGATCGCGATGACTCAGAAAGGTTTCATACCTTACAACCAATCACTGATATTGGCAATATGATAAGTTTTGGGGGATGTTCACGTTGCAATGAAATAATTAAATGCCAATACTAAAGAGGTATGGGATTTCATACCGGCCGTAATTTTTAAAAAAACTGCTCGTCCACTGTATTACTACTTTTAACACCCATTTTTAATACGCTACACAGTGGTGAATTTTTAGATGAATGGAAGGTATGCCATGTAAATCCGTTCGGAAGTATCAAGTTAAGAACTACCGCCCTATATCTAAACTCGCTGCAATTCAAAAACTTTATTTCTAGCGAATGAGCAACATGGCTTCTTTTGCGCTCGGTCAGCTGCATCAAATGTCCCTCTTTTTCCAATGCAATTGCCATTGAAAATGGATTCAGGGGGATGTACTCTTCACAGGCTTGCAAAAGGCTTGCAAAAGGCTTTCGATAGAGTTCATCATAAGCTTCTTGTTCGGACATTGCAGGCTCTCGGGTTCTTTTCAAATCTGTTTTTGTGGATATCATCTTACCTAACTAATAGAAAGTAGTTTGTCTCTTTTGAGACTACTGCTATTTCTGATTTTTAATGACGTACCTTCGATCTCAAAATCTTCAAAATATCTTTTATTGCCATTACAGAAGAATGTTATAAACTCCAACAAGATATTAATGCATTTTCGATTTGATCTAAAAAAAATTTACGACCCTTAGTCTCTCTATTTGCAAGATTTTCTCAGTTTAGAGATGTGCTAATCCAGTATCCTTCGATTATAAAATAAACAACATAACTTTCTTAACAGATGAAATTAAAGATCTCAGCATTATTTTTGATGCGTAATTATCTTTTAACTTTCATTTGGATTTATTAAAAGGAATTCCATGGATTTTCACGATCACTACACTTTGTTATCGTCGTTTTCGTCTTTTGTAAAACCGATCCTGGAATACTGTTGTCTCGTTTGGAACCCGTCGTATAATATACATGTTTTACAAGATTTGCGCTCCGTAAATTTTGATATCAATCAAATTCCTGTTAAGACCCCCTATAGGGGCATAGGACAGAAACAACTCTCTTCCACAAGGCGCGATCCTGAGCATCGGCTTTAAGCTGTTGCCAGGACTTGTTTATTCCTCTGGCCTCCTGCTCAACTGCTCGCTTCCATGTGTTACATGGTCGAACAACCCGACGTCTTCCTTGAGGGTTATAATCCAGAGCCTGTTTTGCAATGTTTCGCTCTGGTTTCCTCAAAGTATGAGGTGAGGGATTTATCAAAAACAAAACTAAGATATTTTAAATTTGATCTCCGTTGCACTGAGGTTCCATTAAAAGCTAGGTTTGAAGTAGGTGAAAATAAGATAGCTTGAGTTTTGGAACTGTTAATTTTGAACAATCGGTGTGCTTGCGTTCGAACCCATGTGCATGTACTTGGTTTTATGCACATTTATTTTCAGTCCCGCCTCTTTGCATTTAGAATGCAACGAGCGAACATTTGAGTCTAAGTCCGAACGGGTATGTGCAAGCAAATACACGTCATCAGCATAATCAAGGTGACTTAAGATGTTAAATAGTCTCCATTGAAGACCTTTACCTTCCCCACCTTCCAGTGCAGCTTTCAAGATGTCATTGATTACCACTAGAAACAGAGCTGGTGATAATGGGCAACCTTGTCTGACATCCGTTCGCGCAGGGAAGCTCTCGGACAGCTCTCCTCTATGCAAGACGCGACACCTTGCATCTTCGTAGGATTCTTTAATCATAGCTATGACCTTATCTGGAATACCTCTCCTACGCAAAGCATTCCATATGTAATCTCGCTTAACGCTGTCGAAAGCCTTCTCGAAGTCCACAAACATGAGATGTAGTGGCGAACCCATTTCGGCTGACTGCTCTAATATTATCCGTAGGGTATTTGTGTGGTCGGTACAAGACGACCCTTTACGGAATCCAGCCTGATAAACTTCGAGAGTGCTCTCGACGACATCACTAATCCTATTGAGAATTACCTTAGCCATAATTTTTGATACGGCAGTAAGTAGACATATACCACGCCAATTGCCACAATCCCGAAGGTCGCCCTTCTTCGGAATTTTCACAATGACGCCCTCCTTCCATTCAGTCGGATATCTTCCATCATTCCACACCTTAGTGAAGAGTGGGAGGAGTATATCGGCTGTTATTTCCGGGTCCGCTTTGAGGAGTTCGGTTGGTAGTCCGTCTATACCTGGAGCTTTCCTTCCCACCATTGACCGAATGGCGGAAACTATCTCTTCCTTATCTGGGGGATCGTCCCTAATAGAGGATTGTTGCGGTTGGATGTTTGGAAGTTGTTCTGTTTCCGGAATATCTTCATCTGACAAGATGTTTAAAATATCAGAGAAGTATTCCTTCCATCGTCGCAACTGGTGTTCACTCATATTAAGGAGAGTTCCGTTGACATCTCTCACCAGGTGGTTGGCGGTGAAATTCCTGTTCGTCAACTGTTTCATGATTTTAAATAGTGAACCCATGTCCCCAAGGTAAGCCGCAGATTCTGCCTTGTTTGCCAGATCTTCGATGGCCTTTCTCTTGTCGCGTCTAACAGCCTTTTTAAGCTGTATATGAGCATCGCGGTAGTTCTGCCTCAAGTCGGGCGTTCGTTGGTTGACATCGGGTTGAGAGATGATTGCCAATTTGGCTTTTTTCCGATTGCCAACCTTGTCCCATTTGTCTTGCGACATCCAGGGTTTCTCACCGCTTTGCGCATATCCCACAGATTCTTCAGCACTAGTTAGAAAAGTGTTTCTGGTTGCCTCCCAATTGACGTCCAGTGTGCGCATTTCATGTTCACCCAATGTGGATGACTTTTCGCGTAGAATGGTGGTGTATTCGAGTTTTTTGTTGGGATCTCTGAGCTTATCCACATTAAGCTTGCGCTTCATTTGAAGAATTTGTGGTCGTCGGATAGCTGCTGTACACAACAGGCAACCGCCTGCTTGAGATTGTGAAGTGGTGATCGCTCCCCACGTCAGCTCCACGTTTCGCTCGCACATCGAGGAGACATCTTCTCCATTGGCGACTTATAGCCAAATGGTCGATCTGGTTCTGAGTAACACCATCAGGGGAAACCCAAGATGTTTTATGATGACTCTTGTGTGGAAAAAGTGTCCCTCCGATGACCATTTGCCGAGTACTACAGAACTCCACAAATAATTCGCCGTTTTCGGGTCTCTTAATCCAAGGGTCACCATGCCTCCCCATGACGTGTTCTAGTCCAGTGTTGTCTGATCCAACCTGGGCGTTCATATCTCCCGAGATGATAATAATATCACCTCTTGGAACACGTTCGAAGGTGGCACTCAGTTGGCTATAAAACTCCTCTTTGTCACCAGATGTTGCGGTATTAGTTGGTGCGTAGCACTGCAGAATTGTGACGTTTCTGACACTGGTCCTGAGCCTGACGACGATAATCCTATCCGAGATTGGTTCCCAGCTAATGAGACTGTTTCTCGCTCTTGGCGTAAGGACGAACGCCACGCCATTTCTGGCTTCACTTTCAGGGCCAATGTACAGAATAGTGTTTCCGCTAGGGGTTCGTTCTTCTCCTGATCCTGTCCACCTGACCTCGCTCAAGCCCAAGATTTGGATGTTATAGTGCTTCATTTCACGGTCGATCACTGATTGGCGGTGCAAGGACCGAGTAACCCCAGGTCTTCCCCCGTCATTCAATGTTCGAACGTTCCAGAAGCCAATCATAGTCCGTTTTCGAATGCCAAAAGTCGTTACCGTAGAATCAGTCCGTATCCGAGGCGATGTATCCGTTTCTCGTATCATTTAGGTCTAAAGATCACGGGTGATAAGCCCATGATCCAGTGAGTGTCCATTTGCCATTTTTAGGGCAAGCAGGACTGGCTGTGGGTGAATTCTACAGCCCCCATCCCAGAGGGGGATAGTTAGCTCAGGTCCGTGGAGTCGCTAACTCCAAAGATAGCTGCAGGAATTGGTAAAACCTCATACTACAACTACCCCTTGCGGGGGTGATATATTTCTGTGTTATTTAGTTGTAGCCTTGGATGTGCTCTAATTGGGCTTAAGACCCTCTCCATGCGTAAAGAAATATTGTGCATAATATTTGTTAAGGATATTCTTACCTATTGTGTTAACTCTCCTGAGTTAAGACCTAGGTGTCTCCTATTTCAGGAAGCACTTAGAAATAATTATGGTCGAAATGAACCAATTTCGAGATATGTGTCGATGTTCAATTCCATGTGTGAGCAAGTTGACTTTACTGGGCGTCGAGCAATCCTAAGTTCCCAAAAAAGCAAGAATAGCCGTAGAAAACGTACAGGAATGTGCATAGAAGTCTATGTATGCAACTTGCAAAAAAAAATATCGAAGCTTACCAAGAAACTGCAAACTATTGTGGACGAATTTCCTTTGATGCGTTTTAGGGACATACTGGTCGGATGTTATCTCCAATAACGAACTTTGAATTACTAAACAGACTAAGATAGGTGTTGAGATTCAAACACGAAAACGGCATTGGATCGGTCACAATTTGAGGAATCGACAGCGCAAAATCTCTAAGCAAGCTCTTATAATCCTCCAGAAGGATGTCGGGTTGAGCGACCATGTACCATGGAAGTGAGCAGTTGAACTGGAGGGTAGAGGAATAAAAAAGTCCTGGTGACAACTAAAAACTAATACTCTAGATCGCACTGTATGGAAAAGAAATGTTTCTGTCGTATGCCCCTTTAGATGGTCTTAAGAGGGATTTTGATTGAGTTAACGATACTGAAGGCATTTAAATTATTGACTAAAATTCAAAATTTTTGCAAATTAAATTACTCGACAACCTGATACGAATGTATACAAATCTACTAAATTACAAACTCTAACACACCACCCTATCAGTTACTACTACGATGCACCTACCCACACAAACATCACTATTTGTTAAGTGCAAATTAACACTTACCTAACCGAAAACCTTACCGAACAGGTAGCTCTGACTAATTCCATTTTTATTTTCTTATTTTGTCACGTAAAAATTTGTTATTTATCTGATAATGAAAAGAGAATTTCTCATCTACTAGGAATTATATTTCTAGTGAATTGTTATGACTTATAAAGTTCAAATCATGGTTAGTTTCAAAAATATTGGCCAACATAATTTTATAAACAATTGTCATCTATTTACGATGAATTTTACGAAAAGTAAGATACGATTTGTTTTCTTGGAATTGCGTACGTACAGGTAGACAAATAACCATTTGATTTCGATTATTAAGAGTTTACAAATTTAAGTCATAAATAACTGCGTATGTTTAGCGGAGATTAAGCCGATATCAATGTCAAATTCGAGTTTATCTCGTATTGAGATGACATTTTTGACAGGAATTTGGGTTCGAAAAGGAAATTCTGTACACGTTTTGTTTATAATTCGAACCGAGAAAGCACAATAAGGCATATAAAGACTCGCAAACAAATCCGAAATGCATAGAATAAGATAAATTAAATAAATTCAAGAGTTTTAATATGTTACGTTTCTCGCTCTAAACTCGATCGAGTTTGAAAATACTCGACACGAGATTAAATTCGAGTTAGGGGAAGGTAGAGTAAGCCCAAGTTATCCCCTTTTTTTTGTGTTGCTGCTTAAATTAATAGGGTTGCCCCGCCTAAGCTACGATCATACGATCATTATAACTTAATTTTCTTAATGTTACTAAATTTCAAAAAGTTGCATTTCTAACCGTTCGCATTGCGCAACTTTTTTTTTGAACTGGCTCTAATTACTGTCGGTTATCTCTTTTCATTCAAATTTAATTTGACATGATCGCGCGCGCTGATTGACAAATTTCCCGATTACGAAATATCATGTTTTTTTAATTGGTCACGTTTAAGACGGTCGTCGTCGTCTCAGCGCGCTATCTCTCCAAACCACCAACAATCGTGTCGATTTTTATGAATGAATGCTTTATATTTACATTTCTCAAAGTTGTTGTAATTTATGGAAATAAGGAAGATAATAAAGCGAAAAATCGCCATAAAAGAAGCGATACGAGAAAATTCAACTTAATCCGTTGACTCAGAGTTCGGTCAAGTCGGCATTGTAGTATACTTTATTAAAAAAAAAAAAATAAGATGCGGTTTTTTTTTTCTTTAATATTGTTTACTACGAATCTTTATAGATTTCTTAGGAAAGCGAAAGCCCCAAAATTCGAATTTGTTGCGCAATCGGGCGGGAGAGTCTTTCTGAATAACTAAGAAAGTTACACAATGTCGCCCCGGTTTTCTCTATCTTTCTGTCTTTGGAAAATATGCGGCCGAGATATTTTAAGGTCGTTAACATGACTTAATCATCATCATCTTGTCGAAATGAAGGGTTCAAAACACAACTTTGTTCGTTGGAAATCATCATAGTCATCAAACAGATCGGTGAATCATATAGTAGCAACCATTGTTATACTCGCTAGGATACTTTGTGTCAGTTAGCATTGCTTGCTTTGTTTCGAGGACTGTTGAGATAGTGTCGAAACGAATTACAAGCCATAAACAAATAAACAAACAAACATTTTTGTTGTTTTTGTTTTCATAAAAGATAAACTGAAATTTCTTCTATTCTGATATGCATGGATCTCAATTTCTGATAAGATAATTTTTTTCTTGCTGGTTATCTTGTTTGGTAGCTTTGCATCGCACAGTGATATTTGAAAAAGATAATTTCTAACCGGCTGGTAGGTTAAAATTCGAGTGTATTTATTTAGTACTTTTCTTTTACATTTTCTCAAAACGAAAAATTTGATTGCATCATTGTCATAAACTCTGAATTCTTAAATTATGATAACAAAATAAATTTTTTATTGTTTTAAATCCCGGAACTACAGCTTAGAACAAGAGTGCAAGACTTTTAAGTATGACATGAAGTGAACTTTTGGATGGAGACCATCTAAAGATTATCTAATATGAAGATTTTGCTAATTTAGCTTCCATAGCGAAATGGTACGATTACCTTATTTTTATTATAACCAGCCTGATTAGGTTGCTTAGAAGTATTTTGGCAGATTTTTTCTTTAAGTTTGTGCCTGAACAGATACACTAGAGTCAATGGTGAATATCCAGCTTAAATGATGTGAGGTGAAAGAGATCTTGTGTGCAGCCTCGTCCCAATTCACTTAGTTCCGGCGGACTTAGTTTGGTAAGAAATACTGTAGGTGTACACAGTCGAGCAGGGGTAAACTTTTAACTTTATTTCTCTGCAGCAATCAAATCAATTTCCTGTTAAAACTCCCCATAGAGGATAGAAACAGATTTCTTCCACTAGGCGCGATCCTTAGCACTGGCCTTTAGCTGTTGCTAGAACTTGTTTGTTCCTCTGGCCTCCTGCTCAAATGCTTGCTACATGGTCGACCTTCCCGACGTCTTCCTTGAGGATTATAATCCAGAGCCTGTTTGGCGATGTTTCATACTGGTTTTTTCAAAGCGTGACCGATCCACTGCCACTTCTGCCTTTGAGTCTCAATGCCTATTTTAGTCTGTCCAGTTGTGCTCCAAAGTTCGCCGTCGGAGATGACTTCTGGCCAGAATATCCCTGGAATGCGTCGGAGGCATTGGTTCACGAAAGTTTGCAGTTTCTTGGTAAGTCGAACGGTCACTTTCCACGTAGTACAACCATATAACAACACGGGTTTGACGCATGCGTTAAAAACTCGCAGCTTCGTGCGAAGGGAGAACTCTCTTAATCTCCAGAAAGGGGAAAGGATACCGAAGGCCTGACGAGCTTTATTTAAACGAGCATCAACATCCATTTCGGCACCGCCGTCCATGCTGAAAATACTTCCGAGATAACAAAAAACGTGCACCTCCTCCACATCTTGTCCGTTAAGAACAATCGGTGTGCTTGTGTTCGAACCCATGTGCATGTACATATTTGGTTTTAAGCACATTTATTTTCAGTCCCGCCTCTTTGCATTTAGAATGCGACAAGTGAACATTTGACTCTATAGGTTCAAATAAATTACAACATCCTCCCGCCATTTCTAACACCCTTAATTTAATCTGCATATTGTCTTTCCCCGAATTCCGAACTCGTTCCAAGAACAAAAAAATGTGTGTGCCTGGGCAGTTCCGCTGAATTTCGATGGCGAGAAATACGGCATCTTAAATTACGTTTATGTAAATATTCATGCTTCCATAACTTGAGTTAAACAGTTTTCATTTGCAGCCTGCAAAGTTTTGACAGACTTGGTCAAATTCCAATTCTTGTGGTCTTACGTGCATTTAGTTTGTTAGTTTGAGAAAGATTACGACATCTTAATTTGAGGAGACAAAGCTCAAAATTCTTAAGATCTACAGATATTTTTTTTTTATCTAATCACCTTAATATTATGAGTACACCGTAAAATTTAATGCTATGAAAATTTGTTAGAGATTGTTTATTTACTATGTAAACAAAATTATATATCGCTGCTTATGGAAAATAGTGACACAACTCCTATGTGAGGTACATGAGATATGTGCCACTATTCCATTGCCAGCGATTTGTTTATTCTAATTTATTTTTGGTTTTAAGTGGTAATAATAGGTGCTTACCTCCCGTGGTTAAGGAGGTATGAATGATAATTTGCAATTCAATATGAATGTGAATCGTACGTGAAAGGGTTGGTTTTTTGTATGAGTTATTTTCGTTTTAATTTTTTAGTTTTAATCGAAAAGTTAAGTGCAATTTTTTAACACGTTGCGTGCCGTGTATAAAGTTTAACATTGATTAGAATGTCGTGCGTACTGCTGGTGGTGTACATTCTTTATTTCTACAATGGCACTGCAACCTAAATCGAGTTTTAGACTTTTGTTCCTTAAACAAATTGTTTAATCACTTATTGTGGAAGGGTTTTTAGCCCTCTATCTACGAATTTTTCATTTTCGTAGATTGCGGTGAGCAAGGTATACCCCAGCAGGCAGTGTGCTGGAATCAGTGGCGTAACTAAGAGCAGCAGCCTTCGCTTCCCGTGAAATTTTCAAAGCCACGCTTATTGCGGTAAAATTTTGTGTATAAGTTTATGCCCCGCAGGCGGTAGCTACTGGACGATAAAGGTCGGAAAGGCTGATTCCAGTAGTTTCACTTTTGGAGTATGGCAACTCCATGGACCTAGCCGTTCGATCAGTAACAAAGTCTTGTTGGGACTTAGACTGAAGTGAGGGCGCAGTTGGTACACACGATCGGGCTTGATTAGTCGCAAACTAAGGGTAGGATAAATGGATGTTGATAAGCAGGACTATGAATCTGCGAAAGCAGGGTACAGCTAGAGTGTAGCCTAGTGAACAGCGTGTTGGTCTACAATACGAAGGTCGCGAGCTCAAATCCCAATCGACGTATATTTTCAGCACACTACTTGCGTGAGTATAACTTGGCCACCTCAATCTGCAAAAATGAAAATTCGTAGCTAGAGGGTTGTGCGAAGGGTTAACAACCCTGCTGCGATCAGTAATGAAAAAAAAAGGTTAAAGAACATGAAAGTTCCTGATGTCCGATTTGGGCTGTAGTGCCATTGCAGAAGAAGGAGGCAACAACTAAGGGTACTGTGTTAGTAGCAAGAGGGGAATAAAAGTAGGAATCGGCGGAGGCTGCACAACCAACGTGACTGAAATCTGGATGGGAGATGCATGATAGGTGGGACCTAATCAAAGATTAGTAGCAAGGGAACAAAAGTCTGAGGCGTATAGTGTCGGATACAGGATACGTAAATGGACGGCAGATGCACGTGGGTGGTTCTCAGAAAAAACTACCGTGAATATTAGATAGTAGCGAGCTGAAGAGAGCGAAATTGGATGTTAACGCGACTGAGCCAGGATCGGTATGGGACATTGACGGATGGTGAGTTTTCCAGAAGAGATTAGTGAACGGAGGCGAGGGATCAGCTTTTTCTCACATGGTGATCTGCGCGGAAAAGCAAAAGTATCGAAGACCCAAAAGGATCGAAACGGAGGAAAACATTTCATTGGAGGAAGGCAGGCAGCATGGTGGGTTTTCCAAAAGAAAGTAGTGAGGCGAGGGAAATGCTTGCAAAGTACCTAAGACCCAAAGGGATCGAAATCGGAGGTTAACGCTGCGTTGTGGATCTGAAGAATGAGTTTTGGAGTTAATGGAGGAAATTCAGGATTAAACGGATTGGTTGACTGATACGATGTGGTGCGGGCAAATCAGCACCGCTATGGATGCGGTCTCTTCGGGGTACATGTATTGGCTGCGGTTGACGTCCATATCGCGGTAAGAGGAACAGCCGGAACTATATTATGCTAAGTTTGGTATCCGGTTTATCGACTGCTTCATGCGAGGCTAAGGCAACCGATTGCTTACCGTCGAGTCGCGTGATCAACCGGGTTGCTTGACCCAAAGATTTTACGCAGGCCTTGCACTAACCAGCGTGCATGCTGAACCAGCGAGTCAGTGTAGACCGGAACCTCCGGAGGCGTTTTTGATTGTCGTTACAAAAACAATGCGTGTTTCGGTAGAGAACCATACTATAAAGCCCGGAAGGTATCCACCAAACAAAGATATAGTTCTATGTATAATTTTATAATACAAAAATTAAGCTTGACGCAAATTTTTAACAAACGATCTCCCAAGAAGAATCGCTGTCGACTGAATATTTTTTTTTTATCAGGGAGCATACGAAATTTATCATCTGCGGATCGCTCGACTTCAACTGTGAAAAGTTTTGGTGACTTCTGATTCAGGCGATGTACTGCTACTATGATCGTTAGTATATTAGTTGTGTGTTACATTTAATGCCCGAATAACAGACCGAAAAATCGCCGGAGGGGTATCCACGAATTGTCCCAATTTTCGGCTTCCTTGTAAGAATAGAAGTGCTGCTCAGCCAGAACATGCGTCATCGATTGGAATAGGTGGTAGTCGGAAAATACGGCGGGTGTGGTAGGATTTCAGTGTTTCCAAGTAGGTTGTCACGAGGTGGACGAGCGTTGTTGTGCAGGAAAATCGCTTTGTCGTGTCTCCTAGTATTGCGGCCATTTTTCCTTAATTGCTCGGCTCAAAAGCATTCGCTGTGAGCTCCTGCGATGGTTTCAGTAGCTCACCGTACACCACGTCGGGCTGGTCCAACTAAATACACAGCATGATTTTCGAGCCGTGGATGTTGATGCATACCGGCGGTATTCCCATGTTTTTTTCGCGCTTTGGATTATCGTAATGGATCCACTTCTCATCCCCAGTGACAATGCGATGCAAAAAACTCTTTCTTTTTAGCCGGTGGAGCTAATCGCATGTGAAAAAACGCCGTTCGACATTACTTGGCTTCAACTCGTAAGGTACCCGATTTCCTTGCTTTGGTATCATTCTCAAGATTTTCAACCGATGTGAAATGCTGGTTGTTGCGTTTGGCATGAATCTTCGCCCAGTAATGCTTCCGATTCTGTCTTCCAACTTTTTCACCGTTCCGGGACGCTCCTTGTCTTCCACGCTGAAATCACATATTTTATAGCGTTGAAACCATTCGCAACACGTACTTTCACTAATAGCACCTTCACCATAAGTTTTAACAATCATTCGACGTGCCTTAGCCGCAGAAATTTTTGAACTGAAGGCAAAAAGCAAAACTTCCCGCAAATGACGCTTATTTGGCTCAAACTTTGACATATTCGCGCACAAAAAAGTATATGACGTCGATAAAAGTTGACAAATCTAATGATGAGGAGTTGTTGACATATGTCGAACCTTACCATGTGAGGTTTCCTATCCGTACAGATATCATAATCTGGTATGTTGTGGTGTCAGAGAATCTTAGAAAAACTCCTACTTGGTGAACTATCCTGGAGCTTTCTCTGAAGAGCTGCAGGCTCCTGACTTCCTTATTTGCCAGGCTACCGAGGCTATCGAAGAAATGCGTGCCTAAGTGACACTTCCTCTTTGTAGAGAGAGAGAGAGAGAGAGAGTAGGACAAGTGGATAATAGATACTTACTAACTTACGATGGCGCTACAGCCCAAATCAGACCTTAGCCTTCTGAATGCTTTGCCTCCATCCATCTCGGTTCACTGACCACGTCCTTCAATTAGAAAATCTTAGCAGTGATTTACTGTCTGCATCAATCGAATACTTCCGTGGTTTTCCTTTTAATGTGCGTTTGGGAATTCTTCCGTCATCCATCTCCTCCACATGACCAGCCCATTGTAACTTCTTAAGTTTTATGAAGGTTGACACTTCTGGATTGTCGAAGATGGTATACAATTCTCTATTGTATCGTATTCTCCAGATCGAGTGTTCCCTCACGGGTCCAAGGATTCTTCTGAGGATCTTTCTTTGAAAGGCGTTAAGTAGTTTTCGGACGCCTGGATAATAGATGAAGAATCGTTTCTTCCTTTTCCTCATCTTTGCAACTTTTGCAGAGTTCATTAAAGGTTAGGTTCGTGGAGGGTTTGGACACCAATGTACGAAGTTCACCATTGTACGACTCTGTGTTTTTCCAAGTTCGTTAAAAGGAAGGCCAATTCTCGTTTTGTTTTGTTTTCCTATCAAGTAGTGTTCTGTTGCGACTCCCACAACGGAGCTGATCATCTGCCTGAGATTAGTCTGCCAGAGCGTTCTAGATCCAACAATGACCAAATCTGTCTGGTAGTACCACACCATTCGCCCATTTGGAGTTGGCTTCGCTAGTCGCATCCAACTTAAGTTGCAAGGTTGTCCCGTGTCGGGCGATCTCGTCGGCTTTGCATTTGCTCCGGAATGTCCCTGTACGCAGCACATGCGAATGTTGGATTGGTCAGTCATCTTCCTTAAAGACGCGCGACAATGAAGAACAGTTTTGGATGTAGACACGGATTCCAGGGATTTAATAGCGGTCTGGTTATCAGTGAAGATCTTAATATCCTTAGTAGATATTACACTACACTTCAGGCAGGCCAAAGCTTCTCTTATCGCCATCACTTCTACTTGGAACACACTACAATGACCCGGATGACGCAAAGATATGCTTATGTTCAGCATTGCGGATAAAAGACCTCCTCGCACTTCACTTCTAGTTTTGAAGCCATCAGTATAGGAGGATATGGACTCTTCCTGAAGTATTTCATCAGCCTCCCACTCACTCTTGTCTCGAGGAGGTGACGGTGAGGAAATTATTATGAAAATTAGTATGTGTTTCCGGTTAAATTCTCGAAATCTATCAGAATTAACAACCAGTTTGAATGCAGGTACACTGGCGAGCTTCTTTGGGGCGGGCGGCTGTTTAACGATAATGTCGTGAGGTAGCAGATGAAACCGTACTTTTAGTGCTGTGGAGGGGGTTTTTCTCAGAGCGCCACTTATGCATAAACAGGCTGTTCTCTGCACCATGCCGAGGAGAAGACGGTTTTTCTTTGTCCTTAGGGCAGCCCACCGCACAATCACACCATATAGCAAGATGTGTCTGATGACGGTAACGTAGAGCCAATGCACTACTTTGGGCTGCGTTCCCCATTTCGTCTATTGCCTTCTTACAGTAGTAAAGTGCAACAGTGTTTCCACTTTCTTGAATATAAGGCTTCCAGCTCAGTTTCCTATCCAAAATAAACCCGAGATATTTTGCTCTATCTGCGAAAACAAGACTGGTACCATCCAGGGTAGGTGGAAATTTCGTGCTTCCTTGAGAATAGAACTAGCTCGGTATTGTGTGGATTCACTCCCAGTTTACTTTCCATTTTGCATAATCTCGCCCAGAGTACTCGGGTGCTTACCAGAGATAGCTAACGTCGCCCGCATAAGCAATCACTCAATCACAGGCAGCTTTAACGAGTAGACCATTTGATGTAGATGTAGATGTAGAAATCCTCTCAAAGAGATGACCTCTTGGCTGACAGATGAATTTTCTTTTTAGAAGACTTTTGAACAAGTGTTGTAGGTGGTTAGTCAACGGTTCGACAACTGCCGGCCAACCTACAAATTGACCAACCATTGTAATTTGTAGCGTCAGTGACTCACTCTAGAGAAGACCATGTTGTAATGTAAAAATTTAGCTGTTGTACAACAATTGGATCGATGAAAGACGTTATTCAACAGAAACCTCTCAAATCTCAATCATGCTTGAGTGTATTATAAATTGATCAGCATTGCAATCGTGATCGCATTGATCTGCAGAAATCTGCAACCGATTTCAATTTCAATCGACCATAACTAAGTCTGACACAAATTTCAAATCTCCACATGGAGCTGTACCGATTTTAAAAGATTTTCACTTTCTGCTTTAATAATACACTCGTACCTTACTTGAAAATCGTCGATGTTGAAAAGTTACAAACAAATAGAGCAGAGCAATACTTTTAATAACATTTGGGGCTTTTCTTTTACGCAACGCGACAAGATCACTGCCTCGTCTTTGACGCTGCAATCGCCGATAACTTCAGGCTATTAGCAGCCTCTCGATCGCAAGCTTAAATTTCAGAGCCCCAGCACGGAGCCACTCTATTAGTGCCCGCAATTGCCCGTAGCTTATGGCCAAGAATCGTCCAACACAAGTTGCGCTCTAGCCTCGTTTTTCGATTTAGCTTGCCATTAAAGCGTTTTCAGTGTTCACATGACCTAAAAAGCCCCCAATCCATACGTTGGTTGTCGTCGCCTTTCCTAAACTTGTTCTACACACAGTTTTTCGTGCACTTAACCGTCATTTTTATTGGAGCTTTTTTTATGCGTTCTATATTAATCGTTTTATCGCTGAATAATTTAGAGCGTTATTAGTTTTTTTTTTGTTGTGTCGTTTTGTTATGTACGAACACATATGGCGCTATCGCAAAAACATAATAAAAAAAAAAAATAATTACAATAATAAAGTTAACGTATATGTGGTTTGTTTTTGTTGCTCATTTACACTCTCAATCGTTATCGATAAAATCGCTTGAATGCCCGCCCATCAAAACGTCATTTAAAGTTATTAAACCCGGCGGGGCGTATAGTGATTTTTGATTTGCGCTAAATTGAGGTCACACTTTTTCGGGGAGAGGTGCACAAATAAATCAAATTTTTAATAGCACGAACCTTGACCAGGACAAATTAACGAAATTCCTTAACATGTATAGCGAAAAATAGAAAACGGCCGAAAACAAACGTTTAAATGTCAATGAAATTTTATTGATAGTGAAATTTAACTGGTTCGATGATTTCCTTGATGGTTATGCGAATTGTGTGATTCATCATGTTTTTTTTTTTTAGCATGACGAATTAAGGGAAATTGGTTTTCAGAGATGTCCTTCGAATGATTGAACGATTTTCCACTGATTGTTTGAACAAAACAATATTTTACGTGAATAATACTGATCGCTATCGACAAAAAAATCCTTTGGAGCATACTTACTTCTATCATCTGCTCTATTAGAGATGTTTAGTTCACGAACTAACTAGTACATTCGAACTATTCACTTCATTGATCCATACGAACTATTAACTAAAATTTTCACATTTAGTTCGAACTGAACTGGTAGTGAGCTGACCGAATGCAAATTTTCCGGATGCGGCTGCGGTTCACAATTCAATTTAGTATTTACATTTATCATGTCAATCGTCATATAAGCAAGAGCGGCTTCATTACTGTTCACTCTCACTCCGCATATGCACGTATTTCGAATTTATGATGTTTTTGCTGCCTCAGATACCTTGGAATTCAACGAATGAATGGCGAATTCCCAAAACAGTCGTATTTGTATTGCCATATCATTCCAACACAATGCCGATGCCGGCGCGATTTAGCGATATAAGCGGGTATATGCATACGCAACCGGCATTCGCCTTCGGCACTGTGTTCCAGTGTACCAGAACGACAGAACGACAGAACGAGAGCGAGCTACGGCGATATGGTTCTTATTCTTATTCATATTCCTATTCCTTTTCCTATTTCTTTTTTCTATTCCATATCACGAAAAGTAACGTAGTTCATGTTTAGTTCAGTATCGATGAATACGAATTGAATTGATTTTGAAACTGGAATGTTACTAGTTCTGTGAGACCTATCTCGCGAAGAGATGATATAGGCCATGTATGTGTTTAGTTCAGGAGCGGAATTACACATTCCAACAGGAAAAAAGAGCGCTTCAGAGATGATGATAAAGCGCTCTTTTAGAGCTCAGTAGCGCTTCTTTCCTGTTTTCTGCTTTCTTTTTAACATAGGCATGTCTGCTAAAAGGTGCGCTTCATTTGTGCTGCTTCAAGCAGTGAATGAGAAGCGCTTCATTTGCGCATTGAGTGAGAAGCGCTTCATTTGCGTTGCTTTGAGTAATGAATGAAAAGCGCTTTATTTGAGCTACTTTGAGCAGTTATTAAAAATCGCATCGTTGGTGCTACACTGACCATAGTGAGTTAGAAGCACAGAATTAATTCTCAAAGAAAAATAACTGTTTAAAAGAGAATATATTCAATATATGTATATTAACAAAATAAAAAAAAAAAATTGAAAAAAATTTTATTCAACACTTAATAATTAAAATAAAAATAATTCGAAATGGTGATATAGATCTACTTAGCATATTAGATCTTACTGATTTTAATTTTTTGTCTTAAGATTAGCTTTGTAGAATTTATTTGCGGAAACCGGATTTAATCGCTTTCACATAATCTTCGTAGCCGAACTCTTCCCGTTTTCCAGGTAATAAGCGAAAATACATATGGCTTAAAAATTAAGTGTGCCATAAAGCAACCCTCGTTCTAAAAAAACTGCCTGAAATGTTGTTAAACTGAAATATTCTTTGTGTCCTTTAATTACTATTTAAATTATCGAGGAATGTCCTTTACTTAGTATTTAAATTATCGAGGAATTGAATTAAATTAAAATGAGTTTCAACACAACTAGGTGCAGCACTTTGCCTTTTTTAATAGGGTACCTAACAAAATGAAAAGCGTATAAAAGCAAATCTTCATATTTTTATCAGATTTAGTTACGTTGTTAAAAGTACAAATCGTCACTAAAATTTAGAAAATAATTTCGAAATGCCTGAGTACACGAATGAAGAATATGCAGGCATCATTTTCATTTATGGAGAGTGTCAGGCAAATACACGGGCGGCGCGATCTTTGTATCATCATAGATTTCCTAATCGTCGGATACCTGACAGGAGAGTATTCCAAGACGTTTACAGAAGAGTTCGGGAAACAGGCAGCGTTAAGACAAGCAGAGTTAATGCAAATCCTGCGCCGATAATCGCTGTTCCAACCGATGAAGGAACACTACATGCAGTTCAAAATGATCCATCAATCAGTATCCGACGCTTGGCATTCCAGTTAAACGTCTCTACGTGGAAAGTTTGGAGTGTCCTAAGAGCAGAGGGTTGCATCCCTACCACCACACACCAGTGCAGGAGCTGTTACCCATTGATTTGCCCAAAAGGATGGAGTTTTGCAATTGGCTCCTTGAACGATAACTAAATGACGAGAATTTTATGAACAACATTCGTTGGACGGATGAATCCCAATTCACCAGGGACGGTATCACAAACTTCCACAACTTACACACATGGGCTGAGAGCAATCCACATACAAGAAGAGAGGCATCGTTTCAGCACAGATTCAGTGTCAATTTATGGGCAGGTGTGATTGGTGACGATTTCATTGGTCCTATTCGGCTTCCGCCTACCCTAAATAGTTCCAATTACTTGCATTTTTTGACAAATGATCTACAGGAGTTATTGGATGATGTGCCACTGCAATGATTGGCTTCCATGTTTTACCAACACGATGGTGCTCCAGCTCATTACGGCCGACAAATCAGAGATTGGTTAAATTCCAATTATTGCAATCGCTGGATCGGTGGAAATGGACCGATACACTGGCCTGCAAGATCTCCTATTTAACTATTATGGATTTCTTTGTATGGGGACGGATGAAGGACCTTGTCTACGCAATGGAAGTAGTAACGTTGCAGGATCTAAACACCAGAATCGATGCGGCACCAATAGAAGTAAGGCAGCAGTTGAGGAGTATGAACACAAAGGGAACACTGGGAAAGCGAGCTTTAGCGTGCATTCAAAATGAAGGGGTGGCCATTTTGAACATTTATTGTAATTAAGAAAATTTGAAATAAACCATAAAAACCATTCTTAAGTTCTTTTAGTTCAAGCGGAGAGTGTTGATCAACATATTCTTATTTTTTGATAAAAGTGCTATACTATTGGAATGATATTTTTTTCTAAACTATGAAATTTATTCAATGCAAGCGTATACATCGTTTGTAGGCAATAATATGGCACATAAGAAAATAACATTAAAATGACATTTTTATAATGCGTTTTTTTGAGAAAAACTACATTGACCCCAGAATTTTGAGGGTCAAAGTGTCAAAAATTTGTGTTCTGAAGCAAATACCTCAGGATTGGGTACAGTTGCAATGCGGACTATTACACCAAATGAAAGGTAATTTGATTCCCTAAAAAACAAGCTATAACACTTTGAATTGCGATTATTAATTTTCAAGATATAGCGTTTTGAGTGAGTGAGGGTACAGGTCCAAAACACTTTTCTTGATCACCCTGTATCTCCGCGGATATTGAAAATTGACCATCTCCGTAGAACAATTTTTTTCTCAGAATATATCTAGGAATAACCTTTTACAAAGTGGCGCACGGAGTACCAAACACCCTGTATACGTTTGCGAACGAATTGTTTATTTTTTCTTTTTTAAGTGCTTTATTACTTACTGCTGTGAAATACCCATTTCGCAAATTATTATTTTTTTTTGTTATTTGAAATAATAAAAATTTTGTTTTGTACAAAAGAACAATTTCTTTTTGTTTGATTTCTTTAGTTGTGTGATACTGAAAAGAGTAATTTTCACTATTTTATACCATTAAATATACAATCGATCACGATGGTGAACTAAACGAATTAAGATAAGATGAATTAGAACTAGTGAACTAGTTCACTAAAATATATTTTGCCCACCGCTACAGCTCTTGTTTCTACTACAAATGTTCGCGAGTATTTTTCGAAATCTAATTTCGTTTCGGGTTTATCATCATCATCACTGTGCGACTGGTCTCCTGATATCTTCGCCTCCAATCGTCTCGATCCAAAGATCGCGTCCTCCAACGCTAATTTTTAAGATAGTAGCTTTACTGTCTTCATCAACCGAGTCTTACATTCGCTTACGTGGCTTACCTATTGGCCGGTTACCACTCGCATTTAAGATCACGTTTGGGATACTTCTTTCTTCCATTCGCTCTACATGTCTAGCCCACTGCAGTTTACGTAGCTTGATGAATGTTGAAGCTTCTTACTTTTGAGATTAGGAAGCATATTCGACCCCTTTCATTACCAGAGAAAACATCACCACACCATAACTCCTTCAGATTTTGGAGGGAGTCTTCGAAGGCATTCATCGCTGAGCCTCTCTCTAGGTTCCCGCCGCACAAGTATTCTTCTGTCGCTAACATGCAGCTTAAATTTTGACTCGTCCGAAAAGATTACAATATTCCACATCCCCTGAGTCCATGAAACATGCTCCTGAGTCCATTGCAAATGTTTTTGTCTGACCCTTAACGGAAAATCTGACTTACATATGTACTGGTTTCAATTCACGTATGCCAGCTTTCACTACGCTTTTTCTCACCAAACTTGATGGTGTTTCTTACCCGTTGCTCGCACTACATCGTTGCTAATGTCAGAAGAAGTTTTGAGGCGTTTTCGACAGTTTTGTTGAATTAGGAAGCCGTCTTCCACTGGAGTAATTTTTCTTGGCCGTCCAGAGCCTGTCTTCCACTTGGGGAATATCCAATCTTACACCAATTTCGCAAGTACTTAAATTTTCTCGCGTCAAAATCTTGTTTTCTGCACTAAATTTTCCAATTTTTTCACACAAATCGCACTTTCTTGCTTCTTCAAGTATTATCACCAACTGAATGAATTTATTTTAGACCTTTCTTACTATTTGTAGGCACGATATCCATAATTTGTTACTACCTGAGTCAATAAAACCATCGCACTCTAATTACTTTCGAGAATTTTTGCAAGAAACTGAATAAAATGGTTTTGGTCCGACGTATACCGGACGGACAGATGGAATTTTTTTCTTTGCATTTCTAGCCTAATTTAGTTTAGATGCCGAACTTATTGAATCTGCTTCTCAATATTCCATTATTTGTTATGACAATTAAAAAATCACCATAAACTATAATATTAGTATGTAAACTCGAATAATAAAATCGTCATAAAATACACTTTTTTTTAAATTCATATATCATTAACAAAACTTAAGAAAAATAAAAATCAGTTTTAAACGGTACCTTTACGCGATCTTTTTCTATTGATATAGTAAAAAAGAATATGTAGTTATCTTTCAAGTTATAAGTGTAAAACTTGATTGAAATTTTTTTTTTCAAAAAAATCTATTTGGATTTATGAAGATAATTCATTTCCTGAGAATAATTTTAAAAGTTGGGTTTTAAACGAACACTTATAAACATAACAAAGATTATAATAAAAGAATCAAAATTTCATTATCTTGTGTGGTTCGTTAGAAAAATTTCTGTGAAAATGGGATTTACCGGAATTATCTTTTCGGTATACATGGCCCCTTAATCTCCTTGCTCGCTAATCTCAACTGAGTCCTTCGACATCATTTAGCTAGACATATTCACGTTTTAGTGGTCGTTGAATGATTTTTTTTTTAACATTTTTTAACATATTGACCGCTAGGGGTCGCTGGATTTCAACTAAAAAACATAACAGAATTATGATTGGGCTTAAAGCCCAATCATATGATACTCTAGATGAGATGGAAATGACTTTAATATACCGGAAAATATGTCATCTCAAATTCTTTCGAATAGTGAATAGAGACTTTTGCATGGGAGGTGGTAGAAGTAGAGGGGGAGGTTTGTATTTTTCGTATATGACACCGAACATGGTATGCAAAATGTTTTTTGCTGAATTTAAAGTTTTTAGTTTTCATCATTTTTAAAGAAATTGGTCATAGTTTTCTTGAAATTGGGGCATTTGGCAGAGGAAGTGGAGCGTTTAAGATGATTTTGAAACTGCTTATCATCATCCTTATCACCATGCTTTGATTCAATTTCAAAGTCGACAGCTCTCATATATTCGAAGGAGAAATGCTTTTCTTGAATTTATAATACAGATATTTGTATGGGAGGTGGTAGAAGGAGTGAAGCGGAGCTGATAATTTTTTCTAACACTTAATTCAATTATTAAGAAACAAATTCTGGCAAAATTTGAAGTTTGTACTTTTTCTAGTTTGAATGGAAATCGATAAAATGCATTTAACAAAAATTATGCATTAGTATGGGAGGAGATAGAATGAGTATACGGATCAAAACAAAATTTTTTTTGTATTATTAATATTTCTATTTGCATACTTTATACAAAATATCAAGTTGATAGTTTTAACAGTTTCGAAGAAAAATAATTTAATTTAAATTTCAAAATTTCGTGAAATTTGTATGGGAAGGGGTAGAAGGAGTAAGGTGAAGTTGATAATTATTTTTAAAATAAATTGTAATTATAGTAAAATTAATTCTGACAAAATTTCGTCTTTTCAGCTATACTAGTTTCAAGGAAAATCGAAAATATGTATTTTTCAAAATTGTCCATTTGTATGGGAGGTGGTAGAAGGAGTAAGGGGATCGGGTCAATATTCTGTGATATTAATGATCTCTATATCATAATACTTTGTCGTAAATTTCAAGTCGATAGCGTAAATGGTTTCAAAAAAAAATCAATTTCTTAATATTTCGAAATTTCATGAAATTTGTATGGGAGGGGGTAGAAGGAGTGGGAGGATGTAGCCCATTCACGAACTTAAAATTACTTTTTTGCTAAAAATGACACACACAAATTTTTAGCGCTATAGCTTAAAGCTTTCGAGAGTTATGCTGTAGACAGACGCACAGACGGACAGACAGACAGACGGTCGCTCGGAATCGAGGTTTTTGAGCGACAACAAATATTTCTGTACCCTTGGCGGCTCTGTGCGAGCGTTATTTCTTAGCGTTACAAACGGTAAGGTAATCACAATATACTCTCAGATTTCATCTAGAGTATAATAATAAAACTAATTCACTTCCGTTTAACCGCAAAACTTTATTTATTCATCTATTCATCTATTCATTCATCTATTCATCTCACTTATCCCGGCCGTCGATCGCACTCGCCTGTCGACTTCCCTACTTGCTTACTGTTTCGAGTCTCCTGTCTAAATCACAACTCACAACTGACTGCTCCTTTACCAACACTCGCCCCTTTCACATCGTTCATGTCGACTGTTTTCGGCCGAATCATTTCCTTGTCGGCCGAATCATTTCTTTGTCGGCCGCTCTTTATTAGTTGCTTCTGTAAATCTTTTCCCTGTCGGTCAAATCATTTCCTTGTCGGCCGAATCATTTTCCTGTCGGTCGAATCATTTCCTTGTCGGCCGAATCATTTTCCTGTCGGTCGAATTACTTCCTTTTCGGCCGCTTGCTGTTCGCTTTTTCTATACATTATAGTCGCTGAGTAATATGTGCGCCTGTGTAATTTATGTTGCTTTCTCTTTAAAGAACTCACAGGTGTTCTTTGATTACAGCAGAATTCTTTTTGGTTGACGACGTTAACCATTCGATGATCGGAATTTGTGTGCGCGTATATTTGTGAAGAAGATGAAACATTTGCATATATCCGTCAAAAACCGAAAGTCTAAAGTCTTCCCGGTCGCAATCATTTCGGCATTCAATACGATTCGATACCTCATTAACAATTGTTCCTCACCTTAAAATCTTGACATGATTACGATAGGTAATAAAAAAAAAAACCGTACTGTAAAGAAAACGAAAGAACAGACCACCGGGAACACAGAGGTCTTTTGTGACGTCAAATCTGTGAATGACGCGATCGCGTGGAGAATCAGGTCAAGATCGTTCATCCATCCATCTATCCGCCCGGAATGACGCTAGCCCGCTCGTAAAACAATTTCTGTTTATTTAACAATAGTTCTCTCTTCTTGAATTAACAATTTCAAATTAATTAATAGCTATAATTGCCATTGTAATTATTGTATAATTGATTTTCATTTTCTTCTTGCTTTTGTTGTTTTCTTGCAGACTTATCACTTCACTGCCGATTTATACACAGCGTTTATTGGTGCTACTTTTTGGTACATTCCGAGTCATAGCCAGTAATGCAGAGCGTGCTGGAACTGGTATGACTAGTGAGGCTCTTGGCGTTTCTGTAGCGCCGAGCTTCTTTCAATCATGCGTGAGCGATGGGAAAACCGCTCGAATGGAAGACGTTCTAAGATTTAAGGTAAGAAATTGAAATTAAATTAAAAAAAAAAAAATTGTTAATTTTTAGTATTTTTAATTTTAAGCATTGAAATCTCAATGATCTTTTAATTTCCTGATTTTCTGATTTTTTTTTTTCAATTTTCATTTGGCCTTTGATTCGATGATTTCTCCTTGATTCTTTTTTTGTTATAAATTTTGTTTATTTATTGATAAAAATGAGTATTTTTGTTCTCCTTTTTGACTGGAATTAGAACGTAACGGGCAATATTTTTAGATTTTTGTTCTAATTTTACTTATGTATAAGTTGTTCCAAATTTTCCTTTTTCTTTTTTTTTGAGAAAGCGTGTTAAACTTCTATTTTCTCCACACATTGGTGAGAAGAAGCTATAAGGTATAGATTTATGCTTGGGAAAAAAAAAGTTCTTGGAAGTTCCCTGTTATTCTCAAAGGCTAAATTGTACGTAGTGAGCGAGTAGTTTCGTTTCAATTATGTTTGGATAGGTCGTATTGCAAAGGCAACAACAGTACCACCATCATCGAATCAATCCAGAAATAGTCGAAGCAAGAAATAACTTTGGAGTGTTTGGAGTTTTTGATTCGATGTGTTTTTTTTGTTAAATTTTTTAAATTGCCCTCTCGAATAGAACCATGTGTTCAATAGTTCATTGCATGGATGATCTCGAAGACCTTCGCTTCATTTCATTACAAAATTACTTAATTCAATTGTCAGGTTCAGTTTTCATGTTTGTGTAGTACATCTGTTTAAATCGCGCGTTACACATCGACGTTTCGGTAGAGTTGTGTGTATTTTGAGAGCAGCACTAATTCAATTAAAAATCTTCGGGTTTTTTATGGGACCAATATCAACGTCAATTGAAAATAATCATACCCTTGCTATTCGTGAAATAGGCCGGGTATGGCAATTTAGTGGGAAGAATTATATTTTTGTCATATTGTAATGTTCAATTCGTCGATTATGATGTTCTGAATCTGATAGGTTCATTCGTGAGATTAGGCGAGGTGTGAGGTTCAGTCTATGTAGAACGTCTAAGATCGTTTCACTTGACTTAGTTTTATTTGTTGTTGAACGATTCTGTATTTTTTTTTCATCTAGTCTAGATTTGTTATGAATTTATTAAAAAAAAAAAAACGGCCGCGCGTATACAATCCGTATTCTATAATTTTCTTCTCTTATTTTCCATGTCTATTAAGAATATTAATATTGATGATGATGATGCAATTGCGCTACATCCCATATCTGGCCTTGGTCTGCCGGATGCACCTCTTCCAGTTGTCAATTCGAGAAGCGATCTGCAATCTGCGTCGACTCAGTCTACCCATCGCTTTCGTGGCTCGTCCTGCGGTCGATCTCCTTGAGCTTTACCCTTGAGCACTCGTTTTGAAATTCGTTGCTCGTGCATACGATCCACGTGGCCAGCCCATTGTAGCTTGCGCAGTTGGATCACGATAGATGCTGGTGGGTCGTCAAATAGTTGATGCAGCTCATGGTTTTATCGAATTAGCCAGTCATCTCCTTCCTTAACTGCTCCGTACGCCTTCCGAAGAACTTTTCGCTCAAACGTGTCGATTAAATTCTCCGACACTCGCGTCAAGGTCCACGTTTCGCACCCATATAGCAGCACAGGACGAATTAATATGTTGTGGATGCGTATTTTATTGTTTCGATGGACCTTCCTGACTACATTATGAGGAGGATCGCATAAAATGATTTGTCAGTTGCCTTGATTCTTCTTTGAATTTCATGTCGTTCATTTCCGTCCTTTGTGAGAAGGGCTCTCAAGGATACGAATTCATTTACTTGCTCGAAGTTGTATTCGCCAATAGTAATATTCTGCCTCTCTGGGCAGCCCTTCATATCTTGATCATGTAGTTAGTTTTCGCTTCATTGACTCTGAGACCTACTTCACACGCTGCCGACTCCAACTCCTAGAATACTTCCTTGACACAAAGTATTGATGGGGCCAGAATATCCACGTCGTCTGCGTACGCGGATCTTACGAGTAGCGTAACTATGGTGTCCACTGAGATTACTGAAATTGCCTTTCTGACGACATACTCGAGCACCGAGTTGAAGTGCATGTAGGATCATCTCCTTGTTTGAGACCTGAGTCCATTGGCAAACTTTGAGTCAACACGTTTTGGATTTTTACTTGGCATTCATTGTTTTTCATCGTGGCTTTTATTCACCAAACTAGTTTCGGTGGGACACATAGTTCAATCATTATTCTGTACAGAGCAGTACGGTCGACACTATCGTATGCTTGACAAATATCGACGAACCGATGATGTTATTAGTGTACTCACTGAACTTCGTTCGAAAATTTTCGTTAAAGTTTTGTAATACGTACATAATGATATTCCTCTGTAATTTCCGCAAAGCAGATGGTCACCCTTTTTGTATCAATCACTCAAACTCCGGTTAAAGACCCCTATAGGGGCATAGGACAGAAACAACTCTTTTCCACAAGGCGCGATCATTAGTATCGGCGCTTAGCTGTTGCTAGGACTTGTTTATTCATCTGGCCTCCTGCTCAACTGCTCGCTTCCATGTGCTACATGATCGACCAACCCGACGTCTTCCTTGACGATTATAATCCAGAGCCTGTTTGGCGATGTTTCGCTCTGGTTTCCTTAAAGTGTGACCGATCCACTGCCACTTCTGCCTTTGAATCTCAATACCTGTTTTAGTTTGTCCACTTGTACTCCAAAGTTCGTCGTTGGAGATCACTCCTGGCCAGAATATTCCTAAAGTCTCTGATGCATTTTAAGAATATTCTGGCATTGGTTCACGAAAGTTTGCAGTTTCTTGGTAAGTCGAACGGTCACTTTCCACGTAGTATAACAATATAACAACACGGATTTGACGCATGCGTCAAAAACTCGCAGCTTCGTGCGAAAGGAGATCTCTCTTAACCTCTAGAAAGAGAAAAGGATACCGAAGGCCTAACGAGCGTTATTTATACGAACCTCGGTCCATGCGGACCGTTGTCCATTAAGAACAATCGGTGTGCTTGTCTTCGAACCCATGTGCATATACTTGGTTTTACGCACCTTTATTTTCAGTACCGCCTCTTTACATTTAGACTGCAACGAGCGAACATTTGACTCTAAGTCCGAACACTTATATGCAAGCGAACACACGTCATCAGCATAATCAAGATGACTTAAGATGTTAAATAGTCTCCATTGAAGACCTTTACCTTCCCCACCTTCGAGTGCAGCTTTCAAGATGTCATTTATTACCACCAGAAACAAGTCTGGTGATAATATGCAGCCTTGTCTAACACCCGTTCGCACAGGAAAACTCTCGGACAGCTCTCCACTATGAAAGACGCGACACCTTGCATCTTCGTAGGATTATTTAATCATAGCTATGACCTTATCTGGAATACCTCTCCTATGCAAAGCATTCCATATACCTAGTCCTGCCATAAGTTCTGTCACATAATTTCTCACATTGGCAACAACTTTATTTTATGAGTGACATTTCAATATCGGCCAGTTTTATAAACGTCATAATGTTGTTGACAGTTGATGGTCATTTAAAGTGTGTTCGTTAACGTGTGAAGATGGAATGGGGTGTAATAGAAAACCGAACTGCAGTGATTGCACTACATAAGTGTGGAAAATCC
Source organism: Chorisops tibialis (assembly GCA_963669355.1). Lineage (NCBI taxonomy): Eukaryota > Metazoa > Arthropoda > Insecta > Diptera > Stratiomyidae > Chorisops > Chorisops tibialis. The sequence continues at coordinate 212,238,175 of OY770263.1, read as the reverse complement.
GCGAGTGAAATTTTCAAGTTGTTGTGCCCGTTAAAAATAACGCAAAGATTTGTGTATCGTGCGATCCAGAGATATAACGCGATCCAGACTATTGAAGATCGACCTCGTTCTGGACGTCCGCGTGATGTACGTTCTTCTGCTGCCATCAAAGCGGTCGAGAGTCGAATTCGTCGAAATCCGCTTCGTAAACAACGAATCATGGCTCGAGAGATGAACATCTCCACCCGAAGTATGTCTCGCATCATAAAATCTGACCTCGGGATGAGTGCCTTTCGACGATCAACGGGACATTTGCTGACTGAGCAGTTGAAGCAAATTAGGAGCACCAGATCGAAAGAGCTCCTTCGGCGGTACGGCAACAACAAACATCGAGAAATTTTATTTACCGATGAAAAAATTTTTACGGTGGAGGAACATTTCAACCGCCAAAATGATAAGGTGTATGCCCACAGCTCCGCAGAAGCCCGAGAAGTTGCCACTAGGGTACAGCGAGGACATCATCCAGCATCAGTCATGGTATGGTGGGCTGTCAGCTACGAAGGGGTCACCGAGCTTCATTTTTGCGAAAAAGGCGTAAAAACTGCAGCGAAAAATTATCAAACGGACATCCTGGAGGGATGTGTGAAGCCGCTGAACTCTACGCTATTCAACAATCGACATTGGGCTTTCCAGCAAGATTCTGCGCCAGCCCACAAAGCTCGAACCACACAAGCGTGGTTGGAAACCAATATTCCACAGTTTATAAGGGCGACGGAATGGCCTTCTGGGAGCCCAGATTTGAATCCCCTGGACTACAAACTGTGGGCGGAGTTAGAGTCCATGGTGTGCACGAGACGACACCCAAATATCGAGAGCCTTAAGCGATCTTTGACAGAAGCAGTAGCTAATTTTCCGCTAGAAACAGTGCGTACTGCTATCGATGACTGGCCCAACAGATTAAAGAGCTGTGTTAAGGCTAAAGGCGGCCACTTTGAATAATTTGTTGCTTATTTTACTTCCATTAGTATGCCAAAATAAAATATATTTTCCTTTGTCAAAAACTCTTTTTCATTTATACAAAAATTGCCCATATACGTGTGACAGAACTTATGGCACGACTAGGTATAATCTCACTTAACGCTGTTCGAAAACCTTCTCGAAGTCTACAAACCTGAGATGTAGTGGCGAACCCATTTCAGCGAAATGTTCCAAAATTATCAGTAAGGTATTTGTGTGGTCGGTACAAGACGACCCTTTACGGAATCCAGCCTGATAAACTTCGAGAGTGCTCTCCACGACATCACTAATCTTATTGAGAACTAGAGATCGCCCGCGACTTTGTCCGCGTAAGAATCGCAATAAAAACATTTTTTTGAGAATGTAGTTAGTAGTACATTATATCGGATAAATAACCTGCTTAGTTTGATGGCTCTTTGAACACAACGTTTTGTATTTTGTTGGAATCAGAACCATAAATTATTAAGAATGAGACCATGATAGTCGCGATTGTATGGGACAGGCTCATGATCAAATCAAACCCGTGATTCGAGATCATATGTATACGTGTTGAAGAGCGTTAAGGACATGTGAATAGTTGTAGCTTGTGTTAATTAAAAAAAGCCCAAATGAAATGACATTAAGCTTAAATACATAACAGGACTTCGATTGTGCGTAAAGCCCAATTATATGATACTACCGATGACATCGAAATTTTTGTAATCTTAAGAATTTTTGTGTGGGGAGTGACAGAAGGGATGACAGTACTAAATTAATTTATTTCACATCATACTGGAGTAGCTATAAAAATATTTTGCACCAAATTTAAGATTGAAAAATTGAATAGGTAACTTGAGAAACTTGGTGCATTGGATTTAGTGAAATTGTGCAATTTGTATGGGAGGTGGTAGAAGGTGTGGGGGGTTTTTGGTAATTTTTCTAGAAACAACTATAATCACTATGGAATTGATATCTTTTAAATTTCAGATCAGTTAGATTCACACTTTTCAAGAAAATCGAGTTTTTGAAAAGTCGTGGAATTGTGTCACATTGTAAGGGAGGGGGTGGAAGGAGTAGAGCTAATCGGTTAATTTTTCCCAATAATAATAATAATAATGCTAATTAGGGATTTAATACAAAATTTTAGCTCGATCAAAGTCATACGTACTGAGATAATTGGCTTAGAATATTTCATGAAAAAGTGCAGTTTGTATTGGAGGTGGTGGAAGGATTGGAGGGTTTTTAGTTATTTTTTGAGGAACAACTGCAATCATCATTGGATTCATATATTTTAAATTTCAGAACGGTAATATTCACACTTTTCAAGAAAATCGAATTTTCGCAAAGTCGTGGATTTGTCTCAGATTGTATGGGAGGGGGTAGAAGGAGTAAAGCTAATTGGTTAGTTTTTTCCTGATATTAATAACAATGCTAATTAAGGCTTTAATACAAAATCTTAGCTCGATGAAAGTTATGCATACTGAGAAAATTGAAGTATAGTATTCCATGAAAAAGTTTAGTTTGTATGGGAAGTGGTGGAAGGAGTAGTTGGATTCAATATATATACAATATACTTCAAGATCGCATTTATAATAAAAATAATATATTTTAAATTTTTTTCCTTTTATAGTTTCCATGAAAATTTGATTATTATAAATTTTTGAAAATGAGTCACTTTGTATGGCAGGGGGTAGAAGACGAGAGAGAAGTAAAATAAAGCCTAAGGCAGATTACTTCCCGAGGCAGACCTCATAATCTGTGAAAGTTTCATTACAATCGGTTCAGTCGTTTTTACATGAAAGCCGGAAAGACAGACAGACAGAGATTTTTTTTTAAAACATGTGTTTCTGTTTAGTTATTGTCCAAATAAAGCAGAAAACTTACTTATAGCCATTTATAAGCAAATAACAGACAGACACTACAATTATATTTATACAGGGTGGGCCAAAAGTCACCATGGGGCTTAAAAATTTAATAACTTTTTCGTTTATAGTTTTTATTAATTTTTTTTTTTCAGATCATAAAATATACAAAATGAAAATTTTTTTGTTTAAGTATGGGAAATAATGTCTCTTAAATGACCGCCGTTTTCAGCTTCGCAAAGATGGGCTCGTTTTAGAGCATTTTCCATAACATCTCTCAAAATTTGTGGCTGTAGCGCTCGAATTTCCGCAACAATGTTGGCCTTGAGTTCAAGGATTGTCTCGGGCTTGTTCACATATACTCGCTCCTTCAAATAACTCCAAAGAAAATAGTCGGGTGCTGACAAATCTGGCGAACGTGCTGGCCAACTAATTTCCGAATGTCTGGAAATTATTCGCTCTCCAAAAAATTGACGTAAAAGTGCCATTGTGTCTCGGGCAGTGTGGGCAGTGGCTCCATCCTGCTGAAACCACATCTCAGGTCTGTTTTCAAGAGCAGGACGTAAAAAATGTTCTATCATAAACCGATACCGCTCTCCATTTACGGTTGCAGCACTTCCATCTTCATTTTCGAAGAAGTGAGGCCCAATGATATTTTCAGATGTAATGCCACACCATACTGTACACCTAATGGGGTGCAATTGGCGCTGATGAATGACTCTTGGATTTGCAGAAGCCCAGAACCTACAGTTCTGCTTATTAACAAATCCATTTAAATGAAAATGAGTTTCATCACTCATAATCAGATTTTCAATAAAGTTGATTTCATTTGTGGCCAACTGTTGAAATTTGACTGCAAAATTTAGACGTTGCCGATGATCTGCGGGTTTTAATTCTTGCACCAATTGCACCTTATATGGAAACAACACTAAATTTTTTTTTAAAATGCGCCGTAGTGACGTACGAGCCATTCCTAGCTGAGCAGAACGCCTTCTGGTAGATGTTCCTAGTCTTTCGTTAACACTTTCCTGTACAAGTTCAATATTTTCCGCAGTGCGAATTGAACGTGGTCTACCGGTTCGAGGCAAATCTCTTACGGTGCCATGTTGGTGGTGACGATGAACTAAGGAACGAATCATTGCTTCAGAGGGCGAAATTCTGACGTTAAAATGTCGACGATATGCTCTTTGCGTTAAAATAATTGATCGCTGATTTAAATAATAAAATTCTATTATTCTGGTTCTTTGTTCAGTTGTGAATCTCTCTATTATTTATTCTCCAGGTGTTATTTATATAATCTGGAAAAAAATAAAAAAAAATAAAATAAACGAATAAGTTATTAAATTTTTAAACCCCATGGCGACTTTTGGCCCATCCTGTATGTATAGATTAACAGAAAAACAAAAAACATTTATTTCTTTTTTCACAGTAAGGATTGTTTCCCAGACAGCTACGAGTTGGTATGAGGGAAATTTTCGTAATATCTTGAAAACGTGATATAAGTAATAGTGGGTAATACGGTTGTCATTATGACGATTGAAATCGAAGAAAACGTCAAATAGATGCCAACAAAAGTTTTTTTTGGCCTAGTGTGATCACCTAAGATTTCGAAGTGGTTAAATTGAGGTGTGGACACACTATATTTAAGTTGTGAAATTGATTTGATGCACAATATACTTCGAGCTGTCACTGCTGTATAGTGACCACACCAACATTTTATGGTCACTTTTTGGTGGTGGTCAATAAGTGATGGCTCCTATACATACTGACACATACGGCCAGCGCCATCACCATTGGGAGGGTCGATTGGCATAGGGTTTCATTTTTTTTTTTTTTAAAATGACCTGTGTTATAGGCAATTTCGGCCAGTCATTGAGCGAAGGAATGGGATTAGGAAGGTAGAGGAAGTGATCGAGAAGGACTGACGGAGATGGTGGTTTTTTTCAAAAATTTCTCAATATTTGGAATTTATCTTAAATAGTTTTACACGTAGAAAGTTAAATAATTAGCTTAGTTGCAAGCAGCTTATGAGTTGGATTAAGAATGCTGGAGCGATTAGCATTAATAGATTTTTTGCTGGTCGTTTATATTCCATATTGCAGAAGTGTAATTGATGGAGCGTTGACATTTGTTAACCCTGGCAATTCATCCAATTCATCATTATTCTAAAGGACATTTCAAATCCGTCTACAGTCGACGTGATACTTTCATGAAGGATTTTTCAAATCGATGCAAGTACGTATATCTGAATAAAATTTTCGGAAACTTTAAACCTTGGTTATTTTAATTATTTTAATTTTCAATGATTTTATCGTTTTGACGGACATTTCATTCAAAAATAAATTTTTTCATTTTTGAACTTGCCCATCAAAGAAAGAACAAAAGAAAAACTGTCCATAAAAGATGCCAACAATAATGATTTCTTCACAATTCTACCTTGATGTGTGCAGGCAACCACGGTTGAGTGCTTTCGCAGTTTCATAACACGTCAAGCTTAGTGAATTTATTTTCATTATTATTTAACAATATCAACTTTCACCAAGTTCAATTTCAATTTTATATTGTTTGTATATTCGAAATGTAATCTTTAATAACTGTTGATCTTAACGAGTATTTCCACTCTCGAGGAAAAGTACAATCCATGACCCTCGGCACCATAATCACACCATTATCATCATCATCATAATCAGCATTAGCTGCAATTTAATGGAGAAAAATTCAAATTTGTACAATTGTCATGGCATAATTTTTCAAAATGGGAAACTCATTTCCCAAAAAAAAAAAACACCGGTAGAAATGTGGCCGTTAGTAACTTCACGTCTCGCTGATTTTCCACATTTACAGTGTAATAGCGCGATCTGTGATTTTTATAACTTCAGTTCTATATTTTTTTTTGCCTTTCCCAAGCACTCTCTTCTGGAATACGCGAGCGTGTGGGCAGAGCTCCGTATGGCAAAGAACCGTACACTATTTTTGTGTTATTTCCGTAGTTCCATCGTATATAGGTTAACTAACTCATCGATAGACGAAAAGATCGATAAGCGCCATCATAGGTACTTTATCCCATGAAGCATGATGTTTGGTTGGTAGAACTCGAAGCTAAAATCGATGAAAACGAATGCATGAGGACAACGACGACGAGTGCTGATGATGGCGATATGGGGATTATGGTTCAATGCATTTTATCTTGTTAATAGCATGCTCGGATCGACTTTTGCGGTTGGGGCATTGCTCCGTTGTTGGCTATAGGAGTTATTTAAGCTTCTATGATCTCGCGTCTAATTAGCAATCAATTGATCTCTCGTTGAAGCCATACTTTAAATTAGTTTGAAAAAGACATAACTTCGAACTGACCGAATTAGATTTGACTACACTTACTGACAAATTATTCAGTATCTTGCAAAGGGCCTGCACCTTTTTTCGGAAAATGTGGAGACGTGAAAATTTCGAATTATTATAATTGTGTACTCGTATCATGAACGCCAATTGGGCTTTCTATCAGACGTGACTCTCTGCATCATAATATTACGACTTAGTAAATACTTTGTATTTATTATTCGAGTACTTATAATAATGTTGTTGTGACTGAAAATACTTGCAGCTTTCGATATTGTTTTGTTGTAATATAGTTTACATTATGAGGTGGTTGCGTACTATTGAAATTCGATAACAACTTCCGGACATTATAATTTATTAGGCTAATGTTATTCAAGCCTGTGATCCGAATATTGATTATATTGTGGCAGTCAGTTCAGTATTGTTTGTGTGGTGATTCACGCTCATCGATCAAACACTCGATTCTGCATGAAATAGAACATGCGATTAATTTGGTGATTAAGTTCATAATTGTTGATGCAATTTTTAAACATTCAATTTTGATATTTTTAGACTAATTTCCGACGAGTGTGTAGTCGCAAATGGAGTAGAGCGTATACGCTGTTAAATTTAATTCTTCACTTTAATATCTAAGAAAATTTAATGATAAGAATTGGAGCAGATCATTAATGAAGAGTGCAAACAGTACAGGACCAAAAATCGATCCTTGTGGGACACCAAAGTTAGTTGGAAACTAGGCAGACGTATATCCAGTGAACGTAATTCGCAATCGACGATCCGTGAGACAAGGATTAAACCAATTCAGTAGAAAGCGTATGACACCGTATGTATATTTATGGTGTCAAAAGTTTTCGAAAAACTATGACTTAAACAGTGGTTTGACGGTTGAAAGATTGTACAACGAAGTTAGTAAATTCACATATATTGGTAGAAGTAGATCTTCCTTCCTTTCCTAGGTAAGATGCACCCTTGTGGGTAGCGTGTTGGTCAACAATGCGATGGTTGTGAGTTCATATCTCGGTCGATGTATAATTCCAGCACTCTGCCTGCTTGGATATACCTTGGTTATCTCAATCTAAGAAAATGAAAAATTCGTAGATAGAGGGTTGTGCGTAGGGCTAACACAATAAGTACTGAAAAAAAAAATGTAAAGGAATCCTGAAGGTCAGGAGGCCAAGGTCCGATTTGGGCTGCAGTTTTGTAGAAGAAGGACATTCATCAAAGCAGCTCTTCTGGTAGCTAGAGTGTAGCCTTGCTTTGCTACGCGAAGGAAGTGCGTTCAAATTCCGATCGACGTACAGTGCCGGAAAAAAGTTTGGAAACATGGTCTCTCAACCCACAATCATAGCTCTGAAACAGAATTCCTGGTACTTACACCTATGAAACTTTGCATAGAATAGCTGTATCCCATTTCTTTTTAGTCTTTAAACTCTAAAAAAAATAGTGACAACAGTTTCGAATATGTCTGGTAATACTTGCGGAAAAAAGTATGGAAACAAAACGGTTTTTGTTGTCAAAAAGTTAATTAGAACCGTTTACTTTGAAATTGAATGTCATTAGTAGTTATTTGTTGTGCGACTGAATTAAATTTAACTCCAATTAAAGTTTTTTTTATGAAACATAATTAAAAATGCCGAAGTGTAAGTTGTACTCAATGGGTTTGTTGGAGAAAATCGTTTCTATGTACAATAACGGAACAAAACAAATTCAAATTTCACAAAAACTTGATATATCAAGAGGAACAATTTCGAAAATTATTAAAAACTTTCATCAGCGAGGGACAGTCGAGTGTGCTCCAAAGTCAGGGAGGCCTAGAAAAACAACAGCAACCACCGATCGCATAGTTCAAAGGATGTCTAAACAAAAACCAGGACAAACGGCCACTGAGATCAACGCCGAGTTAAAGAACAGAGGTATTTCAGATGTGACAGATCGGATAATTAGAAATAGATTGATGGAAAGTGGCCTTTTTGGAAGATCTCCACTGAAGAAGCCACTCTTATCAAAAGCCAATATTGCAAGAAGACTAACATTTGCAAAAGAACACATTCTTTGGACTCCCAGCAAATGGAATACAGTTCTGTGGAGTGATGAATGTAAATTTCAACTATTTAGAAGCGATGGAAAACATTACATTAGAAGACCACGGGGTGAACGGTACAATGCAAGGTATCAATTACCAACAGTTAAACATGGCGGAGGATCGGTAATGGTTTGGGCATGTTGGATCGGTATCGGTATTTGGAAATATTGCAAAACAATATGCTTCCATATGCTGAAGAAGAAATGCCGTTACGTTGGATTTTCCAACAAGATAACGATTCGAAGCATTCTTCGCGTTTAGTTAAGGATTGGTTCCAACAGGAAAAAGTGAGTGTTATGGAATGGCCTTCACAATCCCCAGATCTGAATCCAATCGAACACCTATGGGAACATGTAAAGCGTAAAATTCGACACACACAAATTTCTAATAGGAATGCACTGTACGATGAAATCATTAGAGAATGGCAAAATATCCCGGTTTCATTTTGCGAAAAGTTGGTGGACTCAATGGAGAGGAGATGCAAGGCTGTACTAAAAGCAAAAGGGAGAAGCACTAAATACTAAGAAAAACATGTTAGTTCCTTTAAATAAACTCGATGATGGCGGATACCGAACGTGATATGCAAGAGCGATGGAATCGTGGATATACAAAGCGGAAGGCGAATTATATGAAAAAGATATGTGTTTCCATACTTTTTTCCACGAATAATACCAGATAAAATCGAAACTGTCGGCACAATTTTTTTTAGCGTTGTTATAAACAAATTTCGCTTTGAAGATTTATAAGAAATGCGGCACTGCAATTCTATGCAAAGTTTCATAGGTGTGTGCATAAGGAATTTTGTTTCAGAGCTATGATTGTGGGTTGAGAGACCATGTTTCCAAACTTTTTTCCGGCACTGTATAATATCAGCATATTACTTCCGTAGGTGTATCTTGGCCACCTCAATTTGTGAAAACAATTCTTCCATAATAAGTAATGGAAAAAGAAAATGTTATTTATTTATTTATCTGAGCTCTTGAACAAAAAGATGATAATTTCAATTAAAAAACATAACAGAATTATGATTGGGCATAAGGCCCAATCATATGATACTCTAGATGAGATGGAAATGACTTTAATATACCGGAAAATATGTCATCTCAAATTCTTTCGAATAGTGAATAGAGGCTTTTGCATGGGAGGTGGTAGAAGTAGAGGGGGAGGTTTGTATTTTTCGTATATGACACCGAACATGGCATGCACAATGTTTTTTGCTGAATTTAAAGTTTTTAGTTTTCATTATTTTTAGTGAAATTGGTCATAGTTGTCCTGAAATTGGGACATTTGTATGGGAGTTGGCAGAGGAAGTGGAGCGTTTAAGATGGTTTCAAAACTGCTTATCATCATCCTTATCACCATGCTTTTATTCAATTTTAAAGTCGATACCTCTCATATACTTGAAGGAGAAAAGCTTTTCTTGAATTTATAATACAGATATTTGTATGGGAGGTGGTAGAAGGAGTGAAGCGGAGCTGATATTTTTTTCTAACACTTATTTCAATTATTGAGAAACAAATTCTGGCAAAATTTGAAGTTTGTACTTTTTCTAGTTTGAATGGAAATCGATAAAATGCATTTAACAAAAAATATGCATTTGTATGGGAGGAGGTAGAAGGAGTGTACGGATCAAAACAAATTTGCTTTGCATTATTAATATTTCTATTTGCATACTTTATACAAAATATCAAGTTGTTAGCTTTAACAGTTTCGAAGAAAAATAATTTAATTTAAATTTCAAAATTTCGTGAAATTTGTATGGGAGGGGGTAGAAGGAGTGAGGTGAAGTTGACAATTATTTTTAAAATAAATTGCAATTATAGTAAAATTAATTCTGACAAAATTTCGTCTTTTAAGCTTCACTAGTTTCAATGAAAATCGAATCGAATTTTTCAAAATTGTCCATTTGTATGGGAGGGGGTAGAAGGAGTAAAGGGATCGGGTCAATATTCCGTGATATTAATGACATCTATATCATAATACTTTGACCTAAGTTTCAAAGAAAAATCAATTTCTTATTATTTCGAAATTTCATGAAATTTGTATGGGAGGGAGTAGAAGGAGTGGGGGGATGTAGCCCATTTACGAACTTAAAGTTACTTTTTTGCCAAAAATGATACACACAAATTCTTAGCACTATAACTCAAAGCTTTCGAGAGTTATGCTGTAGACAGACGCACAGACGGACAGACGGACAGACGGACAGACGGACAGACGGACAGACGGACAGACGGACAGACAGACAGACAGACAGACGGACAGACGGTCACTCGGAATCGAGATTTTTGAGCGACAACAAATATTTCTGTACCCTTGGCGGCTCTGTGCGAGCGTTATTTCTTAGCGTTACAAACGGTAAGGCAAACACAATATACTCTCAGATTTCATCTAGAGTATAAAAAACGGAAAATAAAAGAATAGCAAAGAAAAAATTTAAACATTAAAGATGATAGTTCTTACTCTATTTTTAAATAAAGGAAAAGAAGTTGCTAAAGAACCAAGTTGGAGTCGATCATGGTTCCTTGGCATCGGAGAGTGATGATATACATATCGAGAGTAGAGATACTCGATACACACTAACACTACTCTCCTAATAGAGATTAGACGATGCATGTACAGCAATTTCGCAGAAATTTTGTCCGAAATTTGAATTTTTTCAATTCTTTTTCTTTTATGAATTAAACAGAATCATAATGAATTGTTATTTTTGAAAGCCATATTAATTTTCGATTGTAGAGTAAATATATACAAAAACTTGTAATTTAACGCAAGTTTGTGCTCATGTCTATACATTTGAAAACGGTTAAACTCAAGCAAACCACAAGTTTGCCTGTTTTTCACATTCTTATGTTGCCTTCTTGTACTTCTAAGCTCACGCTGAGCTGTTGGTATTATTGCACTGTCCAAACTCTTAGGAGAGTAGTGTTAGTGTGTATCGATTATCTCTAATCGAGAGAGGCTCGAAAAGAGTAGAAGATATCTGAATTCCTGGTTGAGACTATTTCTGGTCTAAAATTCAGATCGTCACAGAGGTGGGTATTGAGCAAAGCTTGAAGAGGAAACAAGCATCGAAGAAGGTCCACCGTAAATGCAGAGGCTGTACCTGAAGTACTTCAAGTCGGCCATTGTAGTCGATATGAGGCTTTCTTATTCTGTAGAAAATGGTTCGAATGAATTTACGCTGAACAAATTCGATGGCAATTCAACATGGCAAGAATGGTGAGGGCTCCACACGATGGAACACTATTCTAAAATTCTACGGACGAGAGTGGAAGATAGAAGAGCAGCTGTTCTTGGACGGTTAAACTGTACTGCAAAGTCTGTATGCCTTATTAGTAATCTCGACGAAATAGTGATGAATTTTCGTTTGCAGTCACTTCTAGATCGTTTGTTGTGGTTACTGCCATAAAGATAGATCCATTAATAGAGTAAGATAGAACAGAGGAGGTAGCCTTATACGAGTACTCCATAGTAAAACACTTCTCTATGTTCAAAAAGATATCATTGTTTGAACACCAATGAGAGAGAGCAGATAAATCAGCCTGGAGGATCATGTCATCAGAGACGGAGGAAATTTTCCGGAACGATTTCAGGTCAGCAGCTAATAAAAGACAGTTAGAAGATTCAAATTGAGGCAGATCATTTATAAAGAGAGCAAATAGAAGAGGACCAAGGATCGAATCTTGCGGGCCACCAGACTTAGCAAGAAATTCAGTAGAAGAGTATCCGTTGAAAGTAATTCGGAGACGACGATTCGTAAGATATGAATTGGTACAGTTAAGGAGAGAGCCAGAGACACCGTACCTTTCAATTTTTGAGATAAGAATTTTACAATTAGCAGTGTCGAGAGCTTTCGAAATCGGTATATATGACTTGGACAGTATTATAACGATCTAAGGACTGAGCAACGAAATTATTGCTTTCACATAAATTGTTAGAAGTAGATCTTCTTTTTACGAATCCATATTGTTTAAAGTTTCTCCTAGACTACATTATGAACTAATCTTTCAAAAAGCTTACCAGAGCAGTTTAGAGTAGAAGTCAGGCGATAGTTCGATACATTTTCGGTAAGTCATTTCTTAAAAATGGGTACTACGTTAGCTCACTTCCAGCAAGCAAGAAACGAGCCTTCTCAAAGTGACTTATTACACAAGAGAGATAGTGGCACTGAGAGCTCCGAGGAGAGAGTTTTAACAAAAAAATTCGGGATCCCATCAGGTTCGCCACCGATTTTTGAATCTGGAGAATTGATGACTGATATAATTTCCCTCTCACTAATGGATATCTCAGTTTTGAAATCCAGGGGTGGGATAGAAAAGTTATAAGACAGATTATTACTCGAGTGGCTAAACACAGAAGAAAAGTATTTGGCAAAACTTCACACATTTCTTGTGGAGAGGTAGTGGCGGTATCACCAAACTTAAGTAGAGAAGGAAAAAATTGCTTATTTCTCCGATTTCTACGATAACATGAGACCAGAACGGTTTGGTCTTATTGCGTGACAGAGCCGCCTCTAGCTGAGAAATATATATAGAGAAAGCCTTGTTGATCTCTGATTTGACTCGCTTACGCTAAAGGGAAAAGTTATGGTAATCAAATAGAAGGGAAGAAGGCTTATACTTTTTATGCAAGTGCGTTTTTTTTTAAAACCGCGAATAGTCGAAACCAGTCAGGGTAGTCATGATTAGGGATGGCAAAATCTGCTCTTTTCTAATCGCAGTGATCAACTGCGATTGTTCTTTTTCAATATCTGTAAAAAAGAGCAGCTCTTCTAATACCAGTGATTTTTCACCTCTAATCTCCTTGCTAGTGCGCAAGGATGTCAAAAACTGCTGTTGCAGTGCTGGAGATGACACCATTATGATTTCTGTTGATTCCCTCGAGCATCGTAGGAACGTTGGAGTGCTCAGTATTTACTATCGCTACTTTCATAGTAAATGTAATGTGGAACTTAGATCACTCATTCCTTCTCTTTACAGTTTTCCCCAAAATACTTGTCAAGCTAAACGCGCCCACGAGTTTACGTCAACCCTATTCCTGTTCGTACAATGAAATATGGACAGTCATTCAGTTCCCGAACGTCCAGACTTTGGAACGCATTGCCTGCTAGTATATTTCCAAGCAACTATAATCTTCAGCGCTTCAAAAATAATGTCCGAAATTCATATAACACTACCAAATTTCATCCTCTTTCTAAACCGACATAACTGTGCAGTGCATTAAAGGGTGACCCTCTAAGTTATAATCGGTGCAGTGTATACATAGATGGTGTAGAAATCACCAAAGACTATCAACTAGGTTTGGGATAGCTTATACATATTATTGATAGTCTTTAATATCGCTGAGTGCGAGCGATATAACAGATACGAAGAAAGACAATGAGTGTCAATCTTGTTTCTTGTGGTGCGTAACTCACTTGGTGGAATGGCCACACAGTTGTCTTTAGCAACACGGATTGTTTAAGACGACAATCATTAACGCCCCCGAAGGTAGCAGTTTATACTATTAGCAGGGTGAGTAATCTTATTGCTTGAAGCGAGATCTATCTAACTCTCTGCCAATCTATCGTTCATGGCAACAGGTTGTTGATCTTAATCTTTTTTAATCACGCAACCTTACTCCGAGCTTTGGAATGCTCTGCCCGCGATGTGGGCACCACAGCCACCACGTGTATGTCCGAGGACATCCTCAACCATCGCCGGGGGTGGAAGTAACCTTCCATGGGCTCCCCGGCTCCCGTGGTACCAGTGAACCACTGGTAAGGCTCTTCGACTGAAGCACTATGATCAATCTGTCCCTCGGGTACGTGGGGTTGGTAAACCCCAAAAGTAGTTACTGGAATCACCGAAGCTTTCCACCAGCACTTTCTTCCCTGCGTTGTAGGTTTCGGAGCCGATGATCTAGTATGATTAAATTGATTGCTCAATTTAATATACAACATCGACTTTATCCCCCCTACTTGAGTATGATAGTCGGATTTGACGGACCGTTCAACTTTATCCCCCCACCTAAATGGGTTACGGAGCTGACGGTCCCCCAACTTAATCCTCCTATCATTGCAGGATCGGGCCGATGCCAATAGTATGATTGAACTAAGTTCAATATACAAGACATCGACTCGTCCCACAGTTGTCGGGTTTCGGAGCCAACAAATATAGTGTAGTAAGCCCTCTTAAAAGGAGGTTTAATACACCAGACGTTGACTTGCTTCCCCCGGTTGGATAGGTTTCGGAGCCGACAGCAAGCTGCCGACTTGGTCCACCCTATCCATTGCACATTTATTAGCTTCAGTATGCCGACTTATTCAACTTCGGATGTTTTCATCAGTTGTACGGGCTCATACTATTTTCAACTTTGCCAGTCCTCAGTAACCTTGCTACTATGCCTCGGCGTTTCGCAACTAGTTCCTTTGGCTGCCTCAATTTACAACTATTCGTGCTCGTGATTTAATAACTTTGACTTCGAACATCGCGGCCTAAGCACACCCGTTCTTCAGTTCGTCATTTGTTACCTCTTATTGGCTCACCTTTGCACATGGTTATCTGTGTTGGGATTCAAAGAAGACGCCATGCGTGCAGGCTCACGCCAGCATCGACCTTGTCCCCCCGCACAGATCTCAAATTCGGCAATATTCTTCAATAATTTCCGTCTCTGCATCGGTTTTTGCACCAGTTATTGCAGAACTTCAGTCAGTATGGCGGCAGGGCCCCATGAGGATGCCGCTTCGGGCCTTCCAGTCGTTACTGTCCTCGCATCATGCACACTGTTTTACACATTTTAGAGCCGCCGATTTCATACACACTCATTTATTCTTCCATTCACTGCCCATTCGCTTTACATCATACTGATATGCTCGGATTTTACTTCCTTGGGACCTCAGCGACACCTCGCAGGGCCAAGCAACCAACTGGTATCCGTTCGGCAAGTGATGGGTTGCGGAGCCGGTGTAATATATTGCAATAAGTCGTAGGACTCAAGGCAACTACCACCGACGGATTCCCCCCCATGGATAGGTTTCGGAGCCGACAGCAAGCTGCCGACTTGGTCCCCCCTATCCATTGTGGCTCGACCGTACCTCCAAGGTTTGCTACTAAGCAATGCCGGCTATACCGGACATCTACTCTTCGCGCCCCCTGTCGGTCGTATCGAGCCAGTTTCATCTTTCGGGCACATTTCCTACTGTCGGGATAGGTTCGGACATTGTCTTTCCCTATCCAGGATGGGTTTCGGAGCCGGTGCAATATATTGCAATAAGTTCCAAGGGCCATAAGCTGACTCCAAGGGTAAATGAACTCAATGCAACTGCCACCGACGGATTCCCCCCCATCTGTAGACCTCTTAGCGTTACCCAGCTTGCACCGCGGGGAGGTGGGTCTACTTCGCAAGCCGAAGAAAGACAATAGAATATATCAGATGTCCCAAGCGGCAATCGAGCAACGAAAGAGCTTCCATGTGAACGACGTTCATATGAAAGCTCTGTCGTTGCGCCATTGGTGCTGGGCTGGATGAAGTGGGACTGCGATCTGTTTAGCGAGCTATCGATGGGTCTTGGGATCTGATCGGTGAGGTGGGACGTGCGAAGTGGTCAATGGTGCGCTTTGCTGGGTAAGCGGCGATTTGTTTGGCGGGCTTTGTCCTGACTTTCGATCTCGTCAAGGTGAGATGGGACATGTGAGTTGCGGCTATTGCAAGTCCGCCGAGTTATGTTGCAGTCCACTGTGTCAATCAGCTTTACGTTCTTCATGATGAAATTGCTTGTTTGAGATTACTCAAACAAGCAATCGTGTGAAAAAAAGAAAACAATAGACTCTTTTGGCTTGGTTTTCTATGACCGGGTGTTTTTTTTATTTGGTTTGTATACATGCGATGTGTAAGCGGCGGTTTGTTTGGCGAGCTTTGTTCTGAGCTACGTTCTCGTCGGGTTGAGGTGGGATGTGTGAGTTGCGCGATTAATGTGCGAGTGCGAACAAAAACTCTGGGATTTGTAGCGATGATTCAATTCTATTGGCAATAGATCGTAAGGAATATGCATTTTCTCTGCTCTTCTAACCGCAGCTCTTTCAAATTCCTTTTATCATCTCCCACATAAAATATTATTATTGAAGACCTTCAAAATAAAAGTTTTTGCTATCATAAGTGCTTATAAAAAATCATACAATATGATAATAATATGAGCTATCTAGCTACAATAGATTTCAATCTAATCCACCAGAATTTACAATTATTTAAATAGAATAACTCTGTCTCAATCATCAAAAGAATAATTCCGCTTATTATTTTTATTATTGATGATCATGTCCGCTCGATTTCTATTATTTCTGCCTAAGCATACGCGCATACACATATTTTTCATTTCTTCACTTAGAAATTTATGCCTGAATGCACATTCCATCCAGTACATTTCTCGATATGTTGTGTAGTACAAAAGGAGTATCTGAAGCTATGCACACTTATAATTTCAAAATACATATACTCTGCACATAAATTTATCAAAAGCCTACTAAGTAGCTCTTTATGCAGTCGGTTATTTTTCAATAATAATTTCATCGTCGATTTAATTAATTCGGTCGATTGTTTTATAATTGTCGGTCGATTGTTCGCAAATATCGTGCATACGATTTTATTAAAGTTGAAACGGTTAGCACACGTCGGCACGTTCAGAGTTTTAGGCCTTTCATGTGGTCTTCTTTTTGCTATATGATGTACATTTCATACACTTAACAGAGATCTGCTATATTATATTGCAATTGAATGCGCATTGTTGAATTGCTCTTAATCTACGTCATAATTTCTTTATTTTTTATTTCGACTTTCTGATCATGCCTTGGATGAAAATTACGTCCAGAAAGTAGCTATGTGATGGCATGCACATTAAAAAAAACATTTTTATTAAATGGTATTCGAATATTTCATTCTCCATTATGATTATGCAGAGTTTTTTGAGCACTTTTTAAATAAAAAAAATCACTTGAAATTTTTCTTCATGTTGCTCTTTATTATATAGTTAATCTAATGTTCCACTTACATTACATTGTAATGCATACATTTTTCATCTATAGGAATCTGCATGTTAAAAAATTGGTGGCGAAAAGGTCGATCACACAGGAAGTATCGGTTAGTACCGTAGAACCATATCTTCTTGGGCTTTATTCCACGGTTCTCTTTGAATAGGGATTCATTTTGTGACGACAATCAGCGTGAGATCTACCTAGGTTTAGGTTTTAGGAGGGTATTCACGGAAAGAGAATTACATTGCACTGGGGCCATCTAGTTGAATTCATTCTACTTCCCCTAATATAAGATGGATGTTACACCAGTGGCGTGGCATCCATTCATGCAAGGGAAGCAATGCTTCCCTTACGTTTTGCCCTTTATTCAGTTTAGAAAATCTAAACTGAAATCAGCACGGATATGAAAATTAATTTGAAAATTTCTTTAAAAGAAACTGCGCATTATTTTCGTCTACCACTGTTTACAGCATTTACGTGATCAGGACAGCTTTTTTTCTCACGCTTTTTCTGACCAACGAAAGTTAAAAGCCTTCCGTAGGGAAAAAGATGCGATTTTAAAAACGCATTTACAAGACCGACCAATACGAATGAAATTTTCTGCAAGTTCGACTTCAATAGGAAGGGGAAGGACCTTTCCTCTCATTGCTTTTAGTCGCATTTACAAGAGAACGAGACCGCAGGCCAATACCAGTAAAATTTTCGTTCGCAACGAGCGCAAGTTCGACTTCTATACGAAGGAGAGATGCGTTAACGCAATTGCTTCCAGCCAGTGCTTTCAGTCGTAATCTCAGGCTCTCGATCAAAGTATTGCCAGTATCGAAATTTCTGTACTAGCCGTGAAATGATCAGAAAGAAAAATGTGAAGAGGTAGATCTGGCAGTATTATCCATATTTGTCGTACTTTGAGTGAAAAGAATCGGTTTCAGGGCAGCACTATCTAAAAAATTGAAAAATATCGATTTTTTTATTTCCAATTAATAATGTAGACTGGATTCTAAATCGATTACCGAAAACCGCACCCCTCTCGGATGAGTAGAAGTGTTTCAGATAATGATGTAAACTTGTGAAGTCGTGCATATTGACACAGAGCTTGTACCTTGGCGCAAAATAATTGCTTCCCCTAGCTATAAAGTCACTCCACGCCACTGTGTTACACCTCTTGTGCTGGCCACTTAGTAAAGTTTGCGAACCGAATTAGGCTTGAATGTCTGACATCTCTGAGTTCGTCCGGTTTTGAGAAGAAACCAGAGCCTTAAGAAGGAGACGACTGACGACTTCGTGTCCCTCGAAAGGACCTCATCCATGGTAGTGCCGATTATTCGTCTTCATTTCGTATCAGTCTCTTACCTATTTTTCCTTCCTCCTCCTTCGCTTCTGTATGATTGCCTTAATGTTCTGCTCATACCTTCATCTTCTTGTCACCATGTTGACTTCCAGTTTTGTTTCCGATTATCTACTTGACCAGCATCGTTGCTGGTATTGAGTATTTCACTACCGTCGTTTTCTACGTTCGGTCTGCTACAACTTTGCATCACGCGTAACCGTCTTGTTTACATCAAAATTCGCTCTCGTTGCTGTATTCTCAGTATTACTGGCACAGAGTATTTCGCTAACTTCCGATCGCTACTTTCATCCGCCTTTGATACTGTTGCCATACACTGCGGCCAAAAGTTTGAGACCACTTCGAAAAATCTTTTATTATCTATAAATACTCACAATATATTTTGAAAGAAATTGCAAACTGCACCTGTACATCGTCCATAGTCCTTGCGGAATATTCAAAAAGCAAATTCTTTTGTTTAATTACCAAGAAAGGGAGCAACAAACGCAATATTTCCAAACATCAACAAATTCCGAGTATGAGCAAGTCAGGTAGAGTCATTGTTATTTTTTTGTAACTCCCAGATAGTCACTTATGGAAATGTGTAATTCATTAACGAGCTAGTTCATTTGAACTATTCACATCATTGAACTAAACGAATTATATAAATTATAAATTTTCGCATTTAGTTCGAAATGGTTTGTTAGTGAGCTGAACGCAAAGTTCGAGAGCGTATTCGCTTAACAATTCATTATTCACAACAAGCATAATCACATTGTTCAACACATTCATAAAAGCAGCATTCATTCCGAATGTGTTTTCGCCAAATCAATACGATCGTATCTCTCCTCTCGCGCAGTGAACGAACTATATCTTATATCAATGTAAGTTGTATTGTGGAAATAAACTGATCAGACTGGCACACTGATTGCTATAATGTATTTGTTTAGTTCACGAACGAAATATGAGCTCAATACGATCGTATCTCGTGCGGAAATGTGAGCGTCAGGTGTGATCTTTTTCGTATAACTTAATTTTTTTTACTCGAAGTATCAGCCAAAAATTCAATTTAGCATTTTTTTTGTAGAGATCTTGAAATCTTAATTCCTTGTTTTACTCGGGATGTCTGCGAAATAATTGTCTTTGCAGATTTTTGCATATCTTTCACAAACGGCTCCTTGAATCAAGTCGAATATGATTTTTTTCCTTTCTACTTTCTTTTTTTTTGTATCCGAAATATCTGCAAAAAGCTCTGAATTTCGCAGATTCGACTTTCTATAAACTATCTTAAATGAATTGAAAGAACTAGTTCTTTTAGTGAACTAGTTCAACAAAAGAATCTATCTTGCCCATCTCTAGTCACTTAATTAACTGTTGTTTTACTTTTACCAACGTTTATGATTTTGGACGCTATCACAAAACCAGGTGTTCCATATTTTGACACATTATTTTGTCGAAGTCTTCTTTCTTGTTTAGCCTGATTTTGTGGTTACTACTGTCTTAAAAATGGGGAAAAACTGGAAATCAGTTTCGAAACACGATTTGCCATCATTGTTCTACGTAATGAAGGCAATTCTGAACGTGTGATTGCCGCCTAGTTGAAATTATCGATGACATGTGTTCATCGCTCAATCGCTCAATACAAGGAAACCGGCAGTAATCAGGATCGTCAGGAAGGCCGAGAGCAACTACTTCTAGCGTGGATCAATTGATTGATGCTATGAGCAAGCGGAATAGACGCCTAACAACACCAAAAAATTACAGGAAAACCGACTTTTTCTAAATTTGTGAAATTGTGTCAGATTGTATGGGAAGAGGTAGAAGGAGTGAAGCTATTTTTTTGGCCTTACTAATAATTCTAAAGAAATATTTAGTGCACAATTTCAGCTCGATAAATTTTATACGTACTGAGTATATTTGTTTAGAGTATTTCATGAAAAAGTATAGTTTGTATGGGAGTTGGTGGAAGGGAGGGATGACTCGAATAATTTTTAAACAGTAGATTCAAATCATCATAAATGTAATGTTTTCTAAATTTCTGAAACATAGCTTTTATGCTTTTCGAGCAAAGCCGTTTGTTGTTAAATTGCGAAATTGTGTCATTTTGTATGGGAGGGGGTAAAAGGGGTGGAGCGATTTGACTCGTTCACGAACTTGACCTTAATTTTTTTGTCAAAAACGACGTTTGCGAAATTTGAAATTGATTCTAGCTCAACGCGTTCTCAAGCTGGAGGGGACACGGATGGTCGGACATTCAGTTTTGAGATTTTTGAGTGATAATATGAACTTCTGTATTATTAATTTTTTCGTCCGAGTCTTATTTCTTAGCGTTACAAACTTTGTGGCAAATTTATAATACTCTCAGATTTCATCTAGAGTATAAACATGGTGTGGCCTCCTCAGAGCCCCGATCTTAATCCGATCGGGCTTTTATGGGAAGAACTCAATAAAAACATTCGTGATCGGTGTCCTTCATCGCATGAGGACATGTGGAAGGCTTTAAATGAAAGCTGGAACAATTTACCACACGACAAAATATATAAATTGATTGCTTGTTTGCCAAGACTGGTGAAAAAAGTTATAAAATGCAGGAGAGAGGTTTAGCTGTTTTTAATTGATTGATATTTTGTCTATATTTAGTTTTATTACTTCTCAGGTGTTTTCTGAAAATACCAACAAGTTTTTGAGTTTTATATCATTTCCTCTAAAAGTTTTGGCCGGCAGTGTATATCCATACAACCATATTCTCTTGATCTACTTCGTTCTCATAAGTTCATGAATCTCTAGAACCACTTATTCGACATAATGCGGGTTCCTCCTTCTATTAGATAACCTCTTGTGAGGCTGCGCAAGTTTTAGTGCTCACACGGTCAAATATGTGCTGATATCCGTTTCGATCTGAAACTTATATACTGGATGTATGACTCTGTTCCTAGGCCCATAGTATCATATACATACATCATCAGTTTGGTGGCGCAAAACACTGCAAAAAACCATTCAGCAAAAGCTGACAAAAGTACAGCAATGAGTACTACTTCCGATGCAGCAATGGAGGTACTTATCAATCTGACTTCCCTACATCTGGAAATACAGGGGAAATCCCATAACACAACATGCTACTCCACCACTGAAGACGGTACAGGACGCAAAATTGTGTACTCTGATTTCAGAAATCGAAAAAGTACTCTCTTTGTTTTTATGGGAACAAGATATATTTTCACAAAACCATTTTAGGTGATCTTACCAGATCTACAATACTAGGTGTCGAATAGACCCAATCTGCGAAAATCATCAATCATCTGGTACACAGATGTTTTAGATTTGAAATAGTGGAATCAGCATAAAATAGCCGGTTTTACAGGAATCTAGCAAGAACGGATTAGGTTAAATATCAAGAGCTAATAAACCGTGAACTACCGGCAATAGTTCCTCACCCAATGAAAACACCTGATCTCGTAGATAGAAGAGTTGATATGCTAACATATACATATACTAACAACCTCATACGAGAATTCCTGCCCTCAGAAGTCCACCAAAGATAGCAAGAACGCTGTCTGGTGTGATGATAACGATCTTGATATTCTGGAAAACGGGCTAGAAAACACTTTAACAAAGCTAATTTCCGCAAACGTGATATAGACTGGGACAAATACCAAGCAGCACTTGCACTGTATAAAAACAGCTAAGAGCCCTTAAACGAAGTTCATGGAAGAGATTTTGTGTAATTTGTGGGCAGAGCCTTTTCTTATCTCTTCACCCATCCGTACTACGATTTTTCGTGAGCGAAGAAGCTTAGCTATCCATGCAGTCAAGAGAGGTTCCACACCATGGCTGCGCAAGGCCTCAAGTATAGCATCAATGCTGACGTGGTGGAAAGCGCCTTCCACGCCTAGAAAAGCACCGAGTGCAACCTCTTTATGATGTAAAGCTTTGTCTACGGCGGCTACCGTCACATGCAAGGCGGTTTCAGTAGGCATGTTGGTGTGGGCACCTGACCGAAAGGTTCAGATTTAGCTGTCCAGTCTTTCCAGGCCTTTAAGAAGGAACGAAGTTAGGCTGATGGGTCAGAAAGCCTTCGGGAGGCTCAGCCTGGTTTAGGTATAACAACCACCTTAACCTTTTGCCATAGCTTCAGTATGTAGCAAAGATTGAGGCATGCTTTGTGTATGTCAACCAGGCACTGACAAATTGTTTCATCTGTATTCTGGATCATGAGGCATATATGGATCTTTGGATAGAATCCTCTTCATCCTAGCAGTATTACAATCGATAACGTCAACGATACTGCTAATATATATATTTATATTTTTTATTGTCAGCTCGACCACAGGCCATTGCTTGCTTAAGCTGCACGCATTCATGCTGCGGAACGCGGGCGACAACCTTTGCAGAGGTTGCGAGGAAGACGAAGAATCGAACATTATCTTTGTCACTGTTCGCAAATCTCCAACAGAACTAGACGACCTCAGAGGCGTCAAACATTGGAGCCTACTTTGGTTCACAAATCGAACCAAGTGGGTCGAACAGGAGGAGTAGAAACCATCTCATAATAAATAGCGGGAGTACAACTAGATGTCCCCAGTGCATTGTTGTACTAAGAAACCACCCTCCTATAACCTAAACCTAAAAACAAACACAGAATTGGTACTGGAATATTTTGAGTACGTCCCGGTACTAGTATCCACGTTGGTATGCATGAGCCAAACTGAAATATTATACATGCAATAAAACTATGAATTTATGAGAATATTAACAGAACATACTTTAATCAAGACATTTACATTTTCTCTGACAACTAGGCAGCAACAGCTCTACAATCATCTTAAATGCGATCAAAGCTCGTGCGCGATTGCCTTAATGCGCTAGTAGAACTATGGAATAAAAACAAAGCAACTCTCATTTGGATCCCGGGACACAGTGGCTTTAAGGGAACAAGCTGATTCATTCGCCAAGAAATGATCCGCACCTGATTTTGTTCTTCCTTTTTACAGAATGCCACTCAGCACTGTGTGCTGCGACTAAAATCACAGTGTATCCTTCACTGGAACTCGGTACCAGGCATGCTAAGCTTTCTATGCCAAGCATTCGGTCAAAGGAACCTTTGAATATCTCCAGTTAAACAAATCACACTAGACTCTTGGTACGTGTTGTTAACTGGACACTGTTACATGAAAAAATATCTGCATAGAATTGAACAATCTCTGAGGAGGAAACGCCTGTGAATGCGAACCACTGGTAAACAAAAGATTCCTGCATTTCGGTTAACGATTTATGAACCCATCTGAATTTTTGACCATTCCTCTACGTGATATCCTAAACTTTATCAATAGCACGGGACTCGATGAGGCATTCTAAAATATATATACCGGGGGATACCGCAATTGGCCAATTAGTGATGATAGAGGAAATCAAACCTATTTAATATAATATATTCTATAATCTAATACAGATGCCAAGATGCCTCAAAATTATTCTATTTGACGCTACATTCTGATTAGACCTTCGCCTTCTGACACTTTTTTTTCTGTTTTAAGTCTTACGCAAATCCCTACAGTCTTAATCAAATTATAACTTTCGTGTGGCACTAATAAGAGAGGGTAGGATTCAGTATTCAATATTCTTACGAACAAGGCATCATTCGTACTGTTTCATACTAGTTGCAAAAAATTGACATTCATATCTTCTTCTTCTACAATGGTACTACAACCCAAATCGGACCTTGACCTCCTGAGATTCAGATTCCTTAACATTTTTCATTACTTATTGTGGAATGGTTGTTAGCCCTTCGCACAACCCTCTTTCTACGAATTTTTCATTTTCGTAGGTTGAGGTGACCAAGGTATATCCAAGCAAGCAATGTGCTGGAATTATTTATTGCATCGACCGGGATTTGAACTCACGACCTTCGCATTACAAGACCAACACGCTACCCACTAGGCTACACCCTAGCTGACATTCATATGGGAGGTGGTAAACGCATGATTTAAAAAAAACATTTCCAATACATTAAAATTCATATCGAAATATAATGCGGAAATTTTTTAACCGTTTTGTTTTTCTCGATATAAAATGGGTTAAAAAAATTTAAATTTTTTGGTAAAAAAGTTGTATTTGGCTTATTGAGTATGTTTTCGTTTATAGCCAAAAACTCTAATTTTAATTTTTTACTCTATAACTACATTACCCTTGCATTACATTGTAATACAGGAGTTCAGCGATGCCGTCATGTATTTAAAGACTATTAATTGAAAAAGGTGCGAAGTTATAATTATTGAGTGTTAAAAATCAGGCAAATATCTCTTGAACTCGAACCGTCCTTTTCAATAAAAAAAATAACACTTTTGTAAGACAATTACAAGGTAAACAATATTTTATAGAATTTACCTTTAAAAGAGCATGTTACATAGAGCTTCGTAATCCTCTATAAAATTCGCTGAGTGTAAACGCTTTTATGGATTCAGTGTTTGACGTGAAAGCCTAAATGATGAGTACCTCTTCGTAAGGTTCAGTGATAGGTTGCGTCGATAGATATCGGAACGAAAATGCAACTTGGAATTAAGTACGTATTAAGTAAGATTTAATTTTTTTTTAACCATTCCTATGTACTTTAAAGAAATTTACTCTATTTCTGTATGTACACGTTGCAAATGATGAAATTTTCATCAAACTATTTTCTCTTTTTTTAGTAAGTCAATTGCTGAAGAAAGAGGAACACAATTTGAGCTATTACTGATCCCTAAGTCAAGTTTCTTAAAAGGCCGAAAATAGCTTTGTGCTAAAACTCAATATGGGCAATGGTAGCATGTGCGACTATGTTGTACGATATAAGGGCAAGATAAATTCTTGAATACAATCTACGGAGTGGAAATTCCGGAGTATGGAGTGAATATTCTTAGAAACAATTGAGGCCGATTTTTTTATGGTAGCAATTATCTTGCAGATCAGATGTTGATCCAGTTCGATGAGTTCGAAAGGAAGAGAACTTAAGATCAAAAGGATTGCCAGAAGAGTTCGTTTTGAACTTGTCATTGACTGACTAAAGAGCGAGCACAGGAAATTCGAAGTACGTCCCATAGCTGGTGTGTCGTCAGTCCGTGTATGGGAGCAAAGGAGACATCATCAGCAATGGCGCGACAGCTTAAATCGGACCCTGGTCGCTTTAAGTTATCGCCCTCAATCGTCTCGGTCCAAAGACCGCGTCCTCCAGCTGCTAATTTTACTTTATTGTTTTAATAATAAAGTATTGTGATCGACTTGGAAAAAAAAATTTTTTTTTGCAACCCTGAAATTTTTTTTTTTTCGTTTCATCACTAAAATAGCCCAAAAATGCAAAAATCCGTCTGTCTGTACGCCGTCCGCCGGTGTGTACGCTCAGAGCACATTAACTCACAAACCCTTCAAGATGTAAAGTTCATTTTTGGGGGTATTGTAGATAGTTGCGGATCTCAAGCGGGCACCCATTTTGGGGGGTGTAAGGGTTCATGAGGAAACCGGGGGGGGGGGGGGGAGAGAGAGCGCTAAAACCGAAAAATAAGAAATCAAATATCTCAACCAAGATTCCAGCTGGGAAGCTAAAAAATCAACATACATATAAAGAAGGGTTTGTGGGACAAATTTTAAAAATAATTTAATTTTTTTACCTATTGGGGTGCAAAAAGGGGGGCTAAAAACCAATTGCAATGTCGCAAACAAGAAGAACACCTATCAGACAAAATATAACAATTGCAGAATATAATTTGGAGAATGTGGACAACTTCATATATCTTGGGGCTAATCTAGCAAAGGTAATGAAACAGACGAAATCACAATACCTGCTTATGATTTCGTCTGTTTCATTACCTTTGCTAGATTAGCCCCAAGATATATGACGTTGTCTACACTCTCCAAATTATATTCCGCAATTGTTATGTTTTGTCTGATGGGCGTTCTCCTTCTTGTTTGCGTCATTACTTTTGTTTTGCTTTCATTAATGCGCAACCCGACTTCTTTTGCGGCGGAGTCAAGATTGACAAATACCTCCCCAGCACTAAGGAAGGATCTTGCTAGAATGTTAATGTTGTCAGCGTATGCTATTAGTTGGGTGGACTTGAATAGTATTGTCCCGTTGGTATCGACTGGGATTTTTCGGACGACATACTCGAATGCCAAGTTGAAAAGCATAGGGGCTAGACTATCTCCCTGCTTTAAATTACATTTCGTTTGAAAGCTGGTTGTAGAATCGCAAAGGAGATGTGTAAAAGTAAAAAGGATAGTATTGAGATACAAATGGAAAAAGGGGTCTAAACGAGAAGCAGTTAGAGTAAACTAAAGTTACTAAAGAAGAAAAGATTAGAATTAAAGGACAAGGGGAAAAGAAACAAGAGTAGCATGTAATAGGCAAGATATGGTGAAGGAGTAATAAAACTCGCATAATCCTTTTTTTCTTTACACTACAACTCATTAGTCTCGGCTCAGGCCCCATGCAATTATGGAAACAATAGAAGAATAGAAAGTTTCTTCGACTTAAACATTGCTTCAAACTCTAATCATGATACATCCCATAATAATCAGTTAAACATCACTAGCAATTTGTTTCTCATCAGACTATTTCAATTTTCACACAATTCCAATTCCATATCATAATGACCTTCCACTAATTATATGTTCTCTTTTGTTAGTTTAAATTGTAGTAAGATGGTAATCGTCATAATTTGTATAGTCTGAAACTCCTACTACCTACAATGCGAGCCGCGTCTAGAAAATTATACCAGCAGCTTCGTTAGCACACAGAACAACACGCATTCGAGTACCACCTTAATAAACGTTCATATGACCTCACCTTATTTATGTGTGTTCTTCTCTATTACAAAAAAAGCCGATTTCTTGGTTTATGTATTTTATCATAAACACAAAATTGTTGTTATTTTTTGCATTTATGAATTTTGCCCGGTTCACAGATATTTCTCGTTGACCCAAATCATAAAGTGGGCTGCTGTTCATTTCAATCAAAAAGAAAATCATCATCGAAATTCTCGAAATAATGAGTATCTGCCTCCCTAAAATAACGAGTAGGTATCTGCCTCTTTTTTTTAATACAATGATCAAAAAAAAAAATTGTGTAATTCGATTTTTTTTTCTCGATTGTTTGGATATACCTACATCTGACTTTGGTATTATTGTTAACGAAAATCATCATTTTGAGATGTCAAAGATAGTTCGAATTTAGCACATCATTTTCAACAATTATTCGGAATGAAGTGTAATTGTGATTTTTTTTTAGTTAGTCATTACAATTAAGCTCTAAGCAAATAGTAATTTATTTATTTGTTAAAAGATCTTCAAATTGTTTGTTAGACAGTAAAAATAATAAATTGTATGTATTTGCAAAGAATGCTGAATAAATAACAATTCAAAAATATTAGAATAAAGAAAAGAATGGAAGTCTTTAGTGAAAAGAAAGTGATTTAAAGATTTGAATTGTTTGAAGGGTTTTTTTTTTGTTGTTGTATTTCTTGAAGTATACACTTAGAATTTAGGTCTTAGAAAAGGTCAATATATTAAAATAAGTACTTACTTGAATCTTCAGAAGTCTAGATCCTAGATAACCAGGTCCTCTTGATTATTTTCGACCTAGATACAATTCCGAAAATACAATTATAATTGCTCGCCAAAATCAATAAAATATTCACGAATAGATTTCAGCACGATCGTAGAAACTATAGTCGATCGATCGCTTCGAGCGGGCAGCTGTAAACTCTGGATTGGTCTTTTGTCGATTCGATCGCTTATATTCATGATCAATTTGAATTATATCGGTAATGAAAATAAGGATCAAAATTTTAAGTTTTATTATGTACATGTATCTTTTCTTTCTGTTAGTCACAATTCGAAGAGAAATCTGCTAGTAAATTTTAAATTCAAGCCAAAGTTACAAAATTATGATCTCGATGATGTATTCGCTAAGATTAATAATATAAATGTAGGTCTCTACATCTCCCAATAATTGTATTTGATGAATAATTAATTCAATCCACAAAATTTTGTCGATTATATGTCAAGATCGAGATGTCAGAAATGAGTCTGAGTACTAGTACAGGGATCTCTCATAAAATTAATGTTCACTATATTTTCGAATCAATCAATTAATCAATTTCCTAAGACTCCCTATAGGGACTTAGGACGGAAACAGTTCTCTTTCACAAAGCGCGTTCCTGAGCATCGGGCTTTAATTGCCACCATGACTTGTTTATTCCTCTGGCCTCCTGCTCAATCGCTCGCTTACATGAGGATTAAAATACAGAGTTTATTTGGTGATGTTTCCTCAAAGTGCGACCGATCCATTGCCACTTCCGCCCTTTGAATTTCAGTGCATATTTTAGTCTGTCCAATTTTACTCCAAAGTTCGTCGTTGCAGATCATATAAAGCGAGAATATCCCTCAAATGCGTCAGAAGAAATGGTTCACGAAAGTTTGCAATTTCTTAGTAAGCCTAACGGTCAGTTTCAATGTAGTACAATCGTAAAACAGCACCGACTTGACGCATGCGTCAAACACTGTCAGCTTCGTGCGAAGGGAGATCTGTCTTAACCTTCAGAAGTAGGGAAGGATACTGAAGGCCTGACGAGCTTTATTAATACGCCTCAATATCCTTGTCCATGCTGGCTTCCGAGGTATTAAAACGTCTTCCACGTATGGTACGCTTGTGTCCGAATTCATGTGTATGCACTTGGTTTTACTCACACTCATTTTCAGTCTTAGCTGATGCAAAGGCATTTAGAATATAACGAGCGAAAATTTGACTCTAAGTTCGAATGGTTATGTGAAAGCATACATGCTTCATCAGCACAATCAAGGTGACTTCAGGTGTTAAACAATCCCGACTGAAGACGTTTATCTTTCCCTACTTCCAGTACAGCTTTCAAGATGTTATTTATTACCACCAGAACTAGGGCTGGTGATAATATGCAGCCTTGTCTGACACCCTTTCGCACAGGAAAGCGGACAGTTCTCCTGTTGCATTTTCGTTGGATTCTTTGATCATAGCTATGCTCTACCTCTAAGGCATTTCGTTTGTAATCTCGCTTAACGCAGTTGAAAGCCTTCTCGAAGTCCACAAGCATGAGATGCAGTGGCGAATCCATTTTGGCTAACTGCTCCAATATTATCCGAATGGTTTTTGTATGGTCTGTACAAGACTAACCTTTACGAAATCCAGCCTGATAAACTTCAAGAGTGCTTTCTAAAATACCACTAATCACTGTTGAAAATTATCTTAGCCATGATTTTCGATACGGTAGTAAGTAGACATATACCATGCCAATCGCTACAATCCCGAAGGTCACCTTTCTCTGGATTTTCAATGATATCCTCCTTCCTTTCAGCCGTATCTTCCTTTATTCCACACTTCAATAAAGAGTGAAAGGAGTACATCGCCTGTTATTTCCGGATCAGTTTGAGAAGTTCGGTTGGTAGTCCGTCGTTAGGAGTTTCCTTTTCTGCATTGTCCGAATGCCGGAAACTATTTCATCCTTATCTGGTGGATCGTTCCTAATAGAGGATTGTTGCGGTTGGATTTTTGGCAATTGTTCTGTGTCTGGGAAATTTTCCATTGAATCGAAGCTTAAAATATTTGAGAAGTATTTCCTTCCATTGCCACAACTGTTGTTCGGTCATATTAAGGAGAGTTCTGGTTGGTGGCGAAATTCTTGCTCGTCAACTGTTTCATAATTTTAATTAGCGAAGCCATGTTCCTAAGGTAAGCCGCAGATTCCGCCTTATTGGCTAGATCTGCAATGACTCTTCTCTTGTCGCGTCTAAACATTTTTTCAAGTTGTAAATGAGAATCGTGACTGTTCCGTCTTAAAACGGTTCTCTGGTTGATATCGGGTTGAGAAATAATGGCCAATTTGGCTTTTTTCCAATCGCCAACCTTGTCCTATGTGTTTTGAGATATTCAGCGTTTCTCACCATTTTTGCACATATCCCACAGATTATTTAGCACTTGTTAGAAAATTTTTTCTGTTTGCCTCCTAACTGGAGTCCAAAGTGCTCATTTCATATTCGCCCAATG
Organism: Chorisops tibialis; assembly: GCA_963669355.1. Classification (NCBI taxonomy): domain Eukaryota; kingdom Metazoa; phylum Arthropoda; class Insecta; order Diptera; family Stratiomyidae; genus Chorisops; species Chorisops tibialis. The sequence goes on along the minus strand of OY770263.1, from coordinate 212,207,538 downwards.
GGAATGCATTTTAATGGTGGTATACTCCAGTTTTTTGTTGGGGTCTCCAAGCTTATCCACATTAAGCTTTCGCATCAGATGTTGAATGTAATCTACAGTATATAAATTACTCAAATCCTCCCACACTTTCCACGACCTCCCATGCAAACAGCACTTTTTAATGAAACCAATTTCCTCAGTATGTTTAACATTTTATTAGTTCAAACTTTGTACTAAGTACTTAATTACCATTAATATTAAGTCGGAAAAATTAACTGATTAGTTTCAATCCTTCTTCCTCCTCCCATACAATATGACACAATTTCTCAAGTTGGGCGATCATAAAGAGAAGAGGAGGATACTGGAACTTCAAGTGGGAGCTGCGACGCAATGGAAGGATGGTCTCTGCTGAGCCTATATTCTTCGGGGATTACTCTGCTGCTTTCTTCCAAATTTCCTACATACCGGCAGGAGTTTCTTCTATCTCTCAACCGTAATTTTAGAAAGGAGGAAGAGTGTACCGAGTTCAAAATCCTGGTTTCTTACAGATGGTTCATACTGTTTTTATTTAATGCATAATAATAAAATAATAGTTTTTTCTTAGTTAGATAATCTTTAAAGACAATTCCACCAAAATTCAAATTATTTTCTCCACTAGTTTAGATCTAGCGCCAATTTGTTAATATAAATTTTATTCTTTTAAATCCTCTAATGTCAATACAACTGAAATTCAATTTCTTTATTTCTCTATCTTATATCTATCCAGTGCCACTTCGTTAATACAATTTTTCTCCTGCAATTACTCTATCTGAAATGAAATTACATCCTAATCCCGTCGATAGGTGTACCTTCGATCTAAAATCATAAAACAAAATCTACTAAACTCATGGAACCATTGATCTAAGATTGACAATTCTGGTTCGCCCCAAAGTTTACGATCAAAAAACGAAATTCTTTGTCTAACATTCAAATAAATCCAAAATAATCAAAGAAATAATTAGCCAAGCGAGCTACTTAAAGCATAACGACTTGCTCACTCTATTTGACATTGGGAAGGTTCTTCCGTCACAGTTTCAATGTATCAATCGGTCGGCCCGAGTGTTCATCATCATCATCATTATCAATGGCGCTACAGCCCAAATCGGGCCCTAGCCTCTTAAAGTCGTCGCCTCCAATCGTCTCTGCTATCTTCATCAACCGAGTCTTCCCATCGTTTGCGTGGCTTGCCTACTGGCCGGTTACCACTCGCTTTGCCTTTCACAGCACGTTTGGGGATTCTTCTTCCATTCGCTCTACATGGTCAGCCCACTGCAGTTTACGTTGCTTGATGAACGTTAAAGCTTCTGGCTCGTCGTAGAGTTGATACAACTCATGGTTGTGTCTTATTCGCCATTCCGTTCCTTCCTTCATAGGTCCCAAAATTCTTCGGAGGACCTTTCTTTCGAATGCGTTAACTGCTTTTTCGGAAGTTCGCGTTAATGTCTCGCTGCCATAAGAGCACAGGTCGTATAATAGTTTTATATCATCATCATCATCAATGGCGCGACAGCCCAAATCGGGCCCTGGCCTCCTGAAGTCGTCGCCTCCAATCGTCTCGATCCAAAGACCGCGTCCTCCAGCTGCTAATTTTTAGAATGGCTTTGCTGTCTTCATCAACCGAGTCTTCCCATCGCTTGCGTGGTTTGCCTACTGGCCGGTTACCACTCGCTTTGCCTTTAAGAGCACGTTTGGGGATTCTTCTGTCTTCCATTCGCTCTACATGGCCAGCCCACTGCAGTTTACGTAACTTGATGAACGTTGAAGCTTCTGGCTCGTCGTAGAGTTGATACAACTCATGGTTGTATCTTATTCGCCATTCCGTTCCTTCCTTCACAGGTCCCAAAATTCTTCGGAGGACCTTTCTTTCGAATGCGTTAACTGCTTTTTCGGAAGTTCGCGTTAATGTCCACGTCTCGCTGCCATAACAGAGCACAGGTCGTATAATAGTTTTATAAATCCGCAGCTTATTGTTCCTGTGCACTTTCTTGGATTTCATTATTGGAAGTACCGAATAATACGTCTTATTTGCTAGTATTATCCGTCGTTTGATTTCGTCTGTTTCATTACCGTCCTTTGCTAGATTAGCCCCAAGATATATGAAGTTGTCCACACTCTCCAAATTATATTCCGCAATTGTTATGTTTTGTCTGATTGGCGTTCTCCTTCTTGTTTGCGTCATTACTTTTGTTTTGCTTTCATTAATGCGCAACCCGACTTCTTTTGCGGCGGAGTCAAGATTGACAAATACCTCCTTAGCACTAGGGAAGGATCTTGCTAGAATATTAATGTCGTCAGCGTATGCTACTAGTTGGGTGGACTTGAATAGTAGTGTCCCGTTGGTGTCGACTGGGATTTTTCGGACGACATACTCTAGTGCCAAGTTGAAAAGCATAGGAGCTAGACCATCTCCCTGCTTTAAACCACATTCCGTTCGAAAGCTGGTTGTGGAATCGGTTTGTATTCTCACTTGGGATTCGTGTTCGTCATTGTGAGTCTTGTTAGTCGGACTAGTTTTGGAGGAATTCCAAAGTCAAGCATGATTTGGTACAGTACGCTCCTGTCGATACTGTCGTATGCTTGTTTAAAATCTACGAATATTTGGTGCACGTCTGTGTTATATTCCCAGCATTTCTCAAGCACCTGTTTCACCGAGAATATCTGGTCTGTTGTAGATCGTCCGGTTCTGAATCCGCCTTGGTATTCGCCAATTATTTGATTAGTATAGGGCTTAAGACGACGTTCAATTATTTTTGTCAGTATTTTATAGGACGTACACAACAATGATATACCTCTGTAGTTCTCACAGCAGAGTTTGTCTCCTTTCTTGTAAATTGGACATATAATGCTTTTTCGCCAGTCGTCGGGTATGATTTCCTCTGTCCAAATTTTGCATATCATGCTGTGCAGTATTTCAGCGACACAGTTTCCACCGTTTTTCAGAAGTTCAACTGGTATTTCGTCAATTCCCGGCGCTTTGTTTCGTTTTTGGTCACATAGGGCTGCTTTGATTTCAGGAAGCGTGGGTGGTGTCGATGATGGTTCATCTTCGTCAGTTGAGGCTTGAATTGATATGTTGTCTGTCGTTATCGGTGCTACTGGGATGGGATTCAAAAGATGTTCGAAGTATGAAGCCCATCTCCTTTTGATTTCTTCTGTGTCGCTGATGATATTGCCCTCTGCGTCTTTGCAGAGACTGGTTTTTGGTTTATATCCTTTTTTCAAGTCTTTTACTATGGCGTATGCGTCCCGCGTATTATTTTTTCTCATGTCGTCGTCCATTTTTTGTATCTTGTCATTATGGTACTTCCTTTGTTTTCGTCTGCAGGTCTTTTTCGCATATCGCCTAAGCTCGTCATATTTTTCTTTTTTGGCTCGTGTTGGTCGTTCAGTAAAAATGTTGTAAGCTTCGTTCTTTCTATCTATTGCGTCGCGACATTCTTGGTCGAACCAATCATTACTTTTTCGCCGTGCTTGATATCCTAATACCTCTTCCGCGCAGGATTTGATGCCGTCTCGTATTTTCATCCACGCATTATCCACTGGCATATTTTGGATATTTTCATATATTGGTGTCAGGTGTTTATTACATGCTAGCATGTAAGCCTGCGCCACCGTTTCGTCGTTAAGCTTGTCGACATTGAATTTGCGAGCTCTACTCGTTTTCGAATACCCACGACAAGCTATTTTGCATCGATACTTAGCTCTGACTAGATAGTGATCAGAGTCACAATTCGCACCGCGGAGAGTTCGTACATCAAGTATGCTGGAAGCAGCCCTTTTCTCAATAAGAACGTGGTCTATTTGGTTGAAGGTGTGACCATCTGGTGATGCCCACGTTCGTTTGTGAATATCGCGATGTGGGAAGCACGTAGAGCTTACTATGATATTTTTGCTGCTTGCGAAATCAATAAGACGTTGGCCATTGTCGTTGGTTATGTCATGGAGACTGTGCCCTCCTGTTGTTCCTCTATGAGCCTCCTCCTTTCCGACTTTTGCATTAAAATCCCCTAAGACAATTTTTAGGTCATTCGAGGGCAGTGAGTCATAGGTTGTCTCTAGGGTGGCATAAAATTCGTCTTTAGTTATATCGTCCTTGTCTTCTGTTGGTGCGTGAACGTTGATCAACCAAGTGTTGAAAAATTTAGTCTTTATTCGGATTGCACACAATCTTTCACTTATTGGTTTGAAGCTCGTGACCTGCTGTTTAAATTTTTTGTCAACGACAAAAGCGACTCCAAACTCTCTGCTTCCCGACAATTTTCCACTTGGATAGATTGTGTGTGATCTCATGTCCATGATTTCGCTACCGAGCCATTTCGTTTCTTGGATGGCAGTTATGTTGATGTTGTGTTTTGCCACTTCTTCGAGAAACTCTTTCAGAGCTCCTGTCCTAAATAAGGATCGAACATTCCAAGATCCAATAGAGTAGTCCATTTTTCGTTTGCGGGGTCGTTGCCGTTGAGTCCATCCTTTCCGAGGCTGTTCTTCAGGTTTCTGGACAGTGTTCTTTTTCCGGTGATGCGTTGTCGGCGCCTCGCCCAACCCCCGACCTGGAGGACCGGTCCTACTTATTTATTACACCCTAGTAGAAAAAGGGTGGGAGTTTTGAGCTAAATATGACATGCTGGAGTTCTCACAGCTATGCTGCAAGTCCAACTATGTCATACTTTTTGCCTACTTCCTGAGACGCACTGGTGTTACTGGCCATTCAGGTTAACTCCATTTACCCTCCTCCTTTCTCAACTCGGGCTTGGGACCGTCTATGGCGGAGTTTTAGTTTTATATATCCGCAGCTTATTGTTTCTGTGCACTTTCTTGGATTTCATTATTGGAAGTACCGAGTAATCTATCTTATTTCCAAGTATTATCCGTCGTTTGATTTCGTCTGTTTCATTACCTTTGCTAGATTAGCCCCAAGATATATGAAGTTGTCCACACTCTCCAAATTATATTCCGCAATTGTTATGTTTTGTCTGATAGGCGTTCTCCTTCTTGTTTGCGTCATTACTTTTGTTTTGCTTTCATTAATGCGCAACCCGACTTCTTTTGCGGCGGAGTGAAGATTGACAAATACTTCCTTAGCACTAGGAAAGGATCTTGCTAGAATGTTAATGTCGTCAGCGTATGCTACTAGTTGGGTGGACTTGAATAGTAGTGTCCCGTTGGTTTCGACTGAAATTTTTCGTACGACATACTCTAGTACCAAGTTGAAAAGCATAGGGGCTGGACCATCTCCCTGCTTTAAACCACATTCCGTTCGAAAGCTGGTTGTGGTTGTGTGTTTGTGGTTGTGTGTTTGTGGTTGTGTGTTTGTGGTTGTGTGTTTGTATTCTCACTTGGGATTCAGTGTACGTCATTGTGAGTCTTGTTAGTCGGACTAGTTTTAGGGGAATTCCAAAGTCAAGCATGATTTCATACAGTACGCTCCTGTCGTATGCTTGTTTAAAATCTACGAAGATTTGGTGCACGTCTGTGTTATATTCCCAGCATTTCTCAAGCACCTGTTTCACCAAGAATATCTGGTCTGTTTTAGATCGTCCGGTTCTGAATCCACCTTGGTATTCGCCAATTATATCATTAGTAAAGGGCTTAAGACGACGTTCAATTATTTTTGTCAGTATTTTATAGGACGTACACAACAATGATATTCCTCTGTAGTTCTCACAGCAGAGTTTGTCTCCTTTCTTGGAAATTGGACATATAATGCTTTTTCGCCAGTCGGCGGGTATGATTTCCTCTGTCCAAATTTTGCATATCATGTTGTGCAGTATTTCAGCGACACAATTTCCACCGTTTTTCAGAAGTTCAACTGGTATTTCGTCAATTCCCGGCGCTTTGTTTAGATTTTGGTCACATAGGGCTGCTTTGATTTTAGCAAGCGTGGGTGGTGTCGATGAAGGTTCTTCTTCATCAGTTGAGGCATCAATTGAAATGTTGTCTGTCGTGATAGATGCTAATGGGGTGGTATTGAGAAGATGTTCAAAGTAGGAAGCCCATCTCCTTTTGATTTCTTGTGCGTCGCTGATAATGTTGCCCTCTGCGTCTTTGCAGAGACTGGATTTTAGTTTATATCCTTTTTTTTTCTATTGCGTATGCGTCCCGCGTTTTATTTTCTCTTATATCGTCGTCCATGTTTTGTATCTTGTCATTATGGTACTTCCTTTGTTTTCGCCTGCAAGTCCTTTTCGCATATCGTCTAAGCTCGTCATATCTTTCTTTTTTGGCTCGTGTTGGTCGTTCAGTAAAAATTTTGTAAGCTTCGTTCTTTCTGTCTATTGCATCGCGGCATTCTTGGTCGAACCAATCATTATTTTTTCGCCGTACTTGATATCCTAACACCTCTTCTGCGGAGGATTTGATGCCGTCTCGTATTTTCATCCACACATTCCCCATTGGCATATTTTGGATGTTTTTATATATTGGTGTCAGGTGTTTATTACATGCTGACATGTAAGCCACCGTTTCGTCTTTAAGCTTGTCGACATTGAATTTGCGAGCTCTGCTCGTTTTCGAATATCCGCGACAAGCTATTCGGCATCGATACGTAGCTCTGACTAGATAGTGATCAGAGTCACAATTCGAACCGCGGAGAGTTCGTACATCAAGTATGCTGGAAGCAGCCCTTTTCTCAATCAGAACGTGGTCTATTTGGTTGAAGGTGTGACCATCTGGTGATGCCCACGTTCGTTTGTGAATATCGCGATGTGGGAAGCACGTAGAACTGACCATCATATTTTTGCTGCTTGGGAAATCAATAAGACGCTGGTTATGTCATGGAGACTGTGCCCTCCTCTATGAGCCTCCTCATTTCCGACTTTTGCATTAAAACCCCCTAAGACAATTTTTAGGTCATTCGAGGGCAGTGAATCATAGGTTGTCTCTAGGGTGGCATAAAATTCGTCTTTAGTTATATCGTCCTTCTTCAGTTGGTGCGTGGACGTTGATTAACCAAGTGTTGACAAATTTAGTTTTTATTCGGATTGCACACAATCTTTCACTTACTGGTTTGAAACTCGTGACCTGCTGACTAAATTTTTTGTCAACGACAAAAGCGACTCCAAACTCTCTGCTTCCCGACAATTTTCCACTTGGATAGATTGTGTGTGATCTCATGTCCATGATTTCGTTACCGAGCCATTTCGTTTCTTGGATGGCAGTTATGTTGATGTTGTGTTTTTCCACTTCTTCGAGGAACTCTTTTAGAGCTCCTGTCCTAAATAAGGATCGAACATTCCAAGATCCAATAGAGTAGTCCATTTTTCGTTTGCGGGGTCGTTGCCGTTGAGTCCATCCGTTCCGAGGCTGTTCTTCAGGTTTCTGCACAGTGAATTTTTTTCCGGTGATGCGATGTCGGCGCCTCGCCCAACCCCCGACCTGGAGGACCGGTCCTACTTATTTGTTACACGTTTATTGCTGTATCTTCGAAAATACTGTGAATTGGTCTATATAACCTCACGTACATATTCTTAGACATATTAGGAATAGATTTAAACAATAAAAAAATATCGATTTTTTGAGCCTCCTAAAGTAGGATCCCCCTTAATTCGATAAAAATTTCGACCTGTATCGTGTACACAAATGTGAAGGATCTAAAATAAGGCTTAAACAATATCTCCATGAATTCTTTTTTTTTCTTATATTTTGGTTTGTCTGAAACTAATGCCAAACTCACTATCAATCAAATTCCTGTTAAGACCCCCTATAGGGGCATAGGACAGAAACAACTCTCTTCCACAAGGCGCGATCCTGAGCATCGGCCTTAAGCTGTTGCCAGGACTTGTTTATTCCTCTGGCCTCCTGCTCAACTGCTCGCTTCCATGTGTTACATGGTCGACCAACCCGACGTCTTCCTTGAGGATTATAATCCAGAGCCTGTTTTGCGATATTTTGCTCTGGTTTCCTCAAAGTATGACCGATCCACTGCCACTTTCGCCGTTGAATCTCAATACCTATTTTAGTCTGGCCAGTTGTACTCCAAAGTTCGTCGTTGGAGATCACTTCTGGCCAGAATATTCCTAAAATGCGTCGGAGGCATTGGTTTACGAAAGTCTGTAGTTTCTTGGTAAGGTGAACGGTCACTTTCCACGTAGTACAACCATACAACAACACAGATTTGACGCATGCGTCAAAAACTCGCAGCTTCGTGCGAAGGGAGATCTCTCTTAACCTCCAGAAAGGGGAAAGGATACCGAAGATCTGACGAGCTTTATTTAGCCGAGCCTCAACATCCTTTTCGGCTCCGCCGTCCATGCTGACAATGCTTCCAAGATAGCAAAAATCTTGCACCTCTTCCACATCCTGTCCGTTAAGAACAATCGGTGTGCTTGCGTTCGAACCCATGTGCATGTACTTGGTTTTACGCGCATTTATTTTCAGTCCCGCCTCTTTGCATTTAGAATGCAACGAGCGAACATTTGACTCTAAGTCCGAACGGTTATGTGCAAGCAAACACACGTCACCAGCATAATCAAGGTGACTTAAGATGTTAAATAGTCTCCATTGAAGACCCTTACCTTCCCCAGCTTCCAGTGCAGCTTTCAAGATGTCGTTTATTACCACCAGAAACAGGGCTGGTGATAATATGCAGCCTTGTCTGACACCCGTTCGCACAGGGAAGCTCTCGGACAGCTCTCCTCTATGCAAGACGCGACACCTTGCATCTTCGTAGGATTCTTTAATCATAGCTATGACCTTATCTGGAATACCTCTCCTACGCAAAGCATTCCATATGTAATCTCGCTTAACGCTGTCGAAAGCCTTCTCGAAGTCTACAAACATGAGATGTAGTGGCGAACCCATTTCGGCTGACTGCTCTAATATTATCCGTAGGGTATTTGTGTGGTCGGTACAAGACGACCCTTTACGGAATCCAGCCTGATAAACTTCGAGAGTGCTCTCGACGTCATCACTAATCCTATTGAGAATTACCTTAGCCATAATTTTTGATACGGCAGTAAGTAGACATATACCACGCCAATTGCCACAATCCCGAAGGTCGCCCTTCTTCGGAATTTTCACAATGACGCCCTCCTTCCATTCAGTCGGATATCTTCCCTCACTCCACACTTTAGTGAAGAGTGGGAGGAGTATATCGGCTGTGATTTCCGGGTCCGCTTTGAGGAGTTCGGTTGGTAGTCCGTCTATACCTGGAGCTTTCCTTCCCGCCATTGACCGAATGGCGGAAACTATCTCTTCCTTATCTGGGGGATCGTCCCTAATAGAGGATTGTTGCGGTTGGATGTTTGGTAGTTGTTCTGTTTCCGGAATATCTTCCTCTGACAAGATGTTTAAAATATCAGAGAAGTATTCCTTCCATCGCCGCAACTGGTGTTCACTCATATTAAGGAGAGTTCCGTTGGCATCTCTCACCAGGTGGTTGGCGGTGAAATTCCTGTTCGTCAACTGTTTCATGATTTTGAAAAGTGAACCCATATCCCCAAGGTAAGCCGCAGATTCTGCCTTGTTTGCCAGATCTTCAATGGCCTTTCTCTTGTCGCGTCTAACAGCCCTCTTAAGCTGTATATGAGCATCGCGGTAGTTCTGCCTCAAGTCGAGCGTTCGTTGGTTGACATCGGGTTGAGAGATGATTGCCAATTTGGCTTTTTTCCGATTGCCAACCTTGACCCATGTGTCGTGCGACATCCAGGGTTTCTCACCGCTTTGCACATATCCCACAGATTCTTCAGCACTAGTTAAAAAAGTGTTTCTGGTTGCCTCCCAATTGGCGTCCAGTGTGCGCATTTCATATTCACCCAATGTGGATGACTTTTCGCGTGGAATAGTGGTGTATTCGCGTTTTTTGTTGGGATCTTTAAGTTTATCCACATTAAGCTTGCGCTTCATTTGAAGAATTTGTGGTCGTCGGATAGCTGCTGTACACAATCTCAAGCAGGCAACCATCAGGTGGTGATCGCTCCCCACGTCAGCTCCTCGTTTCGCTCGCACATCGAGGAGACATCTTCTCCATCGGCGACTTATAGCCAAATGGTCGATCTGGTTCTGAGTAACACCATCAGGGGAAACCCAAGATGTTTTATGATGACTCTTGTGTGGAAAAAGGGTCCCTCCGATGACCATTTGCCGAGTACTACAAAACTCCACAAATAATTCGCCGTCTTCGGGTCTCTTAATCCAAGGTCGTGACGCGTCGACCCAAGGGTCACCATGCCTTTCCATGACGTGTTCTAGTCCAGTGTTGTCCAATCCAACCTGGGCGTTCATATCTCCTGAGATGATAATAATATCACCTCTTGGAACACGTTCGAAGGTGGCACTCAGTTGGCTATAAAACTCCTCTTTGTCACCAGATGTTGCGGTATTAGTTGGTGCGTAGCACTGCAGAATTGTGACGTTTCTGACACTGGTCCTGAGCCTGACGACGATAATCCTATCCGAGATTGGTTCCCAGCTAATGAGACTGTTTCTCGCTCTTGGTGTAAGGACGAACGCCACGCCATTTGTGGCTTCACTTTCAGGGCCAATGTACAGAATAGTGTTTCCGCTAGGGGTTCGTTCTTCTCCTGATCCCGTCCACCTGACCTCGCCCAAGCCCAAGATTTGGATGTTATAGTGCTTCATTTCACGGTCGATCACTGATTGGCGGTGCAAGGACCGAGTAACCCCAGCTCTTCCCCCGTCATTCAATGTTCGAACGTTCCAGAAGCCAATTATAGTCCGTTTTCGAATGCCAAAAGTCGTTACCGTAGAATCAGTCCGTATCCGAGGCGATGTATCTGTTTCTCGTATCATTTAGGTCTTAAGATCACGGGTGATAAGCCCATGATCCAAACTCACTATACTCTAGATGAATTCTGAGAGTATATTGTGTTTCCCTTAATGCTAAGAAATAATTATCGTACAGAGTCACCAAGGGTACTGAAATATTTGTTGTCGCTCAAAAACCTCGATTCCGAGTCACCGTATGTCCGTCTGTCTGTCCATCTGTCTACAACATAACTCTCGAAAGCTTTGACCTATCGTCCTGAAATTTTTCATATATAATTTTAAGCAAAAAAGTAACTTTGAGTTTGTGAACGGACCAAATGCCCCCACTCCTACACCCTCCCATACAAATTTCATGAAATTGCGAAATTTAAAGAAATCGATTTTTCTCCGAAACCATTTCAGCTATTGACTTGAAAATTAGGTCATAGTATAATGATGTAAATATCATTAACGTCAAAAAATATTGATTTGATCCCCTTACTACTTCTACCCCTTCCCATATAAATGCACAATTTTTAAAAATGCATTTATTCGGCTTGCATTGCAACTAGCAAAGCTAAAAGAACCCATTTTTGCCAAATTTTATTTTATTTCAATTGCAACCAATTCCGTACAAACTATCAACTTAATTTCACTCTCTCTACCCCCTCCCATACAAATTTCACGAAATTTCGGAATTTTAATTAAATTATTTTCCTCAAAAACCGCCAACTTTAAATTTTGAAAGAAGTATACTATTATAAATATCATTGATGCCGAAAAATTTGGTTTTGATTCGGATACTCCTTCTACCCCCTCCCATATAAATGCACAATTTTGGTAAATGTATTTAATCGATTTTCGTTGAAACTAGAAGTAGAAAAAGTACAAACTTAAAATTTTGTCACAATTTGCCTCTTAATAATTGCAATAAATGCTTGGAAAATTATGAGCTTCGCTTCACTCCTTCTACCACCTCCTATACAAATTTTTGTATTGAAAATTAAAGAAAAGTATTTCCCCTTGGAATATATGATTAACAAAGCAATGTCATTAGGATGTTGATAAGCAGATTCAAAATCATTCAAAACCTTCCACTTTCTCTGCCACCTCCCATACAAATGCCATAAATTCAGACAAAATTTGATCAATTTTCTCGAAAATCATGAAAGCTATAAACTTTAAATTTAGCATGAAACATTTTGTGTACTACGTTCGGTGTTACAAATAAAAATAAAAAACCTCCCCCCTCTGCTTTTACCGCCTCCCATATAAAAGCTTCAATTTACTATTCGAACGAATTTGAGATGACATATTTTCCGGTACAATAAACTCTTTCCTATTTCATCAAGAGTATCACATGATTGGGCTTTACGCCCAATTATAATTCTGTTATGTTTTTGTTTTTAAAATGTTTCGATTTAAAGGCATGGGCTATGTGCGACATATTGAATTCCCACTTTCTTTTTTTCTCATTAAGGAAAATATTATCTGTATTTAAATTTTTGTGTATTGCAACATCCAAAAAACCAATTACTATGAGAAGAAAAAAAAAGAACATTAATTTCATAATGTATATGAAAAAATAAAAATGCTGTTCTCATCTCTGTGATAAGGCATTTTTTTCTCCCTCAAAACACAAACTGCGATTGTTTTTTATTTTTGTAACACATGACATTCTTATCTAATCACAATTTCCTCCCATATACCTTTTGATACAAGAATATAGGGCGTAAATTGTCTCTATCAAAATTAATAAATAAATGTTCTTTATTATCTTTTATTAAACAATATATGAAATCTTATGAATTATATGTTCCAATTTTTTGTTTTATTTTAGATTACAAATATGTATATAATTTTTTTTTTCTAAACTTTCTATTTATTAAGCTCTAATTAAGATGATTTTGTAGCACAAATTTTTAAGAAAAACAAAATATTTTTACGCCCCAAATAAACAGATCGACATAGTTTCTATAGTTGAAATAATTTTATTTCGATTGGGATATCCATGTTAAAATTTGCATGTGCTAAACAAACTTTCAAACAAATTGGTTTAGTTAATGCGAAAATTTTACTACTCTTGCAATTTTATTTATGTGTTTGAAATTTAAAGATGGTTTTTTCTAGCTTATAATAGGGAATAAATTAGCGAGAATTTTAAAATTGTTTTTTTTTCTTGTTCAAAAAAAAGTTATATTCCGAGAAGGAGAACATTGATGCTTATTTTTTAATGTAACTAATTTCCAACTAAAGATAATGAAGAAACTTTGCTATTTCTTTTATCGTGCCTATTTACATTTACTTTTCTAATATAACTTTATTTCCGTCACATTATGTCATCATCAAAATAAATTTATGATCTTATTGGATTGTTCGTTTGTGTTTTTTTTTTCTCCCATGATCATTATCACATCAGTTTGATTGGTTTTATCACCGATCATCACTGATCGTTATTAATTTCATTTAAAAGAAATTAATCTTTAGTAATAAAAGTTATCATCATTGGATATCGATGGTGATCTGTATGGTACTGACCAATGAAGATGACCACATATGATGGTTAATAAAAAGAGTTGATCGAAAACGATTAGAAATGATCGGTGAAGGCCACATATGATTGATAACGATCAGAGATGATCGGTAACAAACGTGTTGCTTTTTTCTATAAGATCTTGATCACGATAATTTTGTTCAGTTTTTTAACCCCAAACATTAATTATATCAATGTTTATTTATTTTGGAAATCTTATCTACATGGTTTTTCGTTTGTTATGTATTTCTTTAATTTTTGTATATAATTTTATATTTTTTTGACGAATTCTAATTACTAGAATATTTCGATATTTTTAAATGTATAATTAACGAAATCACACCTAACACACATTAAAATTGTTTTATGCGCTTCTCTAATTCAATTCGTCTGCAGGCGGAAGTTAATGTAAGTTTATGTTTATTTGATTTATTTTTGAAATGATTCTGATTTTTTTTTTGTTTTGGTTTTTAGCAAAATATTTGAAAATTCATGCATTTAGATTTTGAATTTTATTTGTTCATAGTCATCATAGTTATTTTCATTATTATTTTTTTTTTGCGAACTAAAATGTTTTTGATCAGATAATTTTTTTTTTCATAAACTGCATGTGGTTAGATTCAAAATTGATCCCCTAAACCTAATATTTCCCAAAAGCAAATGTTTTGAAATCGAATGTCAAAGCTCAATTTGTCAAAATCGTTTTTTAAAACTATTTATTTCGTGATTAAAAAAAGAAAAATAAATTTTAAAAACCTTCTTTTTATAAAAATGTTTATTTAATTACTTCACGGTATGACCATTCGACTGCCACTTAAACGTCTCAGTTTAAATGTCGTATCTTGTTCTGCCGTTTATTTCCAGTATTTCGGCCAGAAGTAATTTCCAACGGATAGCGACTAAACTATTCATAAGTCTGCAAAATTTCATAATAAAAAGATTACACATGTGATAAAAATAAACTTTGAAATTTAAGTTTTGCAAATTTCTGATGCATTATTTTCAATTATAGCCTAATTAAAAAAACATTCTCTCAAGCATTCATTTGTGCTAATTTCACGTATTACATCAATAACTTTACTATTATTATTTCCAATGTGCATAAGATTAAGCTCTTTCGTTTTTATGTTTTCTTTTCAAAGTTAAATTTTAATTAACCTTTTTTCAAATAAAATTAGTTGTATGTATCACATAACTATAGCTCTACTTGTAATTGAGCTATTGTTGTGTTTGCCATATTAGCAGAACGAAAAAAAACGATATAATAAAATGTTACAAAGTATAATAGTGAAAGTCTTAATTATATTGATATTTTGCATGGTTACGTTTTTATGTGAGAATAAAAATAAAATAAATTTAATTCGTTTGTAGATTTTTTTCCGTGAAATCGGTCCATTTTATTTCGATTTTTTTTTTATTTTATTAAAAAATGGTAAATTAAAAGAAATAGTGTATTTATGAAAATAAGCTGCTTAGTTTTATGATTTATTTCTTGTATAATTTTATCTTTACACGTTTACAGTATAATTGATTAGATTAATAATAAAAAAAATGTATTTTTATTGTGATACGATCGTAATTTAACTTAATCCAATAATGGTTTCTCTCTCTCTTTGTTTTCCGGATGATTAGGTGGCGACAAGAATTATGAAACAAATGATTGATCAATTTGCCACTTGTGATCTCTTTGGCCGTGGCAATTATGAATATTATGCAAGAGTAACTGGACGAATATTAAAAGTAAAAGATGAATGGATTTGTAGTTTTCGATATCCACCGCCTCCAAGAGGTAAGTTTTTGAATAAATTATTAATTTAAAAAAAAAATGAAAATTTGTGTACATTTCAATCTGCTTCTTTGATTTTCATGGAGTTTTATGGCCCAATCGCATAATGTCTCGTTCTTCTTTTCGAAATCTTCTCTCAAATTTAGATTTCAAACCAATTTTCGATATTTGTCGAACAAAAATGAAAAAAAAAAAAAAATCATTCCCGGAAATCTTTCCTATGATTCTTAGCGTCGAGAGTACAAATTGAAACCCGCCGTTTCCCAATAGATGACGCCAGCAGTAAATGCTGAGCAACAATGGTGGATCAGCAACGTCACATGGTAAATTTAGGCATCTGTCAATAACTCATCATTAGCATTGGGATGTTTTATCGGCGTCATATAGTTTTTTATGCGCTTTAGTTTAAATAAGCGTCGTTTGCGGGAAGTTTTGCTTTTTGCCTGAAAATCAAAAAAACCTTCGGCTGAGGTGCGTCGAATGATGGTTGAAGCTTATGCTGAGGAAGCTATTAGTGAAAAAACGTGTCGCAAATGGTTTCAACGTTATTAAATGGGCGATTTCGGCGTCGCAGACAAGGAGCGTCCTGGAGTAGTTAGAAAGTTTGAAGACGCAGAATTGGAGGCATTACTGGACGAAGATTTATGTCAAATGTAACAACAATTTGCAGATTCATTGGGTGTGATTCAGCAAATCAAATGTGAAATCACATCGTTTGAAAAGCTTGGGAATGATACAAAAGCAAGGAAATTGGGTGCCATACGAGTTGAAGCGAAGAAACGTCGAACGGCGTTTTTTCACTTGCGAACAGCTGTTCCAATTGCAAAAAGGAAGTGTTCTTTGCATCGCATCATAATTTTCGATGAAAAGTGGATCCATTACGATAATCCAATACGAAAAATAGCGGGTGTACCCCGGCCATGCATCAACATCGACGGCCAAGCCCAAAATTCATCGCTCGACAGTCATACTGTGAATTTGGTGGGACCAGCTCGACGTGGAGTATTATGAGCTGCTGCAACCGGGTGAAACCATCACGGGAGATCGCTAAATAGAACAACTAATGCGTTTAAGCCGAGCATTGAAGGAGAAACGGCCGCAATACGAGGAAAGACACGACAAAGAGATTTTGCTGCACGACAACGCTCGGCTACATGTTGCTCACGTTGTGAAAATTTATCTAGAAACACTGAAATGGGACGTCTTACCCCACCCGTCGTACTATCCAGACATCGCCCCTTCCAAATACCACCTATTCCGATCGATGACACATAACCTGGCTGAGCAGCACTGCCATTTTTAAGAAGAAGCCAAAAACTAGGTGGATTCGTCGTTCGGCTCATAAGAAGAGCAGTTTTTTCGACGCGGAATCCATATGCTGCCAGAAAGATGGGAAAAGTTGTGGCTAGTGATGGACATTTCTTTGAATGATAAATATTTAAACAGTTTTGCACAATAAATTTTGGAAAAGAACTGCGGCTTTCAATTTGTATTCCCAATATTTCAATGAGGAGGTTAATTATGGAAACTGGAGAGGGCGGCACATGAAAAAAAAATAATTTTGTACTATGAAATAATTCATGCAATTTTCGTATTTAGGCCTCGATTTTTCTGATCCGAAAATTGAAAAAAAAAAATCCTTTTGTTTGATTAGACCTTAACAAAAAGCATGTGCTAGTACCACCAAACGCAGAAAATAAACGTGAAAGCGCAGACAGTGCACAGGAGTAAGCTAAAAAGATCTCCCAAATGATGTAGTCTTTTCCCATAAGCAACAAGGCGTCAGTTGGCGAACAATGGACCCAAAGAAGCCGCCGAAAATATCATATCTGCATCACCACACCCTGACCTTAGCAACTAATAGTTTGATGTTAAGTGCACATATGTCACTGATGAAGGCGAGAAGAGCTTATAAATAGTACAAGCCGCTAAGGACAGAACAGCGAAAACTCATTTGAAAGAAAAAGAGATTATGAAGACGAGCAGTTTTTGGAACTAGAAGGGATGAGGAACAGAAACGAGGTTTCAAGTTTAAGATAACTATTTCCAAGGATAAAGAATAGAACCTTATCACCTACAGTGGCGGTATTTTGAGCAGCAATTAAATGGCAGCTAGGGTATAGCCTAGTAGGTAGTGTGTTGGTCTGGTAATGCGAAGGTCGTGAGTTCAAATCCCGGTCGGCGCAATATATAATTTCAACACATTGCCTGCTTGGATATACCTTGGTCACCTTAATCTAAGAAAATGAAAAATTCGTAGAAAGATGGTTGTGCGAAGGGCTAACAACCCTTCCACAATAAGTAATGAAAAATGTTAAGGAACCTGAATATCAGGAGGCCAAGGTCCGATTTGGGCTGTAACGCCATTTTAGAAGTAGAATTAAATGGCAGGATAACAACCGTAACTGTCACACCATCTTCTCATGACTATGCAACACTTAACGGCCAAGATGATAAACCATCGACGACCTTGAAAGAAGTCCAAAGTTCCACTAAGTGATTGAAGAACAATTGGTTGCCGGAAACGGATGGCCATGGCATACCTGCAGAACTGTTTAAGAAAGCAGGAGATGATTTGAACCGAGGAAAGTATGCCCAGTGAGTGAAACACCAGCATAATCATTCCCAGAAAGATGATCGGTTAGAATACTCCCAACTACCGTGGAATGAGCCTTCTGAATGCGGCTTATAAGGTCTTGTCCAGCATCATCTGCATGCACATGAAACCACACATTTACAACAAGATAACATCGGCCAATGCCAATGTATTTTCAGACCTGGTAAATCCACAGCTGACCAGACCTTCTCACTGAGACAGATCCTACAGAAGCGTCACGAATTCACTGCGACTACACACTATCGTCATTGATTTTAAGGCTGCGTACAAGCAATGGTGCTTTCCTGTAAATATTGTTAATCTCTGCAGGAAGACGATAGTTTGTACGTTATGCACAGTCTGGATAGACAACAACTTATACAAATTCTTCCGAACAAAACGAGGCCTTAGACAAGGCGACGCTCTCTCGTGTGATCTATTTAATATTGCACTTAAAGAAGTTGAGCGCGACTCTGGGATTAAAACTCGTGGAACAATATATAATAAGTCAACCCAGCTTCTTGGCTATGGTGATGATGGTTGCTAACGTTAGAACCCAAAGGGACGTCTGTGAAGCCTTCATTGCATTTGAAGAAAGCGCAAGCAGGCTAGGTTTACATAAAAGAAGCCTTGGCCTAGGTAAAGTGTAATGTATTATCTACTAAGGATATTGGCATCTCCACAGATAGGTAGGCCGCTATGGAGCCAGTCATGTCTGTGCTTCTTTGAGGAAGATGGCTAAACAATTCAACATTCGCCTGTATTGGGTACCAAGGCATAGGGCCATTCCGGGGAACTGCAGGGCCGACAAACTCGCCCGGCTCAGAACCACCTTTCAGATTCAATCTATGAAAGAGAAGCTGTGCATGCCTCCCGCAACTTAAGTTGGATGTGATGAGCAAAGCCAACGACAGATGGGCACACGGTGTTACATGCAGATTTGGACTGTGCTAGATCTAAAACACTCTTGTAGACTTATCTCACCAAGCATGCAGATAATCAGCTTCGTAGTAGTAGTTGTTACACGATACTGCCTTATAGGCAGACATGCTCAGAAGTTTGGCCTTCCGTTTAGTCAATTTTGCAGGAGCTGCAGAGATGAGGAAGAGGAAGAGACGATTCTTATCTCTCTGGAAGAAGGAGACACCATCTAGGCGCACACTTCTTCGATAGTCTCGGTAATCTGGTAATAGCGAAAGCCAGAAGCCTTCAACGCTTCATATTAAGTTCCGGTTGGTTCAGTGAGTAGGAGTCTCTTCTGACATCCTGTGGCATCACAACCGAGTTGCGTCTGGGAAACCACTCCTACCTATCTAGGTTTACAGATCAATGAAAAGAAGACTGAGTAAATTTTGGCGACAAATAACGACGCCCTACACCACCGCGTCAAAGGAAGTACCATAATGACAAGATACAAAAAATGGACGACGACATGAGAAAAAATAATACGCGGGACGCATACGCCATAGTAAAAGACTTGAAAAAGGGATATAAACCAAAAACCAGTCTCTGCAAAGACGCAGAGGGCAATATCATCAGCGATACAGAAGAAATCAAAAGGAGATGGGCTTCATACTTCGATCATCTTTTGAATCCCATCCCAGTAGCACCGATAACGACAGACAACATTTCAATTCAAGCCTCAACTGACGAAGATGAACCATCATCGACACCACCCACGCTTCCTGAAATCAAAGCAGCCCTATGTGACCAAAAACGAAACAAAGCGCCGGGAATTGACGAAATACCAGTTGAACTTCTGAAAAACGGTGGAAACTGTGTCGCTGAAATACTGCACAGCATGATATGCAAAATTTGGACAGAGGAAATCCTACCCGACGACTGGCGAAAAAGCATTATATGTCCAATTTACAAGAAAGGAGACAAACTCTGCTGTGAGAACTACAGAGGAATATCATTGTTGTGTACGTCCTATAAAATACTGACAAAAATAATTGAACGTCGTCTTAAGCCCTATACTAATCAAATAATTGGCGAATACCAAGGCGGATTCAGAACCGGACGATCTACAACAGACCAGATATTCTCGGTGAAACAGGTGCTTGAGAAATGCTGGGAATATAACACAGACGTGCACCAAATATTCGTAGATTTTAAACAAGCATACGACAGTATCGACAGGAGCGTACTGTACCAAATCATGCTTGACTTTGGAATTCCTCCAAAACTAGTCCGACTAACAAGACTCACAATGACGAACACTGAATCCCAAGTGAGAATACAAACCGATTCCACAACCAGCTTTCGAACGGAATGTGGTTTAAAGCAGGGAGATGGTCTAGCTCCTATGCTTTTCAACTTGGCACTAGAGTATGTCGTCCGAAAAATCCCAGTCGACACCAACGGGACACTACTATTCAAGTCCACCCAACTAGTAGCATACGCTGACGACATTAACATTCTAGCAAGATCCTTCCCTAGTGCTAAGGAGGTATTTGTCAATCTTGACTCTGCCGCAAAAGAAGTCGGGTTGCGCATTAATGAAAGCAAAACAAAAGTAATGACGCAAACAAGAAGGAGAACGCCAATCAGACAAAACATAACAATTGCGGAATATAATTTGGAGAGTGTGGACAACTTCATATATCTTGGGGCTAATCTAGCAAAGGACAGTAATGAAACAGACGAAATCAAACGACGGATAATACTAGCAAATAAGACGTATTATTCGGTACTTCCAATAATGAAATCCAAGAAAGTGCACAGGAACAATAAGCTGCGGATTTATAAAACTATCATACGACCTGTGCTCTGTTATGGCAGCGAGACGTGGACATTAACGCGAACTTCCGAAAAAGCAGTTAACGCATTCGAAAGAAAGGTCCTCCGAAGAATTTTGGGACCTGTGAAGGAAGGAACGGAATGGCGAATAAGATACAACCATGAGTTGTATCAACTCTACGACGAGCCAGAAGCTTCAACGTTCATCAAGTTACGTAAACTGCAGTGGGCTGGCCATGTAGAGCGAATGGAAGACAGAAGAATCCCCAAATGTGCTCTTAAAGGCAAAGCGTAGCCGGCCAGTAGGCAAACCACGCAAGCGATGGGAAGACTCGGTTGATGAAGATAGCAAAGCCATTCTAAAAATTAGCAGCTGGAGGACGCGGTCTTTGGATCGAGACGATTGGAGGCGACGACTTCAGGAGGCCAGGGCCCGATTTGGGCTGTCGCGCCATTGATGATGATGACACCACCGCGTCGGCCAAAATGGCATTATTGGCGACTACTAGAAAAAATTCGTATACCTCAGTTGGCAAATGAACTTAGAAGGCAGCAACACAAGCCTAGAAATCAAGCGTAGAACATTCTAGCTAACCGGTGTTATTTTGGGTTAGGCAGACACATGTGGTTGAAACCGCTGAGTAAAAAGACAGAGTTAATGCTAATACGGAACATCGTACCAGTGTTGACATATCGTGCAGTGTCCTGGACCATATTCAACTGTGATGAGAACTTGATAGGGTCTTTTGAAAGGAAGACTAGCCTGCGATGTCTGATAGACGAGTAGGGTTGTCTACCAGCTCTAATAAACCGTTGATAGATGCGAATTATGCTGGTAAATTTATATACTGAGAATTTGATTAGATTTTACTACGTTATCAAGGCAAAAATATGTCTTCCTGATCCGCCAGCGATGCATGGCGCTGACATGAGTAGTGATCACTTCTTGAAGGTTACCTGCGTATAATTGTGCACAGTAGTTGTCCGACGGCCACGAATTGTTCAAATAAAGCGGAAGCTTAATGTAGATACATATGGAGATCTCAACAAAAAACTCGAGTATACCACCATTCTGCACGACAAGTCATTCACATTGGGCAGAGATGAAATGCGCGTACTGGACGCCAAGTGGAAGGCAACCAGAAACACGTTTCTAACTAGCGCTGAAGAATCTGAGGGATATGTGCAAATCGGTGTAAAACCCTGGTTGTCGTAAGACATATTAGACAAAATTGGAGATCGTAAAAAAGCCTAATTGGCAATCATCTGTCAACCAAAGAACTGCCAACTTAAAACGAAACTACCTCAATACCCATATACTGCTTCAGAAGGCTGTTAGACACGAAAAGAGGAGGGTCATTGGAAATCTAGCCAACTTGGCGGAATCGGCGGCTTACTTGAGTATATGGGTTCGCTATTTAAAATTATGAAACAGTTGGCGAACAGGAGTTTCACTGTCAACCGCCTAGTGAAAGATTTCAATGGAGCCCTCCTTAATATGAGTGATTACTAGTTGCGGCGATGTCAGATAAGGAGTTCCGAAAACAGAGAAATTACCAAAAATTGAACCGCAATAATCATCTGTTAAGGGCGATATAAGGAAGAAATAGTTTCTGCCATTCGGTAATGGCGGGCAAGAAAGCCCCAGATATAGACGGACCAACAACCGGATTCCTCAAAGCGGACCCGAAAATAACAGCTGATATACTCCTCCCACTCTTTATTGAGGTGTGTAATGAAGGAAGATAAACGACAGAATGGAAGGTGGGCATCTTTATTAAAATTTAGAAAAATTACGACCTTCGAGCTTGTGGCTATTGGCGTGGTATATGCATACTAACTTCTTCTACTTTTACAATGGCAGTACAACCCAAATCGGGCCTTGGTCTCTAGAAATTACTTAAGATTTTCATTACTTATTGTGGAAGTATTGCTAGCCCTTCGCACAACCCTCTTTTTACGATTTTTTTATTCTTAGTAGATTGAGATAGCCAATGTCTATGCACACAGGCAGTGTGCTGGACTTACGTCGCATGGGTTTTTGAACTCGCGACCTACGCATTATAGACCAACACACTACCCACTAGGCTACACACCCTAGTTATGTCTATTTACTGTCGTATAGAAAATCAGGCATAATATTTCTTAATAGGGTTAGTGATTTTGTAGATAGACTTTTCGAAGTTTATCAGGCTGGATTCCGTTAAGGGTCTTGTACAAAACATGCAGATACCCTTTGCATGATAATCGAGCAGTTCGCATAAATGGGCTGGCCACTACATCTCATGTTTGCGAATTTCAATACGGCTTTCGGCAGCGTTAAGCGAAATTACACGTGGAATGGCTTGCGCACAGGCGGTATTCTAATTACGTGTGTTTGCTTGCACATAACCGTTCGGACTTAGAGTCAAACGCCTGCTCGTTGCATCCTAAATGCAAAGAGGCAGGGCTGAAAATAAATTAACCCCTGGCCAGATGTCATCTTTAACGACGAATTCTGGAGTACTACTAGACAGACTAAGACAGCCATTGAGATTCATAGCCGAAAAATGAATTGAATCGGTCACATTTTGAAGAAACCGAGGCAAAACATCTCCAAACAAGCTCTGGGTTACAACCCTCAAGAAGAGCATCGGGTTGGTCGACCATGTTTAGAACAGAGCAATTGAACAAGAGGTCAGAGGAATAAATAAGTCCTGGCGACAACTAGCGAGTGTCGTAGGTGTCCTGACTGGACTCTGTCATAGATGACAACACCCCTTCATAGAATTCGACTCTCAGTTGATAAATGCTGCAGAATTAGCAATGAGAAAGAGGATACAATTCATGAACCCAAGTGAATTTGTCTTTGATATATTTTAATAAAGAGTGTCCCAACAGGACCGCCTATTTTGAAATTTGAAAAAATTGGTCTAAATTCAAAATAATTCAAAATAGGCGGTCTTAATGGGACACCCTCTACTTATCAATAGCAGGAGACTCGACTGGAAACTCTAAAAGTTTGCCAGAATATATCACTGTAAACACATTGAGCCTCCAATGTGTGGATATAGAAAACTAAATCAACTACTTTTTGAAGAATTGGTAACGACATTGAGCTTATCTTTTTTTTCCAATCATGTTACAATTACTACCAAAATATTTCTCACCACTTTTCAACCTTGTACTGAAAAAGTTCATGTATTGTGTTTCGGGAAATGGTGCGGTTTCTATGGGAGTTGGTTGAACGAGTTGTGAGTTTCTTAGTGATTTTTACAGAAGTAATTACAATAATCATTAAATTGATTAAAATAAAATTTCAAATAAGTAGGTTTTTTTTTTACACTTTCCTAGGAAATGAAATTACTATTACTAGTTATTTTGAATGGGAGGAGTTAGAAGGAGTGAAGGCAATGGGCTATGTACACAATTTTTAAATATTAAATGTATATAACGTGTTGACATTTTGGACTTATCATCAAAAGTCAGCACAAGCTCACTAAACTACGTTGGGAATGGTGTTGTTTAGCTTTTAGTTTTAATTCCCCAGTAATATCGTAACTTGATAAATTCGTCACATTATTCGCTAAGCTCTCTAGAACAATATTCTGGAGCTACAGGGTGTATCAACAAGAGGTGTAGGGTTGGAAAGGTCTAGTATTTGACAGCTGGTCGCTTGATAGTGTACGAATCTCTTCATACTATTCAATTATAAACGAAACCGTTAAAGGATTCGTGGTTCACTAACGATTTTTTTACGGCGATACGAAGCAAGAAAAATGCCTTCTAAATCTTTAAGAGCAACCCAACTTCTGCTTTCTTTACAACGTGTCAAAAAATAACTAAACCCAAAAGGACTCGAGATCTTGGTCATTTGTTAAAACGGTCAATAACAACCATGTAAATTCATCTTCTTCACCACTTCTAGAGGGGGACCGATTGTTGTCCATCCCATTGAGAAAGCCAATCTTCTTGCGGCAAATTTCGCCTAAAACTTCAGGCTGCCAGTCTCGCCTACATATAACACCATCCGGATTTCATCTTCCTGAGATTCGTTATCGCACACGACCTATCTCCAGAATTCGTCGTGAGTTCAATTTTCACAAATCTGCAGGTCCCGACAGTAGTCGCCCTATAGTCATTAAAAATTATTTATCTTCTCTGGCTAAACAGTTTCGCGATGTATTCCATCTCTCTTACTCTGGGTGCTTTCCGCGTACGCGGAAAGTGGCGAATGTTTAGCCGATTCTCAAGAAAGGAAACAAAGCGTTGTCTGCTAACTACCGCCCCATTGCCATTATTTCGGTTCTGTCAAATGTAATGGAGACGATTGTCAATCGCAAAATACTCCGCTTTCATCAAGATAACACACTTATCAATGGGCTCCAATATGGATTCCGTTCTAGACGTTCTACAAATGACCTATTGGTATATCTGACTGAACTTCGAAACTCTTGTCTGCATAAATTTGATGAAGGTCAAGTTCTTGTACTTGACATCTCTGAAGCGTTTGACAGAGTTTGGCATAAATGTCTCCTGGTGAAGGTCAAATCAGTCGGCTTTAATAATAACCTAGTAAAATGGATTGAGAGTTTCTTTTATGAATGCAACATACAAGTCGTAATGGATGGGGTGACATCTAACCCCCTCCGCCTCCCTTCCCCTTAAATTCCGGCGTCCCGCAAGGCACTGTTTGTATGACCCTCACTCTTTCTTGTTTTTATTTCTTTCAATCCAATCCCAAGAAAAGAAACAAAGAGTTACCCGCTAACTACCGTCCCATTGCCATTACTTCAGTTTTGTCGAAAGTAATGGAGACGGTTGTCAATCACAAAATAGTCCGCTATCGCGAAGATAACAAACTTATTAATAGGCGCCAATACGGATTCTGTTCCGGACGTTCTACATATATCTGACTGAACTTTGGAACTCTTGCCTGCATAAATTTGGCGAAGGTCAAGCTCTTGTATTTGACATCGTCAAAGCATTTGACAAAATTTGGCATTAATGTCTCCTGGTTACAAATCAGTCGGCTTTAATAATAACCTCGTAAAATGGATTGAGAGTTTCTTTTATGAACGGAACATACAAGTCGTAATGGATGGGGTGGCCATAAATTCCGGCGTCCCTCAAGGCTATGTTTGTATGACCCATCTACAACTACTCTTTCTTATTTTTATTAATGGCCTTCTTTCGTCAACTCCCAATCCGATCGATTGCCTTTCAGACGTTGCATAGCATCTATGAATTCGACACGATTAACGGCGCTCATCGTTTCCCGGTGGGATCTAAATGTGTGGAATTATTTGCATCATTCAACTTTGCCTGAACTTAATTTTGAAATGGAGCAGGATAAATAGAGTAGAGTTCAACGCCTCGAAAACCCAGGCCTGTTATCTTTTCCTTAAACGTGATGTTCCAGCGACGGTCTCTTATGTAGCCTTCGGTGATATGCAACTAGACTCTTCCGAATACATCTCACTTCTTGGCATTAAAATAATTAACCATCTTAATAGAAATCAGGATATACTCGACGTAGCACTTGAAGCTTCCAAACGCCAAGGAGTCCTGCGAAGATGTAAAAAATATTTTACTCCTATTGAGCTAGCCAATATCTGTGAGGCCTACATTATATCACGCCTCGAGTACGATTCGCATATATGGGTTGGGGCAACCAAAATTAAAATCGTTATGCTCCACAGTGTCCAGAGGCAGGCTTTCCGACTAATTGCAGATGAAGCGATCGCGGATTCTATTGACTTCCAAGAGCATCACAGAAATGTCGGAATACTCAGCATTTACTACCGCTACTTCCATGGTAAATGCAGTGAGAAACTTTTTAAGCTTATTCCAATTTATTTTATTTATCTCAGAAATACTCGCCTAGCCGCAAGCACACATGAGTTTCCTATTAAGCTTCCGTATTTCCATTGTCATACAACCTTCGACGTTTCAAACTCAACCTCCACTGGGATTTTAGGTTTCTCGCTCCTTTTAATTCCGCTTAAACTCGAATTCCTTTTTTCTCTCCCTTTACCGACACGATTGTGTAAATTGCATTAAAGAGTGACACCCCAAGTTGTGTTCAGTGACGTAAAAAAAAATGAATTTCGTTATTTTTTCTTCATAACCATTGACAATGCAACTTTTTGTTCATCACCATTACTTTCCTAATATCTATGCTAGTTTTTCATTCTCACTATACTGCTCAATACAATCTCTGGTACCTACTCAATTATTTAGTAATCTCATCTAACTTTTGTTATTTTCAGTTGAACTCTCGTTTGAAGCAGGCAAAACCTGGCTACAATGTGAATGCGAACGGTGGGGTTTAAGTGAGTATACAAATTAAAATTCTACACAACAATAAAATAAATAATTACATTAATTTTATTTAATAAGTAAATTTTTTCCCTGTAATAACAATTGTAGTTTTATATATGTAATTCTATACTTATTTATTCTTTTCTCTTTTTTCTTTCTTTCCATTAAAACCATTATTAAAAAAAAAACAAACAAACAAACACCACACCTCCACCTGTGTATCCGTATAATGTGTAACAAAAAATGAAATACATATAATAAAAATAGTTGCTCAAGAAGAATCTCAATCGACACCGGCTCTATTAACCAGCTCAAGTTCAGCCATTGGTAATAGTGCTCTCTCGCTTGGTATCATTCCAGAACATTCATTACTTGAATCATGCGCTCGCCTATCCGTATCACTTGAAGGTCCCGGCGTATTTGCAATCGCTACTACTTCATCAGCATCGTCGAAAAATCCTGGACATGGATCGAATAATAATAGTAATGGTAGTAATAGTGGATGTGGTGGTGGTTTAGGTGCAACGGCCGGCAGTAATGGTATAAAAAGTTCATCGAGCTGTTCATCGACTCGTTCATCACAATCAGCATCGGCTGCCAGTCATCATCATATGACTATGGATGAATTGAGAGCTGTTAATCGTTATGCCGAAAGTACAAAGAGCCTTTCGTATTTGCCACAGGTGAGGGACTATTATTTTCCCATCTTTGAAATAATTGATTTATAAATATTATAAATATGATTTAATTTTTTTTTTTTTGATTGTTTGAGTGAATTTTTTTTATTATTATTTTAGATTGAGAAACATTGAACAGGACAAGTTTAACAGAATCAAATCATTATTATTGTTTTTTCGAATATTTCTCAATTCTTTTTAATTTTAGACAATACCAATTATCAAAAAAAAAATATATATATTTAGAGTAAAGCCATTTTGATTGGCTCACGATCCGAATAATCGTTGGACATTGGTTATCATTCAAAAGCCCGTTTGAAGCTTTCTCACAATTGTATTGTAATTTTAAAATAATGTCGAGTTTTTCAAGGACATTTTTTATTTGATCAGATTTTTACTAAGGCTGCAAAAACAACCTAAATCCAATTCTTAGCAAAAATCTTGAATTTTAAATGAATTTTATGTTGAGCTTCAAAATACAAATTTGTTAACATGTCATTTTGATGTCATTGAAAATATCAAAATTTCATAAAACATCATTTCTTTAATCTCTCCTTAATGAAAATGATTTCGTCAAAAGTATCGAGACCATGCATTTGAAATCCTAGATGTACGTTCAGTGAATCTCAATCGTTAATAATATTCGGATGTATATTTATAAATTTTGTTTTTCGTTTTGGTGTGGGAGTGTGACTAATAACGGTAGTGAGAATGATGTTAGAGATATTAACAATAAATTTAATCATTATTATTTTTTTATACATGAATTAAACAACCATAACTGTTTCTTTCCCTGTGCTCTTTAATGTTATGCTTTTGAACTATCTTGTATTAATTTTTAAAAGTCAGGATATACACAAATTAGTTGTTTTGTAAATTGATCTCGTTTCTTTTATTTAAAAAAAAAATGTCAACTCGATTTTTACTGAAATAAATATTCCAAATTTAATTGTATTTATTGTACTTGATTATTGTTATTTTTTTTTAAATTTATTTTTTAACAAGACGTTTATTGTTAAGTGTATTTTATATATTAGATAGAAATCAGAGCTTCTTTGTGCTGTTCATAGAATTTCTATATGATTCGATAAATTTCATAGATGATCATGCACAATTTAACATGTAATATACATTCCAGTCAGATTTTATACTTAAGGTTAAAACTGGAATTCAAATCACTCAAATTCAATTAACCTATCAAGTTGGTGGCGTACAATTTCAGCACACTTCTTGCGTGGGTAAATCTAAATTACCTCTCGTAGATTGAGGGTTGTGTAAAGTGTTCAGAACCCATTAACAAAAAAAAAATTATGATAAGTACTAGCATGAAGGTCAAGATGCCTGGTTACGGCTATAGTACCATTGTAAAAGAGGGAGAGTTACATAAATTCAATGAATCCTCCTCTCCTTCTTTTCCACTCTACCCAATCTCTCTTAAATTCCGGTAATCAAATCTCTCTTCTTGAATTGAAAGGAAAGATTTCCGGATTTCGCGCTGTTATATCATACCGATCAGTTTGATAAAGGTCTTAGCAGCGATCGAAACGTCACGTTCAATTCGAAATGCACTGTGAAAAGATTCACCAAACTATTGTCTGTTTCTTTTATTTTTCATGAAATCTATAAGAACTATTGGCCTTGAAATTTTCCACAAATATTTTGATAAAATTGAGAAAAGTATTTCAAATAAGATCATATCTATGATTAAAGAATCCTACGAAGATGCAAGATATCGTGTCAGACATAAAGAAGAGATCCGAGAGCGTTCCCTTGTCGGTCGGGTGTCAGCCAAGGCTGCATATTATCACCAGTCCTGTTTCTGGTGGTAAGCAGCTGCATTGGAATGTTGGCCAGGTAAAGGTCTTCAGTGGGGACTGTTTAACATCTTCAGGCACTTTGATTATTCGTTTGGAAGTCAAATGTCCGCTCTTTGCGTTTCAAATGCAAAGAGGCAGGACTAAAAATGAATGTGCGTAAAACTGATTGTCCAAGATGCGGAAGTGGTGCAAGATTTTTGGTGCCTTGGAAACATTGCTAGCATGGACGGCGGAGCTGATTACATAATGAGGCTCAGAGTTTCCGTATCCTCTTCCCTTTTTAAAGGTTAAGAGAGGTCTACCTTCGCACGAAGCTGCCTTAAATTCGTGTTGTTATTTGGTTATACTACATTGAACGTGACCTTTGAGCTTACCTAGAAACTGCATACTTTCGCGAATTCTGACGTATTTTATGGCCAGACTTTATCTCCAAGGACAATTTTTTTTTTGAGACATCGGAACTAGAGGGGTCACCTTTTTCTACTGAAGGGTAGCTCCGGTGATGTGGGAAGGATATTGGTTTTGGAAATTAAGAGGATAGAGACCGAAGTGACTTTTTTCTTGAATTGTTGCATGTTGTAGTCTCGCGGGAATACTAAGATAAGCAGTGGTGTATAACTGGATAGACTATAGTCAGTATTGAAATTCAAATGCAGAAGTGGCAGTGGATCGGTCAGACATTAAGGAAGCCTGAGCAAATATCTCCATATAAGCTCTGAATTATAATCCTCAAGGAAAACGTTGAGTTTGTCGACAATGTAGTTTATGGTGAAAAGTTGAAAAACTGGACAGATTAATAGACAAGTCTTGGCCACAACTAATGACCGATCCACAAGATCCTGGACTGTTTCTGTCTTATGCCTCGGTCTTAATAGGAATTTGATTGAATTGTTATTTTAATAAGAATATGATTGGACCATCATCATCAAAAGTCGAACCTTGGCCCCTGTGTCATGTATGCAGTTCTGCAGGCGAAACGTTTTCTTGCTGAATTCCTATCCTCGTCTTTGGTATATATCAAAAAAAAAAAAAAAATCCATTTTGCGAGTCGTCGCTTTTTTTCAAATTTGTTGCCCTGTCCTTTATCTGCTGTTCTTGACCAACTTAATGTAGCTCCAAAGTTTCATGAGAGTAAAAATTTCCGTGTCTTCCGTCAATTTGTTACTGTATAAATCCGTACTATATAAATCCGTCAACCGCATTGTACTCTCACTAGTCTGAAGATTCTTCGTATAACCCTTAATTTAAATTCGTTTCTTGTGTTTTTTCTTCTGATTTCTGAAGGTACCACGTTTCACTGCCATAATATAACAAAAGTCTTATAATCGTAGATTAACAACTACGTATTTCTACGATGTTTGCGACTAGTTCTTCAGGTTTTCGTTTTCCAGTGGCACATTTTAATACTTGCTTGTTGCACGCTCTGAATTCGAACTTTTGGAACTGTAAGAAGACTACAGTTCGAGTGGTATCAACAATTGCAATAGTTGCCGAGCGAGAAAGAAAATCGTTGTCCACTGCTCCGTGTAAGTGCTCGTACAGTGCGGTCTTCACTCACTCCGTGCTAGAGTGCACTGTAAAAATACCAGTGGAAAATGTGTTTGTTTTTTAAACTTCGGATATCTTTCTCAAGATATTACCCGTTTAGCTAGATACACTAGGACTAACGATATTCCACCTTTTTGGAGCCTTCACATAGCCTGCGAAATAGGTTTCAGTTTTAGAGATGACCTCGTTGGATGCAAATCTCTTTCCGTCTAGTAATTTCCTGGTTTACAAATGAAAGTCTCGCGGCAATTCGGGCAAAGAAATAATCGTTCAAAGTTTTAGAAACTTTCAAACTCCAGCTAACAGAGAGCTTTGTAATACATCACCAGAAATATCTGTAAGTCTCCTACAAAATCCAAAAGGCTTAAGATTTTTCTGGTCTTTTGTCAAAACGGTCAACAATAATTTTATTTTTTTATTAGCGTCACCACTCGTAGATGATGATCGTACCATAATTGATCCGGTTGAGGTAGCTAACTTATTGGCAGCAAGTTTCGCAAGAAAGACTACACTATCTTTTTCAATCCAAACTTCTCCTGTCACATCACCATCTGGTTTTTCTTTGCATTCGTCAGATTTTTGCGCACATCACATATCCACGACCCTGTAAAAATTCAATATTAACTAGTCCGCTGGCTTTGATAGCATTACCCTTGTGCGCTCCTCCTCTCTGGCTCTTCGCTATCTTTTTCAACTGCTTTCGTGCTTTCCACGATTGTCAAAAGTTGCGAATGTTCAGCCAATTCTCAAGACAGGAAGGAAAGCGAACCTCGCCCGATAGCCATTACCTCAGTGCTCTCGAAAGTAATGGAAACTGCTGTTAATCTCCAAATCGTTCAATATCTTGAAGATAAACAGCTTATCCACGACCGCCAATACGGTTTCCGCTCTGGTCTATCTGACGGAACGTTGTAACTCTTGCTTTCATAAACACGGCGAAGTGCAAGCTCTTGCGCTTGACATTGCAAAAGCTTTTGACAGAGTTTGGCTTTATTATCTCCTTGTTAAGCCATTGGCTTTGATGTTTCCCTCATTCTATGGATTGAGAGTTTCATGTCCGAACGCACTATACGAGTAGTATTAGATGGCGTTACTTCTTCCTCCTTCCCAATTAATTCCGGTGCTTCTCAAGGTTCTGTCTTATCGCCTTCTCTGTTCCTGGTATTCTTTAACGACCTTTTACCTTCTATTCTTAATCCAATCCATAGTTTCGCAGATGTCAGTACATGCAAATGCTTTTGAATCTCACAAGCAGTATTCTGCTTCCAAACGCAGAGAGTTATTCGGTTCGCTGAACTCCGACCTCAACTTCATTCTGGAATGAGGAAGGAATAGAGTTCAACGCCTCTAAAACACATGCGCGTCGTCGTCTAATATGGCTTTTAATGACGTACCACTTTGCTCTTCTAATCGGTTTATCCTGTTAGGCGTAAAATTAAATAGCCACCTTGATTGGAGTAAACACATCTTTGATGTTGCTCTTAACGCCTCCTGTAGCGTTTGAGCAACTACTGCGCTGTTTTGTCCCAGGACTGCTCGCGACGAACTCGTCAGTAAGGCTTGTGTGAGTAGGCCCTGCCATAGACGCTAAGGGAATACCGTGCGGGTAATTGGATTAAAACCTGGGGATCTAGAATTGCAAAGCAGCCGTACTAACCACCGAGCTATCTAGAACCCACGGCTGCTTAGTCGGTTAGTAGCGTTCCACTATAAGCCGCCACAGTACTTCCACCAGTGTGACAGCGGTGAGTCGTGTCTTTGAACTGGTGGTGACTAGGAGGTAGCAATGTCTGCGAGCGTGTTACTGTGCAGTGTTGTGTTGCCAGAGCTTGGTGCTGTAGCATGTTATTGTATGAGCAATGCATGGATGATGTGTGAATGTGAATTGTGCTGCGAGCTAGTGAGACGAAGGTGTGATCGCGTTGATCACGTCGGGGTCTGCTGTTTGCTTGTTAGATATTCTATACACGTTAAAATGAGATACCTACGAACTCAACAGTCTCTCTGATTTTCTATCGACAATTTCCCAGTATGAGACGAATTTTATTGACTGTAGACACCTCAATCGGAGGATGTGGACGATCTTCATCGAGGACGGATGTATAAATTAAACCTGTAGTCCTAGGGAATATACAGGGTTTTCGCCTGAGTTTTTTTGATAGAATTTTCGTATACCCGCTGGAAGTATGACTAGAAGGCTCTCGATATTTAAGGGTATACGCTAGGGAGAACTAATATAGCTAACAGTCTATACCTTCTGTTCAATTTACAAGTACATCAGTGTGCATGACCATACTTGAATTAATTAAATCAATTACCGCCTGGATGTAGCCTAGTCGGCAGCGAAGGTTGTTGTTTCAAATCCAAGTCGACGTACACCACACTGCCTACGTAGATATACTGTATCTGGGTCACTTTAATCTACGAACATGAAACTTCGCCGATAAAGGGTTGTGCGAAGGGCTAACAACCTTTCCACAATATCAAATAAAAAATGTTAAGAAACCTAAAGGTCAGGAGGCCAAGGCCTGATTTGGGCTACAGTGCCATTGAAGAATAACCAATGGTTGTCATCGATAGTGAAATGTCTTCATAAATTGCTTCTAACTTTTCTTTCATTTCCTCACAAGTCTTAACATTCAAAAAAAATTCTAACAAAGCGATCGGTGTTGGAGTTTTTTTTTTGCAGAATGACTTGTGTTCTAGGCAAATTCTGCCTTTATGTGCAATGCACAGACACATGTTCTCTGCAGCCACAACAACTCATACTTGCATACATCCAACACCTGAAATTTTGAGAGTCGTTGTTTGAAAGGTGAAACTAAACGATGATACAGTCAGTGTCGTCGTCTGTCTTCAAACACGTGTACGTATCAATCTCCTCCTCCATATAGAAAGATGATCTAGGGTGTAGCCTAGTGGAAAGCGTATTGGTCTTACAATAGGGGTCGTGAGTTCAAATTCCGGTCGACGTAATATATTTCTTCCACACTATCTGCTTGGATATACCTTGGTTACTTCAATCTATGAAAATTAAAAATTCGTAGCTAGAGGGGAGAAGGGCTAACAACCCATCCACAATAAATAATGAAAAAATGTTAAGGAACCTGATTGTAGATGAGATGTAGATATAGAAAGATGAAGTCTGATATGGTGATTGTTTGAAAAGGAATTCCTGTCATATCAAGGATTCGATCCTATCAACAATTTAGTAATAGTTTTACTGGTAGCAAAGAAATCGATAGCTAGGGTGTAGCCTAGTGGGTAGCGTGTAGGTCTACAATGCAACGGTTGTGAGTTCAAATCCCGATCGACCTATATACTGCCGGCTAGAGTATACCTTGGTCACCTTAATCTACGAAAATGAAAAATTCGTAGATGGAAGGTTGTGCGAAGGACTAACAACTCTTCCACAATAAGTAATAATAAAAAAAATTATAAGAAACCTAGAATAGAAAAGAATTCGATAATTAATGTGTAACTAGAATGCCGTATCGTAACCTATTCTCATTATGCACATTGAAATCGGATGCTTTTCAGGATCTTGAAACAGGGAACAGTCAAGTAGTTCAATACCTTGAACTCCTCCCTAAATCAAATCCCAATATTATTTAAATAGAGAGAAAAGTAATGAAAAGAAAAAACTGCTCTGGTTTCTATTAATTTTTGGTTCAGATGAATCTCAGTTTAATTTATTTATGAATTTATTGGAGTAGCAACCAAAAACATATTAGTTTATTTTCTTTTTCATTAATTTCATTTAATTTATTTTTATGCATTTTTCTAATTACCAATTCGATATAATGATCAGAAAAGTATTTTAATATTAAATTTTATTATTATAGAGAACGTAAATAATTGATCAATATTTTTTTTATTCTATGTATTTATTTTATGTTTCTTTTAATTTCTATTATTAACACAATCCCTGCATAGTTTTTTGGTTTCCAATTTTTCTATCTATCTTTCCTATAAACAAAAAAAAAAAAGAAATGTACATATAAATATTTTTGCATTTTGATGAAACAGACAATAATTAATAACATAGGAACATGATAATAATATTTAATTTTAATATTAAAATTATTGAAAATGTTAAGCATGTACATATTTATTGAAAATATCGAATTTTGTTATTTATTTTAAGTACCGACATTTATATTTGTTAGTTGTTACAAGCCATTTTTTTGTTTCTCGTGAATTCGTTTGTAAATGTACAGTGTTACATAAAATGTTGCAATCTTGCGAAAAAATTAAAACGCTATTTTGAAATCTATACAAAAATAATTTAAATTTTCGACTACTTTTCTTAGTTTCAATAACTGTTCGAAATATTTCTCAGATTAAAAAAAAATGAAGAAATTGTTGTGAAAAATTTTGTTTGTCAATATTTTTTTTGGGATATCTCATTCATCCCCCTCGTATTAACAAAGCTCAAATATTTTAGCATTTTCTATTCATAAATTTAATTCTGCCTCAGTAATGCAAGATTCTTGCAGTTCTGTCCTCAATTCAACTCGATTTTAGATTGTAAAGAACTAACTCAATTTGTTTTTGATTAAATGTTTATCTTGTCTTTTCTACTAAATTTTAAAAATTGTCAACATGACTTTTTCTATGCAATTTTTTATCAGGCACACAAATCATTTTTCGCAGTGTAGAATTTTTTTTTAATAGATAATGAAAACTCCTGCAAAACTGCAAGGGCAAAAGCGGGCATGATTTTTATGCAGAATAGAAAACGATATTACCTACATTAATTTATTTCTTCGTTGCAAACAACGTAAAACGTAGAAAAGAATTGAGAAAAACAATACAACAAAACTATTTTTAATATAGATCATGTTAACTGTGAAGTTCGTAGGGTAACTGGGAACTCTACATATACCTATATGAAGTTGGTTGGCAATATTACCATTGGGCAATACTGGGTCGACTTTACAAGAGAGAGAATAGTACCGTTTGTTACTCAAAATACTCGGCATTTATGTCAATGAGGTAAATTTCGTATCGAAAAAAATTTTCATTATGACTTAAAATTAAGACGAAAGGTCATGGCATGCTCTAAAGGATCTAAATCTTTTTAATCATTTGCTAAAGCCGTCAGTAATAATTTGATTTCATCGTCCACATCTCCTCTTTCTGACGAGAAATTTTACACTCCCACCGAGTATTCATAAACTGTATCGCCTAGAGGCGGCACATATTGCGTGCCTCAAAATTTCGCACTCGCGTCATTGCTAAGATTCTTCAGGATCTCAATATTGATAAATCCTCAGGTCTGGACGGTGTTGTGCAGCCTATACCCAAGAAGGGAGGTCGGACCCCGCAAATTATCGCCCAATAGCCAACACTTCCGTGCTGTTAAAAGTGATGGCAACCGCAAGATCATGCAATACTTGGAGAGCAATCAACTTACAGACAATCGTCAATATGGTTTTCGGTCGGGAAGATCCACAGACGATTTGTTGGTTTACCAAACCGAACGCTGGAATACTTGCATACATACATTTGGCTAAGGCCAAGTACTTGCATCAGACATTGCGAAAGCGTTTGATAGAGTTTGGCATAAATCCCTATTTTCTAAGCTTATAGCATTTGTCATCATTTTTGTTATGGATTGAGAGTTTTCTATCGAAGCGCGCCATACAAGTTGTTTTAGATGCCGTCTCTTCGACTCCCTTTTCTATCAATTCCGGCGTTCCTCAAGGGTCCGTTTTATCGCCTACTTTCTTTCTAATCTTTATTAACGACCTTCTGTCGTCGACTCTCAATCCAATTCACAGCTTCGTAGATGACTATTAAGCGCGGTGAGGTATTTAATAAATTGGTACGTGAAATAGGGTATAGTGTTGGTGTAGTGTATTGGTCTTGTAATGCGAAGGTCGTGAGATCAAATTCCGGTCGGCGCAATATATAATTCCGGCACATTGCCTGCTTGGATATACCTTGGTCACCTCAATCTAAGAAAATGGAAAATTCGTAGAAAGAGGATTGTGCGAAGGGCTAACAACCCTTCCACAATAAGTAATGAAAAATGTTAAGGAACCTGAATATCAGGAGGCCAAGGTCCGATTTGGGCTGTAGCGCCATTGTAGTAGTAGACGTGGAATTGTAAAGGTTGAGGCGTGATCATTACAGTTTGTCAAGAGCTTTGGTTGTTTTTCCAAGTGCTTGTTCCATAGAAGTTTTTGGTGTTATGTAACTCCTTTCGGTCTCATACATCCGGAGTGATTTTATCGGTTTAAAGTTCCTTTTTCTGCTAAAACGAACAATCACTGTTGTGTCCCGATTGTTCCTGAAGTCTTTCTCTTAGCACCATGATTGTGTCTTGTGGAGTTTCGCTTGCATAAGGCCACAAAGAACTATCTCAAATCCGCCCTTAATAATGTCCAATTCGGTCGCGCATTCTTGCACCTTGAATCCACTGCTGCTAATAAGATTCAGTAGAGCATTTGGTAGTAGACACCACAAAAGTGAAGATAACACTCCTCCAGGGTTGTCGTCTTAGGATATACGCCGTATGCTATCTGCTCATTTCCTAGAAAAAGCGTATACCCACTGGTGCCATAGCTGAATACGGTGGTATACGCTGTTATGTACGTCGTATACCCTGTGTTTTTCATAAAAGTGGCTTGTAACGCATTTTTTTTTATATGGAGATATTTATGTATATACGTATCATTTTAGGATTGTCAAAGATGGCATTCAATTCTCTATTGTATCGTGTTCCCCAGATCGGATCACTGGTCGGAGGATTCGTCTTTCTCTTAAGGGCGTTCACTAATTTTTCGGATGCCTGAGTCAATGTCCACGTTTCGCTGCCATAACATAGCACAGGCCTTATAATATTTTAATTATTTTTAGTTTAGTTTTCCTGTGTACGTTCTTGTTTTTAATTATTGGAAGCATTATTCGGTACTTATCTTCTATCTTATTTGCCATTATTATCCTTCTTTTTAATTCGATGGGTTTGCTTCCATCCTTTGATAGATTTGCCCCTAGGTATAAATACAAACGTTTTCTAGGTTATAGTTTCCTACTGTAGTATTTTGGGCGCCTTTTCCTGGTATGTGTCATAACTTTTATTTTATTTTCATTAATAGGTAGCCCAAACTTCCCTTGCTACCGAGTCAAGTCTTACAAATACTTCTTTAGCACTCTCCAGAGATACAGATTCTTCTTGTCATCCGTTTTATTGCAAATTTCTTACATCGACTCAGTTATGAAACAAGACAAAACCGTTCCCTCGAATTTTGGGAAGTTGTGGAACCGTCCCTAGTGAAAAAACCGCGTTGGCTACAAAAATTTTAAATTTTAAAATATCCCTTTGGTACGTAATCTAAGAATCGTACCAATTAATAGTAAACAATTTTTGTGTAGTATGGTCGATAGGATTCAGTTCTGAATCAAATCGGAAAACGTAGAGTTTCAGAAAGATATTTCTACATTAGATCCATAAAACCAGGAAATGTCCGCTTTGGAGAAACTAAAACGAAGAGAATATGACGACGATTTAACATGGAAGAAATCGAGGCAATTGAAGGGTTGAGAGATCTTCCCGACAATAGCAAAATTATTACAAAAAAATTAAAGCCTTACTTAAGGACGATTTCAACGTTGCCATGTTCCACAGCTGAACAACATAATAACTGATTTGTGATTGATGATGTATCAATATCAAATGTGTCAAACTTAATATTTTTATATTTAAACGGACCACCAGTGTATCATTTTCAAACAGAAAAATACGTCCGATCGTAACTAAGAGAGCACCGATCTTCGTATGACACAAGATCGAGAGTATCCAATAAAAATAAAAAAAGCTGTACTAAGGAAAATCTATGAAAAATATTTATTTAAAATAAGTATTATTTTTTCATTTATAAAGTTATTGAAATGCGTGAGGGATCGCTGGATTTCAAGTAAAAATTAAACTAGTTTTCTTTAAAATTAAAATTATCGCCTTAATATTCGTTTTGTCGTACTCCGTCGTCAATTCATACTCTATCGCTTTTCAAACATCGACTGTGTCTTTCGGTTCCGCTTTCGACTGATTCCATCGACTTCACTACGTGATGACCTGATCTTGACCCTCTCACAGGATTCACTCGCTTACTCTGCTTGTCGTTCACAGGACTTAATCCCGCCCGTTGATCACACTCGCCTGCCGACTCCCCTTCCCGCTTCCCACTTTCGATCCTCCCGTCCAGATATCAACTTACAACTCACTGCTTTGACGAAAGCTCGCACTTTTTATACAACGACGTGTTCGCTGACTTTCGCCGGCTGTTGCCGGTCGTCGTCGGTCATCCATCATACGACTACGTTTTCGCTGACTGTCGCCGGTCGTCGTCGGTCGTCGCCCATACGACGACATGCTTTCTTAACTGTTGCCGATCGTTGCCCATACGACGACGTGTTTTCTTGACTGTTGCCGGTCGTTGCCCTTACGACTATGGATTTCGCTGACTGTCGCCGATCGTTGCCCATACGACGACGTGTTTTCTTGATTGTCGCCCATACGACGACGTGTTTTCTTGACTGTCGCCCATACGACAGCATGTTTCGCTGACCGTTGCCATACGACAATGTGGTTTTTTCGTTACGAAGTGTTCCTGACTTGTCGGCTCGGCCGTCGCCCATACGACGGTGTGTTCCTGACTGTCGGCTTGGCAGACTATGTATATCTATGTATACACAGTCTGCAAAATACTTTAATTGCGGCTGTAATCGCTTTGATCACCAACCGGACTTTGTTTTAGAACTGGGAGCTCATGTTTATAAGTGTATAATAAATGTTTGCGCAGAATAATGAAATTGTAGTTCAATATTATTTATGATTTGATGATTTTACAAATTTAGCAACATCGGTCATCGGTCACTACTCTAGCCTTGCAGCAGCTACTGGACTTACGACTGTAGTCGCCCTGCACTCCTCCTTTCAGACAATAATCATTAATCTGTCTACGAGACAAATCATTTTATTCGACTTCCTGAAATGTCTTATTCCGCTTTCAAAAGAAGACTATAATTAGAAAATCAGCGATTCTCGCACATTGAATTGGAATCAAACATTTTTGTTGACGCCTAACTTTTATGCTATTACTGTGGAATAGAATTATACGTACATTTATTTACTCTCAATTGTACGCCTACAAGTCGAACTCGATACGGATTAACAAGTACTCCAAATTAGAAATTCGATTCAAGATGCGTAATTTTGCCCCTGTTCTATGGGGAGTTGGAGGAAAAGTTAAATTTTAATAATTTTGTAACCACTGACTGGTATTGACTCTAAATTGAAGGCTGCATTCTTTAACACGATCACGGACAGTAAAAAATTTTATGAATGAAATCCTAGAAAGTACAGCAACGTGTTAATTGTATGAGTTTTAAAATGAAGCTCATTATTTTCCAATGCAGTTAAAAATGTCTCACAGAAAATTTTGAATATGTAATTATTCTCAGAAATTAATTTAATCCACAAGAAGATCTACTTTTCACTTTTCTAGCTCGTTAAAGAGAGCTTAACTTAAAACTGTTATTACCTATGAAATCCCACGATTGAAATTACTTTTTCAAGACTCGAATCTCGGCCAAACCTAAATAAAGCAAACACAAACAAAAGGAACAACAATATTTGTTACTTTTACAGCCCTTTTTTACTGCAATAATTTTCATAAAACTATACATGCTTAATTGTGCTTTTTTTTAGAGATCATATCTATATTAAATGTAGTTCTACGTTAATATTGTTAAATTATTGTAAATTTGTTTTTCCTTCGTAATTCATCGAAACGTTTGTTTGTTTCATTCATCATGCAAAATAAATCTTGTATATTCTCTGATGCTTTCTAACTTCCTAACTAAGTGATTGATCTATCAATTTTTTTTTCTTTCTTAATTCTCTCTTCTTTTATTTAGTAAAATTAATATTAAATTCTAGTTTAAACAAACAAACAATATAAATAAATACAAAAAAAAAACAATTAAGTTCTGTAATTGAAAATCCATCCAATTGGAAAATACAAAGGTTCATGAACGTCAAACAGCTCGTATGCGTACACGGTCCGAATGGTTTCTAGGCGCTCGAGGAGGTGGATCCTTAGAATTGGCAACAACATGCGGAAGTTGTCATCAATATTTCGGTGGAAGTTCGAATGATTTACCCGAACATGGCGGCATCACTAGCAATACGGTTCTACTAATGTTACAACAGCATCACCATCATCATTACCATCATCATCATCACCATCATCAACAGCAGCAGCAAAGTATGGATTTAGATATGACAACGGACGAGCACAGCTTAAATATGTTAATGGATACGAATTTTCCGTCAATTTCTGGTACATATGATCAACATCAAATCAATTTCAATAATTTACTGCATCATAATTCGTCACCATTTTTGTATAGTAATGAAATATCGTTGTGCAATAACAGTGCCGTGTGTTTAAACAAAAATGATAATGATGCTGATGATGATCGTATTTTAGTACATAAAACGGATAATTTATCACAAATAACAAACGCATCATCATCATCATCGTCTCAATCATCTTCGGCAGCACTTTTATTGAATAGCGATCATCGTATCACAAATTTACATTTAAGCACTGAAGAAGTTGATTATGTTATAACTGCAAATGCACGTCACACTGCCAATGTTAATCACAATCGAAATAATAATAATATACGAATTCGACATCGACAACAATCGAGTTTTGTGTCAGTTGTTGTTGCTATTTTAGATTTTTTATTTTAAACAATGTTGTTTCGATGTAATAATGTTGTTCCATGAATTTATAAAATGGTTTTTTTTTAAGTCGCTTAATATTTTATTGTTTTCGCTTTATAAAATCGTACCGTTTTTAAATGTTGTTATTTACTAGTTATAATGATAATTAATTGATTTATAGATTCTACTTTGTCAAATTTTAGGGATCAAATTATACAGTTTTTTTTATATCATTGATAGTACTTTTGAGTGGTTTAAAGTTTCGACAAAAATCTTATCTAAACTTTTGATAAAAAGTCTGTCTGTTAGATTAGTTCTTAATGTTTTAAAACATATTTTACTAAGTTTAAAATTTTTTACTCTCATTAATAAGACTGCTTAGAATTAGTTCAGATCTCGATACATTCCAGAGATATGTAATTTAATTTTTGTAAAATAATTTGGATTTTTACTATGTACGATTCTTATTCGATATGTTTTAAGGTTTTAAGTACATACTCGTATACACATTATTAATTGGTTTATAATATTTTTTCGTATTGAAAAGATTTATTGCATATCATTGCATAATAGAAGATTTATAAATATAATTTAATTCGATTAGAAAAATATTATGTATCGTAGATATATAGCAAAATTAGTTGATTATTTCTTTAAGCTATCGTATATTCCGCGATTGTCTTACCAAACTCGATTTTAAATTTGAAATTCATGTATAATAAGCAACATAAATATCGTGAGTATTTTCTTCAACTCGCACAGAAATTGAGTAGAATCGCAGCGCAAGTAAATTTAGGTGATTTAAGTGTATTTTCAAAATTATCAATTTGGTCGGCTTGTAATGCGATTTAGTCTGAATATGATCTTTTATTCTATAAAATTTATAAATTTGTCATTTAGACGATGCTAGAAATTCTCATTCTTTGAGCTCTAGCACAGTTTTGGCCCCTACATTGCTTTATATTATCCACAATTTCTGTAAACTTTGAAGTAGAAGTCAGAAATGCAACCTTCTTAACTTAATGCGAATATCGTTGGAGCTGATGATCGTGTTGTTCTCAATCCATGATTATCCTTGGCTTTATTGTTTACGTTAACTTACAGGGAATTAAATCTCTCAACTTGGGAATGTATTCTTTGGTCGCGCAAACGACTGCATTTATCGATGACCCTTGGAGACAAATAAGACAAACTATTTGGAATTCAGTGATAAAATCTACTGGAATATACAATCTCAAAAAAACTAATCCTATAACAAAACATTATAAAATTCAGCAAGAGTGAAATTAGTACTCTAATCGGTCTAATGATGGGGCACAGTGGAGTAAACCACCACCTCAAAAATATGGGCTTAGCTGAAACCGACATCTGCCGCCTCTATCTCGAAGACTCAGAAACGACAGTACACATCCTATGTCACTGTTAGCCAGTAGCTAGGAAAAGACAATCTTCTTGGAAAAGATTTCCTTTCTTCCGAGAAACTAGCCAACATGGCTCCCTTAAAGATTCTTCGATTAGCCAAAGCTATTGAGTTATGGTAGGGTAAAGGGGCAATAAACGCACAATAGGCCGAGAAGGTCGCAGTGCTCTGACGTGTTCCCCAAATTATATAAAAAAATATCAGTGATGCCGTATGGTTATAGTCAGAGTCTACACTGTACACGAATGACATGATCTGTAAAAATACAAGATGATTCCTGCATACATCCCATACCACCCATGTAACAAGTAATTATAAGTAGTAATTAAATAGAAGAAATAGATTTTGCAAAATTTTATTTACCATTTTTTGATCTATAATATTTTGACATCATGGTCAAATAATGGAATAAACACTTAGTGGAATTGCCCCATTTGAATTTTTTTCACGTCGGTATTTGCTACGAATAAATTAATATAAATAAAAGCGAGAAACGTCGTTTCCGTCGACACTAGAGATGAACAAAATAGTTCCTTTTGGTGAACTCAATCAAAAATCAAATCAAATTCCTGTTGAGACTCCCTATAGGGGCGTAGGACAGAAACAGCTCTATTCCGCTAGGCGCGATCCTAATCATCGGCCTTTAGTTGGACTTGCTTCTTCCTCTGGCCTCCTGCTCAACTGCCCGCTTACATGTGCTACATGGTCGACCAACCCGACGTCTTCCTTGAGGATTATAATCCAGAGCCTGTTTGGCGATGTCTCGCTCTGGTTTCCTCAAAGTGTGACCGATCCACTGCCACTTCCGCCTTTGAATCTCATTGCCTATTTTAGTCTGTCCAGTTGTACTCAAAAGTTCGTCGTTCGAGATCACTTCTGGCTAGAGTATAAATAAAATGCGTCGGAGGCATTGGTTCACAAAAGTTTGCAGTTTCTTGGTAAATCGAACGGTAACTTTTCACGTAGTACAACCATATAACAACACGGATTTAACGCTTAGGTTAAATACTCGCAACTCCGGGCGAAGGAAGATCTCTCTTTACGTCCAGAAAGGGCAAAGGATACCACGTAGTACAACCATATAACAACACAGATTTATAGGATAGGCTAGAGTGTAGCCTAGTGGGTACCGTGTTGGTCTATAATGCGAAGATCCCGTCGACGAATAATTTCATTCACCTCAATCTGCGAAAATGAAAAATCGTAGATAACGGGTTGTGCGAAGGGCTAGTAACCATTTCACAATAG
Organism: Chorisops tibialis; assembly: GCA_963669355.1. NCBI lineage: Eukaryota > Metazoa > Arthropoda > Insecta > Diptera > Stratiomyidae > Chorisops > Chorisops tibialis. The sequence continues at coordinate 212,163,402 of OY770263.1, read as the reverse complement.
TAAATAAAATGTTAAAGAACCTGAAGGTCAGGAAGCCAAAGCCCGATTTGGGCTATAGTGCCATTGAAGAAGAAGATTTGCCATCGATATCTATGCCTATTCTTGGACACGTTAATCCCTTCAGTTGTGAGTGTCCTATTAGTATTCCTGCTAAGATTCGTACCTTGTCTCTGTTCAAGTAGATCAGTTTTTGGCTTTGTTAGCGGAAATGGTTGGTAAGAATCGCTTAACCTACCTAAGCGTTAGAAGCACTATCCAATAAGGGCTTTTTTTGTTGTTTTGTCCATTTCCTTTTTTAATGGAGCAGGTTGGCATTTCACATAGTTTGGAGGTCAGTTGAGGATCGTTATCTTTCAAGCTGGTCTAAAATTTAATTTCTATCTATGCCTTGATGACCAGGCACCTAATACACCGAAGTTTTTTACAGAAACCGATGTTACGAGTAGATAATTTTACTTGGTATTCTTCTATCAATTTCAATTTGAATACATGTGATGTCAGGGCCTTAATTGCCGCTTGGCTGTCCGTAAGAATGGCTATTGTCTTTTTTTTTGGTAGTTTCTTAAAGTCTGTACCAATGGAAATCATGTTAAATTTCGCTAGAAATATGGTCGGGTGGCGTCTTCGATATTCTAGTAGGTTGTTTGCATAAATGCAAGTTTTGGTACCTTCATCCCTCTTTGATGAATTAGTGTACCATAACATTGTGGTGTCTACACCTTTCCCCTATCATAGGATGCATTTGGATCGGATGTCGAATTTATAACTTTTCACCATGCAGTCTGTAGATATAACGCAAATCTCTTCGAGTAATATTTCTTTTGTTAGGATATGTCGCTTCTTTTCCTTCATCCAGTATTTCCCTCATCATGGATTGTTTTGTCGCTAATTTGATAAGGATGTGAGCGGTGTGAGATCCACAAGAACTCTTACTCCTTTGTGACATGTGGCATGGAGTGTGTTCAATTTTGTTTAGGCATTTATTTGTGTCGTTTTCAGCCACCATACTACCGCTGCATACGCGATCATTGTCCTTTTGATCGCTATGTAAGTCCAACAACTCGTTCGTTGGATGCGTGCGGTCGTGCCGTGGCTCGCTCCGACTTTATTTTTATAACACGTCGTGTTTTTTCTGTTCTTTTTTACAATTAGTGGTGTCATGTTATTAATTGTATATTTCAATCATAATCGTGTGTTGCGATGTGCTTTACAATTGATTAAAAATATAATCAAAGTTTGATCTAGTGAAAGAAAGAAGGAAATCAAAGAAAATTAAATAAAGTGCAGTGAATGGGGTCATCGACATGGACTGACCACTACTAACCCGTCATCCCGCTTAGTGCCGCTGTACCGGTATAAATCAGCGTCTAGTTTCATATTTGTGTTAAAGGCCTAGTTACTGGCATATTTAGTCGCTAGACAGCGATTTATATCGGTTGGCGGCATTTTTCCTTGTTGTTGTTGTTCCTGTACTGCCGTGCTAAGTTCAGTGTATTTATGTATTTATCTTTATTGTTGTTGCTTTTACTTGTTTTTTTTTTTTAATCTTTTTTTTTTTTAATTTGAAAATTAAATTCCCTCACATCCCTTTAGTCAATGTCATTTATATTTGACCAACTGAATGTTCGAGGGTTAGCTTCTGCCTACCTTTCACTCTACATTCACACCCAAACTGCAAGACCCGACATATTAGCACTTGGCGAAACTAAAGTGCTTCCAGCAAGTGAGCAGTAGTAGATCTGTTCCTGGACATCACTTAATTTCAACCTTTTTTTCGTCAAAGGGGGGTAGCATTATACATCCGCGATGATATTGCTTACGATTTGGCTCCATCCCTGGGACCTTGCTCCAATCCAACGTTCAACTTTAGTTGAATAAAATTAACACTAAATAAGCACATCATATTTTTCTGCTATGTATATAGAAGTCCCGGGCTTTCATCAGACGACACCAACCATGAATTGGATAAGCTGTCTGACTCAATCCAACAGATATATACTGTTAAGCCTGATGCTGAAATCGTTATCTCGGGCGATGTCAACGTTCATAATACTGCTTGGCTTCAATACACTAACCGCACGGACCAACAGGAACGAAATACTGAGATTTTCGCTTCCATCAACGGACTTAAACAACTGGCAAGCGAACCTACTCGGCTGCCCATTACGCAAGTCTCCTTGATATTTTTCTCACAAACCAGCCAGAGAAATATAACATTTCTGTTATTACACCATCGCCAATTGGAGATACGGATCACTTCCTGATTCGTGCACAGTTCCCAATATCGGCATTACAACCTGGAAACTGTGTTTAAGATCCATTAACTGCAGTCTAGCCTGCAATATTATTACCGAAACAATTCTTAAAGTAATGCGGCTCTTTATTCCTTTCAACCTCAAAAGAGTTAGACCATCTAAGGACTCTTGGTTCACCAAAGATTGTCTCGATGCAATCCACGCAAAGAAACTTGCATTTAGTAAGTTCAGGACATACCCCACCCTCAACCACAGAGATATGTATATCAAGGCAAGGAAATCCTGCAACGCCATAATTTACCACGCGAAAAAACAGCATGACTTAAAATTAAGACGAAAGGTCCTTGCATGCGCTAGAGGATCTAATTAATAATTTTATTTCATCGTTCACACAACCTCTTTCTGACGGCAGCCGCTCAGTCGTTGATCCAGTTGAAAAAGCAAATTTATTAGCAGCGAGTTTTGCGAGAAATTCAACCCTGCCACCTAGTAATCAGTCACTCCCAACTGTATCGCCTACAGGCACCATATTACGTGCTATAAAGTTTCGCACTCGCGTCATTGCTAAAATTCTTCAGGATCTCAATATCAATAAATCCTCTGGTCCGGACGATATTCCCCCCCCTAAACCCTTAAAAAATGCTTCTCATCTTTGGTTAAGCCTCTTCGCGACCTTTTCCATCTATCCTACTCTTCAGGAAAATTCGCAAATAGCTGGAAACAAGCGAATGTGCAGCCTAACCCAAGAAGGGAATCATGTCGGACCCAGCAAATTATCGCCCAATAACCATCACTTCCGTGCTGTCAAAAGTTATGGAAACTGCTGTCAACCGCAAGGTCATGCAATATTTGGAGAGTAATCAATTTTTAGATGATCGCCAATATGGTTTCCGGTCGGGAAGATCCACAGGTGATCTATTGGTTTACCTAACCGAACGCTGGAACACTTGCATACATAAATTTGGCGAAGGCCAAGTACTTGCATTAGACATTGCGAAACCGTTTGATAGAGTGTGGCACAAATCCCTACTTTCTAAGTTCAAGGCATTTGGCTTTGATGCTTATTTTTTGCTATGGATTGAGAGTTTCTTATCGAATCGCGCCATTCAAGTTGTTTTAGATGCCGCCGCTTCGTCTCTCTTTCCTATCAATTCCGGCGTTCCGGAAGGGGTACCGTTTTATCACCTACTCTATTTCTAATCTTTATTAACGACCTTCTAACTTCGACACTCAACCCAATACGCATCTTTGCATATGACAGTACACTTGAAAACACTAATAGCTTCGACTCAATTGTTGGGGCACACCAGTCTTCTGTGCCTATTAAGCGCCAGGAGTTATTTAATTCATTAAATACTGACCTCAACACAATCCTGCATTGGGGCAGAGCGAATCGAGTAGAGTTTCATACCACTGAAACACAAGCCTGTCATATTTCTCTTAAATACGACATGTCGGTACCTAACCTCATCTATGATGGTGTGACACTTGATCATTCGGAGAATTTCTACCTGCTGGGTATGCACATTAATAAAAAACTTGACTGGAGCCAGCACATCCACAACGTAGCCCTAGACGCCTCCAGGTGCTTAGGCTTTCTCCGAAGGTGCAAGAAATATTTTACACCATCCGATCTTGCAACCATCTACAAATCTTACATCTGGCCCCGACTCGAGTACAATTCGCATATCTGGGCTGGACCACCCAAAACTCATCTAAAGATGCTGGATCGCATTCAGCGTTTTGCGCTTCGACTTATTGGAGATGATGCATCCTTGAACAGCATCCTTAGACTCCCTTGAACATCGCAGAAATGTTGGAGTACTCACCATCTACTACAGATATTTCCATGGCCGCTGTAGCCATGAAATTAGTCGTCTAATCCCCCCCTTTATAGAAGTTCACGCGCAATACACGTGCTGCTGAACGTGCTCATGAGTATACGGTTGAGCCACCCAAATCACATACGGTGAAATTTAGGCAGATGTAATCTGCGTGTGGTCTTATTTCAATATCCCCACGCCTTCCACCCCCTCCCATATAAAATGACTCATTTTCAAAAATATATAATAATCAAATTTTCTTCAAAACCATTGGAGCAATTCATTTATACAAATGATTTGAATCTCCTCCACTACCTCCCATACAAACTGCACTTTTTCATGAAATGCTATTCACCAATTTTCTCAGTACGTGTAACTTTCATCGAGCGTAAATGTTGTACTTTATCCTGAATTTGCATTTTTATTAATGTCAGGAAAAAATTAACCGAGTAGCTTCACTCCTTCTACCCCCTCCCATACATCCAAAATGTGGAATGCACTACCCGCGGCCACATCACGCAATTTAAAAGCAACATTCACCGATTTCTTTAATCCTGTCCGTCCTTATTCAATTAATTGGTTATTTTGTTAATTTTCATTTTGTTTCATCCTTTCCTAAACTGACTGGACTCTACGCTACAGTATTAAAGGGTGACCCCTAAGTCCAACTTGGTGCGATAAAAAAAAAGGACTATTTAGGGGTTTGTATCTTAGGTTTTGCTCACGGTTTTTACACGTAAACAGAGCTGTGTCTGCTTTCTCACGGCTTTGCTCGGATTAACCCTCATGTCCTCTTTTTCTTATGGGATCATTATGTCGTGCGATTGTCTGCAGCCTTAATCGCAATCGTTTCGGAGCTAAAAGTCGTATTAATTTTGCTGGAAGTCAGCATTTTGCGGAGCCATTTTAATGGAATTTCACGGATTAGTTTTTCGCATTGCTTAAGCACCCGATTTACGAAATTTATCTTTCGTTGATACGAGTATATATAAAGATAATGTTGCGAGCTAGGGGTTCGCCGGGATTTCAAGTAAAAACACAATTCACAATAAGTGATAATTTATTTATTCGCACTTTAATTCGTTTCCCGCTTAATTCGCACTATATGGCACGCTTGTGTTGACAGTCTCCGCCCATAATGTCTGTACAAGTTTGATACAATACAATCATCTAAATACTTGTTGAACACATCATTCAAATATTCACCTCCGTTATCGCTCCGCAGTATTTTAATCTTCTTGCTCGTAGATCACTCAGCCATCGCTTGGAAAGATTTGAAATTTTTGAAAACGTCACTCTTTGACTTTATAAAATATATGAACACGGTCCGCGATTTTTCATCGATGAAAGATACAAAATACTTTGCGCCTCCAATCGATTGAATCCTCATTGGTCCACAAACGTCTGAGTGTATTAACTCAAGTAACTCCTTTGAACGGGATAAAGAAGATTTAGGAAAACTTTTAGTGCAAATCTTACTTTTAATGCATGCCGTGCACTGATATTCCTCGGGAACCTTGCGTATTTTTCAATGTAATAGTGCACGTTTTTGTGTGAACTAATACGTCTCCAATCGCTTTCGCGAGAACGTTTCTCTTTTCCGCTGCCAAATCTACTTTCTCGATATGCTCTTTGAAGGTTGTAAAGTTGTCTTCCTTAGCTGCCTCCAAACGAATAAAATACTTTTTTTTTAAAAGGAGAAATATTTAAAGCTCGGGGTCACCACTGTTGAATGTACACAGATGTGTGGGCTGCACTGCCTCTCAATGCTTATCGTCCCATGAATCTATACTTTTCTTAAATGTGTCACCGTAAACGTGGATGAAAACGAAATAACACGTTCCGTTCCGATTAGAGCACCTCCAGCTGTATCTTCGGACAAAATTTTCACAGCTTCTTCCCTCAACATGGCGGAATATTTTGCTCCCTGCACCTGAGATTATAATAAGAACATTAAAATCTCGTTCTTCTTTTATTTATCACATTTATTTCACTTTTTTCTCGCACTTATGCTGTTCGTGTTCTCAGATGTTCTGCCTTTGTCATTGTGTTTTTCCACTTGTTACCCTCGGCGCCACTATGCAGCCACTCCTGAAGTTCTCCATTCAAGTAACCGGCGCAAATATTTAAATCTAACAAAATATGGCGTTACATTTTATTTGTTTTTATATAATCTAAAATTAGTTGCGTTTCGAAAGAAATATCTTTTTCTTCAAACGATGTCGAATTCAACGGCACTTAAATTATAACAACACGATTTGCAATGGTAATATAGTAACTATGGTGATTGTCACAATATTTCGTTAACACAAGAACACAACATTATACTAGAACTATGCGGTTTTTTATTATAGTAGTAAAAATCGTTTTTAGTTTTTTTTTTTTTGAACATTCAAGGTTGAACAGTTTCCATACAAATAAAAGTTAATTAGTTATTTGAATTAAACAAATGATACATTACAAAAAAAAATCACCTTATGGAAAAGGAAAGAATCAATAAAATGTATTTTTTCATCATTTATAATTTATTATTACATGCGTTTTTTTATTTATATTGTATAAATTAATATAAAAATTGTGATAGGTAAATAACAAAAAAAACTTATACTGCACGTTTCATTCCTACAATTGTGTATTTTCATCTTACATTTTAACCGAAAAATAATTAAAATAATATAATATAAAAAAAAAAAAAATAATAATAATGCACTAAAAAACCCTTTTTGAACAAATTGTTATTTGCACGATATCATCATAATATTTTTTTTAATTTTAAAATAAAAGCAATTGTCATTTCATCACTTACACTGTTTATTTATTTTTTATTGTGAACATTTAATTTGTAATAAATATATATACATATTTTTTTAAATTACTAATTGATAAATGGTTTTTTTATTTACATTTCTATTTAAACCTTTCTATTTCGTTTTTTACTTTAATTTAACTAAATTAAATTGTTAACGTACAATCAAATTCGGGTTGAATTTGTTTTTTTTATTTCTATGATGAATTCTATACGTTACTTTACTTTATCTCTCTCTCTCCTTTTTCTTCTTTTTTAATTTGTATTTTTTGTTTTGAAATTTATTTTATTATTTTTATAAATGTTCGTTCTTACAGCAACCTGCCGAATTTATGTCCCGTTATTTTGTAATTCGTTTTAATTCAGAAAAAGGAGAGGCACAAAATAGAAATATTTCAAGGGTAATTACAATTAAAAGAAAAATTAAAGAAAAACTTTAAAAAAAAAGAACATTGATAAAGAAATTTTGATACGAAATATTTTTAAGTGTTACGGAAAAAAAACAAGATGTGAATGTCTCTCTGATTTCATTACAACATTTTTTTGTTTGGTATCTCATATTTTGTTAACCACCAAATTCATCATTCATTTATGCCTAAAAAACCAAAGTGATTGTGTAATTGTTAATGTGCATGTTGTGTAAGCTTACGTGTTAAATTTACAAAAAATTGCTGTCTTAAAAATAAAAGATGAATTAAAATTTTTTGCAATATATTTAACAATTGCATTTAAAAAAAAAATGAAGCTATATTTAATTGAATTCTTTTTATGTTCAGTTGGCAACATCGGCTTAAGTGCCAGTGCAGAATCTGTACATTATTCAGTAAAACGATCGTCACGACGTGGTCCAAGTGCAGCTCGACATCATCCGCATCGATCGTCCTCTCGGCGTAATAAAGAAAACGGAAAATCGATAATTTCAGCGACAACTTCGAGTTCGGTGGTAGCGACTGCAACAATTGGTGGTGCAATAACAACAACTGCTGGAACTAGTGGACAACAACAACCGTCACATCATCACCCCCATCATCATCATCATCATCATCAACAACAGCAGCAGCAGCATCGCTCAAATAGTTTTCGCCAAAAGAAATCGAATATTTTATTGACTGATTGTACTAGCTGTAGCAGTAGTAGTTGTAGTAGTAGTAATAATAAATTACGTAAGCCGCGTGCTGTTTCATTTGAATCAAAAGAAACAACACCAACGATCAATTCGAATCTAATGCCAAGCGTTAAGACTTCTAGTAATAACGATATAATTGTTGAAATTATGGATACGACACCGCCGCCCCCAACAATTATCAATACGATAACAACATCGACAACATCATCGCCATCATCATCGAACCGATCATCATTATTGATCGCATCGTTGATTGTTCATCACGATCCAACACCACAAAACACCTCACATATGCATTTTAAGCCACCAAGACTTTAAATCGTTCTAGTTAGATTATAATCATTATTATACCAAGTTTAATTATACAATATTTATGTATTAATACTAAATACGATACTATTATATAATCATAATTCAATTCGTCGCAGGATAGGATACCGGTTTTTTGTTCTTGAACTATTTATAAAATAAATAATTTTTTTTATACTAAGAAATTCTTAACTATCGGTTAGAAATTTCATATATAATTCAGAAAGAAATTATTCAATCAGTTTTGATTGCATTGTAAAATTCATCAAAATATTGATGTCAATTCAACATTTATCTAAATAATTGTAATAATTGATAATAAAAAATGAGAACAATTAAAAATAAATGAATATTTTTATTGAATGGAAATAATAAAAAAATAACATTAAAGTGATCTTATTTTCCTCTGATCATTTCACTTTTCCGTAAATTAAGAATTATTTACCGAGACATCCTGCTTAACGCAATACACAAAATTAAAGATAAGTCTTATTATTAAAACAAAAACTACATACACATATAAATAATTCTTAACATTTATACATTTAGTTTTTAAGAACATAAAAGAAATGAACGATTTAATTTCTTTTAAATCTATTTTATACGTACTATACATTAAAAAAAAATGAAGTTTTATTAATTTATTTTATTACATTGAATTTTTCATTTTTATTAATTTTCTTAGTTATTTTTTTTTTATTATTATTAAAGTTTATTGACATTCTGTGATTTTGGTGTAATGTTGCTGGATGTTGACAAAAAAAAAAAAACAAAACACAAGGTGTAATACAAAAACAAATAAATATAGTTAAAAAAAATGAAAAAAAACCGAACTGATACTTATAAGGCAAGGAAAAAATTAAAATAATTCTTTTTTTTCTATTTTTTATGTAAAAAAAGAAACAATTTATAATATTAAAATAAGTAAATAGAGAAATCTCATAACAAGTTAAATTTTTATGTATTTGTGCATATTAAAAAAAATTACGCGGAAATGAAGCGATTGAAATAGAACAAATTTTCAATGAATTTATGCGAAATATATCGTAAAGTTGCAGTCCTTCAGTGAAGAAGATTGTGCATCGCAATTTGAGAGAAATCTCTTGAAATTGCTTGAAACATATTAGCAATCTCTTGAAATTGCTTGAAACATATTTAGCGGAATCGGGCAAAAATATAGAAGCAGAAATTCTTTAGTCTATCGAGTCTAATTCTTTATTTAATTTGTCAAATAAAGGGTGGGCCAAATGCCAGTTTCTTTTTGAAAATGTAATAAAATTAGCATTGACCAATATTTTTCAGTTTTTTTTTTAATTGAAGAGAGCAAACATTCCCATTACTTATGGAACACGACTTCATCCATGTGGCATGGTTCGCAGTAGGGTCAGCTCAATTTTCAAAGACGTTGTTGATGGCTTCTATCTGACGAATGGCTCGATCAATATTCAGCTTCCGTGAGGCTTCCGTGGCGTAGTGGGCAGCGTGCTTGCTTTTCAGTCAATAGGTCGTGGGTTCGATTTCCACTCCAGACGGGGTTTTTTTAAGCACGAATTTTTCAGTTGCTATTGGCGATGAAAAATTATTCGAAATAAAATGGGCAAACGGTGTAAAAGTGAAACAGTTCCACTTCAAGAAGGCCTAGATACTCAGTAGATGGATTCTGTTCGCTTTCTATCATTCAGTCCCCCATAACATCTGAAAATATTTGTTAGTAGCAGCCAGTACAACTGAAAAATATATATATCAGCTTCTCCACTCGTTACGGTCGTTCTCACTCCTCATCCCCTACCTTCCTAATCCCATTCCTCCCCTCCATGACTGTGTTTGTGCATTGCACATAAAGGCCGAAATTGCCTATAACACAAGTCATTCCGTAAAAAAAAAAAAAAGCTTAAGTCCTGAATCGTTTGTAGATCGTCCGCGTAACATCGGTCTTTCACAATACCCCACAAAAATAAGTCCAACGGCTTCAAATCGAATCTCCGATGCGGCCAATATACATCGCCAAGATAGCTGATTACACGATTACCAAACTTGGTGCGTAAAAGATCGGTTGTTTAATGGGCTGTATATCAAGGTGCACTATCCGGTTGAACCAAGTGTGGTCCAAGTCCATGACCCCAATTTATAGCCATAGCCTGTTATCATTCCTCTGTAGCGCTCCCCGTTGACCAAAGCGGCGGTTCTTGGAGCATTTTCGAAAAAAATGGGCAAATGATGCCACCACTCCTCAATCCGCACCACACTGTTAAAAATTGCATCGGTTTCTCGACGATCACATGCGAATTTTCCAAGCCCAAGATACGGCAGTCTTGCATAGCCGCCGAAATGAAAATGAGCCTCATTAGAAAACATGATTTTTTGACTACTCACTTCAGAAATAAGTTTCCAATATTTTCCAACGTTAATCCAGCGTAAACCAATTCATTTTGCTCGTCGGAGCTATGATACTAACTTCCTGACATTATTCCGGCCAAAAAAATCGGTCAGTGTCATAATAATCTGTGATTTAAAAAGAAACCACTTGATGGCTCACCCGTTATATTCATATATCGCACCACCAGAGGAATGGCGTCGTTAATATCAACATTTTAAGAAACGACACCTAGAAGTTTATATACAACGGTATTCGCTTCAAATCCAGTGAATTTGTCGACGTCGTAATTTTATTTCATTGGTATATTTTGTAGATACAGTTAGAAAAATAATGTAAATAACCAAAATCACATTATTGAATGTTATGGTACTATTCTCCTGGGGTGCGATATGTATAGGGAGTATCAACTAGAAGTGTAGGATTTTTTTCCACGACCCAATCAGAGTACGTACGGTGCTGCTGGTGGTCCGCCGGCTGCAGTTCTTGAGTCAATTGGACCTTGTACGCATGCAAAGTCGAATCTTTCGTCAATATTCGCTGCAGTGTAGACATAGAGAGGTCGAGTTCTTGAGCACGGTGACGAATAGAGCTGTTTGGGTCGTTTTCAACACTTTCCTTCACTGCGGCGATATTTTCGGTAGAACGTCCGTGGCGAAGTCGTTTCGGTGTCATCACATCGTGTATTGAGCCAGTCTCTTGAAAGTTTTTGAGTAGGTTGCGCACACACGTCTCAGAAGGTACATGATTACGATCAAAATTTGCTCGAATTTTGCGCATCGTAACTGGGATTAAACGTGAATTTTCGTAATAAAATTCAACGACTGTGTAGCGTTCTATGGTAAATTTCCGCGTTTATTGATGGCAAATGTAAACATTTGACAACTACTAAGCGACCAGATGTCAAAAAATAGGCCTTTCCAACCCTACGCCACTTGGTCAAACACCCTATAGAATAGATATTAAATTTTTTCCGCGCTAACGTCTTCACACAAAATCTTGTAAGAATTTATTTTTTCAATAAATTTTCTACCCTATAGCATTGGACAGAAAAGTTCTCTTTTGCAAGGCGCAGTCCTGAACATCGGCCTTTAGTTGTCGCCAGGACTTGTTTATTCCTCTGGTCTCCTATTCAACTGCGTGCTTCCATTTGCTACATGGTCGACCAAACAAATAAACAAATAAAGTTTGTCTGTTGTCTGTAATACTCCTAAGTTTATCGTTGGAGATGAGATCTGGTCAGAATATCCCTAAAATATGTCGGAGGCATTGGTGCTCTCTCCTTGGTCTGCATTTTATGCGTTCCTATACCATTCATCGGATTGGAATGAAATTTTGTTGACATGTTGCGAGCATGCCTGCGAAGGTGTCTACAAGCGATTGGCCGATCGAAATCTCAAGATGGACAAAAAAAAGCCATCACGAGCTTCTATGTGGTGATATCGCCACTTCAATCAAATTCCTGTTAATGCCATATTGGGGCATAGGACAGAAACAGCTCTCTTCCACAAGGCGCGATCCTGAGCATCGGCCTTAAGCTGTTGCCAGGACTTATTCCTATGCCCTCCTGCTCAACTGCTCGCTTCCATGTTCTACACGGTCGACCAACCCTATGTCTTCCTTGAGGATTATAATCTAGAGCCTATTTGGCAATGTTTTGCTCTGGTTTCCTCAAAGTGTGACCGATCCAATGCCACTTCCGCCTTTGAATCTCAATGCCTATTTTAGTGTGTCCAGTTGTACTCCAATGTTCATCGTTGGAGATCACTTCTGGCCAGAATATCCCTAAGATGCTTCGGAGGCATTGGTTCACGAAAGTTTGCAGATTCATGGTAAGTCGAACGGTCACTTTCTACCTAGTTCTAGCATATAACAACACGCATTTGACGCATGCGTCAAATAATCGTGCGAAGCATAAAAGTAATTGATTTTATTTCCCTCAATTTATTGACTTGATTTTTTAAATACTGACCTGTTCAGAGAATTCCATTATTTGTAAGTTATTTTGCTTATAGTTACTCCATGGGACACTAAAGGCGCTTTTCCATAGTTTGGCAAAGGTAATGCCCTACATTTGGAGCGAAATTTAAAAAGGTGTAGAACTTTTTTTTGGTACGTTTTGAACATCAAGAACTGTGCGTGGTTAATAATTTTGTAACTAAAAAGTCAAACAAAAGTTTTGGAGCAACAATTCATATAGGGTGGATGAAATTTGCAAAAGAAATCATTAAACTTACCACTTCACAAATGGTGAATTGTACAAGGTGAATTCGCATGTGTCGATTGTGACATATACAGTTTGTTTTATTCTTCTTGCATAGACGGACTCTAATTTTTTTAAGCGCCAGCTACTATGGTAGAATGCGTACATGATTGGTCTTTCTATAGCTGTGAAGATCCAGTACGTGATTCGTTGAGCTTTTTGTTCTCTTACCTCGATGCATAACCGAATGATTCCATAATTTTTTTTTTAAATCGATGCTTAATTAAATGCGTTGATAAATCTCATCGTCCATCCCCCTTCCCTTCTAGATGCAATCTTCGATACCTATGAAGCAAATTTTTCAAATTCTCAAATAACAAAACACTTATAGTCCAAGAGCGCTAGAACAAAAAATAACAACGGAAGCGACAAGGATACAAAGTGTATGAAATGATAGAGCACAGTATAACTAAGACGAAAAACAAATTTCTAAATCCGGTGCCAAACTTCTGTAGTGTAACGAAAAAATTATTCGAGGATATCGACACAAACTTGGTATTATTGCAAAGTCCTTGAGGAGATTACCAAATTTTTCTAAAGTTACAAACTGTTTTGAAAAAGTTGTACACAATATTTTATTAAATTTCAAATACTAATTTTCGGTTTTTGTGGCAAAGGCAACAGATTGTTATGAAAACTATATCTATAACTATTTTTGTAAAGTGCTCAGCGAGACCTTTCCAATGACATCAAGTTAGTGTCTTCATGTATGTGTACATTCAAAATAATTTTTTTCGTTCCACTACGCAGAACTCGTTTGGCAGCGATTTTGGGAATTCATTTTTATACTCTAGATGAAATCTAAAAGTATTATAACTTTGCCACAAAGTTTGTAACGCTATGAAATACGGCTCGGAGAAAAAAAAAATGGATAATACAGAAGCTCATATTATCACCGAAAAATCTAAAAACCGGATGTCCGTCCGTCTGTTCGTCCGTGTCCTTTCTAGCTCGAGAACGCTGGGAAGTTCAAATTTGGTACAGATTATTTTTGACAAAAAAGTAAGGACAAGTTCGTGAATCAGCTGAATCGCTCCACCCCTTCTACCCCCTTCTACCCCCTCCCATACAAAATGACACAATTTCGGAATTAGATAATAAACCGATTTTCTTGAAAAGTGTAAAAGCTATTGATCTGAAATTTGGAACATATTATTTTTATACCAATTTTCAATCTACGGTACAAAAATTGTTTGAAAACTGAAAAAAAAATGATTAGCTTCATTTCTTCTACCCCCTCCCATACAATATGATACAATTTCACAACTTTTCGAAAAGTCGATTTTCCTAAAAAGTATGAATGCTACTGATCTGAAATTGAAAACATGTCAAATGCATGATATTTACAGTTATTTCTGATAAACTCACTAAGAACTATCCATTCCTTCTCCCACCTCCCATACAAACTGCGCAATTTCACTAAATCCAATTTCGTCAGTACCTACTAAATTTTTGAAGCTTAAATTTTGAATAAAACATTCTGGTAGCAACTCAAGCATGATGTGAAAAATTCGTTCAATCCCGTACCCCCTTCTACCACTCCCCGTACAAAATGTGTCTTCATCTAGAGTATCGCATGATTGAACCTTGCGCGCAATCGTAGACCTGTTATGTTTCGTACTTCGTCTTAGTTACACTGTGTTCTATTATCAAATGCGCTTCATATCCTTGTCGCTTTCCGTCGTTATTTTTTGTTCTACTACTACTACAATGGCGCTACAGCCCAAATCGGACCTTGGCCTCCTGATATTCAGGTTCCTTAACATTTTTTTTATTACTTATTGTGGAAGAGTTGTTAGCCTTTCGCACAACCCTCTTTCTACGAATTTTTCATTGTCTTAGATTGAGGTGACTAAGGTATATCCAAGCAGGCAATGTGCTGGAATTATATATTGCGCCGACTGGGAGTTGAACTCACGACCTTCGCATTACAAGACCAACACACTACCTACTAGGCTATACCCTAGCTGTTCTAGGGCTCTTGTTCTATTACATTAGTGAGGTATTCTCATAAAATTTAGTATTTCTAGTGCTTTAAAAATTATGTCATAAGTTCTGTTACAATGCGAAACCATGACCTTTACTTTGTAAATTTATATTTTCAGGGAATATTTTAAACTTTATGACAAATGGTAAAAAAAATATTCAAAATGACCTCGAAACAAGCCTGGAGTCTACGTGGCCAGTGGTTAATTCAGGTTCTCCAAATTCGGGTGAAATCTTCGACAGGTCATTTCCTCAAGGGCAGACCATAAGGATTAGTCCAACGGATTTAGGTCTGGGCTCCCAAAGAGCCAATCTGAGGCCTTCATGAACTCAGGCATATTTTCCTCAAACCACATCTGAGTTGACCTGGCCTTGTGGCCGGGTGCAGAATCTTGCTGGAACAAAATATCTAAAATATCTTCTAGATAATTATTCACAAAAATGGAGGTTTCTGGTATCTTCGTGTCAGAACCCCCACCAGATATCACTGACGAGGTATGATGACCTATTTGTACCCGCTCAATTTTTGCCCGCGCTTTACAAAAGCTGGTAGCATCGACCCGATCAGACGGCTAAGTTTCTCTTCGATCGTGATGAGTTTATCGTCAGAAAACAAGATGGTGTGATGCTGACCATCCGCGTAACGGGCAAACAACACCTTTGATCTTTCTTTAATTGTTCTATCTACGAGGTTGAAATAAAAAATAAAACGGAACTATTTTTTTGAAACTTTATTTTTTTTTTTTTTTTACAGAATGACCTGTGTTATAGGCAATTTCGACCTTTATGTGCAATGCACAAACACAGTCATAGAGGGAAGGAATGGGATTGGGAAGGTTGGGGAAGGGGAGTGAGAACGACCGTAGTGAGTGGAGAAGCTGGTATATTGCTCAGTTGTACTGGCTGCTTACTGACAAATATTTGCAGATGTTATGGGGGACTGAATGATAGAAAGCGAACAGAAACCATCTACTGAGTATCTAGGCCTTTTTGAAGGGGGACATAATACAAATACAAAGGCTTGAAATTATTTTTCTACGTAATCTTCTGATTTCGTGATACATTTTTCCCCACGGATGTGCAATTTTGTTGTCTCGTTTTTTGTAAAACGAAGATGGTTGCGCCATTAGCCAATTGCGTACAAAATCTTCAATTGCAACATCGTCATTAAAACATTGTCTTCCAAGAGCTTCTTTCATCGGTCCAAACATGTGGTAGTCGCAGGGCGATAAGTCCGTACTGTAGGAAGATTGTTTCAGTGTAGTCCACGACAATGTTTTAATTTTTTCCGTAGTTAAGGTAGCTGTGTGGGGTCAGGCAGCAGAATAACGTCTTTTCGGACGATGTGCCGTTTTTGTATCATCTAAAAATTGGCAGTAGTATGCGGCATTTACAGTTCGATGTTCGTGGAGAAAATCAATAAGTAGGACTCCTTTAAAGTCGAAAAATGCGGTTACCAAAATCCTTCCAGCCGAGAACCGAGTTTTGGCTTTGCCAGGTGCAGATTCGTTCTTCATTCGCCATTCCATATTTGCTTGCTTCGATTCGGGGGTGTAATGTGCATCCAAGTTTCGTCACAAGTCATCATCCGGTGCAAAAAAAAACCTTCCCCTTCAGCCTCAAATGCCGTTGGCACACTTCCATACGATTCCGTTTTTGATTTTCGAAGAGAAGGCGAGGTACTCACCTTGCGGACACTTTCCGAAACCCGAGGTCGTCAGTAATGATCGTCTGAGTACTGCCAAAGCTGATTCCCACCTCAGAAGCAATTTCAACTACTGTTAATCGTGTCGGTCGTCCTCCAGAAGTCGGCGGACAATACGAACGTTCTCCTCTGTCACGCTGTTCTTGGTCAACGTCTTCATTTACGACTGCTTCTCGCCCTTCTAAAAATTGTTTGTGCCATGAATACACTTATGTCTTTTTAAGTGTGTTATCTCCGAACTGTATCTGAAGTCTTTTCAAAATTTCTGGTGGTTTTACGCCTTCTTTCGTAAGAAATTCAACTATAATACACTGCGCAACGGACGACGGTTCTTCTCGCTCAGATATCGCGATAGTTACTAAAAACATGGTAATTTGGCGTTCTATAGCGGAACAAAGTCCTCCAGGCATCCCCGTCAGTGAACCTCAGACGCCCTCTTTGTTAACCTCACTATCGGTATGAAAATAATTCCGGTTTATATTTTATTCACCCCTCGTATCTAGAAAGCTCGCGATCAAAAGTTGAGCTGGGGGATTTCGTAAGCTTCATATGGAAGATAAACAACCGGGGAAAGAAATGTTCAAAGAGAATTTGCAAACATTGTAACAGAACTTATGGAAGGAGTAGGTAATTATAAGCACATACTATATTTCTTTTGTATACTCATAAGTATCAATAATTATAATTTTCAATTGAATATCGTCAAATCATCACAATTTCGTTAAAACTTATTCGAATTCCAAAACAAATTATACAAAACTTCCACTATAATTTTGGTGTCTTCCACTTTATTGCCAAAAAAAAAGTAAAAACTAAATTAAACAAAAAAAAAAAGCAAAACAAATTAATTTTTAAGAAACTAAATTTAAACAATTATAATAAAAAAAAATACAACATTACCTTTTTTTTAATATTTCACAAAAACAAAACTAATCTCCATTTTTCAATCCTTGCCTTAAAAATAAAAAGATAAACAAAAAAATTTCCACAGCTTATAAAGCTGTCGAAAATTAATTTTCTTAACCAATATTTGGTATAACCACGAGTTTATATAGATATGTAGTAATATTAAAAATATTTTTTTTATGAGGTTCGAAATTACAAAAAAAAAAAAAAAATAAATAAAACGCCGACACTATTTTGTGTGCTATTCTAAAAATATTTTATTGTCAAACCGATACATATATATATTTTTTATTAAATGTAATAAATTTTATTCATAAATTATTATTATTATTATTTTATACTAACGAAAAAAAAAGACAAAAAATTTACATATACTATAATACGTGCATATTTATATAAAACATAAAATTTTAGTGGCTTAGATCGAGAGAAAAAGAAAAGTTGGATCTGAATGAGATGAAATAACTGAGAAATTTATGATTATATTCAGGAAGAATGCTGCGTTTTTTATTTCAGTTTGACAAATTCTTATTTTAATTTAGTTGGTCTATGACCTTTATTCATTTATTTTTTTTTTGACAAAATCCATTTATTCGAAATTCACTCCATTGGAGAAAAAAGTTATATTCAATGCGTCACAGCACACAGTAAGAAGGATTTGAAAGTAATCGTTAAAGTGTACAAACAACTCTTTCATCCTCCCTCCACGCCACTAATTTTAGAGTGATAGGGAAATCAGCTAAGGTGTTATAGTATAGTGGGAAGCGTGTTCCGCACATTGCCTGAGTATACCATAGCTAGAGTCACTGTATAACTGAGCAACTCG
This sequence comes from Chorisops tibialis, assembly GCA_963669355.1. Classification (NCBI taxonomy): domain Eukaryota; kingdom Metazoa; phylum Arthropoda; class Insecta; order Diptera; family Stratiomyidae; genus Chorisops; species Chorisops tibialis. The sequence goes on along the minus strand of OY770263.1, from coordinate 212,145,023 downwards.
GTTCACCGAGTAGCTCAGTTATACAGTGACTCTCACCATAGCTACCTACGAAAGTGAGAATTCGTAGATAGAGGGTTGTGCGAAGAGCTAGCAACCCTTTCACAATGGCAAATAAAATGTTAAGATATCTGGGGTCGTAGCATGTAAGGCGTTTCCACTCAATCGTTTCGTTCGATTTGCGAGTCATGGAACTTGTAACGACTGACGATTTGGCATTACCATGTCAAATATTCAGAAATATATATTAGAATCCTGCAATTTATACCAATCAGATGTGTGAAATGTGAATGAATGAATTCACACACCATTGAAAATAATCGAATCTTTAAATGGAGTTTTTTGTTATAACAATCGGATTGAAATGAGTCAAAGAAGCTACAATCCTCTTTGTGATTTCTGTAGTCAAATTCTTAATCTTTAGTTTGTCATCCTTACACTCTAGTGTTCTTACAAAAAAGCGATCGAACCGCGGCAAAAATATGGTGTATAGAAAGTAGTACACACCTTATTGTTGCTGCACCGTACATCGAATTATAACAAGGATTTAATGAATTCTCGGTATATTCTCCTTTTTGTATTGTATAATAGCCTTGACTGCTGGTCAATTTAAAAATGTCCACTCTAATCGGCAGACACGTTCACACAACGACTATCGTCAGATCCATCACAGCAATCCCACTTTTACGATCTGGCCACAAGATTTCGAATCAAACGGGATCTGATATCCGTGATTTCAAACAAGGCTCGAGTGCCGATTGTCACTCCAAAAGTATCGAAACAGCTGAAAAAACTCCTGCCTGAGCATAAAATGGAATTCATGCCTTTGTATAAATCGACAGCATTTAAAAATGTGTGGAGTGTATTTTTGTCAGTGGAATTGATTTCCACCAACTCCCCACAGTTTTATTTTTTTTTTACGGCACTGATCACAACTTGGAGGGTCACCCTTTAATGCATTGCACAGTCATGTTAGTATAGGAAGAGGATGAAATTTTGTAGTGTTATGGGAATTTCGGAGGAGAGAGACGGAAGTGGCGATGGACATTATTTTTGAAGCGCTGAAGGTTATACTTGCTTGGAAATATGCTAGCAGGCCAGGCGTTCCAAAGTCTGGACGTTTGGGAGATGAATAACTGTGTATTTCACTGTACGAGTAAGAATAGGTTTGACGGTAAACTCGTGCGCGCGTTTAGCTTGACGAGTATTTCGGGAAAAAACTGTAAAGTGTAAGGAATGATCTAAGCTCCGCACTACATTTACCATGAAAGTAGCGATAGTAAATACTGAGTACGTTCCTGCGATGCTCAATTCCCTCGAGCATCGCAGGAAAGAAGAGAAATCGTAACGGTGTAATCACGAATTCGTTGGAACGCGTGTTTTGGGATTCGATCGAGCAGCGCAAGATGTGTTTTGTGTGCCCCAGCCAACAAATGCGAATTGTACTCTAAACGAGGTCGAATGTATGCCTTGTAGATGGTAGCCAAGTCGTGAGGCGTAAAATATTTTTCTCACTTGCGAAGAGTACCTAGGCGTTTGAAGGTATCAAGGACAACATCAAAGATATGTTTGCTCCAATCAAGATGGTTATTTAACTTTACGCCTAATAATAATTTCATCTAAGGAGCTAATTGTTACGCCGTTAAAGGCTAAATTAGAGGACGAGGCTGGAACATCACGTTTAAAGAAAAGATGACAGGCTTGTGTTTTAGCAGCGTTGAGCTCTACTCTACTCTAGTCGAGGTCGGAGTCCAGCGAACTGAATAACTCCCTGTGTTCGGAAGCAATAGATTGCTTGTGAGAATCCGCAGCAGAGTCAAATTCAAAGGTGTTATCTAAAGTACTGTCATCTGCAAAACTACGGATTGGATTGAGAGTAGAAGACAAAAAGTCATTAATAAATACTAAGAACAGAGTAGGCGGTAGGACAGAACCCTGAGGGACACAAGAATTAGTTGGGAAAGTGGAAGAAGTAACGCCATCTAATACGACTCGTATAGTGCGTTCGGACAGGAAACTCTCAATCCATCGAAGGAGGGTAGCATCGAGGCCAATGGCCGTTAGCTTAACAGGGAGACATTCATGCCAAACTCTGTCAAAAGCTTTTGGAATGTCAAGAGCAAGAACTTGGCCTTCGCCATATTTGTGCAAACAAGCGTTCCAACATTCCGTCAGGTAGACCAAGAGATCTTCCGACGACCTTCCAGAACGAAAATCATGTTGGCGATCGTGGATAAGCTGTTTATCATCGAGATAGTGAATGATTTTGCAGCAGTTTCCGCCACTTTCGAGAACATTGAGGTGGTGGCTATCGGGTGGTACTTAGCGGGGTTCGCTTTGCATCCTTTCTTGAGAATTCACTGAACATTCGCGACTTTCCACAATCGTGGAAAGCACCCAGAAGAGTAAGTTAGATGAAAAAGATTGCGAGGGCTTAGTCAGAGAAGAGGAGCACATTTTAAGGGTAATGGGGGGAATGCCCTTAGGGCCAGCGGACTTATGAACATTGAGCTTTTGCAGGATCCTGAATATGAGACGCGTGCAGAAATGTAGCGGAGGCAGTGAAAAACCTAGGTTTAAAGGTGATAGCGTGGAATTCCTCGCGAAACTTACTGCCAATAGGTTACCTTTCTCAACCGGATCAATAACGATACGGTCACCATCAACGAGTGGTGGTGTTGATGAAGAGATGAAATTATTGTTAACCGTCTTGACAAAAGACCAGGAAAATCTTGAGCCTTTTGGACTTTGAAGGATCTTCCGCCGAAGTTTTTTGTTGTGATCAAATTTAACACGTTTAAGGATAGAATTGCAGGTATTTCTTGATGCATTATAAAGCTCTCTGTTAGCTGGAGTTGGAAAATTTTGAAACGATTGTTTCTTAGCCTGGATTGCTACGAGACTCTCATTTGTGAACCAAGAGTCCTTCGACGGCCGGATTCTTTTTTGGCTAGAAGGTATGTAGAGCTTCATACCTTTCAGGACGGTCTCGGTGACAAATTTACAGGCTTCATCGCAGTCATTAGAATCGAAGCACAATTTCCAGTTGAAGGCATTGAAGAACTTGTTCAGCGCCCCCCAATGGGGCCTTTTAAAATGCCAAACAGTTCTGCGGGGTGCCTTAACAGCGGTTTAGTGCTGCAATAGGAAATTGTGCACGAATCAAGAAGTGATCCGTATTTCCAATTGGCGATGGGGATATTACAGAGAGAGAGAGTATTTCTCAGTTTGGCTGATGAGAAATAAATCAAGAAGATTGGAGAATCGACCTGCAATTTTTGGTAAACGAGTAGGATTATTTACCAGCTATGTTAGACCGTTTAGCGAGGCAAAGAGCTCAGTATCACGTCCCTCTTGGTCCGTGCAGGGGGAATAGTTAAGCCAGGTGTTGTAAACATTGAAATCGCCCACAATAACGATTTCAGCGTCAGACTGTGCAGTGTAAATGGACTGGATGGATTCAGATAAACCATCTAGGTCACCAGCTGTTTTAGCTGCATTCAATGTCGGGCTTTTATAAACATAAAAAAAATACAAGATATGCCTTTGGATTAAAAGTTTTATCCAGATATCATTAAATTCCGGATTGGAGCAGGTACCCAAATGCGGAACCAATTGGAAGGGCACATCTTTGCGGATGTAGAGAGCGATCCCCCGCTGGCGAAAAAATGCTGACATAAGGTGATAACCGGGAACAGAATAAACCTGCTTACTTCCTGGTATCACCTTGCACTCGTCAAGTGCTAGTATTTCTGGCTTTGAAGTTTGGGTGAAAATGTAAGCGGAACTCAATCCCCGAACGTTGACCTGATCGATCGTAAAAGCTGCCATTAAAAAGAAGGGTGTACGAAAAATAAGGAAAACGGAGGACTTCAATTAAAGACTAAAAAGTTAAAAATAAACAGAGAACAAAAAAAAAACAATGTAAAAAGCAGAAAACAGACACAAACAGTAAATTTAAAAGAAACAAGAAATAAAATGTATCAACGCGAAAATAAAAACAAGAAAAACTAATGGCAAAAAATTCTTCAAGGTGTAAAAAAAATTGATTTACATTAATAAAAATTATACAGATTAAAAAAAACAGAAACGAAAATATGGCAACATGAAATGGAAATGCCAGCATTACAAAGCAAAAAATTAAAAAAAAAAACAGAATAAACAACAACAACAACAACACAAACGAAAAATAATTAACGGATTAATTGCGGACCCCGGCGCAATTGCAAGACCCGCACAAGTACTAGGCCTATATACGGGACAACCAACACACCGAAGACCCTGGTCCGTTAGGCGACACTTAGCTGGAACTTGAAAAGGTTCACAATGTAAAATTCGTTTCAGGTGTTCCATTTATTGAAGGAGGTATGATGTGGATTTTCCTTCTATTTGTAAATGGTACTATCTCAGTCTTACTTGGGTTGATGTTTAAGCTCTTAGACTGACACCAGTTTACTATACCCTATAAGGCTGATTGTATCCTTTCCGATATTATTAAATCATATTTGCCTCTAATGATAATGACGAAGTCACCCGCATATCCTATTGCTTCGTATCTTTGTTCTGTTAGACGATCCAGGAGCTCGTCTTCTACAATTGACAAAGAAGTGGAGATAGTACCCCTCCTTGGGGACAGCCCTTGTAGGTCTGTGCAGTCAATGTGCTATCACCTAGATTCGTAGTTGTCATTCGGCTCTTTAGTATGGCGTGTATCCATTTTATCGTGGCCGTTTCCAAACCCTTTTTCCTAGCTGCCGCTATTATGGCTTCATGGGAAGTATTGTCAAATGCTCCTTCTATATCTAGGAATGCTCAAAGAGATTTTTATACTCTAGATGAAATCTGAGAGTATTATAAGTTTGCTCTAAAGTTTGTAACGCCAAGAAATAAGGCTCGGAGAAAAAAATGATGAATACAGAAATTAATATTATCACTCAAAAATCTCAAAACCGGATGTCCGTCCGTCCGTCCGTCCGTCCGTCCGTCCGTCCGTCCGTCCGTCCGTCCGTCCGTCCGTCTGTGCGCGCTCTAGCTTGAGAACGCGTTGAGCTAGATAGTTCAAATTTTGTACACGTCGTTTTTGACAAAAAAGTAAGGTCAAGTTCGTGAACGGGCCAAATCGCTCCACCCCTTCTACCCCCTCCCATACAAAATGACACAATTGCGCAATTTGACAATAAACGGATTTGCACGAAAAGTATAAAAGCTATTGGCCTGAAATTTGGAATGTGTTACTTTTATGATAATATCAATCTACCGTACGAAAATTATGCGTATCCTCCCCCTCCTTCTACCACCTCCCATACAAACTGTACTTGTCATGAATTACTCTAAGCCAATTTACTCATTGCGTATACAATTTAGAGAGCTGAAATTGTGCACCAAATATTTATTTGAAATTGTTAGTAAGCCCAAGAAAATTTAGACTATTAGCTTCACCCCTTCTACCCCCTCCCATACAAAATGACACAATTTCGTAATTTGACAATAAACGGATTTACTCGAAAAGTATAAAAGCTATTAGTCTGAATTTTCGGATATGTTATTTTCATAGTAATTTTAATCTACAGTAGCAAAATTATTTGCTTCCTCCCTCTCCTTCCACCCCCTCCCATACAAACTACACTTTTTCATGAAATGCTCTAAGACGATTTTCTCAGAACATATAACATTTATTGAGCTCATATTTTGTAATAAATACTTAATTAGTATTAGCACTAAGATCAGAAAAAAATATTTGATTAGCTTCACTGCTTCTACCCCCTCCCATACAATATGACACAGTTTCACTAATTTACAAAAAATCGATTTTCCTGAAAAGTATGAATGGCACTAATCTGAAATTTAAGGGATGTCAATTTTATAATATTCCTAGTTATTTCTGAAAAAATCACTGGAATCCCCCCACTCTTTCTACCACCTCCCATACAAACTGCACATTTTCACTAAATCTAACTCACTAATTTTTTCAGTTCCCATTCAATTTTTGGAGTAAGCATTTTGTACAAAACATTTTTATAGCTACTTTAGCATGATGGGGAAAAATTAGTTCAATGCTGTCATCCCTTCTAATACTTCCCATGCGAAATTTCTTGGGATCACAAAAAATTCTATTTCATCTAGAGTATCGTAAGATTGCGCTTTACGCGCAATCGTAGCCCTGTTATGTTCTTTATAGTCTTTTGTCCTTACGATTTGTCTTACCAAACCATGAAGGGCTGACTCTCCAGTTTCATACTGTACTCCTTCATCTTGTATCTTCGTGTTTTTTTTTATAGTTTTCTGCAAAAGAAACCCAGGTCTTGCGAACAAAACAAATACACAACACATTTGTCGGGAGGGGTGCGGCAGTTAGTATAGTTACCACGTGGGACACTAGAAGCGCTTTACCATAGTTTGGCAAAGGTGAAGCCCGATATTTGGAGTGAAATTTAAAAAAGTGTCGATCTTATTTTTGGTACGTTCTTAACATCAAGAACTGAGCATTGTTACATTTCTGTATGTTACTTGCATGGAGTGATTATTAGTCAGATAGCCGTCTCAACCCGATGTCCGGTCACATTTATGGCTATAACTTTGTAACGGAGTATTTTATTATTTTTTAGTAATTCTTAAAAGTATCAAAAAAAAAATCTGTAAAAAATAAAAATCGATTTTTTGAAAATTTCAGGTACATATATGAGCCCTTAAGTTGGCAAAAAAACACATTTTTTTACTTATTTGCTTTTACACACGGCCATAGAATTTATGTTACGGTGAATGAAATCTACAAAAGAAACCACTAAACCACTCCACGAATTGTGAATTCTGTGTCGACTGTGACTTTTCTGCCGGACGAACAAAAATATTGAAGGAACAATTTATCATAGGTTGGATGAAATCGGCAAAAGAAAACCACTAAACTCACCACTCCACGAATAGTGAATTGGGGAAGGTGAATTCGCAGGCGTCGATTGTAACATCTCTGCCAGACTCTGATACAGGGTGTCTCCTTCTTGCATGGAGTGACACTAGTATAGTCTAGTCAAAAGCGTGTTGCTTTACAATTTCAAATGCCGCATTATTAAATATTTTTAGTTTCCGCTATTTTTTTTTTTACTTTAATGACGAAACTGCATTCATCCATGAATATAAAAATCAAAAAGAATACGTACTAAGCTTTTGTATAATCAAATGAAAAAAAATTAAATAACCTAAAAAAAATTAGCATCTAAGCATTAGATTATAAATAATAAAAAAAAAACAAACAAGAAACACCAATTATGATTAGTTCTAGAATTCTAAACATTAAACAAAAAAAAAAAATATTTAGATAATCTTAAAAATAAACCGTAAGTAAAGAATTTGGAATTTTTTTGCATTACATGTGGATTAAATTTTGATCATATATTTGTAAATTTACAAAAATAAAAAAAAACCAAGAATTTTACACTAAATTAAAATGTACGTATTCGTCCTACACTAGAAAACATAAATAAAACTTGTAAACAAATTTTTTTACTCTTTATCTAAAATATAATATCTGTTTTTTTTGTACGTATACATACATATACCTAAATAAACCAACCTAAATCTTAACATAATAAAAAAAAAAAATAATAAATAATACACAAAAAAAATATACACAAATTGTCCCGAATTTACAATATAAGCGTATTGAGTTCAATTTAAGAAATTACTAAGCTATTTTTTTTATTGTAAGAGGATAATCACGAAAAAAAAAAAATAATGCAATATGTACGTTTATAATGACGTGCAGGCTATGAGCTTAATTATTAAAACAAAACCAAGGTTATAAATCTAAAAAAAAACAGCTATGTATTGAAATCTCCAGTTAATCCTTAATGTTGAAAATTTTTTCTTACAACAAGGAAAATTTTTTAAAGAATTTTATAAGATTTTTTTTTTATTAAAGTTTTCTTTACTATTCTGATATCGTTTATGAGTAAAAAAGAAAAAGAAAAAAAATTTAACTAACTAAAATACCAACATAAAGAAATAAATGAGAAAATATTATAAAACCATAAAAAAAATTTTTTTTTTTTTTTATTTATTTTATTGAATTAAAAAAATCAAAATTAATAAAACTCTAAATAAAATTAAAAACGTTTTTAACTTTGTTCATTACACAAATTTTACGATCGCATAGAATTGTTCTTAAGGGGACCAGAAAGGTTTCAACTAGGGATGGCAAAATCTGCTCTTTTCCAATCGCAGTGATCAACTGCGATTGCTATTTTGCAATATCTATGAAAAAGAGCAGCTTTTCTAATAGCAGTGATTTTTTCACCTCCATTCTCCATGCTAGTGCTCAAGGATGGTAAAAACTGTTATTGCAGTGATAAATATCTTCGTGAAGAACTTATTGCACCAATTAATTAATACCTTGTTTATTTATTTAACACTTTATTTTAAATAACATTTTAAATATTAACTAGTACAATATTATTAAAACTTTGTTCAATCTATTTCTTTAAATATTTTTTAAATTAAATTAAATTTTATTTTTTTATTTTGATATCTTTTTTTTAAGATCATGACTTGCTTATCTTACTGTCGTACAGTTTATGCATTTTTAATAAGATCAGAACTGAGTAAAATCACGTTAGGATTTTTATGTAGCAATCCGATTTCTTAACTGAATTAAAACTAAGTGTCGATACTGCTACATCACTCCCCCTCCAGCATAGCGTTACTTTATTTCAAATGAAACCCTTCTTGGCTTGTTACAATCAGAAGACATGGTATCATTACAACTATATGCCGGTTTTAATCTGTCAATACTAATTGATTTATTTTTTCCATTTATATCCACAATGAAAAATTTTTTTAATTTTCTAATTATTTTATATGGACCTTCATAAGGTTTAACTAACGCTGTTTTGACTTTGTCTGTACGAACAAAAACAGATTCTGTGTTCTCAAGAGAACTAGGGAGATAAACATTAGTTTTAATTGTACTCCTTGGTTGTGTTGGTTGAATATTTTGCATTTGAGTTTTTAACTGCTTTGCAAAATCGCTTGAAAGTGGTTCATCTGAATGTGTACTTGGTAATGCGAAATCTCCGGGAACGCGTAATGTTTCTCCGTAGACTAATTCTGCAGGACTGCACTTCAAATCATCTTTAGATGTGGTACGAAGTCCTAATAGAATTAATGGTAGCTTATCACTCCAATTTATGGTGTTGTTGTGAGCCATTAATGACGCTTTTAAAGTGCGATGAAATCGCTCTACCATACCATTAGCTTGAGGGCTTTCTATCACCCATTTCTTCATTCGAAAGAAGTTGCTCAATCCTACGTTCTTCGCTTACTGAATGGCGTTCAGTAAGGATTTTCTTTAATTGTGGATACAAATCAGATAAAGGCGGATTTTGAATAAAACCCAAAATGGACTCTACTATCTCCTGCGGCAATGAAGCAATAATATGATAATACTTAGTGGAATCACTTGTATTTCTACCAAAAGTAAATTGTGGTTCCGCTTGTACAAACCAAGAGTTGGGAGAATTTACCCAAAACAACGGTAACCGAATTGCTGTTACATTACATTGCATTGTATGCGCAATGCAATGCGCCGCGTACGCCACCCCCACTGCCCCTTGGCAGATGCCCGTTAAAAACGCCATTAAAATCGTTCTCTCCGCCTTAATGAGACCGTCTACTACTGACGGCAGCCTTCTTCTGTTCCAGAACACAAATGCGTAGCGTAAGTCGTTATCCACGAACTCTGCAATGGTTTTCGCCACGCTCTGATTCGACGGATATAACAACTCTGTCGGCCGATCCATGGCCGACCTCAACCAAATCCGTCTTTATTTAACTTTACTGCCTCCGAACGCCATGTCAAGTCTTTGCTTGTCCTCTGTCGGAGAACCACAAACGAGCCAAGTCCGGTGGCGCTCCATTCTATTGAGGTAGCTCGTAATTTGGTGCCTGGAGTGGCTGCACAAACTTCTGCATGTGGTTATTTGGAATGTGTCCGACGTCGCCGAACTATTCTCCCAGTTCCTCAATTCCGTCATCGTAAAAAAATGTACATTTTCTGTTGAGGATACTGCCTTCGTAATGGGGACGACGAATTCCCCTATTATGTTCATGCACAGCAATTCCGGCCAATTCATTTCAATAAAACTTAAAAAATGTCCCTTTATTAGGATACTACCTGCATCCATATCTGTTGCAAGCAACACACAACCGTATCGTAGTGTTTTTAGTTTTTCTGGTGTGTCATACTTGTCTCCAATTGACAATCCCAGGATATTTATAATTTCCTGGAATTGCCGGTTTTTTTGTATTTTCTCGATAGGTGCTGTACGCACGTTTAGTAAATTACCTTCTAGCGCGTAGACGGCGAGGCGCTGGCACACAAGTCTAGGAACGGGCAACCCACCGCATATCATCAAATTTTTCGCCGACCGACCCTCTGTTAATATGAGGGTGCATGCCTCCGAATTTTCGGTTCCGGCATCAGTGGCATCGATAAAATTTGTGATTGAAGTCATCCTGAAAATTGCCAACGTACATGCGACTTTTAAGCTATCACTATTATTTGTATTGTTCGCGACAACTGTATATGGCCAACCAAACTTTTCTAAGAATTTCATTATTACATGGTAAAATTTGTAGCAGTTTCGACACTTAGTTTTAATTCAGTTAATAAATCGGATTACTACATAAAAATCCTAACGTGATTTTACTTAGTTCTGATCTTATTAAAAAATGTATAAATTGAACGACAGTAAGATAAGCAAGTCATGATCTTCAGAAGATATCAAAATAAAAAATAAAATTTAATTTTAATTTAATTCAAAAATATTCAATGAAATAGATTAAACAAAGTTTTAATAATATTGTACTAGTTAAAATTTAAAATGTTATTTAAAATAAAGTGTTAAATAAATAAACAAGATATTAATTAATTGGTGCATTAATTGGTTACCCCTGTGAAGTTCTAAGACGACGAAATTCGCTCCTATCCGTTGCATCAAGCGGAAAATGTAGAAAATCTATGAGATATTCGTTCTGAGCTGTCGAAGAGCAAATTTTTCGATCGTCGCAATACAGAAAAGAAATTTTCTACATCATACAACAATCAGGAACGGCCGACGTGGCATCATACTGTTGCGAGCTAGGGGATCGCTGATTTCAAAGGAAAACACAATTCGTTTAAAAATAATGAATAATTTTATTTAATCGCACTTTTCTTTATTTCTTGATCACTTCACTAAATTCGCTCTGAAACTTAATTCGTACAACCCAGGAACACTGCCAATCTATCACTTGTACCGATTCGCGTTCTTCCACCGATAGGTGTCGCCAAAATCTAACTAACTCGTTGTCTGAAAGTTGGCGGATATTTATACTAAGTCTCCCAGACAGGTGTCGTTGTGTGTGTGTGTCTAGAATGATTGCCTACATTGTGGAGCTCGGTAGAAGTGTCTGGAAACATGTGTATAGCGTTTTAAATGTTGATGGACTTTTCTCGGTGTTGCTGGGGACGTCGAGGTTGTCAGATTTATAACATTACCCTCTCCTTAGTCCCTGTTCATCCCGAACAGAGTCGTTCACTTCCTCAATGGCACCATGGTACTTTGTTAATCGGTCGAGATGTACCACTTTCATTTTAGTGCGGGGTTTATGATGTAGTTGAATCCGATAGACGACATCATTTAACCGGTTGATGATCTGGTAAGGGCCTTCCCAGTTTCGCTGTAGTTTCGGCGATCTGCCCTTCTGTCGTTTGGGATTGTATAACCAAACCAAATCGCCCTCTTGGAATCCTGATGAGTTCGCCCGTTGATCATACCTCGTCTTCATGCGGTCGGACGCCAAATCAATTTTATCTTGACCAGGTTATAAATTGTCTTTAGTCGACATCGAAGATCCGAGACATAATCTTTAGCATTGGTTGGTTGGTCTGGTGGCACTCCAAACATTAGCTCCGCAGGGACTCGAATATTTCTTCCGAAAATGACTCGGGACGGAGTTTCTCCTGTTGTTGAATGCACCGATGTTCTATAGGCCATTAAAAATAGAGGGATGTGCTGGTCCCAGTCCTGTTGCCTCTCGCTGACGAGTTTGGATAGGTTTGAGTTCAATGTCCTATTGAAACGTTCCACCATTCCATCAGACTGTGGGTGTAACGGAGTTGTCCTCGTTTTGTTTATTCCCAGCATTTGGCACACGTGTTTGAATATTTGAGATTCAAAATTGCGCCCTTGATCGGAGTGTAGTTCGCGTGGCGCTCCAAATCTGCTCACCCAGTTGGTAACAATTTGTTCTGCGACGGTTACTGCTTCTTGGTTTGGAATTGCGTAAGCTTCAGGCCACTTGCTGAAATAATCAATGACCACTAAAATGTAGCGATTACCATTTTCTGATTCCGGGAATGGTCCAGCAATATCCACAGCAATTCTCTCGAATGGGACTCCCACGTTGTATTGTTGCATTTCTCCCTTTGATCTGCGGTGTGGGCCCTGACTTGATGCACACGTAGTACATTTACGGCACCAGTTTTCGACATCATCTCGGAGATGGATCCAATAGAACCTTTCTCGTATCTTTGCCAAGGTTCTGTTTACTCCCAAATGCCCACCGGAGGTACCTCCATGATATTCCTTCAAAACCTCCTCGACTTTACAATGCGGGACGATGGTTTGCATGTGATACGACTTTCCATCAGCGTTCTCCCATTTCCGTTTTAATAATCCGCCGTCTAGGTGAAGGGAGTTCCATTGTGCCCAATAGCACTTTAAGGTTTCACTGAATTGTGAGATGTCTTTCCACTCAGGCCGTTTCATTTCGTCCTTCCATGCCATGATCGGTGAAATATCTGGATCTTTACGTTGGGCGTCTTCCAGTTCTTGCTGATTCCATCCAGTCTTTGGTTCGGTCGTTATCCTCTGAATGGTTTCTCCGGCCTCTTTTCCTTCTATACGGTGACAATGCTTGCAGTTCGGTGGGCAAGGACGACGTGAAAGCGCATCGGCATTTCCGTGGATTCTTCCTCTTCGATGAACAATCTCGAAATCGTAGGATTCGAGCCTTTCGATCCATCTGGCTACTTGGCCTTCGGGGTTTTTAAACTGAAGTAGCCATTTAAGCGATGCGTGATCCGTTCGAAGAAGGAACTTTTGACCATAGAGATATTTGTGAAAATGTTTTGTTGCTTCTACTATGGCTAGTAGCTCTCGGCGAGTTACTCAATAGTTCCTTTCTGATTTTGAGAGTACTCGGCTGTAGTAAGATAGCACTCTCTCCTGCCCATCGATCTCTTGTGATAGTACCGCTCCGATACCGACATTGCTGGCGTCAGTGTCTATGATGAAACCATGACCTGGTTTTGGATACGCCAGAACTGGGGAGTCGCAGAGTTGGTCTTTTATCCTCTCGAATGCTTCCTGGCACTGTTGACTCCATGTAAATGGCTTCCCTTTTTCTGTTAACTGATGCAGACATTTCGCCGTGTTAGCAAAGTCTTTTACAAATCGTCGGTAATATGTCGCTAAGCCTAGGAAGCTGCGCAACTGGTGTTTATCACTCGGAGTAGGCCAATTTTTCACCGCCAGTATCTTCTCCGGATCTGTCTTTGCGCCATCAGCTGAAACGATGTGACCCAAGTACTTGACTTCTGCACTAAACAAAGTGCACTTTTTCGGACTCAGCTTTAATTTTGCCGCTCGCAGTCGCTGGAAGACTTCCTGCAGATTTTTTAGGTGTTCATTGAATGTTTTTCCGATAACGATCACATCATCTAGGTAAACGAGACAAGTTTTCCAACTCAGACCACGCAAAACGAATTCCATCAGTCTTTCGAACGTAGCTGGAGCATTGCACAGGCCAAATGGCATTACGATGAACTGCCACAGTCCACTGCCGACAGAGAATGCTGTCTTCTCTCTATCTTTTTCATCTATCTCCATTTGCCAGTAACCACTCTTCAGGTCCAACGTTGAGAACCATTTAGCATCGGTCAGGGTGTCCATGATATCGTCGATTCTAGGTAGTGGATAGCTATCCTTTTTCGTAACATCATTTAGTCGCCTGTAGTCCACACAAAAACGGGTACTGCCGTCTTTCTTCTTTACCAGCACTACTGGCGATATCCACGGGCTCTTTGATTCTTCGATGATTCCCTGATGCTCCATAGTTTTGACCATTGAATTGACTTCTCCTTGTTTCGCTAATGGTACTCTTCTTGGAGGTTGACGTATCGGTGTAGCACTTCCGGTATCTATACGATGTTTCACTAAGTTTGTTCTGCCATAGTCGTCATCACCGGTGGAAAAGACGTCGCTGAATCCTTCGATTAGATCTACTGCTTGCTTGTGTTGTTCTCCTCTAAGGTTGCTTGACTGAAGAAGTGTTGATGTTACATTGTCCTTCCTTCTTGGCTTATTTTTAGAGGGTACGTCATGTGGTTCTGCCTTGTCGATACTCGTCACCGCCGATATTGGTTCACAGCTGCCAATTACATCTCCTTTCTTTACGCTGGTAGTGCTGTCCGCAACGTTCAGGACTCTTATTGGTACCATCATCTTCTCATTCCTTTTTACGAGCGTTTTTCCTAGTATTAGACTTCGTAATGCAGGTGTCGTTTCCGGTTCTATGAGGTAGAATCGGTGGTTCCCGGGATCACCATCGAGCTCTGCCCAAATAACATTCTCAGATGACTTTGGTATGTCCGCATCTTCGCATAATACAACTCGCAGCTTTGTTGTGTTGGAGGATGTTATTTCCATCGGGATTTCAATATTCCGCCACTTCATTATTCGTTGTCCTAAGTCCAGCTGTATACCGTGTGGTTTCAGAAAATCCATTCCAAGGATACACTCATCGGTAATATCAGCTACCACGAATACATGCGAGAAGGTCAAATCTCCAAGCTGTATGTCACGAGCTATTTCTCCATGGACCGTTGTAGTTTCTCCTGTAGCAGTGCGAAGTGCGTACTTCTTGGTGTTGTGAAGCCAAGTACGATCTACGAGGTCAGATCTTAACACTGACCGTGTTGCGCCTGTGTCGACTGTTATGATGCAGTTTAATTTGCCGACTCGACCACTCATACATAAGTCGTTTTCATAACGATGTAGTCGAGAAACTGCGATGATGGTTCCGGGGGCGTCGATTCTACCAGCCAACTTCTGCCCCATGAAGTTGGCCTTTACTCGTTTCCCGGACTGTCATTAGGCGAAGCGTGCTCTCGTGACGGTTCGCCCCTTCCTCCTCTTTGTTTAGCAGCGCAGCCGGAACAGTAGTTGATCGCTTTTCTGGGTTTGCGGCAGTCGCGTCGTAAGTGTCCTGCCTGTCCACAATTCCAGCATCGAGGAGCACCAGATCCTTCGCTCCGCTTGGTGTACTCGGCTTTCTGGCACACACATTCTTCTACTATTTCTCGAACTCGATAGTTACTCCGCGAGCTTTGCTTGGCAGCTTCGAACGTCAGCCCATATACTAAGGCTTCGCCAATCGTTTTCTTACCTGCCAGTTTTAACGCCTGTTGCAGCTCTCTGTCCTGTACAGCATTGTTAAATGCGAAAACAGCTGTATCGTTTCGTTGCTCTGTTTGCGCATTAGGCAGCGATAATAGTGTGAGTCGTTCAATATCGCGTGCCAGCTCTTGAAGTGTTTCACCATTCTTTTGAGTTCGGTTGTACAGTTGCGTTTTGTAGATCTCTCGCATGTGGTCACTGCCATAATGAAGATCCAATGTCTGGACTAAGGTTGAAAAGTCTTGTTGTTGCTCCTGCGGAATCGTTTGAAGAACCTCTGCTGGTGGACCTCTTAGCGCCAATATAAGAGCTGTTCCCCGTTCTAGATCATTCCAATGGTTGTTTCTTGCGGCGGCCTCAAATTGGGTCTTATAAATAGCCCACGGTGTTTGTCCATCGAAGATTGGAGCCTTGAGACCCTTGTGCGCAACGTGTTCTGCCTTGATGACTCCAGTCGCTTTGACGTTATCGAAGTCTCTTTTTAGGCGTTCGACTTCTTCTGCAATCCCGGATGTCTTTTCCGTAATTTGCTCTTCGAAGATTCGAAGTTTCTTCTCCACGTTTTCTTCTATTGCCTTACCCATGGTGTCTATTTTATTATTCTGCAGCTCCAATTTTTGGTTGAGTTCCTTTGAGGTCTGGTCTAATTGTTGTTTAATGTCCGCGGATTGCTGTTTAATGTCCGCAGATTTTTGCTCTAATTTCTGATTCATATCCGCAGATTGTTGTTTAATGTCCGCAGATTGTTGTTTAATGTCCACTGATTGTTGCTCTAATTTCTGATTCATATCCGCAGATTGTTGATCTAATTTGTGCACCATTTGTTGCATTAACTGTGTTAAGGCATCCGATGTACCAGAGCACTCCTCTTTACTAGCTTCTTCGATTTGGAACTCAAAACTATCTGCATTCTCACCCTCAGCCTCAAGTGTCTCGATCATACGGCTGACAAGTTCAGACTTGCTCCCTGTTGTAGGTAACTCGCGTCTAGTGAGCTCTTCCTTCAGCTCCGTTACTTTTAAGTCTTTTAAATAACGCGGCATTTTCACTACCGATTATTTCCAGTTTTTCCGCGATTCGAATTCACTTAAATTTACGTCACTGCTCACTAAATCACTCGAGATTATTCGATTTCACAAAATTCTCACTGTCCGTTCGAGAATTTTAGTTCCGCGATTTTACTTCGCTAATTAAAGTCACTGTTCACTAGAGCACTCGAGAATATTCGATTTCACAAAATTCTCACTGTCCGTTCGAGAATTTTAGTTCCGCGATTTTACTTCGCTAATTAAAGTCACTGTTCACTAGAGCACTCGAGAATATTCGGTTTCACCAAATTCTCACTGTCCGAGAATTTTAGTTTCACTTTTCCGCTCTCAAAATTATCCGTTCCGAGAATTTTTAATTTCACTCGCGATTTTTAACCCGAATTTATCCTTGAAATCCCACTCTTCTGACACCAATTGTTGCGAGCTAGGGGATCGCTGATTTCAAAGGAAAACACAATTCGTTTAAAAATAATGAATAATTTTATTTAATCGCACTTTTCTTTATTTCTTGATCACTTCACTAAATTCGCTCTAAAACTTAATTCGTACAACCCAGGAACACTGCCAATCTATCACTTGTACCGATTCGCGTTCTTCCACCGATAGGTGTCGCCAAAATCTAACTAACTCGTTGTCTGAAAGTTGGCGGATATTTATACTAAGTCTCCCAGACAGGTGTCGTTGTGTGTGTGTGTCTAGAATGATTGCCTACATTGTGGAGCTCGGTAGAAGTGTCTGGAAACATGTGTATAGCGTTTTATATGTTGATGGACTTTTCTCGGTGTTGCTGGGGACGTCGAGGTTGTCAGATTTATAACAATACACATTTTTCTCTGATGTGGATATGGTGTTAAGAAGAAACCTGCGACCCGCGGAAACTAGCGGCATATTCGAATCAAGATTAATTCAGAAGAGGAATTAGCTTACATACGCAGCATCATTAATCTTGAAAACTTTAAAGCACGAAGCAAGAGATAACGTGTATTCAATCCAATTAAATTTACATCAACATATAATTGGTCACATTTACATAATTAATTTAAAAAAAAAAACATAATTAATTAAAAAAAAAATTTTAAAATATTTGCTAATTAAAAACTTATTTTTTATATCATCTCAATTATTTAATTGTAAATACTGTAATTGATTTTTTTTTTTGTGCGACTTGACGGTGTATATTCGAGTGCAAAATGACTGACACAGATCAGAATAACGAAATTAAAACTGGAAACCATTCCGATAGTGCTACATTTCCGTTACTTCAGAAAATAGAGTCGGTAACAGCAATTTAGTTACCTCTCGCGCAACTGTTGCGGTCCTTGTATTGAGAAATGAACACCTCCGCTTTGACCATTGGGTCTAAAACGCGCGCTTTGTACCGATCGATTGATATCCCAATTGGCAGCTCGGTTATCATTACTTCATTCTCATCGATCCGTGTGACTGCACCGCTGCACACGTAATGTCCCCCTGGCCCGACGCTGATGGTGCCCGCGAAATTACGGTAAAAGGGCCGTAACTCCAGTGGGGCTTCTTGCTTTAGCAACAAACGTAAATTTTTAATTACACTTGTCGGGTTAAATTTGGGAATGCGCGTGTAAAACCCGGGTGCAATGCCACACGATCCATTAATCAATAATATGGGAACTATTGGCATGTATTGCAATAGACCGGTTTCGTTGTTCTCGCTTAGTTCATCCATCGGATGGAATATATTGTTATAAATCTGACAACCTCGACGTCCCCAGCAACACCGAGAAACGTCCATCAACATTTGAAACGCTATACACATGTTTCCAGACACTTCTACCGAGCTCCACAATGTAGCCAATCATTCTAGACACACACACACAACGACACCTGTCTGGGAGACTTAGTATAAATACCCGCCAACTTTCAGACAACGAGTTAGTGGGATTTTGGCGACACCTATCGGTGAATCAGAGACATCTGAACGCGACGATAGTAAAAGCGATAGAAAGCGAAATATCGGTAGTGCGTTTTAAGGCGAATTAAGTTAAAGTGAGAATTGTGTATAAAGTGCAATAAATAAATTATCTATATTGTTTTTAAAACGAATTGAGTTTTCTTTGGAATCTGGCGAACCCCTAGCTCGCAACAATTGGTGTCAGAAGAGTGGGATTCCAAGGATAAATTCGGGTTAAAAAAAAAAATCGCGAGTGAAATTAAAAATTCTCGGAACGGGTAATTTTGTGAGAGCGGAAAAGTGAAACTAAAATTCTCGGACAGTGAGAATTTGGTGAAACCGAATATTCTCGAGTGCTCTAGTGAACAGTGACTTTAATTAGCGAAGTAAAATCGCGGAACTAAAATTCTCGAACGGACAGTGAGAATTTTGTGAAATCGAATATTCTCGGGTAATTTAGTGAGCAGTGACGTAAATTAGCGAAGTAAAATCGCGGAACTAAAATTCTCGAACGGACAGTGAGAATTTTGTGAAAACGAATATTCTCGAGTGAGCAGTGACTTTAATTAGTGACGTAAATTTAAGTGAATTCGATCGCGGAAAATAATTGGTAGTGAAAATGCCGCGTTATTTAAAAGACTTAAAAGTAACGGAGCTGAAGGAAGAGCTCAGTAGACGCGAGTTATCTACAACAGGGAGCAAGTCTGAACTTGTCAGCCGTATGATCGAGACACTTGAGGCTGAGGGTGAGAATGCAGATAGTTTTGAGTTCCAAATTGAAGAAACTCGTAAAGAGGAGTGTTCCGGTACATCGGATGCTCTAACACAATTAATGCAACAGATGATGAACAAATTAGAGCAACAATCAGTGGACATTAAACAACAATCTGCGGACATGAATCAGAAATTAGAGCAACAATCAGTGGACATTAAACAACAATCTGCGGATATTAAACAACAATTAGACCAGACCTCAAAGGAACTCAACCAAAAATTGGAGCTGCAAAATAATAAAATAGACATCATGGGTAAGGCCATAGAAGAAAACGTTGAGAAGAAACTTCGAATCTTCGAAGAGCAAATTACGGAAAAGATATCCGGGATTGTACAAGAAGTCGAACGCCTAAAAAGGGACTTGGATAACGTGAAAGCAGTCGGAGTCATGAAAGCAGAGCACGTTACGCATAAGGGTTTCAAAGCTCCAATCTTCGATGGACAGACACCGTGGGCTATTTATAAGATCCAATTTGAGGCTGCTGCCAGAAACAACCATTGGAATGATCTCGAACGAGGAACGGCTCTTATATTGGCGTTAAGAGGTCCACCAGCGGAGGTTCTTCAAACGATTCCGCAGGAGCAACAACAAGATTTTTCAACGTTAGTCCAAACATTGGATCTTCATTACGGCAGTGACCGCATGAAAGAGATCTACAAAATAGAGCTGTACAACCGAACTCAAAAGAATGGTGAAACACTTCAAGAGCTGGCACGCGATATTGAACGACTCACACTATTATCGCTGCCTAATGCGCAAACAGAGCAACGCAACGATACAGCTGTTTTCGCATTTAACAATGCTGTACAGGACAGAGAGCTGCAACAGGCGTTAAAACTGGCAGGTAAGAAAACGATTGGCGAAGCCTTAGTATATGGGCTGACGTTCGAAGCTGCCAAGCAAAGCTCGCGGAGTAACTATCGAGTTCGAGAAATAGTAGAAGAGTGTGTGTGTCGGAAAGCAGAGCACACCAAGCGGAGCGAAAGGTTTGGTGCCCCCCGATGCTGGAATTGTGGACAGGCAGGACACTTGAGACTCGACTGCCGTAAACTCAGAAAAGCGACCAACCATTGTTCCGGCTGCGCGGCTAAACAACGCGAAGGTAGAGATCGTGAATGTAGATCTTGGTTAAGAACTAGTCGTCAGAGTTCAAATCTTACACACGGTTGTGACAAAAGACGCCAGAGTAGATCGAAAACCCCGAGTCGGCAACAAGGACAATACATCGGGAAAGATCATGGAAGCAGAGTTAGGCATTCGAATAGGGATCACGAGCGAACGGGTAGAAGTCGTGACGGCCAAGTACTTCATGCGAATAATCGTGACAAGACCAAACATGGGAAGCGATATGATCGAGAAGATTGCGAAAGGAAGAATGCGGAACGAGAAAAGGGAAGTAAACGTGCCGCTAAGGAGGAGAATGAGCGCGAAAAGGAAACGGAGAAAGAACGCGAACGTGAGAAGGAAAAAGAAGCCGGAAAAACCATTCGGAGGTTAACGATCGAACCAGAGGATGAATGGAATCAGCGAAAACCTCGCACTAAAATGAAAGTGGTACATCTAGACCGACTAACAAAGTACCAGGGTGCCAGGGAGGAAGTGAAAAACTCTGTTCGGGACGAACAGGGACTAAGGAGAGGGTAATGTTATAAATCTGACAACCTCGACGTCCCCAGCAACACCGAGAAACGTCCATCAACATTTGAAACGCTATACACATGTTTCCAGACACTTCTACCGAGCTCCACAATGTAGCCAATCATTCTAGACACACACACACAACGACACCTGTCTGGGGGACTTAGTATAAATACCCGCCAACTTTCAGACAACGAGTTAGTGGGATTTTGGCGACACCTATCGGTGAATCAGAGACATCTGAACGCGACGATAGTAAAAGCGATAGAAAGCGAAATATCGGTAGTGCGTTTTAAGGCGAATTAAGTTAAAGTGAGAATTGTGTATAAAGTGCAATAAATAAATTATCTATATTGTTTTTAAAACGAATTGAGTTTTCTTTGGAATCTGGCGAACCCCTAGCTCGCAACAATATATTTCGTTATTTGCGCTAGCTCGTACGAAAGGTACCGGGAGCTTGCTCTGTCCTTGCCTCCAAAGTCACGAGTCCCAAAAAACTCGATTGGTTCCAGCAAGTTTAGGTTGTTGGCACCGACGTGATTTTGAGCCAGCCGAACCGCTGTACCGTCTTTCCTCGCACCAACGAATTGGCTTAGATCTATACGGCTGCCCATCTTACTACCTTCAAAGCTTTTGTACAGCACCTGTCGTTCGGCGATCTTCATTCCATCTATCACAGAGGGAAGCGAACGTTTTAATAAACTGCACATGCTTGGTAGCAATTCAAAGTAGACAAAGTCATGGCACGACACTACTTTCGTCCCGTCGTACAAACTTCGCAGCCTGCTTGTCCCTTATCGCTTGCTTCAGGCACTTGTTGCGTTGCTTGATGTGTTTCCCAACACCGAATGCCATGGCGATTGCAGCGTCGTCTTCGCTGCCGATGCACTTTGTGTATATTATGCGATCTTCTTTGCTTAAATATCGCGCAAGCTGCTCTGTGTTAAACATTAAACATGCATATACTTGTGATGCGTCTCGAAACTCCACAAACTGTCACAGCCGAGGGCACGACCAGTAATTGAAGGAAACTGAGCCTTAAGAGAGACGGCCAGAGTTCGTGGACCATATTTACGATTAGGTCCCTTATATGGGACCCATCTTCATCCGGGTCGAGCACAAGCATAATCTTCCCGTATCTCAACTGGCGCAAGTCGCCATCCGTTTGATATTCAGCACTCTCCTCGAGGCCCATCACCGCGGTGAAGTTTTGCAAAAACAAGTTTTTTTCACGTTTATGTTTCGCCCGGCGAACATTTGCTACTTTGCCCCCAACCGCCAGGACTCCGTAGAAATCAGTGCAATTTCGCTCTTTAATCGCGGACACTGTAAGGTTCTTCGCTGAAAGGCCTTCGGTGAGAATCAGTGTGCATTCCCCCGAGCGATCACTGCCAGCCTTCGATGCTTCCACGTAGTGCGGAATATGCCGCTCCTCTTCTACAAAATTGTCCATTTCTTCTGCAAAATTCACTTCTTCTACAAAATTGTCCATTTCTTCTGCAAAATTCATTTCTTCTACAAAATTGTCCATTTCCATTTCAATCAAACACTAATAACTATCCTGGAGGATGTAATAAATAACAATAATAATAGTAATTAAGCTATAATAAAATAATTAATTCAAGGAAGGAAGGATAGCGAAATATTCTTTCATTTAACAATTGTTTAAAAAGAGAGAGTCAGTTTCAATATTCTGAGAGGAGATTAAGAGATTATTTTGAAAAAGGCGGGAAACTCATAGCACGTGCTAGCAACACTCGTTACACATAACAAATTAAATCCGTTTAGCATACTTAAGCCAACAACCAACCCAAAGCAACTACAGCAACCCAAAGCAACTACAACAACCCAAAGCAACTACAACTAACTCCGCCGCGTTAAATTGTCCGTTGCTAAAGTGCTTAGCTTAGGCACGAACCAAAACTCAATAAAAATTTAAAAAATAATAATTTCTGAAATAAAACAGCAAACTCCATTACTAAAAATTAATTACTTTATTGTTGACTGACTGTTAGCAACCAAGAGAGAATACAAATTATGTTTTTTTTTTAAAGTTTGAATCCAAGTTAAGCTCTGTCAATTTTGCGCCTCAGCAAATGTTGCAGTAGCAGTGTTGCAGTAGCAGCAAATGTTGCAGTAGCAGCAAATGTTGCAGAAGCAGTGTTGCTGTAGCAGCAAATGTTGCAGTAGTCAAGGAGGATATATAAAAAGGAGTGACTATGAGCATG
This sequence comes from Chorisops tibialis, assembly GCA_963669355.1. Lineage (NCBI taxonomy): Eukaryota > Metazoa > Arthropoda > Insecta > Diptera > Stratiomyidae > Chorisops > Chorisops tibialis. Next base: position 212,121,915 of record OY770263.1, on the reverse strand, counting down.
CTTTGCCTTGTAAGCAAAATGGGAATGAATGTATTTCCCTCCCTTACTACCGAAATGCTCGAAATTTTTCGAAAAAAATCGTTTCGCTATCTTTGTCTGCCACACTTAAAAATATTGCAACTAACTCTTTCCCACGATAAATTGTTCGAAACAGTTGTCAAATTTTCGAAAAAATTGTTTCGCTATCCTTGTTTGACATACTTAAACCCAAAGTAACTATCTCTGTCCCGCGTTAAATTGTCCGTTGCTAAAGTACTTAGCTTAAACACAAACCAAAACTAATAAAAATTGAAAAAATAAAAATTTCTGAAATGAAACAGCAAACACCATTGTATTGAAAATTACTTTATTGCTGACTGAATATTAGCAACCAAGAAAGAATACAAATTATTGTATTTTTTTTGTAAAAGTTTGAAGCCAAGTTAAGCTTGGACACAATTTTCGAAAATTTCCGAATCAAAAAATATTCCCACATGAGACAGACTATCAGGTACTCCTTTTATATATCCTCCTTGGCAGTAGTGGGAAATGTTGCGGCTGTCACATTTCATTTTTCCGAAATAAAAAAAAGTTGTAAAATATTAAAAAATTTCATTCAGTTCCCATTACTTATTACTTATTGAAAAACAAAACAATGAAAAAGCATCCAGAGTTAATCATCAAAGTGAAGAAAAGTAATTGTTTGATAATTATTTAATACCTACGTTCATCAAAATTTAATTTAAATTTTACTAATTTGACAGCTTGCCTTGCAGAAAAAAAAATAATTCAGTCACCTACAATCATTATCGGATTCTGATTCTATCTGCTGGCCTATACAAAAATGAGCGTTACTGTAAATACTGTGATAAATTCCTCCGAAAAGAGGAATTACCAAGGATGTCATCAGTTAACAAAATTAATGTCGTTAACGGTTGAATCTGGCTTCAAATTTAACGTCCATCCGCTCACAGATGTCGCTACTGTCTGCCAAGTTTTTCCTATTTCTCGCTTCGGGAACACTTCGGCAATCCCGAAATTTATTCCATAAAAAACGCATTTGAAGTGTCAGACGATGACAGTTTTTTCGTACCCGTTCAATTGTTCGTTTCTGTGATTTCTAAAGACATTTTTCGTACATTCCATTTCGTTTTTTGTTCTGTTCAACTGTCCCCGAATTTTTGTTCCGTGTTGTTTTCGTGTGGTTGAATGTTATCAGGAACTGGGAAGGAAAACGCGAAAACTCGACCGCAGAAAACCGGGCATCGATTTTTCTTGTTTCAATTATCGCTTGAAAACTGGAACATAATGGGCGGATAAGTCGTTCGTGGTTACAGCTGCAGCCGACTCGCTGAAGGTGGTAAGTTTTACCTCTTTTTACATTTTCTTTTTAATTATTCGCAGGTGAGGAAAATTAAAATGCAGCGTTCAATTATCATTCAAAGGAGAGGTCAATTGCTTAGTTCACGGCAGTTCAAGGGCTAGAATATTGCATTAGTTGCGTTGATGTCGATTTAATTACTGGTGGAACAGCAGACAGACTATTAGATGTAGTCCGCATTGAAAAGTTCTGTCGAGCCTCTTGGCTTGTGCGCATAGCAACCCGGTCGGTTGTTTTTTTTTACTTCATAGGTCGGTACCCAAGGATCATTGCATTTTATTCGTCTGGATCCTGGGGCGTAACCCGACCAAACAACCTCAGAAAAAGTATTTGAAATATGTTTTTCCTGTCTGCTCTGCTCAACAAGTATCGAGGCCGTCGGCACATCAATGATTTCATACATCATCCCACTAATCCTCTAGCCCGACTTTCGCTTATTATTAAGGGTTAAGACCGTTTATTTTGAAATTTAAGAAAATCGCAGTGTTTATTTGAAAAGCTCTGATGTTTTCATTTTACTAAAGAGTCATCATCAATCGCGCGACAGCCCAAATCGGGCCTTGGCCTCCTGAAGTCGTCGCCTCCAATCGTCTCGATCCAAAGATCGCGTCCTCCAGCTGCTAATTTTTAAGATGGCTTTGCTATCTTCAAAAACCGAATCTTCCCATGCCCGACTTCTTTTGCGGCGGAGTCAAGATTGACAAATACCTCCTCAGCACTAGGGAAGGATCTTGCTAGGATGTTAATGTCGTCAGCGTATGCTACTAGTTGGGTGGACTTGAATATTAGTGTCCCATTGGTGTCGATTGGGATTTTTCGGACGACATACTCTAGTGCCAAGTTGAAAAGCATAGGGGCTAGACCATCTCCCTGCTTTAAACCACATTCCGTTCGAATTGGGGGAGTTTCAAAGTCAAGCATGATTTGATATAGTACGCTCCTGTCGATACTGTCGTATGCTTGTTTAAAATCTACGAAGAATGGTTCTGAATCCACCTTGGTATTCGCCAATTATTTCATTACTATAGGGCTTAAGACGACGTTAAATTATTTTTGTCAGTATTTTATAGGACATATACAACAATGATATACCTCTGTAATTCTTATAGCAGAGTTTGTCTCCTTTCTTGTAAATTGGACATATGATGCTTTTTCGTCAATCGTCGGGTATGATTTCCTCTGTCCAAATTTTGCATATCATGTTGTGCAGTATTTCATCGACAGAGCTGCCACCGTTTTTCAGAAGTTCAACTGGTATTTCGTCAATTCCCATTGTTTAGCTTTTGGTCACATAGGGCTGCTTTGATTTCAGCAATCGTGGGTAGTGTTGATGATGGTTCATCTTCGTCAGTTGAGGCTTTAATTGAAATGTTGTCTGTCGTGATCGGTGCTAATGGGGTGGGATTCAAAAGATGTTCTAAGTAGGAAGCCCATCTCCTTTTAATTTCTTGTGTGTCGCTGATGATGTTGCCCTGTGCGTCTTTTCAGAGACTGGTTTTTGGCTTATATCCTTTTTTTAAGTCTTTTACTATTGCGTATGCGTCCCGCGTTTTATTTTTTCTCATGTCGTCGTCCATTTTTTGTATTTTGTCATTATGGTACTTCCTTTGTTTTCGTCTGCAGGTCGTTTTCGCATATCGCCTAAGCTCGTCATATCTTTCTTTCTTGGCTCGTGTTGGTCGTTCAGTAAAAATTTTGTAAGCCTCGTTCTTTCTATCTATTGCATCGCGACATTCTTGGTCGAACCAATCATTATTTTTTTTACTAAAGTGTGTAGACATGGAGATTTCGTATGGAATAGAATATCCGACAAATGGCCGCTTCGTGACTGATGGCACTCGTTGATCCTTTTGACGAAATTTTCGATGACATTTTGGCATAGTACCGAATCAATGCCATCAATGGCGCGACAAATCTCGACTTTTAATTCAGGAATCGCTTTTAGGTTACTGGCATACACCTATTATTCAAAAAAACCCTAATGAAAGAAATCCAATGGCCTCAAATCGCATGATCTTGGTGGCGGCGCGAGCTAGCGCTTCCTTCAAATTTCGTCTTCAACAATTCCATCGTTTCGTTCGCTGTGTGGCAGGTGGTGCCGTCCTGTTGAAAGCACACGTGTTCCATTTCAGCAATTTGAGACCAGAAGAAGTTGTTTATCATCTTACGGTAACGAACGCCGTTGACGGTGACTGCATTGCCGCATTTCGAAGAAGAACGGTCCAGTCATTCGTGCAATTCAAAATGCGCACAGCGGTAGATGCATGGGAAGTTAAGGATCATTTTTGGATTTTCAGCTCCTCAAATGCGACAATTCTGCTTGTTGACATAGCCATCAAGTTCGAAATGCGCCCCATCAGAGAAGATGGTTGTCTTTGAAAAATCACCACTCATTTGTTGTTGCTCTAAGATCCAATGTGTAAACGTTGTGCGTCCGTGTAATTTCCCATAACTAAACCTCAATGTTTACACAATACAACTGTCAAACAAAAACGCTGCCAGTCTGACACAACAAATATTCAAAATAGGCGGTCTTAATTGGACACTCATTATAAAACTTAAACTGCTGTTGAAACCCTTTACATTTTTACTGATAACAGGCAAAATAATAATAATTCCATTCTGCGATTTTTGATGGTTATCCATATGACATACAGTTGCTCGATTAAGTAATCGGACAGAGCTACGAGACGAAGACTTTTGTCAGTAATTCTTTATAAATCCCATTTAGGAGAAAATGGAATGCATAAACGTTTACTTGTTAACACTAGTTTATAATCTAAGAAAAAAAAATAGCTTTTTATTATATCAACAAAAAAGTTATAAGCCAAAATTCAAAATATGTGATTGTTAAATTCCAATTAAATATTCGGACACCTGGCAACACTGGTTTTCTTTTGACATTTGAGAAGGGAATTCCCCGAATTGTAACAAATTAAGTGTGAATAACGGTAGTCAAAGTGTAAACGAAAAGAATAAATTACTTGTTGCGAAATTTTTATAGTGAATTCTCATACAAAACTAGCATGGGTCGTCGAGGTGAAGAAGAAACTACTAACGAAGTTCTGTAATTGGTCATCAAACATCACAAAAACGGGATGTCTGTGCGAGAAATCATGGGTAGAAGCCATTCGACAGTTCATGACATCATTAAACGGTTTGAAATTAATAAAAGTATTGAAAATAATCCTAGATCCGGACGGCCGAAAAAATTTTCAGAGGCAGATGAACGGTGGATCGTGCAGCAAGTAAAGACAAATTCCAAGCTGAGTGCGACAAAATTGACATCAGAAGTGTCTAACTACCTCCACATTACTGCAAGTACAGAATCTGTGAGAAAAGTTCTACGGAGTGGCGATTTTAACGGCAGAGTTCCACGCAAAAAACGTTTTGTAAATAAGAAAAATCAGCTAAAGCAATTTAAGTTCGCTAAAGAGCATAAATCGCGTGACTTTTCCTATTGGAGCACAGTGTTATTTACTGACGAGAGCCAATTTAATGTTTTCCGGTCAGATGGACAAACATACAGCTGCGAAAAAAATAATAGCACCAACGTCACCAACAATCTTTCCAAAGGCATTGTAATTCTATTTGTTAGTTTAAATAACTAATGAACACATTTTTAAAAGTAAAAAAGTTATATAAAAATTGTGTGATAAAAATATTTAAGGTTTTATTTGCCGTTTGAAAGCTATTTAAAAAATCTTATAAAAACATAAAAAAAAATTGCACCACAATTCCAAAGTGCACTTAAGGTTAAAAAAATAGAAAAAATGAATTAGTTTTATTAGTTTGCGATAGTTATCTGTTCCAGCTGATGACGTCCTTCAGTATTAATATTTAGTTGCGTGACCTTTATTGGAAATAACGGCTGCACAACGTTTTGGCATTGAATCAACTAAGCTCTGGCATCGACTTAGCGGAATTTTGCTCCAGGACTCCTTAATCATATTCCAAAGTGATTCGTTGCGGGTTGGCTTGGTAGCAGTAACTGCTTTTTTTACATCAGCCCACAGATTCTCAATAGGGTTGAGATCTGGTGACTGCGCAGGCCACTCCATGACGTTCACTGAATGCTCTCTGAACCATTTCTTCGCTTTCTTGCTGGTGTGTTTGGGGTCGTTGTCTTGTTGAAAGACCCAAAGCAAAGACATCTCGTACTCTGCATAAGGTAGCATCATTTTTTCAATTATTTCAACGTAAACGTGTTGGTCCATACTTGTTTTTATGCAATATATTGGGCCTATGCCATAATGCGAAAAGCAAGCCCACACCATTACTCTTGAGCCCCATGTTTAATGGTTTTACATGTGTATTGAGGATTGTATTCTGCATTCGGAGGGCGTCTGACGTATGATCGAGAGCCTTTTCTGCCATACAGAATAATTTTGCTCTCGTCTTACCAAAGATCTTCCTCCATTTTTCAACTGGCCATTTCAGGTGTTCTTTTGCAAACTCAATACGTTTGGCTACATGCTTCGCACTTAGGAGTGGAACTTTTCTTGGGCTACAGGCTTTTAAATTGTTATGTCTTAAACGATTACGAACTGTTTGCACCGTTGCAGCTATATTGAGAAACTTTTTCAGTTCAGTTGCCGGCTTAAAAGGCTCCTCCTTGCTCTGGCGGATCAACCGATTTTCAAGCAACTTCGATATGGCGCGTTTACGTCCACGTGTTTGAGCTTTTTCTTGGAAAGTTATGGCATTGCGTATCATTTTGTTTGAACATCCAACAAAATGACGCACTTCGCTATAAGCTATTTGCCCTCTGAAATAAGTTTTCGAATAAAGTTTCTTTTTTCAGCACTACAATGCTTTCCGCGACCCATTTACTATTAAATTTGTGTAAAAACTAACAAAAAACCGAACAAGAACACTTTAACTTGTACAGGGGTCAAATTAATAAACTCAACTAATGCGCCCTTCAACAGAATTATCGGTGATGCTATTATTTTTTCCTTCTATTTTGAATTTTTCTCTGAAAATCACTTAAATTGAAAAGAACCGTTATCATTATGAACAATAAACTGCTTTCTGCAGAAAGTGAACATGTTGTGTGAAATATTTATCAGCAATGTACAAACAATTTTGGACACAAAATGTTTTTTTTTTAACAAATAGAAAAAAATGTCGTGGTGGTGCTATTTTATTTTTCGGCACTCTATGTGTGGAGACGACCAAATGAGGAGTTCAAACCTGTTAACTTTCAACCGACCGTAAAACATGGAGCTGGATCATTGATGGTTTGGGGCTGTATGGCTGCCTCTGGACCAGGATAGCTACTTTTTATTGATGGCATAATGGACCAACACAAGTACATATCCATTTTAAAAGAAAATCTTAAAGAAAGTGTAGATAAATTGGGCATTTCTGAGACATTTTCGTTCTATCAAGACAATGACCCAAAACACAAAGCTCACAATACGCGCATGTTGTTATTGTATAATTGTCCTCACGTGATGGAAACGCCCCCACAATCTCTGGATATAAATGTAATCGAACATTTATGGGCCTATTTAGAAAACAAATTGAAATCGCGGGTAATTTCTTCGAAGGCTGAGCTTAAAGTGGCTCTGGAGGACGAATGGAAAAAAATCGATCCGTCTTATTGCAGTTCGTTGGTGGAATCTATTCCAAGAAGGCTGGAAGCCATTCGGAAAACCAAAGGCTTTCCAACAAAATACTAAAATAAGAAAAAAAGCTTTTTTATACTTAATTTACTATCATTATTTGATGTGTCCGAATATTTAATTGGAATTTAACAATCATATGTATATTTTGAATTTCGGCTTATAATTTTTTTTGTAAATAAAATAGAAATTTATTTTTTTCTTATTTTATAAACTATTGTTACCTAGTAAATATATATGCATTTCATTTTATCCTAAATTGATTTTTCATAAAGTTACAGACAAAAATCTTCACACCGCAGTACTGTCCGATTACTTATTTGAGCCACTGTATCCTATTTGTTTCGAAAAATGTCTGTTATAGCATAGATTAAAGTTACGGCATAGGAACGGACACACTTTTATTAGAGTTTGGACACCAGGACCAGGGACACAGAGCGGGAAATTTTCAAATCGAAATTTTTATGCCAAGTATTTTACCTTATTTTCTGCGATCGATTTGCTTTTTCGTTGAAATTTCAGGCCAAGTATAAATTTAATCTCCCGCGAATTACGTTTCAAATAGTTTTTAGTGAGAACGTAATCTTTTATTATCTTTTCAGTACGAGCTGTCACTCGTCGACTTTTTTAATCTCGACGAGTAACAGCTCGATTAACCTAATCCAAGGCAAAATTCGACACCAGCAGAATAGGGCGCGTTCTTATACAGTAACTCTAGCATTGCTCTGTTATAAGAAGAAGAGTAATAAAAATAACAATAATAATTATTGGAACAATATGAGTACGAATAAGAAAAAAACTTATCCCAATTCTATGCACCATAAAACTAATACCATTACTACAGCTACAACTAATCGTGTTCACACCAGTTTATGGAATGAGACATTAACCTTCCTATTTCAAATCCACTTCCTAATTGGAATCTAGTTCCTACTTCGAGTTTAGCCCCAACTCCTACTTGGAATTCTGTCATAGTTCCGGGTCCTTACAAAAATTTCGTGCGAGGCGACTCAATCAATCTCTACCCTTCGTCATCATTAACATGTGTTGAAGGCAAAAATTAAAAGTTATCTTGCACAAATCTTGATACTGCAGTTGATGGTCACAATAACCCTCCTTTCCTTGACCCACTTGTTCCCCCGGTCGTAAAGCTATCAAAGAATTCAGCAAGTTTCGAGGAAAACAGATATTTATTATCACGGTTGAGAGAGCATAGAATATTTGACCATGTGCGGCTGTATCTTGCTTATATGCACAATAAATCTGACTCGACCTTTATAAATGGCGAAAAGAAAAACCAATCTGATAATACCCATTCAACAGGAAGGACTTCCAACGTATCTAGAGGCTTTACGACGGCTCTATACACGCTTCCACGAGCAGTTCAATCTTTCTCCTGACCAAGTTCATAACGATCTCGCCACATACGGTTCCCATGTTTCCTCGAAGCATATACATATCTGATATGCAAAAAAGTCGTGAAGATCACAATCGGTTTTTTCGTTCCTAATTATAAAAATAACCTACGAATTTGGTGGCATCAGATGGAAGATAAATAATCTCTTCATTGATGCGAAATCATGTCACTTTAATGTCATTATTATTACGGAAACTGGCCTAAGTGACTCCTTCAGAAATGAAGAAATATTGGACAATAGCTGGACCGTTTACAGAAATGATAGGAATTACAGAGCAACAGGTCTGTCAAAAAGAAGGGGTGTTCGGATTGCAGTTCATAAATCGTTATCTAGTGAGATTGTAGACACAACACCAACAACATTTTTTGAACATAAATTTATCAAACTGATAAATAGATATGTTTACATCGGTGTTGTATATATTCAGCCTAACTCTGAAGACTATAAATGAGTGTGAATTTTCCCAATAAAAATGGAGGATGGCTTGATATGATCTTTACAGACGCATATGATGAAGTGATTGTTAGCCCTGCCTCTGACGCGGAGAATCTTTTCTCTAATACTCAACATCACTCTGCTATCATAGTAGAACTACCATGCAACAACATTAATTTTGTTCACTCTTATAATAATAATATTGTATTTGACTTCCGTAATGCTGATTTCAATTGCATTAATAATATACTGTCTTCGACAGACTGGACATCCGTTTTCTCATGTAACGATATTGACAATGCAATAACATCGTTCTATGATGTGATCTTTAAAATTGTCGATAATTATGTCCCTGTAATAAAACAAAAAGACAAAGTTTCAGAACCCTAGTTAGATAAAAACATCAGATTACTGCGGAATAGAAGAAATAAGCTTTTTAAAAAACTTAAGAAAACGGGCGCGATTACTCCAAATCTTCAGAGAAGATATGACACGCTGGCCTCAGAGTTCTCTTCTAAGTCCCGGGTTGCGTATGAGTGTTATGTAAAAAAAATTGGTGAAGATATCATAACAGAACCAAAAAGATTTTTCAAATTTGTTAATACAAAACGAAAAAGTTCGGGTTATCCCGTAACCATGTCCAATGGAATCACGCAATCTTCCTACCGGCGTAATATCTGCGATATGTTTCCTGACCGTTTTCAAGAAGTTTTTGGTGCCGTCAGATTCAACCCACAGTGACCCCAACATTTCGGTTCCTACGCTTGTTGACAATATCTCATTGTCTATTAAGGAGGTGTTCTATACCTTCCAAACTATAGATATCAACAAAGGTCTAGGTCCTGATCTTATTCTTCCTCTATTTTTATCAAAGTGTGCCCATCAACTTTTAACACCTTTACATTTTTTCTTCAACAAGTCACTGTCAAAGGGAATTTTCCCCTCTACTTGGAAATCATTGCATCTCGCACCCATCCACAAGAATGGAGATAAACGAAAAATTGAGAACTACAGAGGTATAGCAATTCCATCAATCAATCAATCAATCAAATTCCTGTTAAGACCCCCTATAGGGGCATTGGACTGAAACAACTCTCTTCCACAAGGCGCGATCCTGAGCATCGGCCTTAAGCTGTTGCCAGGACTTGTTTATTCCTCTGGCCTCCTGCTCAACTGCTCGCTTCCATGTGTTACATGGTCGTCCAACCCGACGCCTTCCTTGAGGGTTATAATCCAGAGCCTGTTTTGCGATGTTTCGCTCTGGTTTCGTCAAAGTATGACCGATCCACTGCCACTTTCGCCGTTGAATCTCAATACCTATTTTAGTCTGGCGAGTTGTACTCCAAAGTTCGTCGTTGGAGATTACTTCGGGCCAGAATATTCCTAAAATGCGCCGGAGGCATTGGTTTACGAAAGTCTGTAGTTTCTTGGTAAGTCGAACGGTCACTTTCCACGTAGTACAACCATATAACAACACGGATTTGACGCATGCGTCAAAAACTCGCAGCTTCGTGCGAAGGGAGATCTCTCTTAACCTCCAGAAAGGGGAAAGGATACCGAAGGCCTGACGAGCTTTATTTAGCCGAGCCTCAACATCCTTTTCGGCTCCGCCATCCATGCTGACAATGCTTCCGAGATAGCAAAAATCTTGCACCTCTTCCACATCCTGTCCATTAAGAACAATCGGTGTGCTTGCGTTCGAACCCATGTGCATGTACTTGGTATTACGCACATTTATTTTCAGTCCCGCCTCTTTGCATTTAGAATGCAACGAGCGAACATTTGACCTTAAGTCCGAACGGGTATGTGCAAGCAAACACACGTCATCAGCATAATCAAGGTGTTAAATAGTCTCCATTGAAGACCTTTACCTTCCCCACCTTCCAGTGCAGCTTTCAAGATGTCATTTATTACCATCAGAAACAGGGCTGGTGATAATATGCAGCATTGTCTGACACCCGTTCGCACAGGGAAGCTCTCGGACAGCTCTCCTCTATGCAAGACGCGACACCTTGCATCTTCGTAGGATTCTTTAATCATAGCTATGACCTTATCTGGAATACCTCTCCTACGCAAAGCATTCCATATGTAATCTCGCTTAACGCTGTCGAAAGCCTTCTCGAAGTCCACAAACATGAGATGTAGTGGCGAACCCATTTCGGCTGACTGCTCTAATATTATCCGTAGGGTATTTGTGTGGTCGGTACAAGACGACCCATTACGGAATCCAGCCTGATAAACTTCGAGAGTGCTCTCGACGACATCACTAATCCTATTGAGAATTACCTTAGCCATAATTTTTGATACGGCAGCAAGTAGACATACCACGCAATTGCCACAATCCCGAAGGTCGCCCTTCTTCGGAATTTTCACAATGACGCCCTCCTTCCATTCAGTCGGATATCTTCCTTCATTCCACACCTTAGTGAAGAGTGGGAGGAGTATATCTGCTGTTATTTCCGGGTCCGCTTTGAGGAGTTCGGTTGGTAGTCCGTCTATACCTGGAGTTTTCCTTCCCGCCATTGACCGAATGGCGGAAACTATCTCTTCCTTATCTGGGGGATCGTCCCTAATAGAGGATTGTTGCGGTTGGATGTTTGGAAGTTGTTCTGTTTCCGGAATATCTTCCTCTGACAAGATGTTTAAAATATCAGAGAAGTATTCCTTCCATCGTCGCAACTGGTGTTCACTCATATTAAGGAGAGTTCCGTTGACATCTCTCACCAGGTGGTTGGCGGTGAAATTCCTGTTCGTCAACTGTTTCATGATTTTAAATAGTGAACCCATATCCCCAAGGTAAGCCGCAGATTCTGCCTTGTTTGCCAGATCTTCAATGGCCTTTCTCTTGTCGCGTCTAACAGCCTTTTTAAGCTGTATATGAGCATCGCGGTAGTTCTGCCTTAAGTCGGGCGTTCGTTGGTTGACATTGGGTTGAGAGATGATTGCCAATTTGGATTTTTTCCGATTGCCAACCTTGTCCCATGTGTCCTGCGACATCCAGGGTTTCTCACCGCTTTGCACATATCCCACAGATTCTTCAGCACTAGTTAGAAAAGTGTTTCTGGTTGCCTCCCAATTGGCGTCCAGTGTGCGCATTTCATTTTCACCCAATGTGGATGACTTTTCGCGTGGAATAGTGGTGTATTCGCGTTTTTTGTTGGGATCTCTGAGTTTATCCACATTAAGCTTGCGCTTCATTTGAAGAATTTGTGGTCGTCGGATAGCTGATGTACACAATCTCAAGCAGGCAACCATCAAGTGGTGATCGCTCCCCACGTCAGCTCCACGTTTCGCTCGCACATCGAGGAGACATCTTCTCCATCGGCGACTTACAGCCAAATGGTCGATCTGGTTCTGAGTAACACCATCAGGGGAAACCCAAGATGTTTTATGATGACTCTTGTGTGGAAAAAGGGTCCCTCTGATGACCATTTGCCGAGTACTACAAAACTCTACAAATAATTCGCCGTTTTCGGGTCTCTTAATCCAAGGTCGTGACGCGTCGACCCAAGGGTCACCGTGCCTCCCCATGACGTGTTCTAGTACAGTGTTGTCTGATCCAACCTGGGCGTTCATATCTCCCGAGATGATAATAATATCACCTCTTGGATTACGTTCGAAGGTGACACTCAGTTGGCTATAAAACTCCTCTTTGTCACCAGATGTTGCGGTATTAGTTGGTGCGTAGCACTGCAGAATTGTGACGTTTCTGACACTGGTCCTGAGCCTGACGACGATAATCCTATCCGAGATTGGTTCCCAGCTAATGAGACTGTTTCTCGCTCTCGGCGTAAGGACGAACGCCACGCCATTTCTGGCTTCACTTTCAGGGCCAATGTACAGAATAGTGTTTCCGCTAGGGGTTTGTTCTTCTCCTGATCCTGTCCACCTGACCTCGCTCAAGCCCAAGATTTGGATGTTATAGTGCTCTATTTCACGGTCGACCACTGATTGACGGTGCAAGGACTCTTCCCCCGTCATTCAATGTTCGAACGTTCCAGAAGCCAATCATAGTCCGTTTTCGAATGCCAAAAGTCGTTACCGTAGAATCAGTCCGTATCCGAGGCGATGTATCCGTTTCTCGTATCATTTAGGTCTTAAGATCACGGGTGATAAGCCCATGATCCAGTGAGTCTCCATTTGCCATTTTTTAGGGCAAGCAGGACTGGCTGTGGGTGAATTCTACAGCCCCCATCCCACAGGGGGATAGTTAGCTCAGGTCCGTGGAGTCGCTAGTCTCCAAAGATAGTTGCAGGAATTGGTAAAACCTCACCCTACAACTACCCCCTTGCGGGCTTTCCTGAAGCATAAGATCACGAATTTGATAATCAGCACAATAAACCTTGCAGTACAAAACTCTCCCATCGCAGAAATCTTAATAAATAATTTCATATAATTTTTGCTAGATCATATCAAAAGCAACATTATATTAGTTAATAAAGTTTTTTTTTTCTCCTATTATAGATCCGAAATTATGGCACCAATAAAAAATCCAAACTCGTCGAGACGACAGACGGGAACGGTTCCTAAAACCACAACGTCATCGTCATCATCAACACCGTCTGCATTATTAACTCCAGTTACACCGAAATCATCTGGAGCGGCTAAACCATCATCGTTGTCATCGTCGCAAAAAAATACGGAAATAGTGGCGCCAACACGAAGGGAACTGAACGATTTGAACGTGAGCCTTGCATACTTTTAATTGTTTTTTTTTTTGTCCAATTCGTACAGAACAAGTTAAGAATGTTATATTATTGTTAGTTTATTGCTAATGACTTGATTCCATTCGACTAACTCTGCCGTAATTATAGCGAGGTGCGAAGAAAATTAACAAAGTTATTCCAGAAGACAATGTTTTTTAAAATTATCCTAAAATGAATCACTTATTTCAAAAATGTTTGTCTCCCACTCAATTCTTAGCTTTATAAGAAGCCAATGAATCATTCGATAATTTCTTCGTCTCCGAAAAACATTGATCGCATCATAATTTCATGTTTTATTACATATGACTGAATTTCAGTTGTAATAAAACATGCTTTGATTAATTTAGGAGCAAACTTTACATCGTACTATGGCAAACTATTTCTGTTATTATTAACTTTCTTTCTCATTAAACGAAAAATAAACAAAACAAAATTCTTAGCATCATTTTTATGTCATGCGATTGTCTGCGTGTGTGTTTTAGCCAAAATAATTTTTCATTTTAACGTAAAAGTTCAAAAATTGTTTTACCTAAAAATATTCAAAAATACGTCATCGATACGTAAAAAATCTCAGCTCTGATGTTCATTGAGTTTCGAGAGTCGCATCAAAATCTAAAAATAATATCGAAATAGCGCCTTGCTCTCTGTACATCACTTCACGACGCATTACGAAAGAGTTTGGTTCGAACGAAGAACGTAAAGAATTCGTTCAGGAAAATTAAAATTAAATTAATAAATTTTTGTGGTCTTTTTCATTCGAAACGTTTTAAAATCAATTAAATATAATTTAGCGTTTTTTTTCTGTATATTTTGTGAATAACTTTTATGATTGTCATTATTTTTATAATTATCGGTCTAACATTAATCGGGTTTTCATTAATCAAGGACTATCTATTATCGGTTGCTGAATCTACGAAACAATCGAACAGTGCTGGACAACATTTACATTTGGATTCGACTTGTTTCGAGTTAGGTAAGTAATAATTTTTTCTGTGAAAAATTTTTTTTTTCATTATAATTTTTTTTTTTGCTGAAATATCAGTTTAAAGTGAATTGAGTTTGAAGACTAAGAAAAAAAAATATATATATCAAGTTCAATGCAAAATAAAAGTAGCAATTGATAGTTTGCCAAATTTATGTACCGGCCGACAAAAATATTGTAAAATAACAACGTGATCTACGATATCCGTTCGCAGTGATTCTAGAAGCAATGTGCTTTCACTTGAAGTCACATATGGAAGATTTGTGCAGTAAAAATAAACAAATTGAAAATTAACAGAAAACTTTTTTGAAGTAATCGACGGTTGTGTTTCTATTTTGGAAAATTTGCGAGTGAATGTTCTATTCAGATTTCAATTCTGTGAATTCGAAACTTTTCTAAAATCGTTTTAATTTATTTTTAGATTTAATCAATTTTTGTCCCTTACGTCAACACACAGCATCGAATTGTAATAAATTTATAAATGAATTAGACGGCCAAAAACGCATTAAAAGTTGCAAAATATCATACCACACTGACTCGAACAAAACATAAAAGTAGGTTGCTTCGGACAGAATAGTGTTGTAAAGTTTACGAATTCCGCGATACCACGCGGTTTATTAATTTTATGAAGAAAGTTGATTCACAGATTCGGAGTTAAGACGTTCAATAAAATTAAAGATTTACTTTTGCTTTACGCACACAAATCGATTTATGTAAACGTATATCCTCACACAAATCACAAAATCCGTATACTAGACTGGTTTTTCTGAGCCGCGAAAATCAGATCAAGGAATGTAATTGACGGGCTGAGAACCGATTGTAAAGCGTGTTTTTTTAGAAGTGGAGAACTTTAAATTGACAACACTGTTTTTTGGGACAACCGATTTGACAGTTCCCGATTGTTTTGGGGTTATTTTGGTTTGGTAATTTTTTATGAATAGACTCACGCCGGAGCAACGTTTGCAAGTTATTTAAAATTATTTTGAAAGCCATGGTTCAATTCGAGAAACTCATCGGGCATTACGTGCATTATATGGTGCTCGTAATCGTCCATTAGAGAGATTAATTCGAGAAACTATGAGTCGTTTTCGCATTGATCTTCATTTTCATTCGAAAATTTTGTTCAGTGATGAAGCACACTTTTGGCTAAATGGCTATGTCAATAAGCAGAATTGCCGCATTTAGAGCGATGATAATCTACAAGCCATTGTCAAAACACCATTACATCCAGGAAAAGTCACCGTTTGGTGCGCTTTATGGGCCGGTGGAATCATTGGTCCATATGTCTTTTAAAATGATGACGGTCAGAACATTACAGTTAACGGTGAGCGGTACAGAGACATGATTACTAACTTTTTCGTGCCTCAATTGGAAGGCGTTAATGTCGCAGACATATGGTTTCAACAGGACGGCACCACATGCTGCACAGCGCGCGATATAATTACAGTACCTGGCCAATGAATTATACTCAAACCAATAGCCATAAAACTTTTCAGCTGACAATAATGTACAGCATATTTTTGTTTTTTTTCTAGTTTTCATTAAATATTCTTAAATTCATTTAAAGTAATATTTACAGAAAAGGACATTCAGATATAATTAAAAACTAGTATTCCGTCCAACTACCTCGATTTTTTACTAAATCTTTTACACGAGACTCCATACTTTTTATGCTATTTTCTGCAGTTTTTTTTTTGATTAGATCATCATGAAACCAAACTTCTTTAATAGAATTGATTAATTCTGCTTTATTGCTATTACTGTTTTTGGAAACTTGTTTTTTTTATACTGCCCATTTATTTATTTATTTATATTAGGGGAACACGTGAGAGCACTGCGGCCTTTTTTGGCCTATTGCGCGATTATTGCCCCTATACCCTACCATAACTCAGTAGCTTTAGCTAATTTGAGTATTTGTAAGGGAGCTATGTTGGCTAGTTCCTCGGTGGAAATGAAACCTTTCCCCAGAAGATTATGCCTTTTCCTTGCCACTGCTTCACAGTGGCATAGGATATGTATTGTCGTTTCTGAGTCTTCGAGACAGAGACGGCAGATGTCGGTTTCAGCTAAGCCCATATTATTGAGGTGGTGGTTCACTCCACTGTGCCCCGTCATTAGGCCAACTAGAGTACTAATATCGCTCTTTCTGAATTTTAGGATATCTTCCACTTTGTTTTTTTGTGGTATGATTAGTTTTTTTGAGGTTGATAAGCCTGGAAGTCTATTCCAGTAGATTTTGTGTTCTTGTTCTTAAGTGTCGAGCTTTGATGCCCTTTTGGTTTTCCGCAGAATGGCTCTGGACCAATAAAGTTTTTTTCCGCGCCATTTTTTGCAAGGCGATCAGCCTCTTCGTTTCCCTCAATTCCCATATGTCCTGGTACCCACATTAAGGTTACTTTGTTCCTTTTCCCCAGGATGATTAGGTCTTGAAGACAGTCCCAAACTAACCTCGATCCGTGTTTATTGGATGTTAGGGCTTTGAGAACCGCCTGACTATCCGATAGGATATAAATTGATTTGTTGCGATGAGCTCTCCTTATATTCTCTAGGATACATAGCTCCATTGCAATTAGTTCAGCCTGGAAGATTGTGGCTTCTTTGCCGAGTGGTTTTGAAACCGAGAAGTTAGGGCCTTTGACTCCGGCTCCTGTCCCCTCAGAGGTGCGCGAACCATCTGTATACCAGATGGTTGATCCCTCTTCCATTTCAGGTAGCGAGGATTGCCAGTCCTTGCGTTCTCTGATTACAACTTTGAAGGGGGTTTGAAAGTTATATTTTGTCGGCATAGCATCCGATAGTGTGAAGGTTAGAACCTCCAATTTTGGGTTTCTTAGGATTTTGATGTGGCCTATAAAATTCCCTGGTTTGTACTTGTTTTCCCTCTGTATGCGTAACACCCCTTTGATAGCTTCCTTTTTTATTTGTAGATGTATCGGAGGGATGTTAAGGAACATTTCCATTGCCGCTGTGGGACAGGTTTTCATAGCTCCTGTGATACCAAGACAAGCTAGCCTTTGGATTTTTTGTAGCGTAAGCTGTGCTTTTCTTTGTAAAGTTTTAGTCCACCATATCGTTGATCCGTATGTGACTATTGGAAGAATGATTGTTCTGTAGCACCAGTAAATCATTTTGGGCTTTAGTCCCCATTTTTTGCCAAATAATCTTTTACAGGCCCGAAATGCCTTTAGTGCTTTGGCATGAGTCCATTCTATATGTTTATTCCAGTTGAGTTTGCTATCTATACTGCCCATACATACATTCTCAATGGGATTCATGTCCGGTGAATTCCTTGGCCATGGTAAAACTTTAATATTTTTTTCGCTTTGGTATTTTTCCACACATTTAGCAGTGTGGCAGGGTGCGCCGTTCTGCATAAAGATACCATATATTGGTCCTTTTCTTCGAACCAACTTGCCACGTGAGGAAGAAAAACATCCTTAAGAACTTTCAGATATGGTCGGAGTTCATGGTAGCTTTGACAGAATATAAAGCTCCGAGGTCCTGGTCTCCAACTTGCATAAATTGCTTGCTCTTCAGTCACTTCGGCATTCATCAAAGAAGCAAATCTGTGAGATTTTTCAATTCAAAATATTGAGATAAAATAAAATAAAATTATGCTTACATTTTCCCAGTTAGATGTTGAGAAGTGTTTATGCGTCTTTGCCCAAGCCAGTCTTTTCTTTATCATTGCAGGATTTAACTTCGGTTTTTTGGTTATTTTTCTGCAGTCCAAATGCGCTTCTTTCATCTGACGTCTTAGAGTGCGCTCTGAAATTTCAACGCCTTAATCCGAAACCATCTTACGGACCGCTTTTATTGAAGCCTTTCTGTTCCTTTCAACAATTGAAACAACCTTCCTGTCAGCCCGTGGTGTTGTTTTTCGTATACTTTTGTAATGGCCCCTCTTGCTCCAATCGAACATCTACTCCCCCATCTACCATTTTTTTTATATTTCTTATTGACGATTGTGAAATATTGCACATTTTAGTAATTTCCCGTTGCGAAAAAGTCTTTTTCTTCAATAAATTTTTCACATTTTTTTCATGTCACTAGAAATGTGCTTTTTTTCCCCATTATGCCCGAATTTTCATTACTGCACACTAAACTCTGTTAAAAAAATATTACTTTTAAGTTTTTACCGAAATGGCCGTTAAGACCCTATTCGTACACTGTATTCACTCACAAGAGCCATTTAAATGTCAAAAAGGCCCGTTAACACTCGGCTATATACAGGACGAAAATTTTAAAATTTTCATAAAATAAATTAAAAGTTAAATTTCTTTAGAATAATATGAATTAAGATAATAAAACAAGGTAATAAATGCATAGCAAAACAGCCAGGGTATTTACTCCTTTTGAAATATGGGGAAATACCCACAAGGGACTTATACCTGTGGTCATTATTGTTTCATTTCGAAGAAAAATGCTTTGAGTATAATTCATTGGCCAGGGACTGTAATTTACTGAAAGAAACATTTGATGATCGATTAATTTCACGAAATAGACCTGTTAACTGGCCACCTTGTTCTTTGCGATTTGACGCCATTCGATTTTTTCTCTGGGGATATATAAAGTCTCATGTCTACGCCGATATACCAAAAAGTATTGAGCACTTGAAAGCCAACATTCGACACGTTATTGCCGAAATACAGTCTGATTTACTGCAAAGAGTGTGTGAAAATTGGACTTCCAGATTACGCTATGTACGCACCAGACGCGGCGACTACATGCCCGAAATCATATTAATGCAAAAAAAAAATATCTTTCACATTAAACTAATTTCATTTCAAAACATTTTTCTGTGCTTTATTTTAATTTAAAGTTCTCCGCCTCTAAAAAAATACCATATACTACTGCTGCTAGTAGTACAGTTAATTGGTTGTTTGTATTTCGTACATAATTGGAGGTACTTTTAAGAATGGAATTCCACACTATCAAGGAAAAATTTGAATTTGCACTTGTACCCCACTGGTACTCAGCCCGTCAATTGTATAATTCGCGTCTCTTCAAATTATTTAGCATATTTTCCAGTAACACTGATCATTATAATTATCCATAACATATTCGTACTACATACAAGGACTCAATACAGCCAATTGCACGTTCAAGAAACATTTCGAATGAGTGTTTCAGCTCAGGATGCCGGTATAAGGATGGCTTCTACATCCAAAAAACGTTTTCCTAAAAAAAAACCGTATTAATCGATGAAACGGCGCATTATCGTGCAACAAACGCCAACTTCCTTCTGCGCAATATTCCGGTCGAATACAACATATACGATGCACCAAACGCTTGAAAACACCAAGATAAAACCGAGCATTAATGGTTTGACCCGCTGGAACAAACTCTCGGTATTTTAGCTAGCTTGACGCCTTCCATTCAGCACTTTGACGCTTGGTTTCAGGATTATATTGAAAACAACGCGTCTCGTCACCAGTCACAATGTTGAACAAGAAGTTTCGGTCTTCTTTTGCTTCTCTAATAACGGACACAGGGTGGTAGTTGTAGAATTAGGTTTTACCAACTCATGCAACTATCTTTGGAGAATAGCTACTCCACGGACATTGGATAACCATCTCTCTATGGGTTAGGGGCAGTAGAATTCACCCACAGCCAGTCCTGTTTGTCCTAAAAATGGCAAATGGACACTCACTGGATAATGGGCTTATCACACGTGATCTTCAAACCTAACTGATACGAGAAACGGATACAGCGCCTTGGATATGGACTGATTCTACGGTAACGACTTTTGGCATTCGAAAACGGACAATGATTGGCTTCTGGAACATTCGAACATTGAAACCGTGAAATGGAGCACTATAACATCCAAATCTTGGGCTTGAGCGAGTTCAGGTGGACAGGATCAGGAGAAAAACGAACCCTGAGCGGAAACACCATTCTCTACGTTGGTTCTGAGAGAGAAGCCAAAAATGGCGTAGCGGTCATCTTTACACCGAGAGCGAGAAACATTCTCATCAGCTGGGAACCAATCTCGGATAGGATTATAGTTGTCAGGCTTAGGACCCGTGTCAGAAACGTCACAATTCTGCAGTGCTACGCACTAACTAATACCACAACACCTGGTGACAAAGAGGAGTTTTATAACCAACTGAGTGCCACCTTCGATCGTGTTCCAAGACTGAATTAGAACACGTCATGGGGAAGCACGGTGACCCTTGGGTCGACGCGTCACGACCTTGGATTAAGAGACTCGAAAACGGCGAATTCTTTGTGGAGTTTTGTAGTACTTGACAAATGGTCATCAGAGGGACCCTTTTTTCACACAATAGTCACCATAAAACATCTTGGGTTTCTCCTAATGGTGTTATTCAGAACCAGATCGACCATTCGGCTATAAGTCGCCGATGGAAAAGATGTCTCCTCGATGTGCAAGCGAAGCGTGGAGCTGACGTGGGGAGCGATCACCACTTGTTGGTTGCCTGGTTAAGATTGTGCACAGCAGCTATTCGACGGCTACTAAGTTTTCAAACGAAGCAAGTTCAATGTGGATAGACTTAGATACCTTAACAAAAAGCGCGAGTACACCACCATTGTACGCGAAAAGTCATCTACATTGGGCGGAGCAGAAACTCGTTTCTAACTAGTGCTGAAGAATCTGTGGGATATGTGCAAAGCGGTTAGAATACTTCTCTGATATTTTAAACATCTTGTCAGAGGAAGATATTTCAGAAACAGAACAACTACCAAACATCCAACCGCAACAATCTGCTATAAGGGACGATCTCCCAGATAAAGAAAGGAATAGATTCCACCATTCGGTCAATGGCGGGAAGAAAAGCTTCAGGTGTAGACGGACTACCAACCGAAAGCGGACCCAAAATTAGGGCTGATATGCTCATCTCACTCTTTACTGAGATATGGAATGAAGGAAGATATCCGACTGAATGGAAGGAGGGCGTCATTGTGAATATTCCGAAGAAGGGCGACCTTCAGGATTGTGGCAATTGGTGTGGTATATATCTACTTACTGCTGTATCGAAAATCATGGTTAAAGTAATTCTCAATATGATTAGTGATGTCGTGGAGAGCACTCTCGAAGCTTATCAGGCTGAATTTCGTAAAGGGTCGTCTTGTACAGACCATACATCCATTGGTTTATGGACTTTGAGAAGGTTTTCGACAGCGTTAACGAGATTACATATGGAATGCTTTGCGTAGGTATTCTAGATAAGATCACAGCTGATTAAAGAATCCTATGAAGACGCAAGATGTCGCGTCTTACTTAAAGGAAAGCTCTCCGAGAGCTTTCTTGTGCGAATGAGTGTCAGACAAGGCTGCAAATGATCACTAGCCCTATTTTTCGTGGTCATAAATAACTTTTTGAAAGCTGCACTGGAAGGAGAGGAAGATAAAGGTATTCAGTGGAGACTGCTTAACATCTTAAGTCATCTTGATTATTCTGATGACGTGTTTGCTTGCATATCCGTTCGGACATAATCAAATGTTCGCTCGTTGCATTCTAAATACAAAGTTGCAGGACTGAAAATAAGTGTGCGTAATACCAAATACATGCACAAGGGTTCGAAGACAAGCACACCGATTTTTCTTAACGAACAAGATGTGGAAGAGGTGCAAGATTATCTCGGAAGCATTGTCAGCATAGACGAGCCAAAAAGGACATTGAGGCTCGTATAAATAAAGCTCGTCAGGCCTTCTGTATTCTTTCCCCTTTCTGGAAGTTGAGAGAGATCTCTGGGCACGAAGCTGCAAGTATTTGATGCATGCGGCAAATCTGTGTTGTTATGTGGTTGTACTACGTGGAAGTGACCGTTCGACTTATCAAGAAACTGCAAACTTTCGCAAACCAATGCCTCCAACGCATTTTAGGAATATTCTGGTGATCTCCAACGACGAACTTTGGAGTACAACTGGACGGGCTAAAATAGGCATTGAGATTCGGAGGCGGAAATGGCAGTGGCTCGGTCACACTTTGAGGAAACACGAGCGAAACATCGCCAAATAAACTCTGGGTTATAATCCTCAAGGAAGAGGTCGGGTTGTTTGGAAGCAATAGTTGAGTTGGAGGCCAGAGAAATGGACAAGTCCTGGCGACAATTAAAGGCTGATACTCAGAATTGCGCCTATTGGAAGGGAATTGTTTCTGTCCTTTGTCCCTGTCGGGGGTTTTAACAGGAATTTGATTTGATTGACAACGATTAAGTGAGTGCTAGGGTGCAGCCTAATGTGAAAGTAAAATACCAGCACACTGCCGCTTAGATATACCTTGGTTCCATCAATCTACGAAAATGAAAAATTCATAGGTAGAGGGTTGTGCGAAGGGTTAACAACCCTTCCAATGAGTTGAAATGAGTGGACACGGAAAGAGTCAGAACAACCCGTCTACAATAAGTAATGAAGATGTTAAAGAACCTGAAGGTCAGAGGCCAACGCCAGAAGTGCTGCCATTGTATAAGAAGACATGTTTGGAGCATCTCAGGTTGGAGCTGTGCTAGAAAACTCCAGTTACACACATCCTTTATACTCTGGATGCTGTGTGACCGCGTGTTCCTGGGTAAGTGAGATTCATTATGCTGCGTGCTATCGTGGAAGCGTTGATCACGTCTTAGCCACCAATGTATAGTTATAATAAATAAAGGTAGCGAGCTTTCTTTGAAACACATGTTTCTAGATCTTGTAAAAATGGTGTAGAGCTGCCAGACGATCAGATCTTAGTAAGCCATAATTTTCGATCATAGAAACCCATTACTCATTAATCAATCGATTGATGTTGTTCCATCAAATTCATTAGTAATAAATCTATTGATATTCGATCGATAATATTAGTTTAAAATTTCTGTTTAATTTGTGCCAAAAACGTTCTATTCGCAGATAATCTTAATTTTCAAGAAAATCAGAGATTTTGTTGGCCGGTACGACCGTTACCACGTCGAAATACACTGAATAAGGAAGCAAGCAACGAGAATAATCAGCTGAGCTCAAACTCGAATCCGACAACCGGGTGTATTCATCCGTCTAATCACACCATAAATAATAACAGTACAATAACTGGAAGTGGTGGCGGTGGAAATAATTCATCATTAGGACAAAGTTCTTCACAAGCAATCGGAGTTGTTATTCCGACTACGCCGAATTCGATTGCTCTCGATGATAACTATGCTATAAATCGCACGAACAATTGCATCAATCAGCTGCAACAAACGAACTACATCGGCCACGATAATCCAAATATCAACCAGGCAATTGCGAATTTCGATAGCGATCTTACGTGGGAGCAGCGTTTGAATTTCATTCAGTATTTCTTGTCGCTGACATCGAAAACTATTAATAAGGTAAATTTTCTTTTTTGTTTAAAACTATTTCGGAATTTGTAATTAAATAGAGGAAACAAAAAAATCTACTTCATTCCAAAAAGGACG
Organism: Chorisops tibialis; assembly: GCA_963669355.1. Lineage (NCBI taxonomy): Eukaryota > Metazoa > Arthropoda > Insecta > Diptera > Stratiomyidae > Chorisops > Chorisops tibialis. The sequence continues at coordinate 212,097,986 of OY770263.1, read as the reverse complement.
ACAATTTCGTTAAAAATTCATACAGCGATAAATTAAAAGATAAAAAAATGGTTAACGAAACTAAAGATGAACTCTATTTGAATTCGACAAGCCTAGAGGATGTCGCTCATACCGAGGTGAAAACGGATGTTGTGTTGTTTTGAGTGTTGTTTTTCATTTTGGTTTCGTCGCCAATTCATTATAACAGCTGTCTCTGACTAACATATGTGTGATTGAGTTAATTGTTTCTAGCAACGATTCTAGTTATGCAATGATCGTTTCATAATATTTCAATACGATTTCAATGTTTGATCTATAAACAAGTACTTGAGCCTCGCTATTTGTTCAATGTAATTTTTAATACAGCACAAAAAATTCAATATTTCTAGCAATTGATTTTATTATTTTATTAATCTCTTAATACGATAGGCGAGCGATAATCGTGCTCAATCCGTTACAAGCATACATTCGACAAGTATCCCCAATACGCCAACATACGAAGAGCTTCAAGCTAAATTAGAAGCATCAAATCGTAATATTCAAAACATCAAGGACCAACAACAGCAGTTACTTCGAATGCAACAGGCGGCCAAAGATCATTTGAGCGAAATGGAGAATATTCGGCAGCAACAACATCGTCCGGCACATTTCAATCAAAATGGCGCCGCACCACCGGTTTACGAATCGGTTGAGCAGGTGCACAGCGATATGACTAACTTAGTTGGTCGAATGAAGAATTTGACGACTTTTATACAAGGACAGAACGAGTTGAGTGCCATGCTCGGAGAAGATGGTCCCGAAATTCTTGCCGAACAGCAGGCTCTGCAGATGAAACTACAGGTAAGACAGGAAAGAAAACTTTTGTTAAGACTTTTAAATACTTCATAAATTGAAATTTACCAAAATGATCATTTCTCAGGAACTGCAACAACAGAAACAGGACATGCGAAATTTGGTCTGTGAATTACAAGAGATCAACACTAATGCCGAGCATTCGATTAAAAACCAACCGCGCGATCCGAATACACCGCCTCGTATTGTCCCCATCGAATACGAAAGAGTCGTACCCATAGAATTGGTCGGATCATCGAAACAAAACGGCATATCGAATGGTCATTATCAGCAACAAAACGGTCATTGCAATGGTGCCGCCAGTGATCATGAAATACCCGACAACATTTCAACCGATTTGAATCACGGCGATGAAGAAGCAAACGAAGCTATTGCCGAAACTTCTGACTTAATTCGACAAAAAATGGAAGATATAAATGCCATGAAGAATCAATTGAAACGGCTCAAGGACATGATGGACACCGTCAAACTAATCGAAAATAAATCCGAAGGAAAAACCATTCAAGAAATTGCTGACGAAGCCGAGTTCGGTATCGTACCAAATCAAGTACCCATCGTTCAGCGTGATGGTACACCAAAAAATCATCAAAATCGTAATTCGCTGCCGGTAGCCTTCGTAGCGGACGACAGCAAAGACGAAAGTACACTTGCAAAAGAAGCGGAAATGAGCGAAAGGGTTCTCTTGCTGCACGAAATGACGCAAGATTTACGTGAGCAGGCAACAAGCCTGGCCAATGAACGAGACCGTTTAAAAGTACTTAAGGATGAGATGACACGTCGCCGTGATGCCGAGAACATTGAGAATACTGCAAGTCGTGAAACGAATCATGTAGTCAAGGATGAAGAGAAGCACCTGCTCAAGGCGGAATTCGAAGCAAAGAAAAAAGAGTTTGAGAAATTATGTGAGCGTTTGCAAAGCGAAGAGGAACTCGATGTCGATCAGAATGAAACGGAAGCGATTGAGAGAGACGAACTGAAGCGAGGCAATAATGCTGCGCAATATTATCCGGAAAATTGGCGTCGACAGAATGTCGTTTCATCGAATTCGTCAGTACGCGGCGGCAAACAATCATCGACGATTCCACCAACTCCGAATCGGGGAAAGGATAGTGCCGATTCGGGAGCGGCTGATGTTCACGGAATCGCTTCGCTCGAAGCTGGCAGTGTACAGTCGGGAAGCTCACGCAGTTTTAGTATGCCGCCACCGATGCGTACAATCAACACACGTGACACACCGTGGCGAAAGAACTCACAAGATAATTCGCAATCGCAATTTGAACTTTATGCGCCGCTACCGCCGCCATTGCCGGCATGGAACTCTGGCTATTACTACTCGACTCCGTACGCTCAGCAATTTAATCCGCATTGCCATCATCATATGATGAATGCCGCAGCCAGTGATTATTTCTGCTCGCATAACTATCATGGTAATGCGGTGGGACACGCAGCTACTGCAGCGCCCAATTCGCAACCAGCGCCCACTCAACACTCGATTGTCCCGACGAACGATCCAGTCTTACTGCAACAGTTCATACAAACACAACAGATGCTTATCAATTCGGTTTGCCAGTGCAATCAATTGTTATGGCATCAACAGCGTGAAATCAATAACTTGAATAATGCAGTCTTGCTGGTAAATAAATATTTCAATAGCATTTCGAAATTCGATTTTAACAAGTAAAATTTTCAGTTACAAGAGCGCCTCTTGACCTCCGGCAATACAGACTTGAGTGCGGGCAACGCAAACACAAATCGAGCAGAATCTGTTCCGCCGACCGGTGTTACAGTGCCAAATAATTTGTACACTGCTGCCCATCGCGCACAATCCGAACAACCCGCTCAACCATTTCACGCTGTACCGCTCCCATTAACATCGCCCGGCCGACATCAATATCAAGCATACAACTATGTCAACACCTATCCTCAGCTTCAACACCGGCGCAACATAAACAATATTCACCTTCAAACGCATCATTCAGCAATGTCAGTAAATACAGCTCCCTATAATTTCGTATCTGCCGAATCGGGTCCAGTCCTCTGCTCACAATTGCCACCGATCGGACCACATAGTCATCCGCCGGTTGTCTACAATAATGTGCCACAGTCACCGCAAGCATCCAGTTTCCTTAACAATGACGGTCCACAATCAGCTAATATCCACCAGCAGCATCCTGCACCACCGATTTTCATGCATCATCACAATAACACGATTACCCCATCCGATGTTAGCGCTGTCGGTGCTAATTTACAGCAGCACCACCAGTCCCACCACCATACTAACAATAATTCAAATCTGTTAACATCACAGCCGAATTGTTTGAATACGTCATCCGCTAACGCTTCCCAATCGGCCGCTACCAATAATTCTGTACCGATACAAAACAATATAAGCAATGCAGCGGCTGCTGCATCGGCTCTTAATAATCAGGTACCGCCCGGAAATCGTGCTAATAATTATTGGGATAATTTTCGAAGGTAAATATTTTCGTTTTAAATAGTTATCGGTAGATTATCTCTTTTATATTATTTATTTCTTTATTTTATTTTATTTATTCATTCATCTAAACTTTAACATTTGTATTATGTTAAATAGTTACACATTTTGGATTTAAATTCATTTCGAAATTCTTCAATTCCTTTGTTTTTTTTTTTATAATTTTTCAAAAATCATCTGTTACGTTCAACTGAAAAATATATCAAAACCTGATTTTAAATAGAAACCTGTGATCATTGTACCAAAATCCTAATCGTAAATAATCCTAGTGCGCGTGTCCTTTGCTTCTTCCTTCAACCTAACTCTCATTAATCATAAATTATAACGAGAAAAAATCATTCACAAAATACGCAATGCAAATTTTGATAACGTACGTTTGTCGAATTTGATTGAGATTTAAAAAATTGCTGGTAAGTCGAGTTGAGATGATAATGAACAACGAAAAGTTTGATTGATTTTGCCCTTATTTGATTGATGAACTTTTTTTTTATTTTTGATTTAATATTGAGCATGGTTTTTAGGTTGCGTTAATTTTTTTTATATAATATGATCTTTCCCATTGTTATTTTTAAATGTTTAAGAATACTATGATCGATAATGGTTAATTATTAAAAAATTTAAAATTGTAAGATCAAGGTTTCCAATATGTTTACTGACTTACGATGGCGCTACAGCACAAATGGGACCTTTTGTATACTCCGCCTCTGTACTTCTTCGATCAGTGACCGCGTTCCCAGTTTGAGAATCTTGACAGTGATTTACGGTCTGCGTCAATAGTATGCTCCCAACGATTACGTGCTTTTCGAATTGGGTTTGTCCATGGATTTCTTCTCATCATCAATGGCGCGACGGCTCAAATCGGGCCCTGGTATCCTGAAGTCGTCGCCTCCAATCGTCACGATCCAAAGACCACGTCCTCCAGCTGCTAATTTTTAGAATGGCTTTATTGTCTTCATCAACCGAGTCTTCCCATCGCTTGCGTGGTCTGCCTACTGGCCGGTTACCGCTCGCTTTGCCTTTAAGAGCACGTTTGGTGATTCTTCTGCCTTCCATTCGCTCTACTGGACTTTCGCTAAGTGTTTTAATTATCGTAAATACATAATTTTTTTCTATCCCACCTAGATGTAAACAAATCTTTCGGTCCTGATGATAAATCTGCCCTTGTAATTTAAAACTGCTGTTTCTCTATTACTAAACCTCTGTGGAAGCTCTTTTACTCCAGGATTTATTTCCACACCTTAAAAGCTGGCCAACGTTCAGCTAATTTCAAAGAAAATCCCAGTAATCCTGCTAAATGAAATCATATTACTATCAAAGGTCGTAGAAATGGTAAACTGGATATTTTAGCACTTGGTAAACATAAAGCGTTACCGAGAAGTGAACAGTTTTATTCTGTTCCTGGATATCAACTTATTCCAGGTTTTTTTTCGCCAACGGGGTATCGCACTCTACATCCTCGATGATTTGTCTTTTCAATTAGCTCCCTATTCGGGGAACTGTGCCAACCCCGAATTTAACTATATCTGGGAAAAATTACTGATCGGAAGACATATCATCTACTTCTGTTATCTGTATGGGAGCTCAGCAATGACTGCAGCGCATTTTTCATTAGAACTGAATTGGATTATCGGATTCTATCCGGTCTATATACACTGCAAACTCTGACGCTGAAATCGTTATCGCGGGCGATTTCAATGTTCATAACATTGGCTTAAGCATTCCGCTACTACGAACCAGGAGGGGGATGATACTGAGCTTTTGCCTTACTAAACGGTTTAACACAGCTGGTAGATGAAACTACTCGTTTACCGGATATTGCAGGACATTTTCCTAACCTTCTTTACCTTTTTCTCACTAGCCAGCCTGTGAAATATTCTGTCTCTGTCATATCCCCATCGCCAATTGGAAATACGGTTCATTTCTTGATTTGTGCAAATTTCCAGTTGCAGCACTTACACCGCTGACAATTAAGACACCCCGAAGAAGTATTTGGCATTTCAAAAGAGCCAATTGGGGGCGCTGAATAAATTCTTTAATGCCTTTAATTGGAAGTTGTGTTTTGATTCCAATGACTGTGATGAAGCTTGTAGACTAGTAACCAAGATTATCCAATGTTCAGCCAGTTCCCAAGAAAATAAGCAAAGTGAACCCCGCCTCCGAAAGTAATGTAAACTGCTGCCAATCGTAAAATCGTTTAATATCACGAGAATAATCATCTAATCCATGATCGCCAGTATGGGTGCCGATCTGGAAGGTCGACGGAAGATCTTTTGGTCTACTTGACAGAACGTTGGAACGCATGCATACATAAACACGGCGAAGGTCAAGTTCGTCCACTTGACATTACAAAAGCTTTTATAGAGTTTGGCATGAATCTCATATTTAAGCTTAGAGCCATAGCCCTTAGTGATTCTCTTGCTCAATGGATTGAAAAGTATTAGATGGCATTACTTCTTCCTCCTACTCAATTGACTCCGGCGTCTCAATCCAATCCATAGTTTTGCAGATGACAGTACTTCAGATAGCACCTATGAACTTAACTCTGCTGCGGAATCAAACAAGCTTCCAATCGCAGGGAGTTATTCAGTTCATTGAACTCGGATCTCAACTTAATCCTGGAATGGAGCAGGAAAAATAGAGTAGAGTTCAACGCATCCAAAACACAGACCTGTCATCTATCCCTCAAACGTGATGTTTCAGTGTTGTCTTACAATGTAACCTTCGATGGTGCACAGCTTAGCACTTCGGAGAATTTCACACTGTTCGACGTCAAAATTAATGACCACCTGAATTGGGCCCAGCAGATCTTGGGATATTGCCCTTGACGCCTCTAAACGTTTAGGGGTTCTCCGAAAGTGCAGCAAGTATTTCACACCCATCGACGTGGCAACCATTTATAAAGCTTACATTAGACCACGTTTCGAGTACAACTCGCATGTTTGGGCTGGAGCACCCAAAACACACCTCGCGTTGCTCGATCGTATTCAAAAACATGCAATCCGACTGATTGGAGACGAAATCATCACGTCTTTTACAGATTCTCTCGAGCATCGCAGAAATGTCGGAGTATTCAGCATTAACTATGGTAAATGCAGTACGGAACTAAGTGCACTCATTCCTCCACTGTATACTTTTCCCTGGAATACTCGCCAAGCTGAACGCGCACACGAGTACACGGTCAAACCTTTGCCTTCTCGTACAGTAAAATGTAGGCAGTCATTCATTTCCCAAACGATTTTCCAGCTAGTTTGTTTCCCAACAAGTATAACCTGCGGTGCTTCAAGAACAATTTCCACCGTCATTTTCGTCTCTCTCCACTTTAATAATTCCACTTCCTATACCGACATAACTGTGCTCTCATTCCACAGGGGGATACATTGATCAGTAGTTTTTTTTTTCTTTTTAAATTTCAAATTAATACTGAACTTTCTCAGTCACGGGGAAAAGTTTATGTTTTCGTTCAGGTCGCAAACTTGCAATAAACGGGTCAGATATCTTCATAATTTTCTGGAATATATTTTCATTTGTGGATAAACGAAAGTGCTTTCTTGTAAGCTTAAGTATGAAACTAACAACCCTTCCGCAATAAATATTGAAAAAATGTTAAGGAACCTGGAGGTCAGAAGGCCAAGGCTCGATTTGGGCTGTAGCGCCATTGAAGAAGAAGAAGAAAAATAAAACTACTAGTTTGATAAGTTCGCTTTTAATTAACCGCAAAACTTTATTTAATTATATTTCAACTAAATCGCTTTACACTTTTCACTTGAGACTTTTTCTCTCAGAAATTATGGCGTTCCAATCTTGAATTTCTGTCGACTGTTCAATCCGGACTGACTCCTCCACCAACGCTCGTCCTTCTTTTATATCGTTCTTGTCGACCGGATCATTTCCCGGTCGGTTGAATCTATACATCATTGCTGTTGCTTTCACGAACTTGCAGGTGTTCCTCAGCACTGCAGAATTAGCGTTGGTTGAAGACTTTAAACATTCGATGAGCGGCATAGTATGGGAATGTACATGATCGGATTTCGTGCGACTGTATATTTGTTGTTGGCTGGTTCTATAAATCATTTCTTTGGCCGAATCATTTCCTTGTTGTCCGATCGCTTTTGGCTGCTTCTGTCAAACTTTCTTTTGTCGTCCGAATCAATTCCTTCTCGTCCGAATCTTTTCCTTCTCGTCTAAATCATTCCCTTGTCGTACAATTATTGTCGCCCGCTTCTCTACATCGCCCGTGTAATTTTTGTTGGTTGATCGAGTGTTCAAATACTTAAGACCTTGAACATTCGATGATCGTGCGTGTAGTTTGTTGTTGGTCACAGGTGTTCTTTATTTCCTAGCTCACTGTTCGCATGCGTGTAAGTGTTTGCATCAGTAGTTCATGCGTTGAGCAAGTAGAGCTGATATGTAACAGTATCTATGGTTGCGGTTTGTAAAGGAAAACATTAATTCAAGTATTTTTATGTGTTTTTTTTTTTACCTTGGACACCTTTTTTAGTTAGGGCAATATGAACGGGGAGCTAGGGTGTAGCCTAGTAAGTAGCGTGTTGGTCTTGCAATGCGAAGGTCGTGAGTTCAAATCTCGGTCGGCGCACTACGTAATTCCAGCACATTGCCTGCTTGGATATACCTTGGTCACCTCAATCTACAAAAATGAAAAAATTCGTAGAAAGAGGGTTGTGCCAAGGGGTAACAACCCTTCCACAATAAGTAATGAAAAATGTTAAGGAACCTGAATATCAGGAGGCCAAGGTCCAATTTCGGCTGCAGCGCCATTGTAGAAGAATATGAACAGGGAAAAATACAATGCCTTAAAACCAGATGTACAAGAAAATAACAGAATTGCCATTTACTAGCGGTAGTGGCAATATTTTCGGTTTCAACAACTTAAAATCAGCTGTGCTATAGAAATCGAGTGAGAATTCCTATATTTCCGTAACAGCTTTTTGTCAATAATATATTGAAAGAGGTAAGGAAAGAGTTCTTCAATTTTAAGCCTTACCTGTGTATCATCTAATACCTTCATTCTTTCGTCAGTGTGGTACCGTCATTTATGCCCGCGACGATGTTGCTTTTCAATTAGTTGCACAATTGGGAATATGCTCCAATCCAGAGATTAGCTTCATCTGGATGAAAATCAATATCCAAAAGCACATCATGTTATGTGTACAGAAGCCCGGCATTGAGTGCAGCACACCACCATAGAATTACATAATTTGTCAAATTCTATCCAATCTATTTATGCTGCTAATTCTGACGTTCATATCGTTGTCGCGAGTGATCTCAATGCTCATAACATTGTATGACTTAAACACTATTTTCACGCGAACCAACCGGGTCGGGATACTGAGCTCTTCGCCTCCATCAACGGATTAACACAACTGGTAGACATTACTATTCGCCTACCTGACGATTTGCAAATTTACTTAACGTTTTGCTGACATCTCATCCTTTTTAATATGATGTCTTTGTGCTGGCCCCTATTGCTAAATTCGTCCATTATCTGGTCCGTGCACAGTTTCCAATCTCCGCAATGAAACCATCGGCAACAAAAGCTTCTTGTAGAATAGTTTGGCATTTCAAGAGAGCTGATTGGAGGGCACTGATGACTTCTACAGTGCTTTTGATTAGAGACAATTCCTTGAGTCGAAAAGCTATAACTTGGTAGCGAAATCTGTAACCGAGACAATCTTAAACAGTATGAGACTCTTTTTATCTTCTGGTCGCAGAAGGAGCAGACCGTCGAATGATGTGTGGTTCACAAAGGCGTGTCTTGTTGCAACTAGAGCCATGAAGCAGTCAAACATCGAAACAAACCCGACTGCCGGGAACAGAGACTCATTTATATTGGCAAAAAACACGTGTAATTAAAACGTGCTAAATTCGAGATGAGCAAAAATTTAAAATCGTTGAAAAGTTCAAGAATTTCAAGAAACCGAATAGCCAACCAACAAGCGGTGTCGTTCCGTACGCGTAGCTTGCATCCTTGTAATAGAATAAGAAGCTTCAAATAATTTCCAAACAAAATATACAACAATTTTTACAGTACATTTGGAGGCACGAAGCCACGGTCAGCTTATGGGTCATATACATTCCGAAATTGTGTCATTTTATATGGAAGAAGGTAGAAGGGGTGGACCGGTTTGGGCCGTTCACGAACTTGACCTTACTTTTCGTCAAAAACGATGTTTACAAAATTTTCTTGTTGAACGCGTTCTCGAGCTAGAGAGGACACGGACGTACGGACATCCCGCTTTGAGATTTTTGAGTGAAAATATGAACTTCTGCATAATTAATTTTTTTTTCTCCGAGCCTTATTTCTTAGCATTATAAATTTTTTGGCAAACTTATAATACTCTCAGATTTCATCTAGAGTATAAAAATTTAACTCGTGGTACGTGACATCTGGCCAATACCAAAAAAACTCACTCAATAACTCTATAGAAACAGCATTCTCACATGTTTTTTTCCATCGCGGTAATACAGACAGAAAACAGTATGAGTTCTTATGCACAATGACGTTTTGGTGAGAAATATTTCACAATGAGAGTAACAGAACTGAGCTACAGTTGTCCTCAAAAAGTTCTTCTTTAGTGATCACATCTGGCCAGAAAAGGCATTGGTTCACGAAAGTTTGCAGTTTTTTTGTAAGCCATTTGACGCATATGTCAAAAACTCTCAACTTCGCCTGGTAGGAGATATCATTGAACCGCCAGACAGTGGGAATGATACCAAAGGTGTGACGAGCTTTATTTATACGATATTATTTATTTATTTTATTTAAAGAACACGTGAGACCACCGCGACATTTTTGGCCTATTGTGCATTTATTGTCCCTTTACCCTACCACAACTCGGTAGCTTTGGCTAATCTCAGTATCTTTAAGGGAGCCATGTTGGCTAGTTCATCAGTTGTAAGGAAACATTTTCCTAGAAGATTGAATCTTTTCCTTGCTACTGCCTCGCAGTGACAGGGCATGCTCTGCCGTTTCTGAGTCTTTGAGACAGGGGCGGCAGATGTCGGTTTCAGCTAGACCCATATTTTTGAGGTGTTGGTTTGTCCACTATGCCCCGTCAATAGGCTGATTAGAGTACTAATATCACTCTTACTGAATTTCTGAATATCCTGCACTTTATTTTTTTGTGGTAGGATAAATTTCTTTGAGATTGATAAGCCTGAAAGTCTATTCCAGTATATTCTATCCTTTTGTTCAATCCACTCTCTAAGTATAAGGTTGAAGTGTTCTTTTGGTTTTTTTTGTAGTATAAGCTGCGCTTTTCGTTGTAGTAGTTTATTCCACCAGACTGTTGACCCGTAATTAACTATTGGGAGGATGATTGTTCTGTAGCACTAGTAGATCATCTTGGGCTGTAATCCCCATCTTCTTCCCAAATTCAGACTCCTCCTTTTTGCTTTGCTAAATTCAATGCAAATCATTTTTTAAAATTGTGCGTTTGTGTGGGAGGTGGTAGAAGGAGTGAGGAGATGAGATCAATATTTTTTTGACTTTAATAATATTCATATCATTATACTTTGACAGAATTTTCAAGTCAATAGCTTAAATAGTTTTGGAGAAAATTCAATTTATTTAAATTTTGAAATTTCATGAAATTTGTATAGTAGGGGTAGGGAGGGGGGATGTGGTCAGTTCACGAACTATTTTTTGCTGTAGGAATGGCATAAATTACAGCTCGATAGCTCAAAGCGTTCGGGAGTTATGTTATAGACATACGGACAGACAGATAAACAGACATACGGTCACTCGGAATCGAGGTTTTTGAGTGACAAAAAATATTTCTGATAAAGTTGAACGCCGTCCAAATGCGGCTGTTATTCCAGAAAACACAAAAAAAGGAACAAAATCGATTCCGAAGACTGTAAAGTGAAGTGGCAGATGATAGCTGGCATCCTAAAGATTTCAAAGGGTATTAACGTTTGTCCTTGAAACACCTGTGTTCAAAGTAGGTGCCGCGATTGTTCACAGTGAGCCAAAAACAGCAATGCGTCGATGATTCAGAGCGCTATTTGGAGCTGTTTAAGCGGAATAAACAGGATTTTTTGCTTTGATTTGTGACAATGGATGAAACATGAATGCATTACTATACTGCGGAATGACATCCGTAGTCAGCTGAGTGGAGAGCAGCCGGTGAAAGTCGTCCGAAGCGATCAAAAACGCAAATGCCCGTCGGTAAGGTTTTGGTTTCAGTATTTTGGGATGCGCATGTCGATGGCCGCTCTATTCGTGAAATTAGTGGTCTTATCGCTCCTTTATATAAATTCCTGCGTAACACTCGTGCTGCTGAACGCACTCATGAGTATAATGTACCCAAATATTGGTCAAAATATAGAATGGACTACCCGCGGCCGCTTTTCCAAGAGATTATAGCATTATGCAATTTAAAAGCAACATTCACCGACTTCCTTTATTCTGTCAGTCCTTGCTAAATTAACTGTATATTTTGTTTATTTTCATTTTATTTCATCCCTTCCGAAATTAAAAAAATTAAGGGGTGACCCATAAGTTCTTAGAGTCAAATGTTCGCTCGTTGCATTCTAAATGCAAAGAGGCGGGACGAAAATAAATGTGCGTAAAACCAAGTACATGCTCATGGGTTCGAACGCAAGCACACCGTTTGCTCTTAACGGACAGAATGTGGAAGAGGTGCAAGATTTTTGCTATCTTGGAAGCTTACGGCGGAGCCGAAAAGTATGTTGAGGCTCGGCTAAATAATGCTCGTCAGGCCTTCGGTATCTTCTCCCCTTTCTAGAGGTTAAGAGAGATCTCCCTTCGCACAAAGCTGCGAGTTTTTGACGCATGCGTCAAATCCGTGTTGTTATATGGTTGTACTACGTGGAAAGTGACCGTTCGACTTACCAAGAAACTACAGACTTTCGTAAACCAATGCCTCCGGCGCATTTTAGGAATATTCTGGCCAGAAGTAATCTCCAACGACGAACTTTGGAGTACAACTCGCCAGACTAAAATAGGTATTGCGATTCAACGGCGAAAGTGGCAGTGGATCGGTCATACTTTGAGGAAACCAGAGCGAAACATCGCAAAACAGGCTCTGGATTATACCATAACCCTCAAGGAAGACGTCGGGTTGGTCGACCATGTAACACATGGAAGCGAGCAGTTGAGCAGGAGGCCAGAGGAATAAACAAGTCCTGGCAACAGCTTAAAGCCGATGCTCAGGATCGCGCCTTGTGGAAGAGAGTTGTTTCTGTCCTATGCCCCTATAGGGGGTCTTAACAGGAATTTGATTGATAAGTTCAGCTTGGTACTATAAAAAAAACAAATTGAAGTTCGAATTGCTTCCACACCCACCGTATTCTCTAAATCTGGCCCCCAGCGACTACTATCTGTTCGCAGACCTTAAAGGGGTAGGGGTGCTTCAGGGAAGGAGATTTGCGCCAAATTCTGAAGTCGTAGCCGTAACAAATGCTTATTTTGATATTTTGAGGGTAAAACCAAGAAGCATCGAAATGTTGGAGTGGCGCTGGAATCTCCTTCTAGAGTGATATACTCTAGAAGGAGACTTTAGATAAATAAAGTCGAATTTTACCAAAAAAAAAAAAAAATAAGTGTTTTTCTTAGTTAGCCTCGGGACTTGCTAACCTATGTATTACGCCACATTAATACTGCGACTTTCACGCAAATAATCGTTGTGAAAAATATCACACCGGTTAAAAAACATTTGTCAGCTTACAACCGAGTCTTTCATTTCGCTGTAGCGAAATCCTTCTTTCGACACTCCACACTGGCTTGTTTTGACTTGAGCGTGTAGTGGTGAAGATGCAAGCTTCATCACAGGTTACGATGTAATTTTAAAATGCGTCTCCTTCATTCGCAAACAGTACTGAGAGCCGCTTAGAGATCTGCAAATGTGTCAGTTCCTGTTCTGCAGTCAAAAGATGAGTCACCTATCGGGCATACACTTAACGGAGTCCTGGGTCTTCTCTGATAATGCTTTAGTACTCAGATAAATTTACCAACTTCAGAAGACATTTCGAAAACCGTAAAAAATCGATCGTCCTTAAAGGCACTAATCGTGCGAATATTCTTTTCGCTATTACTCGTCCGTGTACGATGATCATGGCTCTCATTTTTGACCCATGAACTCCAGGTGAACACACGACGCCTAAGTGCTCAGCACAGAAAGTCTCGTTTATATTTCATTCAGCCTCGTATTTAGAGAAAAAGATTAAGGAAATCTATATAAATATAATTGTAGTGTCTGTTATTTGTTTCTAAATGGCTATAAATAAGTTTTTTGCTTCATATTAGCAATAACTAAGCAGAATCAAACGTTTTTAAAAAATTTCTCTGTCTGTCTGTCTGTCTTTCCGGCTTTCACGCAAAAACGGCTGCACCGATTGCAATGAAACTTTCACAGATTATTAGGTCTGCCTCGGGGAGTAATCTGCTTTAGGTTTTATTTTTCTCCCCTCACGCCTTCTACCCCCTCCCATACAAAGTGGCTCATTTTCAAAAACTTATAATAATCAAATTTTCATGGAAACTATGAAAGCTATTAATTTGAAATTTGAAATATATTATTTCTATTATAAATGCAATCTTCAAGTATATAAATAGTTCCCATACAAACTAAACTTTTTCATGAAATACTATTCTCCAATTTTCTCAGTACGTATAACTTTGATCGAGCTAAGATTTTGTATTAAATCCTTAATAAGCATTGTTATTAATGTCAGGAAAAAACTAACCAATTAGGTTTACTCCTTCTACCCCCTCCCATACAATCTGACACAAATCCACGACTTTGCGAAAATTCGATTTTCTTGAAAAGTGTGAATGTTACTGTTCTGAAATATAAAATATATCAATTCAATTATAATTGTAGTTGCTTCTCAAAAAATAACTAAAAGCCCTCCACTCCTTGCACCACCTCCTATACAAACTGCACTTTTTCATGAAATATTCTAAACCAATTTTCTCAGTACGTATAGCTTTGATCGAGCTAAAATTTTGTACTAAATCTTTAATTAGCATAATTATTATTATCGGGAAAAATTAACCGATTAGCTCCACTCCTTCTACCCCCTCCCTTACAATATGACTCAATTTCACGACTTTGCAAAAACTTGATTTTCTTGAAAAGTGTGAATCTAACTGATCTGAAATTTAAAAGATATCAATTGCATGGTGATGATAGTTGTATCTAGAAAAATTACCAAAAACCCCCCACTCCTTCTACCACCTCCCATACAAATTGCACAATTTCACTAAATCCAATGCACTAAATTTCTCAAGTTACCTATTCAGTTTTTCAAGCTTAAATTTGGTGCAAAATATTTTTATAGCTACTCTAGCATGGTGTGAAAAAATTAATTTAGTACTGTCATCCCTTCTATCACTCCCCACACAAAAATTCTTAAGATTACAAAAATTTCGATTTTATCGGTGGTATCATATAATGGGGCTTTACGCACAATCGAAGTCCTGTTATGTTTTTAAGCTTATATAACATAATGTATTACTAACTACATTCTCAAAAATTGCTTATTAATGCGATTTTTATGCGGACGAAGTCGCGGGCGTTTGCTAGTCGTAAATAAACTGAAATATTATTTTTTAAGGCAACTTCAGTAACCTCAGTGGATACCAGAGGTACGCTACTCCTAAAATCAGTAGGTGGCGTACGCAGACGTCGTTGATATTCTGTCCCGATCAATACTTTGTATTAAGGAGGTATTCCAGGAGTTGGAGTTAGCAGCGAGTGAAGTAGGGCTCACAGTCAATGAAGCGAAAACTTAATACATGACCCAGAGAGGCAGAATATTATTATGGGCGATTACAACTTCAAGCAGGTGGATGAATTCGTATACCTGGGAGCCCTTCTTTCTTACAAAATACGGCAATGAACGACATTAAATTCAAAGAAGAATCACGGCAGCTAACAAAGCATTTTATGCGGTCCTCACAATAATGAAATCAAGAAAGGTCCATCGAAACAATAAACCACTCATCTACAAGATATTAATTCGTCCTGTGCTGCTATGTGGATGCGAAATGTGGACCTTGACGCGGATGTCAGAGAATTTAATCGACACGCTTAAGCGAAAAATTCTTCGGATCGTGTACGGAGCAGTTAAAGATCGAGATGATTATCGCATTCGATACAACCATGCCAACTATTTGACGATCCATCAGCATCTATCGTGATCAAACTCCGCAAGCTACATTGGGCTGGCCACGTGGAGCGAATGCACTAGGAACGATTCCAAAACGAGTGCTCAAGAGCAAAGCTTAAGGCAACCGACCGCAGGGCAAGCCACGAAAGCTATGGAAGGACTTAGTCGATGCAGATTGCAGATCGCTTCTCGATTTTTCAAACTGGAGGACGCAGTCGTTGGACCGAGACAACTGGAGGAGGTGCATCCGGGAGGCCAAGGCTGTAGCGCCATAACATCATCAAGACAACTAATAATATAATTGTTTTGTGTGTCTTATTTTGAATTCTGATTTTAATATTTTTCTAATGCAGCTACGTTTTTATTTTCGATTTTTTGTTTTTTGGACCAGTTAAGATTATGCAAATTCCTTAGTCATTATGAATAATCCTAACAGTTAAAGCTAACTTAAGAATGTTGAATTTCTACAACGAATCGAGTATATTTTGACATTAACAACATGTTTTCTCTTTTTTTTGTTATTAAAACCGATTTTTTTTTTTAAAGTTTTCTCTATTTAAGTTTTTTTCTTCTTTTCATTCAGTTACTCGCGACAAAATCTCCTATCAACTAATTCCTGTAAAAGCAATGAAGAGCAGCAGCAGCAACAACAACAACAACAGCAGCAGCAGCAACATCAACAACAAATAAGTGCATTACAATTTGGACTTAACGTCGGAGCAAATGTTACTGCGAACGGTATTCGAAACCTTCATCATATAAATGCCGCGAGTTCGGGAAATTCATCATCGAATTCGAATAATCTTACACCACCAACATTCGATAATAAATATGTTCATACATTCCGCAATCAATTTACCAGTAATATCGCTGTAGCCGCTGCCGAACATCAATCCGACAGTCCGCTGAATCATGTTTCTGCTGCCGTTGTTCATTCCCTGCCGCTATCAGCTGTTCAACCTACGGTTGAACAATTCGGCGGTGTCAATACTATTCAACAGCAACAACAATCACAACAGCCGCACAGTACTGCCGGCTTGCTTATAAATCAAGCCACACAATCGGAAAACATCAATTTGAATAATATTGAAATGTTCCCGTTCAATAACAACAACAGTAACAGCAATAATAGTAATGTTGCAGCGATTTTCGGAAGCTCGGACTTTCGAAACATGAATTTCAATTTTGGCTCAAATGAATTTCGCAAGAAAATTCCATTTAAGCCGTCTTGCAACACGAAACGCATCCGACATTCACAATCGATGACAAATGATATGAATCAACCGAATTCAGGATCTATACCGAGTCAAATGTCGGGATTTGGCGATAGTGGCGATGATTCAGTGGTTGGAAATGCCTCGGGCATGAATCAAAACGCTTGCCTAGACGAAGGCAGTCAACAACAGTTTGTGAACGATGATGATGATGACGACGATGAAAATGGTGATATGTTGAATGCCGCCGGATACAGTGGAGCTTCCGAAGAAATAAAGAAGAATCTGCTCGTCAATGCATTGCGAAATGATAAGTAGGTCGCTTGAAATTTGATTTTTCGTTTTAGAATTTTCTAGAAATCCTTTTAAACTATTTCAGATTCACATCGAAATTTTTCGAAACTCTAAAAGAAGATGTCTATCGCGAAGTCTACACTATTCTCCAGGCTACCGAATCGGAACCGCAGTATTTGGTGCAGCTTTTTAAAGAACTTCAATTGGTTCCGACAACCGACCCTATACGAAATATTGTAATGCAGGCAATGCACGACATTGCCAAGCGTTCGTGTACTGCTGAAACCGAATCGAGCGACGAATGTACGAACAATCTGTCGGATGAGAATAATGCGGCGACTGCAAATGAAAACCTACCCGAATCCGAGAATCAAGCGGAATATAATCATGAGAATGATATCATGAATATTTTATTCAATGCAAAAGATCTAAAACGTTTAGGTTATAAGATAATGTTCGATTGCGATCGATCACAAACACCACCGGCAGGTGATGGCAAAATAATTGGCAAATATGTTTTAGCGACGACGCCGCCTAGTTCGTCTCCGAAGGTAAGCTGAAATTAAAAAAAAAAAAATATTTGCTGTGTAATTATAAAACTTTATTTTTTCCAGCCTCCAACTGAAATCTATCGACCCGATTATGATCTAGTGAATCACATTATGACAATTATTCGAAATTCTGTACAAACGCAAAAAATCGACGAAGAAGTAATGCTTCGGATTGCTAAGTTAACAATATCATCGCTCGAGCGTCTCTCATCGACACTGGGCGGCAATGCCTTGCAAATCGATCGACTCTTAATCTCGCCGAAGGAACTATTTAAACGTATGAAAACTTTTGATAGACGCGATCGTGACGGTTTTTTGGAGCGATACGAGGCATATTTGCAAACGATGTTTATTATGAAAATCATCAACGAGGATGCGAACAATGTGAATTTGGCGAATAAGAAACCATCAATTACGACTAGTACGATGCTGGCGAGCAATATGTCACTGACCAGTGCTGACGTTGAAAATTTACGACGCCATGTACACGCTACGAAATCCAATATTTTATCTTCGGGCGGATTCGGCTTGGAATTGAATTGTAATAAAAAATCGGATGCTCAAGGCGAGGCAACTGGACAAACAGAAATGGATAATGTGAGTATTTTTCCTCATTTTTATTTAATAAAAAATTTCATCAACGTTACTTTACCACAGGAAACTGCATCTTCATCAAAATCAAAACCGACCCCTGATGATCATAAACAATCGCAACAGAAAAACCGTTCGCGAACACGACGACCAAAATCGAATATTGTTACTCAACCCGCCGTAAATCTCTTATTTAATAATAGCGAAGTAGTTTCAAACGATACGCTTTCATCGCCCAGCACAACAAACAGTAACAACATTATGAACGAAGATTTGGCCGAAGCCGATCAAGTTTGTTCATCGAGTACGACAATTGGCAGTGACGCTATTACAAACGAGCAGCAAAAACACAACGGCAACAGTAGCTCGAACGATCACAAAGACTCACAATCTAACGAGAAAGAAGACTGGACAAAAAAAGAGCGATACAACAATTCTTCGACGAATCAAGAAGCTGAAGCTGAAAATTTCGAAACCTTTGCCATGTTTCGGAAAACCTCATCGCAAAGTAGTAATATCGATTTAGTTGAACAATCGAGTGGCGGTGGTGCCATTGGAAGCACTAGTACTGGCTGTGACATACAGATATGTGAAGCTCTACCAATTATAAACGATGCTGCATGTGCTGTCGTCTATCAAGCGAATTCGAATATTTCTACAACACTCAACAGTACATCATCGACAATGTTCGTTCCAAACAACAACTTCAACAGTACAAATAATGCGAAATTAACTGATTCGAAACCGAAAAACGGAATTCCGTGAATTTTACTACGACTGTGTTTATTTCGTTGTGTTATTCGACGTTGAAAAAAAAAAACTATACTCTCATTAAAACAAAACTGCTCATAACTGCATTTCATAATCTCACTTACAAAAAATATTCTTATTGTGATTTGGATTGTAATCTTTTTTTTTAAGTTACGATATGATTATAATCTTTTTAAAAAAAATCTAAATAAACGTACGTATACAACTATAAAATGCTTAAAATTGTTGTTCATATTTTGTAAGAAGATCGTTCTGGTCGAGTTTCGAGTCTTTTTAAATTCGATTCGAATTTGTTTTGGCAACGTACTAAAATTGTGCCACAAAAATTAATTCAGAATGAATTGCAATGAAATACGTTGTACCAACTATTTGACTGTCACGTACGGAACATACAAATACAATGTGCTACTTTTGTTTGAATCTTCCGCGCTCTAGAGCCTAGCAATTTAAATAACGCGGGAGAATTAGCGGCTTCAACGATGGTTGCAGATCAATCAATCAATTGAACCACTATAGGGGCATAGGACAATAACTAGGCCCATATGCTGTAAGCCGACGTTCGTCGGAACTCACTACTTTACCGTCGTTGCCGTATTATATATGCCAACGTGTCGTATCTTTTGACATTTTGTCGACGAAATTTATCCGACAGGTCATAACCGGGTCGGAACATTGCATCGCGGTATCGTATGAAGCAATTTAAGGAAGAAAAGAAATAAATCGCATAAAAATGTAAGAAAATTTTATAATTTGTTAGCTTTGCATTGCGTATGTTAATAATGAATAAATGTAATGTAATGTAAATAATGAAATTCTAAATAAGTCCGGATTTCAAATCAAAATCTGCCATAATAGCTTTGTAGATGTTAGCAAGATCGGAAGGCGTAAAATATTTTTTATATTTTCGTAGAATACCTAGACGCTTGGAGGCATCAAGAGCAACTTCGAAGATATGTTGGCTCCTATTAAGGTGGTTATTAATCTTCATGCTTAGGAGAATAAAATCTTCCGAAGAGCAGAGTTGTACTCCGCCAAAGTATTTTCAAAATAAAAGAAATTGGTTTCAAGTTTTCGCAGTTTTTATACTCTAGATGAAATCTGAGAGTATATTGTGTTTGCCTTACCGTTTGTAACGCTAAGAAATAATGCTCGCACAGAGCCGCCAAGGGTACAGAAATATTTGTTGTCGCTCAAAAACCTCGATTCCGAGTGACCGTCTGTCCGTCTGTCTGTCTGTCCGTCTGTGCGTCTGTCTACAGCATAACTCTCGAAAGCTTTGAGCTATAGTGCTAAGAATTTTTGTGTGTCATTTTTAGCAAAAAAGTAAGGTCAAGTTCGTGAACGGGCCAAATCGCTCCACCCCTTCTACCCCCTCCCATACAAAATGACATAAATGCGCAATTTGACAAAAAACGGATTTACTCGAAAAGTATAAAAGCTATTGGTCTGAAATTTGGAATATGTTACTTTTATGATAATATCAATCTACTGTATAAAAATTATGCGTGTCCTCCCCCTCCTTCTACCACCTCCCATACAAACTGTACTTGTCATGAATTACTCTAAGCCAATTTACTCAGTGCGTATATAATTTAGCGAGGTGAAATTTTGCACAAAATATTTATTTAAAATTGTGAGTAAGGCTAAGAAAAATTAGACGATTAGCTTCACCCCTTCTACCCCCTCCCATACAAAATGGCACAATTTCGCAATTCGACTATAAATGGATTTGCTCGAAAAATATAAAAGCTATTATTCTGAATTTCGGGGCATATTACTTTCATAATGATTTCAATATACAGTATAAAAATTATTTGCGTCCACCCTCTCCTTCCAACCCCTCCCATACAAACTACATTTTTTCATGAATTGCTCTAAGCCGATTTTCTCAGAACATATAACATTTATCGAGCTCACATTTTGTGATAAATACTTAATTAGTATTATCACTAAGAGCAGAAAAAAATATTTGATTAGCTTTACTGCTTCTACCCCCTCCCATACAATATGACACAGTTTCACAACTTCACAAAAAATCTATTTTCTTGAAAAGTATGAATGTTACTGGTCTAAAATTTAAGAGATGTCAATTTTATGATATTCTTAGTTATTTTTGAAAAAATCACTAAAATCCCTCCACTGTTTCTACCACCTCCCATACAAACTGCACATTTTCACTAAATCTAACACACTAATATTCTCAGCTCCTATTCAATTTTTGGAGTTAGCATTTTGTATAAAACATTTTTAAAATTCTATTTCATCTAGAGTATCGTAAGATTGCGCTTTACGCGCAATCGTAGCCCTGTTAGGTTTTTTTTTAAGGAACTGAAAACAACTTAGGGGGTCACCCTATAATGCTATGCACAGCTGTGTCGATATAGCATTTGGGGGAAAAACTCAAGTTATATCAGTTTAATTTATGTGGAGAAAGACGAAAGTGATGGTGTACATTGCCTTTGAAGCACTGGATGTTGAACTCGTTGGGAAACACTTTGGATGGTAATGTGTTACAAAGTCTTGATGTTCGGGAAATGAATGACTGCCTATATTTCACTGTACGAGAAGGCAAGGGTTTAACGGTGTACTCGTGTGAGCGTTCAGCTTGACGAGTATCTCGGGGAAAATTATAGAGTGGAGGGATGAGTGTGCTTAGTTCCGCACTGCATTTACCATGGAATTAGCGATAGTAAATGCTGAGTACTCCGACATTTCTGCGATGCTCGAGAGAATCGATAGAAGACGTGATGGTTTCGTCTCCAATCAGTCGGAACGCATGTTTTTGAATACGGTCGAGCAACGCGAGGTGTGATTTGGGTGCCCCTGCCCATACATGCGAATTGTACTCTAAACGTGGTCTAATGTTGCGTTTATTACGGACTGTTCGATTTCAATACTATTATAATTTTGACATTGCTTAAAAAGGAAAGAGTTAATAGTTCTTTGAGTCGGGAGCGTAATATGATGTGATTGTGCTTCGATAAGATTTTAAATTGCGTCAATAATATTAACAAATTTTCGGTTTATTTAACTAGTGTCCCAAAATCAGCACGGCTGACCAATGAACGTCAATTAGAGTATCTGGCATTTTTCATGGGAAGGCAAACTGACCTTGCGAGAGGTCCAAGGAGATACAAGGTCGAAGGAAGGGTGCAAATTACAAACCGTCTAAATGCGTATCGACCGCCGATTTAGGACGATTAATGAATGGCAAAAGATTTTGAGAGACCAGAAATACTCGACGAAAAAAAATTGGGGAATAATTAAAAACTTTAAATAAGACTGGAGGCTGGGAATGGGTGCGAAGAGATTCGGAGCTTCGGAGATTTCGCAACCGTCTGCAGTCCAGCTCTAAGGTTCTGAGACTTTTGCATCTTCAACACAGCCTAACGCCTAACTAAGGATGCACACTCTACACTTACTGCTGGTCTTGATATCGAAAAAAAATCGGTATTACGTCATAAAACAGTCAAAAAGAGTGAAAAAGTATTTGCTTCTAGAATATGCGGATTCTATGAAATTTATTGACTCATCACTAAAAGCATTACTTACTTTGTTCATTGAATTTTTCTTTTAGTGTGCGTTGGGAATTCTCATATCATCCATGTGACCAGCCCATTGTAGCTTCTTAAATTTTATGAGGGTTGACACATCTGGTTGTCGAAGTTCTCTTCTCACTTCTCTGGTGTTCTCCAGATCGACTCTTCTCTTACAGTTCCGAGGATTCTTCTAAGGACCTTTCTTTTAAAGACGTTAAGTAAATTTTCGGATTAAAAATAATTAGTGGGGATAAAAAAGGAAAAGTGGCTTCATCAAAAACAAGATTGAGGAAAGAAGAAGCTTAAATTGAGATAAAAATCGAAATAGTAATAATTTGGATGTCTCTCTAATAGCAAAATCTAATGGATGTATCCGCTACCACCTTTTAAATAAAAAAACAACGCATTTTATTCAATAATTCCATAAACTAAATATGAGTAACTACCTATAATAACCACGAATTCTTATCACCACTCATAAACTTGGCTTCTAAGAAGCTGCTTTCACTACAGTGATCCCACACGAAAGAATCGTGAGCAGATCCTCCATACTGAGGGTCTACAGTCATAATTTTCATATTATGGGCGCACACCTAAATATAAATATGCCATTAACATCAAATAAAAAATGAAAACATTTTGTACTTACTAACAACGTCTCGTTCACAATGTAATGTGTGACAAACTTGGCCATTTGATTTCGCCCTGTCAACATGGTTTCGTTAGAGGAAAATCTACAACTACCAATTTGTGCGAGTTTACAAACTTTATAGCCAAATCTTTCGAACTCGATCAGTCTGTTCACACTGTTTACACAGATTTTGCAAAGGCATTCGACACAGTTAATCCCAAGATTCTAATTGGGAAACTTAAAATATATGGCGTCTCTGGAAATTTACTTGACTGGATTTCTTCCTATTTATCTACTCGTAGTATGCGTGTAACTTTTAAGGGACACGAGTCTTATGTATTTCCTGCGTGGTCTGGTGTTCCATAGGGGTCTATTCTTGGTCCACTATTATTCTTATTTTTTATAAATGACCTACCCCAGTTTTTATCTTCTTCTTATCTCCTGTATGCGGATGACCTCAAAATCTTTCGAGTGATTAATTCTCCCTGTGATCGTGATATTTTAAAATTGGACCTTGATCGACTATATCAGTGGTGTTTGTCGAATGACCTAGACTTAAACATTAAAAAATGCTTCTCAATGTCATATTCACTTAAAACTGATCCTCCCGAGTTACTTTATTTAATCGATGGCACTAGACTTTCGGAAGTAACGATTATGAAAGATCTCGGTGTGACTTTTGATGTGAAGTTGAGTTTCACTACATATTTTGAAAATATTATCAATCATGCCCATAGACTTGCCGGATTCGTCCTCCGTATTTCTTCTACTTTCGCTTGTTCTAGTACTGCTGTCCTGCTTTTTATCTCTCTAGTACGTAGTATTCTTGAATACTGCTCTGTTGTTTGGAGCCCTCACCATAAGTGTTACTCAGCTGCTATTGAATCAGTTCAACGTAAGTTTACGTGTTCTCTGTTCTTTCGTTCTAAAATACCGTATGCTAACTACTCTATGAGGCTTATGGTACTTCATCTCCATCCTTTAGACATACGCAGAAGTTACTGTGACGAGTACTTTCTTTACAAGGTTGTAAATGGTATTGTTGCGAGCTAGGGGATCGCCGATTTCAAGTAAAACACAATTCGTTTAAAAATATAAGGGTAATTTATTTAATTGCACTTTTTCACAATTTCTCGATCACTTCGCCTTTTTCACAACACTGTCGCGTGTTTTACTATCGCTTTCTTGTACCGGTTCGCGTTCTTCCACCGATAGGTGTCGGTCAATGACTAATAACTTGTCTGAAAGCTGCGGTATTTATATTGGGTTTTTCCCAATTCTCGAACCTTGTGGTGTATTCTTCGGGTGGGTATGTGTGTGTGTCTAGACTATTCCAGGTTTAGCTTGAACGTTCTAGATGGCGTTTTGCACAGTAGGGGATAATGTTCTACGTCATTCTCGACGATTCGAAAGAGAGATCGAATTGCGTGGTTGCCAGATCTGTAACATTACCCTCTCCTTAGTCCCTGTTCGTCCCGAACAGAGTTGTTCACTTCCTCAATGGCACCATAGTACTTGGTTAATCGGTCGAGACGTACCACTTTCATTTTGGTACGAGGTTTTCGCTGATTCCATCCATCCTCTGGTTCGATCGTTAACCTCCGAATGGTTTTTCCGGCTTCTTTTTCCTTCTCACGTTCGCGTTCTTTCTCCGTTTCCTTTTCGCGCTCATTCTCCTCCTTAGCGGCACGTTTACTTCCCTTTTCCCGTTCCGCATTCTTCCTTTCGCGATCTTCTCGATCATATCGCTTCCCATGTTTGGTCTTGTCACGATTATTCGCATGAAGTACTTGACCGTCATGACTTCTACCCGTTCGTTCGCGATCCTTATTCGATTGTCCATCTTTGCTTCCATGATCTTTCCCGATGTATTGTTCTTGTTGCAATCGAGCTTGCCGACTCGGGGTTTTCGATCGACTCCGGCGTCTTTTATCAAAACCGTGTGTAAGATTTGAACTCTGACGACTAGTTCTTGACCACGAACTACCTGCCCGATTTCCATCTTCGCATTGGTTAGCAGCGCAGCCGGAACAATAGTTGGTCGCTTTTCGGCAGTCGAGTCTCAAGTGCCTGTCCACAATTCCAGCATCGGGGGGCACCAAATCTTTCGCTCCGTTTGGTGTACTCTGCTTTCTGACACATACACTCTTTTGCTCTTTCTCGGCCTCGATAATTACTCCATGAGCTTTGCTTGGCAGCTTCGAACGTCAGCTCATATACCAAGGCTTCGCCTATCGTTTTCTTACCTGCCAATTTCAACGCCTGTTGCAGCTCTCTGTCCAGTACAGCATTGTTAAATGCGAAAACAGCCGTATCGTTGCGTTGCTCTGTTTGCGCATTGGGCAGCGATAATAATGTGAGTCGTTCAATATCGCGTGCCAGCTCCTGAAGTGTTTCACCATTCTTTTGAGTTCGGTTGTACAGCTCTATTTTATAGATCTCTTTCATGCGGTCACTGCCGTAATGAAGATCCAATGTTTGGACTAACGTTGAAAAATCTTGTTGTTGCTCCTGCGGAATCGTTTGAAGAACCTCCGCTGCTGGACCTCTTAACGCCAATATAAGAGCCGTTCCTCGTTCGAGATCATTCCAATGGTTGTTTCTGGCGGCAGCCTCAAATTGGATCTTATAAATAGCCCACGGTGTCTGTCCATCGAAGATTGGAGCTTTAAAACCCTTATGCGTAACGTGCTCTGCTTTCATGACTCCGACTGCTTTCACGTTATCCAAGTCCCTTTTTAGGCGTTCGACTTCTTGTACAATCCCGGATATCCTTTCCGTAATTTGCTCTTCGAAGATTCGAAGTTTCTTCTCAACGTTTTCTTCTATGGCCTTACCCATGGTGTCTATTTTATTATTTTGCAGCTCCAATTTTTGGTTAAGGTCCTTTGAGGTCTGGTCTAGTTTCTGATTAATGTCCGCTGATTTTTGTTTAATGTCCACCGATTGTTGTTCAAATTTCTGATGCATGTCCGCTGATTGTTGCTCTAATTTCTGATTCATGTCCGCAGATTGTTGTTTAATGTCCAATGATTGTTGTTTAATGTCCAATGATTGTTGCTCTAATTTGTTCATCATTTGTTGCATTAACTGTGTTAGAGCATCCGATGTACCAGAGCACTCATCTCCACGAGCTTCTTTGATTTGGAACTCGAAACTATCTGCATCCTCACCCTCAGCCTGGAGTGTCTCGATCATACGGCTGACAAGTTTAGACTTGCTCCCTGTCGTAGGTAACTCGCGTCTACTGAGCTCTTCCTTCAGCTCCGCTAATTTTAAGTCCTTTAAATAACGCGGCATTTTCACTACCGATTATTTCAAGTTTTTCCGCGATCCGAATTCACTTAAATTTTCTCCACTAATTAAAGTCACTGCTCACTAAAGCACTCGAGAATATTCGATTTCACAAAATTCTCACTGTCCGTTCGAGAATTTTAGTTTCACTTTTTCGCTCTCACAAAATTATCCGTTCGAGAATTTTAATTTCACTCGCGATTTTTAACCCGAATTTATCCTTGAAATCCCACTTCTGACACCAATTGTTGCGAGCTAGGGGATCGCCGATTTCAAGTAAAACACAATTCGTTTAAAAATATAAGGATAATTTATTTAATTGCACTTTTTCACAATTTCTCGATCACTTCGCCTTTTTCACAACACTGTCGCGTGTTTTACTATCGCTTTCTTGTACCGGTTCGCGTTCTTCCACCGATAGGTGTCGGTCAATGACTAATAACTTGTCTGAAAGCTGCGGTATTTAAATTGGGTTTTTCCCAATTCTCGAACCTTGTGGTGTATTCTTCGGGTGGGTATGTGTGTGTGTCTAGATTATTCCAGGTTTAGCTTGAACGTTCTAGATGGCGTTTTACACAGTAGGGGATAATGTTCTACGTCATTCTCGACGATTCGAAAGAGAGATCGAATTGCGTGGTTGCCAGATCTGTAACAGTATTATAAGGACTAATCTTGTTGACGAACTTAATTTCGGAATGGAATTTGTTAGTACTAGAAATGCAGACATTTTTTATCCTTCACGCGCTTTACTAGACGTTTATTTTCACTCTCCTGTAGTTAAACTTCAGCGAAATCATGACAAACTATAACTTGGATCTTTGTCTATTTCTTTTAATGCTTTTAAAACTAAACTTAAGAAATTCTTGTGATATTTCTTATCGCTTGCTATTGTGTAATTGAAATGTAAATTTTGTTCAATGGCTAAATAAATAAATAAATTCAGACTGTGGTTCCCCTTCCTGTTGGAAAACATGTGTTCATCTTCGTTGGGCTTCAGAAGAAATGTATGTCCCCATCTAAAATCCCTAAGAATCCAGAAAATTTAAATCTTTCATATATTGTACATGAAAACGTGTGTTATCTGTCGGGTTGAATGTTGTACAAATTGGACAGAGTTTTTCCTCCGTGAATTCAATCAGTTCAGTTCCCACAGCTTTGTAGAGACTGTGGATTGAGCTATTCCAATCAAAAAATCGTTTCCGATAATGTCTTGACTAAGACTGCAGCTAATTTAATTAAAGGAGAGATGTAGGTAGACTTTTGCTTAGGTGACAATTGTAGTACCTTAGGTTTAAGTTGTAGGAGGGTGGTTTCATAGAACCACAATGCGCTGAGGCCATCTATTGGGTTGTTCGGAAAGTTTTTTTTTGTGGAAATGAAAGACAGTTTTCGTATAATAAACAAATACTTTATTAAATTATATATTGGCCGTTCTGGTCCAACACCTTTTGCCATCTTTCTGGTAGTAGCATAATTCCACGCTCATAAAATTTTTGGTCTTTGCTGGCAAAAAACTGATCAAGGTGGTTTTTGACCTCCTCATTTGAGGTGAAGGTTTTACCGTCTAAAAAATTTTGGAGTGACCGGAACAAATAATAATCCGATGGTGCCAGGTCTAGAGAATATGGTGGGTGTGGCATTGTATCCCATTCAAGCTGTAAAAGCTTTTGGCGAGTGACCAAACTTGTGTGAGGTCTCGCGTTGTCTTAGTGAAACACTACACCTTTCCTGTTGATTAGTTCTGGTCTTTTCTGTTGAAGTGCATCATTCAGTTTGTCCAGCTGATGACAGTAGACTTCCGAATTAATCGTTGTGTTATCTGGTAAAAGCTAAAAAAAACAACGATTCCTTTAAAATCCCACCAAACAGACAGCATCACCTTTTTTTGGTGAATATCGGCATTGGAAATGGTTTGAGCCGGTTCATCTTTTTTGCTCCACGACCTCTTGCGTTTGACGTTGTTGTATACAACCCATTTTTCGTCCCCAGTGATGATGCGCTTCAAAAACGGATCATTTTCGTGACGTTTGAGAAGCGAATCGCAGACGTCAATGCGGCGACACAGATTTCTCTCTGTGAGAACATGGGGAACCTATACATCGAGCTTCGAGGATAATCCCAGGCCTTTGAAGTGGTCATAAATTGTTGAATTTGATAAATTTAACTTCAATCCAATCTCACGTGTTGTTATTCGCCGGTTCGCATCAACTAATGCCTTTATCGCGTCTTTATCAGCTTCAACCGGCCTTCCCGAACGTGGTGCATCTTCGACATCAAAATTGCCGGATCGAAATTTAGCGAACCAGTTCTGGCACTGGCGTACTGTCAACACACCTTCTCCATACACATCGGTCAATTTCTTTCTGGCTTGAACAGAATTTTTACCCTTTCCGTAGTAAAACAGTAAGATATGTCGAAAATGCTGCTTATTGTTCTCCATATTTAAAAGGGCACCAACCAAAAACTACTGCATAGAATTAATTAGAATTTTTCACACACAAGCGTTACTATATGAGCTCTCAAAGCATATAAAAATTATACGGCTTAAGTGTGAAGTTGGGTGCAAAAAAATACAATTAAATCCTCTGTCGGGAAAAAACGAAATTACTTTCCGAACAACCGATAGTTTATCCCATTGTACTCCCCCTATTGATTATGATATGGATGTCACTTCCCTTGTTCTAGCCACTTGGTTCGATTTGCGAACAGTAGCAGTCTCGAATGTTGGATGCATCTGAGGTCGTCTAATTCTGAAAAGAATCTAGACCCTAAACTAAGGAGACGACTGTTGGAAATTTGCGGACAGTGACAAAATTAATGCTCGATTCATCTTACTCGCAACGCAAAGGCTGTCGCCCTCGATCCGCAGCCTAAATGCGTGCAGCTTTAGCAAGCAATGACTTGTGGTCAGGCCAACAATAGTTCGGACGCTATATCGATTACGTTCTAACTGTTACGTTGTAACTGCTGAGCTGTAATATTTTTATTCGGTTCTTTCCAAAAGCATTTGGCCGTTCTGCATTTGTCCAGCTGCCGCCACTACGCCAAGAAAGAATCCAAAATAGGTTGTTTGAAGCTAGTATTCAGCAGTGTTGGTGCTACATCGACTCACTTCCTAGTGGAGTTAATGTTTACAAATCCTTGCTGTGCAAGCTTGTTTGCTGCCTCTTTTCCTAATAGGTCGCTATGACCCAGTATCCAAATTAGAAATGCTTCTGTTATAGCCGCTAAGCGATACAAATCGTGTCTAGAAATGGACACTAGTTTGGACGTGGTTCTGTAATATTGGAGTGCCAGAAGTACACCCCTGCTGTCCGAGAAAAAGCAACAATTTCCGAGACAATTCTACATATCTAAAATAATTTTTTTGTACTTGTTAATAGATAATAGTTCCGCTTGGAATACAGTCGCGTGTTCTGGAAGATGAAATGAAGAGTGGAGATCGAGGTCGTGGGAATAAATCTCTGCACCTGTTTCTGTACACATAGAGATGATCTCAGTACCTGTCCAGGTGCTGAGTATCGTGTTTGTTGCCCATTCGTTTCATTTAGGAAGCTTAATGTGAAACTTCTGTTTCTCAACCTGCGGTTGGTTTATGCAATCATAATCGCAGTCTAAAAGGGAGTTTGCGTCTCTAATGACGTTTAAAATTTTGCCATGACCAAGTTGTGGTGCTGACCACGAATTAGAGGTTCTTAATCTAATGGCTGCTGTTTGTTTTATAAAAAGATCAAGGGAGGTAGTAAGAGAATTACCTCTAGGGCTGTATTTGGTGTGGTTCTAAGAGCACCTGTTATACACAGACATGCCATCCGCTGGATTAGCTGTAAAGGTGCTAGGTTGGTTTTTAGTACCACCGCTGGCTACCACACCAGCGCGCAATAGCAAATAATTGGTCTGACAATACTGGTATGCATTCGATGGATGAGGTGCGGCTTAAGGCCCCATATCAATCCGAATGTCTTTTT
Organism: Chorisops tibialis; assembly: GCA_963669355.1. Classification (NCBI taxonomy): domain Eukaryota; kingdom Metazoa; phylum Arthropoda; class Insecta; order Diptera; family Stratiomyidae; genus Chorisops; species Chorisops tibialis. Next base: position 212,067,652 of record OY770263.1, on the reverse strand, counting down.
GCAAGCGAAGAAGGCTACGGCAGCCTTTTTTGCTCGCTCTCGAATTCCTTCCAGGATAACTTACTAAGCTAGGGTGTAGCCTAGTGGGTAGCATGTTAGTTTACAATGCGAAGATCGTGAGTTCAAATCCTGGTCAACGCATAATTCCAGTACACTGTCTGCTTGGATATACCTTGGTTACTTCAATCTACGAAAATGAAAAATTCGCAGACAGAGAGTTGTGCGAAGAGCTAACAACCCTTCCACAATAAGTAATGAAAATGTTTAGGAACCTGAAAATCAGGAGGCCAAGGCCCGATTTGGGCTGTCGTGCCATTGAAGAAGAAGAGGATAATTTACTATCAAGAATAAGACCTAAATATTTAACTTAATTCGAGAGAACCAGATTTGCTTTTTGTGGGTTGATGGTAAGTCCTTTATCTAGTGCTCAGCTGTCTAACAGCTCTAAAGCGGACTGCAGAAGGCCCCCTAGAACTTGCTCAATCTTACCAGTTAGCATGATGACAAGATCGTCTGCATATGCTATTGTGGGGTAGCCGTTCTGATTTAAAAAGGAAACGGTTCAAATGGAAAGGGCTTGGGACCCACAAGAGAGACGATATTATGCAGGCCCTGTGTCATTTCTTTGTGAAATAAGCCTTTTTTTGTCTCTTCACCTCCTAGCGGTGATCGTTAACGTTATTGATTTCTTCACAAAATCTCTTCCATGAATTTCGTTTGATGGCTCTTAGCTGTTTTTTATACAGTGTAAGTGCTGCTCGATGAGCAATGCCAAGAAGCCATCACCAAGAAAACGAAACCTATTGATTGTTTCTCGAAAGACGAATACGAGATAGAGAGGATAACCATCAGCGGCTCAGACGAGACGCCAAGCAGATCTACAGACGAAAACCACGGAAAATAAACAATGACAAAGTTTTATCACAGGACGAAAACCTGAAGAAAAATGACGTGTAAGCAGCATTTAATACCGTGAAAAAAATGAGACAAGCTTACAAGCCGCAAACTACCATCTGTAAGGACGAAGAAGGCAACATCATAAGCGACGCTACCGAAATCAATGCACGATGGGTTCAGTACTTCCGAACATTGCTAAATAGAACGACATCACAGAAGATCCAGATGGAGATCAACTGCCCATTGCTCCAACTTATGATGAAGTAGAGACAGCCCCATATAATTTAAAATCGAATAAGACGCCCAGAATTGACAAAATCCCTGCAGAGCAGGTGGAATAGAGCTTACCAGTCGAATATTTAAATTAATTGTTGAAATTTTGACAACTGAAAAATTACCCGACGACTGGCGGAAAAGCATTATATGTCTGGTATAGAAGAAGGGTGGCCGTCTGCGTTGCGAAAATTACAGAGGAATTTCATTGTTGTGTCAATCAATCAAATTCCTGTTAAGACCCCCTATAGGGGCATAGGACAGAAACAACTCTCTTCCACAAGGCCCGATCCTGAGCATCGGCCTTAAGCTGTTGCCAGAACTTGTTTATTCCTCTGGCCTCCTGCTCAACTGCTCGCTTCCATATGTTACATGGTCGACCAACCCGACGTCATTCTTGAGGATTATAATCCAGAGCCTGTTTGGCGATGTTTGGCTCTGGTTTCCTCAAAGTATGACCGATCCACTGGCACTTCCGCTTTTGAATCTCAATACCTATTTTAGTCTGGCCAGTTGTACTCCAAAGTTCGTCGTTGGAGATCACTTCTGGCCAGAATATTCCTAAAATGCGTCGGAAGCATTGGTTCACGAAAGTTTGTAGTTTCTTGGTTAGTCGAACGGCCACTTTCCACGTAGTACAACCATATAACAACACGGGTTTAACGCATGCGTCAAAACTCGCAGCTTCGTGCGAAGAGAGATCTCTCTTAATCTCCAGAAAGGGGAAAGCATACCGAAGGCCTGCCGATCTTTATTTAGCCGAGCCTCAACAGCCTTATTGGCTCCGCCGTCCATGCTGACAATTCTTCCACATCCTGTCCGTTAAGAACAATCGGTGTGCTTGCGTTCGAACCTATGTGCATGTACTTGGCTTTACGCACATTTATTTTCAGTCCCGCCTCTTTGTATTTAGAATGCAACGAGCAAACATTTGACTCCGAACGGTTATGTGCAAGCAAAAACACGTCATCAGCATAATCAAGGTGGCTTAATATGTTAAATAGTCTCCATTGAAACCTTTACCTTCCCCACCTTCCAGTGCAGCTTTCAAGATGTCATTTATTTCCACCAGAAACAGGGCTGGTGTTAGTATGCAACCTTGTCTGACACTCGTTCGTACAGGGAAGCTCTCGGACAGCTCTCCTCTGTGCGAGACGCGACATCTTGCATCTTCGTAGGATTTTTTAATCATAGCTATGACCTTATCTGGAATACCTCTCCTACGCAATTGTTGTGTACGTGTTGCAAAATGTTAACGAAAATTATTGACCGAAGACTCAGTGATTATATATCAAGGTGACTTCAGCTCCGGACGATCGACAACGGATCAGTTATTCTCAGTAAAGCAGGTGCTTGAAAAATGTTGGGAATATGATATTAATGCGCACACTGTTCGTCGATTTTTGTCAAACACACGATAGTGTCGACCGTAATGTTCTGTACAGAATAACGATTGAACATCGAAACTAATTCGGTTGATAAAAGCCACGATGGAAAACAATGAGTGCCAAGTAAGAATCCAAAACGAGTTGACTCAAAACTTTCCAATGGAGTCAAGATTCAAACAAGGAGATGGTCTCGCCCCCATGCTCTTTCACTTGATGCTCAAGTATATCGCCAGGAAGGCAACTTTAGTAACCTCAGTGGACACCAGAGGTACGCTACTCGTAAAATCCGCACAGTTGGTGGCGTACGCAGATGACATGGTTATTTTGGCCCTATTAATACTTGGTATTAAGGAGGTATTCCAGGAGTTGAAGTCGACAGCGGGTGAAGTAGGGCTTCAGGTCAATGAAGCGAACACTCACTACGTGACCCAGACACGAAGAACTGTCCCAGGGAGACAGAACATTACTATGGGCGAATACAACTTCGAGTTGGTGGATGAATTCGTATTCCTGGGAGGGCTTCTCACAAAGGACGGCAATGAGCGACATGAAATTCAAAGCAGGATCACGACATCTGACAAAGCATTTTATGCGGCCCTCCCTATAATGAAATTAAGGAAGGTCCATCGAAGCAATAATCTACGCATCTGCAAGATATTAATTCGTCCTGCGCTGCTATATGGATGCGAAACGTGGACCTTGACGTGGGTGTCGGAGAAGTTAATCGATACGTTTGAGCGAAAAATTCTTCGAAAGGTGTACGGAGCAGTTAAGGAAGGAGATGATTGGCGAATTCGATACAACCATGAGCTGTATCAACTTTTTGACGACCCACCAGCATCTATCGTGATGAGCTGACCATGTGGAGCGAAAGCACGAGGAACGAATTCCAAAACGAGTGCTCAAGGATAAAGCTCAAGGCAACCGACCGCAGGGGAAGCCACGAAAGCGATGGGGGGACTCAGTTGACGCAAGATTGCAGACCGATTCTCGATGATTTTTCAAACTAGAGGACGCGGTCGTTGGACCGAAACAACTGGAGGAAGTGCATCTAGGAGGCCCAGGCTCGATATGGGCCGTAGCGCATCATCAAGTGCTGCTTGGTATTTGTCCCAGTCTGTGTCACGTTTGCTGGGATTCGCTTTGTTGAAGAGTTTTTTAGCCCGTTTTTTCAGAATATAAAGATCGTTATTCCAGCAGACGGCGTTTTTGCTATCTTTGGTGGACTTCTGAGAGCAGAAATTCCTTATGAGGTTATTAGTATATTTGTTAGCCTACCAACTCTTCTATCTAAAGAATCTGGTGATTTTATTGGGTGAGGAATTATTGCCGGCAGTTTACGGTTTACTAGCTCCTGATATTTAATCCAATCCGTTCTTACTGGATTTCTGTAAAATCGACTATTTTTTGCTGATCCTACTATTTCAAATCTTATCCACCTGTGGTCTGACAAGAATAATTCTTTCGAAACTCTCCAGTTGCGGACCGCTAGTGATTTAGAGTTAGTTGCAAGAGTCAGGTCAATAACCTCGCTTCTTACTCTATTTATGAAGGTGGGATTATTACCAACATTACAAACATTTAGATTACTCATGCCCAGAAATTTTAGAATTACTTTATCGTGATCGTTACAGTCTATGGCAGACCAGTAGGAGTGGGCATTGACATCACAACCCATTATAAAGTCCCCTGTGGTTGGACTGGACAAGCTAGCACAGGCCAGTCGTTGGAGCATCCCTTGCTTCGTATGGCTGGTTATGATGAAACTAACTTAACAAGCTGCGGTGCTTTGTTAAAGGACCTCTCTTAGAGCGTCGTTGTTAAATTTTGGAATTAATGTCAATATTATTGCCTTTTCTTGCAACGACACATGCACGTAGCTTACCTGTCTTGGGCCCATGAAGAACTGTAAAAGTTTTGTTGCACCAACCTAGAATGTGGTTAGAGTCACTCAACCACGGTTCCTGGAATAGAAACCCGAATATTCTCTTATAGAGGTATTGCTAGGGAGTCGCGGTAGCCGCTCTACTGTGATGTAGATCGGCTTGAATCACTCTGAGTTTGCCAAGAGCTTACTAACACAGTAAAAATCGAAGTTGGACCGCGTGGTCCAACTTCTTCTTCTACTTCTGCAATGGCGCTAGAGCCCAAATTGGACCTTGGCTTCCTGACATTCAGGTTTCTTAACATTTTTCATTACTTATTGTGGAAGGGTTATTAGCCCTTCGTACAACCCTCAATCTACGAATTTTTTATTTTCGTCGATTGAGGTGACCAAGGTATATCCAAGCAAGCAATGTGCTGAGATTATATATTGCGTCGACCGAGATTTGAACTCACGACCTTCGCATTACAAGACTAACACGCTACCCACTAGGCTACACCCTAGCCGTGGTCCAACTTAGGAACATCTAAAATTTTTTCTGTGCATGAAGTTTTGTTTTTTATAATGCTATATATAATCAATTTATAACCATTTTTATCTCAGATAATTGTAATAAAAATAATATCAAACTGTAAAAAGCAAAAATTTAACTTAAAAAAGTCACCAGTTAAAAAATTATGAAGAAACATGTAAAAAACCAGTAAATTAGGAAGTGCTGGGATATTAATGTGCAATGTTCAAAAGAGAAAATAGAACTACGACGGGATATGAGGGTAAATGGCTTGGAAGTGCCAAATCTCACTTCTGTTAGTATTTATATTTGGGTGGGGAAATTGGAACTCTTAATTTTTTGTTATCCTGTGACGGTTTGTTATAGGAGCAAGGTACATTACTGATACAGATACCTTATGTCGTATTTGTTCATTCTTATGTTCACAAAGTAGCTTAATGCAGCGGTGTCCTCTATCGTAGCTGCTATAACGTCTGGTGCGAATCGCTCTAAATGAAGATTTCAAAGAGCTCCTTCGAAGCTGCTTGTAAAGCTATACCAGAGATATTCAAAGAAGCGATACTAGAGATGAAGAGCTCAATTGCCTAAATGAGCTCAAAAGAATCACTCATCAGTTTCCTAGGGACCACTTAATCTAGAATCTCTATAATGGCAATACAGCCCAAATCGGGCCTTGGCCTCCTCACCTTCAGGTTCCTTAACATTTTTTCATTACTTATTGGAGAAGGGTTGTTAGTCCTCCGCACAACCCTTTATCTACGAATTTTTGATTTTCGTAGATTGAGGTAACCAAGGTATATCCAAGCCGGCAATGTGCTGGAATTATATATCACGTCGACCGGGATTTGAATTCACGATCTTCGCATTGTACGGCCAACACGCTACCCATTAGACTACACCCTAGCTACTTAATCTAGAATGCTATCTGTATATCTGACAAATAAATACAATATTTCATATGTAAATTTATACATTTACTATAAAAAACATAAATGTGCAAAAAAAAAAATATATTAAAAAGACATCAGGTGGTATTTTTTTCCAATACTATTAATTAACAAAAATTTAATTAACGTATCGGGACACTTTTAATTAAATACTTTTTATTTTTATAATTCGTCCATCGGTCATGAATTTCGAAAGCCACCTGTACCGCACAACCTTTTGATTGATTTTCATAGATTTTGCGATCGTACGTAAACGGATTTTCGATATCACGAAATACTTCGATTCGGAATTTCTTCTCATTATATGGTCGATTAAACTTCAACGATAATTCCAACGCATTTAGAAACATCTTCCAGCGCGGCATATAATAATCGACCATCATTCCCGACCACTGTTTATTTGCGTAATCATTAATCTGAGAATCCGGACCCCACGTAGTGATCTGATTCCGGGCATTGATTTCATATAAAAGTTCCTCTAGATCGCTAGTGGCAAGCGATTTTGCAGCCGTCAGCCAATTTCCAAGGAGGAATTGCGGTGATGTCTTAAGGATCTTTTCAAGATCAACGAAAATATCGATCATGTCTTTACTGAGTTCTTGTAGTACTGTTAAGTTTTTTGCCGCGTAGGCTTCGATAATATTTACGTAGATTTCATCTGCTTTGATTTGAAGGAATTGACGTGTTATGTCGACAAGATCATGCCGATAAAGAGCACTTTTGTGCAGATGATTTGCATATAGTAGAGACGTCCAGGCTGACTCGAGCACATTATGGTCGTACCATGACCATGGCTTCAGTTTAATACTGGGTCTGCCGCAGATTGTATATTTACCGTGAAGTTTTTCCAGTCCTCGGTAGGCGTACACCGATGCCTGCATAAGAGAGATTTTAATTATTGCCTTTCAACGCTATCATACAAGTTAACTCACCCTTAAAAGATCATTTGTCTTCGTCACATTGGTTTCAGCCATCCCATACCGACTCGCCGAAAACATATCGAACCAATCCTTCTCGTCGAAATTCACAAACCACCAGCCCCTATCCAATGCAAATTCGTACATCACATAGTTCTGATTGATTCCTTCCATAGTGATTCCGACGCCGATCATTGTGCTATTCGTCATGTTCCTCGTTAATGCGATCCGGGTATTAACAATTTCTGCGGATCCATGCATGCCAAGCGTACCGCCAAAATTATGCAGCATGCACCAAATAAATGGTTGCCCGTAGTATGAATTCGTTCTTTCGTATTGTGGTGCAAGTTCCGATTGCAGATCCAAAACAAGGATGCGCCCGAGCGGTACGGCCGTTAAAAATGCTTTAATTAGCTCCTGCTTCCAGAACAGTTCTGAATTTATGAACATCCAACCCTGAAGAAGCCAAATTGCTTCGGGATCAACGTTTTTCATGGCATTGTAAATGTTTTGTGAAGTTTTCGCTAAATAAGCAGGATCATTTGAATGGGGATTTATTTCATTGAAAGGATCACTGAAGTAGATATGATCCGTTCCGTATTCCTTGATCGCTTCGCGCAAAAAGGCGCTGCCAATTGTTCCAAATATGTCCTGTTCGGGATCGATAAACAACGGACAACAGTAGTCTTCGGGAAAATTATTCCAGCACTCGACGGGAGTTAATGTCGTATTAGGATACAAGCGACGAAAAGCTACTGGAACATGGCCAGCGAAAGCTGCCATTGCTACCGACATACCAAGATTTTGTTGGGCCTTGATGATTTTTTTTTGAAGCTCCAACTGTTGACGTTTGTAGGTGGATGAGAGTGGTCCAACCCAACCTCGCATATTCCCCATACGTTGCCTTAAATTAATACATCTAACTTTCGTTCTTTACTTTAATCACCTGAACTTACCACGCTTGAAATCCAGGACCTGCGAAGTGAGCATCAATCTCATTATCGGTTAATCCGATATTTCGATAGACGCGAGTCCAGATTTCTTCCTGAATTGGAGCCAAGGTCAAAGAAATCCCCATGAATGCCATCCAATCGATATGTTTTTGCCAATCCGGCCATTTCCACCAGGCGTAACTGTAAGACCACGTGCAAACATTTTGATGATAGATGAATAGGCTAGCGGAAGAAGAGTGCATATCAATGGAAGGAAGGACCTTTGGAATGGTCGGGATCCGATTACCCGACCACGATGTATGGCCTCCCAAGTAGTTTTTGAAGTAATGGTGGAATCCTTTGCATGCTGCGACACCACTTGATGCCATAATACGTACGACAGTATCATTGTCTCTTTTTAGAAGCTAGAAAACTTGATTAGTTTACATTTGCACAAAGTTGAGAAAGTTAGAATACTTACTTGAAAGCTGTTAACTGGAAGTTCGCTAGTCAGTTGTATTTGAAAGAGATTCCAGTGATCCGGTAAGAGACGAGCAATTACATCTGTTGCGGCTTCCTGTTGGATTGCCAAAGGAGTTTTCGAGTGGATATTTTTGAAGTTATCCTTTAGGGCTGAAAAGTGAAAAGGATTTAATTTAGCTTAGTTCTGGAACTAGGAGGTAAACTTCGCTATATCATTTTATTCAACTTTTCAGTAGGGCAGTTTCAATGTTATCTTTTTGTACTGCAATTTATTGTACCCTACAGGACATAGTCCAAATATAACAGTTGATATATAGCACTTGTATACCATTTAGCTAATAGCAGTTTGTTCCTTAGTTCCCACAAAAAATTGTAATTTTATGTGACATATATACACTATGTTTATACGGAGAAGTTTCGATTGCGATTGAAAATTCCGATATGTTTAATCGGAAGATAAACTTGCAATGTAAAAGTTCCGAATGATGACCGCAAGTATAATGGCAGTCCCTCAACCCATCAAAAGGGAAATGATTGCGATTTTTATCAGTAATTTGCTGTGTAATTTCAAAACGTAATGCAAATTTCTTTAATTTGTGTTGGGAATTGCATAAAAATGAATTTTGCATGTTGGATAGTGACGAAAAATGAATTCATTTCTGGGAATAGTAGGCTATCAGTTCACTGCTTATACGATATTTTTAGTTCGCGATTGAAGTTACACTCGTGAAGTTTGGTGTCCGTATAAACATAGTAATAGTGTTCTGTTCTTACAACAAATTTAAAAAATTTGAAAGGATTCACGTTAAGAAAAATCATTCAGTTCAGCATAAGTTAAAATTAAGTAATATGAAATACGAAAAATATAAAATTTACTATGTTATTCGTCATATTCATAGTCCCTAATGTTGCTGTAAAATTTTGACATTAGAAACACTCTAGATAACACCATGCATCAGGCCCCGACTCGAGTACAATTCGCATATCTGGGCTGGTACACCCAAAACTCATCTAAAGATACTGGACCGCATTTAGCGTTTTGCGCTTCGACTTATTGGAGATGATGCCATAACGGCATCCTTTGACTCCCTTGAACATCGCAGAAATGTCGGAGTACTCACCCTTTTCTACAGATATTTCCATGGCCGCTGTAGCCATGAAATCAGTCGTCTTATCCCTCCCTTATATAAGTTCACGCGCAATACTCGTGCTGCTGAACGAGCTCATGAGTATACGGTTGAGCCACCCAATTCACGTACGGTGAAATTTAGGCAGTCATTCATACCTCGAACATCCAAAATGTGGAATGCACTACCCGCGGCCACTTTTCCTAGAGATTATAACATCACGCAATTTAAAGGCAACATTCACCGATTCCTTTTATCCTGTCCCTCCTTATTCAATTAATTGGTTATTTTGTTAATTCTCATTTTGTTTCATCCATTCCTAAACCGACTGGACTGTACGCTACAGTATTAAAGGGTGACCCCTAAGTTCAACTTGGTGCGATAAAAAAAAATACTGTTCAGTGAACCGGTATGTTATTTGAATACACCGCCACCACTTTACTTACTTACGATAGCACTACAACCCCAATCGGGGCTTTGGTCATTAGTATAATCCACCGCCATACTTATCGTTTCAGTGACCGCATCCTCCAGTTTCAAAATATTAGCAATGATTTGCAGTTTGATAAAGGTCTCAGCAGAGACTGGAACGTCACGAATAATAAAGCGTAACAGTGTAGAATCCGGAAATCTTTTCTTTCAATTCGAAATGCACTGTGAAAACATTCACCAAACCATTGGAGACTACTTCTCGAAATGGACTCACCAACTTGCGTGCAAACTTCACGCACATATGCGGACAATCTACGTGTAAAATATGATTACGATTTGCTGTTTACGTCAATAGAAACCTTCCAGTGCTTCCGTGGTTTTCCAACTGGTCTCTGTCCATCAACTTTACCCTTAAGTGTGCGATTGGGAATTCTTCCGTCATCCATCCGCTCCGCATGACCAGCCCATTGTTGCGTCTTGAATTTTTTAAGGGCTGACACCTCTTGATTGTCGAAGATGGCATACAATTGTCTATTGTATCGTATTCTTCAGATCGAGCCTTCCCTCACAGGTCCGAAGATTTTTCTTACGATCTTTCCTTCAACGGCGTTAAGTAATTTTTCGGATGCCAGAATTAATGTCCACGTTTTATATAGTTTGATGCCAGACCATCACCTTGTTTAAGGCCGTTTGTAGCTCTAAAGCTGAATATCAAATCTTTTTCTACGCTGGCTTGCGACTCAGTCATTGTCATTCCTGTGAGCCGAGTCAGTTTCGGTGGGACTCCAGACTCCAACACGATTTTATACAGTAAGCGCCTGGCGATACTGTTGAATACCTATTTAAAGTCAAAAAATATTTACTGCACATCGATGTTATATTCCCAGGACTTCTCTAGTACCTGTTTAACTAAGAATATCTAATCTGTGGTGGATGATCCAGCTCTAAATCCACCTTGGTATTCACCAATTACTTTGTCTGCATTGGTCTTAATTCTCTCTTCCAGAATTTTCGTCAAGATCGTACACAACAGAGATATTCCTCGGTAGTTTTCGCAGCAGAGTTTGTCACCTTTTTTATAAATTGGACATATGATACTCCTGCGCTAATCTTCAGAAAGTGTCTCCTGCGCCCATATGTCTATGACTAATTTGTGTAGGAGATGTGATATACAGGTGTTGCCCGATGTCAGTAGCTCAGCCGGAATTTGACAAATGCCTGGCGCTTTTTTGATGGGGTGTTTCTTCCGGGCCGTTTCTACTTTTTCGAGTATGGAGGACTCGAAGAGGATCCTTCATCAGCTGTTACATTAGTTGTACCTGTTATTATGACGGCTGCTGGTGTTCGTGCGGATGATATGATCGGATTGAGGAGATTTTCAAAGTATTGAGCCCATCTTTGTTTTACAGATATCTTCGCATTACTTATAATGTTGCCTTCTGTATTATTGCAGAGGGTCGTTGTTGAGTAATTCACGAAGTTCTGCGCAAATTTGTATTTATCGAAAAATTAAACACTTGGTTTTAGTTAATTTGATCAAGACTTTATTGAGTGGTTTCACTTAAAACGTTGCGGGTTCTGAAGGTTAGAAACAGACAGAATGACGATGAAATGCGGCACCGAAAAACTGCAACCGTACTTTGGTATGAGTGTATTGCATTTTTAGCTTGTTGTCGGACAGTCGTCTTCGGTTGGTATCCCTGTTTCATCTTTTTAACAAGGGAATACGCGGCTCGTCTATGTTTTTAATTTCGTTATTATATACTTCCGTTTTTTCTGTCTGGAGATTTGGTTTGGGTCATGTCGGCCGTTCCATTAATATTTTGTAAGCTTGATTTTTTCGCTCTAAGGCCTCTTGGACGTCTAAGGCCCTTGGACGTCTTTAATGTTTTGCCACATTTATTTTGTTAGCATGCTGGTATTGTTATTCAGCATTATCGCGAAGTGTCTGTTCAAGACTGCTTCGTACTTCGCAACTACTTTCTCATCATTGAGTTTTCCAATTTCGAATTTCGGAACCGGTTTTCTTTTTAAGTGTCCTCGGTTAGCTATTCGATATCGAAACTTGGTCTTTCGATATCGAAACTTGGTCTGTTTCGCAATTGGCACGTCTTTGTCTTCCGTTAGGGCGTGGACATTAAAAAACCAAATATTAAAGAATTTTGTTTTGATGCGAATTGCATGCAATCGTTCAGTAACGGGTTTTAATTTGGTAACTTGGTATTCAAACTTGTTGTCGACGATAAACGCAACTCAAAACTCCTGGATTTCTGAATTGTTTTCCACTTTTGAAAATTGTGCGATCTAATATCAGTAATCTTGCTACCTAACAATTTAATTTTTTGGCGTGCAGTGATATTTATGTTGTAGCGAAAGGTGTAGCTTAGTGGGTAGCGTGTTGGTCTACAATGCGAAAGTCGTGAGTTCGAATGCCAGTCGACGCATAATTCCAACACACTACCTGCTTGGGTAACCTTGGTTACCTAAATCTACGAAAATTAAAAACTCGGGTTAACAACCCTTCTACAATAAATAATGAAAATGTTAAAGAGCTTGACGGTCAGGAGGCCAAGACCCAATTTCGGCTGTAGCGCCATTGAAGAAGAAGAAGATATTTATGTTGTATTCGCTGACCTGTTCCAGCGCTATACAGGGATGTGTACATTATAGTTACAGCACCGGACTAATGACGCCGATCAGATGCCTACCCTAACTATACCCATTCAATCACCATACTGCTTCCTTCATGTATGTATATTGTACTATCATCGAATTTGCGTGCACCTGGGTTTTAATTAATTTGATTTAATTTGGGATTTGATAGCTAGGAATGAATGTCTAAATACTAAAATCGGTACCTTGAGAAAGTCATAGCATAGCCGAGCCCAAACAGGCCCGGCTCCAAAGAGTATACGGGCCTTGAAAGGTGAAATTACTACAAGCTTTTGAGTTATAATGTATAACAAAATCACTATTTCTAGCCCAGCTCGTGTCTCTTATGCTAATGACACGTAGCGGCCGTTATTATTAATTAACTAATTAGTCATTAATCAATTTCATCGTTAGTAAAAAGGTGACACGTAGCATTTTCTTAATTAAGAAGAACCACTCACTCATCTGTCAAGTTTTAAAAGTTAAATTTAACAGACAATGGGTAATAAAATTGTTCAAGGAGTGACTCGTTTGCAAGCTATCTTTCTTAGCTGGGCCATTAAATCATGTTTCAAAGGTTTCATGTAAGTTAGAGCTGTCAGAAAATGGTTCTTCTTCTTATTTCTAACATGAAAACATACCTATGAAATGGACAGCTCTAGTAAATTCTCCACCATTATAGCTTAATACCAGTGACACATAGCGGTCCTAATTATAATTTAACAAATTCGTAATTTAGCTCGTCTTTATCGTTATTAGATTAGTGATACATAGCACTTTGCTAATTCAGAAGGTCCACTCTCTCATCTGTCATATTTTTAAAAAGTTGAATTGCATAGCCAATAGGCAATAACATTTTGCAAGGAACACAAAAGAAGAAAAATGATCCTTACTACTGTTTTTGAATTATTTGCAAGTCATCTTTCATAGCTGGGTGTTCAAACCACGCTTCTAAGATTTCATAAAAGTGAGAACTGTAAGAAAATAACTTTTCTTTTTTTTAGCGCGAAAAAACTTATATGAAATTGGCAAATCTGGTACATTCTTCATCGTTATAGCCCAAATTGTGAGAAAAATGAGAGGCTTTAGCTAAATAATATGATTTAGCTGAGAGCCTTTAGCTGATAAATGTTCACTCTTTAAGTAATTTAGCTAAATTAGCGTATTACAGACAGCCGTTTATTGATAATTTAGGCCGAAATTATAATTTAGCTGCGATGTGACAATGATATAAGTTTATGTGAGAAATGGGGAAAATTTAGCTGATAAATGACCACTATTTGGGTAATTTGGTTTTCATTTAGTTGAATTAGCGAATGACACACAGCTGTTTAATAATAACTTAGGCCTAATTAATAATTTAGCTTCGCTATGTGTTATTGGTATAATATCGTTGTATATTAATTTGCATTGGATAAAATAAATCACAACTTACTAATTTACAAGCTTTGCTCAATCGAATTTCCTACTATTTTTACTACGTGGATTAAATCCTTTCTTTATAATCGCACCCAAAAAGTACAATTTCGAGATGCTGTCTCATCAATTATTCCAAACAATTCTGATGTACTTCAGGGTAGTCACCTTGGTCCACTTCTGTTTATTTTATTTATTAATGACGTGAGTTCGGTCATTTCTAACTCAAATATTCTCTTGTATGCTTACGATGCGAAAATATTTCGTACTATCACCTGTTGCAAAATGACATTAAGCTATTTTTTGAATGGTGTACCTTAAACTGAATGCCTTTGAATGTTGGAAAGTGCAACATGGCATCTTTCTCCAGGAAAAATAATCCATTCGAATTTATCTGTTTTAGAGGGAATTGCTTTACAGAAATTAAGCAAAGTACGCGATTTAGGTGTACTACTCAGTGATAAATTTACCTTCGACGACCATGTTGACTGTATTGTTATCAAGGCTAACTCCATTTGGGGCTTTTTAAAACGATGGTGTAAGGACTTTAATGACCCTCACATTACAAAGAAACTTTACTGTGCTTTTGTTCGTTCAATTCTTGAATATGCTGCCCTTTTTGGAATCCACTCTCAAAGGTCTTCCCTGGTCAGATCCAATATGTCTTTCTTCTTATCCAGAACGGCTTCAATTACTTTCTTTGGAGTCACTCGAACATTTATTCTTAATGCTGCAGTCGCAGTAAAATTAATTTCAGGTGCAATCGATTCTCCAACCTTGTTAGGAGCTCTCTCCTTCAAAATAACTTAACGATCCTTGAGAGATTACATACTTGTCGACATTCCATTCCATCGAACTAATTACGGCCAGCACTAACCGATAACTTCCATTTCACGGGCTTTTAATGTTAATTATAGTAACATTGATTTTAATCTTAATATTGCTCAGACAAAATCAGCTTTGTTAAAAAAATAATATGATTTAATGTAATCTTTGTAATATAGTATAATTTGTAAGTAATCATATATTGATGAATTAAATAAATAATGATAATTTAGGCCAAATGAATAATTTGGATATGATATGTATCACTGGTATAATGCTTGTTATACCAGCGATACTTAGTGCAGATGAATTACTGATTACACCTAAATTATGATGAACCGGCTGTGTGTCATACACTAATTTAGCCCAATGAACACCTAGTGATCAAAATATTGATAATAACGACCACATCTAATGATATTATTTTTCACATAATTAGGGCTATAATGATGAAGAATGTAGCTGCCCATTTCATATAAGTTTTTTCATGCTAGAAAAAGGAAGAAGAGTAATTTTCTGGTAGTTCTGGCTTAAATGAAATCTTTGAAGCGTGATTTATTTATTTATGTTAGGATTTATCAATATATGATTACTTACAATTTATATTATAAAGATTACAGCAAAACAGTATATTTTTTTTAACAAAGCTAAATTTATCTAAACAATATTAAGATTAAAAATATAATAGGACTACGACTGGGTGTAAAGCCTAATAATGCGATACTCTAGTTGAAAGAAAAAAATTTTATATTAAGGAATTTTGTATGAGGAGTGGTAGAAGGTGTATCAACCTAATTTTTCTCAAATCATTCTCGAGTTGCTATTATAATTTTTTTTACAGTATTTAAGCTTCAAAAATTTAAAAGGTACTGAGAAAAGTAAGTAAAATGTTGCAGTTTGTATGGGAGGTGCTAGAAGGAGTGGGGATTCTTAATGAGTTTTTGAGAAAGAACTGCAAACATCATGTAATCGACATGTTTTAAATTACGTACCATCAGAATTCATGATTTTTAAGAAAATGAAATTTTTAAAAGTTGTCAAATTGTGTCATATTGTATGGGAGGGGGTAGAAGGAGTAAAGCTACTCGTATATTTTTTGTTTAATCTTACTAATAATTCTAAATGAATATTTAATGCACAATTTTAGCTCGATAAATTTTTTACTTACTGAGTAAATTGGTTTATAGTTTTTTAGGAAAAAGTGAAGTTTTTATGGGAGATGGTGAGATTCAAATAATTTTTAATACCGTAAATTGAAAACTTCGTAAAAATAATATATTCCAAATTTCAGAGTAATGGCTCTTACATTTTTTTAGAAAATCCATTTATTGTCAAATTGCGAAATTGTGTCATTTTGTATGCGAAGGGGTGATGCGATTTGGACCGTTCACGAACTTGCCTTAATGTCAAAAACGAGGTGCACAAAATTTTAACTATCCAGCTCAAAGCGTTCTCAAGCTAGAGAGAACACGGAAGGACGGGCGGACATCTGGTTTTGAGATTTTTGAGTGATAATATGAACTTCTTCATCATTAATTTTACTTTATTATTCTAATAATAAAGTATTGTGATCGACATAGAAAAAAAAAATTTGCTACCCTGAAATTTTGTTTTTTCGCGTTTCATGACTAAATTAGCCTAAAAATGTAAAAAAAACCATAACAGAATTATGATTGGGCTTAAAGCCCAATCATATGATACTCTAGATGAGATGGAAATGACTTTAATATACCGGAAAATATGTCATCTAAAATTCTTTCGAATAGTGAATTGACATTTTTGCATGGGAGGTGGTAGAAGTAGAGGGGGAGGTTTGTATTTTTCGTATATGACACCGAACATGCCATGCAAAATGTTTTTTGCTGAATTTAAAGTTTTTAGTTTTCATTATTTTTAAAGAAATTGGACATAGTTTTCCTGAAATTGGGGTATTTGCATGGGAGGTGGCAGAAGTAGTGGAGTGCTTAAGATGATTTTGACCCTGCTTATCATCATCCTTATCACCATGCTTTGATTCAATTTCAAAGTCGACAGCTCTCATATATTCGAAGGAGAAATGCTTTTCTTGAATTTATAATATAGATATTTATATGGGAGGGGGTAGAAGGAGGAAAGCTGAGCTGATAATTTTTTCCAGCATTTATTGCAACTATTAAAAAACAAATTCTCGCAAAATTTTAAGTTTGTAGTTTTTCTAGTTTTAATGGAAATTGATATAATGCATTTAACAAAAATGATGCATTTGTATGGGAGGGGGTAGAAGGAGTGTAACGATGAAAACAATTTTTTTTCCTGTTATTGATATTTCTATTTTTATACTTTGTGCGAAATATCAAATTGATAACTTTAACAGTTTCGAAGAAAAATAATTTAATTTAAATTTCAAAATTTCGTGAAATTTGTATGGGAGGATGTAGAAGGAGTGAGGGGAAGTTGCTAATTTTTTCAGTGCTGATTGAAATTATAATAAAATTAATTCTGGCAAAAATTCGTTTTTATAACTTTACTAGTTTCGATGAAAATCAAAAAACTGCATTTTTCAAAATTATGCATTTGTATGGGAGGGGGTAGAAGGAGTGATGGGATCGGATCAATATTGAATCATATTAATGGTATCTATATCATAATACTTGAACCCAAATTTCAAATCGATAGCTTAAATGGTTTCTAAGAAAAATCAATTTCTGAAAATTTCGAAATTTCGTGAAATTTGTATGGGAGGGGGTAGAAGGAGTGGGGGGATGTGGCCCGTTCACGAACTTAAAGTTTCTTTTTTGCTAAAAATGACACACAACAAATTTCAGCACGATAGCTCAAAGCATTCGAGAGTTATGCTGTAGACAGACGGACAGACAGACAGACGGACAGACAGCAACTCGGAATCGAAGTTTTTGAGCGACAACAAATATTTCTGTACCCTTGGCGGCTCTGTGCGAGCATTATTTCTTAGCGTTACAAACGGTAAGGCAAACACAATATACTCTCAGATTTCATCTAGAGTATAAAAATCCGTCCCGCCGTACGCCGTACATATGGACTCATATCTCCGAGACCGTTAAAGGTACAGTGTTCGGTTTTGGGTGGATTGTTGATTGGGTGAGTGAGCTCCATTATCTAAATTTTGGGGAGTGTCAGGTGGAAGGGGGCGGCGGGGGAGGGAAAGAGTCAATAACTTCACTTCCTAATATCTCCACCACGAATGCAGGTAGGAAGTTGAAAACCAGTAGATATATAGAGAGGGTTGTGGGAAAAACATAAAAAATAATTTAATTTGTTTATCCATTGGCGTCCGAAAAGGGGGGGCTAAAAACAAACTGTCGGCCGCATTGTTTTTTCAAATGATTATATCTTCGAAATTACTTACCGTGAAAAATTCATATTTTGGGACCACTAAGGTGGCATATAGTTCCACCGGAATCAGCTTAGAAAGCGACTAATTATTGTAAGGAGGAGGGTCAGGGTAATGCAAGGAAAAATATTTCAAAATTAATATCTCATTTATCTCTTAAGCTATGTAATTGAAACTTGAAACATATATTAAGCTATACCAGGAAAATACAAAAAAATATAACATGTTGAAATAATAGTAGTGGGGGGAAATGGGGAGCATTTCAAAAATGGCGCACTTTTCAAAATTACAAATCCTTATATCTCAAAAAAGAGTACAGATATCAAATCGAAAATTTGTCAGATTGTAGAACTACATAGTCGTTAATTTTGATAAAAATTTGAAGTTGGGTGGTGTAAGGGAAGAAACTTGAAAATTTGGGAAATGCATTTAAAAAAAATCCCTAAGTAAACGAAATATTAACTGGTCGAAAACCTTTAAAACTTCTACCCCCTCCCATACAAAATTATTTTTTCAACCATTTTCAAGAAGTCAATTATCACCTAACCGTTAAAAACTATCAATTTGAAATTTTGCACAAAAACTTTTCAAAATAGATGAAATAAAACTGCGTCAAAAGTCTTGAAATCACTCTTGCCCTTCTACCCCCTCCCATACAAAAGTATGATTTCGACCAAGTTCATTAAATCAACTAATAATTAACAAATTAAAAGCTACGAACTCGAAATTTTGTACAAGCACCTTACAAGAGAAATAAAATAAAACTGCATCACAAATTCTATGATTCTCTTACCCGGTCTACCACCTCCCATACAAATGTTCGGTTTCGTGAATAAAAAAATAAAATACACCGAATTTTATGAAAATTTTATGCAACTTCGTCTATGAAACACATTCTATACAGAGAATATTGGACGTGATTCAAGCAGTCAATTAAAAAACTATTGACCCTTACTATCACCCCTCACTCATCCTCTCATAAAAACTCAAACTTGCATAAATAAACGAACGAAATATTGATTATGTGTACTGGAGCTTTTGAACGTTTCCGCAAAGTGTTAAATTGACAAGTCCCCTGCCCAAGAACCCCCTTTCACTTAGTCTTCCCTATCCACTCTAACCTGCATATTGACTTTCAACGCATCCGCAACTTGTCCCAAAAATAGTAAAGTTTCGCCCGACTTGTTGGCAGTTTATATTAATTGGCGCGAATAAATTCAAATTTTTTCCTGGGTGGGTGTACAGGTCTTCAAGTTTGTCTGCTCCATTTGAAGAATTTATAGCCGTCTGATAGCTGCTGTGCAAAATTTCAATAAAGGAACCATCAAGTAGTGATCGCTCCCCACGTCAGCTTCACGTTTCACTCGCACATCGGGGAAAGGTCTTCTCTATCGGCGACTTATAACCAAATGGTCAATTTGGTTCTAAGTAACACCATCAGGGGAACCCAAGATATCTTATGTTGACTCTTGTGTAGAAAATGGGTCCCTCCGATAACCGTTTGCCGAGTACTTCAAAACTCCACAAATAAATCGCTGTTTTCTGGTCTCTTAATTCAACGTCATGTCGCGTCGACCCAAGGGTCAGCATGCTTCCCCATGACGTGTTCTAGTCCAGTATTGTCAGAGCTAGTCTGAGCGTTAATACATTCTGAGATGATGATAATAGCAATTCTTCGAACACGCTCTAAGGTGGCACTCAGTTGTTCATGAAACTCCTCTTTGTCGCCAGGGGCTGCGCCATTAGTTGGTGCGTAACACTGCAGAATTGTGACGCTTCTGACACTGGTCCTGAATCTGACGAAGATAACCCAGCTGATGAGAGCGTTTCTTGCTCTCGAATTAAGGACAACCGCTACGCCAATTTGGCTTCAAACTCAATACCAACGTATGGAATGGTGCTTCTGCTTAGGGTTTGATCTTCTCCTGATCCTATCTATCTGAATTCGCTCAAGCCCAAGATTTCGATATTATAGTGCTGCATTTCAAGCTCGATCACTGATAAGCCGAGTGACCCCAATGTTCGAACGTTCCAGGAGCCAATCATAGTCCGATTTCGAATGCCAAAAGTTGTTACCATGAAAGCCGTCCATATTCGAGGTCATGTCTCTGTTTCTCGTATCAGTTAAGTTTAATCCATAATGAGAGTGTTAAGCTAAAATTTTTAGAAATTGTAAGATGTACATAAAATATACCCAAGCATGCCGTGTGCTGAAATTATACGTCGACCGGGATTTGATCTTCTGATCTCCGCATTGTAGACCAAGACGCTATAAACTAGGCTACACCCTAGCACAAATTATTTACGTAAATTAAAATGAATTTGCTCTTATATGGAAGTAAAACTCATAGTTTAATTGGTTATCTTCCCGATTGCAGAGAGTATTTACATCGTCCAAACCTGACTTCGACTGTACCATTAAATTTCAATTTATTTTTCAACCCCAGTGACACGTACGAATATTGAACTCATTTCTAAACTCTGTGTTTCAAAAAGACTTTAATATACAGCTATTTCGAAGGATCGTTCATAAACAGTTCTGTCAATCCCCATACCAGGTCCTTCATTTTTTTTTCACAGAATGACCTGTGTTATAGGCAATTTCGGCCTTTATGTGCAATGCACAAACACAGTCATGGAGGGAAGGAATGGGATTGGGAAGGTTGGGGAAGGGGAGTGAGAACGACCGTAGCGAGTGGAGAAGCTGGTATATTGCTCAGTTGTACTGGCTGCTTACTGACAAATATTTGCAGATGTTATGGGGGACTGAATGATAGAAAGCGAACAGAAACCATCTACTGAGTATCTAGGCCTTCTTGAAGTGAAACTGTTTCACTTTTACACCGTTTCCCCATTTTATTGCGAATAATTTTTTATCACCAGTAGCAACTGAAAAATTTGCGCTTAAAAAAATCCCGTCTGGAGTGGGAATCGAACCCACGACCTATTGACTTCATGCATATTTTACCTTCTTCGATTATTGTTGTTTTGTTAATTTTGACTTTGATAGCATGGAATGTCTGTCTAACCTAAAATATATACTAAAAGCAGTGCCCTACGAAAGTCAGTAAAAAAGGCCCTATGGTATCCTGGATCCAAAAAGTGTACGTCCCTTGGTAAATCAATATTTCTAAACGCACCGTTCGTATTAGTTCGAGTCTCGCATCCTTTATTAGGCTGATTTTTATAGCAATAATATTTCGAAATTGGCGGTTTCGCCAGGCATTGGAGTGAGCATCCCCAGCTTCACCCTCCCCTATGTTGGTCTCAACCGATTAACCAAAAGCAAACCAACAATTTTCTTGCGTTCTTCAGACCCTTAATCAGGTATTGCATAGATAATTCTTTATATCAATGTATAAATTCTTGTTTATGCTAGTCAGCATTTTTACGTGAAATACCATATTACGAGAATTGAAAGAGAAAATAATTCATTATCAGAGTAAAATTCAAGGCAATCATTTCGTCTGTCCTTTCGTATGTTATTATTTTGGTGTCCACCAAGTAAATTCTACTTTCACAAAATCATTTATCATACAAATACCAGGAGTCCGTACCCAGAAAAACTCAAATAACTTAATTTCTTAATGCTAATTAATTAAAATTAATTAGCTCGTGTCACCATAATTACCTTTCGTACACCCAAGTAACCCCATTCTGTATAAAAATCTTAGTCCATTATAATTGTCGATCAGTTTGATTAAGGTCTCAGCAAAGACTAAACCACTAAGCATAACAGTGCGAAATCCGGAAAACTTTCCTTTCAAATAACATGAAGTTGGCCAATAATTTGTCTATTCTCAATAAACGGAGTAATAATTTAATGTTTAACCATGGCATATAACATAAGTTCGTTTAACACTTGAGCTATTACCGGATGAGCTCGATTGCCAGTGTGGATGTATCAATAAGGATATAAGGTTGAGATGACTCTTATGATAAATATTTTTTGTAGTCTAATTTTAAATTAAAATACGTTTTTGAAATTTAGTTAGTGTTTAAGAAATTGCTGGCCTGAGACATGGAGAAGCAGAATTGTCCTCATAATCTTGTGTAGAGTCAAACTATTTAAAATTATATCACCGAAATTGTTATATTTGTGTGCATTACGTGAAGCAAAATTTAAAGCTGTTAGATATTTGATGAAAACTAATGTAAGCAAAATCAGGAGTCACGCAAATTTACATCCCGCTAACAACGACGATGAAACATTTAGAAACTAATTTGTAATCAATTAAATGTTCTTAAAAATGTCAAAACTTCACACATTAATTTTAATATTCATTTTACAAAATTTGAAAATTAATTGCACGACTTCAAAAAAAATGTCAAACTCAACAAATATTGTACAAAAACTACAACAAATTTACAATTTTCAATCGATTTTATATTTTATCTCGAATGAAAAGGTTGAAACAAAGTCAGAGATTTTAGAACTTCAAGATGAGATTGCACTCGGTATTCCTGCATTAATTATTTCAAATCCATTTACGGTGCTAGTTAAAGACAATTTAAATTCAAACATTCTTTCTCTGGTATTTCTAACAAGTTACAATCAAGATGATTTGCTTTTTACATTATCAACAACATTAGCAGAGTATTTCGATACCAAAATTATATTTTTCATAAAAGGAGATTTGTCGAATTTAGATTTGGAGAATCTTTTCAAATGGTGTATGACGAATCGAATGATCAATGTTTTGGCAATAGTCAATCAAATTTCTCATACTTATAATCCTTACCCAAAATTCAAAATTTCGAATCCCGGAAACCTAAGTGCGATTGAGTCCTTTTTTCCCGATAAATTGAAGAATTTACACGGATATGCTTTCAAATCAGTATTATTTGTAGATATGCCGCGAACATTTAAATATGTCGATCGCAGAGGAATTATTAAATTTGGCGGTTATATGTTTAAATTTGTTTTAGCTTATCTTGAAACTTGTAATGCTACATTTATTGAATATATTGGCGAAAATATCACTGGACTTCATGACGCTATAGGTCTTTTGCAGACGAAAAAAATTGATATTTTCTTTATGTCGTTCGGGGAATTGGGCAAAAATGTTACAACATCGTATCCCATAGTTTTAGCTGATGTCGGGATTGTGGTTCCATATTTAGCGGAATTGCCACGATTCAACTATTTTGGTTTGACATTCACAAATTCAGTTTGGTGGCTAATCGGTTCGACGGTTGCTATGTTGTTCATAATTAAACTGATATTAATATATTTGTATCCCACACAAATGGGCTACAGCAACTTAGTATTTAGCATTTTCAGAATTATAACTCTACAGCCGTTTATCGAAAAAAAGAATTTAAATTTCAAAAAACTATTAATAATAGATTTTTTGGCACTTTTATTAAGTTTCCTTTTAGTTGGACTTTATCAAAGTGGCATAACAAGTTTCCTGACGACATCTATTCGGGCTGAACAAATCAAAACGCTTGAAGACTTAGAAGGAACAAAACTAATGATCATGTTCCGAGATCTCGCCTATGATTTGATATATCAACATCACATATATCCAAGAAAATATTTTAAAAACTTCATTCGAAAAAAAAGAGAAGAATTTGAACAAAATTTGTTAAATTTGAATACCGAATACGGATATTTCATAACAGATGATTATATTGAATTGTTGGAAGAGCGTCAAAAGCGTTTGAACCGACGCTACTTCTTCCGGACTACAATCGCAGGTCAACAGAATTTTTATTATTTTAAATTGGAAAAAGATTCACCGTTTAAGGAGAAATTCAATGATGTCATACTGAGAATTAAAGATTCTGGACTTTATTATAAGTGGAAAAGAGATATTGTTGATGAGAGTATTGAAGCAGGGTTTATGAAATCAGCGAATACGCCTGTTGCATTGCTAAGACCACTGAAACTATTTGATTATATATTTATATGGTATTTCTATGGGTTTGGTTTATTTTTAAGTACGTTAGCATTCATTGGCGAAAATTTGTTGAGGTATTTACAAAGTAGAAAATAATTATTATTCGATGTTTGAGTGACAAATTAACAGATATCTTAATAAGCTTTATAATTAAAATCGTTAAAATTAATAAATCAAAATATTAGAATTTTTCTTTACTGACTACAGTTGGTTTTACTACTCTGCTTCCTAAATTTTCCCATTCTAAGAATCATTCGCTTTCTTATGCATTCAAAATAGTGTAACCGTTTTTTGTTCATTAAAGTCAACAAACCATAAATCAGTCCTTGCATCATAAAAAAAGCATGGTAAGAAGACAAGATTATCATCAGCCACTGGAGTGAATAGTCAAGGTCAAACTTCAAGGACGTAATGGGGCGGTGAATGAAGTTGATAGCAAGTTATACTCGAACGATGCTACTCATTAAGAAAATATTTTTGAAAAAAAGATATTCTCAAATTTCTTTTTTGTCGCTGCTTCGGGTTTGGGTATGTATATCCCAAACTGCGAGAAGGCACTTGGCGAATGTAAGGTGTTACCGGAAAGTGAACAGTTTTATTCTGTTCCCGGATTGTCCCAGCTTTTTTTGCCAGCCGGGGACCCACTCTGCATCCGCGATGATGTGTCTTTCCAATTAGTTTCCCATTTCGGAAATTTCTCCAATCCAGAGTTTAATTACATCTGGATAAAATTACTGGTCCAAAGACAAATGTACTTTTGTTATGTGTACATATAGAAGCCCAGCAATGACTGCAGCGAACATTTTTTCAGAACTGGTTGGGTTATTTAGATTTAGATCTGTCCAGTCTATATACACTGCAAACCCTGACGCTGAAATCGTTATTGTGAGCGATTTCAATGTTCATAACATTGCCTGGATTAACCATTCCTCCACTGCAAACCAGGAGACGTGATACTGAGCTTTTTCGTCTTTAAAAGGATTAACACAACTGGTGGATCAGCCTGTTCGTTTACCAGACGCAGTCATTTTCCTAACCTTCTTGACCTATTTCTTACCAACAAATATTCTTTCTCTGTCATATCCCCATCGCCAATTGGAAATACTGATCACTTCTTGATTCGTGCTCAATTCCCAGTTGCAGCAACTACACTGATCAGTAAAGGCACCTCAAAGAAACATTTGGCATTTCAAAATAGCCAATTGGGCGGCGCTAAATAGCTTCTTCAATGCCTTTAATTGGAAGTTGTGCTTCGATTCGAATGACTTCGATGAAGCCTGTAGAAGTGTCACCGAGATTATCCTGAAAGGTATAAAGGTCGACCTACCTTCCAGTCGAAAGATAGTTAGACCATCGAAGGATTCTTGGTTCAATAAAGAATGTCTCGATGCCATTCAGGCCACGCTTTTCAAACATTTAGAGGCACCTGCCTACAGAGAGCTTTTCGAAGAGTCGAGAAATGCCTGCAAATCCATACTCAATCGTGTTAAATTTGAGCATGACCAAAAACTTCGACGGAAGATCCTCCAGTGCACTAAAGGCTCTAGGTCTTATTGGTCATTTGCCAAAACGGTTACCAACAATTTCATTTCTTCTTCAATATCACCTTGATGGTGACCGTAGCATGGTTGATCCTAGCGAAAAAGCTAAGATACAAGCAGCAATTTTCGCAGGAAACTCTCACTTTTCACCTTCAAACCAATCGCCTCCCACTGCAAATCTTTCTGGTCCCGACGGTATTCCTCCCATTACCCTTAAAAAGTGTGCCTCTTCTTTGGTTAAACCTCTTCGCAATTTTTTCTATCTTTCTTACTCTTCTGGGTACTTTCCACGTATGCGAAAAGTTGCGAATGTTCAGTCAATTCCGAAGAAAGGAAGCAAAGCGAACCTCGCCAACTACAGCCCAATAGCCATTACCTCAGTGCTCTCGGAAGTAATGGAAACTGCTGTCATTCGTCAAATATCTAGAGGATAAACAAACCATCCATGTTCGTCAGTATGGGTTCCATTCTGGACGGTCAACGGGGAATCTTTTAGTTTAATTGACAAAGCGTTAGAACTCTTGCTTACATAAACAGGTCAAGTTCTCGCAAAAGCTTTTGATAGAGTTTGGCACGAATGTCCCTTCAGAGGTCAGTGCTAGCTAGACCATTGTCTTCATACTTGAACTGGTTGGAACCTATTATTACACAAGAAAGGCATTCCGACCTATTGTTCCAACTCTGTTCCGTACTAAAAGTTTAAAGGTTTAAAGGGCCACGTGGCAATGGCTGCCCTTCAGAAATGCAGCAACGGAATATTGAAATACCCCCCTTATAGTCCAGATCTGGTCCCTTTCGATTAGTAATTGTTCCCAAACTTGAAAAAAGAATTTTAAAGAAGAAAATTTTCCAACAATGAAGAGGTGAAGTCGACAATTTCAGCCTATTTTAATGGCTTCGATAAGACATTTTTTAGAAGGAGTTAATAAACTTTTTGAGAGTTGTGATAAATGTGGTAGGCTTAAAGGAGAATATTTTGAAAAGGATAAATAGTAACTTGTTAATTTTACCCCCATTCCCTGTCATTCCGCGAATTTTTCGACCTCCCCTCGTAAGGTAGAAAAACCACCGAAACAATGTAATGATAACCCTCATAGAGAATGCTTTCTTCCCCAGAAAGAACAAATACTTGAGACCTTTCAGGACGTGGTATGATATTGTCACAGGGTGGTATTATTTCTCCATTTTGAATAGGAGCACTACACAAATCAGACGTTCCAAACAAAACTATTAAGAATTTCAAAATTTCAAAAGTTTCGGTAAAAATCGCGAAAAATTTGTTTCTTGATGGTTTCGCAAAAAAAGTTAATTTTTTTTCTGAAGCGAAGAGCATACTTCAGCGGACGTGTTGTGTTAAAATATTGTAACATTCAGACCTGGCAACGCCGCCGCTTGATCTCTCTCGAATAGATCAGAACTATGTAGAACAGTATACTCCACTATATACTCCAGTATAATTCACACATACACACCGAAGGAAGCTTCGAGAACTGCTCACACATAGTTCACACATACATACCGAAGGAAACTTCGAGAATTGCTCACACATACACACCGAAGGAACCTTCGAGAACTGACAGATGATGTATAAAACCACGAAAGCTTTCAGTGAGAATTAGTTAGTCAGCGACTTTTAAGACGTGAACTAGGAGAGCGATAGAAAAGTACGCGGCGGTATTGCCATTAAAGTGCGAATTAAGCGGAGAATTAAATTAAAGTGCGAACAAATAAATTATCACTTATTTTTAAACGAATTGTGTTTTACTTGAAATCACGGCGAACCCCTAGCTCGCAACAACTGGTGTTAGAAGTGGGATTTCAAGGATAAATTCGGGTTAAAAATAGCGAGTCAAAAAGTGAAATTAAAATTCTCGAACGGACAGTGAGAATTTCGTGAAATCGAATATTCTCGAGTGCTCTAGTGAGCAGTGACTTTAATTAGTGAAGTAAAATTTAAGTGAATTCGAATCGCGGAAAAACTTGAAATAATCGGTAGTGAAAATGCCGCGTTATTTAAAGGATTTAAAAGTAACAGAGCTGAAGGAAGAGCTCGGTAGATGCAAGTTATCTACGACAGGGAACAAGTCTGAACTTGTCAGCCGTATGATCGAGATACTTGAGGCTGAAGGTAAGGATGCAGATAGTTTTGAGTTCCAAATGGAAGAAGCTCGTGAAGAGGAGTGTTCTGGTACATCGTATGCTCTAACACAGTTAATGCAACAAATGATGAACAAATTAGATCAACAATCAGTTGTGACAACGGACATGAATCAGAAATTAGATCAACAATCTGTGGACATTAATCAGAAATTAGATCAACAATCTGCGGGCATTAATCAGAAATTAGAGCAACAATCAGCGGACGTTAATCAGAAATTAGACCAGACCTCAACCAAAAATTGGAGCTGCAAAATAATAAAATAGACACCATGTGTAAGGCAATAGAAGAAAATGTAGAGAAGAAACTTCCAATCTTCGAAGAACAATTTACGGAAAGGATATCTGGGATTGTAGAAGAAGTCGAACGCCTAAAAAGGGACTTCGATAACGTGAAAACGACTGGAGTCATCAAGGCAGAACACGTTACGCACAAGGGTTTCAAAGCTCCAATCTTCGATGGACAAACACCGTGGGCTATTTATAAGACCCAATTTGAGGCTGCCGCAAGAAACAATCATTGGAATGATCTGGAACGAGAAACGGCTCTTATATTGACGCTAAGAGGTTCACCAGCAGAGGTTCTTCAAACGATTCCGCAGGAGCAACTACAAGATTTTTCAACGTTAGTCCAGACATTGGATCTTGGTGAAACACTTCAAGAGCTAGCACGCGACATTGAACGACTCACACTATTATCGCTTCCCAATGCGCAAACAGAGCAACGCAACGATACAGCTGTTTTCGCATTTAACAATGCTGTACAGGACAGAGAGCTGCAACAGGCGTTAAAATTGGCAGGTAAGAAAACGATTGGCGAAGCCTTAGTATATGGGCTGATGTTCGAAGCTGCCAAGCAAAGCTCACGGAGTAACTATCGAGTCCGAGAAATAGCAGAAGAGTGTGTGTGTCAGAAAGCAGAGTACACCAAGCGGAGCGAAATATCTGGTGCCCCCCGATGCTGGAATTGTCGACAGGCAGGACACTTAAGACGCGACAGCCGTAAACACGGAAAAGTGACCAACTATTGTTCCGGCTGCGCTGCTAAAAAACGCGAAGGTAAAGATCGTGAATGTAGATCTTGGTCAAGAACTGGTCGTCAGAGTTCAAATCTTACACACGGTTTTGATAATAGACGCTGGAGTCGATCGAAAACCCCGAGTCCGCAAGACCGATTGCGACAAGAACAATACATCGGGAAAGATCATGGAAGCAAAGATAGGCATTCGAATAAAGATCGCGAACGAACGGGTGGAAGTCGTGACAGTCAAGTACTTCATGCGAATAATCGTGACAAGGCCGAACATGAGAAGCGACGTGATCGAGAGGATCGCGAAAGGAAGATTGCGGAACGCGAAAAGAAAGAGCAAGAACGGAAATTGCATGAAAAGGAAAGTAAACGTGCTGCCTAGGAGGAGAAGGAGGGTGAAAAGGACAAGGAGAAAGAACGCAAACGTGAAAAGGAAAAAGAAGTCGGAAAAACCATTTAGAGGATAACGACCGAACCAAAGGATGGATGGAATCAGCAAAAACCTCGTACTAAAATGAAAGTGGTATACCTCGACCGACTAACAAAGTACCATGGTGCCCTTGATAAAGTAAACGACTCTGTTCGGGACGAACAGGGACAAAGGAGAGGGTAATGTAACATTCAGACCTGGCAGCGCCGCCGCTCGATCTCTTTGGTTTTTTACTTTATTTGGACAAAAACTAAGCAGAAACACACGTTTTAAAAAAATTTCTCTGTCCGTCTGTCTGTCTTTCCGGCTTTCACGTAAAAACGGCTGAACCGATTGTAATGAAACTTTCACAGAATATTAGGTCTGCATCGAGAAGTGCAGCCTTAGGTTTTATTTTACTCCCCTCACGCCTTCTACCACCTCCCATACAAAGTGACTCATTTTCAAAAATTTGTAATATTCAAATTTTCTTGGTAACTATAAAAGCTATTAATTTAAAATTTAAAATATATTATTTCCATTATAAATGCAATATTTATGTATAAAAATTGTTTCAATGCCCCTACTCCTTCCAACACCTCCCATACAAACTATACCTTTTCATGAAATATCGTGTTTTCCAATAGGGACTTGACAGCTTTGAATTCAATTTGTGAACGCACCCTTCCACTAATCATCGAACTGTCACTGTCAATTTATTCAGTAAACTTAACATTTTTGTCATGGTAAAGTACACGAAGGAACAACGTCTCAAATGGTTTGCATTTTATTTTGAAAAAAAGTTGTCAAGTCCTTATTGGAAAACCTCTGATCAGAGTCTCTGTGGGCATAAAACTAACTGAAACGGTTCCAATAGGGACTTGACAACTTTGAATTCAATTTGTGAACGCACCCTTTCACTAATCATCGAACTGTCACTGTCAATTTATTCAGTAAACTTAACATTTTTATCATGGTAAAGTACACGAAGGAACAACGTCTCAAATGGTTTGCATTTTATTTTGAAAAAAAGTTGTCAAGTCCTTATTGGAAAACCCTTTACTATACACCAATTTTCTGAGTACATATAACTTTCATCGAGCTGAAATTTTATATTAAATCCTTAATTAGCATTATTATTAATATCAGGGCAACATCAACTAATAAGCTTTACTCCTTCTACCCCTCGCATACAATCTGACAAAAATCCACGACTTTTCAAAAATTTGATTTTCTTGAAAAGTGTGGAAGTTACTGTTCTGAAATTTAAAATATGTCAATGGCATGATAATTATAGTTGTTTTTAAAAAACTAACTAAGAACCCCGTACTCCTTTCACCTCCTCCCATACAAACTGCACTTTTTCATGAAATACTCTAAACCAATTTTCTCAGTACTTATAACTTTCATCGCGCAAAAATTTTGTATTAAATCAATAATTAACATTATTATTAATATCGGGAAAAATTAACCGATTAACCCCACTCCTTCTACCTCCTCCCATACAATGTGACACAATTCCACGACTTTGCAAAAATTAGATTTTCTTGAAAAGTGTGGAAGTTACTGTTCTGAAATTTAAAATATATTAATTACATGATAATTATAGTTGTTTTTAAAAAACTAACTAATAATCCCCTACTCCTTCCACCACACTTTTTCATGAAATACTATACTATACTGTACTATAGTATGAATGTAAGTGATCTGAAATTTAAAACATATCAATTTCATGATGATTATAGTTGTTTCTACATAAATCACTAATAACCTCTCACTCCTTATACCATCTCCCATACAAATTCCACAATTTCACTAAATCCAATGCGCTAAATTTGTCAGTACCTATTCAATTTGTCAAGCTTAAATTTGGTGCAAAACATTTTTATAGGCACTCTAGCATGATGTGAAATAAATTAGTTCAGTGCTGTCACCCCTTCCATCACTCCCCACAAAAAAATTCTTAAGATCACAAATATTTCGATTTCATCGGTAGTATCATATGATTGGACTTTACGCACAATTGAAGTCCTGTTCTGTTTTTAAGCTTAATGTCATTTGATTTGGGCTTTTTTTAATTGACACCAGCTACAACTATTCACATGTCCTTAACGCTCTTCAACACGTATATGATCTCAAATCACGGTGATGGTTTGATCACGAGCCTGTCCCATACAAATGTGAGTATCATGGTTTCATTCTTAGAAGAACCAATAAACTAACCAATAAACTAATTTTTTTACCTAACCAATAATTCTAAATAAATATTCCATGCATAATTTCAGCTCGGCTAAAATTTATACGTACTAAGTGAATTGGTTTATAGTATTTCAACTAAAAGTGTAATTTGTATGAGAGGTGATAGAAGTAGTTCGGCAACGCAAATAATTTTACTTTATTATTCTAATAATAAAATATTGTGATCGACATAGAAAAAAAAAATTTGCTACCCTAAAATTTTGTTTTTTCGCGTTTCATGACTAAATTAGCCTAAAAATGCAAAAAAAAAATCGGCCCTGCCGTACGCCGTACATATGGACTCATATCTCCGAGACCGCTAAAGGTAGAATGTTCGTTTTTGGGTGGATTATTAATTGGGTAAGTGAGCTCCATTATGTAAATTTTGTGGAGTGTCAGGTGGAAGGGGGAGGCGGGGGAGGGAGAGAGTCAAAAACTTCACTTGCTAATATCTCCACCACGAATGCAGATAGGAAGCTGAAAATCACCAGAGGTATGAAGAAGATTGTGGGAGAAACTTTAAAAATAATTTAATTTTGTTATCCATTGGAGTCCGAAAAGGGGAGGCTAAAAGCAAATTATCGGCCGAATTTTTTTTCAAATGATTATATCTTCGAAATTACTAATTACAAAAAATTCATATTTTGGGGCCATTAAGGTGGCATATAGATCCACCAGAATCAGCTTAGAAAAAGACTAATTATTGTAAGGGGAAGGGTCAGAGGGCTGCAAAGTAAACATTTAAAAATGAATATCTCGACTGTCTCTTAAGCGATGTAATTGAAACTTGAAACGTATACTAAACACTAATCTTAACTAGCAAAATATGAAAAAAATATAACATATTGAAATAATAGTAGTGGGGAAAATGGACAGCATTTAAAAAATGGCCACTTCCCAAAACTACAAATCATTGTATCTCAAAATTAAGTACAGATATCAAATCAAAAATTTGTCAGATTGTAGAGCTATATAGTTTTTAATTTTGGTAAAAAATTTAAGTTGGGGGTGCAAGGGGAGGGAGGTGAAAAGCAAAAATGTTGACAATTTCGAGTAATTTTTTAGGGCTCTGGTAAGAGATACAAAGTTTAAATATTGCACGTCGATACATCTATTTGATATATATAGAAAAAAATAGTAATTTGTTCCAAAATTGTTAAGCGACGAAGTGGGGGTCGAACGTGCACAAGGTGTTTCATGTACAATGAAAAAAACATATAAACTGAAAATTTTCGAATGAAATTTTAAGGTAGAAACTTGAAAATTTGCAAAATGCATTTTAAAAAAAATCTCTAAAAGTTTGAAATATTAATTAGTCGAATACCTTCAAAACTTCTACTCCCTTCCACACAACATTATTTTTT
Organism: Chorisops tibialis; assembly: GCA_963669355.1. Lineage (NCBI taxonomy): Eukaryota > Metazoa > Arthropoda > Insecta > Diptera > Stratiomyidae > Chorisops > Chorisops tibialis. The sequence continues at coordinate 212,034,973 of OY770263.1, read as the reverse complement.
CGAACATTTTTAAGAAATCAATTATCACCCAGCTATTAAAAGCTATCAATTTGAAATTCTGCATAAAAACTTACAAAAATAGTTGAAATGAAATTACGCTAAAAGTTTTGGAATCGCGCTTGCCCTTCTACCCCCTCCCATACAAAAGTATGATTTCGACCAGTATGATTTCAGTAAATCAACTAATAACCAACAAATTAAAAGCTGCGAGCTTGAAATTTTGTACGAGCATCTTACAAGAGAAATGAAAGAAAATTGCGTCACACATTTTACGATTCCATTACTTCCTCTACCTCCTCCCATACAAAATTATTTTTTCGAGCATTTATAAGAAATATGTTATCAGTTAACTCTTAAAAGCTATCAATTTCAAATTTTGCATAAAAACTTATAAAAATAATTGAAATGAAATTGCTTTAAGAATTTTGCAGTCGCGCTTGCGTTTCTACCCCCTGCCATACAAAAGTATCATTTCGATCTATTTCATTGAATCAACTAATAACCAACAAATTAAAAGCTACGAACTTGAAATTTTCTACGAGCACACAAGAGAAAGGATATAAAATTGCGTCTCAACTTTTACGATTCCCCTACCTCCTCCCATACAAATGTTTGGTTTCGTGAAAGTAAAATACACAGAATCTTATGAAAATGCCATGCAACTTCGTCTATGAAACTGACATTCTATACAGAGAATATAGGACATGATTCAAGCAATCAATTAAAAAACTTTTAACATCCACCCACTCTTACTATCACGTCTCACCCCTCCCCTCATAAAATCTCAAACTTCCATAAATAAACGAACGAAATATTGATTATAAGTACTGGAGCTTTTGAATATTTCCTCAAAGTGTTAAATTGACAATTGCCCTGCCCAAGAACCCCCTTTAACTTAGTCTTCCCTAACCACTCTAACCTGCATATTGACTTTCCACGCATCCGCAACTTGTCCCAAGAATAATAAAGTTTCGCCAGACTTGTTGGCTGTTTATTTTTCTCCGCGCCGTATTTATTATATGGCAAACTTATAGTACTCTCAGATTTCATCTAGAGTATAATCAATGCTGTTTAAATTAACGTTAAAAGCACTTGAAATAGAAGTTATCGGATCGTGCTGGGCGTAATTAGATCGATGGAATGGAATGCCAAGAAATATGTAGTCTCTCAAGGATCGATAAGATATATTTAAGGAGAGAGCTCCTAGCAACGGCGGAGAGACGATTTCATCGGAAATTAGCTTAACTGCAGCTGCAATACTAAGAAAAATTCGTCTATCTTTGAGTGACGCCAACGAAAGCAATTGAAGTCGTTTTTGATAAGGACGAAGACATATTAAATCTGACCAAGGAAGACCCTTAAAAGTAAATGTTTAAAATTTTTGTAGAACGAAATCGATTTTATTTCTATGAATATCGCAATAAGGAGTCGAAACGTGGCGGGAATATTAAAAAAACACAGTAAAGTGGCTTTGAAATGTATGGGTCGTTAAAGTCCTTACACCATCGTTTTGCAAATGGAGTTAGACCCAAATGTAGTTAGACTTGGTAAAAACACTGTCAACATGGTCATCGAAGGTAAATTTATCGTTATATAGTACATCTTAATCGATAATTTTTTGTAGAGAAAGATGCTGTACTTTGAAAGGAATACAGTTTGAGGTACACCAGTCTAAAAATAGCTTTATACTCGTATCATTTCGCAAAATTAGACAATCTTTCGTACAGGTGATAGCACGAAATATTTATGCATCGTAAGCATGTAAAAGAATATTTGAGATGGAGATGACATCATTAATAAATAAAATAAAAAGAAATGGACCAAGATGACTACCCTGAAGTGCAGCAGACGAGCTTGAAATTATCGATTGGACAGTATTTCGAAATTGCACTTGTTGGGTGCAATTACAAAAATAGGATTTGATGGCCCAGCTATGTAAATGACACCAATACTCTATGAATTATATTTCTTTTTTTGGAGCTTTCCTTGCAACATTTTATTAGCCATTGGCTATTCAGTTTAACTTGTAATATTGACTGATGAGTGAGTGGCTCTTCTTTATTAAGAAAGTACTATATGTCACCTTTCTACTAGCGATGAAGACGAGCTTAAAGACTAACTAATTAATTAATAATTAGGGCCGCTATGTGTCACTGATATTAGATTGTTTTGTATAGCAATAATATTTAGAAATTGATCTCGGGCTTCCGGTACGTCAACCTCGAGTTGCGCATCACCAGCATCCCCTCTGCATTGCTCTCTCGCTCTATTAGATATCAAACTGATCAGTTTGAAATCTTAGCGGAAACCCAAACGTTACGATTAATAAAGCAGAACGTGTGAAATCCGGAAATATTTATACTCTAGATGAAATCTGAGATTAATATAAGTTTGCTACCAAGTTTGTAGCGCTAAGAAATAAGGCACGGAGAAAAGAATGAATGATACAGAAGTTCATATAATCACTCAAAAATCTCAAAACCGGATGTCCGTCCGTGTCCTCTCTAGCTTGAGAGCGCGTTGATCTAGAAAGTTAAAATTTTGTACGCGTCCTTTTTGACAAAAAAGTAAGGACAAATTCGTGAACGCACCAAATCGCTTCACCCCCTCTACCCCCTCCCATACAAAATGACACAATTGCGCAATCGGACATTAAACGGATTTGCTCGAAAAGTGTAAAAGCTATTGGTCTCAAATTTGGAACATATTATTTCTATAACGATATTAATCTACCATATAAAAATTATCCGTGTCCTCTCCCTCCTTCCACCACCTCCCATACAAACTGTACTTTTTCATGAAATACTCTAAATAAAATTTACTCAGTACGTATGAAATTTAGTGAGCTGAAATTGTGCACTAAATATTTATTTGGAATTATTAGTAAGACCGAAAAAATTAGACATTTAGTTTCACCCATTATACCCCCTCCCGTACAAAATGGCACAATTTCGCAATTCGACAATAAATGGATTTTTTTAAAAAACATGAAAGCTATTGATCTGAAATTTGTAATATATTACTTTTGTAATAATTTCAATCTGCTGTATAAAAATTAGTTGAGTCCTCCCCTTCCTTTCACCACCTCCCATACAAACTGAACTTTTTTATGAAATTCTCTAAATAAAATTTACTCAGAACGTATGAAATTTATCGAGCTGAAATTATGTACTAAATAATTATTTAGAAATATTAGTAAGACCAAAAAAATTAGGAGATTAGCTTCACTCCTTCTACCACCTTCCATACAATTTGACACAATTCAACAACTTTACAAAAAGTCGATTTTCCTGAATAGTATGAACGCTGCTGATCTGCAATTTAAAATATGTCAATTAAATGATGTTTACAGTTATTTCTAAGAACTTCATTAATAAATTCACACTCCTTCTACCACCTCCCATACAAACTGCACAATTTCACTAAATCCAATACACTAGTTTTCTCAGTACCTATTAAATATTTGAATCCCAAATTTTGTATAAAACATTTTGATAACAACTTTAGCGCGATGTGAAAAAATTAATTCAATGTCGTCACCCGCTCTATCACTTCCCCTACGAAATTTCTTAAAATAAAAAAAAAATCTCTTTCATGTAGAGTATCGCACGATTGGGCTTTACGCCCAGTCGTAGTCCTGCTATGTTTGTACTCTAGATGGAATCTGAGAGTATTATAAGTTTACTCCAAGGTTTGTAACACTAAGAAATAAGGCTTGGAGAAAAAAATGAATGATACAGAAGTTAATATTATCACTCAAAAATCTCAAAACCGGATGTCCGTCCGTCCGTCTGTCCGTCCGTCTGTTCGCTCTCTAGCTTGGGAACGCGGTGAGCTAGAAAGCTCAAATTTCGTACACGTCGTTTTTGACAAAAAAGTAAGGTCAAGTTCGTAAACGGGCCAAATCGCTCCACCCCTTCTACCCCCTCCCATACAAAATGACACAATTTCGCAATTCGACAATAAATGGATTTGCTCGAAAAGTATAATATGTATTAGTCTGAATTTCGGGATATATTACTTTTGTAATGATTTCAATCTACAGTATAAAAATTATTTGCGTCCTCCCTCTCCTTCTACCCCCTCCCATACAAACTACACTTTTTCATGAAATGCTCAAAGCCGATTTTCTCAGAACATATAACAATTATCGAGCTCACATTTTGTAATAAATACTTATTTAGCATTATCACAAAGATCGGAAAAAAATATTTGATTATTGATTATTTGAAGCAGTGAAGCTTCTACCCCCTCCCATACAATATGACACAGTTTCACAACTTCACAAAAAATTTATTTACTTGAAAAGTATGAATGTTACTTGTCTAAAATTTAAGTGAAGTCAATTTTATGACATTCTTAGTTATTTCTGAAAAAATCACTAAAATCCTCCCACCCTTTCTACCACCTCCCATACAAACTGCACATTTTCACTAAATCTAGCACATTAATTTTCTCAGCTCCTATTCAATTTTTGGAGTAAGCATTTTGTATAAAATATTTGTATAGCTACTTTAGCATGATTGGGAAAAATTAGCTCAATGCTATCACCCCTTCTAACAGTCCCCATACAAAATTTCTAGGAATCGCTAAAAATTCTATTTCATCTAGAGTATCTTAAGAATGCGTTTTACGCGCAATCATAGCCATGTTATGTTTTTTATTATCGTTACTTACTCCATTTCATAACAACAAAAGCTTGTTTATTTAAAATGCTTACAACACCATTTTAACTGTACTTTATCTACATATTCTATCAAACAATTCATTTTACCTTCCTTACTCCAAGCTGCATCAACATTTAGAACCGGAAACACAAAAGCCGCAATTACGAAAACTAGTCGAGTAAACGTTTTCATCGCTCTGCACGTTTAACAAACACAATAAATCAAATTTCTTCACTTTCTTTAATTGCGATGCTAAGTTCTCATATGTACATTTATTACATCCGACGAAACTCACTCGATGCCTACGCAAATCAAACTGACTTGTCTTATCAACTTGTTCTCGGTCAGTATATTTGTGTTAAGTAGTTGTAAGTAACTTTGTTTGAGTTTTACAATCAACTTCAAGAACATTTCATTCTTTCTCCAACTTATCGTAACGATTCCGAAGGCGATTATCTCGAAAGAAAATTCCATTAGTAATGCCATTATCTCGCATTATCGGTTTAGTGGTTGGTTCTTAGCTATTTTCTTTTCATACTTCTCAGGCTTCTGAGTTAAGAACAGAAGACTCGTCTATCGTTATCGACTAAATAATCTTCGCAGAATCCAGTGTTGTCAGATTAGGGTATGGCAGGAGAAATCTGGAGCTTTTCTTAAAGTGATTACTTTTAATAATCATTAAATTCAAATATGAAATGTTCAAACTCTTCATATACATATGTATGTACTCGCCAAGCTGAACAGGCATGAGTATGCCATCATATGATACTCTAGATGAAATAGGAAAGAGTTTATTTTACCGGAAAATATGTCATTTCAAATTCTTTCAAATAGTAAATAGTGACTTTTGTATAGGAGGTGGTAAAAGCAAAGGGGGAAGGGCTGTACTTTTTGTATATAACACCGAACGTAGTATACAAACTGTTTCATGCTGAATTTAAAGTATCTTTCATAATTTTTGAGGAAATTGAAGAATTTTCGGTTGAATTTATGGAATTTGTATGGGAGGTGGCAGAGAAAGTGGGAGGTTTTGGATGATTTTGAAACTGGTTATCAACATACTAATCATATTGCTTTGTTACAATTTTAAAGTTGATAGGTCTCATATGTTCGAAGGAGAAATACTTTTCTTGAATTTCTTATACAAAAATTTGTGTGGGAGGTAGTAGAAGGAGTGAAGCGAAGTCCATATTTTTTTCAGCATATATTGCAATTATTAAGGGATAAATTTTGGCAAAATTTAAAGCTTGCACTTTTTATAGTTTCAATGAAAATCGATTAAATGCATTTACCAAAATTGTCCATTTGTATGGGAGGGGGTAGAAGGAGTATTTGAATCAAAACCAAATTTCTCGGCATCAATGATATTTATACTGGTATATTTTTCTCAAGATTTGAAGTTCATATCTTTAATGATTTTGGAAAAAAATAATTTAATTGAAATTCCGAGATTTCGTGAAATTTGTATAGGAGGGGGTAGAAATAATGAGGTGAAGTCGATAGTTTTTCTAAAAGTAGTTAATTTATGTAATTATTATGACAAAATTGGTTCTTTTAGCTTTGCTAGTTGCAATGCAAACCGAAAAAATGCATTTTTGAAAATTGTGCATTTGTAAGGGAGGGAGTAGAAGGAGTAAGGGGATCGGATCAATATTTTGTGAAGTTAATGACATCCACATCATTATACTATGACCTAATTTTCAAGTCAATAGATGAAATGGTTTCGGAGAAAAATCAATTTATTTAAATTTCGGAATTTCATGAAATTTGTATGGGAGGGGGTAAAAAAAGTGGGGTGATATGACCGGTCACGAACTTAAAGTTACTTTTTTGCTAAAAATGACATATGACAAATTTGAGCACGATAGGGCAAAGCTTTCGAGAGTTATGTTGTAGACAGGCGGACAGACAGACGGATAGACGGTCACTCGGTATCGAAGTTTTTGAGCGACTACAAATATTTCTGTACCCTTGGCGACTCTGTGCGGTCATTATTATAACGGTAGGGAAAACATAATATACTCTCAAATTTCATTTATAGTATAAGAATACAAATTAAAAAAAAATGGAAGTATAGACGAATTTAATTAGGGCAGCACTGCAATAATTCTTTTTGGCGCCAAAATCCGCAACCAGGATGGAAAAAAACCTTACCCGCCAAAAATGAAAGCAGAAAAATAATTTGCCGGGGAGTTGGCGACGGGGCGAAAATTTGTTTAAGAGAAGAAAGTTTTTTTAGACATAGTGTAATTGATTTAATGGTTAACACCCCCAGATTTGGATCCAATTGTTGACATCTCTGCAGTAAATGGATTTTATGCGCTTAAACCATTTTATATCAGTATTGTTCTTATTTTTCGTAGAAGGAAAGGGGGGAGGAAGAGCGTCTTTTTGTTTTTAATTTATAAAAATTCATTTATATTTATCGCTGCAGTCGTTTTAATACAGTCTACTGAAAAAGTCGTAAAAAAAATTCAATTTTGTTAGGTTTTGCTCAAATTTTCATAAGGAAGCTTATTAATTCTAAATGTATTTTGGAGTAGTTCAGTAAATTTCTTAGTTTAAATTGAATTTGATAATTAATTGACGGTGTTATTAAAGTGTTTATGAGTATCTGTTTATCAATTTATTATCAAAAAATAAATAAATAAAAGAAGTGTCAACTATTGCATCCAAAATCTTCAGTGATTTCATTGTTGGTACCACCTATGTCAACCATTGCATCAAGAGTTTTATTCGTTGACATTACCTTTTAGAAGTGACTTGCATCCATGGCAAGGTTGGTAGTTAGAGCTGGCTGCTCAGACACAAGACTGTGCCCACATTGACCATAAGCTGGTCCGTTTTGATGCCACAGGATCGTCTTCTTTACCTAGAGAGAGTAAGGCAAGTGCATAATACAATAGATAAAGAATCGTTTCTTCATTTTCCCCATCTTTGCAGCTCCTGCAAAGATCAATAAAAGGAAAGTCAAGCGAGTGAGCATGTCTTCCTATCATGCAGTGTCCAGTAACGACTCTTACTATGAATCTGATCATCTGCCTGCTTAGCGAGATCAGTTTATCAGAGCGTTTCCAGCACATAGCAAATCTGTCTGATATCACATGAAACACCATTCACTCATCTGTCGATGGCTTTGCTAACCGCTTCCAACTTAAGTTGCAGCTTATAAGTTCTTCTACTTCTACTATGGCGCTACAGCCCAAGTCGGACCTTGGCCTCCTGATATTCAGGTTCCTTAACATTTTTTCATTACTTATTATGGAAGGGTTGTTAGCCCTACGCACAACCCTATTTCTACGAATTTTTTCATTTTCATAGAATGAGGTGACCAAGGTATATCCAAGCAGGCAAAGTGCTGGAATTATATATTGCACCGAACGGGATTGGACCTTCCGACCTTCGCATTACAAGACCAACACGCTACCTACTAGGCTATACCCTAGCTTATGAGTTGCGAGGGTATATTCAGCGTCTTTTTTTCAAATTTAATCTGCAAAGTGCTTCTATACTGGGCGAATTCGTCAGCCTTGCAGTTCCCCGGAATGGTCATATACCCTGGTACCCAGTGATCTCCCTCAAATCAACATTTTGGCGAGTGTTGTCTATGTTTTCGGTTTCCAGAATTAAGGAGTGATTAGTTTGAATGCGGATCCATTATTGAGTTTTCTTGAGGCGGGTAGCTACACTTGCAGCCATTTGCTTACCAATAATTTCGAGAGGTAGCAGATGAAAAGTACTTCTAATGCTGCGGGTTCTTAGAGCTCCACTTATGCACGAACATGCTGTTATCTGCATCTTGCCGAAGAGAGTGCGGTTTGTCACTGTACTTAGGGCAGTCCACCAGACAATGACACCATATAGAAAGATGGGCCTGGTAGCGGTATCGTAAAGCCAATGAAGTACTTTGGGCTGCATTCCACATTTCTTACAGGAGTAAAGCGTAACGGTAGCTTGGTTTACACGTCCCTGAGTATTAAGTTTCCAGCTCAGTTTCCTATCCAAAATAAAATCCAGATATTTTGCTCTATCTGCGAACACAAGACTTATTCCATTCTGGGTAGAAGGGTCAAAATGGGTAATTTTTGTGTAGGCTCATTCCCAGTTCACACTCACGAGTCCAGTTAAAGAGTATTAAATGAGCATTTTACATAACTTCGCCCAGAGTATTCGAGTACTTACCATGGATAGCTATAGCAACGACATCCACATCAGTAATCACTTTACAGCCTGCCTTCTCCAGTTTGAGCAGTATAGCATTGACCACCACGTTCCTAAGTAATAGAGAGAGAGCCCCGCCTTGTGGAGTACCTCTACTAATTAACCTAGTGGATGCGATGTCCAGTTTTGTGCTGATAATCCTAAATGTCAACATCAAATGAATCAGCATGCCAAGCGAATCAACCACCTTCAAGTTTGAAAATGCGTCCGTAATTTCTTCTGGTCTTATTTCTTCGATATCTATAAACGTTACCTTAGTGTACTCTTCAGTACTCAGAGATTATTTGATGAAGCATATGTGTGTAGGGTCATTTCAACAAACTTCCCTTTCCAGTATGAGAGTTGGGCTGCTGACAACATTCGTTGATGATGTTACTGCGTAGATGGATATCTAAGGTTTTTAGAAAAAATAAGGATTGACTTATAAGCCTTAGGTAATTGGGACCTGTATGAGTGTTTCTTCACGCTTTGGGGATAAAAACCACTTTCAGCTCCTGAAGAGTCAAAAACAAATAATGTACATTAGAGACGATAGTAGTAAAAAGTACTCGTAGCTAAGGAAAAAAAACCGCAACTTTTAGAGTCGTTTTTCTTAACATTGCATCACCACATTCGTTTTTCACTCTGTGGTATGAAAACACCCTTCCAGCAGCGGGAGGCTGACACCCAAATTTCAGAGTAATTGTTTGTGACGTCTATTGACCTAACTCCCTCCTGTCGTGCAGCAGTTGTCTCGGTTCTGCTAGGGTGTCATTTTAGTAAAAAGTTTTGAATAACTGTGCTAGGGTTTTTCTCTTTTTTTTTTACAGAATGACCTGTGTGATAGGCAATTTCGGCCTTTATGTGCAATGCACAAACACAATCATGGCGGGAAGGAATGGGATTGGGAAGGGCGGGGAAGGGGAGTAAGAACGACCATAACGAGTGGAGAAGTTGGTATATTTGTCAGTTTTACTGGCTGCTACTGACAAATATATATGTGTAGACTGAATGAACGAACAGTAACCATCTACTGAGTATCTAGGCCTTCTTGAAGTGAAACTGTTTCACTTTTACATTGTTTTGCCCATTTTATTTCGAATAATTTTTCATCGCAGTAGTAACTGAAAATTTGTGCTTAAAAAATCCCACTGTCTGGAGTGGGAATCGAACCCACGACCTATTGACTGTGAAGCAAGAACGCTGCCCACTACTCTACCGAAGCCTCAATTGCCAACAATTGTAGTTTGAAATGCTGTTAACTATTGTGGTAGGGGTCAACAGTCGTAGTTTAAAACAGGGCCAACGATCGTGGTATGATGTCAACAATTGTAGTTTTAGGAAAGCTTATTTATTTTGTTTATTAAAAGTTAAATGATTTATAACTCTTAAGACTACTGACTAATAAGAGAATCAAAGTATTTAATAAAACAATCATCATTAAATTATAAAAAATCTGCAAACAAGTCGGGCGCAACTTTATTATTCTTGGAACAAGTTGAAGATATGTGGGAAGACAATACGAAGGTTAGGGTGGTTAGGGAAGACTATGTGAATGGGGGCTCCAGGGCAGGGCAGTTGTCAATTATTATAATTAACACTAATTGCAATTACGATCAATAGCTTCAGTACATGGAATCAATATTTTATTCGTTTATAAACGCAAGTTTGGGTTTGGGGGATGGAGGGCTCGATAGAAGGGGTGGTAACATATCAATAATTTTTTAAATGATTGCTTGAATTGCGCTCAAAATTCGCTGTAAAAAATGTTAGTTTCATAGACGAAAGAAACACACTTGAAAATTAATATCTCAACTATCTCTTAAGCCATGTAATTGAAACTTGAAACATACATTAAGCTATACTAGCGAAATGCAAGAAAAATTTGATAGTGGAGGGAAATGGAGAGCACTTCGAAAATTGCGCACTTTCCAAAATGTCAAACCGTTATATCTCAAAATCAAGTACAGATATCAAATCGAAAATTCGTCAGATTGTAGAACTATATAGCCTTTAATTTTGGTAAAATGCTGGGGGATGTAAGTGGAAGGAGGTGGTTAGCAAAAATGTCGAAAATTTTGAGAGATTTTTTAGGGTTCTGGTGAAATATACAAAGTTTAAATTTTTCATGTCGATACATTTATTTGATATACATAGAAAAATAATAATAACTTGTTCCATAATTGTTATGCACCGACCCCCCTGGTCTAACATTCACAAGGTTTTTCATGTGCAATGAATAAAACACAAAAACTGAAAATTTTTTAGTAAGGTTTTAAAGTAGAAACTTAAAAATTTGCGAAATGCATTTAAAAAAAATCCCTAAAAGTATGGAAATGGTCGAATACCTTTTAAACTTCTACCCCCTCCCATACGAAATTATTTTTTCAACAATTTTCAAGAAATCAATTATCATCTAACTATTTAAAGCTATCAATTTCAAATTTTGCATGAGAACTTTTAAAAATAATTGAAACAAAATTGCATCAAAAGTTTTGAAATCATGACTGCTCTTCAATGTATCAATGTATGATTTCGAACAATTTTAATAAATCAACTAATAACCAACAAACTAAAGGCTACGAACATAAAATTTTGTAAGAGCACCAAACAAGAGAAACAAAATAAAACTGCATGACAAATTTTACATTTCCCTTACTTCCTCTACCCCCACACAAACGTTTGGTTTCGTGAATGTAAAATACACCGAATTTTATGAAAATTTTACGTGACTGCATCCATGAAACTAATATTCTATACAGAGATATTGGACGTGATTCAAGCAATCAATTAAAAAATTATTAACAACCACCAACCTTTACTATAACTATAACTATAATTATATGTACTGGAAATATTGATCGTATCCGCAATAAAGTGCTAAATTGACAACAGCCCTGCTCAAGAATTCCCTTGCACTTAATCTTCCTTAACCTCTCTAACCTGCAGATTGACTTTTCATGCATCCTCAACTTGTCCCAAGAATAATAAAGTTGCGCCCGAATTCGCTCGCAGTTTATTTGTATATAACACCGAACGTACTATACAAAATATTTCATGCTGAATTTAAAGTTTGTAGCTTTCATAATTTTGGAGGAAATTGCACAATTTTTGTCTGAATTAATGGCATTTGTATGGGACGTGGCAGGAAAAGTCAGAGATTTTGGATGATTTTGAATCTGCCTATCGACATCGTAATCACATTGGTTTGTTACAATTTCAAAGTTGAAAGCTCTCATATGTTTGAAGAAGAAATACTTTTCTTGAATTTACAAGTAGTACAAAAATTTGTATGGGAGGTGGTAGAAGGAGTGAAACGAAGTTCATATTTTTTAGCATTTATTGCAATTATTAAGGGACAAATTCTAGCAAAATTTGAAATTTGTAATTTTTCTAGTTGCATTAAAAATCGATTAAATACATTTACCAAAATTGTGCATTTGTATGGCAGGTGGCAGAAGGAGCTTTCGAATCAAAACCAAATTTTGCGACAACAATGATATTTGTACTAAAAAAAAATTCTCAAAATTTAAAGTTGATAGCTTATAAGGTTTTGAAGAAAAATAATTTAATTAAGATTCCGAAATTTGGTGAAATTTGTATGGGAGGGGGTAGAAAGAGTGAGGTGAAGTTGATAGTTTTTTCGAAATTGGTTGAAATTGTAATAATATTGATTATAACAAAAATTGTTTTTTTTGCTTTGCTAGTTGCAATGAAAACCGAATAAATGCTTCTTTGAAAATTGTACATTTGTATGGGAGGGGGTAGAAGGAGTAAGGGGATCACGTTAGTGATATTTACATCATTATACTATGACCTAATTTTCAAGTCAATAGCTGAAATGGTTTCGGAGAAAAATCTATTTTTTTAAATTTCGAAATTTCTTCAAATTTGTATGGAAGCATGTAGAAGTGGGAGGATGTGGCCCGTTCACGAACATAAATTTCGTTTTTTGTTAAAAATGACAAATGACAAATTTCAGCATGATAGGTCACAGCTTTTCAGAGTTATGTTGAAGACAGATCGCCCTTTGTAAAAGAATCTAAGTTACTTTAATATGGTTCACAGGACATATAGGGATTGAGGGAACCGAGGAAGCAGACTGCCTCGCAAAAAATGGGGCGGAAAATAAACTTTATTGGATCAGAGCAATTCTGCAGAGAACGAAAAGGGTATTCCAACCTAATACTGAGAAAATGGATTGAACAGGAGCACAGAATCCACTGGAATAGACTTCCAGGCTTATCAATCTCACAACAATTAATTCTAACAGGAAAATAAAGTAGAGGAAATCCTTATACTAAGTAAGAGTGAAATCAGTTCTCTGATCGGTCTCTTGACGGGTCACAGTGGAGTAAACCACCAACTCAAAAATATGAGTCTTGTAGGAATTGACATCTGCCGTCTCTGTCTTAAAAACTTAGAAACGATAGAACATATTCTATGTCACTGCGAAGCAGTAGCAAGAAAAGAACAAAATCTTCTAGGAAAAGCTCTCCCTACAACTAATGAACTAGCCAACATGGCTCCCTTAAACATACTGAAATTAGCCAAAGCTATCAAGTTATGGTAGGGAAAGGGGAAATAAATGCACAATAGGCCGAGAAGGCCGCAGTGCTCTCAAGTATTGTTCTGTTGTCTGGAACCCTCACTACCAATATCTTGAGACTGCATTGGAATCAGTACAACGACGTTTTACCAAATCTGTTTTCCGAAAACTGAACTTATCTGACACTTGCTACATGAGTCGATTACAATTACTTGGCCTAACTAGTTTAAAGGACAGAAGAATTTATTTTGACATGTTATTTTTATTTGAAGTAAATTTCGTTTTCAATGCTAATCTTCAACGTGAACTTCAATTGCTTTCTAATATAAGTAATACTAGATCACATACTCTATTCGTTGTACCACATGCGCGGCTGAACGTATATTTTCACTCTCCCTTACTCAGGCTGCCTCGAATGTTCAATCAATCTTGCCTTAGTTTTCATGACTTCAGTCTACAATCTTTCAAGGTATATTTAAAATTCAAGTTTTCTATTAAATAACTTTGTACATATATTGAATTTCTATTTAACTTTAATTTTTTCTATTATTAATATTGTAATTCACTTATATTTGTTTTGGACCTCTTGTATAATTGGAATATTTTACTTTCTGTTCATCAAGTCCTTAAATAATAATAATAATAAACTGCTCGAGGCGCAGGATGCAGAATCTGGAGGCAACAAGCGATCCACCGAAATATAGCTTTTATATAAAATTTTTCTCATTTCGTGAAATTTTTTTTTCTATGCAATACTTTCGCGTTATTAAATTATATCATATTGTCTCTCTGACACAATATTTTTTTTTATTTTCTATATATGTTAAGGAAATTTTTAGGAACTTTGCCACCCGTGTATAGTTTTTTCGTCATTATTTCGAATCCCTTTTTCCCTTGTTTCTACGATATTTGAGTAATGATGGGTGAAGAATAGAAAGTCGCCCGAAAGTCCTCTCGCTCGGTTAGTTGCAGCACTCATTAAGGATGAGCGCTTCTTTGGGTGAATTTTTGTCCTACTCAACGCTCCTGAGCAGCCGGCAGGAGGTGGTGGTGACTGAGAGAAGCCCCATTAAAAATTTGTGAAGAAAGTGCGGCACCGCAGCTGTTTTTCGATACAAATCTTTCAATGTCCGAACTTTCTATAAGCCAATCATAGTCTGTTTTCGAATGTCAACGGTCGTTACCGAAGAATTCTTAAGTTTTCGATGCGTTGTATCCGTTTCTCATATCAATATTTTTAAAAACACGGGTAAAAATTCCAGGTTCAGTCAGTGTTCCTTTGTCATTTTTATGGAAAGCTGGACTAGCTGCAGGCCCTCATGCAACGCAATAATGCACTAGAATTCATGAAAATATTTTATTATATATGTTTTTTTACAATTATTTTCTTCAAAATCAAAAATCATTTAATAATAATTACAATAATAGACTTAATAATAAAATAAAGATACTTTTTGAATTGGAATTATCTTATCGACAATTTTTAACATAAAAAAATTTCAACTCATAATGCATTACGAGAATTCATTTTTTTATATAACAATAATTATTATTGGTAAAGCTAAGTTATATCTAAAAACAAGTTTAACTGTTCTTACATTTTTAATAATATCAGATTTTCATTAAAATTAATAATATATTTAAGGCGTTATAATAATTTAATTTTTTTTCTTTAATTATGCGCTGCTATTACTACATAAAATAATGATATTTTTTAATAACTAAAACCAAAAATAAGTGATTCAATTTTCATAAAAATCAATTTTTCATTTGATTTTTAACTATACATAACTAAAAAAATATTAATATAAATTATTTGCTGATAATACCGTAGAAAATAAGGCTTTTAATTAAAACACGCCTTAAATAATTATGTAATCGTTCTTTTTTTTAACTAAGTTTTCAATTAATTGGCATTTCATGTTGTTTTTTCTGGTTTGATGACATGAAGAAAATGTTTCATCATGCTCGTAATTTAATTACTACGCTGGCTTTATTATAGTTTAATATTATTATTATGATGAATAATAAAAATATATAATTTTATTTATTGAATTTTGTTTTTGCTTACTTTTAATAAAGTATTAATATCGGATTAAAATTTATTTTTTCTTGAATTTTACCGATTTTTGTTATTTTTGCTTGTTAAATATTTATTTGCCTTTTAAGGCTAATTTTAACGGCTCTAAAATGCTTTGCTTATTGTTTGAATTTACGCAATATATAATTCTTACGTCATTTTCTTATTTGTAATTTCATATTGATAGTATGTTAGTAAAAATTAAAATAAAATTATTTGTTTAATTCAAATTTATTACAATTTTATTCACATTCAGTTTTCATCAGTCCTCTAGATTTGCTCGTTCGATTCAAATGTTGAATTTGACGAATGCGTTAAATTGTACAGTGCTGTTGTCGATGTTGTAATTAATTTTGTTGTGACATCTTCGTTTTGCGATATGGTTGACATGATGGTCGATAAGAAACTATGAATGGGGGTCGTTACGGTCGTCGATAGACTACCGATAGTCGGTAATAGTGACGTTGGTGTAATCGTTGATGAGGTTAACAGTGCTGTCACCGTACTAGTTGATACGGTGCTGGATGGTGGCGATAAAACCGACGTGTTGATGAAATTTTGGCCATGATTGAAAGTATGATTGAAAATCGATGGCGACAAATACGGATATGTGGGACATGGATTTGATAGTTGTGGGCCGAGCATTGACTCAAAAACGTAGCCGATTAGAGAGCCAGCGGTCAGGCCAACATTGTATGAAAGCGTCATCATGTTGCCGGTCACTTCTTTGAGTGTGGCCGGGACTTTGGCCGGCGCCAGGATCATGGGAAGACTTCCTGCTAGTCCGTTGGATAGACCGAGCGCGATAGTGAACACGAAAGCTGTTGTTTCGCCAGCAATCACCGGTTGTGATCTTGGTGCACAACATAGAAGGAGAAGTGGTATTAAAACTATTCGTAGTCCAGACATTAAGATTAGTTGCCGTCGCGACCAGCTGTAGGGGACTGCTGCCAGGATCTTACCAATCACGTCGGCCGAATTAAAGGTAAACATCAGTAATACCGGCATCCAGGTACGTAATGAACATGAGACTATTTCTGATTCGATGCCTGGATATAAGGACAGTGTTACGCAGTATGCTAATGCAATGCAGACCATGTACGGATAGATGGCATGCGCTACTCGCCAACGTGATTCTAGACCACTCTTCAAGTCACTCAATCGGCTGGGATTGCAATTGCCGGGCGTGAGAATATGTTCGACTTTGAACGCAACATTCGGTGTGTCTTGGGGTGTTGGTGGAACATCCGGTAAGTTATTCAAGCCTTCAATCACACTCTCTCCTGCTGTTGGATTCGACAGTTCGTATACGGGATTGCTAAGATGAGAAAAGAAAACTAAAGAGCTGAAATTATATGGACGGACTATTTTAATTACCTGAAACTTAACGCAGCTGTTTGTGTACTTTGTGGAGGACTAGCGTCCAAAGTTAGAACTCCATACTTGGCCTGTGCAATATCATTATCCAAGTTTTCATTCTAAAAGAGAAAATAGCTTTCAATGAAACTCATATTAGGTAAAAAACGATAGTATCTTACCAGTCGATTTTCGTCGGGTCGCAGGACAATCTTGGCACATGCTTTCATGTGATAGCGTACAAATGGTGAATGTATTGTAATTGAATGCAGGACATAGCTAAATGCGATATAAACAGTCGATGCTAAGAAGAAAATAACGGTCGAGACTCGATCACTTTTTATTATCAATTTGGTCACAACCCTGTTGGAAGATACAAGAAGCCCTGCCAAACTCTCCCCGGCCATAACTGCTTGCGTGTATTGTTTTGGCAACATGCTAGCGAATCCATAAAAGCTAGATTGCTGAACTATAGTTAAAAAAAAAAATTAATGCTATATGCGAATTCTATAAAATTCGTTAAATTACCTGTACATCCAATTGCCACTAAAGATACGGCTGCAAGATTTGCCGAATATGCTGTATTAGCGGAAAACATATGCCATGCTACTTCACATAGAGCGACAAAAGTTAGCGTTGTAAAGGATATGGCGTAGCCGAAGAAGATTCTCATTCGAAACGGTGCCAGTGATAGGAATACGTTGTTAAGAAGTACTGTAGCGAAAGCAACTATGATATAAGTCATGGACATGTCCAACGCTACAGATCGTCCTGGAAATCGAGCTTGCCAGTAATCGGATGCTATTATGAAACTGAAATTAAAAAGAAATTTTTTAATATGGGTGCTTATAGTTCAAGAACGATAGAATAAAAAATATCAACGGAAAGTGGCAAGGTTTTGAAGTATTACACATATAATTGTAGTATACCTATACCAACATAACTATGAAATGCATTAAAGGGTAACTCCTAAGTTATTCACGGCATCCGGTAAAACTGAAATTTCTACACCCTTTAAAAGTTAATGTTGGTTCAATTCGGCTAAATTAAGCTATGTTGGGGGGTTTTGATTTCTGTTAAGGGAGATCTCCGAAAAATACAAATTAGACTTGCACGACAACGAAAGAAAACTAGGGGTCCGGCTCCCGGATATATCAGTTCTCAATGTTTGCAGTCCTTTTTGGATTCATTTGATTTGATTTATTACGTCTCTGAAACATGATATGTTCGCCTGGAACGAGCCGAGCGACCCCCACACCTTCGATGGACCTGTGTGTGAGTGAGTGATATCGATGTAACCTTGACTAATTTCTTAGCGATGGTATTCGAAACCCGGTGGAGTATCAGAGCAGGATGGGGGACTAGCGTTCACAACCTGCTTGTCGTCGAATTCTAATACGATAGGGCTGTGTGTGAAGGCGGTCCTCTGTGCGGGAAATAGCCTGGTGCACCAAAGAGTGCTACTGTGAGGGCAATGGCGATTGCTTGGCGGTTGGAGCAGAAAGGGTACCATTGAGTGAACTCGCATTACTCGGCTTGGATATTTAAAAGGCAAAAATCCAAGAATGGATAGTAAAAGTAAATGATAGCGTGTTTCGGAGGATCCGTAAGGTGAATCCGAAACGTGTTAAGAGGTGAAATGCAGAACTGACATTCGAGAACGGGTTCTGAGAAAGAAGTTCCAAAGGGTGCGTGCAAAAGGTCAAGCAAACGCCCCCAGCTCAAACTTGAATACCAGCGAGGCATGTAAGAGTACCGAGCACTGATCATGTCATCAAAGGAGGAGGATTGAAATCCGCGAGCTTGAATCCGAGGAGATTGAAGCAAGCTTTAATAGAATCAGATTTAGTAAGGCGCCTGGAGTCGACGGACGAGAAATGTTAAAGCATCTGGCGCGCCATTACGTTCGTAACTTGCTTTTTTAAAAGATGCTTTCAAGATCGTGTTTTCCTGCAGCTTTGAAGATAGCGGGCTTAGTCGTCCTTCTGGAGTCGTCAGAGAAAGACAGGAGTAACCCTCGGTCCTATCGGTGCATATCCCTGCTTCCAGTCCTTGAAAAGTTCTGAAGAGGATTATGGTCAGGAGACTGGGGGAGAAAGTGGCCCATCTGGCCTCAAAATGACAGTACGGCTTCCGCACCGGGAGATGCACGGAAGATGCGTGGATGCATGTTAAGGAATCGGTTGCAAGAAGTGCCAGCAAATACGTCCGTGGAATCTTTGTAGATTTCAAGAGCGCGGTTGGCTATTTGAGTTGAGATGCGCTGCTTGATAAGTTATGGAGCTGCGGCTGTCAAGAAATGGTCATGTAGCAGAGCTATTTCCCTGACAGGCTAGCATGCGTAAGGGGCTTACGCGATACTGTATGGAGGGATGTAGAGCAGAGCTGTCTACAGGGCACATCACTGGAACTTAACGATGGATGACACTTTGGACCAGCCTTCGAGCTCTAGTAGTGTTGCGGCGTATTCTGATGATCTGCTCATATTGATGGAGAGAAGCTTCTGATCCGAGCTTGAGCATAAGGGTACAGCTCTAATGGCAACCGTTCGGGAATGGGGTAAAAGGATATAGTGTGGGTATTGAGAGAAAAGACAGCGGTAAAGTGGTTGAACGGCAAATTATAGCATTCACGTCCTCCCTCGATAAATCTGGACAGAACTGGGCTCAGATATATAACTAACGTTTGGTATCTGGGCGTCAGAGTTTCCGAGCGGTTGAGATTCGAGCTGTATCTGCGGGAGCTCAGAGAGCGTCTCACAACTACTGTGGGACATATCCGAAGGATTCTGCGGAAAGACTGGGGCTTTGCCAGGCGAGTGGTTCGCATCATATACATACGTCGGTCTATTCATTGCATGTGCTGCAAATAGATCGTCAGTATAGTATGAGGCACTGACGAGTGGCACAGGCACCCGTGCTATTAACGGCGTGCCAGCGAGTAGTCCGACGAGCATGTTTACCTGTATGTCGTACAATTTCTATTGAATCCATGTAGGTACCTACGGGTGTTCCTCCGTTGGACTTGGAGGTCAACCATCGAGCTATCACTTATAAGATCCGAAAGGGTGTCCCATTGTTGGCGAGCGATTGGTTAACTCCTGAGCAGATTGGGGAGAGGAGCCTTTATGAATGCAAAGAACTCCTCGACTTCACGGTCACATCGATGTGACGAACTAGTTGGGCTAACAGTGACAAAGCAGGGTCACTTTCGATTTGATTGGAAACGCAAGCTATGCCAGATATAACTTGAATTTTAAATTTCCTCTCAAGCTGCGTTATTTCTTGACAGGCCATCACAGCTTGAAAGTGGGTCAAAGTGGGACAAAGGGTTACGCCTGCGAAGCCGAGTTTGAAAACTGGCAGAATATATTGACCGAGACTGGAAGATTCAGGAGGATGCAGAGGTTTAGTGTTTAGAGATAACAAGAAGCGCAGGTTTTAATTACTTACACTAAGGGAAGGGATAACGCAAGTTATCATGTACCGGATGAACGACCAAGGTCAATTCCAATATAACCTTAGGGGGCCACCGATCTCACATTTCCCAAAGCGAGGTGCTACCAGTCACAGGTTTGCAAAGAGACCTAAGCTGGAAGTAATTTTCATAATTTCGAAACCTAACCGAAGGTTTTCTGGTTCCACGTGTGTCGGAAAGCTCGTGAAAGATTACTTCGACCCCCGGCAATGGAAGATGGCCCTTCGGGGAGTATTGTGGTTGTCTGTGGTTAGTGCGCACATCGCCGGCTGAGCGAGGACTTGAGTGCTCTAACCTGCTGCTACGGCCAACAGAATGGCAGAGATTTAGATAAGTCTCGAATCCAGCAGTATGAATGCGGAACTTGCATTTGGTATAGATCGCCACCTTCTGGGGTGTTCATGATTCTTTTCGCAAAAACCATTCTTGTTGCTAAATACAACCGTGGCATCGAGGCTTAGTGTCAGGCTGTCCACGTTAAATAAAGGAAGATATATTATAGTTTTATGTTCTAAAACATTGATCTGATTAATTTAAATAGATTCTAATATTCATTATATAGACTACTTTATTTTATCCATCTTCGAATTTTTAGGTACATATACATACATATATTTGACATCGTGTGCAAATGTTTTTATGAAGTTAGTGCTTGAAAATTTTACTAAACTTTCACTACACATAAAGTTTAATCGCGCAATCAAAATTAATATTGGAATCTATTTTCAAGCAGAAATAAATTACTTGGAATACAAAAGTACTGCGCATTTGTGGAACTGATAATCCGCACCGCCGGACCCCTAGTTATTCATAGAGGATGCGTGGTATGTCAGTATGCACGATAGGGTGGTAGTAGATAGGGAATTAAGGAAATCTCAAAACCAGATGTCTGCCCGTCCGTCCGTCCGTACGTCTGTCTATCCGTTCGCTCTCTAGCTCGAGCTTGTCATTTTTGACGAAAAAGTAACGACTAATGGGCCATATCGCTCCATCCTTTCTGTCCCTTCTCAATCAAAATGACACAATTTCGGAATTTGATAAGAAACTGATTTTCGCGAAAAAAAAGGAATCTATTGATCTAAAATTTGGAATACTTAATTTTTATGATGATTTAGAAAAATTATTCGAATCCTACCACCTCCCATACAAACTGCCTTTTTTCATGAAATACTCTACACCAATTTTCTCGGCACCTATAGAATTTATCAAGCTGAAATTATACAGTAGTATTTTTTTTTTTTTAATTATTGGTAAGGCATAAAAACGCTTCACTCCTTCTACTCCCTCCCATACAAAATGACCAAGTTTCGCAACTTCACAAAAAGTCGATTTTCTTGATAAATATGAATGCTAATGATCTGCAATTTAAGACTTGTACAGCAAATGATGTTTTTAGTTATTTCTGAAAAAGTCATTAGGAGCACCTTCTATCACCTCCCATACAATTTACACAATTTCTCTCAATCCATTACACGAATTTTATCAGCAACTATTTAATTTTTGAAGCTTAAAATTTCATTTTGTGAAAAAATTAGTTGAATGCCGTCACCCCTTGTACCACTCGCCATGGAAAAGAAAGGAAATTATTAAAAAAAAAATCTTCTTCATCTAGAGTATCGCATGATTGGACTTTACGCCCAATCGTAGTCGTGTTATGTTTAATAAGAATTTTAAATTGTTTTTATTTCTTTCATTCATCAAAGCTACCGATATAAAGCTTCAAACCTTTTTACTATCTCTAGATATTTTACTCTACAATGGCACTGCAGCCCAAAGCGGGCCTTGTCCTTCTGACTGTCAGGTTCCTTAACATTTTCATTGATGAAATCTTTAGATGAAAGAGTATATTGTGTATGCCTTACCGCTTGTTACAATGCTCACAGAGATTCGCCAAGGGTACAAAAATATGTGTTGTCGCTCAAAAACCTCGATTCCGATTGATCGTCTGTCCATCTGTCTGTCCGTCTGTCTACAACATAGCTCTCGAACAAAATTTGTTGTGTGTCATATTTAGCAAAAAAGTAACTTTAAGTTCGTGGACGGGCTACATCTCCCTACTCCTTCTATCCCCTCCTATACAAATTTCATGAAAATTCGGAATTTTAAGAAATTGATTTTTCTTCCAAACTGTTTCAGCTAATGACTTGATAAAATATTGGAAATATATCATCCCGCTTATAAGTTCTGCCTTGTTTCCGATCGTAGGTCACTCACGTTTGCCGAGCTCAATTTTTAACTCGGTCACTTTTAAGTCTTTCCCGTAACGTGGCATTTTTATCTATTGGTAACTTTCAATACATGTCAGAGTTTCCTTCTTCGTCATTGATTCCAAAAGATCTTTTTATTGACGACTCCACTATTTTGAAATACATTGATAAACTTGTAATTAATTTCTCCAGTGGACCTGATGGTGTTTCTTCGTCTGTGATTAAAAAGTGTAGTTTTTCCCTTTTACCTATCCTTCGGTACCTTTTTAATTCATCCCTTCGTAGTGGAGTTTTTCCTATGTCATGAAAATACTCTACTATAATGCCCTTGCTTAAGTCTGGTAAAAGGGACAATGTAAGTAATTATAGGCCTATAGCGAATCTTCCATGTGTTGCTAAGCTATTTGAATCCATCGTGTGTGATGTAATGTATTTTCATTCCAAGTCGATTATTGGATCATTCCAGCATGGCTTTGTCAAAGGCAGATCCACTGTAACTAATCTTATGGAATTCTCGAACTTCTGTCTTTCTGCTATCGAAAACGGGCAGCAGGTCGATTGCATATACACTGACTTTAGTAAAGCCTTTGACAAAATTGACCATAATATTCTTGTGCATAAGCTTTGCTTGCTTGGTTTTCCCGATATTTTCGTCCTTTGGGTTAAGTCGTATTTTAGTGATCGCATTCAGAAAGTACAATTTCGTGCAGCCTTATCCTCTGAAATATTTAATACTTCAGGAGTTCCGCAAGGTAGCCATTTGGGTCCACTTCTATTCCTTCTCTTTATTAATGACGTGAGTTCGTTTATCTCTAACTCGAACATTCTTCTCTATGCCGAAATCTTTAAGATTATCTCCAGCAGCAATGATTGTCTATTATTGCAAAGTGATATCTCGCGTTTTCATGAGTGGTGGTTACTTAACAATTTACATCTCAATATTAATAAGTGCACTGCTGTTTCGTATTCTAAGAAGAGAATATCAATGAATTTCGACTATGTTGTAGATGGATGCTCTTTACTTCGTTCTGACAAAGTACGTGATTTGGGCGTACTATTCAACTGTAATTTTACCTTTGATGATCACGTGAATCACATTGTTGGTAAAGCCAACGCTATCCTCGGTTTTGTTAGGAGACAATCGAAAGAATTCAATGATTTCTTTACAACGAAAATATTATATTGCGCATTCGTCCGATCTATCCTAGAATATGCTAGTCCTATCTGGTCTCCATTTTATTCCATTCAAATAGATAGGATCGAAGCTGTTCATCGTCGGTTTTGTCCTTCAGGGCCTTCCCTGGTTCGACCCACTCAGTTTACCGCCATATGTTGATCGTTTAAATCTGCTTTCTATGGATTCCCTTGAGAAAAGGCGAATACATGCCAGAGTTGTTTTTGGTTTTAAAGTCATTTCAGGTATAATTGACTTTGACAAATTGCTGTCTATGATTAAATTCAACGTTCCATGTCATCCTTTACGAAATTATGAGCTTTGTAGAATTCCGCAGCATCGCACAAACTACGGGTCTTATGAACCGGTTTCATGCATGCTCAGAGATTTCAATAACTACTTTTCGCAATTGGATTTTCATATGAGTATTCCTCAAGTAAAGAATCAGCTTTGTTGAGGTTAATTAGAATTGATTGTGTAAAAAGATTAAATTTTTGTGTATCTATTTGTTATGTATATAAATGTAGTAATCAATTTCTTGATGAAAAATAAATTATTATTATTATTATACCAAAATTGGTATTATTTTCTGTCAAGAATTTTCCATATTGTCGCGCCGCGAAAACAAAGCACAAAAATTCTCACTCTTACGGTCATTCGATTTCAGTCATAAAATCCTGGTTACAACCATTCCTTGCAGTCACTTGTTTCGTGGCGAAACTTATTAAAGTCAGTTCGAGATTTTTCAAACTCGCGACTACAAGTTCACTTAATCGATGTTCCAGAAAATTCTCAGTTTAAATGTACCAGAATTTTCTACACCATTTGCCTGTTTCGCAATTATGACTCGCGATAGTTATTTGAAATCCCACTTCTGACACCAATTGATGTGCGCTAGAGGTCGCTGGATTTCAACTAAAAATGAAACTAAATCGCTTTTGATTTCAAATTCCCGCAAAACTTTATTTATATTTTTAATAACTCTCACAAGCACTTTTTCCATTCACCAATTGTCCTTTTCCTAATTTCACGTCGACTGCTAATCTCCATCGCTGATTACACGACGTATTCGCTTATCAATCTCCACCGTCGATCATATGACATACTCGCTTACAGAATGAATTCTGAATGTCGATCATAGGACTTAATCGCTTACTGACGACCGCACTTGCCTGTCATACTCAAATATCAATCGACAACTGACTTTTTATCATAAGCGCTTGCTTTTTTATATCGTTCTATTCATCCTCTATTTGTCCCCTATTCTGCTGCGATACGTCCGCTATTCGGCCGCTATTCATTCGTTTTCGTCTGAATTTCGTCTGCTTTTCGTCTACCATTCGTCTGCTTTTTGGGAAGTCTAGGCAATGTGTAATATGTGCGTGTGTGTGGAAAATAGTCGATATCTGACAAGCAATGATATAAAATTTTCATAAAACGCATGTTTTAAACGAATACGAAATTTGCAATTCAATTATAATTTTTATCTAGGGTAAACATAAGTTAACAATGAAGCTGCCCACGAGCCAACTTCATAGTCAGCAACATTTCGATCAGCAAATCAACATCGCGGAACACCAATGCCATGTTTCGCTGGTTCGATGTATGCCTCCGAGACACTTGTACCAAAAAAACTTCATAACGAACGATCCACCGCTTAAGCAGTTCAGGCGTATGAGCACTGTATCTTATTTCCTAAATTGAAGAGACATCGCTTTAAGAACAGCGTCTAGAGTATTACACGACAGATAATTTTATTTGTTTTGCGCTTCCCTTTCGCTATTTTATTATCTTAACAAATAAATTGAAAAATAAAGAAATATTGCGTAGTAAGTAATCTAAGACTAATTGAAAGGAAATGAAAGAAAAGATTTCCGGATTTATTAAAAGTGACGTTTCGATCTCTACTGAGACCTTTATCAAACCTAATATTAATTATTCATATGAAAAGTTAAAAGTCACATTATACTTTTAACGATTTCTATCCCGCAGCATTGAAAATTATCTTAAGATTGCCAAAGAGATATGTTTTAAAATTTCTTATATCCGACATATTCGAAAGACAGCAACACACCTTCCTTTTATTGAAAGTTTAATTAAATTGCCGGTATTTTCGCTTTGATAGCGAATTTAACTTCACTAGACCATCCCTCGATACACCCACCGTTGCCCATGTCCTCTCTCCTTTTCCGCCAGCTACAATTGAAATTGAATAAAACTTTTCGCAATATCTTGTCGGACCTAATTCAAATTATTGATTTTGAGAGCAATCAGCCTACACTCTCACACTCATGACATTAGCTTAAAAAAAAAATTTGCACTAGATATAAAAAATCCAGGAATGCCCTGAAGGTGATTATCTATTAGGAAGAGGTTGAATATTAAGGACTTGTACCTGTTGTATGGCAAGACGAACCCGACACCGGCTGTCAACAGAGCTATGTACACGATATGCTTGCGATCCTTGGGAGGGCCGTGTTCCGGGCTATCTGTGGCACATCCAGGGCGATGCCGTTCGCCCAGAGGCTCGTAGGTGGTTGCCTCAACGCCATCCATTGCGTCTCACAGCTTTTAGGATGTCCCACAATCTGTTAAGACGTCACTTATAAGCACAAAATTTTGCAGGCAATAACACTCGAATGAACCGAACAAGATAGCTAAGGATTTTATTTATAGATTTTTTTTTCTCCTTAGATGTGAAGGTTATACTCGATTTCCGGGATAGAATACTGATGATACGGTTAAGTTATGGTTTTCATTGTATTGGGAGGAAGAAAGTTGCGAAATATGCACTGATTTCACCGGATCCGGAAACGGGTTCACATTTTCCAGAATTCAACGACACAGCGGTAGTTGATTTCTCGTCTTAATACTGCTTAATTAATTTTATTGCACATTAGACTTCACCCAAACATGTCTACGGTAATTTCGTGTTGATTGAGAACTGAAATTTTCGAAATTGGTTCCGACGCAAACGCAGGAAAATCGATTTTTCCCCATTGACGAGTGTATCTATTTCAGATGACCGACAATTTAACCACACTTTTTTTGAATGTTTATATGGAGCGATGTTTGCAACCGTAAACAGGCAGCATTTAGGCGATAATTAGGCAATGGTCATACTAAATAAAATGTAGCTAGGTAGGTATGAAGTACATATAACTAGTAATATTAGAGGAAACAATCTAGATTTCGTTGTGGTATGATTGCGGCCGGAGTATAGTATTTCACTTGAAAGAAATTGATTATAAGCGGATTTTATTGAAAAGCTACTATATTGGAATCTCGCCAAAATTCCGCAAGAAATGAGATGAAAAGGGTGAGGAAATTTTTCAACTTCGGCCCGTGAAGATTGTCTAGCCAATTACAATCACAAATAAACTGCCAACAAGTCGGTTGCAGCTTTATTATTCTTGGGGTAAGTGGGATGCACGGAAAGTCAATATGAAGGCTAGAATGGTTAAGAAAGACTAAGTGAAACCCCCCATTTAGCTTTTCATTTGTTCACTCAGAAAAATAGTCGTCGTTGAATCAAATAAAATATGTACTTGTTTTAAGAATATAAAATTATATTCGAAACAAAGAAATATTCTTAAGATTAAGTTAAAAAAACGTCGAAAACTAAACTTGCTAATATCTTCACCACGAATGCAGATTGAAAGTTGAAAATGATATAGAGAGGGTTGTAGGACAAACTTTAAAAATAATTTAATTTTTTTATCCATTGGCGTCCGAAAAGGGGGGGGGGGAACAAATTGTTGGCCAAATTGTTTTTTCAAATGATTATATCTTCGAAATTACTTATCGTAAAAAATTCATATTTTGGGACAATCAAGGTGGCATATAGTTTCATCAGAATCAGCTTAGTGAGCGGCTAATTATTGTAAGGGGGAGGGTCAGGGGGGTGCAAAGAAAAACACTTAAAAATGAATATCTCAACTATGTCTTAAGCCATGTAATTGAAACTTAAAACATATATTAAGCTATACTAGGAAAATACAAAAAAAATGTAACATGTTGAAATAATAGTAGTGATGGGAAATGGGGAGCATTTCAAAAATGGCGTACTTTTCAAAATTACAAATCCTTATATCTCAGAAAAGAGTACAGAATCAAATCGAAAATTTGTCAGATTGTAGAACTATATAATGGTTAATTTTGGTAAAAATTTTAAGATGAGAGGTGTAAGGGGAGGGAGGTGATCAGCAAAAATGTCGAAAATTTTGAGTGATTTTTTTAGGGCTCTGGTGAAAGATACAAAGTTTAAATTTTGCATTAAGATACATCTATTTGATATACATAGAAAAATAATAATAACTTGATCCATAATTGTTATAAACCGACCCCTCGGACTAACGTGCACAAGGTGTTTCATGTGCATTGAAAAAAACACATAAACTGAAAATTTTTGAGTGAAAT
Organism: Chorisops tibialis; assembly: GCA_963669355.1. NCBI lineage: Eukaryota > Metazoa > Arthropoda > Insecta > Diptera > Stratiomyidae > Chorisops > Chorisops tibialis. The sequence goes on along the minus strand of OY770263.1, from coordinate 212,006,844 downwards.
TTTAAGGTAGAAACTTGAAAATTTTGTGAAATGCATTTAAAAAAAATCCCTAAGTATACCAAATATTAACTGGTCGAAAACCTTTAAAACTTCTACCCCCTCCCATACAAAATTATTTTTTCGACTTTTTTTAAGAAATCAATTATCACCTAACTATTAAAAGCTATCAATTTGAAATTTTGCATAAAAACTTACAGAAAAAATTTAAATGAAATTACGTTAAAAGTTTTGAAATCACGCTTGCCCTTCTACCCCCTCCCATACAAAAGTGTGATTTCGACCAATTTCATTAAATCAACTAATAACTAACAAATTAAAATTTTATACAAGCACCTTACAAGAGAAGGAAAATAAAACTACATATCAAATTTTACGATTCTCCTACCTTCTCTACCCCCTCCCATACAAATGTTCGGTTTCGTGAATGTACAATAAACCGAATATTATGAAAATTCTATGCAACTTCGTCTATGAAACACATTCTATACAGAGAATATTGGACGTGATTCAAGCAATTAATTCAAAAGCTATTAACATCCACCCACCCTTACTATTACCCCTCTTCCTCCCTTCATAAAAAACTAAACTTGCACAAATGAATGAAAAAGTGTTAAATTGACAACAGCCATGCCCAAGAACTCCCTTTCGCTTAGCCTTCCCTAACCACTCTAACCTGGATATTGACTTTCCACTCATCCGCAACTTGTCCCAAGAATAATAAAGTTTCGCTCGACTTGTTGGCAGTTTATTTTTAGTAAGAAGCAATGAAATATAAAATGTTCAAAATTTTATGATAAATTACGAGAAAAATTACCTGATGAAGATTTCACATTACATTCTTGTTCCGTGAGTTTTGAGAGATGGAACATTGTACAAGACAGGACATATAATTTATATTTACGCTCCAAGTGTTAGAGCATTTGAAATAATTGATATTGTGAAATCTCCTCAAAATATTCTATTACTTTACCAAGAACTAGAAGTACAGCATTATAAAAAACAAAAAATTAGATTTTATTTTATTAAATGCTACTATTGTAAAGTTTCCACCAGTGCATCTATGTAATGTAAATCAAGACCTTTTGAGATCAAAAGTTTTATTTTAAAAAAATGCTTTTTAAAGAGCTAATCTTATTTTTTTGTATAATGTATAATTTAAATCTGGTATAGTATTAGCATTAGGGCCTTCAATCAAGGGATCGTGGAATCGCCAAATCCTGAAAACGCCGGAAGCACGATCTCGGGATTAGAGACCCTATATCACGTTAAAATAAAAAAAAACATAACAGGGCTACGATTGCGCGTAATGCGCAATCTTACGATACTCTAGATGAAATAGAATTTTTTTGTGACCTCAAGAAATTTTGTATGTGGAGTGTTAGAAGGGATGATAGCATTGAACTAATTTTTTCCCCATCATGCTAAAGTAGCTATAAAAATGTTTCATTCAAAATGCTTACTCCAAAAATTGAATGGGAACTGAGAAAATTAGTGAGTTAGATTTAATGAAAATGTGCAGTTTGTATGGGAGGTGGTAGAAAGAGTGGGGGGATTTTAGTGATTTTTTCAGAAATAACTAGGAATATTATAAAATTGACATCCCTTAAATTTCAGACTAGTGACATTCATAGTTTTCAAGAAAATCAATTTTTTGTGAAGTTGTGAAACTGTGCCATATTGTATGGGAGGGGGTAGAAGCAGTGAAGCTAATCAAATATTTTTTTCTGATCTTAGTGATAATACTAATTAAGAATTTATTACAAAATGAGAGCTCGATAAATGTTATATGTTCTGAGAAAATCATCTTAAAGCATTTCACGAAAAAGTGATGTTTGTATGGGACGGGGTGGAAGGAGAGGGAGGACTCCAATAACTTTTCTACTGTAGATTTATATTATTATGAAAGTGATATATCCAAAAATTCAGATTAATAGCTTTTACACTTTTCGAGTAAATCCATTTATTGTCAAATTGCGAAATTGTGTCATTTTGTATGGGAGGGGGTAGAAGGGGTGGAGCGATTTGGCCCGTTCACGAACTTGACCTTACTTTTTTGTCAAAAACGACGTGTACAAAATTTGAACTAACTAATTTTTTTTGGCCTTACTAACAATTTTAAATAAATACTTGGTGCAAAATTTCAGCAAGCTAAATTTTATACGCACTGAGTAAATTGGCTTAGAATAATTCATGAAAAGTACAGTTTGTATGGGAGGTGGTAGAAGGAGGGGTAGGACACGCATAATTTTTATACAGTAGATTGATATTATCATAATAGTAATATATTCCAAATTTCAGGTTAATAGCTTATATACTTTTCGAGCAAATCTCTTCATTGTCAAATTGCGCAATTGTGTCATTTTGTATGGGAGGGGGTAGAAGGGGTGGAGCGATTTGGCCCGTTCACGAACTTGACCTTACTTTTTTGTCAAAAACGACGTGTACAAAATTTGAACTATCTAGCTCAACGCGTTCTCAAGCTAGAGAGCGCACGGACGGACGGACATCCGGTTTTGAGATTTTTGAGTGATAATATTAACTTCTGTATCATTCATTTTTTTCTCCGAGCCTTATTTCTTGGCGTTACAAACCTTAGAGCGAACTTATAATACTCTCAGATTCCATCTAGAGTATAATAAAAATAAAGAAATAAAGATTTTTACATGGAAAACTGTTTTTTTAATGGCAAGAAAATGTTCTTTAATTAAAAGAAGATGTTCCTTGGGTTAAAGAAAAGTGCAAAAGAAATATTTCCTTATATTAAAGACTTCGTCCGCGTAAAAATAGCAATAATAAGCAATTTTTGAGAGTGTAGTTAGTAATACATTATGTGGGATATATAATCTGATTACTTTAATGGCTCTTTGAAGAAAATGGTTTCTATATTGTTGGAATCAGAACCATAAATTATTAAGAATGAAAGCATGATACTCCCATTTTTATGGGACAGGCTCGTGATCAAATCAAACCCGTGATCCGAGATCATATACGTGTTGAAAGCATTAAGGACATGTGAATAATTGTAGCTGGTGTTATTTAAAAAAAAAACAAATAAAATGACATTAAGCTTAAAAACATAACAGGACTACGATTGTGCGTAAAGCCCAATCATACGATACTATGTATAGATGAAATCGAAATTTTTGCGGTGTTAAGAAATTTTGTATGGGGAGTGGTAGAAGGGGTGACAGCACTGAACTAATTTGTTTCACATCATGCTACAGTAGCTATAAAAATGTTTTGTACCAAATTTAAGCTTCAAAAATTGAGTAGGTACTGAGAAACTTAGTGCATTGAATTTAATGAAATTGTGCAATTTGTATGGTAGGTGGTAGAAGGAGTGGGTGGTTTTTGGTGATTTTCGAGAAACAACTATAGCTATCATGCAATTGATAAACTTTAAATTTCAGATCTGCATCATTCATACTTTTCAAGAAAATCGAATTATTGTATAGTCGTGGAATGTGTCTCATTGTATGGGAGGGGGAAGAAGGAGTGAAGCTACTCGGTTAAGTTTTTTCCCGATATTAATAATAATGCTAATTAAGGATTTAATACAACATTTTAGCTCGATGGAAGTTACACGTACTGAGAAATTTGGTGTAAAGTAATTCATGAAAAAGTGTAGTTTGTATGGGAGGTGGTGAAAGGAATAAGGAAACTCAAACAATTTGTAGACCAACAGACTGCATTTATAACAGAAATAATATATTCTAAATTTCAAATTAATAGCTTTTCAATTTTCACCTCGATGAAATTTAAATGTACTGAGAAATTTCGTTTAGAGTATTTCATGAAAAAGTGCGGTTTATATGGGAGGTGGTGGAAGGAGAAGGGGGTTTTTGGTGATTTTTTGAAAAACAACTATAATCATCATGCAATTGATATATTTGAAATTTCAGATCAGTAACATTCAGACTTTTCAAGAAAATCAAATTCTTGTGAAGTCGTGGAACTGTGTCACATTGTATGGGAGGGGGTAGAAGGAGTGAAGCTAATCGGTTAATTTTTTCCCGATATTGATAACAATGTTAATTAAGGATTTAATACAACATTTTAGCTCGATGGAAGTTACACGTACTGAGAAATTTGGTGTAAAGTAATTCATGAAAAAGTGTAGTTTGTATGGGAGGTGGTGAAAGGAATGAGGAAACTCAAACAATTTGTAGACCAAAAAACTGCATTTATAATAGAAATAATATATTCTAAATTTCAAATTAATAGCTTTTATGGTTTCCAAGAAAATTTGATTAATATATATTTTGAAAATGAGTCACTTTGTATGGGAGGGGTAGAAGGCGTGAGGGGAGTGAAATGAAACCAAAAGCAGATTTCATTCCGATGGACACCTAACAAACTGTGCAAGTTTCATTACAATCGGTTCAGCCGTTTGTGCGTGAAAAGCGGTCTGTCTGTCTGTCTGTCCGTCTATGCGTCTGTATACAGCATAACTCTCGAAAGCTTTGAGCTATAGTGCTAAAAATTTTTGTGTGTCATTTTTAGCAAAAAAGTAACTTTAAGTTCGTGAATGGGCTACATCCCCGCACTCCTTCTACTCCCTCCCATACAAATTTCATGAAATTTCGAAATAAAAAGAAATTGATTTTGCTTTGAAACTATTTAAGCTATTGACTTGAAATTTAAGTCAAAGTATCATAATATAAATGTCAATAATATCACGGAATATTGACCTAATCCCTTTACTCCTTCTACCCCCTCCCATAAAAAAGGACAATTTTGAAAAATTCATATTTTCGATTTTCATTGAAACTAGTGAAGCTGAAAAGACGAAATTTTGTCAGAATTAATTTACTATAATTGCAATTTATTTTAAAAATAATTATCAACTTCACTTCCCTCCTTCTACCCCCTCCCATACAATTTTCACGAAATTTTGAAATTTAAATTAAATTATTTTTCTTCGAAACTGTTAAAGCTATCAACTTGATAATTTGTATAAAGTATAAAAAAATAAATATTAATAATACGAAATAAATTTGTTTTGATCCGTATACTCCTTCTACCCCCTCCCATACAAATGCATAATTTTTGTTAAATGCATTTTATCGATTCCATTTAAACTAGAAAAGTACAAACTTCAAGTTTTGCCAGAATTTGTTTCTTAATAATTGAAATAAGTGTTAGAAAAAATTATCAGCTCCGCTTCACTCCTTCTACCACCTCCCATACAAATATCTGTATTATAAATTCAAGAAAAGCATTTCTCCTTCAAGTATAGGGTTATTCTATAAGAGGTGTTATTTTGAATAGCCCGCTGTTTCGGTAAATCTCACTTTTGAAGTTGTCATTTTTTGACATTTGACAAGTAGAAACTACGCCATTAATAAAAATGGACCGATACACGCTTCAACAATTCATTAAAATTATTAAAATTCACTATAAAAATGGTGAAAATTTGGCAGAGACGGTTCGTAGGGTTGTCCAATAAGAGGTGTTATTTTGATATTCAAATAAAAATGGAATTTTTTGAAATAAATGATCGGATGTTTATTTCATTGTAAAGAGGAAGGTATGCCGTTAATAAAGGAAAACAACATCAGCCAAATGGTCCGGCGGGGTCATTGGTCCTTACTTTTTCGAAAATGAGGCTGGAGCAACAGTTAAGGTGAATGGATTGCACTATCGAGAGATGATTAATGATTTTTTATAGCCGGAATTGGATGATATTGATCTGGACAACGTTTACTTTCAACCGGACGGCGCTACGTGCCACACAAGCACCGAAACCATTGATCTTTTACGGGAAAAGTTTCCGGACCGCGTTATCTCTCGAAGAGGTGATCGCAATTGGCCATCGAGATCTTGTGATTTAACATCTTGCGACTTCTTCCTTTGGAGCTACGTGAAAGATAAGGTCTACGCCAACAGCCCAGCGTCAATTGAAGACCTTAAAGATGGAATTCGTGAGACTATCGAGGACATAGGGCAGCCACTTTGCGATTTGGTTTTGAAAAATTTCATGGAAAGGATAAGATCCTGTAAGCGTGGTCGTGGTGGCCATTCGGCTGATGTTGTTTTTCGTTATTAACGGCATACCTTCTTCTTTACAATGAAATAAACATCAGATCATTTATCTCAAAAAATTCCATTTTTCTTTGAAAATCAAAATAACACCTCTTATAGAATAACCCTATATATGAGAGCTATCGACTTTGAAATTGAATCAAAGCATGGTGATAAGGAGGATGATAAGCAGTTTCAAAATCATCTTAAACGCTCTACTTCCTCTGCCATCTCCCATAGGAATGCCCCAATTTCAGGAAAACTATGTCCAATTTCTTTAAAAATAATGAAAATTAAAAACTTTAAATTCAGCAAAAAACATTATGCATGCCATGCTCGGTGGCATCTATGAAAAACAAAAACCTCCCCCTCTACTTCTACCACCTCCTATGCAAAAGTCACTATTCACTATTCGAAAGAATTTGAGATGACATATTTTCCGGTATATTAAAGTCATTTCCATCTCATCTAGAGTATCATATGATTGGGCTTTAATATTTCACTCTTTTACGGATTTTTTTTAAATGCATTTTGCAAATTTTCAAGTTTCTACCTTAAAGTGTCATTCAATAATTTTCCGTTTCTGTGTTTTTCCCGTGATGGTCGGTGCATACAATTGCGGAAAAAATTATTATTTGTCTCTCTGTATATCAAATAGATGTGTTTATATGGAAAATTTGTACTTTGTATCTTTCACCAGAGTCCTAAAAAAAACTTTCAACATTTTTGCTTACCACCTCTCTCCTCTTATACCACCCAACACAAAATTTTAAAAACGATATGGTTCTCCAATCTGACAAAATTTCAATTCGATATATGTACTCAGTTTCGAGATATAACGGTTTGAAATTTTGGAAAGTGCACCATTTTCGAAATGCTTCCCATTTTCCCTCACTACTATTATGTCCAAATGTTATATTTTCTTATAAATCCCTAGTATTGATTAATATATGTTCATAGTTTTAATTACATAGCTTAACAGATAGTCGAGATATTAATTTTTAAGTGTTTTTCTTTGCACCACCCTAACCCTCCCCCTCAATAATCAGCCTTCCTCTACGCTTATTCTGGTAGATCTGTATGCCAGCTTAATGGTTGAGATATTCGAGTTCATAGTTTTCGGTCTTAGCGCTCCCCCCGCCTACTCCTTAACCCTTACACCCTCCCCCCCCCCTGAGTGCCCTCTTGAAACCATCTACAACCCACCCAAAAATGAACTTTCTATCTTGAAGGGTTTGGGATCTAATGTGCGCTGAGCACGGCGTAGAGACAGGCGGATTTTTTTTTGAATTTTTAGGCTATTGTAGCTATGAACCGCGAAAAAACAAATTTCATGGTAGCAACTTTTTTTTCCAAGTCGATCACTTTATTATGGAAATAATAAAGTAATTAACTTTAGTTTGTTGTTCGTGAATGATAAACAAAGTTGGAGTTTTTGAAAATCCAGAAAATTTGTACCAAATGTTAATGCCTTTTATAAGCAAAACACACGTTCCGGCTAATAGGAGATGACAGAAAGAGAAGAAAGAGAGAGAAGAGAGAAAAGAAGAGAAAGAGAATCATTTCAAAAATGGAGCACCTTCCAAAATTTTAATCTGTTGCATCTCAAAACTGAGTACAGATATCAAATTAAAATTTTGTTTTAAACACAGTGTTTAATTTTGGTAAAAATTGTAAGATGGGGGTATAAGAGATTGTAAGTTTTAGGAAAAAATTTTGAAAATTTTTAGTGCTTGTTTTACGGCTCCAGTGAAAGATCCAACGTTTAAATTTTGAATGTGCATACATCTAATTAATATACATAGAGAAAAAATAATAGTTTGTTCTACAATTGTTATGCACCGACGTGTACAAAATGTTTCAAGTACAAAGAAAAAAATATTGAAAATTTTAAATTTTTGAACGAAATTTTAAGGTGGAAACTTCGAAATTTGCGAAATGTTTTGGAAACATAACAGAATTATGATTAGGCGTAAAGCTCAATCCTGTGATACGCTAGATGAAATAGAAAAAAGTTTATTATACCGGATGTATGTCATCTCAAATTCTTTCGAAGAGTGAATAGTGACTTTTGTATGGAAGGTAGTTAAAGCAGAGGGAGGAGGTTTGTAATTTTTGTACATAACACCGAACGTAGTACACAAAATATTTCATGCTGAATTTTAAGTTTTTAGTTTCCATAATTTTCGAGGAAATTGAACAAATTTTGTCTAAATTTATGGCATTTGTAGGAGGTGGCAAAGAAATTGGGAAGTTTTGGACGATTTTGAATCTGCTTATCAACATCTTAATCACATTGCTTTCTTACAATTTTAAAGCCTATAGCTCTCATATGTTCGAAGGAGAAATACTTTTCTTGAATTTCTAATACAAAAATTTGTATCAAATTCCTGTTAAGACCCCCTATAGGGGCATAGGACAGAAACAACTCTCTTCCACAAGGCGCGATCCTGAGCATCGGCTTTAAGCTGTTGCCAGGACTTGTTTATTCCTCTGGCCTCCTGCTCAACTGCTCGCTTCCATGTGTTACATGGTCGACCAACCCGACGTCTTCCTTGAGGGTTATAATCCAGAGCCTGTTTTGCGATGTTTTGCTCTGGTTTCCTCAAAGTATGACCGATCCACTGCCACTTTCGCCGTTGAATCTCAATGCCTATTTTAGTCTGGCGAGTTGTACTCCAAAGTTCGTCGTTGGAGATCACTTCTGGCCAGAATATTCCTAAAATGCGTCGGAGGCATTGGTTTACGAAAGTCTGTAGTTTCTTGGTAAGTCGAACGGTCACTTTCCACGTAGTACAACCATATAACAACACGGATTTGACGCATGCGTCAAAAACTCGCAGCTTCGTGCGAAGGGAAATCTCTCTTAACCTCCAGAAAGGGGAAAGGATACCGAAGGCCTGACGAGCTTTATTTAGCCGAGCCTCAACATCCTTTTCGGCTCCGCCGTCCATGCTGACAATGCTTCCGAGATAGCAAAAATCTTGCACCTCTTCCACATCCTGTCCATTAAGAACAATCGGTGTGCTTGCATTCGAACCCATGTGCATGTACTTGGTTTTACGCACATTTATTTTCAGTCCCGCCTCTTTGCATTTAGAATGCAACGAGCGAACATTTGACTCTAAGTCCGAACGGGTATGTGCAAGCAAACACACGTCATCAGCATAATCAAGGTGACTTAAGATGTTAAATAGTCTCCATTGAAGACCTTTACCTTCCCCACCTTCCAGTGCAGCTTTCAAGATGTCATTTATTACCACCAGAAACAGGGCTGGTGATAATATGCAGCCTTGTCTGACACCCGTTCGCACAGGAAAGCTCTCGGACAGCTCTCCTCTATGCAAGACGCGACACTTTGCATCTTCGTAGGATTCTTTAATCATAGCTATGACCTTATTTGGAATACCTCTCCTACGCAAAGCATTCCATATGTAATCTCGCTTAACGCTGTCGAAAGCCTTCTCGAAGTCCACAAACATGAGATGTAGTGGCGAACCCATTTCGGCTGACTGCTCTAATATTATCCGTAGGGTATTTGTGTGGTCGGTACAAGACGACCCTTTACGGAATCCAGCCTGATAAACTTCGAGAGTGCTCTCGACGACATCACTAATCCTATTGAGAATTACCTTAGCCATAATTTTTGATACGGCAGTAAGTAGACATATACCACGCCAATTGCCACAATCCCGAAGGTCGCCCTTCTTCGGAATTTTCACAATGACGCCCTCTTTCCATTCAGTCGGATATCTTCCATCATTCCACACCTTAGTGAAGAGTGGGAGGAGTATATCGGCTGTTATTTCCGGGTCCGCTTTGAGGAGTTCGGTTGGTAGTCCGTCTATACCTGGAGCTTTCCTTCCCGCCATTGACCGAATGGCGGAAACTATCTCTTCCTTATCTGGGTGATCGTCCCTAATAGAGGATTGTTGCGGTTGGATGTTTGGAAGTTGTTCTGTTTCCGGAATATCTTCATCTGACAAGATGTTTAAAATATCAGAGAAGTATTTCTTCCATCGTCGCAACTGGTGTTCACTCATATTAAGGAGAGTTCCGTTGACATCTCTCACCAGGTGGTTGGCGGTGAAATTCCTGTTCGTCAACTGTTTCATGATTTTAAATAGTGAACCCATATCCCCAAGGTAAGCCGCAGATTCTGCCTTGTTTGCCAGATCTTCAATGGCCTTTCTCTTGTCGCGTCTAACAGCCTTTTTAAGCTGTATATGAGCATCGCGGTAGTTCTGCCTCAAGTCGGGCGTTCGTTGGTTGACATCGGGTTGAGAGATGATTGCCAATTTGGCTTTTTTCCGATTGTCAACCTTGTCCCATGTGTCTTGCGACATCCAGGGTTTCTCACCGCTTTGCGCATATCCCACAGATTCTTCAGCACTAGTTAGAAAAGTGTATGGGAGGTGGTAAAAGGAGTGAAGCAGAGTTCATATTTTTTTTAGCATTTAATGAAATTATTAAGGGACAAATTCTGGCTAAATTTTACGTACATTTTCTAGTTTCAATGAAAATCGATTAAATGCATTTACCAAAATTGTGCATTTGTATGTGAGGGGGTGGAAGGAGTATTCGAATCAAAAGCAAGTTTCTTGCCATGAATGATATTTGTAATGGTATACTTTTCTTAAAATTTAAAGTTGATAGCTTTGACGGTCTTGGAGAATAATAATTTAATTGAAATTCCGAAATTTCGTGAAATTTTTATGGGAGGGGTTAAAAAGAGTGAGGTGAATTTGATAATTTTTCAAAACTTTTTGCAATTGTAATAAAATTAATAATGACAAAAATTGGTTCTTTTAGCTTTGCTAGTTGCAATGTAAACCGAATAAATGCATTTTTGAAAATTGTGAATATGTTTCGGAGGGAATGAGGGGATCAGATTAATATTTTTTGACGTTAAAAATATTCCCATCCTTATACTATGACCTAATTTTCAAGTCAATATCTGAAATAGTTTCGGAGAAAAATCAGCTTCTTCAAATTTCGAAATTTCATGTAATTTATATGAGAGGGGGTAGAAATGGGGGGATGTGGCCAAAAGGTCAAAGCTTTCGAGGGTTATGTTGTATACAGACGGATAGACGGACAGACAGACAGACGGACATACGGTCACTCGAAATCGAGGTTTTTGAGCGGCAACAAATATTTCTGTACCCTTGGCGACTCTGTGCGAGTATTATTTCTTAGCTTTACAAACGGTAAGGCAAACCTAATATACTCTCAGATTTCATTTAGAGTATATGTAAAAAGAGAAGAAGTATGGAATATTAACTGGTTGAATACCTTTAAAACTCCTACCCCCTCATTATTTTTTCGACCATTTTTAAGAAATCAATCACCGAACTATTAGGTTGTTGTAGATGAAATGGCGACTTTGCTGGTGAAATTTCAAACAACTTTTGTTCTTATAAAACTTAATTTTATTAATCAAAATAGGTACCAGCAGATGCACACTTCTCCCAACGAGATACAAGTGCATTTATGCCAGTTTCGTAGAAGTCCGACTTTCTAGACTGAAGAAATTCCTCGAAGGCTTTTTTGGTGGATGCTTCATCGTTAAATTGTTTTGCTCAGTAAGCTCATGCGGAATCCACTTATCAACATTTTTGACTTTTCCAAGCTGCTGCAAGTGCCGGGCAATTGTCGAATAGTGTAAACCCAGTTTCTTTGCAATGTCCCTTACAGTTTGGCGTGAGTCAGACTCCACTAGTAAACGCAGCTTTTCGTTGTCTATCGATGGTTCTGGGTGACCACATGGGTCACTTTGAAGGGTCATATCTCCTGATCGAATTTTTTCGAATAATCGCTGTGTAGTTCGTTCGCTTACTGTATCAGCTCGAAATGCCCTGTTGATGTTTTTGGTTGAATCCCTTGCGTTCCGGTCAACTTTGAACTCAAATAGAAAAAGTAACCGTTTTTGACTCGATTCCATGTTTTTTTCATTTTTTTTTTCTCTGCGATCTCAATGAAGTCCAAAACTGAAATTATTCCATGACCAAATTTAGGAGTATTTATACTTCAATATTCATTACTACCAGAGCCACCTGGCAGGAAGTTTGAGACATGAAAATCTCAACTAACTTTACTTCATCGCGAAAGTCGCTATTTCATCTGCATCAACCTAATATTAAAAGCTGTCAATGTGAAATTTTGCATAAAAACGTTAAAAAATGGTTGAAACGGAATTGAACCAGAAGTTCTGAGATCGCGCTTGCCCTTTTACCACCCCCATAAAAAAGTAAGATTTCGACCAATTTCAATAATTGATTTATTGAAATTGAAGAACCAACAAATTAAAAGCTACGAACTTGAAATTTTAATTTAAAAAAGAAACGAAATAAAACTTCGTGAATGTAAAATACATCGAATTTTCTAAGAATTTTATGCAACTTCGTCTATGAAACTGACATTCTATACAGAGAATATTGGACGTGATTCAAGGAATGATTTAAAAATTTATTAACTTCAACCCACCCTTATCCCTCCCCGCATAAAAACCCAAACTTGCATAAATAAACGAATGAAATATTGATTTATATACTGGAGCTATTGATCGTAATCGCAGTTAAGTATTAAATAATTAACAACAGCCCCGCCCTGGAACCCTATTTCACTTAACCTTCCCTAGCCACTCTTACCTGCATATTGGCTTTCCGCACATCCCCAACTTGTCCCAAAAATAATAAAGTTGCGCCCGACTTGTTGGCAGTTTAATTTAGTTTTACAATAATTTTGTTCTTGGCTCAAAGAAATTCTGTTCCCCAAAACGAAGAAAACGAAATTTGTGGAACACACAAAAACACTATTTTCAAAAATGTTAAAATATCATTGTACCGGACAATTTTCTTCATTTTACGTGGGTTTGTCTTGTGCACAGCAAAAGGTTATTCATATCGGAACAAAGATGATAAAAATTGAGTAATTTTTTGTTGAGACCGAATCGGTATGGTCGCACAAACTTTAATTACTCCCTTACTAACAATGGCGCTACAGCACAAAATTTACTATCACATAAATTTCAACCGTACCAAAATGATAATGTTTTTCATTCCAAGCGTCTGAACTGAATCAAATCGAAACATAACTCAAATAGATGTAGAGCTCCATTACAAAATTAAATTTATTTGACCCCCATATTTAACATTTGTAGTAAAAGACACAGGAATTTGGTGGTTGGCTTTAGGTTTGCCGTATAAAGGCGCACCATTCTGTTACACAGCTCAAATCGGGTCTTGGTCTCCTGACCTTCATGCTCCTTAATATTTTCATTTTCTTATTGTGGCATGGTTGTCAGTCTTTTGCTCAATTTTCTATCACCGAATTTTCATTTCCGTGGATTGAGGTAACTAAGGGATACCCAGGTAAAATGTAGCCTAGTGGGTAGCGTGTTGGTCTACAATGCGAAGGTCGTGAGTTCAAATCCCGGTCGACGCATAATACCAGCACACTGCCTGCTTGGGTATACCTTGGTCATCTTAATCTACGAAAATGAAAAATTCATAAGTAGAGGGTTGTGCGAAGGTCTAACAACCTTTTCACGATAAACAATGGAAAAATCTTAAGTGATCTGAATGTCTGGAGGCCAAGGTCCGATTTTGGCTGTAGTGCCATTGCAGAAGCAGAAATAGAAGTCATACCCAAGCAGGCAGTGTCCTGTTTGCATTGTAGATCAACACGCTGTCCTCTAAGTTACCCTAGCTAATTGCAATTACATTGGATTCTACGAATTTAAAAAGCAGTAAGGTTTGATGCCTTTAAACTCTGAAATGGTGCAGCTTTGGTCATGTCCGTAGTCGCCACTGTTATTAGTCAATGTAACTATGATTGAAGGCATATTATACTAGAAATAATGGACATAATATATTTTAAATTTTAATTATTTATGCAATCTTCCTTTTTTCTTTCATACCTGGCATTTGTATGTACAAACTATGCCAGCCAACACCTTTTCAATAATTTTCCTCTTTTCAATAAAAAAAAATCTATTCAATTTATTGAACACTTTACTGCGTACACTTAAGCATAGACAAGATCCTTAGATTTTATATTTCGGAAAGGATTTTTTTCAAGGAATATCTCTGTTGTGTTGCGCGCGCCATCTTACGTATTTATAAGTCATTGGTAGGTTTCTTTGATTTATAATGCCTAAAATTGGATATTTTACGGAGTTGAATTCAAAAATTCTGTTCTGAAAGCAAATATTTTCGTCAAGGGGTGCGAATCTTGGCTAATACGCTGATGAATTCTTCGGAGTGAAAATATTTACTTTCTTAAAGATGCCAGCAAGCAAACAATCTCATTAATGCCTAAGAAATTTCCTTTAATCCGAGAATTTCCGTGGCTGATTAATCATGAGTTCGTTCCGAAAAGGGATGCTGGTGAGTTTAATTTAAATAGTTTGCAGAATAGAAATCACTGATAGAGTTGCATAATCTCAAAAAATTTAAACTTAATACCTGTGTTGAATTTTTAGATATAACGGTTTGAAATTTCAAAAAATTCACCACTTTTGAAATGCTCCCCATTTCCCCCGCTACTGTTATGTCCAAATATTATATTGTTGCGAGCTAGGGGTTCGCCAGATTTCAAAGGAAACTCAATTCGTTTTAAAAACAATGAATAATTTATTTATTGCACTTTATACACAATTTCCCGATCACTTCACTAAATTCGCTCTAAAAACTTAATTCGCACAACCCAGGAACACCGCCGATCTATCACTTTCGCTTACTTACACCGATAGGTGTTTTCCATGAAACTGTCACTGAGTAACTGAATTCCTTGTCGTGAGCTTTGGCTATTTATAATGGATTTATCCGAGTCTCGAACCTTCTCTGGTGTATGTTTTTCTGCTGGGTCTGGACTATTCTGGAAGTTACTAGATGGCGTCGGGTGTCATTGTTTGTGTCTTTGAGAAGTTACTAGAAGCCCTCTACATGTTGGAAGAATATTCTAAATAGTTCTGGCAGATTTGAGAGAGATCATTGCCAGATCTATAACATTACCCTCTCCTTAGTCCCTGTTCGTCCCGAACAGAGTCGTTCATTTCCGCAATGGCACCGTGGTACTTTGTTAGTCGGTCGAGATGTACCACTTTCATTTTTGTACGAGGTTTTCGCTGATTCCATCCATCCTCTGGTTCGATCGTTAGCCTCCGAATGGTTTTTCCGGCTTCTTTTTCCTTCTCACGTTCGCGTTCTTTCTCCGTTTCCTTTTCGCGCTCATTCTCCTCCTTAGCGGCACGTTTACTTCCCTTTTCTCGTTCCGCATTCTTCCTTTCGCGATCTTCTCGATCATATCGCTTCCCATGTTTGGTCTTGTCACGATTATTCGCATGAAGTACTTGACCGTCACGACTTCTACCCGTTCGTTCGCGATCCTTATTCGATTGTCCATCTTTGCTTCTATGATCTTTCCCGATGTATTGTTCTTGTTGCAATCGAGCTTGCCGACTCGGGGTTTTCGATCGACTCCGGCGTCTTTTATCAAAACCGTGTGTAAGATTTGAACTCTGACGACTAGTTCTTGACCACGAACTACTTGCCCGATTTCCATCTTCGCATTGGTTAGCAGCGCAGCCGGAACAATAGTTGGTCGCTTTTCGGCAGTCGAGTCTCAAGTGTCCTGCCTGTCCACAATTCCAGCATCGGGGGGCACCAAATCTTTCGCTCCGTTTGGTGTACTCTGCTTTCTGACACATACACTCTTTTGCTCTTTCTCGGCCTCGATAATTACTCCGTGAGCTTTGCTTGGCAGCTTCGAACGTCAGCCCATATACCAAGGCTTCGCCTATCGTTTTCTTACCTGCCAATTTCAACGCCTGTTGCAGCTCTCTGTCCAGTACAGTATTGTTGAATGCGAAAACAGCCGTATCGTTGCGTTGCTCTGTTTGCGCATTGGGCAGCGATAATAATGTGAGTCGTTCAATATCGCGTGCCAGCTCCTGAAGTGTTTCACCATTCTTTTGAGTTCGGTTGTACAGCTCTATTTTGTAGATCTCTTTCATGCGGTCACTGCCGTAATGAAGATCCAATGTTTGGACTAACGTTGAAAAATCTTGTTGTTGCTCCTGCGGAATCGTTTGAAGAACCTCCGCTGGTGGACCTCTTAACGCCAATATAAGAGCCGTTCCTCGTTCGAGATCATTCCAATGGTTGTTTCTGGCGGCAGCCTCAAATTGGATCTTATAAATAGCCCACGGTGTCTGTCCATCGAAGATTGGAACCTTGAAACCCTTATGCGTAACGTGCTCTGCTTTCATGACTCCGACTGCTTTCACGTTATCCAAGTCCCTTTTTAGGCGTTCGACTTCTTGTACAATCTCGGATATCTTTTCCGTAATTTGCTCTTCGAAGATTCGAAGTTTCTTCTCAACGTTTTCTTCTATGGCCTTACCCATGGTGTCTATTTTATCATTTTGCAGCTCCAATTTTTGGTTAAGGTCCTTTGAGGTCTGATCTAATTTCTGATTAATATCCGCCGATTGTTGCTCTAGTTTGTGATTAATGTCCGCAGATTGTTGCTTAATGTCCACAGATTGTTGTTTAATGTCCGCAGATTGTTGTTTAATGTCCACTGATTGTTGCTCTAATTTCTGATTCATATCCGCAGATTGTTGTTTAATGTCCACTGATTGTTGCTCTAATTTCTGATTCATATCCGCAGATTGTTGATCCAATTTGTGCATCATTTGTTGCATTAACTGTGTTAAGGCATCCGATGTACCAGAGCACTCCTATTTACTAGCTTCTTCGATTTGGAACTCAAAACTATCTGCATTCTCACCCTCAGCCTCAAGTGTCTCGATCATACGGCTGACAAGTTCAGACTTGCTCCCTGTTGTAGGTAACTCGCGTCTACTGAGCTCTTCCTTCAGCTCCGTTACTTTTAAGTCTTTTAAATAACGCGGCATTTTCACTACCGATTATTTTAAGTTTTTCCGCGATTCAAATTCACTTAAATTTACGTCACTGCTCACTAAATCACTCGAGATTATTGGATTTCACAAAATTCTCACTGTCCGTTCGAGAATTTTAGTTTCACTTTTTCGCTCTCACAAAATTATCCGTTCGAGAATTTTAATTTCACTTGCGATTTTTAACCCGAATTTATCCTTGAAATCCCACTCTTCTGACATCAATTGTTGCGAGCTAGGGGTTCGCCAGATTTCAAAGGAAACTCAATTCGTTTTAAAAACAATGAATAATTTATTTATTGCACTTTATACACAATTTCCCGATCACTTCACTAAATTCGCTCTAAAAACTTAATTCGCACAACCCAGGAACACCGCCGATCTATCACTTTCGCTTACTTACACCGATAGGTGTTTTCCATGAAACTGTCACTGAGTAACTGAATTCCTTGTCGTGAGCTCTGGCTATTTATAATGGATTTATCCGAGTCTCGAACCTTCTCTGGTGTATGTTTTTCTGCTGGGTCTGGACTATTCTGGAAGTTACTAGATGGCGTCGGGTGTCATTGTTTGTGTCTTTGAGAAGTTACTAGAAGCCCTCTACATGTTGGAAGAATATTCTAAATAGTTCTGGCAGATTTGAGAGAGATCATTGCCAGATCTATAACAATATTTTTCTTATTTTCCGCTAGTATAACTTAATATGTTTTTGCAAGTTTCAATTACATAGTTTAAGAGATAGTCGAGTTATTAATTTTTAAGTGGTTTTCTTTGCTCTGCACTAGAGTTAAGTATGACAGTAAGTGTGAAGAGCTTTGAAGTTCTTATTTAAAAAAAAATTGACCTAGAAGCTATTTTTTTAATTATTTTGAATTGTTCATTACTTCTTTTTATCTCACTTTAATTTAATATAACTTTTTCTATTTTCGAAAATATACTACTCAATCGCAAAAGAATTGATCCATCCTAATTTTTTTACCTATTTAAAAATAATAATAAGTTTTTGACTCTTAATTTCGTGATCCCGTTAAAATAGTTTATTTAGTATGAAACCACACAATAAGGACAAAAAAATATTTCGTTATTTGCAAAAAATTATATAAATTATAACTTTTTTCTCACGCAAAAAATTTATCTCGTATTCCATTTTGAGCGCAAAAAAGTTAGTCTACCTATTTGTTGCACCGCCTTTTACTTTTATGACTTCCTTAATTCGTCATGGCAGCTTAGAAAAGAGGTTTTCACAGTGTCTATCTATAAAAGAATCCCAAGTCAAGTCTTAATTTTAGTGCATGGTTCTTCTTCGCAGGTTTATCCCGTAGGTATATAGGTACTCTAGATGAAATCTGAGAGTATTATATGTACATATGTATATGTATATTTGTTGCGTCAGTATTTACCATGTTTAATACAATGAAGGATTTCATTATCAGAGCTTAGACTAAATATTGTCTATACAACTTTGTCTTGCACTGAATACCAAATGTGCAGATTAATTATTAACATTTTTAATAAGTTTGTTAAAAAATGCAAAACCCAATGTTTAAATTAGTAAACCTACTTATTTAACTAAAATTAAAATTAACTTAAAACTAATGGCTATTCTAATCGAAGATTGATTCGATTGTGATAGTGCCTTTATAAATTTGTTTTTAAATTTGAATTTTAATTCGTTGGTGAGATCATTAATCTGTTGCGTTTTCGCTAATTCAAGTAAAAAATTAGTTGAAAAGTACCACGGTTTGCTTAGAATAAGTTTAAACAACTTATTTTGGATGATTTGCAGTTTCTTGCGATGGGTACCTGTACAGATTTTCCAAATAGGAGTTTCGTATGTTAAGGCTAGTTGTACTACGGTTTTGAATAATATCAAATTATTCTTTCGTGACATTTGAGACTTTCTGTTGATCAGTGGATACAGAATTTGAATGTTTTTAGCCATTTTTGAGATAGTTTGATTTTGGGAAACTAGCTTAGGATCGAAATAAATATCTAGATATTTCACAGATTTAGACCATGGTATGGATTCGCCAAGTATGTTAAAGAAGAACCGTGCAAGAGCCGTTTCGCACTCCTGAGTGGATAGCTCTGCCTAGAGTTTAGATCGCCGCAGAGTACCGTGCTTGAGGAATTTTGAGACATAATTTTTGTATCCCTCTCAAATAAGTTAAGTTTTTCTTTAGTAAACTTAGTCTCAGAAAAGCAAGCTGTTATTATTTTAATTTTCCTGTCAGTTAACTAATTGTTTCAATAGTTTTAATATCTACATGCGGAAGTAACGTAAGTTTTATATCGTTTCGTATAAATATTACGAAACCACCACCACCACCATGATCAGTTCTGTTAATCCGATAAATTTTGTACATAGGATCGTATAATTTATCGATGCAGTGTAGCCAAGTTTTTGTTACAGAAAAGTTAAGTATTTCAATAAGTTTATTTCTAATATGTACCTTGGGCATTCCAGATAAAAGTACTAATTTCCAATCTAGGCTTTTCCATTTAGAAACTTAGCTCTGAGTTTTTCGTTTGAATTTAGCAAAGATGCTTATTTTAGATAGAACAATAAGTTCATTAGTAGTAAACAATTCATAATGGTTTATATTAGTGTTCTTATTTGTATTCGAATTATTCCAAATATTGTTAATATTGATAGTATTAGGTAGTTCCCTGCTGTTATTTACGGTATTACTGTGTTGTGGACCTCTTGTAGAACGACGTGTCGGAAAATCGTTTGCTTTGAATGAGTAGCTTGGTGTTTTTTGACATCGGTTTACTGTTTTTATTTTTTATTTTTTTTATTTTTGCATATTCTTGGCCCTTGTTGCAGTCTTAGCACAAACTATCTCCTCATTCTTCTCTGTTGTGCATTGTGTATGTTGATGTTCTTTCCCGTAGAGTAAACATTTTGTGGGCAGGTAGCAGTTGGATGATCCGCGTCCAACCAGCTGGCAATTATGGCTTTGTGTCAGCTGCTTAGATATTTGGCTGCAGTACTTCCAGTGGACTATAGTACTACTACTGTAGTACTGTACTGTACTGTAGTACTTCCATGTACAGACACACGTGACAGCTTTAATTTTGCGTAAATCAACTATTTTAACAGTTCCGCGCTTAAATAGATTAAATAAATCGCTTTTTTGTCTAGTATGTATTTCCGTTTTAGGTTGCACTTTTTAATTTCTTGACAGTTGTTACCAATTTTGTTGAGCTCAGCTTTTAATTCTGCTGTAATCATATCGTGAACCCAGATAAGACAATTTTCGTTGGTCACCACCCCTCGCTAGTTGGGTGGGTGTAAAAAAAAACCTTTTCTTCTTTCAAATGTTTAAGTGTCCCTTTGTTTCGATCAGTAATTTGCGGCCAATCGACATTAGCTTGATGAAGAATTTGCTCACTTTAATGGAGTGCATTATAATTTTTATAATATACTAGCGATCGCCTGCGACTTTGTCCGCGGAAGAATCGCAAAATGAGCAATTTTTGAGAATGTATAGTTAGTAATATGTACATTATGTGCGATTTATAATCTGTTTAGTTTAATTACCCTTTAAACACAATGGTTTGTGTTTTGTTAGAATCAGAACCATAAATTATTAAGAATGAAACCACGATTCTCGCATTTGTATGGGACAGGCTTGTAATCAAATCAATCGTGTGATTTGAGATCATATAAGTATGGAAGAGCGTTAAGGACATGTATGTATATAGTTGTAGCTTGTGTTAATTAAAAAAAAAGACCAAACAAAATAACGTTAAGCTTAAAACAATAACAGGACTACGATTGTGCGTAAAGCCCAACCATACGATACTATAGATGGAATCGAAATTTTTGTGATGTTAAGAAATTTTGTATGGGGAGTGGTAGAAAAGGTGAGGTACTGAACTAATTTATTTCACATCATGCAAGAGTAACTATAAAAATGTTTTGTACCAAATTTAAGCTTGAGAAATTGAATAGGTACTGAGAAACTTAGTGCAATGGAGTTAATGAAATTGTGCAATATGTATTGGAGGTGGTAGAAGGAGTGGGGGGTTTTTGGTGATTTTTCGACAAACAACTATAATCATAATGAAATTGATATATCTTAAACATTAGATTAGTAACGTTCCAACTTTTGAAGAATATCGAATTTTTGAAAAGTTTTGGAATTGAGTCACATTGTATGGGAGGGGATAGAAGGAGTGAAGCTAATCGGTTATTTTTTTCCCGATATTAATAATAGTGCTTATTAAGGATTTGATGCAAAATCTTAGCTCGATGAATGTTATACGTATTGAGAAAATTGGTGTAGAGTATTTCATGAAAAAGTGCAGTTTGTATGGGAGATGGTATAAGGAGTACGGAGTTCTTAATAGTTTTTTGAAAATCTACTACAATCATCATGCAGTTGACATATTTTAAATTTTAGATCAGTAATATTCACACTTTCCAAGAAAATCGAGTTTTTGAAAAGTCGTGGAATTGTGTCACATTGTACGGTAGGGGGTAGAAGGACTGAAGCTAATAGATTAATGTTTTCCCGATATTTATAATAACGCTAATTAAGGATTTGTTACAAAATTTTAGATCAATGGAAGTTATACGTACTGAGAAAATTGGTGTATAGTATTTAATGAAAAAGTGTAGTTTGTATGGGAGGTGGTAGAAGGAGTTGGGGGATTTAAGAAATTTGATTTGTAAACTGAAAGATTGCATTTATAATAGAACTAATATATTTTAAATTTCAAATTAAAAGCTCTTATAGTTTCGAAAAAATCGATTATTACATATTTTTGAAAACGTGTCACTTTGTATGGGAGGGGGTAGAAGGCGTGAGGGAAGTGACATAAAACCAAAACCAGATTACATCTCGGAGCATACCTAAGAAACTGCGAAAGTTTCATTACAATCGGTTCAGCCGTTTTTGCGTGAAAGCCGGAGAGACAGACAGACAGACAGACAGACGGACAGACAGAGAAGAATTTTAAAAACGCGTGTTTCTGCTTAGTTATTGCTAAAATAAAGCAAAAAAATGACTTATAGCCATTTCTAAACAAATAACAGACAGACACTACAATTATATTTATATGTATAGGTACTTCTAGCAAGGGCAAAACAATCGATGGATTGCGTAGTTTTTTTAATCTGAAGTTGTTGTTGCAGGAGCGAGCTTAGTCGTTGATGTATTCTCCATTTCTTCGTCATTGTCAGACAATAAAGTATTGTTTGCCATCGTAAGCAGTTTATTTCTTTTCGGGTAACTGAGTTTTTCTGTGTTAAAGATGCAGTGGAGTCCTCGCTAAGAAGGCTCGGAGAGAAAAATGAATGATACAGAAGCTCATATTATCACCCAAAAATCTCAAAACCGAATGTCCGTCCATCCGTATGTCCGTCCGTGTGTCCATTTGTCCATCTGTCTGTCCATTTGTCCTTCTATCTGTTCTTCTGTGACCTCTCTCGAGAGCGCGTTAGAAAGTTAAAATTTTGTGCACGTCGTTTCAGACAAAAAGGTAAGGTCAAGTTCGTGAACGGGCCAAATCGCTGCTTCTACCCCCTTCTATACAAAATAACTCAATTTCGGCATTTCACAATAAATGGGTTTTCTAAGTAAGTAAGTAAGTAAGTAAGTAAAGCTATTGATCTGAAATTCGGAACATATTATTTTTTACGATAACTTCGGTCTGTTACGTAGATCGCCTCCTCGCGGTGCAGACTGGGTAATGCTAAAAGATCTACAGATAGGGAAGAACAAGTCGAACAGCTTGCTGTCGGCTCCGTATCCTGTCTAGATAGGGGGGAAATAGTCGAATAGCTTGCTTTCGGCTCCGTATCCTATCTATGGTCTTTGGCGGATGTGGTAGGGGGGATCAAATCGTTCAGCTAGCTGTCGGTTCCGTATCCTATCGCAGCATTGATATTCTCGTGATCTGGACTGGTCATGTTTTAGGCAGATTTCAAGATATTGATGGTTACAAGGAGATTTATCTCTAAAGTGATTCGCAAGTGTACGTACTACCTAGATGATGCCCTTCATAAAGTACGACGCTAGAGGAGTGAAACTCGTATATAAAAATCCCCTAATCTACGGTGGAACAGCATATGCCAATGGATGAATGGTTAGTGGGTAACTAATCATTAATATGCTAACTCTGGGTACCAGGCGCCCTCCATTTTAAATTAGCCTTCCTCTGGTAATGCGGAGCTCTGCCAGGGGTGACTTTACATTCTCGCGCTACTCGTGGGAATCACATGGATAATCCAAAAGTAACTAAAAGGGCAGATGCACCCCCTAAAGCATCACACATAACGGCTGATGTCGTAAATGAAGAGGAAAAACTAACAACAAATCCTCCACTAAAAGTGCGTGAAGCAGTGGCTAGTCCACCGAGCACAATGAAGAAAATCAGACCGCCACTCAAAGCGAATACCCCTAGTAAGCCTCTAGTGGATGAGCAACTGTTATCAGCAGAGCTGAAACAGTTAACGCTAACAGAAAAGAAAAAAAGGCTAAGCGGAGCTGCCCGGAAACGGTACTCTTACCATCGTAATCAAGGGAAAACCGCAAATGAAGCGTATGATTTTGCTTGCCAGCCGATCGAAAAGACGTTATCGCCAGCACAGAAAAAGGCAATGAAAAGAGGCAGAACCTCTTCTACAACACCGCCATCTGTGGGAAGTGGTAACAAAAGGCCCAAAATAGTAAGTAAAAATGTAGTGCGTAGACCTGCAGGCTCAGCCCTCCACGTCGGGTACAAGCTACAGAGACGCAGTAAAGGGGATCAGGATCGGAATAATACATACCAAACATCCTCATAAGATTCTCAAAGCGGAGCAGCTAGATGCAATACAAGAGAACATATTGAAAGAGATTCCCAACGCAGCAAAAGAGGAGATAATTCCACAATTTAGTGGACTCAGCCTTAAGCCAGGTTGGATGCTGATCATTTGCTTATATGAGCAAACCGCAGCATGGTTAGAAAAAACAGCAGAAGGCATCAAGCCGGACGAGTCCACAAACATCAGGGCAGTCCGGGAGGAGAATATCCCGCGATTAGAAATAATCACGGGATATTTTCCTCAAGAGACAAAGACATCAGAGGAAATTACCATCCTCATCGATGCGCAAAATGCTAGTTTGTGCGCCTCTAACTGGAAGGTTCTCAGCAGAAGAGTAGAGGGCACAAACACCATCATAACCTTCTCCATCGACGGCCAATCGATGGAAAAGCTTAAGCAAAAGGGGCATAGAGTCTGCTTTAAATTCTCTAGCGTGACTCTACGCTCTGAGGTCAAGGAGTTCAAGAGCGGCGAGCCGCAGTTGAACGAAGATGTCCATAACTCTAAACAAAATTAGAGTTATTCAAGCGAATCTCCATCGTGCAGCAGCAGCCATGGACACAATAACATGGAGATTCGCTAAAGAGGAATTCCACATAGCCCTAATTCAAGAACCGAGAGCCGCTACGGGGAAAATTATTGGGATTCCTAAAAAAATGGGTAAGATGATCTTTGATAAAAGAAGTGACAGACCAAGAGCTGCAATTCTAAAATCATCAGAAATTATTTACCTAAATATGCCTATTTTCATCCGAACAGATTTAGTAGCGGTACTGGTGAGAATACCTAAGGCAGGAGGAAGCCAAGAGGTAATAATTGCCTCGGCCTACTTTCCGGGGGAGGAGCAAGAGGCGCCACCTCAAGGCGTCATGGAGCTGGTGAAATACAGCAGAATCCACAACATACCAGTCATTCTGGGCTGTGACGCTAACGCACATCACACAATCTGGGAAAGCAGTGATATCAACAAAAGAGGTGAGTCACTTTTGGAGTATCTTACTACTAACAACCTAGACGTAATAAATAAAGGTAACACATCGACTTTCGTAAACTCAGTTAGACAGGAAGTACTTGACTTAACAATAACAAGCCCCTGCCTGGCTGACAAGTGCGGAAATTGACACGTATCAAAGGAAGCCTCATTATCAGATCATAGGCATATCTTTTTTGATATTAACACTTCATTTGAATATATCGGACAATACAGAAACCCTAAATGCACCAACTGGAGTCTGTATCAGTCAGCCCTAGAATTTGAACTAGGTATCGAAGATGAATCAATAAGCAGCCCAGACTGCATCGATAAAATTACGAACACACTCGTAAACAATATAATTAATGCTTACGAACAAAATTGTCCTGTTCTACGGAAAAAAGGGCCAAACAAGCACCTTGGTGGAACGAGGAACTAGCGACAAAACGCAAGCAAACTAGAAAATTGTTCAACAGAGCAAAGACCTTTGGGAATTGGGACGAATACAGAGAGTCTCTAACCGAATATAATAATCTTCTAAGAAAGTTGAAAAAAGAGTCTTGGAGAAGATTCTATGAAGAGATAAATGATCTCCCAACAGCCTCAAGACTTCAAAAGGTGTTATCAAAAGACACCCCGAAAAATATCGGACTTTTGGAGAGACTGGATGGGTCCTCTACTAGAAGCAGCAAGGAAACCCTTGAGGTGTTATTGGCAACACATTTCCCAGGCTGCAAAATAATAAACAACAATGAGGATTTAGAGGCCGAGGGAAGACATATCGTCAAACTCCTCACAGCAAAAGCATTGCTGGTAAAATCTTCACTCCGGAAAAGATCAGATGGGCGATCAACACATTTAAGCCCTACAAATCAGCCGGAGTAGATAAAATATTCCCCGCATTACTGCAGAAGGGGTTAGAGATCTTAATGCCAATAATGATAAAGATCTTTAAAGCCAGCTTTATTTGGGGATACATCCCAAAAATTTGGAGGAAAGCGAGAGTGGTATTTGTACCGAAGGCAGGGAATCGTCCCATGGATCAGCCTAAGTCATATCGTCCTATAAGCCTTTCCTCCTTCTTCGTCAAAACAATGGAGAAGTTAGTGGACATACACGTAAGAACAGGACCCAACAAGGTTCGTCTTAATACTAATCAACATGCCTACCAAAAGGGCAAATCAACAGAGTCAGCCCTTCACGGTCTGGTAAGACAAATCGAAAAGGCAATAGACTATAAAGAAATTGCACTTAATGCATTCCTAGATATAGAAGGAGCATTTGACAATACTTCCCATGAAGCCATAATAGCGGCGGCTTGGAAACGGCCACGACTAGATGGATACATGCCATGCTAAGGAGCTGAATGACAACCATGGATCTAGGGGATAGCACATTGACTGCACAGACCTATAGAGGCTGTCCCCAAGGTGGGGTACTATCTCCACTTCTTTGGTCAGTTGTAGTAGATGAACTCCTAGATCGTCTAACAGAACAAGGATACGAGGCTATAGGATATGCCGATGACCTCGTCATTATCATTAGAGGCAAACATGATCTAATTATATCAAAAAGGATACAATCAGCCTTAGAAGTGATAATGAACTGGTGTCAGTCTAAAAACTTGAACATCAACCCAGCTAAGACTGAGTTAGTACCATTTACAAATAGAAGGAAAATGTAAATCATACCCCCTTCAATAAATGGTACAATAATACCCTTTTCAGATGAGGTAAAATATCTGGGTGTTATACTAGATAGCAAACTCAACTGGAATAAACATATAGAATGGACTCACGCCAAAGCACTAAAGGCATTTTGGGCCTGTAAAAGCTTATTTGGCAGAAAATGGGGACTAAAGCCCAAAATGATTTACTGGTGCTACAGAACAATCATTCTTCCAATAGTCACATACGGATCAACGATATGGTGGACTAAAACTTTACAAAGAAAAGCACAGCTTACGCTACAAAAAACCCAAAGGCTAGCTTGTCTTGGTATCACAGGAGCTATGAAAACCTGTCCCACAGCGACAATGGAAATGTTCCTTAACATCCCTCCGATACATCTACAAATAAAAAAGGAAGCTATCAAAAGGGGTATTACGCATACAGAGGGAAAACAAGTACAAACCAGGGGATTTTAGAGGCCACCTCAAAGTCCTAAGAAACCCAAAATTGGAGGTTCTAACCTCCACACTATCGGATGTTATGCCGACAAAATATAACTTTGAAATCCCTTTAAAAGTTGTAATCAGAGAACGCAAGGACTGGCAATCCTCGCTACCTGAAATGGAAAAGGGATCAACCATCTGGTATACAGATGGTTCGCGCACCTCTGAGGGGACAGGAGCCGGAGTCAAAGGCCCTAACTTCTCGGTTTCAAAACCACTCGGCAAAGAAGTCACAACTTCCAGGCTGAACTTATTGCAATGGAGCTATGTATTCTAGAGAATATAAGGAGAGCTCATCGCAACAAATCAATTTATATCCTATCGGATAGTCAGGCGGTTCTCAAAGCCCTAACATCCAATAAACACGGATCGAGGTTAGTTTGGGACTGTCTTCAAGACCTAATCATCCTGGGGAAAAGGAACGACGTAACCTTAATGTGGGTACCAGGACATATGGGAATTGAGGGAAACGAAGAGGCTGATCACCTTGCAAAAAATGGCGCGGAAAAAAACTTTATTGGTCCAGAGCCATTCTGCGGAAAACCAAAAGGGCATCAAAGCTCAACACTTAAGAAGTGGGTTGAACAAGAACACAAAATCTACTGGAATAGACTTCCAGGCTTATCAACCTCAAAAAAACTAATCATACCACAAAAAAACAAAGTGGAAGATATCCTAAAATTCAGAAAGAGCGATATTAGTACTCTAATTGGCCTAATGACGGGGCACAGTGGAGTGAACCACCACCTCAATAATATGGGCTTCGCTGAAACCGACATCTGCCGTCTCTGTCTCGAACACTCAGAAACGACAAAACATATCCTATGCCACTGTGAAGCAGTGGCAAGGAAAAGGCATAATCTTCTGGGGAAATGTTTCATTTCCACCGAGGAACTAGCCAACATGGCTCCCTTACAGATACTCAAATTAGCTCAAGCTATTGAGTTATGGTAGGGTATAGGGGCAATAATCGCACAATAGGCCAAAAAGGCCGCAGTGCTCTCACGTGTTCCCCTAATATAAACAATAATAATAATACGATAACTTCAATCTACGGCATGGAAATTTTTCGAATCCCACACTCTTTCCACCATAAACTGCACTTTTTCATGAAATGCTCTAAACCAATTTAATCAGTACGCATACAATTCATCGAGATGAGATTGTGTACTAAATATTTATTTGGAATTATTAGTAAGACAAAAAAATGAGATTATAAGCTTCATCCTTTCTACCCCCTCCAATACAATATGGCACATTTTCACAACTTTACAAGAAGTAGCTTTTTTTGAAAGTATGAATGACACTGAAGTGCAATTTAAAACATGCCAATTCAATGATTGTAGTTATTTCTGAAAAAGTTATTAAGAACTCTCCACTTCTTCTACCACCTCCCATACAAACTACGAAATTTTGTGCTGACCATGCGGTCCTAATCGGGAGCGGGACGGATAAGAAAAACGCGACTTGTTAGTAGGACTGCTGATCAACAACTGTACTGTTTTTATTTCTCTTAATTTATATTAGGTATTACAACAACACAATATTTTAATTTTTATTCTTCTACGTTGGTATAGTAATTCAGGTACTGGTAATTCGGAAACATTATTAACTCGGAAACATTATTAATACTTGAGTGGCTATATACATTATTTGAATTCATTATTTTAATGTCGTACCGCTACAGTACCCCCTCCTTAGCGTAGCGATTATTAGAAAAAAAGGGAGGTACGTAATGAGATAAGTAGCGTGTTGAATAATATGATAATAATAATGATCATGGTTTTTTTATAGTGAAAACCTGATTCTTTTCTTTGTGATTGAGTTTAGATTTTCATTGGGGTTAAGCATTCTGAATGCTGGTTTTAATCGGTCGATTGATATGGACTTGTTTTTACCGTTGATTACTACCACGAAATGCTTCCTGAGTCTCTTAACGACTTCGTGTGGTCCTTCATAAGGAGGGTGAAGATTGGGTTTTACCTTGTCTACTCTAACGAAAACGTGAGTGCAAGAGTTTAATGTTTCTGGGACCAAATGGTGAGATTTATGGTTGGAACGGGGTTCAGTTATGCGAAGCTCTCGCATCTGTTTTCGTAATCTGTCAATGAAAGTGTCTATACTGGAGTCGTCAATTATTTGATTGTTGCCGAAAAATTCGCCTGGGATTCGTAGTGCTTGGCCATAAACCATTTCTGCGGGCGAGCACTTGAGATCTTCTTTGATGTTGACTCTTATTCCGAGCATAACGAAAGGCAATTCTTCGCTCCAGTGTATAGTGTTGCATCGAGACATGAGTGATGCCTTTAATTGTCTGTGAAAGCGCTCTACCATACCGTTCGATTGTGGATGGTAAGCGGTAGTTCTGATTCTATTGATTCCTAGGAGTTTCTGCAATTCAGTGAATATTTTGGATTCAAACTGCGAACCTTGGTCGGTGGTAATTGTTGCAGGTACTCCAAATCGAGGAATATAGTTGTTGGCAAAGGTTTTAGCAACAGTCTCGGCAGATATATTTCGTATAGGGTAGGCTTCAGGCCATCTCGTAAAACGGTCGACAATTGTAAGGATGTATAAATTTTCATTGGATGGAGAAAGAGGGCCAACAATATCTAGGTGGATGTGATTGAATCGTCCATGTGGGCTTTTGAATTTTCCGGGCTCTGATTTAGTATGTCTTTGTACTTTGGATTTTTGGCATGCTAAGCACGATTTGGCGAATTGATTTATGTCTTTGTTCATTTTGGGCCAGAAATAGCGAGTAGAAATTAATTTTCTTGATGCTCTGATTCCTGGGTGCGAGAGTGAGTGCAATTGTTGGAACACTTCGTATCTCAATGGTGTTGGTACAAATGGTCGAGCCTTGCCAGTGCTTGTTTCGCACCATAGTTTCTCGTCCGTTAAAGGGATATCGACGAGTTCCAATTTCAATCTGGAAGATTCGCTGTTTGTTTGAGAAAGAAAGGCCTTTAAGTGAGAGTCGGATTTTTGATAAAATCGTGTTTATCGACATTGATTTTAATTGATGATATTCCCGTATTTATTCGCGATAGGCAATCTGCTACGTAATTGTCCTTGCCACTTATATGGCAAATGTCTGTGGTAAATTGAGAGATATACTCCAAATGACGAGTTTGTCTTGGACTACGTTCAGTTTTAGATTTTATGGCATAGACTAGTGGTTTGTGGTCTGTATAGACAACAAAAGTTCTGCCTTCGACGAAGTAACGGAAATGCTTGATTGATAAATAAATGGAGAGCAGTTCACGATCGAAAGTCGAGTATTTTGTCTCAGCTGGTGATAGTTTCCTGGAGAAGAAAGCTAATGGTTTCCAACATTGGTCTTGATATTGCTGCAGCACTGCACCCACAGCTTTGTCTGAAGCGTCGCTGGTGATGCTGAGCGTTGTATCGTTTTTGGGATATACGAGGAGTGTTGAATTCGCTAGAGCGGCTTTTATCTCTTCGAACTTGTCTTGGCATTGTTTTGGCCAGAGAAAAACTGTTTTTGGATTCTTTTTTTTGTCTTGTTGTAAGAAAGATAGGTGCGAGTGGATAGGTGCTAATAATTCGGCTAATTTGGGCACAAATCGGTGGTAGTAGTTTACCATGCCGGCAAACCTTTGTACTTGTTGGATTGAAACAGGTGTTGGAAAATCTGAGATGGCTTTTATTCTGTCTCGTGATGGGAGGATTCCATCCTTAGAGATCGAATGGCTCAGAAATTCAAGGTTCTCAGCTCCGAAAACGCATTTAGAAGGTTTGATTGTTAATCCAAACTGTGATAATCTGTTGAAAAGAAGTTGTAAATGGGTTTGATGCGTTTCTTTGTCAATGCTAGCCACTAATATGTCGTCTATGTAAACGAATACAAAATCCAGCCCGCTTATGACTTCGTTCATGAAGCGCTGGAAGGTTTGTCCAGCGTTTCGAAGTCCGAAACTCATCCTAGGGAATTCGAATAAACCAAATGGAGTTGTGATGGCTGTTTTGTGAATGTCCTCTTGAGCGACGGGGATTTGGTGATAGGCTCGGAGTAAGTCGATTTTTGAGAAGATGCGACAGCCGGTGAGGTTCATAGTAAAATCCTGTAAGTGAGGAATGGGGTAGCGGTCCGGAATTGTCGCTGCGTTTAATCTTCGATAATCTCCGCAGGGTCGCCATTCCGTGTTTTCTTTCTTCTTCACTAAGTGGAGTGGTGATGATACTGGGGAAGAAGAAGGTTGGCAAATCCCTAACTCGATCATGTGTTTAAATTCGAGCTGGGCGGCACGGAATTTTTCGGGATCTAGGCGACGTGGTTTAGAGAATGGTAGTGGTCCTTCGGTTAAGATGTGATGGACAACACTATGTTTAGCTGGATGGCTGAAGTTGATGGGCGCGGTTAGTGATGGAAAGTTTCGTAATATTTCGCCGTATGTGCTATCCAGGGAGTAGTTTATTGGACTAGGTACGTCGTAGTTAATTGTTATTGCGTTTATAGATAGTTTTGTTTTACTATCAATTATACGTTTGCCTTTCAAGTCGACTACTAGTCCAAATTTTACCAAAAAATCGGCCCCTATAATGGGTTTGTTAACTCGGGCGATTATGAAATCGTGTAAAAATGAGCGACGCAAACCGAGATCAACTTCAATCAATTTGATTCCGAAGGTGTCGATAGTTGAGCCGTTCGCGGCTGAAAGACAGAAATCGTTATTTTTCTGATATTTGGCAGTAAGTGGGTTGCAAGGTATTACTGACCGGTCAGCGCCCGTATCAATTAAAAAATCTAAGTTATTTTTTCTGTCTCTTACGAAAAGGCGGCGGCTTGTTTTTGGCACCCCACCACCGGCCGCTTGGATAGTGGGGTGCTTTGGTTTGTCGAAAGCTGGGAAGTTGCTAACGGATTGGTATTGTTAGAGTAATTGCATGGTTGAATGCACTTCTTAGCTTTATTTCCGAAGTTAAGATGATACCAACATGAGATCTGGCTACCGTTGGATCTACTTCTGCTATTCGATCGGTTTCGGGGGAAACTTCTTCCCCTGCTTGTTGATCGTGGGTTTCTAAAATTTTGAGAAATCATAGTTTTTAACTCCGAGATTTCACGTTCCAGTTTGTCTATTTTGATGTGCGCGGAGCAGGATTTGGTGTGAGTCTCTTTGGAGTTAGAACTGACAGTGGAAATACTATTGGAAGAGCTCATGGCTTCCCATATTTTGTCGGCTGTATCCAATACGTTTGGGAAATCGTTGTTCATTTGAGGGATTAGCGCAATGCTGATTAGGTTGGGCAAACGGCTTATCCATAGCTTTCGAACTAGCTCTTCACCTAATGTTCCGCACGTTCCTGCCAGAGATCGCATTTTTCGGTAAAAATCGGATGGCTTTTTATCGCCTATCTCTTCGTTCGAAATTAACTTTTTTATCCGTGTTTCTATGCTTAGAGAATGTCTGTGGATGATAGACTTCTTTAAGAGCGAATACATATTAGAATTGGGAGGATTCTCAAGAATGTCTATAAGGGACTCAGCAACATCTTGTGGTAGTGAAGATACTAAATAATTGTATTTAGAGACGTCGTTCGTAATACGACTGATTGCAAATTGGGATTCAACTTGGATGAACCAAGTTGTGACGTTATTCGGCCAAAATGGTGGCAATCGGATTCGCATGTTGCTCAATTCTCCGCTGTTGGGGATTGAAATTGATGTGTTTTCGTTTTGACGATTGTTAATGTTTGGAGGATCGTTTGGTTCGAGTTTTTTGCTAGGATTGGCGATCCCTTGGGAGTCATAGTTATCGTCATGCTCGGGCATGGTTTTTTTTTTTTTTTGATATAGAAAAATCCTTGTATATTTTGAAAAAGAAATAAAGAAAATGTATGTAGCCACTGTAGGTATTTTACACGATAATTTTGAGAATTGAAATTGAATTCAGGTTATAATAAAATGTCTAGTGACTGGAATGAATTTTTGAAAATTATGTTTAAACTTAACTTAAATGTGTTGTATTTTTATATTTATATATAGGAATTCAATCGTTTCTTTCGAGTTTTTATCAACTTTGAGTTTTAATGTTGTTTTATAGTTAGATTGTGAGAAATCGTAAATGTATAATTTAATTATCGATTTAATAATAGTAATAATAATAGTTAATGTATGAAATTTAATTGTAATAATGATAATATTTAGTGCATAAGATTTGATGATAATAATGATAATAGTCAATGCATAAAATTTAATGATAATAATGATAATATTTAATTCATAATATTTGATGATAATAACGATGATAATCGATGCGTAGGGTTTAATGATAATAGTGATAATATTTAATTTATAAAATTTGATGATAATTGTGATGAGAGTCGATGCATAAAATTTAAGTATTCCTAGATTGTTATCTTAGGTGTTGGTCGCTGTTGACGTTTGGCTTTCGTGCCGTACTGGTTGCTTGCGTGTGACAGCGATCGATTGATTGTGCTGCTAATTATGCTATCGATGCTGTGCAGCTATTATCATTGTTGTTTAATTGTTATGATTTGTAATACCCACTTGCTGTTTTAGTTTTTTTTTTTGATGTTCGACCTTCCGGGAGAATGCCCGATCAACTCCGCTTGCGGTTCGATGTCTGCAAATAGCGAGGCCGTGTCTCTGGAATGTGATGTTTTGGAATGGGTTGATTGCGACACGATGGGCATCAAGTCGGTAGACACACGGGAGTGCGGTATTTATAGGAAGGTTCGCTCGAACTGAATGTTATGCGAAGAAAAAAAATCGTTTGCACTTCACTTGAATTGTTTGGGTTTTTTTTTATTTGTAAAAATGATTTTTATGGCGGGGTTTTGTAGGTTAAATTTTTGGGGGGGCCACCGCAAATTTGTTGTATTTTTTATATGGGGCGACGTCAGATGTGCTTGCGGCTCGGAAGCCCTGTTATCCGCACATCTGTGAAAGAAGCTCGATTGGCGT
Source organism: Chorisops tibialis (assembly GCA_963669355.1). NCBI lineage: Eukaryota > Metazoa > Arthropoda > Insecta > Diptera > Stratiomyidae > Chorisops > Chorisops tibialis. Next base: position 211,972,972 of record OY770263.1, on the reverse strand, counting down.
CCGCGAAATCGGGAAAAATCGGCTGCAGCGTCGTCGATCGGAGGCTCCGCGGTCGCAAATTAAATAAGAAGATCACTCGTCTACGGGAGGGTATGATCCGCGTGCACACTTTTTCTTTCGCCACTTATTGCAAAACGTTGTTCGCGTCTATGGAAAAAAAAAATATATACCGCGTTTGGAAATTCTGCAAACGCGTGGATTGTTGCATGGCGCGAATAACTGTATGTTGTATGGCGACGAAACGGAGCGAAAAATCGGGTCCGAATGAAGATTTGCCGTCCGGAAAGTACTTGAGTCACGAAAATGAGACGACTTTTGGTACGCGAGATTTCTAGTCGCGCGAAAATTTTCGATTTTTTTTGATGGCGTCTCTTAATTGCGACGTCGGGGTCACTAATGTGCTGACCATGCGGTCCTAATCGGGAGCGGGACGGATAAGAAAAACGCGACTTGTTAGTAGGACTGCTGATCAACAACTGTACTGTTTTTATTTCTCTTAATTTATATTAGGTATTACAACAACACAATATTTTAATTTTTATTCTTCTAGGTTGGTATAGTAATTCAGGTACTGGTAATTCGGAAACATTATTAACTCGGAAACATTATTAATACTTGAGTGGCTATATACATTATTTGAATTCATTATTTTAATGTCGTACCGCTACAATTTCACTAAATCCAATACACTAATTTTCTCAGTAGTAAATTTTTGAAGCCTAAATTTTGTGTGAATTATTTTGATAGCCACTTTCGCATGATGTGAAAAATTTAGCTCAATACCGTCACCCTTTTTGCCACTCCCCCTCTTAAAAAAAAAATCTTTCATCTAGAGTATCGCATGATTCGGCTTTATGCCCAATCGTTATGTTTTACTTTATTATTCTAATAATAAAGTATTGTGATAGACACAAAAAAAATTTGCTACCCTGAAATATTTTTTTCGCGTTTCATGACTAAATTAGCCTAAAAATGCAAAAAAAATCCGCCCCGCCGTACGCCGTACATATGGACTCATATCTCCGAGACCGTTAAAGATAGAATATTCGTTTTCGGGTGGATTGTTGACTCACTTACCCAGAGCTTCATTATCTAAATTTTGCTGATTGTCAGGTGGAAGGGGGAGGCTGGGGGAGGGAAAGAGTTAAAAACTACTCTTCTTAATATCTCCACCACGAATGCAGATAGGAAGCTGAAAATCAGCAGAGGTATGAAAAGGGTTGTGGGAAAAACTTTAAAAGTAATTTAATTTTTTTATCCATTGGCGTCCGAAAAGGGCGGGCTAAAAACAAATTGTCGGCCGAATTTTTTTTCAAATGATTATATTGTTGCGAGCTAGGGGTTCGCCGGGATTTCAAGTAAAAACACAATTCGTTTAAAAATAAGTGATAATTTATTTATTCGCACTTTAACTCAATTCGCACTATCGTCGCGTACTTTTCTATCGCTTTTCTGGTTCGCGTCTTTCATAAATAAAGGTCGCTGAATAACTACACTGCTTGCTGAAAGCTTTCGCGTTTTTATACATTTTATGACAGTTCTCGAAGCTTCCTTCCATGTGTATGTGTGAACTGTTCTACACAAAAAAAGGGCCAAACAAACTCCTTGGTGGAACGAGGAATTAGCGGCAAAACGCAAACAAACTAAAAAATTGTTCAATAGAGCAAAAACCTTTGGTACCTGGGACGATTACAGAGAGTCCCTTACTGAATACAATAAACTTCTAAAAAAGTTAAAAAAAGAGTCTTGGAAAAGATTCTGTGAAGAGATAGATGATCTCCCAACGGTCTCAAGACTCCAAAAGGTGTTGTCAAAAGACACCCCGACAGACATCGGACTTTTAGAGAGACCAGATGGTTCCTTAGCCAAAAGCAGCATGGAAACTCTTGAAGCTTTATTGGCAATACACTTCCCAGGCTGCAAAATAATTAACAATAATGAAGATTTAGATGAAGAGGAAAGGATGTGTCGTCAAACTCCATACAGCAAAAGTATTGCTGGTAAAATCTTCACTCCAGAAAAGATTAGATGGGCGATCAACACCTTCAAACCCTATAAATCAGCCGGAGTAGATAAAATATTCCCCGCATTATTGCAAAAGGGGTTAGAGATCCTAATGCCAATATTGATAAGGATCTTTAAAGCTAGCTTTATATGGGGATACATCCCCAAAATCTGGAGGAAAGCGAGAATGGTATTTATACCGAAGGCAGGGAACCGTCCCAGTGAACAGCCAAAGTCATACCGCCCTATAAGTCTTACCTCCTTCTTTGTCAAAACGATGGAGAAATTAGTGGATACCCACATAAGAACGGGACCTAACAAAGCCTGTCTTAATAAAAACCAACATGCCTACCAAAAAGGCAAATCAACAGAGTCAGCCCTTCATGGTTTGGTTAGACAAATCGAAAAGGTAAAAGACTATAAAGAAATTGCCCTTTGTGCATTCCTGGATATAGAAGGAGCATTTGACAATACTCCCCATGAAGCCATAATAGCGGCAATTAGGAAAAAGGGTCTGGAAACGCCCACAATAAAATGGATACACGCCATGCTGAAAAGCCGAATGACAACCACGGAACTAGGTGATAGCACAGTGACTGCACAGACCTATAGAGGATGTCCTCAAGGTGGGGTACTATCCCCACTACTTTGGTCAATTGTGGTAGACGAGCTCCTGGACCGTCTAACAGACCAGGGATACGAGGCAATAGGATATGCTGATGACCTTGTCATTATCATTAGAGGCAAATATGATTCAATAATATCGGAAAGAATATAATCAGCCTTAGAGGAGATAATGAACTGGTGTCAGTCTAAAAACTTGAACATTAACCCAAGTAAAACTGAGATAGTACCATTCTCAAATAGAAGGATAAACCACATTGTACCTCCTGTAATAAATGGAACAACAATACCCTTTTCAGATGAGGTAAAATATCTAGGTGTAGTACTGGATAACAAACTCAACTGGAACAAACATATAGAATGGACTCATGCCAAAGCACTAAAGGCATTTTGGGCCTGTAAAAGCTTATTTGGTAGAAAATGGGGATTAAGGCCCAAAATGATTTACTGGTTTTACAGAACAATCATTCTCCCTATAGTCACATACGGTTCAACGATAAGGTGGACTAAAATATTACAAAGGAAAGCGCAACTTACGCTACAAAAAATCCAAAGGCTAGCTTGCCTTGGTATCACAGGTGCAATGAAAACCTGTCCGACAGCGGTAATGGAAATGTTCCTTAACATTCCTCCGATACATATCCAAATAAAAAAGGAAGCTATCAGGGGAGTGTTACGCATACAGGAGAAAAACAATTATAAGTCAGGGGATTTTAGAGGTCACCTTAAAATCCTAAAAGACACGAAAATGGAAGTTATAACTTCCACATTATCGGACGCGATGCCGACAAAATTCAACTTTGAAACCCCCTTCAAAGTTATAATCAGGGAACGCAAGGACTGGCAATCCTTGCTAACTGATATTGTAGAGGGATCAACCATCTGGTATACAGATGGCTCCCGCACATCTGAGGGGACAGGAGCCGGAGTCAAAGGTCCTAACTTCTCGGTTTCAAAACCACTCGGTAAAGAAGCCACAATCTTCCAGGCCGAACTAATTGCAATGGAGCTATGCATCCAAGAAAATATAAGGAGAGCTCATCGCAATAAATCCATTTATATCCTATCGGATAGTCAGGCGGTTCTCAAAGCTTTAGCATCCAACAAACACGGATCGAAGATAGTATGGGAATGCCTTCAAAACCTAATCATCCTGGGAAAAAGGAATGATGTAACCTTAATGTGGGTACCAGGACACATGGGAATTGAAGGTAATGAAGAGGCTGATCGCCTTGCAAAAAAAGGCGCAGAAACAAATTTTATTGGTCCAGAGCCATTCTGCGGAAAACCAAAAGGGTACTTTAACCCCATACTCAAAATATGGGTAGAAAACGAACATGAAATCTACTGGAATAGACTTCCAGGCTTGTCAATTTCAAAAAAACTGATCCTACCACAAAAAAACAAAGTGGAGGATATTTTAAAATTCAGCAAGAAGGATATTAGTATCCTAATCAGCCTAATGACGGGGCACAGTGGAGTAAACCACCACCTCAAAAATATGGGCTTCGCTGAAACCGACATTTGTCGCCTTTGTCTAGAGGACTCAGAAACGACAGTACACATCCTATGCCACTGTGAAGCAGTAGCTAGGAAAAGACACAGTCTTCTTGGAAAGAGCTTCCTTTCTACGGAGGAACTAGCCAATACGGCTCCCTTAACGATTCTCAAATTAGCAAAAGCTATTGAGTTAAAATAGGGTGAAGGGGCTATAAACGCACAATAGGCCAAGAAGGTCGCAGTGCTCTCGCGCGTTCCCCTAGTAATAATAGTAATAATAATGTGTGAACTATGTGTGAACAGTTCTCAAAGCTTCCTTCGGTGTGTATGTGTTATACTAGAAAGCTCTAGATCTTTAACTGTAGCTTTCTACATAGTGAAGTATACTGTTCTACATAATTCTGGTCTATTCGAGAGAGATCGAGCGGCGGGGTTGCCAGGTCTGCATACAAAAATATCTTCGAAATTACTAATTACAAAAAATTAATTTTTTGAGACAATTAAGGTGACATATAGATCCATCAGAATCAGCTTAATAAGAGGCTAATTATTGTAAGGGTCAGGGGAGGTGCAAAGAAAAACACTTAAAAATGAATATCTTTACTGTCTCTTAAGCTATTTAATTGAAACTTGAAACGTATACTAAGCTACACTAGAGAAATATGAAAAAAATATAACATATGGAGTTAATAATAGTGGAGGGAAATGGGGAGCATTTCAAAAATGGCGGGTGTAAGGGGAGAAAGGTGTAAAGCAAAAATATCCAAAATTTTGAGTGATTTTTTTAGGGCTCTGGTAAAACATACAAAGTTGAAATTTTGCACGTCGATTTATCTATTTGATATACATAGAAGAAAAATAATGATTTGTTCCAAAATTGTTATGCACTGAAGTGGGGATCTAACGTGCCCTAGGTGTTTCATGTGCCATGAAAAAAACACATAAGCTGAACATTTTTGAATGGAATTTTAAGGTGGGAACTTGAAAATTTGCGAAATGCATTTAAAAAAATCTCTGAAAGTTTGAAATATTAACTGGTCGAACACCTTCAAAACTTCTACCCCCTCCCATGCAAAATTATTTGTTCGACTAACTTCATTAAATCAACTAATAAACAACAAATTAAAATCTACGAATTTGAAATTTTGTATGAGCACCTTACAACAGAAAGGAAATAAAATTGCATCACAAATTTTACGATTCTCCTACCTCCTCTACCTCGTCTGATACAAATGTTAGGTTTCGTGAATGTAAAATACACCGAATCTTATGGAAATTCTATGCAGCTTCGTCTATGAAACTGATATTCTATTCTATTGATTATATGTACTGGAGCTTTTGAAGGTTTCCGCAAAGTGTTAAATTGAGAACAGCTCTGACCAAGAACCCCCTTTCACTTAGCTTCCCTAACTACTCTAAACTGCATGTTGACTTTCCACGCATCATCAACTTGTCCCAAGAATAATAAAGTTTCGCCCGACTTGTTGACAGGTTATTTTTTAATATGATGTACTAAAGTGTTCTTGAGCGATAGATCTAGGTTACTGGCTGGCAACAAGGGAACATCGTGTTCCAGAAGCCAGGCTTTACTTGGGGCTGCATGACAAAGATCAACGCTCTTGCTGTGAAGTGAAGGGAAAAGGGGTCGGCCCTAATCTTGCATTTGACTTAGCGCTTGTAATACTAAGAAATAATGCTTGCACAGAGTCGCCAAGGGTACAGAAATGTTTGTTCTTGCTAAAAACCTCGGTTTGAAGTAACCGTCTGTTTGTCTATTCGTCTGTCTGTCTATTCGTCTGTCTGTCTGCATATCCGTCTGCTTACAACATAGCTCACGAACGCTTTGAGCTATCGCACTGAAATTTTTTTGTGTCATTTTTAGCAAAAAAGAACTTTAAGCTCGTGAACGGGCTACATCCTCCTCTCCTTCTACCCCTTCCCATACAAATTTCGAGATTTTAAGAAATTGATATTTCTAAGAAAGCATTTCAAAAAAAAATTAAGTCGAATTGTAATAATGTGAAAATCATTAACGTCAGAAAATATTGTTTTGGTCACTTCTTCGTTCCCCCTTTCCGAATTTCTTTGAAAATTATGAAAGCCATAAGCTTTCAATTCAGCACGAAATATTTTGCATACCACGTTCGGTGCCACATTCAAAAATTAAAAACCTCCTTCTATTGGGCTTTACGCCCAATCATCTGTTATGTTTATACTCTAGATGAAATCTACAGTATTGTAAGTTTGCTCTAAAGTTTGTAGCGCTAAGAAATATAAATAATCACTAAAAAATCTTAAAAACTGAAGTCCGTCCGCCCGTGACCTCTCAAGCTTGAGAACGCGTTGAGCTAGATAGTTCGAATGTTGTTGCCATTTTTAATAAAAAAACAGTAAGATCAAGTTCGTGAACGGGCCAAAATGCTCCACCCCTTCTACCCCCTCCCATACATTTGGCAATAAATGGATTTGCTCGAAAAGTATAAATGCTATTGATCTGAAATTCGGAAAATAATACTTCTATGATGATTTCATTCTTCTGTATAAGAATTACTTGTGTCCTCCTCCTCCTTCCACCACCACCCATACAAACTGCACTTTTTCATGAAATGCTCTAAACCAATTTACTCAGTGCGTATATAATTTATCGATTTGAATCACAAAATATTTATTTAGAATTATTAGTAGGATAAAAAAAAAAAAAAATTAGGCGATTAGCTTCACTCCTTAAACCCCTCCCAAACAATTTGACACAATTCAACAACTTTATAAAAAGTCGATTTTCCTGAAAAGTTATTTCTAAAAAGTCATTCTACCACCTCCCATACAAACTGCACAATTTCACTAAATCCAATACTCTCAGTACCAATTAAATTCTTGAATCCTAAATTTTGTATAAAAGATTTTGATAGCAACCTTTGCGTGATGTGAAAAAATTATTTCAATATCGACACCCCCTCTACCACTTCCCCTATAAAATTTCTTAAAATAAAAAAAATTCTCGTTCATCTAGAGTATCGCCCAATCGTGTCCTGTTATGTTTTTTTTTCAAATTAATTCTCCAAATTATTAAGATCCTGGCTTAATATTTCAATCAAAAATTTTACGTTTTTTAGTTTTCCCAATACAGTGATGCGAAATGGTAGTTTCTTTATACTCCAGATCTGAGAGTAGGGGAACCTGGGGCATAACGGGGTACCGGGGCAGAATGAAGTTTGACTTTTTTCGGTGTCAAGGAATTGCTGCCAGTGAGCGTCAATAAGTAGAACTAGACCATGCTGTTACTGCTCAATTACGGCAACCATGTTACTCTAGTTTTCTTAAGCATTGGTACGTGAAGTTTTCGATCTGTGTTTTTTTACTCCTGTATTGAAACTCTTGATGATTTTGTAACCACGGCAAGGTATACATGCTTGTTTATCTTAATACTATAGTTAGTACGTGATTGATGAACTGAATGGTCCTTAGTTTCGTGTAGTTAAACGTTAGCTTACGTATCTTTCTCGAGTGGCCTAATCTCCTTAACTTGAGTCCAGTCTCTGGGACGGAACTGGTGGTGCGGAATGGGGAAGTACTTCATTCTGACTGTAAATGTTGATATTATGGTGAATTTGATTCAAAATGAGTTGAAAGTTGGATCCCTTGTTCCAAGTGCGAAAAATGGGCAAACAATTCGTGTGTGTGAATAGATAGCGAAAATAATGCAGTTGTCCTAGTGTGTGAATTTCGTGAAAAGGACATAATTAATGAAAAGTGTAGTTAAATTTTCATAGTCACTTAAAACTAAGTAAATAGAGAGTGAACTTATTTTTTTCTGCATTTACACTAGTATTATATGTTTATGGTATATGATTACTTGTCCTAACCACCTCATTCTGTCCCGTGCAGAGCGGGGGAAATGATATTATTTTCAATTTTTGAAAATCTAAATACTGTTCTTTTATTTTCTTCCAATATTATCGTATTAATGTGATTATTATATTATAATGTGTTTATAGAAAAATTTGCAGCTCCCTCAATTAACCATTTTGTGTTTTTACACTATAATTGCAACTTAGTACCACGTTCTGCCTCGGGTTCCCCTATATTGCCTTCCCTTTTGTAATGCTATGAAACAATGCTCGCACAGAGCCACCAAGGGTACAGAAATATTTGTTGTCGCTCAGAAACCTCGATTCCTCTGTACGTCTGCCTACAGATTTCATCTAGAATGTAATAAAGTATGTATATCGCTTGGGATTCTCATAATCATGACGATAATTTTTCACTGAGACCAAATGTCCTTAAATATCTCTTTAAGTGAATTCTGATTTCCCCTTAAAGGACTCAGTTCGAAAACCGCTCCCTTTAATTTCAACTATGGTCTCCGCATCTTTACTGCCAGCCTTATCAAATTGAGGCCACTTTGAACTGCAGTGAGGTAGGCATAGTACTGAATTTTAGCCGAAGAGTCCAGAACAGGATACGTTCCACACTTTTCTCTTAGCCAGCCGCATGCTAAGAGAACCACTCGGAATTCACCACCATCCTGATTTCCTTGAACACTCCTCTCGATTATTTCTCTCGCAGCAGTCATTGCCTAGTATTGTCCGACAGGTTACGGAAAGACATTACTTATGGAACGGTGACCTTTACGATGCTTTGCTCCTTGGGGAAAATGTGTCATGACAGTCGACCTTGTGCGGTTTTGCATGACTTCTACTCTTTAAATCGGGGCTCTTGAAGACACCCTATCGCAACAAAATTCTAATTATATTACAAGTGCCATAGGCAGTACGAGTGCGGCGCTTTGAAATAAGGACCTTGTTTATAAGCGCTTATAAATATAGCATTCCGAATAATTCTGGCTTGGAATTCCAACAAAAAGAAATCTCTCGTGATGAGTAGCTTTGCTCCTGGAACGTCGTAATGTAATGTGTCTTCTTCCTGTTTTTAAGATGTCAAGAGGGGTTTCTGCACATATCCGTAGGACAAAATAGAGATAAAAACCCTCGAGTTTAAGTTTTCTTTTCCTTTTCTCTTGTATTCTGTCATTGTTTTGCCGTTACTATCAAAACGAGGAAACTATATCCGTACAAGAGACTGTTTAAGTAAAATACAGTATGGCCATGTCAGGCTGTCAGGATGTTTTATAAAATACACAGAAAATTTTTGCTTATTGTCAAATGCACCGGTAGCGTCGCATACACCTTAGAGAAAGAAACAAAAAAAAAACACAACTGAGTACATCATAAATTTTGAATTATATGCACATCTGGAAGGACGAATTTTCGCCGAGTTCACAAATCTGTAAAATTCAAACCGACACGTTTTCCGTTTACTCGATTTACGCTGTAAGGCTGGATAAGTGTATAAATCATAATTCATAAGTAGGATGGAAAAATGAGGACTGATTTCGATATACATACATATGGGTACGGACAGAGATGAAACGTACGAATATATTGCAGTGCTGTCAAAAACAAATGGAAATTTATTCGTACTGAACGCGTCTAGAGGAATATACACACATATATATGTATATTTTTTTTTTGTTTAAATTCCCAGACGAGAACTCCAGTAATATAATAAGAATACACTCCGGATGAGGATTATGGGCACCAGGCTTGGAATTTTATCTAGTGACGTGATGAGAATTTGGCAAAAGAAAACGTTTTTCGAGCATTATAAATTAAAAGAAAGCCCTAAAATAAAAGAGGAAATTCAGGAATTAATTTTTTAAGTGTCAAGTGATTTATTTGATGGAGATTTTTGACGACTTTATTAGGGAAATTGAATGAGACAGATATACAAATTGAATTAGAAAAGTTTTATGTTGGACGTTTTGTCAGAATAATTGAAAGTGAGGCTGAATTGAAGACGAGAAATGGACTAATATAATCAGGATGTCGATGGAAATAATCAACAAATTAAGCCAGCGTGTTTAAAGGTAGTAGTACTAGTACAAGGACGAATCTAGACTTTCTAGTGCTTTAAGCTGAATGAAACCATTTCATTTTTTTTTTGCATACGAGAAGAAAGGATATTTCTTGCTTATCAATGCATTCGAAGAGGCCAATGTAATGGATGATCCGAAACATGATACGGTTGGTCAGGAGCGATCCGAGTTATTCACGATAGAGCTCATAAGCACGATCAATTTAAAATCTGCCAGGGGTATCTTATTCTTCCCCTCCCCGATTGGCCCTTGCAGTTGGTCATAGCCATCTCTATAGATTAGCGGTGTTCTCCTTTATACGCCGAATACGCGACGCTACATGTGTGACATATAGTGATTTCTATTCGGCAAAAAAATGTGACCCGTTTTTGCCCTTAACATTTTTTCTAGCAGTTCCTATGTTCTATTGGAAAAAAAAATTCTGCCCTGCTAGAAAAATGGTTTGCGCACTAGGTAAAACTTGACCTGAAAATGCACATTTCTTGCCCCGAATTTTTCGGCGGTGCAACTCAATTGACCTGTAATGTACAACAACATGAAAAAAATAAATCATCTGACAACATCGGTAACAGATTCTAACGGATAGATCTTACTTAAAAGGACTAAAAACTTTACATGAAGTATGCAATATGAGTGCATACGTAACTTTTCTTAATTGTCCCAAAATCTTCACAGGACCATTTAGAGATAACAAGACAAATTAAAACGCTTTGTTTTGACAGTTTCGTAAGGCAATCAGCTGTTCGGTATAGAGACAACTGAAAAAAAAAAGGAAAAAACTTGCACTTAAAGTGTTCTATTGGAAATTGACCTGACCGACAGAACTGAGAAAAATAAGTGCAAAACTGCAATAATTTTGCATTTTAAAGGGCAAAAACGGGTCACATTTTTTTGCCGAATAGAAATCACTAATACTTTCCATGTCGTCATACATGTATCCTGGTTTTCAGTGTCATCACACTTATGTAGAGGTTTTCAAAAACTTTTGAATACTTGGGTGCGGTGACATGTAGCACAGTTGTTGCGTCATGTCATACTGTCATACATTTGCTCGGTATCAAAATAACATTCGACGTGATCGCATCGCGCTTCTTGTTGTTTTTTTTTGTCCGTACGCCATCCTAATGGGAAATCCATGAATACGTGACAATTGCAATGCGTGATCACATCGATGATGGTTCTTAGGGATTGGAGATGATGAGGCAAGGGGAGTGGGAGGCGTAACAAATTATGGGGGAAACTTTATTTGTTCTTTTTATTTATTTACAATAGTCGACAGAATTTAAATACCACTGACCATAAAAAAATACAAATTATTAGAATTAATAAATAATTGCAATAATTAAAATAAAATAATGGAACGAATAACAATAATCTAATAAAGAAAAATAATGAAAAATTACTTACAAACAAATAAAGCATTAAAAATATAAAAGAAGAATTAATAAAATGAAACACTATTTATGAAACAAAACTAGATAAGGCCGATTTTATACAATTTTTACTAACATTAAAATCGATAAGCTCATAATAACGGTTGAAATCTCTACAAACAACATCAAGAGGTTCCCCTTGCCCATAATTAGTTCTATGAGAAGCAGTATAAAAGAAGTCATAAAACCGTATAGATCTAGCAGGTACACAGACATTGAGAAGTAACAGCAGATCGGGAGCATCAATATTACCTATGAGTAAGCCATGAGCGAACAAAACATTGAAGACCTCTCGACGTCTGGACAGATTATCTAAACATAATAATTTCAAATTCAGGGTTATTCCAAGGAAGGAACCGCAAGGAAAAACGAAGAAAACGCTTTTGAACACCTTCAATACGATTAATATGGACAGCATAATGTGGACACCAAACAGGGGAAGAATACTCTAAAATAGGTCTTACCAATGAGATAAAAAGGGATTTAAGTACGTAAGGGTCACTGAAATCACGAGTATAACGACGTACGCAGCCAAGCATTTTATTAGCTTTACTCACTATAGTGTCATAGTGCAAGGTGAAGCTCAGCTTACTATCAAAGGTAACACCAAGATCACAAATATGATCAACCCGGTTAAAGGCTGTATTATTTAAAGTGTATGAGGTTAAAATAGGTGCAAGTTTACGAGAAAAGGATAAGACATTACATTTATCAATAATTAAAAATAACTTGTTACGAACACACCAGTCATGAAAGATAACAAGATCACGTTGCAGAGAGAAACAGTCAGATTCAATATCAATTTTTTTAAAAATTTTAATATCGTCAGCATATAAAAGTAAGTTAGTATTCGGTAAAACAAAGGAAAGGTCATTTACAAATAAAATAAAAAGTAGTGGCCCAAGATGACTTCCTTGTGGCACATCGGACGTAGACATGATATCATGGGAAAAACAAGATCTAAATATAACTGATTGAGTTCTATTTGACAAATATGAGCAAAGCCAGCGTAGTAGTATAGGAGGAAATCCTAATTTATCCAATTTCAGAAGTAGAATTTCATGAGACAATTTATCAAACGCCTTGCTAAAATTCGTATATATACAGTCAACTTGAGATTTATTTTTAATACAGCGGAATTGGTAAAGGAGAGAAGATTAGTCACAGTTGATCGTCCCTTAAGGAGCCCATGTTGCTTTGCAGAAAGTGAAGATTTAAAATTAAAGTAAATCACTTCAGTCAAAATGCATTCGAAAACTTTAGGAATTGCTGAAAGCTTCGCAATAGGTCTATAATTTTTAATGTCAACAGTGCTACCCTTTTTGTGAACAGGTATAATAAAAGATTTTTTCCAGATGTGTGGAAAAGCGCCTAACACAAGTGACTTGTTAAACAGCAATGAAAGAGGGAGACCTAAGACATCAGCACAGTGATATAAAATGGCACTGGGAATCCCGTCCGGTCCTGAACTATAGGAGATTTTAATCTGCTTAAGGGACTGGAAAATAGTATCATCGCTAATTGTTATAAAATTACAGCGAGGGATTGTATGACAAGGCAAGGAACTAGACAAAGCAACAAAATCCGATGAACCATCGTCCAGGATAAATGATTGGGCAAAGCAGTTGGCAAATTAATTAGATATGATATCTGGGTCGTCAGAAAAGTTTCCATCAAACGATAAGCTCAACGGAAAACCATCATTTTTACGTTTGGAATTAATAAAATCCCAGAAAGATTTAGGATTCGTCTTAATATCGGTTTGTACTTTCTCAATGTACCTGTTGTAGGCTAAAATCGCGTATTATTGTGAACAGTTCATTGTCAATGAAGGAATCATTAAGCCAGGTCTCAGTAAGTGCAACCACATCAAAACATGATAGCTCAGAGTTGAACTTCAGCAGATAAGTTTTAGTTCTCAGACCATTAACATTCTGATAGTAGATACTAAAACTTCTCATTGAGCCATCAAAAGATTTTAAGTGAGAGGCTGTCGGCGAGAGTTGGTACGAAAATTTTTTCTGGAGTAAACAAATTCCTTGACAAGAATATCAGCAGGCCAGAAATCTGGTGATAAGATGATATTTAATAGATTTGGCGGAACTGTTAGTTTGAACGATGAAATGCAGCGATTAGCGATTTTTTTGGGCGTCAAGTTCGAGCAGGTGAAAATATCCTTATCAAAAGAACGATTACGCAGGTTGTCAGCAACGTATCGAAGAACATCATCTTCAGTAGTCGAGTATTCCAGTCGAGAAATAAAAACAGCCTTAGGTGGTACCACTACACGAAGTGGGCAGTTACCACTCAAGCTGGCCAGAGGCGCAAAAGAAGTTCGGCTAGAGCGGGAGTCGAATTATTGCATTCAGTTTTGGACGGAGACAAAGTAGATGGCTTATTTGAAGGCTTGGGAGAAGCAACTTTGCCAATGTTCTGATTAATCCCACGTTGATGACAATGTCCGTCTTTCTTTAACTGCTACGCGTTAATACATTGAAGTTTGGTTGAATCCGGTTTGAGTTGTCAACAACAGCCAATGATTGTGGTCCCTGAAGTTGAGCAAACTCATCTTTTAGCTCCTTAAGATTGGAAAGCACAGCATCATTATTAGTCGACATTGAACTCAATTTAGTAGAAAGGCTCAAAATGGCAGTCTTATCGCAACTCGGGCAAAGCCAACGAATGCCAGGAAGAGCAAGAGCGGCAAAATACTTGGCTGCTGAGATCTCCATACACGAGGGATGAAATTCCAAACCACAAATCCCCGAGCATCTGAGGCTGTCAGATGTAATTACAGACAAGCATTTCCCGCACGTCATGACAATGATACAGATTGCAATAAAAAACAAAATAATGTTCACTTGCCAGCACGAAAAATCGAATTTCGATGATTACGGCTATTAATAAGTCGAATCTCTCACTAACTTCTAAAAATTATAGTCAAATACGACTTTATAAAGTCTTTGAAGTAAAATTTGTAGCAAAATGAAGCGTTAAAAGGTAAAAACTACGCAAATCGAGGATTGATGGAAAATTTACGCACACAGCTGCGACGATGCTGTTCAAAATAGTACCGAAATGTTGATTAAGTTATTTTAAAAACAGTTTAATTAAAAAAAAAATTAAAAAAATAATTAAAAAAATTAAAAATTGTAGTAGCGCTTAAATTTGTTGAAGCAGTGTTAAAAAATTTAAAGTTTTTGTTTTCAATATAAAAAAGTTCTGCTAGCTTAAGGTTCTTGTCCGTAATTATTGAACACTTTATGAAGCGCTTTAGGTTTTTGTCCGAACTAAAACATATTCCAAGATCGATAATAACAGCCGAAATCGCACTTACGGTAATCCGCGCAGAAATCGGGCGAGAAGAAAAGAAATAAACTGCCAACAAGTCGGGCGAAACTTTATTATTTTTGGGACAAAATGCGCATGCGTAGAAAGTCAATATGCAGGTTAGAGTGGTTAGGGAAGACTAAGTGAAAGGAGCTTCTTGAGCAGGGCAGTTCTCAATTTAACACTTTCCGGAAACGCTCCATATTTCATTCCTTTATTTATACAAGTTTGAGTTTTCATGAAGGGAGGGGGGAGGGTGATAGTAAGGGTAGGTGGATGCAAATAGTTTTTTAAGTGATTGCTTGAACCAAACCCAATATTCTTTGTATAGAATGTCAGTTTCATAGACGAAGTTGCATAGAATTTTCATTGGATTCGGTGTATTTTAAATTCACGCAACCAAACATTTGTATGGGAGGGGGTAGAGGAGGTAGAGGAATCGTAAGATTTGTGATGCAGTTTTATTTCGTTTTTTTTGTAAGGTGCTTGTACAAAATTTCAAGTTTGTAGCTTTTAATTTGTTCTTTAATAGTTGATTTAATGAAATTGGTCGAAATCATACTTTTGTGTGGGAGGGGGTAGAAGGGCAAGTGCGATCTCAAAACTTTTAACGTAATTTTATTTGAACTATTTTTGTAAGTTCTTGTGCAAAATTTCAAATTGATAGCATGTAATAGTTAGGTGATAATTGATTTCTTAAAAATGGTCGAAAAAATAATTTTGTATGGGAGGGGGTAGAAGTTTTAAAGATATTCAACCAGTTAATATTTCAAACTCTTACAAATTTTTTTAAATGCATTTCGCAAATTTTCAAGTTTGTACCTAAAAATTTCATTCAAAAATTTTCAGTTTATATGTTTTTTTCATTGCACATGAAACACTTTGTGCACGTTAGACCTCCACTTCGGTGCATAGCAATTTTGGAACAAATTATTATTTTTTTCTATGTACATTAAATAGATATGTCGACGTGCAAAATTTAAGCTTTGTATCTTTTACGAGAGCCATAAAAAAATCACTCAAAATTTTCAACATTTTCGCTTTCCACCTCCCTCCCCTTACACCCCCCAGCTTAAATTTCTTACCAATACTAAAGACTATATAGCTATACAATCTGACAAATTTTTGATTTGATATCTGTATTCAATTTTGAGTTTTGGTGATTTGTAGTTTTGGAAAGTGCGCCATTTTTGAAATGCTCCCCATTTCCCCCCACTACTATTATGTCCACATGTTGTATTTTTTTATATTATGCTAATAAAGCTTAGTACACGTTTCAAGTTTCAATTACATAGCTTAAGAGATAGTCGAGATATTAATTTTTAAGTGTTTTTCTTTGCAGCCCCCCTGACCCTTCCCCTTACAATAATTAGCTTCTATCTAAACTGATTCTAGCACACCCGTATGCTATCTTAACGGTCTCAAAATATCAATTTTTTATAGGAAGTACTTTCGAAGATATAATCATTTGAAAAAAAAATTCGGCCGACAATTGGTTCTTAGCCCCCCCTTTTCGCACCCCAATGGATAAAAAAATTAAATTATTTTTAAAAGTTGTCCTACAAACTCCTCTATATGTATGTTGATTTTTAGTTTCCTAGCTGTAGCCATGGTTGAGATATTTGAATTCGTATTTTTCGGTTTAAGCGCTCCCCCTGCCTCCCCCTGAACTCGTACACCCCCCAAAATGGGTATCCGCCTGAGATCCGCAACTACCTATAATCCCTCTAAAAATGAACTATCTATCTTGAAGGGTTTGGGAGTTAATGTGCGCTGAGCGTACACGTCGGCGTACGGCGGACGGCGTACAGACAGACGGATTTTTTTTTTTTGCATTTTTCGGCTAATTTAGTCATGAAACGCGAAAAAAAAAAATTTCAGGGTAGCAAAGTTTTTTTTTCCTTGTGTCGATCACAATACTTTATTATTAGAATAATAAAGTAAAAGTGTTCAAAAACACAAGCACTCCGCAAAACAGAAATTTGGATGCCTTCAAACCGTAACACATAGACACAATTACGGAATACTAAAATGAACACTACACATATGAAACTACGTGAAAAGTATAAAAATAAATAAAAACAGACGCGCACAAGCGTAGGGAACTGATCCACACAAGAGTCAAATGTGATCTATGTTAGAACTATATTGACAATTGATACGTCCGGAAACATAGTGAGACCTTGACCTCAATTATGTGTTATCTGGAGACCATTACCGCTCCTATTGGGATCTTTGTCTTCAATGCCGTCGAATATGTGTCATACAAGTACACTGTGAATGGTGCACGCTGCGATAAGTATAGCTACATGTAGTTCACACAAGAAGCTTCGTGTATTCGGCGCCTTAAGGAACTCGTGAAATATCATCTTGATCAGAAAGTATTAGGAAGAATTTTTTGAGCATGAACGGATCGAATACTATCCAACATCCACCGAAATCGCATGATTTGGCTACATGCGTATTCTTCCTGACTGGTCGATTTAAAAAACCGGATCGGTTTATAACAATTATGGAAGAAGTTATTATTATTTTTCTATGTGTATCGAATAGATGTATCCACATGCAAATTTAAACTTTGTATCTTTCACCAGAGCCCTAAGAAAATCACTCAAAATTTTCGATATTTTTGCTTATCACCTCCCTCCCCTTACACCTCCCAACTTAAAATTTACCAAAATTAACAACTATGTAGTTCTACAATCTGATAAATTTTCGATTTGATATCTGTACTCTTTTTTGAGATATAAGGATTTGTAATTTTGAAAAGTGCGCCATTTTTGAAATGCGCCCTATTTCCCCCCACTACAATTATTGTTATATTTTTTTTGTATTTCCCTATTATAGCTTAATATATGTTTCAAGTTTCAATTACATAGCTAAAGAGATAGTTGAGATACTCATTTTCAAGTGTTTTTCTTTCCACCCCCCACCCTCCTCCTTACAATGATTAGCCGCTCTCTAAGCTGATTTCAGTGGAACTATATGCCACCTTAATGGTCCCAAAATATGAATTTTTTACGATAAGTAATTTCGAAGATATATTCATTTGAAAAAACAATTTGGCCGACAATTTTTTTTTAGCCCCCCCCCCCCCCTTTCGAACGCCAATGGATAAAAAAATTAAATTATTTTTAAAGTTTGTCCCATAGCCCTCTCTATATCTCTACTGATTTTCAACTTCCTATCTGCATTCGTGGTGGAGATATTAGCAAGTGTAGTTTTTGACTCTTTTCCTCCCACGCCTCCCCCTTCCACCTAACACCCCCCAGAAAGAAAATAGAGCTCTCTTACCCAATCAACAATCCACCCAAAAATGATCATTCTACCTTTAACGGTCTTGGAGATATGAGTGCATATGTACGGCGTACGGCGGGACGGATTTTTTTTTGCATTTTTAGGCTAATTTAATCATGAAACGCGAAAAAAGAAAATTTCAGAGTAGCAATTTTTTTTTGTTCGATCACAATACTTTATTATTAGAATAATAAAGTAAAACTATAAAAAAAAATTATAATGGAATAATAACAATTGTAATAAGATAATAAAAAATTGTATTAAATAAAAATATAAATGAAATTGTAGTGAATAAAAATAATAGTAACAAAAATAATTAGTTTACTTTACATGATTCAAGAAATTCTACAAATTTACCCGAACGAATTTAGTAATAGTATAAAGATTTTACCTAAAATCAAATTCCTCATAGCAAATGAAGAGGTATTGAAGATATCAGTAAAGTTATAATGCTTGTTACCAAAACGCATAAAGCTCTTATAAGGGGCTTAAAGACATATGTAAACGAAAACTATAGATCATGTTATTTGAAAAACGCGGCATAACTGACAATAGATGTCCCTGAAATGTGCTGCTACGGCATTATTTTACAGTCTTATTTTCTACAAAAATTTAAAAAAAATTGTACAGTGCAGTAGAATATTTAGAGTTTTTGATTTTGGAATTTCCGAACAATTTATTTCAAAACTATTCTTATTTTTCAAGTTGCGTTAATTGGGAAATAAAACCAGCTACAACAAACCCAAAATTTATAACTACGATAAGTTTCAAGCTCCAGGTCCTACTTAATAAATTCTGCAAATTATTTCATTATTTTAAGGCGGAATAACACTTAAATAGGTTCGAAGAAAAAATTTCGTCTGCTTTAGAGTTTTGAAACTTTAAACTATAATTTCATATATTTTTGACCGGTAACTGAGTTATTGTTATAAGAGAAGCCTTTTACCGAAGGGCTTCCAGAGTACCACAAAACGGATTCAGGCAATAAGCGAAATTTTGAAGAGGTTTTTTTCGAAAAAGCATTTTCAAATCTGGCGTAGAGGGGAATTCAGTTCATGAAATACCGAATCACTCACATTGGAAGGATATTTAGAACATG
Organism: Chorisops tibialis; assembly: GCA_963669355.1. Taxonomy (NCBI): domain Eukaryota; kingdom Metazoa; phylum Arthropoda; class Insecta; order Diptera; family Stratiomyidae; genus Chorisops; species Chorisops tibialis. The sequence goes on along the minus strand of OY770263.1, from coordinate 211,953,750 downwards.
GAAATCTATGGAAGTAGCTTTTGGCAATCGATTCAAAGATCTTCATTGAATTAAAATTTTTTGATCCAAACCTATTTAATAAATGAATTATATTTTATGGAATTAACATGATATGGGTATTAATTTTTTTAACGGTTTTCTTAACAGCATGTAGTTATTTTTTCATTTTAGACGGCTTTTTTTTTAATTCTGGAACACATCTTTGATCTTTAGTATGGGTGGTGTGTCTATTTTACACGGTTTTTTTTCTTTGGAACGTATCTATTATAACATGTAAAAAAATAGTTGTGTGTATTATAATTAAAATCCGACTTCATACTTGTAGTTTGAATCATGAATCAAAAATCTTCATTGCCAATAAAATTTTACTTTGACCCGTATACTTCGTCTATCCCCTCCCACACAAATGCATAATTTTGACAATCATATTGATTTCTATTAAAACTAGAAAAGGTAAAAACTTAAAAACTTGTCAGAACTTGTCTCTTCATAGTTGCTATAAATGGTAAAAAAATTATCAACTTCGCTTCCTCCACCCCACCCCATACAAATATCTACATTAGAAATTCAAAAAGCATATCTCCTTCGAACATATGAAAATTGGCTTGAAAATTGGAGAGAAGGATGGTCATGAGGACGCCATTGAGAATACTGATAAGTAGTTTTAAAATCTTCCAAGACTTTCCACTTCCTCTGCCACCTCCCTTACAAATCTTTCGATTTCAGAAAAAAAAAATGTCCAGTTTCCTAGAAAATTATGAAAGCTATAATATATAAATTCTGTATGTAAGGAGCTAACAACCCTTCCACAATAAGTAATAAAAAAAAATGTTAAGGAACCTAAATATCAGGAGGCCAAGGTCCGATTTGGGCTGTAGCGCCATTGTAGAAGTAGACTATAGCCCAATTAGGGCCTTGGCCTCCTGACCTTCAGGTTCCTTAACATATCGTCTTGCCCTGGCACATAATTTCAAGTAAAAATTAAACAATTTCACTTTAAATTACAATAACCGCAAACTTTATTTATCGCTTTTCACTAAGTCTCACAAACACCGTTCTTTAACTATCGCTTTTCTATCTCCAATTGACTATCGCGACTTTCCACGTGATCACATGATCTTGTTGTTAGTGCTTTGCACAACCCTCTATCTACGGAATTTCATTTACTCAGATTCAGATGACCAAGGTATACCCAAGTAAGCTAAGGTGTAGCCTAGTGGGTAGCGTGTTGGTCTACAATGCGAAGGTCGTGAGTTCAAATCCCGGTCAGCGCATGATTCCAGCACACTACCTGCTTGGGTATACCTTAGTTACCTCAATCTACGAAAATGAAAAACTCGTAGATAGAGGGTTGTGCGAAGAGCTAACAACCCTTCCGCAATAAATAATGAAAATGTTAAGGAACCTGAAGGTCAGGAGGCCAACATCGATTTGGGCTGTAGCGCCATTGAACAAGAAGAAGGTATACCCAAGTAGGCAGTGTGCTGGAATTAACACATACGTCGATCGAGATTTGAATTCACGACCTCCGCATTGCAGACCAACAGGCCACCACTAGGCTACATCCTAGCATATAACCAAATAAAATTACAAACAGTTTATTATTGTAAATCCTTCTTGGCGGTTGGTTATGTAAATAGAAAATCTCATTCATTTTGAACATATTTCGAATTTCAAGGAAGTGTATCTAATAATACTCAAGAAACATGTGAGCTGTTTGCTCTGTACTTCAAATTTTTTTATCTCTCACACCCACCAGGACCATTGGAGGTATACGAAAATTTTCATTCATTGGATGCTATAACGGACATTGGCAATTTACCGCTGTCCGCGGATGAAGTCTTATCAGCAATGAATGATCTTGATGCGCGTAAAAGTGTTGGTTACGATTCAATCCCTCCTTTAGTTTTAAAAAAATGCTCTACTTCGCTCTGTCGTGCTTTAGCCATTATTTTAAACAAATCGTTATCATCTGGTGAATTTCTTTATAAATGGAAGATGTCATTTGTTTCTTCGATTTATAAATCTGGCCTAAAATTCTTGGTAGAAAATTACAGACCGATATCTAAGAATTCATCATCTAAGCTTTTTGAAAGCATTGTAAGAAATAAAATTTATTTTTCTGTTAAAGAATCTATTTCGGAGTATCTACACGGATTCGCAAGCAATCGATCAACCGTTACTAATTTGACTATTTTTACAAAATATTGAGTTGGTAATATAGAAAAAGGATACCAAGTATATGTACTGTATCAAATTCCTGTTAAGACCCCCTATAGGGGAATAGGACAGAAACAACTCTCTTCCACAAGGCGCGATCCTAAGCATTGGCTTTAACCTGTTGCCAGGACTTGTTTATTCCTCTGGCCTCCTGCTCAACTGCTCGCTTCCATGTGTTACATGGTCGACCAACCCGACGTCTTCCTTGAGGGTTATAATCCAGAGCCTGCTTTGCGATGTTTCGCTCTGGTTTCCTCAAAGTATGACCGATCCACTGCCACTTCCGCCGTTGAATCTCAATACCTATTTTAGTCTGGCGAGTTGTACTCCAAAGTTCGTCGTTGGAGATCACTTCTGGCCAGAATATTCCTAAAATGCGCCGGAGGCATTGGTTTACGAAAGTCTGTAGTTTCTTGGTAATTCGAACGGTCACTTTCCACGTAGTACAACCATATAGCAACACGGATTTGACGCATGCGTCAAAAACTCGTGCGAAGGGAGATCTCTCTTAACCTCCGGCCTGACGAGCTTTATTTAGCCGAGCCTCAACATCCTTTTCGGCTCCGCCGTCCATGCTGACAATGCTTCCGAGATAGCAAAAATCTTGCACTTCTTCCACATCCTGTCCATTAAGAACAATCGGTGTGCTTGCGTTCGAGCCCATGTGCATGTACTTGGTCTTACGCACATTTATTTTCAGTCCCGCCCATTTGCATTTAGAATGCAACGAGCGAACATTTGACTCTAAGTCCGAACGGGTATGAGCAAGCAAACACACGTCATCAGCATAATCAAGGTGACTTAAGATGTTAAATAGTCTCCATTGAAGACCTTTACCTTCCCCACCTTCCAGTGCAGCTTTCAAGATGTCATTTATTACCACCAGAAACAGGGCTGGTGATAATATGCAGCCTTGTCTAACACCCGTTCGCACAGGAAAGCTCTCGGACAGCTCTCCTCTATGCAAGACGCGACACCTTGCATTTTCGTAGGATTCTTTAATCATAGCTATGACCTTATCTGGAATACCTCTCCTACGCAAAGCATTCCATATGTAATCTCGCTTAACGCTGTCGAAAGCCTTCTCGAAGTCCACAAACATGAGATGTATTGGCGAACCCATTTCGGCTGACTGCTCTAATATTATCCGTAGGGTATTTGTGTGGTCGGTACAAGACGACCCTTTACGGAATCCAGCCTGATAAGCTTCGAGAGTGCTCTCGACGACATCACTAATCCTATTGAGAATTACCTTAGCCATAATATTTGATACGGCAGTAAGTAGACATATACCACGCCAATTGCCACAATCCCGAAGGTCGCCCTTCTTCGGAATTTTCACAATGACGCCCTCCTTCCATTCAGTCGGATATCTTCCTTCATTCCACACCTTAGTGAAGAGTGGGAGGAGTATATCGGCTGTTATTTCCGGGTCCGCTTTGAGGAGTTCGGTTGGTAGTCCGTCTATACCTGGAGCTTTCCTTCCCACCATTGACCGAATGGCGGAATCTATCTCTTCCTTATCTGGGGGATCGTCCATAATAGAGGATTGTTGCGGTTGGATGTTTGGAAGTTGTTCTGTTTCCGGAATATCTTCATCTGACAAGATGTTTAAAATATCAGAGAAGTATTCCTTCCATCGTCGCAACTGGTGTTCACTCATATTAAGGAGAGTTCCGTTGACATCTCTCACCAGGTGGTTGGCGGTGAAATTCCTGTTCGTCAACTGTTTCATGATTTTAAATAGTGAACCCATATCCCCAAGGTAAGCCGCAGATTCTGCCTTGTTTGCCAGATCTTCAATGGCCTTTCTCTTGTCGCGTCTAACAGCCTTTTTAAGCTGTATATGAGCATCGCGGTAGTTCTGCCTCAAGTCGGGCGTTCGTTGGTTGACATCGGGTTGAGAGATGATTGCCAATTTGGCTTTTTTCCGATTGCCAACCTTGTCCCATGTGTCTTGCGACATCCAGGGTTTCTCACCGCTTTGCGCATATCCCACAGATTCTTCAGCACTAGTTAGAAAAGTGTTTCTGGTTGCCTCCCAATTGGCGTCCAGTGTGCGCATTTCATGTTCACCCAATGTGGATGACTTTTCGCGTAGAATAGTGGTGTATTCGAGTTTTTTGTTGGGATCTCTGAGTTTATCCACATTAAGCTTGCGCTTCATTTGAAGAATTTGTGGTTATTGGATAGCTGCTGTACACAATCTCAAGCAGGCAACCATCAAGTGGTGATCGCTCCCCACGTCAGCTCCACGATTCGCTCGCACATCGAGGAGACATCTTCTCCATCGGCGACTTATAGCCAAATGGTCGATCTGGTTCTGAGTAACATCATCAGGGGAAACCCAAGATGTTTTATGATGACTCTTGTGTGGAAAAAGGGTCCCTCCGATGACCATTTGCCGAGTACTACAGAACTCCACAAATAATTCGCCGTTTTCGGGTCTCTTAATCCAAGGTCGTGAAGGGTCGACCCAAGGGTCACCATGCCTCCCCATGACGTGTTCTAGTCCAATGTTGTCTGATCCAACCTGGACGTTCATATCTCCCGAGATGATAATAATATCACCTCTTGGAACACGTTCGAAGGTGGCACTCAGTTGGCTATAAAACTCCTCTTTGTCACCAGATGTTGCGGTATTAGTTGGTGCGTAGCACTGCAGAATTGTGACGTTTCTGACACTGGTCCTGAGCCTGACGACGATAATCCCATCCGAGATTGGTTCCCAGCTAATGAGACTGTTTCTCGCTCTCGGCGTAAGGACGAACGCCACGCTATTCCTGACTTCACTTTCAGGGCCAATGTACAGAATAGTGTTTCCGTTAGGGTTTCGTTCTTCTCCTGATCCTGTCCACCTGACCTCGCTCAAGCCCAAGATTTGGATGTTATAGTGCTTCATTTCACGGTCGATCACTGATTGGCGGTGCAAGGACCGAGTAACTCCAGCTCTTCCCCCGTCATTAAATGTTCGAACGTTCCAGAAGCCAATCATAGTCCGTTTTCGAATGCCAAAAGTCGTTACCGTAGAATCAGTCCGTATCCGAGGCGATGTATCCGTTTCTCGTATCATTTAGGTCTTAAGATCACGGGTGATAAGCCCATGATCCAGTGAGTGTCCATTTGCCATTTTTAGGGCAAGCAGGACTGGCTGTGGGTGAATTCTACAGCCCCCATCCCACAGGGGGATAGTTAGCTCAGGTCCGTGGAGTCGCTAGTCTCTAAAGATAGTTGCAGAAATTGGTAAAACCTCATCCTACAACTACCCTCTTGCGGGGAGTTTGTCACTTGGGACCTCTACTCTTCCTCCTTTTCATGAATAATGTGCCCTCAGTTTTCATATATTTTAAATGTCTCTTACATGCTGATGATATTAAAATATTTTCTTGGGTACATTTTTTTTTTTTTTTACAGAATGACCTGTGTTATAGGCAATTTCGGCCTTTATGTGCAATGCACAAACACAGTCATGGAGGGAAGGAATGGGATTGGGAAGGTTGGGGGAAGGGGAGTGAGAACGACCGTAGCGAGTGGAGGAGCTGGTATATTGCTCAGTTGTACTGGCTGCTTACTGACAAATACTTGCAGATGTTATGGGGGACTGAATGATAGAAAGCGAACAGAAACCATCTACTGAGTATCTAGGCCTTCTTGAAGTGGAACTGTTTCACTTTTACACCGTTTCCCCATTTTATTGCGAATAATTTTTTTATCACCAGTATCAACTGAAAAATTCGCGCTTAAAAAAATCCCGTCTGGAGTGGGAATCGAACCCACGACCTATTGACTGAGAAGCAAGCACGCTGCCCACTACGCTACGGAAGCCTCAATATTTCTCACTGCATCAATGTGCAACAAGACACGCACAAACGGCTCAACCGATTGTAATGAAATTTGCACAGTTTGTTATGTGTCCTCCGATATGTATCCTGCTGTTGGTCTTATTTCACTCCCCTCATTAATATATATTTTTGAAAATGAGTCACTTTGTATGGGTGGGGGTAGAAGGACCCCCTCCCATACAAAGTGACTCATTTTCAAAAATAGATATTAATTAAATTAAACTATAAGAGCTATTAATATGAAATTTGTAATAAATTATTTCTATTACAAATGCAATATTTTACTATACAAATTATTGAAATGGACAGAAGGAGAGTCGAGGACATCGTTGGAGAAAATATTAACACCGACAACATAGTTCCACATATGCTGAACAGCAGCGAAATCTGGAATGCGATGACTCAGATGTGCGTGAAAGTTCTCACCGAGCTGAGGAGACTCGAAAGACTACGTAGGGAATAAGTAGTTGAATAAAATAGGAAGTGAAATATACTGGGTGACATAAGACATATGTGACAATAAATTGACGTTTGAGCTTTAAGCTCCTCCCTCCTCCTGACGAAATACTTAACGGTTGTCCCGGGGGGTAGTGGGTTATGCGAGGGGTTTTTAGCGGGTTCAAGTCCCGCACTTCAAGGCTTTCGATGCTTTTCCCGCGTTAAAAAAAAAAAAAAAATTTGAATGAGTCCACTCCTCCCACCCCGTCCCGTACAAACTACACTTTTTCATGAAATACCTTACACCAACTTTCTCAGAACGAGTAAATTTCATCGAGCTAAAATGTTATACTGCATCCTTAGTTAGTATTATTATTAATATTGGGAAAAAATTAACCGAGTAGCTTCATTTCTTCTACCCCCTACCATACAATGTGACATAGTTCCATGATTTTACAAAAATTCGATTTTCTTGAAAAGTGTGAATAATACAGATCTGAAATTTAAAATGTATCAAATCATGATTATAATTGTTTCTCGAAAAATTATCAAAACTCCCACTCCTTCTACCACCTCCCATACAAATTGTACAATTTCATTAAATTCAATGCACTAAGTTCCTCAGTACCTACTCAATTTTTGAAGCTTAAATTTGCTACAAAACATTTTTATAACTACTCTAGCATGAAGTGAAACAAATTAGTTCAGAGCTGCCACCCCTTCTACAACTCCCCATACAAAATTTCTTAACATCACAAAAATTTCGATTTCATCTATAGTATCGTATGATTGGGCTTTACGCACAATCGTAGTCCTGTTATGTTATTAAGCTTAAGGTTATTTTATTTGGCCTTTTTTTAAATTAACACAAGCTACAATTATTCACATGTCCTTAATGCTCTTCAATACGTAAATGTTCTTGACTCACGGGTTTGATTTGATCACGAGCCTGTCCCATTCAAATGCGGGTATCATGATTTCATTCTCAATAATTTATGGTTCTGATTCCAACAAAATACAAAACATTACGTTCAAAGAGCCATTAAAGTAAGCAGATTATATATCCCACATAAAGTATTACTAACTAGACTCTCAAAAATTATCAATAAATTATATAGTAAAACCAACCAAATTAATTTTTCATCAGTTAAAAAGGCTTTAGAATTGATGCGAGGAAAATTTTTAATAAAGTTACGTACGAAAATGGAAGCCGTACCCTTTAACGAGAGGACCAAGCTCAAAAAAAATAAAAACGAAAATAGAGAACGATCATCTTTCCCATATAGTAATAGTAGTGGCAACCAACAAGGGTGCAGCAGCCATCTAGAATTTATGGAGCAAAGGCTCGTACTGCTGCATTTTAATCTTTAACTAAACTTCAATATAAAATAATAAACTTTTCAGAATAGCATGTTTCAATCAGCTTTTTTTTTCTCCCAAATCGTTTATAACTTTATCTTAATATCATTCTATATTATCTGTGACAACCAACATCATCAAAAACAATAAAAAATATATCTTTCCCGGAAAATGTAAACAAGGACGACACTATCGGGTAAACTTTGGCGTTATGCTGAAAAGTAAACATCTCCATACACAAAATAAAATTGATTGATTTTCAAGAACTGTCAGAGGATTGAATTTAATTGATTGCAAGGGCATAAAGCTGAAAAGATAGACACGTCTATACACTAGATTCGTTCATAGACTCAAAAATGGCAAGGGAAAGGAACTCAATAATGATGATAAGACTAACACACCCATACATATGACACAAGTATATCCTTTCGATGGTCATGGGAAATGAAACTTGTTATCAGATTTGATGTATGGACAAAAGACCAATGAAGGGTTTCATTTCTGTGCCGTTCTGCTAAGTCCCAGATGAAACTTCATCCTGCTACTCCGAATCGGAAATATAAGTTTCAAAACTATAAGGCTGCAATGAATTGTACAGTACGTAGGAAGTACCATGCAGATTTCTATACAACATACGTACGGCCTTATCGTAACATGATGGCGAGCCTTAGTGGCAATCATTGTCCTTTTTTTATGCTCATTGGGTTCGTATTTGCATTGAATTCGAAAGAATCGTTAATTGGGAGCGTTATAAGCAAGACTAAAATATCGAATGAGTTTATGTGAATTCCTGTTTTTGAAACGAAATTTAATTAGTGAGCCCTTAAACTTGCCGGATGTATAACATTCGGACAAATTCGTTGAAAAGAAGTTTCTGAATTCATGGTGCGGGTGGAAATTTATTGAATCGTACATGAATATTGCAAGGCTATTGTTAAATACGTTCGAGGACTATAAAACAATGCAGGACTTGCAGGACTAACAAAATCCATAATATTTCGTCCTATTGAACATCGACAACCATAGAAATCCTTGCAATCGGGACTATCGTCCTGCTAAATCTTGCCAATGATGTTAACAAAGCCAAAAAAAGGAGCAACCATTTGCCATATCCGTCCTGGATCAGGAGCCAAGGGTGCATGCACAACATCCTTGAGGTGTTGTCCGACTATCTAATGAGTTGTATGGGCCATTGTTTCGGGCCAATCCCGTACCTGGACGGCTTTACAGCCATCAGGTGAGAAATTACTGCCTTGAAACGTTGTAGGTAGCTACTGAAAAGCCTTTGCAGTGGCTTTAATTAATTTTACCTCTGCCACTCCCGTACACAAACAAGCAAGCAAACAGAATTTATGAAAAGTTGTGGTGGTGTAAGAGACGCTGTAGTGCTATGGTGGGTGGCAATTCTATGGCTTTGTTGGTCCATGGGGCAAGGAGGATGCCGAGGCAAACGATGAAGAAAAAAAAAGCCAAAAGAATGTTGCGGCCTTTTTTTTCCCCATAAAGTTATTTTTCTCTGGCGGCTCTGATGGAGCCGCCATCTGCAACGCATCCTTTGATAGCATTTGAAATGAAGCCCTGGCATGAGTAATTTTTCAATGTAAGGCCTGAACTATAGGCGAACAACGGACATAAGCCATGCTTGCTGGGGCTTTATTCCGTGGTTTTTCTTCTTTTTTTTTAAACCCCAAACCAACCCCTAACAAGGAACTTAGTAGCATAGTAAGAGAATTCACAATATCCGAGTATAATAGACGAATGCGTCGAGTTTGTGCTATAGCACAAATGAAGTAATCGAGAAAACTGAATAGTAATGACAACATTTTCATTACTACGTAATGAGCGTAGAGTTTGTTATAAGTGGAAAAAGGTTAATAGGTAGTAGAGTGCTGAGCCATCTCGCTCACATGAAAATGTTTGACAGTTTGAAGGCCTTAGGGGATCATAATATTTACAGTTTTTCTCAATTAAGCTTGTGCAAGACTTTGAATTGAAATGCCTATTTTGAATATTCTGTAACGAATGCCGAATGGACTAATGAGCTTTATTTATACGAGCCGAAACATACTTTTCAGTTTCATCGTCCATGTAATGCCGCAAGCATATGGACTCACGGAAATCCTTAAAGATAGTTAATTGGTGGTTGGATGGGTATAGACAGGGTAGGCATCTGATCGGCGTCATTAGGCGACGCCCAGTGTTGTAACTGTCATAGACACATCAATTGTGCTCATCATACCTCCTCGTGGTAGCCACCGGATCCTGCTCTTGTCAATCCGGACTTGACTTGCTGAACTGATGGGCGCGAGTGCTAATGAAACAGAAAAATTCTAGCACTATAATAATATGGCCCTCCAAGTTGGGGGTTGGGCGATGTGTTAACAACTCAACCTCGGAAAAAACACACCCGTTTCGAAACCTGAAGCAACGCCTCGGACTGGATTGATTCAACGGCAACGACCACGCAAACGAAAAATGGACTATTCCTTCGGATCTTGGAACGTGCGATCCCTGTACAGAGCAGGAGCAGTGAGAGAGCTTCTGGAACAGGCAGTCAAATACAATATAAACATAATTGCACTCCAAGAAACTAAATTATTAGGTAACGAGATTAATGGCTTAAGATCGCACACAATTTTCAAAAGTGGGAAATCATTGGGAAGCCGGGAATTTGGAGTTGCGTTTATCGTCGACAAGAAGTTTAAACACCAAGTTACCAACTTCAAATCCGTCAATGAACGATTGTGTGCAATCCGCATCAAAACAAGTTTTTTTAATGTTTGGCTTATTAATGTCCACGCCCCAACGGAAGACAAAGACGACGAAGTTAAAGACGATTTCTACAGCACCTTAGAATCAACATTCGACTCCCTTCCGTCGAATGATATTAAAATAGTGTTAGGTGACTTTAACGCGAAAGTGGGCAAAGACTTACATAGGGACAATTGGAAGGAATAGTCTCCATCATATTAGTAACGACAACGGCCAGAGGCTGACTGATTTCGCCAGCAGCAAAAACCTTATTGTAAGCTCGACATGCTTCCCGCATCGTGACATTCATAAGAGAACGTGGGCTTCACCCGACGGAAGAACATTCAATCAAATAGACCATGTTCTAATAGAGAAAAGGACGGCCTCCTGCATTCTCGACGTGCGTACATGTCGAGGGACTAATTGCGACACAGACCACTATTTGGTAAAGACCAAGTTTCGATGTCGAATCGCAAACCGAGGACACTCAAAAATACAACCGGTTCCTAAATTCGACATAGGGAAACTCAAAAACGAGAAAATAGTTGCGAAATATGCATTAGCCTTGGAGAGGCACTTCGCGACAATGCTGAATACCACTGTCAGCATGCCAATAGAAGAAATGTGGCAAAAAATCAAAGATGGCATTACATCTGTCGCAGAGGAGGTGATAGGACAACAACCCCGGCGCAAAAGAAATGATTGGTTCGACAAAGAATGCCAAGATGCCTTAGAACGAAAAAATGAAGCTTACAAAATATTAACGGAACGGCCGACACGAGCCAAACAAGACAAGTACAAGGATCTTAGACGATTTGCAAACAAAATATGCAGACAAAAAAAACGGAAGTACAATAATGACGAAATTAAAAACATGGACGAACAATTTAAATTACACAAAACAAGAGCCGCGTATTCCCTTGTCAAAAGGATGAAAGAAGGTTACAAACCGAAAACGACCCTATGCAAGGATGCAGAAGGGAACATTATAAGTAACGCGGAAGATATAAAACTAAGATGGGCACAATATTTTGAACACCTTCTTAACCCGAGCCCATCACCTACACGAACAGCAGCAGCAGATACAATAGCAGGTATAACTGATGTAACAGCTGATGAAGGATCCGCTTTGAGTCCTCCCACACTCGAAGAAGTAAAAACAGCCCTAAGGAACCACCCAAACAACAAAGCGCCGGGCACTGATCAAATCCCAGCTGAACTTCTGAAAGCCGGCGACACCTGCATAGCGCATCTCCTACATAGATTAGTCGCGGACATATGGACGCAGGAAATACTTCCTGAAGATTGGCGCAAGAGCATCATATGTCCAATTTATGAAAAAGGTGACAAACTCTGCTGCGAAAACTACCGAGGAATATCTCTGTTGTGTACGTCTTATAAGATTTTGACGAAAATTCTAGAAAAGAGAATTAAGCCTTATGCTGATAAAGTAATTGATGAATACCAAGGCGGATTTAGAGCTGGACGCTCAACCACGGACCAGATATTCTCAGTTAAACAGGTGCTGGAAAAGTGCTGGGAATATAATATTGATGTGCACCAGATATTTGTTGACTTCAAACAAGCATACGACAGTATCGACAGGCGCGTACTGTATAAAATCATGTTGGAGTTTGGAGTCCCACCGAAACTGGTTCGACTGACAAGAATGACAATGACTGAGTCTTTGTCACAAGTCAGAGTAGAAAACGATCTGACTTCCAGTTTTAAAACAGACAACGGCCTTAAACAAGGTGACGGCCTCGCACCAATGCTTTTCAACTTAACACTCGAATATGTTGTTCGGAAACTTTCCGTTGACACCAAGGGAACACTATGCTTCAAATCCACACAACTCGTAGCATATGCCGACGACATAGATATTCTTGCAAGATCTCTGGAGAGTGCTAAGGAAGTATTTGTAAACCTTGACTCGGTAGCAAGGGAAGTTGGACTACGCATTAATGAAAACAAAACAAAAATTATGACGCAAACTAGGAAAAAGACGCCAATCAGACAAAATATTACAGTAGGAGACTATAACCTAGAAAACGTAGACAACTTCATATATCTAGGGGCAAATCTATCGAAGGATGGAAGCGAACCCATCGAAATTAAAAGAAGGATAATGATGGCAAACAAGACTTATTATTCGGTACTTCCAATAATCAAAAACAAGAACGTGCACAGGAAAACAAAACTTAAGCTATACAAAACAATCATAAGACCTGTGCTATGCTATGGCAGCGAAACGTGGACATTAACTCAGGCGTCCGAAAAACGACTTAACGCCTTTGAAAGGAAGGTCCTCAGAAGAATCCTCGGACCTGTGAGGGAAGACTCGATCTGGAGAATACGATACAATAGAGAATTGTATGCCATCTTCGACAATCCAGAAGTGTCAACCCTCATAAAATTTAAAAAATTACAATGGGCTGGTCATGTGGAGCGGATGGATGACGGAAGAATTCCCAAACGCACACTAAAAGGGAAAGTCAACGGACAAAGACCGGTCGGAAAACCACGAAAGCGCTGGGAGGATTCGATTGACGCAGACAGCAAATCACTGCTAAGATTTTCAAACTGGAGGACGCGGTCACTGAACCGAGATGGATGGAGGCAAAGCATTCAGGAGGCCAAAGTCCGATTTGGGCTGTAGCGCCATCGTAAGTAAGTAAGTTAATTTTTTGGTAAATTGTAGATTGGATGAGTGAACTCCATTACATAAATTTTGGGGAGTGTCAGGTGGAGGGGGAGGGCTAGAGTCGATAACTACACTTACTTATATCTCTACTACCAACGTATTGGTTTATGGAAAAAAGCAGTAATTTACAAAAAAAATTGCCAACAAGTCGGGCGCAACTTTATTATTCTTAGGACAAGTTGAGGATAAATGGGAAGATATTAAGCAGGTTAGGGTGAATAGGAAAGAGTATGTGAATGGGGGTTGAATGAAAGGGGGATTACGATAAATAACTTCATGGAATCAATATTTCATTTGTTTATACATGCAAGTTAATGTTTGTATGGAAGAGTGGTGGGGGGGGGGGGGTTTGTGTGTGATAGAAGGGATGATTACATGTCAATAATTTTTTTGTTGATTGCTTGAATCGCGCTCAAAATTCGCTGTACAACATGTTAGTTTCATGGACGAAGTAAGTTCTTTGAAATTCGCGGTGTATTTTATATTCTTAAAACCATCCATTTGTATGGGAGGGGAGAGAGCAAGTGAGGGAATAGTAAAATTTGTGATACACTTTTGTTAAGTTTCTTTTGAAAAGTGTTTGTACAAAATTTCAAGTTCGTCGCTTTTAATTTGGTGTTAATTAGTTGATTTATAGAAGAAGATCATAACTACCAAGCACCACAAAATAGGTGAAAGTACCCCACCCTGCAGGCATCTTTTAGCAGTGGTAGCAGCTAATACAGTATCTGCTATTTTGTATTTTATAATTCTGCCGTCAAGCATGGCCATGATTAAGTGGTATATTTTTCAATGCCACGGCTTTTCGCATCTTGATAGATACAAGCATATGCCGTGTTAGCGAATGGCCCTTCCTTATGAAAGCAACCTTACTGTGATTTCCTTATCTTTCATCGATTTCTTGATTGTTTAATGCGCAGGTTGTGGACTTTCCTGGTTTATAGGCGTATTGATTGATTTAAAATGGAGTGCTCCTTCTCTTATAAGCCTACCCAAAATTTTCTCCATAGTCTTTAGGCGAAAGGATGTTAGGCAGTTCGGACGATAGATTTAGGTTAATTACTTGTCCTCCGCCCAACTTTTGCAATCTAAATCACCTAGATCGTACGCCGACTTGGGTATATAACTCCAGGCATGACTCGTCCTGAAAATGTTTAATGTTATGGTAAGAGTAGCTCCATTCCTCTCTACAGAAGTGCAAGAAATATGCCTTCTACTCCCCGAGATTTAAATGGTTTGAAACTGTTTTTCCCGTCTCACTTTGTTTGCAGAAAATATTTTTGCTGGTTTTTTTCCGATTCTTTTGGCTTAGTCGGCAGACGCCCGGAATACTACCACCGTTTTCTCTTGCTGGTTTAATGGTCACGGTTCCTGGGAAATAGTTAGTACCAGGAGCTCTAACGCCTGTTTCCCATTTTCTACGATCGAATCATCAGGTTTTTCTAACAACCCTATTTGATTAAAGTGTCTTTTCGATAGTATCTTGTGCAATCTTCCGCTACTGGTTAAACCACTAATACCCTTGCAGAATGAATTTCAGGACTTTTTTTCGGCACTTCTTATTTGCATGTTGTACTCTGTTAAAGCTTTTCTGTATGGATCACACCCCAGATTGTTTAGTAGTGATTTTGCACTGAGTTTGGTGAGAATTTTGTTCCACCATGAAACGCTGCTACTGCTATTTCAGGTCTTAACAGGATAGGAGTTTCGGTAAGCAGTTACAACAGCGTTAGTTATTTGCTCTGACACTATCTCAATGCTATCCATATCTTTTAAGTTTTATATTGTTCCGAATGGGGCCTCAGATGGGTTTTATCCAAATTTAGCCCAATTCGTCGATTCTGGTCGTCTGAACGTTTCAGATACTATTGTTGTAAATTCAATGCCGAACATTATATGCCTATGATCGGAAATTAAGGTCTAATTAGAGACTTAGGAGCCTGAAGATCAGGAGACAAAGGCCCGATTTGGGCTGTGGTGCCATTGTAGAAGTAGTATAAAGTTAACATATTAGGACCATTAAGGAGGTGTACAGCTTAACTATAATTAGCTTTGAGAGATGCCAATAGTTGCTAGCGGAAAAAATATAAATTTTTCATATAACAGTAGCGGATGTATTTGGGAGACATTTCAAAAATTTAGCAAATTCAAAACGTCATATCTCAGAATGCAACACAGATGCTAAGTAAAAATTTCGTTAGATTCTAAAACTATATGTTCTATAGTTTTTGTAAAAATTGTATGTTCGGGGTGTGAGGGTGAGCGAAAATACCGAAAATGTTTAGTATTTTTTAAAGTTTTGCTAAAAAGTAAAAAGTTCAAATTTTGCAGGTGCATACATTCATTTGATGTACATAAATATAAAATAAAATAATTTGAATTAAAACAGGTCTTACGTGCACAAGGTATTTCATGTGTATTGGATAAAACAGAAAAGCGCAGAATTTTTGGGATGAAACATTAAGCTAGGATCTCAAAAATTCAGTAAATTCATTAAATCAAAGAAATTCATAAGAGTTTAAGATACTAACTGTTCGAGTACCTTAAAAAATGTTACCCCCTCCCATATAAAAGTATTTTTTTCGACCATTTTTAGCAAATCAATTTTGACCAATTTTGACCAATTTGCATAAATCAACTAATAACCAACAAATTAAAAGCTACGAACTTGAAATTTTGTATGCATATCTTTCAAGAGAAACGAAAGAAGACTGCTCCACATTAGCGACATTCGGAGAATCCAGCACCATGCGAAGAACTTGAGCGGAGATTCATCGCCAGAGCCCAACGAAAAGATTAACAAAGTAAATTTTTAAATCTTAACTGGAGCTTAGCAGTCTTGGAATTTACAGCAGGAATGAGATAGGATTCCTGAAAACGGAGAGACATTTGAGTTTTACACTAAATTTTGCATTCGCTATTCTCCAACATATGTGAGTAAATTTTATATCATCGTTTTTTTGTTCAGCCATATCGCGTTGTTTTTGCCAACTCTTCAGGTCTGTGGCTCGAGCTGAAGGAAAATACAAGGAATTTGATCTAAAGATGGAGTCACTGGCGCCCACGACCCATTTTCACGGGTTGGTCAGATTCGTTCAGCTCCTAGGGGTTAGGTTAGGTTCGTGGATGAGTTGGAAGAACTGGGCTTGTTGTATGCCTCCGTGTTTTTAACATATGGACCTACAAATCATTTAGTCAGCCTGCTCTACCGGTGAAACTAATAGAGAGATTCAGCGAAGAAGTACTCTCCACAAATTTGTCTTCGCATTGTTCGCAGGCATGGGTGATGGCAGAGAAAATTTTCGTCAATCTCATACTCCTCACCGCAGTCCCTGCTAATGTTCTCGTTCGAAAGGCGAAATTTTCGAGTGTACTTTCTAAAAAGACAATGGGCTGTAATTATACCTACTCGTACTAGTGACCGCAGGAAGTTTTTGTGATGATTCCCATATTTGAAGCGCTCAGAGTAACTCCCCCAAATCGGGCCCTGGCCTCCTGAAGTTGGCTTCTTCAATCATCTCGATCTAATGACAACGTTCTCCAGCTGCTAATTATACTCTAGATGAAATCTGATAGTATATTGGGTTTGCCTTACCGTTTGTAACGCTAAGAAATAACGCTCGCATAGAGCCGCCAAGGGTACAGAAATATTTGTTGTCGCTCAAAAACCTCGATTCCGAGTGACCGTCTGTCTGTCTGTCCGTCTGTCCGTCTGTCCGTCTGTGCGTCTGTCTATAGCATAACTCTCGAAAGCTTTGAGCTATAGTGCTAAAAATTTTTGTGTCATTTTTAGCAAAAAAGTAACTTTAAGTTCGTGAATGGGCCACATATCCCCACTCCTTCTACCCCCTCCCATACAAATTTCATGAAATTTTGAAAAATTAAGAAATTGATTTTCTTTGAAACTATTTAAGCTATCGAATTGAAATTTAGGTCAAATTATTATAATATAGATGTCATTAAATACCACGGAATATTGACCCGATTCCTTTACTTCTTCTACCCCCTCCCATACAAATGGTCAATTTTGAAAAATACATATTTTCGATTTCCATTGAAACTAGTAAAGCTGAAAAAACGAAATTTTGTCAGAATTAATTCTACTATAATTGCAATTTATTTTAAAAATAATTATCAACTTCACTTTACTCCTTCTACCCCCTCCCATACAAATTTCACGAAATTATGAAATTTAAATTAAATTATTTGCCTTCGAAACTGTTAGAGCTATCAACTTGATATTTTGTAGAAAGTATACAAATCAAAATACTAATAATGTGAAAAAAATTTGTTTTGATCTGTACACTCCTTCTACCCCCTCCCATACAAATGCAGAATTTTTGTTAAATGTATTTCATCGATTTCCATTCAAACTAGAAAAAGCACAAACTTCAAATTTTGCCAAAATTCGTTTCTTAATAACTGAAATAAGTGTTAGAAAAAATTATCAGCTGCGCTTCACTCCTTCTACCACCTCCCACACAAATATCTGTATTATAAATTCAAGAAAAGCATTTCTCCTTCAAGTATATGAGAGCTATCGACTTTGAAATTGAATCAAAGCATGGTGATAAGGATGATGATAAGCAGTCTCAAAATCATCTTAAACGCTCCACTTCCTCTGCCACCTCCCATACAAATGCCTCAATTTAAGGAAAACTATGACCAATTTCTTTAAAAATAATGAAAACTAAAAACTTTAAATTCAGCAAAAAACATTTTGCATGCCATGTCCGGTGTCATATACGAAAAATACAAACCTTCCCCTCTACTTCTACCACCTCCCATGCAAAAGTCTCTATTCACTATTCGAAAGAATTTGAGATGACATATTTTCCGGTATATTAAAGTCATTTCCATCTTATCTAGAATATCATATGATTGGGCTTTAAGCCCAATCATAATTCTGTTATGTTTTTTAAGATGGCTTTACAATCTTTATCAACCGAGTCTTCCCATTGCTTGCGTGGATTGCCCACTAGCCTGTTACTACTCGCTTTGTCTTTAAGAGCACGTTTGGAGAGTCTTCTTTCTTCCTTTCGCTCTACCTATATATGGCCAGCCTACTGCAGATTACGTAACTTGATGGGCGTTGAAACTTCTGCCTCGTCGTAGAGTTGATACAGCTCATGTTTGTATCTTATCCGCCATTCCGTTCCTTCCTTCGCAGTTCCCAAAATTTCTCGGAGGACCTTTCTTTCGAATGTCTCCCCAATGGATGGAAGATTGAAAATTCTTGTACGTTGTCTTTCAGTCAACAGTGTTGTCTTGTCAGAGTTGATCCTGAGTCCACCAGAATTGGCAACAAGGTTTAATGCACTTTGTCGCAGTTCGCCTAGAATTTTAGGATATTTTCCATCTATTTGGAAGATTAAGTCGTACGCATGCAAAAGTGACAGCGTTTAGCTGCAAAAGTATAATAATCATGGCTTACAGTTAAAGTCAAGGTGACAAAACCCCTCCTTGTATTGTTCCTCCATCCACGTGTTTTGTGCTAGATTCGTTAGCAGTCATTTTTCTGCCCACCAATATGTTATGAGCCCATTCGATGAGCATTGAATTAATACCATGTGTGACTATCGCGCATTGGTGCATATATTATTGAACAAGCCCTGTGTATTCACGAAAGTTTTCAATATGTACTCCTCGAGTTCCATAAACTTTTCAATTTTTTGATATTACCTATTCCGTGCCATTTTCACAGACTGCCCTATCATGTAAGCATGTTGGAACTGAGGTCACCAATGTCTACGGTAGTTCTTATGTGAATATCTATTAGTAGTAATATCTATTAGTCTTTCGGCTGTATACGACTGCTTTTACTTGCCCTCAGTATAACAACCACTTTCACCGCTTTCCACCTCGAACGCACATATCTTAGAAGAAGACAGGCATTGAAAATGTTAACCAACCTTACAACGATGCTGTCCAGGCTATGCTGTAACCTCGCTGGAATTATTCCGTCTGGTCCCACCAACTTACATAAAAGAACTCGAGGTTTTTTATTGCCCCTACTGTTTTTCCTCGGTTATTAGCAGCTAAATTTGCACATTATACCTCAGGTATAATCAAAGTATTTTAGACGCGTCTAGGGTGTAGCTTAGTGGGTAGCATGTTGGTCAACAACGCGACGATCAATGCAAAGTTTTGTCTGAATTTCCCCAACCCGGGCATTGCCTATCCAGTATTTTGTCGACGACGCGCTCCATGTACCAACGCCCCTTTGCAGGAATCTGATCATGAAGGAACCTTTTGTCAGAACTTTCTTACGTCTGACTGCTTCATTCATTGAGTCAATAGTTGCGGAAGACTGCCTCTTTGCCGACAGTATAGATGTATGCCTAAAGTTCGATCATACATTGAGGAAGCCAAAAGAAAAAAATTCTAAGCAAGCTCCGTACTTTAACCCGCAAGAATGACGTCGGGCTGGTCGAACACTAATGTAAGTCATGGCGCCAACTAAGGCGGAGATATATTTCCCAGCCCAATAAATAATTTGTAATTCCATATCTTCCTTCTACGCTCAAAAGGTAATAAAATTTTCATAAACACAACAAATTGCTTCCAGGAATTATATAGCAGCGTTTACGAATCCACCCGTTACGACGACGACCTAACATGGCTTAAATTTAACGCATAGCTATATAAAACACATCGAAGAGATCCTTTAAAACCATTCTTCAATATTTGCATGTTCTTGATAATATTTCACGTTCCATATTACCGTCACGTAAAGACTCTTTGTTTCTATTGATTCATCCTTAAAATGTACCGTCGCATATTGCAGCCGGCAAGGATTTCTGACAGACGCAACAAAACTGATCCATATTAAAATAGACAGAGCATTATATAGAGGCGAGCAATAGAAACAGAGGAATGTTTGTATGTTGAAAATTTAGATATACATACATATACCTTCTATACAATATCCCTATTCGGACGGATTATGAGGACTAGAGCAGAAGAAGGATATAAGCGACGAATGATGTCCTCGGAATACACACCTTGCAAAAGTGAAAATATATGTCTGTTGCATGAATTCTTAAATATTCTGCCCTGGAAGCAGTTAGTATGACCTATTTCTATAGGGGATCCTTTGGAATATTTATTTTCTAGATGTGAGCAAGATTACGGAGGGGATTCTGTGTTGTCAACCGTGTCGTTTCGTTTTCTTCCTTATTTTTTTGTCGTTCATTCGACGAGATAAACTACCTCTAAAATATAATAATCAGCATGTTTTTTCTCGCATGATAATCGTATATGAGAATAATTTGCAAGGGTGTCCATTTGATAGCAGCAAACGACGGCATATCCTTTTTTTCTCCTACTGACATTTTATCTGATTAATTCTTTTAATTAAAGGAAAAGTAGGGACTCATAAGTAAGGGCCATGGTTTTTTTTTCGTTTACCGAGCGATTTTAATGAAATAGCTTTTGGTACTGTGTATTATTTATCGATGTGGCCAGTACATTTTGTATCTGTGAATATCTTTTATTTGCTTTCACCATATGCGAATTAAATATGTTAATTCTATTTTAACGTGTATTGAAAATGGATCGATTCTGTGGCATACTCGTATATGACTCCAAAATGCCCATTTTCCAAAACGGTGTCCAAATGACTTGCCAAGGAATAGTTTTATAGCTAGCTAAAGGATCATCATGATAATCTGCAATAAACAGTTGAGTTTAAACTGATCATTTGGCTTAAATGAAGGAAGACTGCGTTCCAAAGTAAATGCTCGGTTTAAACTTCGGCTTTGCATCCAGGATATCTTAGTCTACAAAGATAACAAATTTGCAGATAGAAGCAGGAAAAACGTTGATATTGCAGTAGTTTTGTTAAGTATTTGATTATTGTAAAACCTGCACCTAGATCCATGCTGCGATAGTACCTAGTAATGCTATAAGGTAGAAATAAATTGAGTTGAATAGATAAAAATCCTTTAAAACTTTTTTTTATTGTATTATCTTCTTCTTCTTCAATAGGACTACAGTCCAAATTGGGTCTTGACCTCTTGACCTTCAGGTTGCTTAACATTATTTGTTATTGTGAATGGGTGGTTAGCCCTTCATACAGCCCTCTATCTACGAATTTTTATGTTCGATGAATAAGGTGGCCAAGAAATATCTACCCAAGTCGAAGTCAATCAAATTCCTGTTAAGACCCCCTATAGGAGCATAGGACAGAAACAGCTCTCTTCCACAAGGCGCGATCCTGAGCATCGGACTTTAGCTGTTGCCAGGACTTATTTCTTCCTCTGGCCTTCTACTCAACTGCTCGATGCCATGTGCTACATGGTCGACCAATATGACGTCTTCCTTGAGAATTATAATCCAGATCCTGTTTGGCGATGTTTCGCTCTGGTTTCCTTAAAGTTTGACCGATCCTCTGCCACTTCTGTCTTTGAATCTCAATACCTATTTTAGTCTGGCCAGTTGTATTCCAAAGTTCGTCGTTGGAGATCACTTCTGGCCGGAATATTCCTAGAATGCGTCGGAGGTATTGTAAGTTTGCAGTTTCTTGGTAAGTAGAATTGTCACTTTTCTCGTAGTACAACTATATAACAACACGGATTTGACGCATGCGTCAAAAACTCGCATCTTCGTGTGAAGCGATATCTCTCTTAACTGCAAAAAAAGAGAAAGGATACCGAAGGCCTGACGAGCTTTATTTAAACGAGCTTCAATATCCTTTTCGGCTCAGCCATCCATGCTGACAATGCGTCCGTGGTAACAAAATTTTTACACCTCTTCCACATCTTGTTCGTTCAGAAAAATCGGTATGCTTATGTTCGAACCCATGTGCTTGTACTTGGTCTTACGCACATTTATTTTCAGTTCTTCCTCTTTACATCAACGAGCGAGCATTTGACTCTAACTCTAAGCGGTTATGTACAAGCAAATACACGTCATCAGCATAATCTAGGTGACTTAATATAGTAAATAGTATCGACTGAATGCCTTTACCTTTCCCACCTTCCAGTGAAGCTTTCAAGGTGTCATTTATTACCACCAGAAACAGGGCTGATGATAATATGAAGCCTTGCCTGACACTCGTTCTCGCAGGAAAGCTCTCGAACGTTTATCCTCTATGCAAGACGCGACACCTTGCATCTTCGTAGGTTTCTTGCTATGATCTTATCTGGAATACCTCTCCTACGCAAAGCATTCCATATTTAATCTCACGTAACGCTGTCGAAAGCCTTCTCGAAGTCCACAAACATGAGATGTAGTGGCGAACCCATTTCGGCGGACTGCTCCAATATTACCCGTAGGGTATTTGAGTGGTCGGAACAAGACGACCCTTTACGGGATCCAGTCTGATAAACTTCAAGAGTATTCTCCACGGCATCACTAACACTAATGAGACTTATCTTACCCATGATTTTCGATACGGCAGTAAGTAAGCATATACCACCCCAGTTGACGCAATTCCGAAGGTCGCCTTTCTTCGGAATTTTCACAATGACGCCCTCCTTCCATTCAGTTAGATATCTTCCTTCATTCCACACCTCAATAAATAGTGGAAGAAGATTCGGCTGTTATTTCAGGGTCCGCTTTGTGGAGTTCGGTTGGTAGTCCGTCTGTACTTTGGGCTTCTCTTCCCGCAATTGACCGAATGGTGGAAACTATCTCTTACTTTTCTGGGGTATCGTCCCTAATAGAGGATTGTTGCGGTTGCATGTTTGGTAGTTGTTCTGTTTCTGGAATATTTTCTTCTGAAAAGATGTTTAAAATATCAGAGAAGTATTCCTTCCATCGCCGCAACTGGTGTTCACTCATATAAAGGAGAGCGTCATTGACATCTCTCACCAGGTTATTGGCGGTGAAATTCCTGTTCGTCAACTGTTTCCTGATTTTAAATAGTGAACCCATATCCCCAAGGTAAACCGCAGATTCTGCCTTGTTTGCCAGATCTTCAATAGCCTTTCTCTTGTCGCGTCTAACAGCCTTTTTAAACATCGTGGCAATTCTGTCTCAAGTTGGGTGTTCGTTGGTTGTCATCGTGTTGAAGGATGATTGCCAATATGATTTTTTCCGACCGCCAGCCTTGTCCCATGTGTCTTGCGACATTCAGGGTTTCTCACAGCTTTGCTCATATCCCACAGATTCTTCAGCACTAGTTAGAAAAGTGTTTCTAGTTGCCTCCCAATTGGCGTCCAGTGTGCGCATATCATATTCACCCAATGTGGATGACTTTTCGCGTAGAATGGTGGTGTACTCGCGTTTGTTGTTGGGATCTCTGAGCTTATCCCCATTCAGCTTGAGCTACATTTGAAGAATTTGTGGTCATCGGATAGCTGCTGTACACAATCTCAAGCAAGGAACCATCAGGTGGTGATTGCTTCCCACGTCAGCTCCACGTTTCGCCCGCACATCGAGGAGATATCTTTTCCATCGGCGACTTACAGCCAAATGGTCGATCTGGTTCTGAGTAACACCATCAAAGGAAACCCAAGATGTTTTATGATGACTTTTCTGGAAAAAAGGATCCCTCCGATGACCATTTGCCAAGTACTTCAAAACTCCACAAATAATTCGCCGTTTTCGGGTTTCTCAATCCAAAGTCGTGACGAGTCGGCCGTGCCTCCTCATGATGTGTTCTAGTCCAATGTTGTCAGATCCAACCTGGGCGTTCATATCTCCCGAGAAGATAATAATATCTCTTCTTGGAACACGTTCGAAGGTGGCACTCAGTTGGCTATAAAACTCCTCTTTGTCACCAGGTGTTGCGGTATTAGTTGGTGCGTAGCACTGTAGAATTGTGACGTTCCTGACACTGGTCCTGAGTCTGACGACGATAATCCTACCCGGGATTGGTTCCCAGCTGATTAGACTATTTCTCGCTCTTGTTGTAAGGACGAGCGCCATCTACTTTTTGGCTTCACTCTCAGAGCCAACGTACAGAATGGTGTTTCCGCCCGGGGTTCGTTCTTCTCCTGATGCTGTCCACCTGACCCTGCTCAAGCCGAAGATTTGGATGTTATAGTCCTCCATTTCGCGGTCGATCACTGAGTGGCAGTGCAAGGACCGAGTGACCCCGGTTCTTCCCCCGTCATTCAATGTTCGAACGTTTGAGAAGCCAATCATAGTCCGTTTTCGAATGCCAAAAGTCGTTACCGTAGAATCAGTCTGTATCCGAGGCGCTGTATCCGTCTCTCGTATCAGTTAGGATTTAAGATCACGGGTGATAAGCCCATGATCCAGTGAGTGGCCATTTGCCATTTTTTGGGCAAGCAGGACTGGCTGTGGGTGAATTCTACTGCCCCCATCTCACAGGAAAATATTTAGCTCAGGTCCATGGAGTCGCTAGACTCCAAAGATAGTTGCAGGAATTGGTAAAACCTCATCCTACAACTACTAAAAAATCCTTTTCAATTTGAAAATATTTAGCAAAATAAACTGAGAAAAAACCTTATTAGCTAAAAACCATATTTTTAACATCCCACAACAATTGGCAGCGAAATACCGGAGACGAATATAAAGACTGTTGTATTTTACAAATGTAGTTTATTCTGATACTCGTACATGCATATATGGATTTAAGGGAGTGAGACTATTTCCTACATCCGCTCGGATTATGTAGCATAAATCAATACGAAGAATGTCTATACTCTTCTAACCGCTCGACAAATCATTCAACCAAATACCTATGACCACAAAACCGATATATACACACACGACTTTGGATAATAAGCCTGGAAATCCTGATTCAATCTGGCACTAGAAATTCGCCGTATTTGCTAAATTAATTCGTCTTCATTCACTTAATATGTTAATGCTCGTATTTGAGACGATACAGAGGACATGAAATGTACTTCCTTCCTCGCACTTGACAACAATATTGAAGCATAAGAAAGGACTTCTTTCCTTTTATTATATATTTTTTTTTATAGAAATCTTCTCCCTCCATATAGTAACCAGGAAATTTCATTCATAAGGATAAGAATGAAATAAATCTTCATTTATGTCTTATGTTTGATTTATAAGGCGTCTTACGTGCCAATTTCGGGACCATATTTTATTTTGTATGTAGCGTGTTTAGATAGGCTTTAAAGAAAAAAATGGCCAACAGGATTTAGTAGGATTCAATGAAAAATTAGCAAATTATCAAACGTTAAAATTAAATTGTTTATTAAAGATTACTAATTTTTTACTTTCATAAAAAGGAGGTGGTTTGTACACCCTTAACTCGAACTTTTTTGTAGTTATTGAACATTATTTCACAAATTTTTATATATTTCAAGGAAATTAACTTATTGCGATAAATTTTGCTTTTTTCTAGAAGAGGTGGTTGATAGCAAACGTCTATTATAATTACGCCTTAAACTTTTCTTAGACATGAAGCACAGCATTATCTACACGTACGTATTGAGTAACCTTATATCGAGACTAAAAACCTTGTTTTACATTCAATTCGTCTGAATTCACAATATGACCATTGAAACGATGCCTATAAATTTCGCCTATCTCTATCCGGATCATACTTATATGCATACTTTAATATCCATGAAAATCCCTTTACTTTCATCCAGATTAGATTTCAGACCTAATGGATTTAGGGTCTCCCATATGCAAACACATGTCCATAATCCTTGATATGTTCATTCCACATAGGATAATGATCCCTTTTTGAGGTGACCTTTAATATACGAACGGTGTAGACAAACATAATTAAATTTACGACATTTTATGATATTCAGAGTTTACTTAGGTTGACTTAATTCCACGTTTTTGATAAATATGCGATATAAATTTTAATAATGAAACCAGAAGCAGGATGAATAAACTGTACTTCCCGAAAAGGTGAATAAAGGATAAAGGTTGTAGATCAGTTTCGCCATAACTATTCAGGTGTCCTGTATTTACTTTGACTTAAAACGAATCCTTCACTGACCATTGTGTAAGGTTCCCCTATGGGGAAGTTGCTTGAACGGATGAGAATTTCTACGAAGTACTTGTATTGTCCAACCCTTAGATATGCTCTGAATCGAAATCAACTCCTCATAAGATATCCTTGAGAAGCTATTCAGTTTATCAAATCTTAAGATAGTTTTAGGTATGTTGAGCGCTCAGGTAGCTTTCTCGATTTTTATATTACAAACACGGAATGATGTCGATAGATGCCTAGGTTCGAGTGTGTGTCCTTAATAACAATTCATACTCGCTCATATTAACATGCTAAACAGCCTCATAAATATAAATTGAAGCTCGATTTTGTTTTCTTCCTTTTTCATTTTTTTTTTGTTCGTCTTCTAAGATAGATAAATTTAGTTTGCGATGTCGCAGCTTTTCTTCTTCTTTCTCTTATTTTCTGCTTATCATTCTGATGTACCATAAATAACGAATTATGAAGGTATGAATGAATGGCATAAGATCGACTTAAGACGTTTACGATGGCTAAGAACCACTTAGAAAAGTGGTATAATCAAAATCTAATAAAAATGTTAAGAAACGAGATTAGAATCGCTCGATCGCGTCACATTATTTCAGCTACGTGTTGCTGTTATTTAATTGAATGATTTTCAAAACGCTGAAATGATTTATAGATGTTGAATTAAAATTTTGATTGGATTATAAATTGTTTTTTTTTTTTCTTTTAATTTTTAAACGTTGTCGTCGTGTACCCTTAAAGCTTATCAGGCTGGATTCCGTAAAGGGTCGTCTTGTACCACCTACACAATTCTCTAAAGGTTTTTGTTGGAGCAGTCCGCTGAAAAACGTTCACAACTATGTATATGTTACGCCGAATTCGTGAAATTGCCTATTACATGAATTCGGCAAGCCTCTTGCCTAATTCATGAATTTGGCAATTTAATGACATATCAGTGCCTAATTCGTGAATTAGGGATTTCAAAATAGCAAGGCTAGAAAGTAAAGAAAGCAATGTGAAGAAGCAAGAAAAAATACGAAATAAAATTTATTTCTAAAGTGAATTGCTTATTATTACGATACATGTATGAAATTCATTTTATTTCAAGAAGCACAATATAATATATATTTTTTATAATTAAAGTATATACGATAGATTTTCTGAATTATGATAAATCAAAAATTAAAATTTTGATAAATAATACAACCCTTATTTTTTGGTCCAGCAAAAAGCAAGTAAGTTCTTTGAGTGAGATTTGGTAAAAGTAAATAAATTCTCTAATTAGTAAAATAGTAGAACAATAACAAACATATCGTATAATATTAAATAAGAAAATAAGCATAGGTATTACAATGTAAGAGATTCTGTTTATTTAATGAAATTCATATTTTTGAAATTATAAAAGTAAATAGATTTCTTTGATTAACGAATAATACCAGTAAAAAAATTTTGTGAATAAAAGAATAGTGAAACAATAAAAAACAATCTATATAAATATAACTGTAGTGTCTGTCTGTTATTTGTTTATAAATGGCTATAAATAAGTTTTTTGCTTCATTTTAGCAATAACTAAGCAAAATCAAAAGTTTTTCAAAAATTTCTCTGTCTGTCTGTCTTTCCGGCTTTCACGCAAAAACGGCTGCACCGATTGCAATGAAACTTTCACAGATTATTAGGTCTGCCTCGGGGAGTAATCTGCTTTTTTTATTTTTCTCCCCTCACGCCTTCTACCCCCTCCCATACAAAGTAACTCATTTTCAAAAACTTATAATAATCAAATTTTCATGGAAACTATTAAAGCTATTAATTTGAAATTTAAAATATATTATTTCCATTATAAATGCAATCTGCAAGTAAATAAATAGTTTGAGTCCCCGAACTCACTCCACCACCTCCCATACAAACTAAACTTTTTCATGAAACACTATACTCCAATTTTCTCAGTACGTATAACTTTGATCGAGCTAAGATTTTGTGTTAAATCCTTTATTAGCATTTTTATTAATTTCAGGAAAAAACTAACCAATTAGGTTTACTCCTTCTACCCCCTCCCATACAATCTGACACAAATCCACGACTTTGCGAAAATTCGATTTTCTTGAAAAGTGTGAATGTTACTGTTCTGAAATTTAAAATATATCAATTCAATGATAATTGCAGTTGCTTCTCAAAAATAACTAAAAACCCTCCACTCCTTGCACCACATACACCATACAAACTTCACTTTTTATGAAATATTCTAAGCCAATTTTCTCAGTATGTATTGCTTTGATCGAGCTAAAATTTTGTACTAAATCTTTAATTAGCATAATTATTATTATCAGGAAAAATTAACCGATTAGCTTTACTCCTTCTACCCCCTCCCATACAATGTGGCACAATTCCACGACTTTGCAAAAACTCGATTTTCTTGAAAAGTGTGAATATAACTGATCTAAAATGTAAAACACATCAATTGCATGGTGATTATAGTTGTTTCTAGAAAAATTACCAAAAACCCTCCACTCCTTCTACCACCTCCCATACAAACTGCACTTTTTCATGAAATACTCTAAACCAATTTTCTCAGTTCGTATAACTTTGATCGAGCTAAAATTTTCTGATGAATCCCTAATTAGTAGTATTATTATTATCGGGAAAAATTAACCGATTAGCTTCTACCCCCTCCCTTACAATATGACACAATTTCACGACTTTGCAAGAACTCGATTTTCTTGAAAAGTGTGAATCTAACTGATCTGAAATTTAAAAGATATCAATTGCATGGTGATGATAGTTGTATCTAGAAAAATTACCAAAAACCCCCCACTCCTTCTACCACCTCCCATACAAATTGCACAATTTCACTAAATCCAATGCACTAAGTTTCTCAAGTTACCTATTCAGTTTTTCACGCTTAAATTTGGTGCAAAATATTTTTATAGATACTCTAGCATGGTGTGAAAAAATTAATTTAGTACTGTCATCCCTTCTATCACTCCCCACACAAAAATTCTTAAGATTACAAAAATTTCGATTTCATTGGTAGCATCATATAATGGGGCTTTACGCACAATAGAAGTCCTATTATGTTTTTAAGCTTAATGTCATTTTATTTGGGCTTTTTTCAATTAACACAAGCTACAACTATTCACATGTCCTTAACACGTATACATATGATCTCGAATCACGGGTTTGATTTGATCACGAGCCTGTCCCATACAAATGCGAGTATCATGGTTTCATTCTTAATAATTTATGGTTCTGATTCCAACAAAATACAAAGCATTGTTTTCAAAGAACCATCAAATTAAGCAGATTATTTATCTGACATAATGTACTACTAACTACATACATTCTCAAAAAATGTTATTATTGCGATTCCTAAGCGGACAAAGTCGCGGGCGATCGCTAGTTGTAAATAAATTTGTATGAGATTGCTTTTCAACTTTTCATTCTTTAATATTCTTGAAGGTCCTGCCTGGATGACAAGCTAAATTGCAAACTAAAGAATTTTTAAAACATTTGCATCTCTTCGATTTGCAGTCCTTAGCCTTGGCCGCTACCAACAGAGCATTGACGTACCAAATTTCGTACGGATGATAAATTTTCCGTTGGAACTGCTTCTATTGAAAGTTTATTCAATTTAGTTTTTTGTAAACTATTCCTTTCCAAAGAATGTTCCAAGAACCCATACTTGGTTCCAATTTTATACTTGCCATCCTTTTCCTACATAACAACTCCTATTAGATTAGCAGGATCTCATCGTCCTCTATCGAATTGGTTTACTCCAGGCAGAACATTATCGCCTTGTTTAAATACTTCTAGTTTTTTACTTGAACGCTCAAGCATTTTATCTGCTTGCTTAGCAAGATTTTTGGACGCCAATTGTCTAAACTTCACTGCGGGATGAGTAGACTTTCCATTTAGATGTTATGGATATATATTGTCTTCACTCCCTACGAGATCTTGAGGCTCGACAATAAATTTAAGATCATCTTTATACTCTAGATGAAATCTGAGAGTATATTGTGTTTGCCTTACCGTTTGTAACGCTAAGAAATAATGCTCGCACAGAGCCGCCAAGGGTACAGAAATATTTGTTGTCGCTCAAAAACTTCGATTCCGAGTTGCTGTCTGTCCGTCTGTCTACAGCATAACTCTCGAACGCTTTGAGCTATCGTGCTGAAATTTGTTGTGTGTTATTTTTAGCAAAAAAGAAACTCTAAGTTCGTGAACCGGCCACATCCCCCCACTCCTTCTACCCCCTCCCATATAAATTTCACGAAATTCTGAAATTTTCAGAAATTGATTTTTCTTTGAAACTATCAAAGCTATCAATTTGAAATTTGGGTCAAAGTATTACGATATATATTTTATTAATATGACAGAATATTGATCCGATCCCACCACTCCTTCTACCCCCTCCCTTACAAATGCATTATTTTGAAAAATGCAGTTTTTCGATTTTCATTGAAACTAGCAAAGTTACAAAAACGAATTTTTGCCAGAATTAATTTTATTACAATTGCAATCAGAATTGAAAAAATTATCAACTTCACCCCACTTCTTCTACCCCCTCCGATACAAATTTCACGAAATTTTGAAATTTAAATTAAATTATTTTTCTTCGAAACTGTTAAAGCTATCAACTTGATATTTTGCTATAAGTATAAAAATAGAAATATCAATAACGAGAAAAAATGAGTTTTAATCCGTGCACTCCTTCTACCCCCTCCCATACAAATGTATAATTTTTGTTAAGTGCATTATATCGATTTCCATTAAAACTAGAAAAAGTATAAACTTAAAATTTTGCCAGAATTTGTTTTTTAATAATTGCAATAAATTCTAAAAAAAATTATCAGCTCCTCTTCACTCCTTCTACCCCCTCCCTTAAAAATATCTGTATTATAAATTCAAGAAAAGCATTTCTCCTTGGGGCTTTACGCCCAATCATAATTCTTTTATGTTTTTTTATTAATATTAAGGCCAATTATAGG
Organism: Chorisops tibialis; assembly: GCA_963669355.1. Taxonomy (NCBI): domain Eukaryota; kingdom Metazoa; phylum Arthropoda; class Insecta; order Diptera; family Stratiomyidae; genus Chorisops; species Chorisops tibialis. The sequence goes on along the minus strand of OY770263.1, from coordinate 211,922,577 downwards.
ATCTGAATCGTGGTTAATGCCTTCAATCCATAACTCTGAATTTTCCCCGAATTGCTACACTGTTCACAGGCATGACCGTGATCTTAATCCCTCTATCAAAAAGGATGGTGGCGATGTCCTCATCGCGGTTAAAAATACCCTGTTAACGTCGCGTTGTCCGGACTTTGATGCTTTTCCCATAGAGCACCTTCTGCTCAAAATTAAAGTCTATCATGGTCGATACCTATATATGCTGTGTCTATATTCCTTGTTGCTATGCAGTGGAAATTATTGAAAATTATTTTGACAGCCTTTTGGAAACTGTCAACTCAGCTGGCGCTACCTCGACATTTCTTATACGTGGTGATTTCAACCTCTCCAACATACAATGTAAAGCAGACTGGTCACACCCTACATTGTCTTTATGTAGCATAGACTTGTGTGTTGATCACTTTATGAACCTGTGTTCACTTACTCAACAAAATACTAACACAAATCGTCGGGGGAAGATCCTAGACTTGATTCTTTCCAATGTCAGTGCTTCTCGGATCAATGTTGACACCTTTAGCGGATTAGTGCCACCCGACCATTATCATCCCCCCTTCAGATCAACCTGCAAATAGAGTATGTAATCCATCTCTTATTTGTACGGATAAGAAATACAATTTCTATAAGGGAAACTACGAGCAAATGAGTTGTGACCTCGGTAATATTAACTAGTTTGAACTTTTTACCAGCAACAGGTCTAATGAATTATCGACGCAACTACACACCATCTTTGATGATATAATTCATCGGAATGTTCCCTATCGTGTCATTTTTAGTCGTGACCACCCTGAATAGTATAACCATTCTATTATTTGCGCTCTTCGTAAAAAAGCGCGTTTGCATAAAAAGTATAAGCGTTCGTCTCTTCTATCTGATTACCATAACTATTCCCTTCAGCGTAAGCGGGTAAAATTCGACATCAAGAAGGCTTTCTCTGAATATATTTCTCAGCTTGAGGCGGCATTGTTGCGCAATGAGACCAAACCGTTTTGGTCGCTTATTAGAAAGCGTAGAAATAAACAAGTTTTTCCTTTACAACTTAAGTTTGGTGATACTGTCACTACCTCTCCACAAGAAATGTGTGCTTAGCCACTCGAGTAATGATCTGTCTTATGACTTCTTCATCCCACCCCAGGAGTTGATCTCTGAGATATCCATTAGTGAGAGGGACATTATATCAATCATCTATTCTCTAGATTCAAAAATCGGTGGCGGACCAGATGGGATCCCGAACCATTTTGTGAAAGCTCTCTTCTCGGAGCTCTCAGTGCCACTATCTATTTTGTTCAATAAGTCTCTTGAAGAAGGCTCGTTTCCTGCATGCTGAAAGTTAGCTAACATAGTACCCATTTTAAAGAAAGGAGATACCGAAAATGTCTTGAATTATCACCCGATTTCCACCCTGAACTGTTTTGGAAAGGTTTTTGAAAGATTAGTTCATAATGTAATATGGGAAAAAACTTTATCACTTGATATCACCAGCCCAACATGGGTTCGTGAAAGGTAGATCTACTTCTACTATTTTATGTGAATTCACTAATTTCGTTGCTCAATCCTTAGATTCGAACTGTCTCTTATTCGCTGATGATTTCAAACTGTTCCGGGAAATTTCTTCCGTTTTTGATGACATGATTCTCCAGGCTGATTTTTCTACTGTCTCTCGTTGGAGTTCAAACAACGATATCTTTTTGAACATAGAAAAGTGTTTTACTATGGAGTACTCGTATAAGACTACTTCCTCTGTTCTCTCTTACTCTATTAATGGATCCATCTTTACAGCAGTAACCACAATAAAGGATAAGTTAAGTTAAGTTTACGATCAAAGACCACTTCTAGGTCTTTGATCGTAAACTTAAATTCGTCAATCATTTCTCCGAGATTACTAATAAGGCATACAGACTTGCTGGCTTCGTCCTCTGTACGACCGTCCATTTTAATCGTCCAGGAACACCTGCTCTCCTATTTTCCACTTTCGTCCGTAGTATTTTGGAATACTTTTCACCCGTCTGGAACCCACACCATTCTTGCCATGTTCGGATAATCGAATCTGTTCAGCGTAAATTCACTCGAACCCTTTTCTACAGATTACGGAAGCCTCATATCGATTACAATGGCAGACTTGAAGTACTTCACCTACAGCCACTGCATTTAAGGCGGACCTTCCTCGATGCTTGCTTCCTCTTCAAGCTGTGCAACTACCTGCTCAATACCCACCTTTGTGACGACCTGAACTTTAGACCAGGAATAGTCTCAACAAGGAATTCAGACATCTTTAATCGTCTTGATGTATACCATCACTTTCCGATGCTAAGAATGCAAAGGAACTATGACTGACTCCAATTTGGTTCTTTAGCTTCTTCTTTTCCATTTAACGGAAAGAGTTAAATCTATCATATTTAATGTTTAAATTTTTATCTTTACTATTCATTTATTTTTTAGCGTATATTATAAACTATCATCTCCAATGTTTAAATTTTCCTCTTTGCTATTCTTTTATTTTCCGCTTTTGTTTAATTGAAATTGTAATATTTTTGTTCAAGAGCCCAAATAAATAAATATCCGTAATGTTGAAATTAAGGGAACCCGTTTCATCATGGAATAAATGTGGACCTGGACCACCTGCAACACAAAACTGAAGCATTTCTGCTTCACTGTTTTGTTCTAATTGGTCAATCACATGACGTATTAATTATTGTAGCATCTCCGTTGATTCTTTGCTCCAAATCTTCCTATGATATTCCATTTGGCAGTTTCTCTAAGAATTCTCGCGGAATTTTTGACCGCAGTCCCATCTTGGGTTTTTGACCAAAAAGAATTTGATATGGACTCTGTCTTATTGCTTCGTGATAAGTACTATTCATGCCCCACTGTACAAAGCCTAAACCAATTGACCAAGAAGAAGTGTTATGGTCCCGCATCCAAGCAATTAATGAATCTTTTAGTGTGACATTACCTTTCTCAACAGAACTCTGGCTTTGTGGGTACCTGGGCCTACCATTGACTAACACTAAGTCAGGCCACAGTGTTCCGAGTTATTTGATGATGTAAGCTGTGAACTCCCTACCATCATCAGAGAGGTGCTCCAAAGTCAAGAAAAATATTAAGAAGCACTTGTGCTACTTTGCCAGCCTTTTTCGAAGTAAGAGGTCTCAGGATACTATATTTAGTAAGATGTTCTTTATAATGTAAAATGAATTTATAATTTCCATCTGGTAAACTTTGAAAGTCCACCAGGTCAACTTGACTTCTCTCATTTAGATGAGTCACTGCAATAGGACGTACAACTAATCCTTGTTGAGGTTTTTTCTCGTTTTTTTCGGCACATCTTTCACACTGTTCAATGTAAGATTTTATCACGGACATCGGAATGTTACCATAATGCTCCCTCACTTGTTTATATGTTTTCTGTGACTCATCAATTTGTATATACTTTGGTAATACTGTCGGTTTTTTGCAGTTTTTTCACTTTCACTTTTTTCGTCTTTTAAAATTCCAATAACTTCTTTTTCATAGTCCATTGTCCACAGCTGCTCGGTATTTTCCGTACAATCAAAAAATTCGGTGATCATTTTCACTTTTTTTCATTGTCAATTACAAATTAAACTTCAAACGAAAGACTCAGAACTGAACTGTCAGATTATCGTGGTTGGACTGCCAAGTTCAAGAAATTGGCAAAACCAGTATGCCAGATAAGATCATAGCTATGATAAAAGAATCCATCGAAGATGAAAGATTTTACGTCTTACATAAGGGAGAGCTATACGAGAGCTTTCCTTTGCGATGAGTTTTAGACAAGCTTGCCTTTTATCCCAAGTATCATTTCTGGTGGTAATAAATGACACCTTGAAAGCTGCACTGGAAGAAGAAAGGTACAGGTCTTCCGTGTGGACGGTTTAATATCTTAAGCCATCTGGATTACTCTGACTTAGAGTCAAATCAGCTTTTTGCATTCCAAATGCAAAAAGGCTGGATTGAAGATAAATGTGTCTAAGATCAAGTACATGAAACAACGCAAAAACGGAAAGTTGTTTAATAAAACTCAGAAAAAACAACAAAAGCGTACCGTGGTGGAGAGCTTGAAAAATTAATAGCGTAAGTCAGAAAGCTTTTTGTCATGGCAAAACCAGAGAAATATATATGTATAGGTATATTCACCATCACAGAGAACAACAAAGAAATAAGAACCCCTTAACAAAGGACTTGGAGAGAGTTTTATCGAGCATTCGAAGAAAATCTAAAGGCACCAAATGCTATGAGCTGGGGACACTGAAAAAAATTCAGCGTGCGAAACAGTAATTGTGCTACTTCCCAGGCATCCACAAACTGAATACTAATGCAGAAGCGCCGTGGGCTGGATAGGTATAGATACGGTGGGCATCTGATCAGCATTATTAGGAGACGTCCAGTGTTGTAACTATCATATACAGTTCAATTCTGCTTATTATACCTTCTTGTGGTAGCCACCAGGTCCTGGTCTAGTCCATCCAGACTTTAGCAAGCCAACTGACAAGTGCGAGTGCTAATGAAACAGAAAAATTCCAGTACCATAACATGTCCCTTCAGGTTGCGGGTTGGGCGATGTGTTCACAACTCATCATCGGAAAAACCAGACTTAATCGAAACCTGAAGCACCACGTCGGACTGGGTTGATTCAAAGGCAACAATGAACTATTCCTTCGGATCTTGGAAAGTGCGATCCCTGCACAGGGTAGGAGCAGTGAGAGCATTTCTAGGACAGGTGAGCAAATACAAAGTAAACATCACTGCGATCCCAGAAATCAAATTCTTAGGCAGCGAGATTACTGACACTAGATCGTTCACAATATTTAAAAGTATAAATTTATCGGGAAGCAGTTTAAGCCCGAAGTTTTCAACTTGAAACCCTTCAATGAACGATTGTGTGCAATCAGCAGCAAAACAAGTTTCTTCAATCTTTGGCTTAAGTCCACGCCCAACGGAAGAAAAAGGCGGCAAATCTAAAGACGATTTCTACAACACCTTAGAATTAACATTCGACTCCCATCCGTTGAACGATATTAAAATAGCATTAGCTGACTTCAACGCAAAAGTGGGAAAAGAGGAAGCTAATAGTAACGACAAAGACCAATGGCTGACTGACATTGTCTGCAGCAAAAACCTTATTGTAATATTGACATGCTTCCCGCAACGTGACATTCAAAATAGTACATGGCATCACCCCATGAACAAATATTCAACCAATTAGGTTAAAAAAATTTTTTTTTTTTTTTACAGAATGACCTGTGTTATAGGCAATTTCGGCCTTTATGTGCAATGCACAAACACAGTCATGGAGGGAAGGAATGGGATTGGGAAGGTTGGGGAAGGGGAGTGAGAACGACCGTAGCGAGTGGAGAAGCTGGTATATTGCTCAGTTGTGCTGGCTGCTTACTGAAAAATATTTGCAGATGTTATGGGGGACTGAATGATAGAAAGCAAACAGAAACCATCTACTGAGTATCTAGGCCTTCTTGAAGTGGAACTGTTTCGCTTTTACACCGTTTCCCCATTTTATTGCGAATAATTTTTTTATCACCAGTAGTAACTGAAAATATTTGCGCTTAAAAAATCCCGTCTGGAGTGGGAATCGAACCCACGACCTATTGACTGAGAAGCAAGCACGCTGCCCACTACGCCACGGAAGCCTCAGGGAAGCCTTTAGGTTAAAAAAATCCCGGCGCAAAAGAATTGATTGGTTCGACATCGAATGAAAAGTTGCCTTAGAGTGGAAATATCATGCTTATAAAATATTAACAAAACGGCGGGCACTGAACAGCTGAGCTTCTAAAAGCCGGCGATACCTGCATAGTGCAGATTAGTTACGAATATATGGACGCAGGAAACACTTTCTGAAGATTGGCGCAAGAGCATCATATGTCCAGTTTATATAAAAGGTGACAATCTCTGCTGCGGAAACTAAGAATATCTTTGTTGTGCAAGTTATGTACAATGACTCACAGAACCCAGCATCTATATTTAGACAACATAACGTATGCTAAAAATCGTCGTGGTATTCTCAATAACAGGAAACCGCATTTTAAATTAAACTTATTTAATTCATTTAAAGTCATATTTACTTATCTAAAGAAACCGTAGCAATTCTCGCAACTTGAATGATCGAATTACTAAAATAACATTTCATCTTAAAAGACATCCAACCAGAAGTCAAAGCTAAGCATTTAAAAGTGAAGTGAATTCGTTCTCAAACGTCCAAGACATAACAATTGATAACGAATTCCCTTATAAAACTTGAGAGAGCCAAGACTCGGTGTTCAATATCGTTCTTTACTTCTTCGACTAGAGATATACTTAAGTCATATCGCTCTTGTGTTTTTTTTTATATATAAGTTCTAAGTGTTAACATAGATTTAAGTAATTTGAATAAAGGGCTATTACTAAAACGAAGTTCATTTCTTTTGAATTAACCCTTGAACAAAACTTGACGAAACTCTGGAAAAGAGAATTATGCCCCATTCTGACAAAGTGATTGGTGAATACCAAGGCGGATCACGGTGTTACTCAGAACCAGATCGACCATTTGGCTATAAGTCGCCGATGGAGAAGATGTCTCCTCGATGTGCGAGCGAAACGTGGAGCTGACGTGGGGAGCGATCACCACTTGATGGTTGCCTGCTTGAGATTGTGTACAGCAGCTATCCGACGACCACAAATTCTTCAAATGAAGCGCAAGCTTAATGTGGATAAACTCAGCGATCCCAACAAAAAACTCGAATACACCACCATTCTACGCGAAAAGTTATCCACATTGGGTGAACATGAAATGCGCACACTGGACGCCAATTGGGAGGCAACCAGAAAAACTTTTCTAACTAGTGCTGAAGAATCTGTGGGATATGCGCAAAGCGGTGAGAAACCCTGGATGTCGCAAGACACATGGGACAAGGTTGGCAATCGGAAAAAAGCCAAATTGGCAATCATCTCTCAACCCGATGTCAACCAACGAACGCCCGACTTGAGGCAGAACTACCGCGATGCTCATATACAGCTTAAAAAGGCTGTTAGACGCGACAAGAGAAAGGCCATTGAAGATCTGGCAAACAAGGCAGAATCTGCGGCTTACCTTGGGGATATGGGTTCACTATTTAAAATCATGAAACAGTTGACGAACAGGAATTTCACCGCCAACCACCTGGTGAGAGATGTCAACGGAACTCTCCTTAATATGAGTGAACACCAGTTGCGACGATGGAAGGAATACTTCTCTGATATTTTAAACATCTTGTCAGAGGAAGATATTCCAGAAACAGAACAACTTCCAAACATCCAACCGCAACAATCCTCTATTAGGGACGATCCCCCAGATAAGGAAGAGATAGTTTCCGCCATTCGGTCAATGGCGGGAAGGAAAGCTCCAGGTATAGACGGACTACCAACCGAACTCCTTAAAGCGGACCCGGAAATAACAGCCGATATACTCCTCCCACTCTTCACTAAGGTGTGGAATGATGGAAGATATCCGACTGAATGGAAGGAGGGCGTCATTGTGAAAATTCCGAAGAAGGGCGACCTTCGGGATTGTGGCAATTGGCGTGGTATATGTCTACTTACTGCCGTATCAAAAATTATGGCTAAGGTAATTCTCAATAGGATTAGTGATGTCGTCGAGAGCACTCTCGAAGTTTATCAGGCTGGATTCCGTAAAGGGTCGTCTTGTACCGACCATACAAATACCCTACGGATAATATTAGAGCAGTCCGCCGAAATGGGTTCGCCACTACATCTCATGTTTGTGGACTTCGAGAAGGCTTTCGACAGCGTTAAGCGAGATTACATATGGAATGCTTTGCGTAGGAGAGGTATTCCAAATAAGGTCATAGCTATGATTAAAGAATCCTACGAAGATGCAAGGTGTCGCGTCTTGCATAGAGGAGAGCTGTCCGAGAGCTTTCCTGTGCGAACGGGTGTCAGACAAGGCTGCATATTATCACCAGCCCTGTTTCTGGTGGTAATAAATGACATCTTGAAAGCTGCACTGGAAGGTGCGGAAGGTAAAGGTCTTCAATGGAGACTATTTAACATCTTAAGTCACCTTGATTATGCTGATGACGTGTGTTTGCTTGCACATACCCGTTCGGACTTAGAGTCAAATGTTCGCTCGTTGCATTCTAAGTGCAAAGAGGCGGGACTGAAAATAAATGTGCGTAAAACCAAGTACATGCACATGGGTTCGAACGCAAGCACACCGATTGTTCTTAATGGACAGGATGTGGAAGAGGTGCAAGATTTTTGCTATCTCGGAAGCATTGTCAGCATGGACGGCGGAGCCGAAAAGGATGTTGAGGCTCGGCTAAATAAAGCTCGTCAGGCCTTCGGTATCCTTTCCCCTTTCTGGAGGTTAAGAGAGATCTCCCTTCGCACGAAGCTGCGAGTTTTTGACGCATGCGTCAAATCCGTGTTGTTATATGGTTGTACTACGTGGAAAGTGACCGTTCGACTTACCAAGAAACTACAGACTTTCGTAAACCAATGCCTCCGACGCATTTTAGGAATATTTTGGCCAGAAGTGATCTCCAACGACGAACTTTGGAGTACAACTCGCCAGACTAAAATAGGTATTGAGATTCAACGGCGAAAGTGGCAGTGGATCGGTCATACTTTGAGGAAACCAGAGCAAAACATCGCAAAACAGGCTCTGGATTATAACCCTCAAGGAAGACGTCGGGTTGGTCGACCATGTAACACATGGAAGCGAGCAGTTGAGCAGGAGGCCAGAGGAATAAACAAGTCCTGGCAACAGCTTAAAGCCGATGCTCAGGATCGCGCCTTGTGGAAGAGAGTTGTTTCTGTCCTATGCCCCTATAGGGGGTTTTAACAGGAATTTGATTGATTGAAGGCGGATCTACAGCTGGACGATCGACCACCGACGAAGAGGTGCTGGGATCGATGTGCAGTAGATATTTGTTGATTTCAAACAGGCATACGACAGTATCAACAGGCGCGTGCTGTATAGAATTACTTTGAAGTTTGGAGGCCAACAAAAACTGGTTTGGCTTGAAAGAATGACAGTAACCGAGTCTTTATTACAAGTCAGAGTAGAAAATGATCTGACTTTCAGCTTTAGAACTCACAACGGCCTTAAACCAGGTTGTTCGCCAATGCTATTCAATTTGATACATTGTCCATACAACTCGTAGCACATGCCGACGACATAAACATACTCGTAAGGTTTCTGGAGAGTGCAAAAGAAATATTTGTGAATTTTAAATCGAAAACAAAATAAAAGTATTGACACAAGGTTTAGGTTGTAGGAGGGTGGTTTCGTAGAACCACCATGCACTGGGGCCATCTAGTTGGGCCCATTGTACTCCTCCTATTGATTATAAGATGGAAGTCACTTCTCTTGTTCGAGTCACTTGGTTCGGTTTGCAAACCGAAGTAGACTCGAATGTTTGACGCCTCTGTGGTGGTCTAGTTCTGAGAAGAAACTAGAGCATAAACAAAGGAGACGACAGTTGGAGATTTGCGAACAGTGACAAATATAGTGTTCGACAGATTCTTCGCCTCTGCAAAGGCTGTCGCTCGCGATCTGCATCCTAAATGCGTGCAGCTTCAGCAAGCAATGACCTGTTGTCAGGTCAGCACTAGTTCGGACGCTATAGCGAGTATGTTGTTTCAAGCTAGCCTTCAGCACTGTTGGTGCTATATCGACTGACTTCCTAGTGGAATTGATGTTTGCAAATTCTTGCCATGCAAGCGTGTCTGCTGCCTCGTTTCCTAGCAGGTCGCTATAATGCGATATCTAAATTAGAAAAACTTTCGTTATTTCCGCTAGGCGATTCAAATTGTGTCTACAAATGGACACTAGTTTGGACGTAGTCCTGTAGGGTTGGAGTGCCAGAAGCGCAGCTGTGCTTTCCGAGAAAATGTAACATTTTCTGAGACTGTTTTCCATTGGTTTGGTGAATGTTTCCACAGTGCATTTCGAAATAAGAGAAAAGATTTCCGGATTCTACACTGTTACACTTTATTATTCGTGAGGTTTCGGTCTCTGCTGAGACCTTTATCAAACTGATCGACAATTACAAAATACAATTATTATTTAGAAGGAAGGGTAATTAAGGTTAAATTAGTTAATTAAGGTTAATTAATTAGTATCAGGTAGTTAAATTAGTTAAGGATTTGTGGGCACGGATTTTGTTCTTACCAAATTTTAAGGCAGGTAGCCAAACTGCTGATAACTTTTATCCGTGTCTCGGTTGAAGTTCTGTGGATGCTTCGAAATTTCTATTGCTTCTCGTACTATTCGTTGATAATATTGATTTGTCCTGGCCAGAATTTGCACATTGTCGAAATCGATTGTACGGTCCTCTGTCGTTGCATGTTCCGCGATTGCTGATGACTGCATTTGGTTTTTCCGTGTGCATCGTTGGTGCTCGTTGATCCTTGTTTGGACTGTGCGTCCCGTTTCTCCTATGTATACTTTATCGCATGAGCCGCATGGTACCTTGTATACTCCTTCAGTCTCCAATGGTTTTTTGTCCTTCTGGTTTCCTAAAATTCCTCGGATAGTAGTGGGGGTAGTGAATTTTGTCTTGATGTTGGATTTTCGAAGGATTTTTCCAATCTTATCCGTCGTACCCTCGATGTAAGGTAGTTTTACCCATCGTTTGTCTGCATTTCCTTCTTCAGTGTCTTCTCGTTCTACTGTCCTCGGATGCTTCGGTTTCCATGCCTTGTTAATTTCGCTCGCTTTGTATCCATTTGCTGTGAATGCCCGATTCAACTGTTCCTTTTCCTTTCGTAGACTGCCCGGATTTCCTTCAGTTATACGTCGAGCTCTGTGTATTAGGGTCTTCAGTACGCCTGTTTTCTGGCTTCGATGGTGATGAGAATGAGCGTGGAGATATGGTGTGCGTTGGTTTCCTGTATACCCCGAAGCTTAGCGACGTATCATTCCTTTCGTCGAGTACATCCAAGAATGGCAGTTTCCCGTTGCTTTCTGTTTCCATGGTGAACTTAATTTTCTCGTGGTGTGAGTTCAGGTGTGCTGAGAATTTGTCGACGCACAGTCCAAACAAGGATTAACGAGCACCAACGATGCACACGGAAAAACCAAATACAGTCATCAGCGATCGCGGAACATGCAACGACAGAGGACCATACAATCGATTTCGACAATGTGCAAATTCTGGCCAGGACAAATCAATATTATCAACGAATAGTACGAGAAGCAATAGAAATTTCGAAGCATCCACAGAACTTCAACCGAGACACGGATACAAGTTATCAGCAGTTTTGCTACCTGCCTTAAAATTTGGTAAGAACAAAATCCGTACCCACAAACCCTTAACTAATTTAACTACCTGATACTAATTAACTAATTTAACCTTAACTACCCTTCTTTCTAAATAATAAAATAATAATTGTATTTTGTAATTGTCGATCAGTTTGATAAAGGTCTCAGCAGAGACCGAAACGTCACGAATAATAAAGCGTAACAGTGTAGAATCCGGAAATCTTTTCTTTCACTGTTTTCCATATCTAAGATAGTTTTTGTACACTCGTTAATAGGACTTCCGTCGCGTGCTCTGGAAGATGAAATGAAGTGTGGATGTCGAGGTTTTGCGAATAAATTCCTGCGCTTGTCCCCTGGTTAATTTTAGATCCGTCCGTATAGAGGTGAGGACCTGTACAGGTGATGAGTATCGTGTTTGTTGCACATTCGTTTCGTTCAGGAAACTTAATGTGAAACTTCAGTTTGTCAACCTGCGGTAGGTTCATGCAATCATCAAACTCCTGTTAAGATCCCCTATAGGGGCATAGCACAGAAACAACTCTCTCCCACAAGGCGCGATCCTGAGCATCGGCTTTGAGCTGTTGCCAGGACTTGTTTATTCCTCTGGCCTCCTGCTCAACTGCTCGCTTCCATGTGTTACATGGTCGACCAACCCGACGTCTTCCTTGAGGGTTATAGTCCAGAGCCTGTTTTGCGATGTTTCGCTCTGGTTTCCTCAAAGTATGACCGATCCACTGCCACTTTCGCCGTTGAATCTCAATACCTATTTTAGTCTGGCGAGTTGTACTCCAAAGTTCGTCGTCGGAGATTACTTCTGGCCAGAATATTCCTAAAATGCGCCGGAGGCATTGGTTTACGAAAGTCTGTAGTTTCTTGGTAAGTCGAACGGTTACTTTCCACGTAGTACAACCATATTCACAACCACAACACGGATTTGACGCATGCGTCAAAAACTCGCAGCTTCGTGCGAAGGCAGATCTCTCTTAACCTCCAAAAAGGGGAAAGAATACCGAAGGCCTGACGAGCTTTATTTAGCCGAGCCTCAACATCCTTTTCGGCTCCGCCGTCCATGCTGACAATGCTTCCAAGATAGCAAAAATCTTGCACCTCTTCCACATCCTGTCCGTTAAGAACAATCGGTGTGCTTGCGTTCGAACCCATGTGCATGTACTTGGTTTTACGCACATTTATTTTCAGTTCCGCCTCTTTGCATTTAAAATGCAACGAGCGAACATTTGACTCTAAGTCCGAACGATTATGTGCAAGCAAACACACGTCATCAGCATAATCAAGGTGACTTAAGATGTTAAATAGTCTCCATTGAAGACCTTTACCTTCCCCACCTTCCAGTGCAGCTTTCAAGATGTCATTTATTACCACCAGAAACAGGGCTGGTGATAATATGCAGCCTTGCCTGACACCCGTTCGCACAGGAAAGCTCTCGGACAGCTCTCCTCTATGCAAGACGCGACACCTTGCATCTTCGTAGGATTCTTTAATCATAGCTACGACCTTATCTGGAATACCTCTCCCACGCAAAGCATTCCATATGTAATCTCGCTTAACGCTGTCGAAAGCCTTCTCGAAGTCCACAAACATGAGATGTAGTGGCGAACCCATTTCGGCGGACTGCTCTAATATTATCCGTAGGGTATTTGTGTGGTCGGTACAAGACGACCCTTTACGGAATCCAGCCTGATAAACTTCGAGAGTGCTCTCGACGACATCACTAATCCTATTGAGAATTACCTTAGCCATAATTTTTGATACGGCAGTAAGTAGACATATACCACGCCAATTGCCACAATCCCGAAGGTCGCCCTTCTTCGGAATTTTCACAATGACGCCCTCCTTCCATTCAGTCGGATATCTTCCATCATTCCACACCTTAGTGAAGAGTGGGAGGAGTATATCGGCTGTTATTTCCGGGTCCGCTTTGAGGAGTTCGGTTGGTAGTCCGTCTATACCTGGAGCTTTCCTTCCCGCCATTGACCGAATGGCGGAAACTATCTCTTCCATATCTGGGGGATCGTCCCTAATAGAGGATTGTTGCGATTGGATGTTTGGAAGTTGTTCTGTTTCCGGAATATCTTCATCTGACAAGATGTTTAAAATATCAGAGAAGTATTCCTTCCATCGTCGCAACTGGTGTTCACTCATATTAAGGAGAGTTCCGTTGACATCTCTCACAAGGTGGTTGGCAGTGAAATTCCTGTTCGTCAACTGTTTCATGATTTTAAATAGTGAACCCATATCCCAAAGGTAAGCCGCAGATTCTGCCTTGTTTGCCAGATCTTCAATGGCCTTTCTCTTGTCGCGTCTAACAGCCTTTTTAAGCTGTATATGAGCATCGCGGTAGTTCTGCCTCAAGTCGGACGTTCGTTGGTTGACATCGGGTTGAGAGATGATTGCCAATTTGGCTTTTTTCCGATTGCCAACCTTGTACCATGTGTCTTGCGACATCCAGGGTTTCTCACCGCTTTGCGCATATCCCACAGATTCTTCAGCACTAGTTAGAAAAGTGTTTCTGGTTGCCTCCCAATTGGCGTCCAGTGTGCGCATTTCATGTTCACCCAATGTGGATGACTTTTCGCGTAGAATGGTGGTGTATTCGAGTTTTTTGTTGGGATCTCTGAGTTTATCCACATTAAGCTTGCGCTTCATTTGAAGAATTTGTTTTGAGTTTTTTGTTGGGATCTCTGAGTTTATCCACATTAAGCTTGCGCTTCATTTGAAGAATTTGTGGTCGTCGGATAGCTGCTGTACACAATCTCAAGCAGGCAACCATCAAGTGGTGATCGCTCCCCACGTCAGCTCCACGTTTCGCTCGCACATTGAGGAGACATCTTCTCCATCGGCGACTTATAGCCAAATGGTCGATCTGGTTCTGAGTAACACCATCAGGGGAAACCCAAGATGTTTTATGATGGCTCTTGTGTGGAAAAAGGGTCCCTCCGATGACCATTTGCCGAGTACTACAGAACTCCACAAATAATTCGCCGTTTTCGGGTCTCTTAATCCAAGGTCGTGAAGGGTCGACCCAAGGGACACCATGCCTCCCCATGACGTGTTCTAGTCCAGTGTTGTCTGATCCAACCTGGGCGTTCATATCTCCCGAGATGATAATAATATCACCTCTTGGAACACGTTCGAAGGTGGCACTCAGTTGGCTATAAAACTCCTCTTTGTCACCAGATGTTGCGGTATTAGTTGGTGCGTAGCACTGCAGAATTGTGACGTTTCTGACACTGGTCCTGAGCCTGACGACGATAATCCTATCCGAGATTGGTTCTCAGCTAATGAGACTGTTTCTCGCTCTCGGCGTAAGGACGAACGCCACGCCATTTCTGGCTTCACTTTCAGGGCCAATGTACAGAATAGTGTTTCCGCTAGGGGTTCGTTCTTCTCCTGATCCTGTCCACCTGAAGTGATGAGGTGCGGCTTAATGTCCCATCTAAAACCAAATGTCGTTTTGCAAATGAAGAAGGCTACGGTAGCCTTTTTTGGTCGTTCTTGAATGTTGCCCTTCCAGGATAATTTACTATCAAGAATAGGACCTAAATATTTAACTTTGTTCGAGAGGACCATGGTGATACCCCGAATGACACAAACTATTAAAAAGACATCAATCAGACAAAATATTATAATAGAAGACTATAACCTAGGAAAAGTAAACCACTTTGTATATCTAGAGGCAAATTTGTCGAAGGATGGAAGTGAACCCATTGAGATTAAAAGAAGAATAATGATGACGAATAAGACGTGTTATTCTATATTGTCAATAATTAAAAACAAGAACGTGCACAGGAAGCCTAAACTAAAAATAAGCTGCCAACAAGTCGGTCGAAACTTTATTATTCTTGGGACAAGTTGCGGATGCGTGGAAAGTCAATATGCAGGTTAGAGTGGTTTGGGAAGACTAAGTGAAAGGGAGTTCTTGGACAGGGCTGCTGTCAATTTAACACTTAATTGCGGAAACGATTTATAGCTCCAGTACAAATAATCAATATTTCATTCGTTTATGCAAGCTTGGGTTTTTATGATGGGAGGGGGGGACGGGGTGATATTAAGGGTGGGTTAATGTTAATAGTTTTTTAATTGATTGTTTGAATCACGTCCAACATTCTCTGTACAGAATTTCAGTTTCATAGACGAAGTTGCATAGAATTTTCGTGAAATTCGGTGTATTTTACATTCACGAAACTAAATATTTGTATGGGAGTAGAGGAGGTAAGGGAATCGTAAAATTTGTGATGCAATTTTATTTCTTTTCTCTTGTAAGGGGCTTGTACAAAATTTCAAGTTCATAGCTTTTAATTTGTTGGTTATTTGTTGATTTAATGGAATCGGTCAATATCATACTTTTGTATGGGAGGGGATAGAAGGGCAGGCGCAATCAGAAAACTTTTGACGGAGTTTTGTTTCAACTATTTTTAAAAGTTTTTGTACAATATTTAAAATTGATAACTTTTAATAGTTAGGTGATACTTGATTTCTTAAAAATGGTCGAAAAAATAAGTTTGTAAGGGAGGGGGTAGAAGTCTTTAGAGTATTCAACCAGTGAATATTTCATATATGTATTTAGATATTGTTTTTAAATGCATTTTGCAAATTTTCAAGTGAAAAACTGAATAGGTAACTTGAGAAACTTAGTGCATTGGATTTAGTGAAATTGTGCAAGTTGTGTGGGAGGTGGTAGAAGGAGTGGGAGCTTTTTGGTAATTTTTCTAGAAACAACTATAATTACCATGCAATTGATATCTTACAAATTTCAGATCAGTTAGATTCACACTTTTCAAGAAAATTGAGTTTTCGCAAAGTCGTGGAATTGTGTCACATTGTAAGGGAGGGGGTAGAAGGAGTGGAGTTAATCGGTTAATTTTTCCCGACAATAAAAATAATGCTAATTAGGGATTTAATACAAAATGTTAAAAGTTATACGTACTGAGAAAATTGGCTTAGAGCATTTCATGAAAAAATGCAGTTTGTATGGGAGGTGGTACAAGTAGTAGGGGGTTTTTGCTAATTTTTCTTGAAACAACTATAATCATCATGCAATTGATATGTTTTAAATTTTAGATCAGTTAGATTCACACTTTTCAAGAAAATTGAGTTTTTGCAAAGTCGTGGAATTGTGCCACATTATATGGGAGGGGGTCGAAGGAGTGAAGTTAATCGGTTAATTTTCGATAATAATAATAATGCTAATTAAAAAATTTTAGCTCGATCGAAGTTATACGCACTGAGAAAATTGGTTTATAATATTTCATGAAAAAGTGCAGTTTGTATAGGAGGTGGTGGAAGGAGTGGAGAGTTTTTAGTTATTCTTATCAATAAATAAATAGTTGATACAGCTCATGATCGTATCGAGTTCACCAATCATCTCCATCCTTAATTGCTCCGTACACCTCCGAAGAATTTTTAACACAAACGTGTCGATTAAATTCTCTGACAAACGCGCCAAGGTCCACGTTTCTCATCGATAAAGCAGCTCAGGACGAATTAATATTTTGTGGATGACAAGTTCATTGTTTCGATGGACCTTCCTTGATTTCTTCATGGGGACGACCGCTTAAAATGCTTTGTTAGCTGCCGTGATTCTTCTATGAATTTCATGTCGTCCATTGTCGTCCTTTGTGACAAGAGCTCCCAGGTACACGAATTCATCCACTTGCTCGAAGTTGTATTCGCCCATAGTAATATTCTGCCTTCCTGGGACAGTCCTTCGTGTCTGGGTAATACAATTAGTTTTCGCTTCATTGATCCTGAGACCTACTTCACCCACTACCGACTTCAACTCCTAGAATACCTCCTTAACATAAAGTATTGATTGGGCCAGAATATCCTCGTCGTCTGCGTACCAACTGTACGGATCTTACGAGTAGCGTACCTCTGGTGTCCACTGACGCTACTGAAGTTACCTTTCTGACGACAAACTCGAGCACCAAGTTGAAGAGCATGGGGCGAGACCATCTCCTTGTTTAAGACCTCACTCTATTGGGAAGCTTTGAGTCAACTCGTTTTGGATTTCTATTTGGCACTAATTTTTTCCCATCGTGGCTTTTATTAACCGAACTAGTTTCGGTGGGACACCTAGTTCAATCATTATTCTGTACAGAGCATTACGGTCGAAACTATCGTATGGTCGACAAAAATTGGCGAACAGTTGGTCCACATTAATATCATGTTCCCAGCATTTTGCTAGCACCCATTTTACTGAGAATAACTGGTCCGTTGTCGATCGTCCGGATCTGAAGCCACCTTGATATTTTTCGATGTTGTTAGCGTGTTTACTGAGGCTTCGTTCGATAATTTTCGTTAAAATTTTGTAATATGTACACAACAATGATATGCCTCTGTAATTTTCGCGCAGTTTAAAATACTTAACTAAAACATAACAGGACTACGCCCAATCGTACGATATTCTAGATGAAAGAGAAATTTTTTGATTTTAAGAAATTTTGGAAGGTGGTGGAAGGGGTTACGATATTGAATTACTTTTTTCACATCACGCTAGAGTTGCCACCAAAATGTTTTATAGAAAATTTAGAATTAAAAAATTAGGTACTGAGAAAAGTTAATGAAATTGTGTGGTAGAAAATCACTTTTTGTGAAGTTGTTAAATTGTGTCAGATTGTATGGGAGGGGGTAGAAGGAGTGAAACTAATCGTCTAATTTTTTTGTCTTACTTATAATTGGAAATAAACATTTAGTGCACAATTTGAGCTCGATCAATTTTGTAAGTACTGAGAAAATTTGTTTACAGTATTTCATGAAAAAGTGCAGTTAGTATGGGAGGTGCTGGAAAGAAGGGGAGGACTCAAATAACTTTTATACAGTAGATTGGAATAACCATGAAAGTAGTATATTCCAAATTACAGATCAATAGCATTTATACTTTTCGAACAAATTCGTTTATTGTCAAATTACGAAATTATTTCATTCTGTATGGGATGGGGTAGAAGGGGTAAAGCTAATCATCTAATGTTTTTTGATTTTACTAATAATTCTAAATAAATATTTGGTGCACAATTTCAGCTCGATAAATTTTATACGCACTGGGTAAATTAGTCTAGAGCATTTCATGAAAAATTGCAGTTTGTATGGGAGGTGGTAAAAGGAGGGTGAGGACAGAAATCATTTTTATACAGTAGATTGAAACCATCATAAAAGTATTACATTCCAAATTTCAGATCAATAGCATTTATACTTTTCGAGTAAATCCGTTTATTGTTAAATTACGAAATTGTGTAATTTTGTATGGGAGGGAGTAGAAGGGGTAGCGCGATTTGGTCCGTTCACGAACTTGGCCTTACTTTTATATCAAAAACGACGTGTATGAAATTCTATGTATCTAGCTCAACGCGTTCTCAATCTAGAGAGGGGGCACGGACGGACGGACGGACATCCAGTTTTGAGATTTTTGAGTGATTGCATGAACTTCTGTATCATTAATTTTTTTCTCCGAGCCTTATTTCTTGGCGTTATAAAGTTTGTGGCAAACTTATAATGCTCTCATATTTCATCAATATAAAGATACTTAAACAAATTTCGCATCAGACAATTTATTTTAATTTAGATGAAAACGAAAAAGATAATCATTTAACTTACTACTCCTCCATGAATGGTGAATTCGTAAGTTGCCAGAAGATAAATTTCTCGATTTGGACATTTTAGTTCGACTCTACCAGGAGCACGCCAACTGCTTACAGGGGAGAAAGCTCATAAACAAGAAGATACATAGACATTAAATTCGATCAACCTAAAATCTGAAGCGGGGCCTGGACTCTACTACAGTGTGACTTCTTCGTCTTGAATGGTGTGGCTCTAATTCTGGCGTGGAGCTTAGAATTATAAATTTATAAAGAATTTGTTTTCTGAATAGCATTGTGCACTACTTTCGAAGTTTTTTTTTAGTCTTTCATTTCTTTACCGTGTACATTTTCACAGCTCATCGTACACATTTCTTTTCTCGAGCATATTTCTATGTATTGCATATTTATGGTAAATTCTGTGCATAATTATTAGAGGTACGCTATTGTAAAATTTTGCAATTGTTCAAATTTACACCTACTTATTTAGAAAACCAAATGCCGCCCAGTCAAAATTTAACCAAAACTTCTAAGAGTGTAAAAATAACAACGTACCAAAACGACTCTATAAGGGAAGACACCCGAAAAATGTCATCCAAATTAATTTCAATGTATGTTACAGTAATTAATTACAAGGCATGATTCTAACCCTAATGACTATATTATATTCAATCAATATGCTTATTATCCTCTCACTAGAAAGCTGATGATAAGTCATCAATTTCGGCTTAAAACGTAGTCTCACTATTATAGTGTCGGAATGTGTGCGTGACACATGAGTACTTGTTAGTTTCAAAATTGTAATTAAGTGTCATGATAAAATAGCACAATACAATACGTCCGACATCTAAGAAATCTCGTCCTGTTCTCACTCTGTGCTCTATGCTGGCTTGGCAAACTGTTTTGCTGACTTATTCAAATCATAATTGCACAAATAGAAAATCCATATTTTCTCACGCAAAGTTTTCTTTTTCATAAAACTCAACTCTATATTAGCTCCATTTTCTCGTCCATCTCATTATCCACGTCCTCTCTTCCACCTAGTTTTAATTTTAAATTATGCTGCAATTATAGTTTAAAGTAAAACGCAGCGTTAATAACTTAATTAATTACTAGAGCGCCGACTGTGTGGTGGATAAAATTGTCCAGGCTGCAATGTACGGGGCGGCTGTTGAACCTTGGATCCTGGAAAATGAAAAATACCAACTGACAAGTTAAACGTGTCAAGTAAATCGGGGAGCAACTGGGGCATGAAAGCCGTAAATAAAACTGAGGATACGAGAAAAGCAAGGAATTTATGCAGGACCTTTTTTCTAGGACTATTACAATTATTTTAGCACAATAAAAATAACTGTAGAGAGCCACGTTTTTATGTGGTATTTAGCATTTTCGCTAATCGGTTGGGATATCTTAAAAGGAACGAGAGATAATTGAAGTAATTTACAGAAAAAACGTGACTGTGAAATGTTGCTTCCCGAGTTCTTTATGAAATTACAAGGGGTTTGCATTAATCCTTTTGCTTAAATTGAGAACATAACCCCATACACATATATCACATCGTTGGTTAAGTTAACCGAAGAATAAGAACTACGATTGTGCGTAAAGCTCAATCTTACGATACTCCAGATGAAATGGAATTTTTGTAATCTCAAGAAATTTTATGTGGGTAGTGGTAGAAGGAGTGGCGGCACTGAACTAATTTTGCTAGCATGCTAGAGTTGCTATCAAAATGTTTAGATATACTCTAGATAAAATCTGCTAGTATATTGCGTTTGCCTTACCTTTTGTAAAGCTAAGAAATAATGCTCGCACAGAGTCGCAGGGTACAGAAATATTTGCTTTTGCTCAAAAACCTCGATTTCGAGTGATTATTTGTCCATTTTTCTACATACAAACTCTCGAACGCTTTGAGCTATCGTGTGGAAATTTTTATTATGTCAATTTTAGCAAAAAAGAAACGTGCTACATCCCCACCCCTTCTATAAGGTTGTTGCAAATGAAATGGCGACTTTCGCGATGAAGTGAAGTTAGTTGCGATTTTAGTGTCTCAAACTGCCGCCAGGTGGCTCTGGTAGTAATGAGTATTGAAGTATAAATACTCCTAGATTTGATCATGGAATCATTTCAGTTTTGGACATCATTGAGATCGGAGAGAAAAAGAACATGGAATCGAGTCAAAAACGGTTACTTTTTCTTTACGAGTTCAAACTTGGCCACAACGCAAGGGAGGCAACCAAAAACATGAATAGGGCATTTAGAGCTGACACAGTAAGCGAACGAACCACACAGAGATGGTTCCGATCAGGAGATCTGATCCTTCAAAGTGAGCCATGTGATCACCCAGGACCATCGATAGACAAAGACGAGCTGCGTTTACTAGTGGAGTCTGACTCACGCCAAACTGTAAGGGACATTGCAGAGAAACAGGGCGTGCACTGTTCGGCAGTTTTTTCCGGTACTTGCAACAGCTTGGAAAAGTCAAGAAGCTTGATAAGTGGGTTCCGTATGAGCTTACTGAGCAAAACACGGCCTCATGTATCAAGAATAACGGCCAAAAAATTAAACGAGTTGCAGTACGAGACTCTTCCTCATCCACCATATTCACCAGACCTCTCGCCAACCGATTATCGCTTTTCTAAAAATTTGGATAATTTTTTGGCGGAGAAACAATTTAACAATGAAGCAGCCATCAAAAATGCCTTCGAGGCATTCCTTCATTCTAGAATGTCGAACTTCTACGAAGCTGGCATGAATGCACTTATATCTCGTTGGGAGAAGTGTATTGCATCTGCTGGTACCTAGTTAAAAAGATATTTTAAATTTCACTAGCAAAGTCGCCATTTCATCTGCAACAACCTAATACCTCCCCCATACAAATTTCATGAAATTTCGAAAATTTCTCTGATGTTATTCAAGCTATCGACTTGAAAATTAAGTCAAACTATAGTGATGCAAATATCATCAACGAGAAAAAATATTGACCCGATCCCCTCACTCCTTCTACCATCATCACCCATTCAAATGTACAATTTTGCAAAAATGCATTTAATTGATATTCATTGAAGTTAGCAAAACTGAAAAGACAAACTTTTGCGAGAATTATTATACTCTAGATGAAATCTGAGAGTATTATAAGTTTGCCACAAAGTTTGTAACGCTAAGAAATAAGGCTCGGAGAAAAAAATGAATGATACAGAAGTTCATATAATCACTCAAAAATCTCAAAACCGGATGTCCGTTCGTCCGTTTTCTCTGTAGCTTGAGAACGCGTTGATCTAGAAAGTTCAAATTTTGTTCACGTCGTTTTTGAAAAAAAAGTAAGGACAAGTTTGTGGACGGGCCAAATCGCTCCACCCCTTCTACCCCCTCCCATACAAATTGACACAATTGCGCAATTTGACAATAAACGGATTTTCTCGAAAAGTATTAAAGCTATTGGTCTTAAATTTGGAACGTATTATTTTTACCATGATATGAATCTACTATAAAAAAATTTGCGTGTCCTTTTCCTTCTTCTACTACCTCCCATACAAACTGTACTTTTTCATGAAATACTCTAAACCAATTTACTCAGTGCGTATAAAATTTAGCGGGCTGAAATTGTGCACTAAATATTTATTTGGAATTATTAGTCAGACCAAAAAAAATTAGACCATTAGGTTTACCGCTTCTACCCCCTCCCATGCAAAATGACACAATTTCGCAATTCGACACTAAAAGGCTTTTCTCGGAAAATATAAATGCTACTGATCTGAAATTTTGAATATAATACTTTCATGATAATTTCATTCTACTGTGTAAGAATTATTTGTGTCCTTCCCCTCCTTCCACTACCTCCCATACAATCTGCACTTTTTCATGAAATACTCTAAACCAATTTACTCAATGCGCATACAATTTATCGATTTGGAATTGTGCACTAAATATTTATTTAGAATTGTTCGTAAGACCAAAAACAATTAGGCAATTAGCTCCTTTTACCCCCTCCAATACAATTTGACACAATTCAACAACTTTGCAAATAGTCGATTTACCTGAAAAGTATGAATGCTACTGATCTGCTATGCCAAATAAATGATGTTTACAGTTATTTCTAAGAAAGTTATTAATAACTCCACCCTCCTTCTACCACCTCCCATACAAACTGCACAATTTCACTAAATATAATACACTAAGTTTTTCAGTACCTATTAAATTTTTGAATCCTAAATATTGTATAAAACATTTTTATAGAAACCTTATCGTGATGTGAAAAAAATTAGTTCAATGTTGTTACTCCCTCTACCACTTCCCCTACAAAATTCCTTAAAATAAAGAAATTTCTCCTTCATCTAGAGTATCGCACTATTGGGCTTTACGCCCAATCGTAGTCCTGTTATGTTAGTATAGAAAATCAGTCTAAACCAAACATCACCTGAGGAAACAACGTCGTGTTTCTTTTCGATCGATATTTTTTTTATTAAAATTTCAATCATTTTTGAGGTTTACATCTGTCCTTCTACCCCCATACTAGAGTCACTCCATGCAAGAAAGAGACACACTGTATTAGACTCTGATAGAAATGTCACAATCGATACCTCGGAATTCACCATCTCCAATCTACCATTCGTAGAGTGGTGAGTTTAGTGGTTTTCTTTTGCCCATTTCACCCACCTTAAGAAAAATTGTTCGTTAAAATTTTTTGCTTGTGACTTAGTAGTTAAGTAGTAAAAACTTCGCACAGTTCTTGATGTTAAGAACGTACCAAAAAAAAAGTCAGCATTTTTTTTTTAAATTTCGCTCCAAATATAGGGCTTCACCTTTGCCAAACTATGGTAAAGCACCGCTAGTGTCACATGGAGCAACTATACCCCATACAAATATCACCAAATTTCGAAATTTCCGTTAAATTATTTTTCTTCGTATTCGATTTAGAGCAAAATATAATAATGCAAATATCTTTAACGTTAAAAAATTTAGATTTGATCCGTACACTCCTTCTACCTCCTCCTATACAAATGCATAATTTTGGTATTATCGGAATATCAATTTCAATTAAAACTAGAAAAAGCAGAAAATCAAAATTTGGCTTGAACTTGTAGCTTAATAATTGTGATAAATGCTAAAAGAAGTATCAACTTTACTATACTCCTTCTACCCCTCCCGTACAAATATCTACCTATATTATAAACTCAAAAAAAGAATTTCTCTTCGAACATTTGAAAGCAATCGACTTTAAAATAGTAACAAAACATGGTGATAAGGATGTTGATAAGCAGTTTCAAAATGATGCAGAAGCTTCCAGCTTCCAGAAGCTGCCTCGGTCACCTCCCATATAAAAGTCACTATTCACTATTCGAAAGGATTTAGACATATTTTCCGGTATATCGGCCTTTACGCCCAATCATAATTTTATTATGTTTTACACAAAATTTAAGCTTCAAAAATTTAATGGGTACAGAGAAAATTAGTGTATTGGATTCTAAATGAATCTGGAAATAACTATAAACGTCATACAATTGCTGATCAGTAGCATTCATACATTTAAAGAAAATCGAATTTTTGTAAAGTTGTGAAATTGTGTCATTTTGTATGGAAGTGGGTAGAAGAAGTACATCTAATTTTTTCGATCTTACTAATAATTCTAAATTAATATTTAGTGCAAAATTTCAGATCAATTGATATTGTATGTATTGGGTAAATTGATTTATAGTATTTCATGGAAATATGGAGTTTGTATGGGAGGTGGTGGAAGGAGTAGAGTAATTCAACTAATTTCTATACAGTAGAGTAAAATCATCATAAAAATAATATGTTCCAAATTTTATAGCTTTCAAAGTTTTCTGAAATTGAGTAATTTTGTATGGAAGGGGTAGAAGGGGTGGAGAGATTTGGCCCGTTCACGAATTCGAAAAATTTTTCACCAACAATAACGTATACAAAATTCGAGCTCAACGCGTTCACAAGCTAGATAGTGAACAGTAGGAGAGACGGACGGACAGACGGACATCCTGTTTCGAAATTTTTGAGCGACAACAAATATGCGGGCAGTATTTCTTGAATTTACAAACTTTAGAGAAAACTTAGAATACTTCCAGAATTCATCTAGAGTATAAGTTGTGATGGTCGTATAGCATTGTATTTGTCACTAGCAAACGCCCGCGACTTCGTCCGCATAAAAATCGCAATAATAAGCAATTTTTGGGAATGTAGTTAGTAATACATTATGTGAGATAAATGATCTGCTTACTTTAATGGCACTTTGAACATAATGTTTTGTATTTTGTTGGAATCAGAACATTAAATTATTAAGAATGATGCCATGATACTCGTATTTGAATGGGAGAGGCTCATGATCAAATCAATCCCGTGATTTGAGATCATATACGTATTGAAGAGCATTAAGGACATGTGAATAATTATAGCTTGTGTTAATTAAAAAAAACCAAATTAAATAACATTAAGCTTGAAAACGTAACAGGACTACGATTGTGCGTAGAGCCCAATTATACGATACTATAGATGAAATCGAAATTTTTGTGATATTATGATATTTTGTATGGGCAGTGGCTGCATTGAATTAAATTGTTTCACATCAAGCTAGAGTAGCTATAAAAATGTTTTGTACCAAATTTAAGCTTCAAAAATTGCATAGGTACTGAGAAATTTAGTGCAATTTAATGAAATGTGCAATTTGTATGGGAGGTGGTAGAAGGAAAAGGGGGTTTTTAGTGACATTTCGAGAAACAACTATAATCATCATGAAATTGATATATTTTAGATTTCAGGTCTGTATCATTCACGCTTTTCAAGAAAATCGAATTTTTGTAAAGTCGTGGAATTGTGTCACATTGAATGGAAGGGGGTAGAAGGAGTGAAGCTACTCGGTTAATTTTGTCCCGATATTAATAATAATTCTAATTTAGGACAGAGTACAAAATTTGAGATCGATGAAAGTTATATATATTGAGAAAATTAGTTTAGAATATTTCATGAAAAAGTGCAGTTTGTATGGGAGGTGATGGAATGAGTGTGGAGTTTTAAGTAAATTTTTGAGAAACAACTATAATCATTATGCAATTGATATATTTTAAATTTTAGATCTGCATCATTCACGCTTTTCAAGAAAATCAAATTTTTGTAAAGTCGTGCAATTGTGCCACATTGTATGGGAGGGGGTAGAAGGAGTAAAGCTACTCGGTTAATTTTCTCCCGATATTAATAATAATTCTAATTTAGGACAGAGTACAAAATTTGAGCTCGATGAAAGTTATATATACTGAGAAAATTAGTTAAGAATATTTCATGAAAATGTGCAGTTTGTATGGGAGGTGGTGGAAGGAGTGGGGCATTTTAAGCGATTTTTTGAGAAACAACTATAACTAATTTGCAATTAACATATTTTAAATTTCAGATCAGTAGCATTCACAGATTTCAAGAAAATCGAATTTAACTAAAGTCGTGGAATTGTGTTACATCGTATGGGAGGGGGTAGAAGGAATGAAGCTACTCGGTTAATTTTTTTCCCAATATTAATAATAATGCAAATTAAGGATAAAGTACAATATTTAAGCTCGATGAAAGTTACAGGTACTGAGGAAATTGGTGAATAGCATTTCATGAAAAAGTGCAGTTTGTATGGGAGGTGATGGAAGGAGTAGGGGGATTCAAATAATTTGTATACCATAGAGAAAATTTCTGATAAAAATAGTATATTCTAAATTTCAAAAGATTTGCTCCAATGGTTTTGAAGAAAATTTGATTATTACATATTTTTGAAAATGAGTAATATTGTATGGGAGGAGGTGGAAGGCGTGGGGGTATTAAAATAAGACCACACGCAGATTACATCTCAGTGCACATCTAATAAACTGTGAAAGTTTCATTACAATCGGTTTAGCCGTTTTTGCGTGAAAACCGGAAAAACAGACAGTCAGACAGACAGACAGAGAAAATTTTTAAAAACGTTTGTTTCTGCTTAGTTATTGCCAAAATAAAGCAAAAAACTTATTTATAGCCATTTCTAAGCAAATAACAGACAGACACTACAATTATATTTATATAGATAAAAGTTGCAGTAGAAGAAAATACGTTAAAACTAGACATATTCGTTTTCATTTTAAAACCAAAAAAAATTATGTTTGAGAGTAATAACTGTGTGCACAGCGTATTTAAATTATTCATTACAGGCCTATAATGAATAATTTAACTGCGGTGTGCACTCAGTTATTACGCTCAATCATAATTCTGTTTTAATTTTTTAATGAAATGTGTAATGAAAATATTAACCTAATGAGTAATAAAATACTAAAATAGTGAACATAATGAGCTGAAATCACATTTTCTCAATCATTAAGCATAGTACCACACAGCAGTTGAAATTAGCAATAAATAAATTACTACTTGGCGCGATTCTGAACATTGGGCCTTAGTTGTCGCCAGGACTTGTTTATTCCTCTGGCCGCCTGCTCAATATCAATGTATTTAACTTCAATGTATTTCATGGTCGACCCATTTATTAAGAATTATATTTCAGAGCTTCTCAGGAGATGTTTGATTCTAGATTCCTGAATTCGTAGCCAATCCACTGTCACTTCCGCCTTTGAATCTTAATATCTATTTTAGTCTGTCCAGTTTTACTTCAAAGTTCGTCAAAAGGTGCCTAAAATTCGTTGTAAGCATTGGTTCACGAATGTTTCCAGGTTCTCTATAAGCCTGATGGTTCTTGTAATAGTACAATCATGTAATAATAACGATTTCACATGCGTTCATAAACTCACAATTTTGTGCGAAGCTAGATCTCTCTTAACATCCGGAAAAGCTAAAGGATACCGAAGGCCTGGTGGCTTAAAGATGATGTGAAATTACTTCTGATGCTACGTATTTTTTTTCATAATCATACCCAGTAAATTGGTTGGAGTACCTTTGTTGCAACATTTGTATTGGACATTTTCAATAAATGGGAAGAAATTGGTTAGTCAAGCCAATCTAGACTCCAGTGCTATACAGACTCTTAGTTCCTCATATTATGAAATAATAATAGGGAACTTTGGCAGTCATGAACATTTTTGACATCCGGTTTTTGATGGACTTACATGTGCTGAGATCCCAGGAGTCCAGAATGTATAGCTGTGTGTCTGTAAGGCTATGTGTCTGAGTGTCTCAACGATAACTTGATTAAATCTCAATAGAAAAAGGTGGTAGCGGTCGCCTAAAACCGCCAAATACTCTTTGGACAGAACCCTATTGTTTTTGACATTACTGCTAACCGAAAATTAAAGTTGTAAGCACAATATCTTTAAAAAATCAGAAGAACCCATTTTTTAATCTGATGAAAAAATATTTTATCACAAAATTGTAGACCAATCAAAAACAATATTTTTTCCATTCTTGTATTTTTTGATATGATGTACGACTGCCAAAATACATGACATTTTGAATATATTTAACTTAAATTCGGCGCATATTCAAGCGGACGCAAAAAAAAACCTATTGGAAGCTTGTGAATGTTCAAAAACTTTTTGCCTTACTCATTTTTCGGATATTTTCATATATTATTCATGTTTTCTTCATTTTTTTTCCAATTGATTTATTTCACGGAACTCGTCATTCATTTCTATACCATTTGGTAAACGAGAGCTCTGAGGGGCCAAACTTAACCAACTAAAAAAAAAAGAATAAAATCCTCCTGCGACTTTCCAAGGTCTGGAGTCCACATAATGGATATCCACCCATAAGGCCGGTCCGCTAACTATGTTACTTTCTTAAGCTGGAATTATTAAATAAGGAACTTTGGTTTTTCCTTAAGGGCTCTTCAGTAGCCATATACACCCATTAGAAATTTGTCTCGACCGGAATTTGAACTAGGCTCACCAAGAAACTTTCGTAAACCTATGCCTCCGACACATTTTAGGGTTAATTTGGCCAAATGTGATCTTCAACAACGAGATTTGGAGTATAACTGGGCAAACTTAAATAAGCAAATAGAGGTTATAACTTCCACACTATCGAACGCGAAAAAAATCAACTTTGAAACTCCCTTCAAAGTTATAATCAGAGAACGCAAGGACTGGCAATACACGCTACCTGAAATGTAAGAGAGATCAACCATCTGGTGTACAGATGGTTCAC
This sequence comes from Chorisops tibialis, assembly GCA_963669355.1. Classification (NCBI taxonomy): domain Eukaryota; kingdom Metazoa; phylum Arthropoda; class Insecta; order Diptera; family Stratiomyidae; genus Chorisops; species Chorisops tibialis. Next base: position 211,893,573 of record OY770263.1, on the reverse strand, counting down.
GCACCTCTGAGTGGACAGAAGCCGGAGTCAAAGGTCCTAACTTCTCTGTTTCAAAAGCACTCGGCAAAGAAGCCACAATCTTCCAGGCCGAACTAATTGCAATGGAGCTATGCATCATGGGCTTATCACCCGTGATCTTAAGACCTAAATGATACGAGAAACGATATATCGCCTCGGATATGGGCTGATTCTATGGTAACGACTTTTGGCATTCGAAAACGGACTATGATTGGCTTCTGGAACGTTCGAACATTGAATGACGGGGGAAGAGCTGGGGTTACTCGGTCTTTGCACAGCCAATCGGTGATCGACCGTAAAATGGAGCACTATAACATCCAAATCTTGGGCTTGAGCGAGGTCAGATGGACAGGATCAGGAGAAGAACGAACCCCTAGCGGAAACACTATTTGTACATTGGCCCTGAAAGTGAAGCCAGAAATGGCGTGGCGTTCGTCCTTACACCGAGAGCGAGAAACAGTCTCATTAGCTGGGAACCAATCTCGGATAGGATTATCGTCGTCAGGCTCAGGACCAGTGTCAGAAACGTCACAATTCTGCAGTGCTACGCACCAACTAATACCGCAGCATCTGGTGACAAAGAGGAGTTTTATAGCCAACTGAGTGCCACCTTCGAACGTGTTCCAAGAGGTGATATTATTATCATCTCAGGAGATATGAACGCCCAGGCTGGATCAGACAACACTGGACTAGAACACGTCATGGGAAGGCATGGTGTCCCTTGGGTCGACGCGTCACGACCTTGGACTAAGAGACCCGAAAACGGCGAATTATTTGTGGAGTTTTGTAGTACTCGGCAAATGGTCATCGGAGGGACGCTTTTTCCATACAAAAGTCATCATAAAATATCTTGGGTTTCCCCTGATGGTGTTACTTAGAACCAGATCGACTATTTGGCTATAAGTCGCCGATGGAGAAGATGTCTCTTCGATGTGCGAACGAAACGTGGAGCTGACGTGGGGAGTGATCACCACCTGATGGTTGCCTGCTTGAGATTGTGTACAGCAGCTATCTGACGACCACAAATTCTTCAAATGAAGCGCAAGCTTAATGTGTATAAACTTAGAGATCCCAACAAAAAACGCGAATACACCACTATTCTACGTGAAAAGTCATCCACATTGGGTGAATATGAAAAGCGCACAATGGACGCCAATTGGGAAGCAACCAGAAACACTTTTCTAACTAGTGCTGAAGAATCTGTAGGATATGTGCAAAGCGGTGAGAAACCCTGGATGTCGCAAGACACATGGGTCAAGCTTGGCAATCGGAAAAAAGCCAACCCGATGTCAACCAACGAACGCCCGACTTGAGGCAGAACTACCGCGATGCTCATATACAGCTTAAAAAGGTTGTTAGACGCGACAAGAGAAAGGCCATTGAAGATCTGGCAAACAAGGCAGAATCTGCGGCTTACCTTGGGGATATGGGTTCACTTTTCAAAATCATGAAACAGTTGACGAACAGGAATTTCACCGCCAACCACCTGGTGAGAGATGTCAACGGAACTCTCCTTAATATGAGTGAACACCAGTTGCGGCGATGGAAGGAATACTTCTCTGATATTTTAAACATCAGAGGAAGATATTCCGGAAACAGAACAAAAACCAAACATCCAACCGCAACAATCCTCTATTAGGGACGATCCCCAAAATAAGGAAGAGATAGTTTCCGCCATTCGGTCAATGGCGGGAAGAAAAGCTCCAGTTATAGACGGACTACCAACCGAACTCCTCAAAGCGGACACAGAAATCACAGCCGATACTCCTCCCACTCTTCACTAAGGTGTGGAGTGAGGGAAGATATCCGACTGAATGGAAAGAGGGCGTCATTGTGAAAATTCCGAAGAAGGGCGACCTTCGGGATTGTGGCAATTGGAGTGGTATATGTCTACTTACTGCCGTATCAAAAGATATGGCTAAGGTAATTCTCAATAAGATTAGTGACGTCGTCGAGAGCACTCTCGAAGTTTATCAGGCTGGATGCCGTAAAGATCGTCTTGTACCGACCACACAAATACCCTACGGATAATATTAGAGCAGTCAGCCGAAATAGGTTCGCCACTACATCTCATGTTTGTAGACTTCGAGAAGGCTTTCGACAGCGTTAAGCGAGATTACATATGGAATGCTTTGCGTGGGAGAGGTATTCCAGATAAGGTCATAGCTATGATTAAAGAATCCTACGAAGATGCAAGGTGTCGCGTCTTGCATAGAGGAGAGCTGTCCGAGAGCTTCCCTGTGCGAACGGGTATCAGACAAGGCTGCATATTATCACCAGCCCTGTTTCTGGTGGTAATAAATGACATCTTGAAAGCTGCACTGGAAGGTGGGGAAGGTAAGGGTCTTCAATGGAGACTATTTAACATCTTAAGTCACCTTGATTATGCTGATGACGTGTGTTTGCTTGCACATAATCGTTCGGACTTAGAGTCAAATGTTCGCTCGTTGCATTTTAAATGCAAAGAGGCGGAACTGAAAATAAATGTGCGTAAAACCAAGTACATGCACATGGGTTCGAACGCAAGCACACCGATTGTTCTTAACGGACAGGATGTGGAAGAGGTGCAAGATTTTTGCTATCTTGGAAGCATTGTCAGCATGGACGGCGGAGCCGAAAAGGATGTTGAGGCTCGGCTAAATAAAGCTCGTCAGGCCTTCGGTATCCTTTCCCCTTTCTGGAGGTTAGGAGAGATCTCCCTTCGCACGAAGCTGCGAGTTTTTGACGCATGCGTCAAATCTCTGTTGTTGTATGGTTGTACTACATGGAAAGTGACCGTTCGACTTACCAAGAAACTACAGACTTTCGTAAACCAATGCCTCCGGCGCATTTTAGGAATATTCTGGCCAGTAGTGATCTCCAACGACGAACTTTGGAGTACAACTGGCCAGACTAAAATAGGTATTGAGATTCAACGGCGGAAGTGGCAGTGGATCAATCATACTTTGAGGAAACCAGAGGAAAATATTGGAAAACAGGCTCTGGATTATAACCCTCAAGGAAGACGTCGGGTTGGTCGACCATGTAACACATGGAAGCGAGCAGTTAAGCAGGAGGCCAGAGGAATAAACAAGTCCTGGCAACAGCTTAAAGCCGATGCTCAGGATCGCGCCTTGTGGAAGAGAGTTGTTTCTGTTCTATGCCCCTATAGGGGGTCTTAACAGGAATTTGATTGATTGATTGATATGCATCCAAGAAAATATGAGGAGAGCTCATCGCAATAAATTCATTTATATCCTATCGTATAGTTAGGCGGTTCTCAAAGTTCTAGCATCCAATAAACACGGATCGAAAATAGTATGGGAATTCCTTCAAAACCTAATCATCCTGGGGAAAAGGAATAATATAACCTTAATGTGGGTACCAGGACACTTGGGAATTGAGGGAAATGAAGAGGCTGATCGCTTTGCAAAAAACGGCGCAGAAACAAACTTTATTGATCCAGACCCATTCTGCGGAAAACCAAAAGGGTACTACAACCCTATACCCAAAAAGTAGGTAGAACAAGAACATAAAATCTACTGGGATAGACTTCCAGGCTTGTCAATTTCAAAAAAACCGATCCTACCACAAAAAAACAAAGTGGAGTATATTTTAAAATTCAGCAAGAAGGATATTAGTACTCTAATCGGCCTAATGACTGGGCACAGTGGAGTAAGCCACCACCTCAAAAATATGAGCTTAGCTGAAACCGACGTTTGTCGCCTTTGTCTCGAGGACTCAGAAACGACAGTACACATCCTATGTCACTGTAAAGCAGTAGCTAGGAAAAGACACAGTCATCTGGGAAAGGGTATCCTTTCTACAGAGGAACTAGCCAATACGGCTCCCGTAAAGATTCTCAAATTAGCTAAAACTATTGAATTATAATAGGGTGAAGGGGCTATAAACGCACAATAGGCCAAGAAGGTCGCAGCGCTCACACGCGTTCCCCTAATAGTAATAATAATAATGATAATAAATAAGCATTGAAATTCAAAAGTGGAAGTGGTAGTGGATCGGTTACACTATGAAGAGTGCGCAAGCAAGCCTCTGGATTATAATCCACAAGGAAGACGTCGGGATGGCCGACTATGTAGTACATGGAAGCGGTCAGTTGAGCAGGAGGTGATACAAAAATGCTCGTCTATTTTTTTTTTATTTTAATGCTTTTACTTTATTATTCTAATGATAATGTATTGTGATCGATACAGAAAAAAAACTTTGCTACCCCGAAATTTTGTTCTTTCGCGTTTCATGACTAAATTATCCTTAAACTGCAAAAAAAACATAACAGGGCTACGATTGCGCATAAAGCGCAATCTTACGATACTCTAGATGTCATCCCAAGAAATTTTGGATGGCGAGTGTTAGAAGGGGTGATAGCATTGAAATAATTTTTTCCCCATCATGCTAAAGTAGCTATAAAAATATTTTATACAAAATGCTTACTCCTAAAACTGAATAGGAGCTGAGAAAATTAGTGAGTCAGATTTAGTGAAAATGTGCAGTTTGTATGGGAGGTGGTAGAAAGAGTGGGGGGATTTTAGTGATTTTTTCAGAAATAACTAGGAATATTATAAAATTGACAACCCTTAAATTTCAGATTAGTAGCATTCATACTTTTCAAGAAAATCGCTTTTTTGTGAAGTTGTGAAACTGTGTCATATTGTATGGGAGGGGGTAGAAGCAGTGAAGCTAATCAAATATTTTTTTCTGATCTTAGTGATAATACTAATTAAGTATTTATTACAAAATGTGAGCTCTATAAATGTTATATGTTCTGAGAAAATCGTCTTAGAGCATTTCATGAAAAAGTGTAGTTTGTATGGGAGGGGGTGGAAGGAGAGGGAGGACGCAAATAATTTATCTACTGTAGATTTAAATCATTATGAAAGTAATATATCCCAAAACTCAAACTAATAGCTTTTATACTTTTCGAGTAAATTAATTTATTGTTAAATTGCGAATTTGCGTCATTTTGTATGGGAGGGGGTAGAAGGGGTGAAGTTAATCGTCTAATTTTTTTCCGCCTTACTAACAATTTTAAATAAATATTTGGTGCACAATTTCAGCCCGCTAAACTTTATACGCACTGAGTAAATTGGCTTAGAGTAATTCATGACAAGTACAGTTTGTATGGGAAGTGGTAGAAGGAGGAAGAGGACACCCATACGGTAGATTGATATTATCATAAAAGTATATATTCCAAATTTCAGGCCAATAGCTTTAATACTTTTTGAGCAAATCCTTTCATTGTCAAATTGTGCAATTGTGTCATTTTGTATGGGAGGGGGTAGAAGGGGTGGAGCGATTTGGCCCGTTCACGAACTTGACCTTACTTTTTTGCCAAAAACGACGTGTAAAAAATTTGAACAATCTAGCTCAACGCGTTCTCAAGCTAGAGAGCGAACAGACGGACGGACAGACGGATGGACAGACGGACGGACGGACGGACAGACGGACAGACGGACATCCGGTTTTGAGATTTTTGAGTGATAACATTAACTTTTGTATCATTCATTTTTTTCTCCGAGCCTTATTTCTTAGCGTTACAAACCTTAGAGCAAACTTATAATACTCTCAGATTTCATCTAGAGTATAAACATCCGACCCGCCGTACGCCGTACGTATGGATTCATATTTCCGAGGCCGTTATAGATAGAATGTTCGTTTCTGGGTGGATTATTAATTTGGTAAGTGAGCTCCATTATCTTTTAGGGAGTGTCAGGTAGAAGGGGGTGACGGGGTGAGGGAAAGAGTCAAAAACTACACTTATTTTCTCGACCACTTTTAAAGAAATCAACCACCTAACTATTAAAAGCTATCAATGTGAAATTGTGCAAAAAAACTCTTAAAAGCAGTTAGAACGAAATCGCGTGCCTTCTACCCCCTCCCATACAAAAGTATGATTTCGACAAATTCCAATAAGTCAGCTAATAACTAACAAATCAAAAGCTACGAACTTGAAATTTTGTACGAATACCTTACAAGAGAAAGAAAATAAAATTGTATCACAAATTTTACGATTCCTTTACCTCCTCTACCCCCTCCCATACAAATGTTTGGTTTCGTGAATGTAAAATACATCAATTCTTATGAAAATTCTATGCAAGTTCGTCTATGAAACTGACATTCTATACAGAGAATATTGGACGTGATTCAAGCAATCAATTAAAAAACTATTAACATCCACCCACCCTTACTACCACCCCTCACCCCTCTCCTCATAGAAACCCAAACTTGCTTAAATAAACGAATGAAATATTGATTAAACATATGTACTGGAACTATTGATCGTAACCGCAATTAAGTGTTAAATTGATAACAGCCCTGCCAATGAACCCCATTTCACTTAAACTTCCCTAACCACTCAATGACTTTCCACGCATCCTCGATTTGTCCCAAGAATAATAAAGCGGCGCTCGACTTTTTGGCAGTTTGTTTTTATTCAATAAGATTTTTTTATTTATATATTTTTTTATTTTTTATTTCTTGATATTTTTATTTACATATTACTTTATTATTTTAATAATAAAGCATTGTGATCGACTTGGAAAAAAAAAATGTCTACCCTGAAATTTTGTTTTTTCGCGTTTCATGACTAAATTAGCCTAAAAATGCAAAAAAAAAATCCGTCTGCCTGTACGCCGGTGTGTACGCTCAGCGCACATTAACTCCCAAACCCTTCAAGATAGAAAGATCATTTTTGGGGGGATTGTAGATAGTTGCGAATCTCTGGCAGATACCCATTTTGGGCGGTGTACGGGTTCAGGGGGAGGCGGGGGGAGCACTAAAGCCGAAAAATACGAATTCAAATATCTCAACCATGATAACAGCTAGGAAAATAGAACTCAACACACATATAGAGGGGTTTGTGGGACAATTTTTAAAAATAATTTAATTTTTTTATCCATTGGCGTCCGAAAAGGGGGGGCTAAGAACCAATTGTCGGCTGAATATTTTTTTCAAATAATTATACCTTCGAAATTACTTATTGTAAAAAACTTATATTTTGAGACCGTCAAGGTGGCATATAGTTCCATCGGAATCAGCTTAGAGAGTGGTTAATTATCGTAAGGGGAAGGGTCAGGGGGGGGGTTGCAAAAAAAACACTTACAAATGAATATCTCAACCATCTCTTAAGCTATGTAATTGAAAGTTTAAACTTATATTAAGCTATACTGGGAAAATACAAAAAAATATAACATCTTGAAATAATAGTAGTGGGGGGAAATAGGGAGCATTTCAAAAATGGCGTTCTTTTCAAAATTACATATCCTTATATTTAAAAAAATAGTACAGATATCAAATTAAAAATTTGTCAGATTGTAGAACTACATAGTGGTTAATTTTGGTGAAAATTTGAAGTTGGTAGGTAAAAGGGAAGGGAGGTGATAAGCAAAAATGTCAAAAATTTTGAGTGATTTTTTTGGGGCTCTGGTGAAAGATACAAAGTTTAAATTTTTCAGAAGGATACGTCTATTTGATGTACATAGAAAAATAATAATAACTTGATCCATAATTGTTATAAGCCGACCCCCCCGGTCTAACGTGCACAAGGTGTTTCATGTGCATTGAAAAAAACACATAAACTGAAAATTTTGGAGTGAAATTTTAAGGTAAAAACTTGAAAATTTGCAAAATGCATTTAAAAAAAATCCCTAAATATACGAAATATTAACTAGTCGAAAACCTTTAAAACTTCTACCCCCTCCCATACAAAATTATTTTTTCGACCATTTTTAAGAAATCAATTATCACCTAATTATTAAAAGCTATCAATTTGCAATTCTGCATAAAAACTTACAAAAATAATTGAAATGAAATTAAGTTAAAAGTTTTGAAATCGCGCTTGTCCCTCTACCCCCTCCCATACAAAATTATTTTTTCGAGCATTTTTAAGAAATAAGTTGTCAGCTAACTCTTAAGAGCTATCAACTTCAAATTTTATAAAAATAATTCAAATGAAGTTGTTTTAAAAGTTTTGAAATTGCGCTTGCCCTTCTACCCCCTCCCATACAAAACTATGATTTCGACCAATTTCATTAAATTAACTAATAACCAACAAACTAAAAGTTACGAACTTGAAATTTTATACAAGCACCTTACAAGAGAACCAAAATAAAACTACATATCAAATTTTACGTTTCCCCTACCTTCCCTACCCCCTCCCATACAAATGTTCGGTTTCGTGAATGTAAAATACACCGAATTTTATGAAAATTCTATGCAACTTCGTCTATGAAACACATTATATACAGAGAATATTGGACGTGAGTCAAGCAATTAATTAAAAAGCTATTAACATCCACCCACCCTTACTATTACCCCTGCTCTTCCCCTCATAAAAACCCGAACTTGCAGAAACGAATGAAATATTTTTAAATTGACAACAGCCCTGCCCAAGAACTCCCTTTCACTTAGCCTTCCCTAAGCACTCTAACCTGCATATTGACTTTCCACTCATCCGCAACTTGTCCCAAGAATAATAAAGTTTCGGCCGACTTGTTGGCAGTTTATTTTACTTTTACTATTATTCTAATAATAAAACATAACAGGGCTACGATAGAATCTTACGATACTCTAGATGAAATAGAATTTTTTGTGATCCCAAGAAATTTGGTATGGGGAGTGTTAGAAGCATTGAACTAATTTTTTCCCCATCATGCTAAAGTAGCTATAAAAATGTTTTATACAAAATGCTAACTCTAAAAATTTAATGGAAACTGAGAAAATTAGTGAGTTAGATTTAGTGAAATGTGCAGTTTGCATGGGAGGTGGTAGAATGAGTAGGGAGATTTGAGTGATTTCAGAAATAACTACGAATATTATAAAATTGATATCTTTAAATTTCAGACTAGTGCCATTCATACTTTTCAAGAAAATCGATTTTTTGTGAAGTTGTGAAACTGTGTCATATTGTATGGGAGGGGGTAGAAGCAGTGAAGCTAATCAATATATTTTTTTTGATCTTAGTGATAATACTAATTAAGTATTTATTACAAAATATGAGCTCGATAAATGTTATATATTCTGAGAAAATCGTCTTAGAGCATTTCATGAAAAAAGTGTAGTTTGTATGGGAGGGGATGGAAGGGGAAGGGTGACGCAAAAAATTTTTCTATTGTAGATTAAAATCATTATTAAAGTAATATATTCAGAAATTCGGACTAATAGCTTTTATACTTTTCGAGTAAATCCATTTATTGTCGAATTGCGAAATTGTGTCATTTTGTATGGGAGGGGGTAGAAGGGGTGAAGCTAATCATCTACTTGTTTTTAGCCTTACTAACAATTTTAAATAAATATTTGGTGCACAATTTCAGCCCGCTAGATTTTGATGTTGATAAGCAATCTCATAATCATTAAAAACCTTTCACTTCATCTACTACCTCCCCTAATGAAAACTTCAAACTATAAATTCAGCATGAAACATTTTGCTTTCCCCGTTCGGTATCATATACAAAAATTACAAACCTCCCCTCTCTACTTGTACCACCTCCCATACAAAAGCTACTACTTACTATTCGAAAGAATTTTAGATGACATTCCTATTTTCCAGTACATTTCATCACATGATACTGATCAGGCTTTACGTTAAATCATGATTCTGTTATGCTTGTTATCAAACACTGATTGATGCGAATTTTTGAAAATGTGTCATTTGGTATGGGAGGGGGTAGAAGGAGTGGAGCGATTTGAGTCCGTTCACGAACTTGACCTTAGTTTTTTAGCAATAGTCGCAGGCGATGCAGGCATTCCTCGAAAGAAAAACAACAGAAAACAAATAAATTTTTTCTCACATCACGTTTAACCAGGATCTAATTACATTCTCATCAACACAAAAAGATCGAACAACGAAGTTATTCCATTCAAGCAGCCCAAAACTACATCCCGTATAAACTCGAATGAAAAACGCAGCATTAAACCAAAATGAACTCTAAAATTGGAATTTACTTGCTCCTTTTTCCTTCCCTGAAACTTCCTGAAAGTGTCACACCTGGTCACTAAAGAAATTTAATTTAGAAATTCCAGGATGCCAGCAGGTGCGAAATGCGTTACTCGTATCCGATAAAGTTTAATCATGAAGTTTCATATTTTTTGTTTTCGTGTCTTCACATTGTCCATACTTTCTTAAGCAACAGGGGAATCAAAACTTAAGAAACGTGTCAAACTTTCCTTTTTAGGACTAAACTAGAGCTAAATATTTCCGGGAATATTTCTTTGGAATTAGAAAAACTCAAGTTTGTTTCTTAAATGATTCTCACGATGGTATTTATAAAGCCGAAAAAGCGTATCGTTTGGAACAACGTAGGATTATAATGGCGGTATAGTCGAGATGATGTTAGGGTCTTGTTTCTGAGCCTTAGGGAAATATCAACAACATATGAGAAGGATCTCATCAAAACTTTCGGCTTTGGGCAATTTCGTTCTCGGTTAACTTTGCACTACTCCATTAGCTGAATCGACATTTTATGTTTGAATTTGATTGAGTGCATCACATGGGAGGTAAATACAATGTTTCCAAGTACACATACACATATCGTGTACTTAGGCGAAGAAAATGTGAACATGATGTTGCAAAATACATTTAGTGCATGATATAAGGAGTAAGATTACGCTAACAATATTGTTAATTTAATCTCGAAGGATCTGCAAGAGAATGTTAATTTAAGTAGAAATTTTTGTAGGTTTAAATTTTCTACTTAAATTAACATAACGCTTTGAGAGTAATCAGTGGCGTAACTAAGAGCAGTGGCGCCACCTCGCGAAATTTCTAGAGCACTCTAGGCTTACTGCGTTAAAATTTTTAAACAAATTTATATTGCAAAATATCTGCCAACAGGATGGGTGCAACTTTAATTTTCTTGGCACATGTTGTGGATGCTTGAGAAGTCAATATGCAGGTTAGGGTGAACAGGGAAGACTAAATGAATGCGAGCTCTTGAGCCGGGCTATTTTCAATTATTTAACACTTAACTTGCTATTACGATCAACAGAAGAGAGAAGGAGGGAGGGAGGATGATGTTCATAATTTTTTAAATTGATTGCATGTAACACATTCAAAAATCCCTGTACAGAATGTTAGTTTCATACGACGAAGTTTCCTGAAATTCAGAATATTTTATATTCATGAAAGATTGCATTTGTATGGAAGGGGGTAGAGGAGGTAAGAGATTAGTAAAATTGGTGATGCAGTCTTATTTCGTTTTTATTGAAAGGTGCTTGTACAAAATTTCAAGTCTGCCGCTTTTAATTTGTTGGTTATTATTTTACTTGCTGTAATAGGTCGAAATCATACTTTAGTTTGGGAGGAGGTAGAAGTTCATAGAAGTGATAGAACTTTGTTTAAAATATTTTTAAAGTGATGGTCCAACATTTTTGGTTGATAGTTATAAATGGCTTGGTGATAATTGATTTCTTTAAAATGGTAGAAAAATTACTTTTGTACGGGAAGCCTATTTGAGAAAAAAAAATATACATATATATATATATATACATGAAGTTTTTATTTTAAAAACTCGGATGTTTTTATTTTAAAAGAGTGTAGACATAGAGGTTATATATGAAACAGAATATCTGACAAACGCTGCACGACCGACACAAAAAATATGGAGCTAAATTCAAAATGGGCAGTCTTAATGGAACACTCTCTATAAACCAATTTACTCAGTACGTACAAATTGTTTCAAGCTGAAATCGTGCAATAAAATATTTAATTAGCATTATACGTAAGATCGAAAAAAATAACTGATTAGTCTTACTCCTTCTACCCCCTTCCATACAATGTGGCACAATTTCACAACTACTAAAAGTAGATTTTCTTGAAAAGTTTGATTGCTACAGATATGCAATTTAAAAAAATATCGATTGCATATTATTTCTGAAAAAATCATTGAAAACTCTTCACGCGCAATCGTAGTCCTATTATGTTTCTTATTAATAATTAAAAGGATGAAATTTGATAAATAAAACTAATCGAATTTTACCGTCCCTTTCCTCTTCCTTCAAAACGTCCGCCATAAAAATTTACCATTAGAAATTTTTCCAATTTTATTACAAAGTTATTAGAAATATTTTACGTTTTAAAATTTTAATGGAAGATTGGAATCGGGTAACGCTTTTAACGGCCACGCTTGATGTTTTTCTGTTACGCTTTATTGACATCGCGAAGGACATTCGAACGATGTCGTCCGTCAATTCGATTTATTTATACGACTTTTGTTAAGGAAATGTCAAGTATGGTATAACTCTGTCTATACAATTTTTTTTATATATATTTTCGTACAAGTGTATATCAACCTATAAATAACGACTGGCTATCAACATAGATAACGAGGTCGGCATCCGTTAAGAGCGGAAATCAATAAACCTCTTGTAATTTAGTAAATGTTCTGGAAATCCACTTTAGTTCGTCTTATTAACGACCAACATGGGAACAATGTAAACGAATACAACTTTGTAGATACAATACAACTTGTTGCCCACTACACTACACACTATTCCACATATCCTTCGACTCTGATAGATGTTCAGAATATCGTAAAGTTTCAGTTTTATTATGATTGGATTATTAGAAGCATATTCAAGGCAGTTATCAGTCATTTTACGATTAGAATTAAATGCCCGTGTCCGCGTTTCTGGAGGACCAAAAAAGACCATAAAAAATTATTTTAACTAATTCCAAGAGCCGAACTTTCGGAAGAGTTGAAATACATAGTGAAAGTTTAGTCAAATAAAAAAGGTTGCCCATTTCGCATGCATAGGATTTCTTTTTTTATATTTTGCCGCACTCAAAACGCACCTAGGACTTCATGTCGTTCGTGCTATACACGACCGGAAGAGCTACAAAACGGGCAACAAGAAACGCTCGGCTCGATCCTTTTCGAACAGATGGAGGTTTCTCTGGCGTTGTATTGCTGAATGCTCCGTGCTCCGACATTTTTAATTATAGCCCAGGCTTCAGAAGCTTAGAGCGTTCCGAATGGTCGAACAAGCTGTGAATATCTAACAAGAGTACGAATAGGTACTCCTCGTCTGCCTGCCAGGATAGTGTGGAACCGATTTTAATTAAACTTCATGACACTTCTAGTCTATGATTGAAAAGCGTACGGAATACGCTCGGACATGTGAAGCCATTTACAAGGCTCCCGCCCTATTCCTCTTGTAAGTAACAAGTCACAAGGATGCGGAAATTTCAATGGAATTCGTTGCTTTCATTTGCTATGGTGGGTTATAGTGAAATGTCTGCCGGATGAATGGCACTAATAATATGAGGGTTGGCTTAGAAGAATTTGCAATTCTTTTTAGTTCTAGTCGAGTTCAGGGGTCCTTCATTTTGGATATGTAGTGCGAACAGGAGGAGGCTTCAACTCACTTTGTTCGCTCAGTAATGAATTGAACGAGGAATGCAACAGCCAGCCAATCGATTTTTAATTTATTATTCTAATGATAAAGTATTGTCATCGACACAAGAAAAAAAAAGTTTGCTACCCTGAAATTTTTTTTTTCGCGTTTCATGACTAAATTAGCCTAAAAATGCAAAAAAAAATCCGTCCCGCCGTACGCCGTACATATGGACTCATATCTCCAAGACCATTAAAGGTAGAATGTTAGTTTTCAGGTGGATTGTTGGTTGGGTAAGTGAGCTTTATTTTCTAAATTTTGGGGAGTGTTAGGTGGAAGGGGAAGGCGGGGGCAGGGAAAAAGTCGAAAAATACACTTGCTAATATCTCCACCACGAATTCAGATAGAAAGTTGAAAATTGGCAGAGATATAGAGAGGGTTGTAGGACAAACTTTAAAAATAATTTAATTTTTTTATCCATTGGCGTCCGAAAAGAGGGGGGGCTAAAAACAAATTGTCGGCCGGATTGTTTTTTCGAAGGATTATATCATCGAAATTGCTTATCGTAAGAAATTCATATTTTGGAAACATTAAGATGGCATAAAGTTGCACTGGAATCAGCTTAGAGAGTTGCTAATTACTGAAAGGGGGAGGGTCAAGGGGGTGCAAAGAAAAACACTTAAAATGAATATCTCAACTATCTCTTAAGCTATGTTATTGAAACTTAAAATGTATATTAAGCTATACTAGGAAAATATAAAAAAAATATAATGTGTTTAAATAATAGTAGTGGGGGGAAATGGGGAGCATTTAAGAAATTGCGCACTTTTCAAAATTACAAATCCTTATATCCTAAAAAAGAGTTCAAGTTTCAAATCGAAAATTTTTCAGATTATAGAACTACATAATGGTTAATTTTGGTAAAAATTTTAACTTGGGAGGTATAAAGCGAGGGTGATAAGCAAAAATGTCGAAAATTTTGAGTAATTTTTTTAGGGCTCTAGTGAAAGATACAAAGTTTAAATTTTGCATGTAGATACGTCTATTTAATGTACATAGAAAAATAATAATAACTTGATCCATAATTGTTATAAACCGACCTCCCCGGTCTAACGTGCACAAGGTGTTTCATGTGCATTGAAAAAAACACATAAACTGAAAATTTATTAGTGAAATTTTAAGCTAGAAACTTGAAAATTTGGGAAATGCATTTAAAAAAATCCCTAAATATTCGAAATATTAACTGGTCGAAAACCTTTAAAAATTCTACCCCCTCCCATACAAAATTATTCTTTCGACCGTTTTTAAGAAATTAATTATCACTTAACTATTGAAAGCTATCAATTTAAAATTTTGCATAAAAACTTACAAAAATAATTGAAATGAAATTACGTTAAAAGTTTTGAAATCACGCTTGCCCTTCTATCCCCTCCAATACAAAAGTATGATTTCGACCAATTTCATTAAATCAACTAATAACCAACAAATTAAAAGCTATGAACTTGAAATGTTGTACGAGCACCTTACAACGGAAAAGAAAGGAAATCGCATCACAAGTTTTACGATTCCTGTACCTCCTCTACCCCCTCCCATACAAAATTATTTTTTCGTGCATTTTTAAGAAATCAGTTATCAGCTATCTCTTAAAAGCTATCAATTTCAAATTTTGCATGAAAACTTATAAAAATAATTGAAATGAAGTTGTTTTAAAAGTTTTGAAATCGCGCTTGCCCTTCTACCCCCTCCCATACAAAACTATGATTTCGACCAATTTCATTAAATCAACTAATAACCAACAAACTAAAAGCTCCGAACTTGAAATTTTATACAAGCACCTTACAAGAGAAGCAAAATAAAACTACATATCAAATTTTACGATTCCCCTACCTTCTCTACTCCCTCCCATACAAATTTTCGGTTTCGTGAATGTAAAATACACGGAATTTTATGAAAATTTTATGCAACTTCGTACACGAAACACATTCTATACAGAGAATATTGGACGTGATTCAAGCAACTAATTAAAAGCTATGAACATCCACCTACCCTTACTATTACCCTTCCTCCTCCCCTCATAAAAACCCAAACTTGCAGAGACGAATGCAATATTGTTAAATTGACAACAGCCCTGCCCAAGAACCCCCTTTCACTTAGTCTTCCCTAACCACTCTAACCTGCATATTGACTTTCCACGCATCCGCAACTTGTCCCAAGAATAATTAAGTTTCGCCCGACTTGTTGGCAGTTTATTTTAGATTGATTTTATACTCTAGATGAAATTTGAGAGTATATTGAGTTTCCGTTACCGTTTCTTACGCTTAGAAATAATGCTCGCTGAGAGTCACCGAGGGGTACAATAATATTTGCTGTCGCTCAAAAACTTCGATTCTGTCTGTCTGTCCGTATTTTTACAACATAACTCTCGAACGCGGTGAGCTTTCGTGCTGAAATTTGTCTTATGTCATTTTTAGCAAAAAATAAATTTGAAGTTCGTGAATGTGCTGTATGCCCCACTCCTTCTACCATCTTCCAAATTTCTCGAAATTTTGAAATTTAAAGAAATTAATTTTTCTCCGGTACTATAAATTAAAACACATGTGTTTCCCAATAGATGACGCCAGCAGTAAAAGCCGATCGACAATGGCGGATCAGAAATGTCACACGGTTAAGCTAGGCATCTGTCAACAGCTTTTCATTTTCAGATTTGTGAAGTATTATCAGCGTTTTATACTTTTTTGCACGCGAATATATCGTCATTTGCTGGAAGTTTACCTTTTTTTCTGCAATTCATAAAAATCTGTGACTGAGGCACGTCGAGTGCTCTGGAGCACGTACGGCGAGGCTGCTCTTAGTGAGAGAACATGTCGTTAGTGGTTGTAAAGTTTCAGGAGCAGAGATTTGGACGTCGAGGGCCGGCATGGTGATGGAAAAGAGAAAACTTTTGTTATATCTCGTGAGCTGCTGAAACCGAGTGAAATCATCACGGGCGATCACTATTGATGCGTTTGAGCCGAACGTTGAAGGAGAAACAGCCACAGTAAATTGCCACGATAAAGTGATTTCGCTGTACGACAACGCTCGGCTTAGGCTAGAGAACCTACCTGGAAACACAAATGAGACATCATACCCTCCCCGCTGTATTCTCTTGACATCGCCCCTTCCGACTACCACCTATTCCAATCGATGACGTATGGCCTGGCTGAGCAGCACTTCCATTCTTACGAAGAAGCCAAAAATTGGGTCGAATCGTGGATCGGCTCAAGAGAAGATTTTTCGACGCGAAATAAGTATGCTGCCAGAAAGATAAGAAAAGTTGTGGCTAGCGAATGACATTTCTTTGAATAATAAATATTTAACCATTTTTGCACAACAAAGGCTTGAATTTTGAAAAAAAAAACGCCGGTTTTCAATTAGTATTTCCAATATTTAAGCTATCGACTAGAAAATTAGGTCAAAGTATAATGATGTGAATACCATTAATGTCCTAAAATATTGATCCGATCTATCCCAATTTTCAAAAGCGCATTTATTCGATTTTCGTTGTAACTAGTAAAGTTAAAGGAACACATTTTTACCAAAATTAATTTTATTATAATTCCAATTAATTTTGGAAAAATTATTAAATTCACTACCCCCTCTCAAACAAATCTCTCTAAATTTCGTAATTTCAACTAAATAATTCTCCTTAAAAGCCGTCGAAGCTATCGACTTTGAGGAATGCAAATATCTTCAATGTCAAAAAATGTTGTTTGGATCCATATACTCCTTCTACCCACTCCCACACACATTTCTTTACAAGAAATTCAAGAGGATCCTTTCTGCTTCGAACATATGAGAGCTATCGATCTTAAAATTGCAACAAAATATGGTGATGAGGATACCGATAAGGAATCCGATAAGCAGTTTAAATATCTTAAAAAATCTTTCACTTCCTCTGCCACCTCCCATACAAATCCTCCGATTTCAGGAAAACAATGTCCAATTTCCTGGAAAACTATGAAAGCTACAAACTTTAAATTCAGCGCAAAACATTTCGCATACAATATTTGGAAATTAGAAGCCCCATTCTACCACCTCCCATACAAATGTCCTTGTTCACTATTCGAACGAATTCGAGATGGCATTTTATTTTCCGGTACATTAAACGATTTCTTATTTCATCTAGACTATCGCATGAATGGGGTTTACGCCCAATCATAATTCTGTTATGTTTTATTTTACAAATCTAAATTTATATCGAATGCAGTAGAATTATCGAATGTCGAAGAATCAGAGCTCAGGCTTGAGCAATTGAAGTCTAAAATAGTTGCCTTGGTTAACATTAGATGCGTTCTGGCCTGTGGTCTTAAGGGTTTGTACATAACTCCCAATACGTGGTAATCCTTGCGGCAGCTAAGCACATGGATTGGCTATTTCGGAATAAAAGTGGCGATAGTACAGCGTTAAAAACTGGATCGATTTTTTTGGCTGATATTCATCCGGGAATTATTGAAGACTTAACTAATCGTTTTCTTGCTAATTTTCTCTATTTCGAGTATTTGAGAATGAAATTATCAATTTCGGCGATAAGCAGCTTATTAGAATTTTACTGGATTTCGGGAGCTGTCTTCCTATCAGATATTTGGGAATTTGCACTATATCGCACAGCATTGTGGTTTCCTTTACAGTTCTTCATTTTCATTCATTTGGCTCACTATACACTAGATGAAATCTGAGAGTAATATAAGTTTGCCACGAAGTTTGTAACGCTAAGAAATAAAGCTCGGAGAAAAAAATGAATGATACAGAAGTTCATATAATCACTAAAAAATCTCAAAACCGGATGTCCGTCTGTCTGTCCGTCCGTGTCCTCTCTAGCTTGAGAACGCGTTGATCTAAAAAGTTCAAATTTTGTACACGTAATTTTGTATAAATAAGGACAAATTCGTGAACGGGCCAAATCACTCCACCCCTTCTACACCCTTCCATACAAAATTACACAATTTCGCAATTTAACAAAAAACGGATTTGCTCGAAAAGTATAAATGCTATATTTGAAATTTGGCTTGTTTATTCCTCTGGTCTCCTGTTTGACTGCTCGCTTCCATGGTCGACCAACCTAACGTCTTCCTTGATGATTATAGTCCAGAGCCTGTTTGGCGATGTTTCGCTCTGGTTTCCTCAAAGTGTGACCGATCCACTGCCACTTCCGCTTTTGAATCTCATTGCTTATTTTAGTCTGTCCAGTTGTACTCCAACGTTCGTTGTAGGAGATCACGTCTGGCCAGAATTTTCCTAAAATGCGTCGGAGGCATTGGTCCACGCTTTCCACGTAGTACAACCATATAACAACACAGACGCACGTGTCAAAAACTTCCAGCTTCGTGCGAAGGGAGATCTCTCTTAACCTCCAGAAAGGGAAAGGGATACCGAAGGCCTGGAGAGCTTTGATTTCAATCTACCGTCTAAAAATTATTTGTGTCCTCCTCCTCCTACCCACATAAACTGCACTTTTTCACGAAATGTTCTAAACCAATTTAATCAGTACGTATAAGATTTATCGAGCTGAAATTGTGCACTAAATATTTATTTAGAACTATTACTAAAACCAAAAAAAATAATATACGATTGACTTTACCCTTTCTACCCCCTCCCATACAAAATGACACAATTTCGCAATTTGACAATAAATGGATTTGTTCGAAAAGTATAAGTGTTATTGATTTGAAATTTGCAATATAATACTCTTATGATGATTTCAATCTACTGTATTAAAGTTATTTGAGTCCTCTCCTTCCTTCCACCACCTCCCATACATACTGAACTTTTCATAAAATACTATAAACAAATTTACTCAGTACGTATAAAATTGATCGAGCTGAAATTGTGCACTAAATATTTATTTAGAACTATTAGTAAGACGAAAAAATTAGACTATTAGTTTCATTCTTTCTACGCCCTCCCATACAATCTGAAACAATTTCACAACTTTACGAAAATTTAATTTGCCTGAAAAATATGAATGCTACTGTGTAATTTAAGACATGCCAAAACATGATGTTTTTATTTATTTCTGAAAAAGTCATTGCCTCTCCTTTTACCACCTCCCATACAAACTGCGCTTTCACTGCATTCAATAAACTAATTTTCTCAGTACCTATTACATTTTTGAATCCAAAATTTTGTATAAAACATTTTGATGCAACTCTAGCGTGGTGTGAAAAGAATAGTTCAATGTCGTCACCCCCTCCACCACTTCCTCTACAAAATTTCTTAAAATAAAAAGAATTGTCTTTCTTCTAGAATATCGCACGATTGGCTTTACCCCCAATCGTATTCCTATTATGTTAATAAGTAATTTTGGTATTAATTTTGAAACATTAATTTTAATAAATTTTTCAGACTGCTAAAGAATGCGTAATAGGTAGACTGACTACAGAAATTGATTACGCTGAAATCACTTCAATATGAAACACAAGCTAGAATAATATGCTCTCCAACCTTAAAAAATTTTCTAGAAAGTTATCATCATGCGGCAGCATAATTTACCTTCGCGATGACTCCAAGGACATATACCATCCTGTTGAACAATGAGAACTTATTGCTGACAAATTTCACTCTGCCCATCTTCTCTCTAGAAACCTTGGCAATCGTATCACAGAAGAATCGGTAAAACAGAAATTTTCTGATCTTTATACTCTGGCTCCAGACTTCGGGCCAAGTTAGTTCTTTAAGACGAAGAATATTAAAGGTCTAAAAATAAAAAGCGTAGGTATAGATGGTATTCGCAATATTCTTCTCAAATATAATCCGAAGAAAGGCCTTGTTTTACTGTGTGCTATATACAACTGCTCCCTTAAATTAGGCTACTTTCACAACATATGAAAATCGCCAGTAGTAATTCTCATCCTCAAGCCAGGAAAGATTTCTTCTAATGTAGGAATCGACCAATAAGTTCGCTGTCTGCACTAACAAGGAAACATTCACAAGCGTTCCACGCCGATTTTGACAATTTTCATATATGTTGTAGAACTCAGAATTCTAAAGGACACATCTATTTTTTATCGGCCGTAATGAGCATTTAAAGGGAGAAACAACCCCCAAATATTAGCGAATAATCGACTGCATATTTTTTTCGGACGGCTGAGTTAATGTCCACGTATTGCTTCCATAGCATTGCACAGGTCTTGTAATCGATTTATATACTTTAAGTTTTGTTTTCCTGTCCACGTTTTTGTTTTTAATTATTGAAAGTACCGGATAATACGTCTTATTTGCCATCAGTATTCTACTCCTGTGGAGTTGGGGGCAGTACAATACCCAATGCCCATAGCCAGTCCTGCTTGTCCTAAAAATGGCAAATGAAAACTCACTGGATCATGGGCTTATCACACGGAACTGGACGAACTCAACGGTAAAGACGCATTCGAAAACGGACTGCGATTGGCTTCTGGAACGGTCGATTATTGAATGACGTTGGACGGGCTAGAGTCACTCAGTCTATACAACGCCAATCAATGATCGACTGTCAAATGGAGCACAATAACATCCAAATCTTGGGCTTAAGCGAGGTCAGGTCGACAGAATCCGAAGAAGAACGAACCCCGAGCAGAAACACCGTTATGTACGTTGACCCCCAGCGGGAAGCCAAAAATGCCGTGGCAGTCGTCCTTACAATGAGAGCGAGAAGCAGTCTCATCAGCTGGGAGCCAATCTCGGGTATGATTCGTCCAACTGAAGACTTAGAAACGGTGCTATACACCAAAAATGCTGGAACAAGTGGTGACAAAGAGGAGTTTTACGGCCAGCTAAGTGCCACCTTCGAGCGTATTCCAAGAGGAGATATTATTATCATCTCAGGAGACATGAACGCCAAGCTTGGCTTTGACAACATTGAACTAGAACCTTTCACGGGTAAGTATGGTGACCCTTGAATCGATGCGCCACGACCTTGGATTAAGAGACCCGAAAACGGCGAATAATTTGTGAAGTTTTGTAGTATTCGACAAATGGTCATCGGAGGAATCCTTTTTCCACACAAGACTCACCACAACACATCTTGGGTTTCCCCTGATGGTGTTATCCAGAATTAAATCAATCACTTGGCCATAAGTTTTCATGTGGGAAGCAATCACGAGGGGAGCTATCACCACTTGATGGTTGTCTTCTTGATATTGTGCAAAGGAGCTGCCCGATGGCCACAAATTCTACAGATGTAACGAAAGCCTAATGTTGATAAGCTTGAAAATTTCCTCCGAAACCGCGACTATACCTCCATTCTGGGCAAAAATCATTCAGATTGGGTGGATATGAAAGGCACACACAGGACGCCAAGTAGGAGGCAGCATTTCTAACAAGTGGCAAAGAATTTGTGGGATATGTGGAAAGTGGTGAGAATCCCAGGATGTCGTATCATCTTCGACCCGATGTTAACCAAAGAACTCCCGGCTTCAAACAGAAATGCTCATGTTCATACTCATATACTTCACAAGAAGGCTGTTAGACGGCCATTGAAGATCTGGTCAATAACGCGAAATCTTATCTAACCTTCTCGACATGGGTTCGCTATTTAAAATTATTAAATAGTTGACAAAAGCGAATTTCACTGCCAGCCAACTGGTGAGCGATGCCAGCGGAACTCTTCTTAAATTCAGGTTTAGGGTGTAGCAGAGTGGTCTCGGAAAGAGAACCAAATTGCACTGGAACCTCCTAGTTGAATTCCCAATTTAAGAATATGAGATGAAAGTTCTCTTCTGTGCTGGCCACTTGGTGAAGTTTGCAAAATGTTTGACGTCTCTGAGATCGTCAAGCTCTGAGAAGAATCTTGAGCCTAAAAAAATGCTACGACTGTTGGAGATTTGCGAGCAGTGACAAAGATAGTGCTCGATAGAGAACTCTCCTTAATATGAGTGAAGACAGCTTGCGGCGATACAAGGAATACTTAGCTGAAATTTAAACTTCTTGTTAGAGGAAGATATTTCAGATATCCAACCGCAACAATCTTCTATTAGGGGACAATTCCGCACATAAGAAAGAAATATTTTCCGCCATTCGGTCAATGGCGGGAAAGAAGGTATAGACGGACTACCAACCGAACTCCTCAAAGAGGACTTGGAAATAACTACCAATGTACTCATCCCTTTTTGTACTGAGGTTTGGAATAAAGGCAGATATCCGGTTGAATAGAAGGAGGGCGTCATTGTGAAAATCCCAAAGAACGCAGACTTTCGGGATTGTGAGGGTGTTATCTGTCTACTTAGTGACTTGGCTAACTTATTTCTCAATAGGTTTAGTGATGTTGGAAAGATTTTCAATCTGGAGGACGTGGTCACTGAACCGAAATGAATGGAGGCGTAGTATTTAAGAGGGCAAGGCCCAATTTGAGTTGTAGCA
Source organism: Chorisops tibialis (assembly GCA_963669355.1). Lineage (NCBI taxonomy): Eukaryota > Metazoa > Arthropoda > Insecta > Diptera > Stratiomyidae > Chorisops > Chorisops tibialis. The sequence continues at coordinate 211,870,854 of OY770263.1, read as the reverse complement.
TCATCGTATAAGAAAGTATTAGTGTAGAGAGAACTCTTATCAGGCTGGATTCCGTAAAGGGTCGTCTTGTTCAGACCATACTAGTACCCTACGGATAATATTGGAGCAGGTGACCGAAATGGGTTCGCCACTACATCTCATGTTTGTGGACTTCGAGAAGGCTTTCGACAGCGTTAAGTGAAATAACATGTGGAATGCTTTGCCTAGGAATGATATTCCAGATAAAATCATAGCTATGATTAAAGAATCCTGCAAAGATGCAAGATCTTTTGTCTCACATAGAGGAGAGCTATCCTAGAGCTTTCCTGTGCGAAAGGTTGTAAGACAAGACTGCTTATTATCATCATTTCTATTTTTGGTGGTTATATTCAACGCTTTTAAGGCTGCACTGGAAGGTGGGGAAAATAAATTCATCAGTGGGGATTGTTTAACATTTTAAGCCACATAACTGTTCGGATTTAGAATCAAATGTTCGCTCGTTGCATTCTAAGTGTCAAGAGACAGGACTGAAAATAAATGTGCGTAAAACTAAGTACATGCACATAGGTTCGAACACGGGCACAGCGATTGTTCTGAATGGACAAGATGTGGAAGAGATACAAGATTTTTGTTATCTCGGAAGCATTATCAGCATGAACGGCGGAGCCGAAAATGATATTGAGGCTCATCTAAATAAAGCTTGTCAAGCCTTTGGTATCATTTATCCTTTCAGGAGATTAAGAGAAATCTCCCTTTGCACAAAGCTGCGAGCTATGGCTATTCCACATAGAAAATGGCCGTAATCTCTCGTCTCTCGACCGCCATTTCGGTGGAGTTATTTGTGTGGAGATGACTGATCGAGTTTAAATGCTTAGATGCGCATATTGCATGCTCGTTTTTCTATCAATATTTCCCAAAATTTTTAAAATAGTTTGCTGTGTGGGTTCTTACGAAATTCACACACTTGCCACCAATATAGTGAATGAGCTACTGCGCTTTGAATACATTTCGTCTCTTGCTTGCTTACAACAAACATGTCAGCAAGGCTTTTACATATAAGCAGGGCGTGCCTTAGACGTTAGGAAAATCCCATACACATACTTACATAGATTTGAACCAGGATATCTAGAGATACAAAGCGTTCGTGTTGATTACCGAGTTATTTAGACATCGCGGCTGTATCTCAGTCACAATTATTTTTTTCCTAAAAATTTAGATAAATTCTGTTTTAAATATAAAATGATTCATTGCCGGCGAAAAATAATATAACTTCACAGTTAAACATATTACATAACAAATGGTTTTCATTAATTAGAAAATTCTATAAGACGTTTGAAAGGATTCAAAAGCATTACACTTTTTGCTACATTTTCCAATGGCAAGCCAAATATTTTAACGATTTCCATGTAATTTCTCTAGAACTTATTTTATGTATTTACGAGCATACTAATGTATCTGATGCAAACTCATATTTGTCCAGAATTGGGAATATTTACCTACATACTGTCGTGGAATCCAAATGGGAAGTGAAGGATGTTCCGTGAAATGGGCCAACTTTAGCAAAAAAGTTTACTTAGGGAGAGATACTATCAACAAAATATCGTCCTTTACTTTTGAATATTTGCGAAAACCACACAGTACGTAATGTTCATCTATAAAAGTGAAAAAAGTAAATAAATTTGCTAAAAGGGTAGTTCTTCGTTTTCATGAAAATAAATCTAGCTACGCAAAGTTTTAGAAGACATTTTGTTGAAATTGAAAAAATTAAAATTGTTTTAGAAATCAAACTTACAGGAAAAAATCAATAGTGGAAACTTTAAGAGGATTCCCATGCAATTAATTATTCAGTTGTACGTTTGGCTTCTCACTTACCTGGATCAAAGATGAAAGATTTTAAATTGATCTTATTTATGGTTCAGAGGTTTTTTTTCCTGTATTTTCAGCAAGTCTCATACAACCATTTTCCTTGCAGCTTTCTCCCCGTCTTTAAATTTTTATTGCAATTTATGGATGCGCACGCTTTGAGAAATGCTCCATAATTCATCTGTAATAAAATTTAGATAGAGGATGGATGATTTATGGAAATGATCGGTTGCAAACCACCAATGATAGAATGTTTGTGTGATCAATTGATTTGCAAAGTTTAATGTTCCATAGGAACTTATACATATATAAGTATATAAGTTCCTATGGAATGGTTGGAATGCTATTATTGTCGGATTTCGGCAAAAATGTGATGAACATATTTTCACTTAGCTAGGGTGTAGCCTAGTGGGTAGCGTGTTGGCCTACAATGCGGAGGTCGTGGATTTAAAGCCTTAATCAACTAAAATGAAAAAAAAATGGAGATGGAGATGGAGAGCTGTGCGAAGGGCTATTGTAGAAGTAGAAAACGTATCTTCACTTATCGTCGTGTGAACTTAGCGCTTACAAACTTTCAAATCAAATTTCTCGAATCAAATTGTCGCTTACAAAAAACTTTGTTTCGGTGTTCGTACTTTCCCTGGATTCAAACGCAGTGCTAGCTAAAACGCTCGGGGACCTTGTCGCCTTTTAGGCAGTATGCTATGCGAGGATGCGAATAACCAGCGCGTTAACTGAGTCTACCATCATAGGTAGGGCTGCCTCTTCAGTTTAAGGGTTAAGCAATGTGTTAACTACTCATCTTCAGAAAAGCTACACTTGTTTCGAATCCTGAAGCAGGGGGTCTTAACATGATATTGATTGATTGATTGAACTTTGTGCGGTAGTTAAATTTGAAAAGTATTATGATTAAGTAAATAACATATTTTTTTTGTTATGAAAATATAACAGAATTATGATTGGGCGTAAAGCTTAACCATATGATGCCCTAGATGAAATGCGAAACAAGTTTAATGTTCCGGAAAATATGCCATCTCAAATTCTTTCGCATAGTGAATAGTGACTTTTGTATGTGGTTGATGTAGAGGGGTGGGGGAGGTCAGCAATTCCTGTATTTGAAACCCGAGCGTGGTATACAAAATGTTTCGTACCGAATTTAAATTTTATAGCGTTCATAATTTTCAAAGAATTTGGACATTGTTTTCCTGAAAATGGGACATTTTCATAGGAGGGGAACACTCGAATGCATCGAAAAATACCTGCAAGTCTGTACTTAAGCATGTTATATTTGAGCATGACCAAGAACTTTGGCGGAAGATCCTTGATTATCTTACGGACTTAAAATCTTACTGGTCATTCGTCAAAGCGGTCAACAATAACTTTTGTTCCTCTTCAACACCTTCTCTCAATAACTGAGGCCGCACTGTGACTAATACTGTAGACAAAGTTGCAGCGAGTTTCGCGAGAAACTCGATACTACCACCTTCAGGCCTGCCCAAAAATTATATTAGTATGTTACCGTTAATGCAGGTAAAATATAGTGGGAACATACAAGCTGGATTCCATTTCAGTACTACTCGTGTCCAATGGTACTTAACTTCGGTATTCGGACGCGAACCGGTAGATCCAGTGCACTGCATAGAGCTTTTAGGCAAGAATCGTGGAAATGGAAAAGTCTCTAATTAACGAATGCCTAATATTAGGCGAAGGCATACCAAAAGTATTCATCGAAGGCAGAAACCAACGACAGCAATTTCCAAAGCTCCTAAACTTCCATTAGCATCCATTGCTGCTTGACTTAAAATTTGGAAATCAAAAATTTTGGTAATTATTTGCTAGTATCCAAAGAAGGGGAATGAAACTTATATGTAAGAATTAAGAATTTTTTTTCAACCAATTTTTCCAATTAATTATGTCAAAAATGATAAATTTCGTTATTTAACACACATGAGAAACGGTTACAGACGGATTCTACGGTAACGACTTTTGACATTCGAAAACGGGCTATGATTGATGAAATCTAGGGTTGAGCGAGGTCAGGCGAACAGGACCAGGAGAAGAACGAACCCCGAGCGCGAACACAATTCTGTGCGTTGGCCCTGAGAGTAAGGTCAAAAATGGCGTGCCGTTCGTCCTAACGATGAGAGCGAGAAACAGTCTCTCCAGTTGGGAGCCAATCGCGGATAGGATTATCGTCGTCAGGCTCAGGACCAGTGTCAGAAATGTCTCAATTCTACAGTGCTACGCATCAACTAATACCGCAACAAAGTGCAGTTTGTATGGGAGGTGGTGGAAGGAGTAGGTGGTTTTAATTGAATTTTTGAGAAACAACTATAATCATTATGCAATTGATATACTTTAAATTTCAAATCTGCATCATTCATGCTTTTCAAGAAAATCGAATTTTTGTAAAGTCGTGGAATTGTGTCATATTGTATGGGAGGGGGTAGAAGGAGTGAAACTACTCGGTTAATTTTTTCTCGATATTAATAATAATGCAAATTAAGGAAAAAGTACAACATTTAAGCTCGATGAAAGTTATACGTACTGAGAAAATTGGTGAATAGCAAGTGCAGTTTGCATGGGAGGTGGTGGAAGGAGTAAGGAGATTCAAATAATTTGTATACCATAGATCACGTTTCTGATAAAAATGGTATGTTCTAAATTTCAAATGATTTGCTCCAATGGTTTTGAAGAAAATTTGATTATTATATATTTTTGAAAATTATTCATTTTGTTTGGGAGGGCGTGGAAGGCATGGGGTATTGAAATAAGACCACACGAAGATTACATCTCGGTGCACATCTAATAAACTGTGAAAGTTTCATTACAATCGGCTTAGCCGTTTCTGCGTGAAAACCGGACAGACAGACAGACAGAGAAAATTTTTAAAAACGTGTGTTTCTGCTTAGTTATTGCTAAACTAAAGCAAAAAATTTATTTATAGCCATTTATAAACAAATAACAGACAGATACTACAATCATATTTATATGTATAGATTTTTCGTTATTCATTCATTGAGACGTGATCGATACCACCTGGTGCAGGGTTGGCAATACATCCTCCCGTAGTACCAAGTTTAAAGTTCTTGGTGAGGACCTTCGTGAAGCAAGCTTCACTTCAGTCCAAGTTCACACGCAACTTTGATAACAATCGAACAGCTCGGGTTCGTGGAATTGCTACGCTCCAAAAGAAGTTACTGGGATCGGCGTAGCTTTCTAGACCAGCACTTACTTCCCTGCGATCGATAGGTTTCGGAGCTGACGGACCGTTCAACTTTATCCCCCCCACCTAAATGGGTTTCGGAGCTGACGGACCATTCCGGTCCTTCCATCACAGGTCCCAAAATTCTTCGGAGGACCTTGCTTTCGAATTCGTTAACTGCTTCGGAAGTTCGCGTTAATGTCCACGTCTCGCTTCCATAACAGAGCACAGGTCGTATAATAGCTTTATAAATCCGCAGCTTATTGTTCCTGTGCACTTTCTTGGATTTCATTATTGGAAGTATCAATTAATACGTCTTATTTGCAAGTATTATCCGTCGTTTGATTTCGTCTGTTTCATTACTGTCCTTTGCTAGATTAGCCCCAAGATATATGAAGTTGTCCACACTCTCCAAATTATATTCCGCAATTGTTCTGTTTTGTCTGATGGATGTTCTCCTTCTTGTTTGCGTCATTACTTTTGTTTTGATTTCATTAACCCGACTTCTTGTGCGGCGAAGTCAAGATTGACAAATACCTCCTTAGCACTAGGGAAGGATCTTGCTAGGATATTGATGTCGTCAGCGTATGCTTCTAGCTGGGTGGACTTGAATAGTAATGTTCCATTGGTATCAACTAGGATATTTCGGACGACATACTCTAGTGCCAAGTTGAAAAGCATGGGGGCTACACAATCTCCCTGCATTAAACCACATTCCTTTCCAAATCTGTTTGTGGAATCGGTTTGTATTCTGATTTGGGATTTAGTGTTCGTTATTGTGAATCTGGTTAGTCGGACAAGTCTTGGAGGAGCTCCAAAATCAAGCATGATTTGGTAAAGTACTCTCCTGTCGATACTGTTGTATGCTTGTTTAAAATCTACAAAGATTTGGTGCAAGTCTGTATTATATTTCCAGCATTCCTCAAGCGCAGCTAGGGTGTAGCCTAGTGGGTAGCGTGTTGGTCTTGTAATGCGTAGGAGGTGAGTTCAAATCCCGGTCGACGTAATATATAAATTCAGCACATTGCCTGCTTGGATATACATTGGTCACCTCAATCTACGAAAATGAAAAATTCGTAGAAAGAGGGTTGTGCGAAGGGCTAACAATCCTTCCATAATAAGTAATGAAAAATGTTAAGGAACCTGAATGTCAGGAGGTCAAGGTCCGATTTAGGCTGTATTGCCATTGTAGAAGATGTTTCAAGGACCTGTTTCACTGTCAATGTCTGGTCTGTTGTAGATCATCCGGTTGTGAATCTACCTTGATATTCGCCCACTATTTTATTAGTACAGGGCTTAAGACGACGTTCAATTACTTTTGTCAATATTTTATAGAACGTACACAACAATGATATACCTCTATAATTCTCATAGCAGAGTTTGTCTCCTTTCTTATAAATTGGACAGGTGATGCTTTTTCGCCAATCGCCGGGTGTGATTTTCTTTGTCCAAATTTTCGATTTCATGTTGTGCAGTATTTCAGCGACAGCGTTCCACCGTTGTGAAGAAGTTCAACTGATATTTCGTGAATTCCCGGCGCTTTGTTTAGTTTAGTCACATAGCGCTGCTTTTTTTTCAGCAAGCGAGGGAAGTATCGATGATGATTTTTCTTCGTCAGTTGAGACCTGAATTGAGATGTTGTCTGTCGTGATCGATGCTGGGATTGAGAAAATGTTCAAAGTAGGAAACTAACCTCCTTTTGATTTCTTGTCTGTCGCTGATAATATTGCAGAGACTGGTTTTTGGTTTTTGGTTTACATCCCTCTTTTAGGTCTTTTACTATTGCGCATGCGTCCCGCGTTTTATTTTGTCTTATATCGTCGTCCATTTTTTGTATCTATTTCATTATGGTACTTCCTTTGTTTTCGCCTGCACGTCTTTTTTGCATATCGCTTAAGCTTGTCATAACTATCCTTTTTGACTCGTGCTGGTTTTTCAGTAACCCAACGCTAATGCAAAAGAAATGAGCAAGATCGGTACCGAAACTTTAGTTTTCGTATAAGCAACTGAGTTATTTTAAAACTGTGAATGAACGGAATTTTATGTTGAATTAATTAAAAGTTATATAGTTTTACTCTCACTTCAAACCAATTAACCTAATTGATAGCAGCTCCGTTTGCTTACGCCGCTTAAGATAATTTTTTTCCTCATTCACTGTACAGATAACTCAAAAACGCGTGAATCCACACCTAATGTTAATGTTTATAACAACAAAATTTTCCGTTCATTAAATCTATTTAGTAAGCTTGTGAATTTCATTATTCCGTATTTCAACAGCTAAGAATTCAAATAATTCTACTCCATATGTATAACACATATACATAACTAATTTCCATAACGATATTCATATACTCGTATTTGAATATTAACTCGAAACTTAATAAACATGATTGTATTATGCTTCACCTCTCTCGCTCTCGCACTCTTGAACAAATGCATCCCTCAGGACAATCCTACGTATTTAATGCATTTTAGAGCAGAAATAATCCGTAATACGGGAATGAAACGTCGTCGTTCGATGACTTTCAACAAATATGAACTTATGAGTAAGTTCTAGGAAACGTGCTAATTTATATGTTTGTACATACCCTAAATGGATTATTTGTTATGTTTGGTATGAATCGGGCTCGATTTCACTTTGCTAGATTTGTATAATGGCCATGCATTAGTTACCATCTTAATTGTGGACAGTACCCAAAACACATCTTGCGTTATTTGAGAGGATTCCAAAATATTCGTCGTGACTTGTATAGACTCTTTCGTAAGTTAAAGACGGATGTAATGCCATCTTTGATGTTTTGTCACATTCCTTCTATTGAAATGCTGGCGTTGTTGTTTAGTATTGCCGCGAAGTGCCTCTCTAAGGCTGATACGTATTTCGCAACTATTTACTCATCCTTGAGTTTTCCATTTTCGAATTTAGGTAACGGATGTGTTTTCAGTTTCCTCGGTTTGCAATTCGACATCAGAACTTGTTCTTTGCCAAATAATGATCTGTGTCAAAGGGCTACGACATGTGCGCACGTCGTGAATGGAGGAAGCCGTCCTTTTCTCTGTTAAATAGAACATCTCTATATACTTGGTTGAATGTTCATCATGTGATGCCCACGTCCTCTTATGAATATCACGATATAGGCAGCTTACAATAAGGTTTTTGCTGCTGGCAAAATCAGTCAGCCTCTGGCCGTTATTGTTTATAATGTTATGGAGACTGTGACTTCCGGTAGTTGCATGAGCAGGACTTTGCTGAATCATGCGAGTATCTTTGGAGACTTTAGCGCTTCCACGGACTCGAGCTATCGCAAGGAAGTAAGTGCTGGTCCAGAAAGCTACGGCGATACCAGTAACTGTTTTTAGAGCATGGTGACTCCACAATCCTGAGCTGTTCGATTAGTAACAAAGTCTTGTGTGAACTTAGACTGAAGTGAGGTTGCCCTCACGACAGTTCTCACCAAGGACTTTACCCTTGGTACTACGGGAGGAATTTTTGCAACCCCGTACCAGGTTGTATTGATGATGTCTCAGTAGGAGGATGTAGAAGATGTAACAACGGAAGAATGGTGGCTTAATGATACGTGTAATAAGTAGCAAAATGAATGATGCGAAAAGCAGGAGTTCGGTATAGCCAGGACAGCCCAGTAGCTGAAGGAAGGATGTAATGATGTAATTGATGTAAAATGAGTGAGAAAGTTGCAAACGGAAAGATGCGAGAGGCAGGGGCTTGACATAGCCGGGATGACCCAAAGGATGTAATGATGTAATTGATGTAAATCCAATGGGTGATAATAGTAGCAAACTGAAGGATGCGAAAAGTAGAGGTTCGGTATAGCCGGGATGGCCTAGTAGCAAATGAGAGGAAGTGAAATTAGCTGATGTTGGTAAGGTAATTAGAATTGTTGACAATTAGTCTGACTGATGTGTGTGAAAAGCAGGGGTTCGGTAGAGCCGGGACAGGTTAGTAACGACTGAAGGAAGTTAATTTGAAGAAAGAAAACACGAGCTATTAGATGAATTAATGGTCAATAAGCGAAAAAGTAGTGTGCTTGGGTGTACCCTAGCGGGTAGCGTATTGGTCTATAATGCGAAGATCGTGAGTTCAAATCTCGCTCGACGTATAATTCTAGCACGCTGCCTGCGTGGGTATACCTGGGTTAACTCAATCTGCGAAAATGTAAAATTCGTATATAGAGGGTTGTGCGAAGGTCTAACAACCCTTCCAAAATAAATAATGAAAAAAAAAATGTTAATGAACCTGAAGGTCAGGAGACCAAGGCCCGATTTTAGCTGTAGCGCCATTGTAGAAGAAGAAGAAGAAGCAAAAAGTAGCAAATAAGGTATGAACTAAACAGCTGACGATCATACGCAGAAAGAACAGAAATTAAGACTTATCGATGCTACGTGGTGCGAGCAAACCAATACATCCATAGATGGGATCCCTTCGGGGTACACGTAGTGGTTACATTGCGGGTAGAGCGTTCTCCGTTTTGCTGTACTTGTACAGTATTTTAGTGTTCTTGGAATGCCTAGCGCAAACCTTGTGCTCGACATGGAGCTGTGTATCAACCGGATCCCATGATCCCAAAATTGGGAAAGGTGTTAGATAGGCCTTTCACTTACCAGTGTGAATGCTGAGTACACAACGAAGCATAGACTGGTATCATCTATTGTGATACGTGCGTCGTCCTCATGACTATCGTTAAGCACAATGAATGTAGACTTTAATGATTGTCGTCACAATATCTAATTTAATGTAATTTAATTTATTTATTAATCATAACAAGATAGTTTACAAATAGATTGCTTAGTTTAATTTATTTTAATATATCCTAATATATTTAAATTTACCTTAATTAATTAAACATAATTTTATATACATATATGATATATGATAGACACTGGTGGAAGGGTTAAGCGGGATGTGAGGACCTTATAAAACGGAGCGTAGTCTCAGTTTATATGTCAGCTTATTTATTGGAGGTGTATAGTGGGCGCTGAATTTGTTAAATACTCTACAGCATCTGTTAATAGGTTCATTTTGTCCGTAATTAGTACGATGTGCATATTCCTTAAGTGGTTTTGAATGTCTCGTCAGCCTGACATTGTCATTGAGTCTGAATTTATTTGAGATATGGTCAGAATGTGAGCATAGTTCTTCTAGAACTAAGCGGTAAAAGATTTAATAATTGCAGCCTAACTGTAGAGTGGAAGGTTTTCAAAGTCTCTAGGATCATACAAGTCCCTGAGAGCAAAAAGAAGGAATTGCTTCTGGATTGACTCTATTCTGTTGCTGTATAACTGGAAAAAAGGGTCCCAAATGGGACATACATATTCCAGAATAGGGCGGACAAGAGATCAGAATAAAGATTTTGTAACCCATGCATTCTTAAACTCTTTGGCTCTTCTCTTAATGAACCCAAGAAGTCTATTGGCTTTCGAAATTATTCGATTATAATGAGATTTGAAGCACAGTTTGTTGTCCAGTAGTAAGCCGAGGTCCTCAATTTGATCAAAACGGTGTAGTTGAGTTCCACTTAAGACATAGTCATGGTGATATGAGGATGATTTACGTGAGAGACTTATAACGTGGCATTTACTGACATTAAGCTCTAAGTTGTTCTGAATGCACCAATGATCTAGCGCAATAAGCTTGGATTGCAGAAATGCGGCATCTGCAGGCGAGGTTATGGCATGATATATTTTTAGATCATCAGCGTACATCAGATGTGAAACATTTTCCAATACTACCGATAGATCTGAGATGAACACATTAAATAAGAGAGGTCCCAAGTGACTTCCTTGTGGTACCCCAGTGGACACTAATATTTCCTTGAAACTTAACAAATTGAGTTCTATTGTTAAGATAGGATTTAAGCCAGTCAAGTAAGGATCCTGTCACACCAATTTTTTTTAACTTTAAAATCAGGACATTGTGAATCAACTCGATCGAACGCTTTGCTAAAGTCGGTGTATATTGTATCGACTTGATGCCCATTTTCAAGTTCGCAGAGCGTATCAGATACAAGAATCATGAGATTCGTTGTAGTCAACCTTTTCTAAAGCCGTGCTGTTGGTCATTAAGAACAGGGTTGATCATAGTGGTTAATTTATCGCAGACAATTTTTACGAATAATTTCGGTATTGCTGATAGAAATTATCGTTTGTCTCCATTTTTGTGGATAGGTGTGAGGTGCGATGATTTCCAAGCCTAGGGGAAAGTTCCCAATGACAGTGACTTGTTGAAGAGAAAATGTAAAGGTCTTAAAAGTTGATGGGCACACTTTGATAAAAATAGGGGAAGAATAATATCAGGACCTGGACCTTTTTTGGTATCAATAGTTTTGAGAGCAGCGAGCACCTCCTCAATAGAAAATGAGATATTATCAATAAGTGTAGGAACCGAAATGTTGGGTTCACTGTGGGTTGAATCTGACTGGGCACTAAAAACCTCTTGAAAACGGTCAGCAAACATATCGCAGATATTACGCCGGCAGGAAGATTGCGTGATCCCATTAGACATGGTCATGGGATAACCCGAACTTTTTCGTTTTGTATTAACAAATTCGAAAAATCTTTTTGGTTCTGTTATGATATCTTCACCAATTTTTTTTACGTAACACTCATACGCAACCTGGGACTTAGAAGAGAACTCTGAGGCCAGCGTGTCATAACTTTTCTGAAGATTAGGAGTAATCGCGCCTGTTTTCTTAATTTTTTTAAATAGCTTATTTCTTTTATTCCGCAGTGATCTGAGGTTTTTATCTAACCAGGGCTCTGAAACTTTGTCTTTTTGTTTTATTACAGGGACATAATTATCGACAATTTTAAAGATCACATTGTAAAACGTTGCTATGGCATTGTCAAGATCATTACATGAGAAAAGGGATGTCCAGTCTATCGAAGACAGTTCGTTATTAATGCAATTTAAATCAGCATTACGGAAGTCAAATACAATATTATTATTGAAAAGAAATATTTGGGCGATTGAAATCTCCGAGAAGGAAGATATTGTCATTCTCTGCTAAGGAGCAATTGACATTATGAAAAATTTCAAGAATGTCGTGGTATTTTTGGTCTTCAGAGTTAGGCTGGATATATACAATACCTATGTAAATATATTTATTTATCAGCTTGATTCTGATAAATTTATGTTCAAAAAATGTTGTCGGTGTTGTGTTTACAATCTCACTCGATAAAGATTTGTGAACTGCAATTAGTACACCCCCTCCTCTTGATAGATCCGTTGCGCTGTAATTCCTATCATTTCTGTATACGGTCCAGCTATTGTCCAGTATTTCTTCATTTTTGAAGGAGTCATTTAGGCCAGTTTCCGTAATAATAATAACATTAAAGTAACATGATTTTGCATCAATGAAGAGATTATTTACCTTCCCTCTAATGCCACCTCCGTTGTGGTAGAAAATTCGTATATTATTTTTAGAATTAGGCACGAAAAAACCGATTATGATCTTCACGACTTTTTTGCATATCAGATATATACTTCGAAGAAACATGGGAACCGTATGTGGCAAGATCCTTATGGACTTGGTCAGGAGAAAGATTGAACTGCTCGTGGAAGCGTGTATAGAGCCGTCATAAAGCTTCTAGATCCGTTGGAAGTCCTTCCTGTTGAATGGACAATATCAGACTGGTTTTCGTTTTGCCATTTATACAGGTCGAGTCAGATTTATTGTGCATATAAGCAAGATACAGCCGCACATTGTCAAATATTCTATGTTCTCTCAACCGTGATAGTAAATATCTGTTCTCCTCGCAACTTGCCGAATTCTTTGATAGCTTTACGACCGGGGGAACAAGTGGGTCAAGGAAAGGGGGATTATTGTGACCAACGACTGCAGTATCAAGATTTGTGCAATATAACTTTTCATTTTTATCTTCAACACATGTTACTGCTGACGAAGGGTAGGGATTGATTGTGTGGCCTCGCACGAAATTTTTGTAAGGACCCGGAACTATGACAGAATTCGAAGTAGGAACTGAGACTAGATTCGAATTAGGTAGTGTATTTGAAGTAGGAAGGTTAATGGAATGAGATAAACTGGTGTTAACACGATTAGTTGTGGCTGTAGTAATGGTGTTAATGTTAGTTTTATGGTGCATAGAATTGGGAAAAGTTTTTTTCTTCTTATTTGTACTCATATTATTCCTATAATTATTATTGTTATTTTTATTACTATTTGTATTAGTGTTTTTAGTTTTGTTATTGGTTCTACTCTTATAACTAATATTGGGATTGTTAGTGGTATACTTATTATATTTTAAATTTGACTTCCAGTGTCGGATTTGTATGTTGTTCCATTTGAAGACATCAGATTTCGTGGTGAAGAAAAGCCAGTCATATTGCATAGGCATATAAAGTTTAAAACTCGTGTGTTTCGGTGTAATCCCACTAACTCTGCGGGACGGTAACTTTTCACACTTACAGCCTTTTATCGCAAATTGGTCTACAAGTGTTTTGCATAGCCACGATGCATCCGAGTTTGGAGGAGCTGCAGTAACAAAATAAGCAAACGAATCAGTTGAATTTGTAATTTTGACCTTGTTAATCCTATTCAGCTTATTAATTCTGGCATCCCAATCGGCTTGCGTCCATGTTGCGTTGAATTTTATTAACGAATTTTTCGGCGCGTCAGGAACTCTTCCAGGTAAGTGTATCTTTGGTAGCGAGAACGTTTGAACGGGTGACAGCGAAAGTGTACGTATATGCAGATTTTCCTTTGAACTTTGAGGTGGATCGCAAACAAATCGGGAGACTGCTATTTCGCGTTCGAAATCAACGAGTTTCGTTGTTATATCGTCTGCCTGTCTGATTTCGGACCTGGATGTTGTGTAACTCAATTGACTTGATACCTTCACGTTCACCTCCGCGAGCGAGACGTATGTTATTGATGATACACCATTAGCAGAAATATTATCTGATAAACTATCTAGAATAGTCGTTAGTTTAGAGTCTGATTATGTCCACTTTTTCTGCAACTTCGATGCGTCATGTTGGATCAAACCATAACATGAGTTTAACTTGTCCAGCTGTGATCCGTAGTCACGAAATTCGTCAATACAGTCGCTTAAGTTGGTAATAATATCAACGAGACTATTGACTTTATTCGCAATGAAAGAACAAGTGCTTTTTAAATCTTCTAATGCAGCGTTGCTAGAGTCAATTCGTGATGCAGTTAGTATAAAAAAATTAAGAACATGACACGGTTTTATAGCGCTACACTCGGTACATGTGAAGCTGCTTGGATTGTTCGAGACCCGATGAGCTTTAATACAATCGATATGGAAGCTTTGATCACAAATTCCATCACAAGTAATATTGTCAAGATTTTTAATAGCCTTATGGCAGGCACCGCATAGTGGTAGGACATTGGTGAAGGAGAAGACATTGCACAAAACAGAACTGTAGTCACTGGGTCAAAGGAACACAAAAATCAGCGTTTTTAATTGAACAATGTCAAGTTAGCCGAGGTAATTATTAATAATCCACTGATTATGTAAATTAAACACACGGCGAACAGTAATTTTAATAATATTAAGTGTTTTTAATTCAAGTTTGCACAGGTAATTATTGATAATTCACTGTTATGTAATTTATCAGTCACTAATTGTAAGTTAGCAAAAATGTACCGCAAAGCGATTCACACAGTAAACAACAAATAATTAAATATAAACAGACGACCGGTAATATTAATTAAAAAGTAGAACGAAATAATTGGTTGATAAAAAGTATTTATTTCGTGGAGCACAACAAAAAGACGTCTGTACTGTCGGACGGTTAGGAACGTTGCTAAAGACAACCGTGAGCTTGCGGCTTAATGTCGGGCTGTACACGTAAAGCGATCAAGATATGGTTCTAGTCCCTGTGTCAGACTCCTCCAATTTTCCGTTTTGGTCACCTAATACTATTTTAATCTCGTTAGACGAAAGGGAGTCGAATGTTGACTCCATGGTATTGAAAAAATCATCTTTAACTTCGTCTTTGTCTTCCATTGAGGCGCGGACAATAATAGTAATAAACCAAGCATTAAAGAATCTTGTCTTGCTGCAGATTGCACACAATCCTTTATTAATGGGTTTGAAGTTTGCTACTTCACGTTTAAACTTAGTGTCAACGATAAACGCAACTGCAAACTTCCGGTTTCGCGAAGATTTCCCACATTTGAAAATTTATTTGCGGTATAATGTCAGTAATCTTGCTACCTAACAATTTAGTTTCTTCGAGCTTAGTGATGAATACATTTGCTCATCTGTTCCAGAAGCGCTTTCATTGCTCCTGGCCTGTACAGGGATCGCACGTTCCAAGATCCGAAGGAATAGTCCATTTTTAGTTTGCGTAGTCGTTGCCGTAGAATTAATCCAATCCGAGGCGGTGCTTCCAGTTTCGAAAAAGTCAGTTTTTTCCGAGAATTGTTAATATTACGTTGTTGCAGATGAAATGGCGACTTTGCTAGTGAAATTTCAAACAACTTTATCTTTTAGAAAACTTAATTTCATTAATCAAAATAGGTGCCAGCAGATGCAATACACTTTTCCCAACGAGATACAAGTGCATTTATGCCAGTTTCGTAAAAGTCCGACTTTCTAGACTGAAGAAATTCCTCGAAGGCATTTTTGATGGCTGCTTCATTGTTAAACTGTTTCTCCGCCAAAAAATGATCCAAATGTTTAAAAAAGTGGTAATCGGTTGGCGAGAGGTCTGCTGAATATGGTGGATGAAGAGGAGTCTCATACTGCAACTTGTTTAATTTTTTAACCGTTATTCTTGATGAGGCCGTTTTTTGCTCAGTAAGCTCATGCGGAACCCACTGTAACGGAACTTGGCTGAGGGCCTCATTCCGTACAGATTTGATTGATGGGGCCCCTCCGGGTCGGACAGCGCCTGTTGCCGGCTACTCAGGAGCGCGAGCGTGGAATAGATGACCCAGAGGAACCGCCATCCTTGAAGGGTGCTGAAGAAAGAAAGAAAATCATGAGAGGAGGTGGCGATAATGCGGGTCGGCAAAGGACATCAGGGCCTCCAATTTGCTCAAGCTAATTTCATGGTGGTTAACCCCACAACATCAACGTACCACCTCGAGCCACATACATACAACATGGAAACCGAAAAAATGTGCTTTAATATATATATGGTTTTTAATTTTTAAACTTGGTTCTTCCTTTTTTTTTCTTTTTATATATAAATGATAGGAAGGAATATAAAATATGGGAATACAAAAAAAAATTTCTTTTCTGGTACCTTCTTTTTTTTTCTTGTTGGGGCCCGTATGGTGATGGTGTTTTTTTCTCCTTTGTTGATGTCGATTGTCTCCTATTCTTGAATTTTCGTGTTGTTGAATCTTTTTCTTTTTGCTGAATTCATTTTTTTTCTGACTATTCCCTCGCCGATGATTTGCGTTGTTCCAAAAAACTGCACGCTTGATCGACGGCCATTGACCGTTTAGTTCGGGATCACAAAAAAAACCGCAAAAACTCGAATCAAACTCGTCTGTTCTCGTCGAGAAGTAAAACCAGAAGAAAACTTGTCCCGAAAATTAATTTTAATTAACGTCGGTCTTGCAGTTTTTCTATTTTTTTGACACTTTTATAATTATTTTTGTTTTGTTACAAAATTTTTTTTTTTTATTTTGATTATACTTATTACAAAAATTTGATTTATTTTTTCTATGACAGAATTTAACGAAACTAGCCGGAGGTGGTGTGTAATCAAGCTTTTTGAATTTTCCAAGCTGTTGCAAGTGCTGGTAAACTGTCGAATAGTGTACGCCCAGTTTCTGTGCAATGTTCCTTACAGTTTGGCGAGAGTTAGACGCAGCTCGTCGTTGTCTATCGATGGTTCTGGGTGACCAGATAGCTCACTTTCTAGCACTATAATAATATGGCCCTCCAAGTTGGGGGTTGGGCGATGTGTTAACAACTCATCCTCGGAAAAAACACACCCGTTTCGAAACCTGAAGCAACGCCTCGGACTGGATTGATTCAACGGCAACGACCACGCAAACGAAAAATGGACTATTCCTTCGGATCTTGGAACGTGCGATCCCTGTACAGAGCAGGAGCAGTGAGAGAGCTTCTGGAACAGGCAGTCAAATACAATATAAACATAATTGCACTCCAAGAAACTAAATTATTAGGTAACGAGATTAATGACTTAAGATCGCACACAATTTTCAAAAGTGGGAAATCATCGGGAAGCCGGGAATTTGGAGTTGCGTTTATCGTCGACAAGAAGTTTAAACACCAAGTTACCAACTTCAAATCCGTCAATGAACGATTGTGTGCAATCCGCATCAAAACAAGTTTTTTTAATGTTTGGCTTATTAATGTCCACGCCCCAACGGAAGACAAAGACGACGAAGTTAAAGACGATTTCTACAGCACCTTAGAATCAACATTCGACTCCCTTCCGTCGAATGATATTAAAATAGTATTAGGTGACTTTAACGCGAAAGTGGGCAAAGAAGAAGCATACATAGGGACAATTGGAAGGCATAGTCTCCATGATATTAGTAACGACAACGGCCAGAGGCTGACTGATTTCGCCAGCAGCAAAAACCTTATTGTAAGCTCGACATGCTTCCCGCATCGTGACATTCATAAGAGAACGTGGGCTTCACCCGACGGAAGAACATTCAATCAAATAGACCATGTTCTAATAGAGAAAAGGACGGCCTCCTGCATTCTCGACGTGCGTACATGTCGAGGGGCTAATTGCGACACAGACCACTATTTGGTAAAGACCACGTTTCGATGTCGAATCGCAAACCGAGGACACTCAAAAATACAACCGGTTCCTAAATTCGACATAGGGAAACTCAAAAACGAGAAAATAGTTGCGAAATATGCGTTAGCCTTGGAGAGGCACTTCGCGACAATGCTGAATACCACTGTCAGCATGCCAATAGAAGAAATGTGGCAAAAAATCAAAGACGGCATTACATCTGTCGCAGAGGAGACAAGTACAAGGATCTTAGACGATTTGCAAACAAAATATGCAGACAAAAAAAACGGAAGTACAATAATGACGAAATTAAAAACTTGGACGAACAATTTAAATTACACAACACAAGAGCCGCGTATTC
Organism: Chorisops tibialis; assembly: GCA_963669355.1. Lineage (NCBI taxonomy): Eukaryota > Metazoa > Arthropoda > Insecta > Diptera > Stratiomyidae > Chorisops > Chorisops tibialis. The sequence continues at coordinate 211,852,710 of OY770263.1, read as the reverse complement.
CCTTGTCAAAAGGATGAAAGAAGGTTACAAACCGAAAACGACCCTATGCAAGGATGCGGAAGGGAACATTATAAGTAACGCGGAAGATATAAAACAAGATGGGCACAATATTTTGAACACCTTCTTAACCCGAGCCCATCACCTACACGAACAGCAGCAGCAGATACAATAGCAGGTATAACTGATGTAACAGCTGATGAAGGATCCGCTTTGAGTCCTCCCACACTCGAAGAAGTAAAAACAGCCCTAAGGAACCACCCAAACAACAAAGCGCCGGGCACTGATCAAATCCCAGCTGAACTTCTGAAAGCCGGCGACACCTGCATAGCGCATCTCCTACATAGATTAGTCGCGGACATATGGACGCAGGAAATACTTCCTGAAGATTGGCGCAAGAGCATCATATGTCCAATTTATAAAAAAGGTGACAAACTCTGCTGCGAAAACTACCGAGGAATATCTCTGTTGTGTACGTCTTATAAGATTTTGACGAAAATTCTAGAAAAGAGAATTAAGCCTTATGCTGATAAAGTAATTGGTGAATACCAAGGCGGATTTAGAGCTGGACGCTCAACCACGGACCAGATATTCTCAGTTAAACAGGTGCTGGAAAAGTGCTGGGAATATAATATTGATGTGCACCAGATATTTGTTGACTTCAAACAAGCATACGACAGTATCGACAGGCGCGTACTGTATAAAATCATGTTGGAGTTTGGAGTCCCACCGAAACTGGTTCGACTGACAAGAATGACAATGACTGAGTCTTTGTCACAAGTCAGAGTAGAAAACGATCTGACTTCCAGTTTTAAAACAAACAACGGCCTTAAACAAGGTGACGGCCTCGCACCAATGCTTTTCAACTTAACACTCGAATATGTTGTTCGGAAACTTCCCGATGACACCAAGGAAACACTATGCTTCAAATCCACACAACTCGTAGCATATGCCGACGACATAGATATCCTTGCAATATCTCTGGAGAGTGCTAAGGAAGTATTTGTAAACCTTGACTCGGTAGCAAGGGAAGTTGGACTACGCATTAATGAAAACAAAACAAAAATTATGACGCAAACTAGGAAAAAGACGCCAATCAGACAAAATATTACAGTAGGAGACTATAACCTAGAAAACGTAGACAACTTCATATATCTAGGGGCAAATCTATCGAAGGATGTAAGCGAACCCATCGAAATTAAAAGAAGGATAATGATGGCAAACAAGACTTATTATTCGGTACTTCCAATAATCAAAAACAAGAACGTGCACAGGGAAACAAAACTTAAGCTATACAAAACAATCATAAGACCTATGCTATGCTATGGCAGCGAAACGTGGACATTAACTCAGGCGTCCGAAAAACGACTTAACGCCTTTGAAAGGAAGGTCCTCAGAAGAATCCTCGGACCTGTGAGGGAAGACTCGATCTGGAGAATACGATACAATAGAGAATTGTATGCCATCTTCGACAATCCAGAAGTGTCAACCCTCATAAAATTTAAAAAATTACAATGGGCTGGTCATGTGGAGCGGATGGATGACGGAAGAATTCCCAAACGCACACTAAAAGGGAAAGTCAACGGACAAAGACCGGTCGGAAAACCACGAAAGCGCTGGGAGGATTCGATTGACGCAGACAACAAATCACTGCTAAGATTTTCAAACTGGAGGTCGCGGTCACTGAACCGAGATGGATGGAGGCAAAGCATTCAGGAGGCCAAAGTCCGATTTGGGCTGTAGCGCCATCGTAAGTAAGTAAGTAAGATAGCTCACTTTGGAGGGTCATATCTCCTGATCGGAATTTTTCAAAACACAGCTGTGTGGTTCGTTTGCTTACTGTGTCAGCTCCAAATGCCCTGTTGATATTTTTGGCTACCTCCCTTTCTTTGTGGCCAAGTTTGAACTCGTAAAGAAAAAAATAACCGTTTTTGACTCGATTCCATGTTTTTTCTCTCCGATCTCAATGAACTCTAAAACTGAAATGATTCCATGACCCAATGTAGGAGTATTTATACTTCAATATTCATTACTACCAAAGCCACCTGGCGGCAGTATGAGACATGAAAATCGCAACTAACTTCACTTCATCGTGAAAGTCGCCATTTCATCTGCAACAACCTAATACATCGCCCAACTCCCAACCTGGAGGACCATACGAGTATTAAACATTACATTGCAAGCCAAGTGGAACAAGATATTTTTCGCGTATTGCTGTGGAATTTGGACTGATTGGGAAAAAACAAAATAAACTGCCAACAAGTCGTGCAAAACTTATTATTCTTGAGCCAAGTGCGTATGCGTCGAAAGTCAATATGCAGGTTAGAGTTGTTAGGGAAGACTAAGTGAAAGGGGGCTCTTGAGCAGGGCTGTTGCCAGTTTAACACTTAATTGCGGATACGATCAATAGCTCCAGTATATATAATCAATATTTCATTCGTTTATTTGTGGAAGTTTAGGTTTTTATGAGAGTAGGAGGAGGGGTGATAGTAAGCTTGAATCATGTCCAATATTCTCTGTACAGAATATCAGTTTTATAGACGAAGTTGTATAGAATTTTCATAAAATTCGGTATATTTTACATTCACGAAACCAATCATTTGTATGGGAGGGGGTAGAGAAGGTAGGGGAATCGTAAACTTTGTGACGAAATTTTATTTCATTTTTCTTGTAAGGTGTTCGTACAAAATTTCAAGTTCGTAGCTTTTCGTTTGTAGGTTATTCATTGATTTATTGAAATTGGTAGAAATCATACTTTTGTATGGGAGGGGGTAGAAGGGCAAGCGCGATTGCGGGATCTTGTCCACATTTATGATTTAATATTTTAAAGTAAAAAACAAACTCGGTGAAATTTCATGAATACAATTTATTTTAAAAAACTTAATGTGTTGATTTGAGCAAGTCCAGAAAGAGAGTGAGTTTAATTTTAATGCGTGCGGAAGTGGTGTATCGTTAAAGGCCATGAAGATGGTTGCGATTTGATAGAATTAATTTACTGCACTATAATTATTGCAATGCAATGTAATAAGCGGAAATAATATTAAATTGTTTAAAGAGTATTTAATATTCAGAACGCTACAGTGATCTCGATACTTTTGACGCAATTTTTTTATGTAAAATCTTAAATTGATAGCTTTAAATGGTTAGGTGATAATTGATTTCTTATAAATGGTCGAAAAATAATTTTGTATGGCAAGGGGTAGAAGTTTTGCAGGTATTTAACCAGTTAATATTTAATACAATTAGAGATTTTTTGAAATGCATTTCGCCAAGTTGCTACCTTAAAATTTTATTAAAAAATTTTCAGTTTTTGTGTTTTTTCATTGCACATGAAACACATTGTGAACGTTAGACCGGTGGAGTCAGTGCATAACAACTGTGAAACAAATTATTACTTTTTTTTCTATGTATATCAAATAGATGTATCCACATGCAAAGTTTGAACTTTGTATCTTTCCCCAGAGCCCTAAAAAATCACCCAAAATTTTTGCTTACCACCTCCCTCCTCTTACACCCCTCAACTTAAAATTTTTACCAAAATTAAAAGCTATGTATTTCTACAATGTGACTAACTTTCGATTTAATATTTGTACTTAATTTGGAGATATAACGGTTTGAAATTTCGGAAAGTGCACCATTTTTGAATTGCTTCCCATTTCTCCCAACTGTACTGTATTTTGTATGAGGAGTGGTAGAAGGTGTGACGGCATTAAATTCATTTTTCGCACATAATGCTGAAGTAGCTATAAAAATATTTTATACAAAATTTGAACTTCAAAAATTGAAAATTAGTATATTCGATTTATTGAAATTGTGCAGTTTGTGTGGGAGGTGGTAGGAGGAGTGAGAGGTTCTTAGTGATTTTTTCGCAATAAAAAAGAATATTAAGCAATTTATATCTCTCAAATTTTAGACCAAGAACATTAATACTTTTCAAGAAAACCGATATTTCTTGGTTTTAAAATTGGGTCTCATTGTATGGGAGGGAGCAAGAGAAGTGAAGATAATTAATTAATTTTTTTTTGAATCTTAATAAAAATACTAATTTAGTATTAGGTACAAAATTTACGCACGATAACTATAATATGTACGGAAAAAATTCTTTTACTTCTACAGTGGCGCTATAGCCCAAATCGGGCCTTAGCCTCCTGATCTTCCTTAACACTTTTTCATTATTTATTGCGAAAGAGTTGTTAGATCTTCGAACGAATTTTTCATTTTCGTAGATTGAGGTGACCAAGGTATATCCAAGTAGGCAGTGTGATGGAATTATGCATCGACTGGGATTTGAACTCACGACCTTCGCATTGCAGACCAACACGCTACCCGCTAGGCAACACACTAGCGAAAATTGGTTTATAGAATTTCATGAAAAAGTGCATTTTATGGAAGGTGGTGGAAGGGGTGGGGGATTCGAATGATTTTTATGCCAAAGATTACATTTACGATAAAACGAATATGTTCCGAATAACAAATTATTAGTTCTAACAGTTTCCAAGAAAATTGCATGGAAGGGGGTAGAAGATGCGATTTAGCTCGTTCACGGACGTAACCGTTTTTGTCAAATAGACTTCCTAGCTCAACGGGTTCTCAAGCTAGAGAGCGCACGGAGGGACAGACATCCGGTTTCGATATTTGTGTAACCTTGGCGGCTCTGGGCGAGTATTATTTCTTAGCGTTCTAAATTTGATAGCAAATGTATAATACTCTCAGATTTCATCTAGAGTATAAATAGAAAGATTGAAATTTCAAATAATTGTGGGTGGGTGGTATGGGTGGTGTGCTGTTATTATTAGGAATGGGAGTGGATTGGGTTGGGGAAGGGGGGTCCGTCAGAATTACCATCTTCCAACGGACAATCTACCCTAACTGGATTGACGAGCTTTTTTTATTGAAGAAAATAGCCGTACTTGGGATTTGAAACCTGTATCTCTTGAGTAAGAGACCAGCGTTCTACCCATTGAGCCAGCTAGGGTATAACCGATATACACCCACCTATATAAGCGACTATAATTCATCTGATTCATTTCCATTCCTCGCTGGTGCGCTAGGGATCGCTGGATCTCAAGTAAAAATAAAACAAGTTCATTTTAGTTAAACCGCAAAACTTTATTTATCGTTTTTACACTTTTCGCTCATAATATTTTGACTCAGTCCTCGTACTCATCGCTCTGTCGTTTACACGACTATTTTGCTTATCAATCTACTCCGTCAATCAACATTCGCTTACCAAAATCCACCGTAGATCACACGACGAACTCGCTTACTTGATTCTACCTGTCGATCAAAGGACTTACTCCCGCCAATCGATAACAAGACTTACTCGCTTCCTATTGTTGATGAGAACCTGTATTTTCTAGGTGATGGTGTCAATCTATCAATCAAATTCCTGTTAAGACCTCCTATAGGGACATAGGACAGATAAAACCCTCTTCCACAAGGCGCGATCCAGAGCGTCGGCATTAAGCTGTTGCCAGGACTTGTTTATTCCTCTGGCCGCCTGCTCAACTGCTCGCTTCCATGTGTTACATGGTCGACCAACCCGACGTCTTCCTTGAAGATTATAATCCAGAGCCTGTTTCGCGATGTTTCGCTCTGGCTTTCTCAAAGTGTGGCCGATCCACTGCCACTTCTGCCTTTGAATCTCAATATCTATTTTAGTCTAGCCAGTTGTACTCCAAAATTCGTTGTTGGAGATCACTTCTGGCCAGAATATTCCGTAAATGCATCGGAGGCATTGGTTCACAAAAGTTTGCAGTTTCTTGGTAAGTCGAAAAGTCACTTTCCACGTAGTACAGCCATATAACAATACGGGCGCAAGCGTCAAAAACTCGCAGCTTCTTGCGAAGGGAGATCTCTCTTAAACTCCAGAAAGGGGAAAGGATACCGAAGGCCTGACGAGCTTTATTTAATCTGCTACAATGGCACTACAGTCCAAATCGGACCTTGGCCTCCTGACATTCAGGTTCCTTAACATTTTTATACTCTATTATTTGAAGTTATTAGTAAGACCTAAAAAAATTATACCATTACCTTCACCCCTTCTACCCCTCCCATGCAAAATGACACAATTTCGCAATTCGACACTAAACAGCTTTTCTCGAAAAATATAAATGCTACTGATCTGAAATTTGGAATATAATACTTTTATGATAATTTCATTCTACTGTATAAGAATTATTTGTGTCCTCCCCTCCTTCCACCGCCTCCCATACAATCTGCACTTTTTCATGAAATACTCTAAACCAATTTACTCAGTGCGTATACAATTTATCGATTTGGAATTGTGCACTAAATATTTATTTACAATTATTAGTAAGATTAAAAAAAAATTAGACGATTAACTTTACCTCTTCTCCTCTCTCCCATACAAAACGACACAATTTCGCAATTCCACAATAAACGGATTTTTTCCAAAAGCATAGAGGCTATTGATCTGAAATTGGGAATATATTACTTTTATAATAATTTCAATCTGCTGTATAAAAATTATTTAAGTCTTCTCCTTCCTTCTACCACCTCCCATACAAACTGCACTTTTTTATGAAATACTCGAAATAAATTTACTCAGTACGTATAACATTGATAAAGCTGAAATTGTGCACTAAAGATTTATTTAGAATTGTTCGTAAGACCAAAAAAAATTAGGCAATTCGCTTCACTCCTTCTACCCCCTCCCATACAATTTGACACAATTCAACAACTTTACAAAAAGTCAATTTGCCTGAAAAGTATGAATGCTAATGACCTGCCAAATAAATGATGTTTACAGTTATTTCTAAGAAAGTTATTAACAACTCCACCCTCCTTCTACCACCTCCCATACAAACTGCACAATTTCACTAAATTCAATACACTAAGATTTTCAGTACCTATTAAATTTTTGCATCCTAAATTTTGAAAACATTTTGATAGCAACCTTATCGTGATGTGAAAAAATTAGTTCAATGTTGTTACTCCCTTTACCACTTCCCCTACAAAATTTCTTAAAACAAAGAAATTTCTCCTTCATCTAGAGTATCGCACGATTGGGCCCAATAGTAGTCCTGCTATGTTTTATTACTTATTGAGGAAGGGTTGTTAGCCCTTCGCACCTATTATTATTTAATGACCTACTAGATAAAAATGATTATATGGTCGTCATTAGATACTAATGGAAGGATAAATTCATTCATCACACTGAATCGAAAGTCTTTTCTACATCCAAGGGGATCAATCCTACTGACAGGTTTTGATTAAAACATTTCTTAAAGTAGTTAGAGATTCTCTTCGTAGAATACCTGTGGCGCAAACCGAACTGATGGTCAGCTATAGATGGTTTTCGGTCATATGATTTAGTATTCTTTCTAACAAGATTTTTTCAAAAATTTTGCTTAAAGTTGGTAGCAAACTAATTGGTCTATAGTTATTAGGTTCGGCGGGATGATTACTAGGCTTCGGAATGGGATTATAATCGCTTCTGTCCACATATTGAGGAAGTATCCAAGCTTAAAACATCCGTTGAATATTTCATTTAAATATATTATGCTTTTTTAAGGAAGGTTTTTCAGTAATATGTTGGGTATTTTGTCTATACCGGGAGATTTCTTGATTTTCAATCTTCTTAGGTGGAATTTAATATCTTTCGGCTTACAGAGATACTGGGGTTCAAAATCTAGGCTCGGGGAAGAAAGACAATTTATTTTTTCATCGACTGTATTACTTAGAGGAATGTTGCACAAGTTGGAAGAAATGTGGTGGGCGGCGAGAAAATTCTCTGCTACGAGTTCAGATTGTTTGAAGCTTTCATATACAGTCGGTGTCAGAAGAAAGTGTACGCCTTTATTTCAAAAGAACAAAAGACATCTTTCTCGCTCTTCGCGATGCGATTGTACTATGACAGGGCTACGGCGCACATATAAATCCAATCCATTATCTCTCGTAACTTCAAAGTGATAGCGTGTATTCCGATATGAGTGCAAAGTACACGAAACGTTTCGAGGCAGTTTTCCTTTGTAGTCCAAAAGGACCTAAATTATCGTTTTCTTCGACTGTCAAAGCAATTAAAAAGTAGAAAAGTTTTGTTGCAATGACCCACTTTGCGATTTAAGTTATATGAAAACGTCGATGGGTGACCAAATGGTAGTAAAATGTCTCGGGTCTGCATTGGTTTACTAGTTTCCAATAAAGTATTAAAAGCCGAGAAAAGCCTACTGTAAGAACATCGTCAGCTCTGCTACCGAATCCTACCTACACCTTCTCGTGGTGGCCGCTGGGAACTCTCACTTGAGAGTTGCTAACGTAGGAGGGTGAAGGCGAGTTTTCCGCGCCTGATAACGGAAACAACAATAATAACCACTCCTCCAGAGCGGAGGTTGGGCGAAGGGTTAACTCCCCTGTCACCGTAAAAAATCTTCATTGTTTTGGAACCAAGACGAAGCCGCGGATAGGATTGGACCAACGGAAACGACCGTGCAAACGTACAACGGACTATGCTTTTGGATCCTTGAATATCAGATCAATAAACAAACCTGATGCTGTTAAAGAATTACTACAACAGGCCAGTCAGTACAAATTAAATGTGTTGGCAGTCCAGGAAACGAAATGGACTGGTAGCGAGATTCAGGACATGAGATCGAACACAATTTTTAAAAGTGGGAAGCCCTCAGGAAGCCGTGAATTTGGAGTCGCCTTTATTGTGGATAGTGAATTCAAATCACACGTCATCGACTTCAAGCCAATTAACGAACGGATGTGTGCGATTCGCATCAAAGCGAAATTCTTCCAAATATGGCTAATAAATGTGCATGCCCGACGGAAGAAAAAGATGAGGAAACGAAAGATGCCTTTTATACGAGCCTTGAAAAGCTGTTCGACTCATTGCCCTCAAACGACGTTAAAATAATACTTGGCGACCTCAACGTTAAGGTCGGGAACGAAGAGACTCATCGTGGAACAACTGGAGGGCATAGCCTCCACGACAAAAGTAACAACAACGGCCAGCGCCTGATAGACTTTGCATGCAGCAGAGACATAGTTATAAGTTCGACATGCTTCCCACATCGACGCATCCATAAAAGAACATTGGCATCACCAGATGGCAAAATCTTTAACCAAATATACTATGTCCTTATTCAGCGGAGATCGGCCTCCAGCATCATTGACTTTCGAACATTCAGAGGAGCAAATTGTGACTCGGACCACTACTTGGTCAAATCCAAATATCGATGTCGTATGTCAAAGGCGTATCAAACAAAGACCAGCCCTCTTCGTAAGTTCGACATCGAAAAGCTCCAAACGGCATCAGTTGTGGAAAATTACGCAGCAGCACTTGAAAGAGAGCTCACTCCGATTCTGCAGGATGACATACCGAAGCCTGTGAACCAAGTTTGGATGGAGGTAAAGGCAACCATAAAGACCGTTGCGGAACAAGTGGTTGGGTATGAAGCTCGGCGCAAAAGAAATGACTGGTTCGACGACGAATGCCAGGATGCGTTAGATAAGAAAAATCAGGCGTACATACAGTTTCTCGAAAGGAATACCAGAACGAAGAGAGAAAAATACGAAAATCTCCGACGAGTAGCAAATAAGGTCATTAGATGTAAGAAAAGAAAATATTATGACGACCAATTGAGAAATATCGATGACAATCTTGCGAGCAATAAAACAAGACAAGTCTACAAAGTTGTGAAAAGCCTAAGACGTGGATATCAGCCTAAGACAACCCTCTGTAAAGACAGAAATGGCACTATCATCGCCGAGGATAGTCAGATTAAGGAAAGATGGGCGTCATACTATAAAGAACTCCTTAATCCCGCACACGGCTCCCGAACATCGGAGCTGATAGGTCTCCAAACCTCCGACGAATGCCCACTAGATCCCCCAACGTTGGAAGAAATCGACTTTGCCATCAGAAGCCAGAAAAGCAATAAAGCGCTGGGCATCGACGAAATTCCAGCGGAATTAATTAAATATGGCGGAAGCTGCACCCGAAATGCCATCCATAAAGTGGTTCAGTACATCTGGAATCAGGAGCAAATACCGGATAAGTGGTGCCAATGCATTATTTGCCCTATCCACAAAAAGGGAGAGAAACTGCAGTGCGAAAACTACAGAGGTATCTCACTACTTTGCACGTCATATAAGATACTGACAAAAATATTAGAAAATAAGATTAAAATCTACGCTGACAATGTGATTGGGGAGTACCAAGGCGGTTTTCGAGCTGGGCGATCAACGACTGATCAACTTTTTACGGTCAAGCAAGTGCTTGAAAAGTGCTGGGAATTCAACATCGACGTTCACCAGGTTTTTGTGGACTTTAAAAAAGCATACGACAGTATTGATCGAAACGTACTGTACAAAATAATGCTGCATTTTTGCATCCCAGCAAAACTAGTCCGACTGACCAAAATGACGATGACATCAACAACATCACAAGTCAGAGTCAACAACCAACTAGCTGATGCCTTTGACACAAATATCGGACTAAAACAGGGTGATGGACTGGCCCCTCTGCTTTTTAACCTAGCTTTAGAATACGTCATCAGAAAGTTACCCGTTGACACAAGAGGTACGCTGCTTTATAAATCCAGCCAGATAATGGGTTGTGCGGACGATATCAACATATTATCACGCTCTTTCACATCCACAAAAGAAATTCTACTAAGCCTCGATCAAACAGCAAAAGAAGTTGGCCTGAAAATCAATGAAACAAAAACGAAAATAATGACACAAACAAGGAAAAGGACCCCCATTAGACAAAACATTACAATTGACGAATATAATTTAGAAAATGTGGACGAATTCATATATTTAGGCACAAAATTGACAAAGAGTGGAAATCAAACGAACGAAATAAAAAGACAAATCCAGCTCGCAAATAAAACGTATTATTCAGTCTTAGCTATTCTTAAGGCCAGCTGCGTACACAGGAAGACCAAACTCCAAGTCTACAAATCAATAGTAAGACTTGTGCTTTGCTACGGATGCGAAACATGGACCTTTACACAAGCATCCGCAAATATGTTGAACGCTTTCGAAAGACGGGTCCTGAGACGAATAATTGGAGCGAAACGTGATGGTGACCGATGGCGAACTAGATACAACAGTGAGCTGTATGATATATTTGACGAACCGGAGATTTCCACTATCATCAGACTGCGGAAGCTGCAATTGGCTGGACATGTACAAAGGATGGACGAAACTCGAATACCTAAAAAGGTATTCGAGGGAAAAACGGAGGGCCGGAGGCCAGTGGGAAAACCCAGGAAACGCTGGTCCGACTCTGCTGACGAAGACTGTTCATCGCTGCTGGGATTTCAAAATTGGAGGATGCGGTCACTGGACCGAGATCGCTGGAAACTTCGGCTACGGAAAGCCAAGGCCCGAAAGGGGCTGTAGCGCTGCGACGAGGCGAAAACGTCGATGACTACGTCGAACGTGGCTCGAAGCGATTAACCACAGAAAAGCAAGATAAAGCAATAGTCAATATGTTTCTTAGAAATCCCACTCTGCGATTGCGTCAAGCTCGCGTTCAACTGATTAAAAGAGGAATAAATGTGAGCATTAATACGATTCCACGCCGTTTACAGGAGGCAAAAGTAAAATATCATCCCACGACCTTGAAACCACTACTTTCCGAGAAACATAAAGAAAAACGTTACGCCTGGGCTGAGGAAAACAAAGATCGCGATTGGACTACAGTTGTTTTTAGTGATGAAGCGTCTTTTTAGGCGCGGGTTTCTCTGAAGCGTGTTTGGACCACCAGCAATACACGTTTCATCCAACGTACCGTTAAACACCCGGTGATGGTCAATGTTTGGGGATGCTTCTTTCAACGCGGCCTTGGCTGTTTAGAGCTGTTCGCTGAAAATTTGAACGCCAACAAAATGTTGAAAAGGCAAAATGAGAATTTGGTGTTCCAAGAAGATAACGACCCCAGACATAGAAGAATGGTATCAAGACAATGAACTGGCCTTCATAATCTCCAGATGCCAACCCAATTGAAAATGTGTGCAAACCAGTGTACAATTTGAAGCAGCTAACACGATTTATTCGAAGAATTTGGTGCTTTCTGTCTGTCGACTACGCGGAAAAACTGGTCGAAAGTATGCCCAGAAGATGTGAGTCCATAATTGAGAATGATGGCGATTACACTTGTTATTAAATTATTGAGCGGTGTGAATTGTAACGTACTTTCATGTAAGAAAGTTAAAAATAAATATCTTTTGTAGTTCTGAAAAAAACGCTTACACTTTCTACTGACACCGACTGTATTTTATTTTTACCATCCCGTAAGTAAATTATATTACGCCCTTTTCTTCTAAAGACCTTACTTAAGTGCCAAAGCTTACTGCAACCTTTTCCTAAATTAGTAAGCACTTTATTCCAGTTATAGTTTCTGATTTGGGAGATTTCTTGATTGAGTATTTTTTGGATTGAGTATTTTTTGGAGCCTGTTCATTTCTGATTTGAATGCTGAGTTTCTTGTTCTTTGCCATTGCCTTCTTTTTGAGCTCCGCTCTGATATGATATATTTGACAAAATTACTTAGAGGGACATTATTTTGACGGATCTTAATTTTTGGGGTACATGTGTCAGGTATTTCTAAGGTATTGCTGGAAAATTTAACCCACCTTAGTATAATCTAGGGTACAGCCTAGTAGGTAGTGTGTTGGTCTTGTAATGCGAAGGTCGTGAGTTCAAATCCCGGCCGGTGTAAAATATAATTCCGGCACATTGCCTGCTTGGGTATACCTTGGTCACCTCAATCTAAGAAAATGAAAAATTCGTAGAAAGAGGGTTATGCGAAGGGCTAACAATAAGTAATAAAAAAAATTTTAAGGAACCTGAATATCAGGAGGCCAAGGTCCGATTTGGGCTGTAGCACCATTGTAGAAGTATAATCCATTAATACTGTAAAATTAGCGACATACCACCAGATCACGTACAACTTTCACTACTCGTACTACATTTCTGAAAAAGAAATTTTCTTATTTTTCTCCATTCAATTCCAATAAGCCTCTTTTTATTTAACTCTAAGTAAATTCGAATTTTTAGATAGCTAGCTATTTTTGAATTGCTACCAGATCTATGTAAATCCGATATTTCTTTTTTTTTCTTACTTGTTGATATTTTGTGAGGTCGTTCTATTTTTGTGACATGTTTCCGTTATTATCGGATTTAACATCCGTCAACGCAACATATAATCCGGTGACAGCAAAAATCAGAAAAGAGATAAAGAAAAAAATCTTTACAAACTTTTTACGATTCCTTTATAAGAGACACCATTTTCCCTTCTTTTCAGGACTTTTCTGGGACTTGAAAAAGCGTAGCGCGCGATAAAGCCCTCGCTAGAGAAAGCAAAGAAAGGGTGAAGAAAGACGAATCTTTTGTTGTCACCGGTTTACGCGATTTGAATTGCTTCGGTAAATATATTGGAGAATTGTTGTTGGGAATTATTGCCTTGTTTGATTTCGTGCCATTCCTGACAGTTATTGGTTTAGGAAGTAATGGATGTTCGACAACTTTCGATGTTACCCTCATAATATTTTTCACTTTAGTGTAAGAGTTTTGTAAGCTATCTGAAACTTAAATAATAAGAAACTTTAAATTTCTTAATAAATGGAATTGCGAGCAAGGAAAATGCTGAAGGATCGACCCTTTTAGTTTGGCTGAATTGACTTTTATGAACGTCACTTAGAAAGTTCTAGGCAGCAGTTTGTGGAGACATATTGAAAATCGAAAAATATTTTGAAGTATTCAGTCTTCATTTATTTATTTATTTGTATTACATACATTTTTAACACAGATACATAGTTCCAATAATGTAAAGTAATTAGAGAACAAATAAATTAAGATACGTTCAGTATGAGTTTAATTTTATGTAAAACAACGTAACAGGTCTACAAGTGGGCATAAAGCCCAATCATGCGATACCCTAGATGAAAGAAATTTTTTTGATTTTTAGAAATTTTATATGGGAGTGGTAGGAGGGGTGATGGCATTTAATTAATTATTTCACGTCATGCTAGAGTTGTAATCGAAATGTTTTATACAAAATTTAAGCTCCAAATCTTAAATAGGTACCGAGAAAATTAGTGTAGTAGATTTAGTGAAATTGTGCAGTTTGTATGGGAGGTGGTGATAATGATTTTATACATATCATGCAATTGAGCTGGGTTCAACTTACAGACCAGTACTATCCATAGATTTTTGGAAAATGAACTTTTTGCAAAGATGTGTTTTCGTGTCATATTGAAAAGAAGGAGTAAAGCTGATCGTCTAATTTAATTCGGCCTTACTAATAATTATACTCTAGATGAAATCTGAGAGTATATTGTGTTTGCCTTACTGTTTGTAGCGCTAAGAAATAACGCTCGCACAGAGCCACCAAGGGTACAGAAATATTTGTTGTCGCTCAAGAACCTCGATTCCGAGTGACCGTCTGTCTGTCTGTGCGTCTGTCTGCAGCATAACTCTCGAAAGCTTTCAGCTGTAGTGCTAAAAAATGTTGTGTGTCATTTTTAGCAAAAAAGTAACTTTAAATTCATGAATGGGCTACATCCCCGCACTCCTTCTACCCCCTCCCATACAAATTTCATGAAATTTCGAAATATTAAGAATTTGATTTTCATTTGAAACTGTGCAAGCTATCCACTTGAAATTTGGGTAAAAGTATAACAATATAGATGTCATTAATATGACGAAATATTGATCCGATCCCTTCACTCCTTCTACCCCCTCCCATACAAATGGACAATTTGGAAAAATACATATTTTCGATTTTCATTGAAACTAGTAGAGCTAAAGAGACAAAATTTTGCCAGAATTAATCCTACTTTAATTGAAATTTGATTTAAAAGGAAATATCAACTTCACCTCACTCCTTCTATCCCCTCCCATACAAATTTCACGAAATTTGGAAATTTAAATTAAATTATTCTCCTTCGAAACTGTTAAAGCTATCAACTTGATATTCTGTATAAAGCATTCAAATAAAAATATCAATAATGCAAAAAAAATTTGTATTGATCCGTACACTCCTTCTACCCCCTCCCATACAAATGTATAATTTTTGTTAAATGCATTATATCGATTTCCATTAAAACTAGAAAAAGTACAAATTTGAAATTTTACCAGAATTTGTTTTTTCATAATTGCATTAAATGTCAAAAAAGAATTATCAGCTCCGCTTCAGTCCTTCTACCACCTCCCATACAAATATCTGTAATATAAATTCAAGAAATGCATTTCTCCTTCAAGTATAGGAGCTATCGAATTTGAAATGATTAAATTAGCCTAAAAATGAAAAAAAAATCCGTCCCGCCATACGCCGTCCGCCGTACATATGGACTCATATCTCCGAGACCGTTCATTTTTGGGCCAATTGTTGGTTGGGTAAGTGAGCTCCAATTTCTAAATTTTGCGGAGTGTTAAGTGGAAGGCGGAGGCGGAGGGAGGGAAAGAGTCAAAAACTACACTTGCTAATATTTTCACCAGGAATACAGATAGGAAGCTGAAAATCAGCAGAGATATAGAGAGGGTTGTGAGACAAACTTCAAAAATAATTTAATTTTTTATCCATTGGCGTCCGCAAAAGGGGGGGGGGGCCAAGAAGAAATTACCGGCCAATTTATTTTTTTCAAATGATTATATCTTCGAAATTAATTATCATAAAAATTTAATATTTTGAGACCATTAAGGTGGCTTATAGATCATCACAATCAGCTTAGAAATAGGCTAATTATTGTAAGGGGAGGGTCAAGGGGGGTTGTCAAAGAAAAATACTTAAAAACGAATATCTCAACTATCTCTTAAGCTATGTATTTGAAACTTGAAACGTATATTAAGCTATACCAGGAAAGTACAAAAAAAATATAACATATTGAAATAAAAGTAGTTTGGGGGAATGGGGAGCATTTCAAAAATGGCGCACTTTTGAAAATTAAAAATCCTTGTATCTCAAAACAGAGTACAGATCTCAAATCGAAAATTTGTCAGATTGTAGAACTACATATTGGTTAATTTTGGTAAAAATTTTGAGTTGGGAGGTGCAAGGAATGGGAGATGGTAAGCAGAAATGTCCAAAATTTTGAGTAATTTCTTTAGGGCTCTGGTGAAAGATAAAAAGTTGAAATTCTGCATGTGGATACATCTATTTGATATACATAGAAAAATAATAATAACTTGATCCATAATTGTTATAAGCCGACCCCCCATGTTGCCAGGACTTGTTTATTCCTCTGGCCTCCTGCTTAGCTACTCGCTTGCATGTGCTACATGGTCGATCAACCCAACGTCTTTTTTGATAGCCCAGAGCATATTTGGCGATGTTTCGCTCTGGTTTCCTCAAAGTGTGACCGATCCACTGCCACTTTCGCCTTTGAATCTTAATACATATTTTAGTCTGGCTAGTTGTACTCCAAAGTTCGGCTTTGGAGATCACTTCCAGCCAGAATATTCCTAAGATGCGTCGGAAGCATTAGTTCACGAAAGTTTATAGTTTCTTGGTAACTCGAACGGTCACTTTCCACGTAGTACAACCATACAACAACACGGATTTGACGCATGCTTCAAAAACTCGCAGCTTCGTGCGAAGGGAAATCTCTCTTAACCTCCAGAAAGGGGAAAGGATACCGAAGGCCTGACGAGCTTTATTTAAACGAGCTTCAATATCCTTTTCGGCTCCGCCGTCCATGCTGACAATGCTTCCGACATTGCAAAAATCTTGCACCTCTTCCACATTCTCTCCGTTAAGAACAATCGGTGTGCTTGCGTTGGAACCCATGTGCATGTACTTGGTTTTACCTCTCTTTGCACTTAGAATGCAATGAGCGAACATTTGACTCTAAGTCCGAACGGTTATGTGCAAGCAAACACACAACATCAGCAAAATCAAGGTGACTTAAGATGTTAAATAGTCTCGTTTACCTTCCCCTCCTTCCCGTGCAGCTTTCAAGACGTCATTTATTACCACCAGAAACAGGTTGATAATACCCGTTCGCACAGGAAAGCTCTCGCACAGCTCTCCTCTATGCAAGACGCAAAACCTTGCATCATCGTATGATTCGTTAATCGTAACTATGACCTTATCTGGAATACGTCTCCTACGCAAAGCATTCCATATGTAATCTCGCTTAACGTTGTCGAAAGGCTTCTCTAAGTCCACAAACAAGCCTAAATTCCTGCGTTGTCAAAATTGGTTTGGAGAAAAGGTGATGTAGTAAGTTCTTTGTGCGTTCAGTGCCACTATATTAAAATTCATCCAAGTGGAGGAAACCCTTTGAGGAACTAAGCAGCATTGCATACAAAGGACAATAAATATTGGATATTTACGCAGTAAAAGACGTCAAAGGATGACTTGCAAATATTCTGTAATCCAATCCATCTTCCAAGCACTCAAGGGATAAAGACGGCAATTTTGAAGTTTGAATCCAACGAAGCGACCGGTGACTATGGAATGCCAGCCGAAAATGAGGAGCGAACGCAAAAAAATCAGAAGATGAACTAAAGATATCCAGCTGAATGAGACAAAAGTGTCGTATGAACAAGGTGACTTCCAGCCAATTCCTCACAAAATAACCAGGTTCTTCCATGCAATGTATGATAATCAGAACTCTCAGTAATTCACGACGCCTAAATCAATAACCTGTAGCCTAGTGGATAGCGTTGGCTTACTATGCGAAGGGCGTGATTTCAAATCCCGGTCGACGCATAATTCCAGCACACTCCCGCCTGCTTGGATATATCTTGGCTACCTAAATCTACGAAAATGAAAATTTGGTAGATAGAGGGTTGTGCGAAGAGCTAACAACCCTTCCACATGAAGTAATGAAAATATTAAGAAACTTCCAGGTCAGGAGACCATAGCCCGAATTGGGCTGCAGTGCCATTGTAGAAGTAAAGGAAGATCAATTAACAATTTAATACAAATACGGGAGTAAAAGAACGGTGTCTACTATTATTTTAACTGTTCACAATCGTTCTAGATGAAATCATGAGAAAATTCTGTTCGGTGAGACGAGGAATAACGTGGTGTCATGCTAACTAAATAATTTAGATTATACTGATGATCATTGTCAAGGACTTGCAAGCTAAAGTAGAACACTTTGATAGAGTAACGCATAATGCAGGATAAATATCATAAAAACCAAAGCCAGAAATATGAATAACGACAGTGCAGACCATATCATCCTGCATGGCCATCCCGCAAAATACTTGGACAGCTTCTGCTGTCTAGGAAGCAAAATTGCCAAAAAACAGCGGCGCAGAAATTGAAACCTATAACTGCCTAAAAAAGCGGGACCTGCATCTAGAAGATTGCAGCTAATACGAAAAATTTCACAGGTATCCAAGAAGTGAAAACTGGTTAATATCTAAAACCATCGCAGGTTTTCCATTGTTGTTGATAATTAAATAAAATACTCTGGTCGAATACCAGCAAAATAGATCTGTGGAGCTTAACGAACAAAGAATCAATGTTTGTATGGTAATATTTATATTATATGTACTTTCTTCTACTTCAATGGCACTATAGCCCAAATTGGATCTCCTGGTCTTCAAGTTACTTAACATCTATTTTTTATTGTGATAGGGTTGTTAACCCTATCTACGAATTTTAATGTTCGCAGATTGAAGTGACCCAGATATACCCACGTAGACAGTGTGGTAAAATTATACGCCGACCGGGATTTGAACTCATGACCTTCGCATTGCACACACGCTAGCCACTAGGCTATACCCAGGTTATTTTTATAGTCTAGACTAGCAAACGCCCGCAACTTCGTCCGCATAAAAATAGCAATAATAAGCAATTTTTGAGAGTGTAGTTAGTAATACTTTATGTGGGATATATAATCTGCTTACTTTAATGGCTCTTTGAAAACAATGTTTTGTATTTTGTTGGAATGAGGACCATAAATTATAAAGAATGAAACCATGATACGCGCATTTCAATGGAACAGGCTCGTGATCAAATCAATCCGGTGATTTGAGCTCATATACGTATTGAAGAGCATTAAGGACATGTGAATAATTGTAGCTTGTGTTAACAAAAAAAAACCAAATAAAATAACATTAAACTTAAAAAATAACTGGACTACGATTCTGCGTAAAGCCCAATCATACGATACTACGTATAGATGAAATCAAAATTTTTGTGTTGTTAAGAAATTTTGTATGGGGAGTGGTAGAAGGGGTGACAGCATTGAACTAATTTGTTTCAGATCATGCTAGGCTAGCTATAAAAATGTTGTTGTACCAAATTTAAGCTTCAAAAATTAAGTAAGTACTGAGAACTTAGTGTATTGAATTTAATGAAATTGTGCAATTTGTATGGGAGGTGGTAGAAGGAGTGAGGAGTTTTTGGTGATTTTTCGAGAAACAACTACAATTATCATGCAATTGATATACTTTAAATTTCAGATCTGTATCATTCACACTTTTCAAGAAAATCGAATTATTGTAAAGTGGTGGAGTTGTGTCTCATTGTATGGGAGGGGGTAGAAAGAGTGAATCTATTCGCTTATTTTTTCCCCGATATTAATAATAATGCTAATTAAAGATTAAGTACAAAATTTTAGCTCGATGAAATTTATATGTACTGAGAAAATTTGTTTAGAGTATTTCATGTAAAGTGCGGTTTGTATGGAAGGTGGTGGAAGGAGACTGGGGTTTTTAGTGATTTTTTGAGAAACAACTGTAATCATTATGCAATTGATATATTTTAAATTTCAGATCAGTAACATTCACACTTTTCAAGAAAATCGAATTCTTGTAAAGTCGTGGCACTGTGTCACATTGTATGGGAGGGAGTAGAAGGAGTGAAGCTAATCGGTTAATTTTTTCCCGATATTAATAATAATTCTAATTAAGAATTTAGTACAACATTTTAGCTTGATGTAAGTTACACGTACTAAGAAAATTGGTGTATAATATTTCATGAAAAAGTGTAGTTTGTATGGTAGGTGGTGAAAGGAGTTAGGAAAACAATTTGTAGACCAAAAGACTGCATTTATAATAGAAATAATATATTCCAAATTTCAAATTAATAGCTTTTATAGTGTCCAAGAAAATTTGATTAATATAAATTTTTGAAAATGACTCACTTTGTATGGGAGGGGGTAGAAGGCGTGAGGGGAGTGAAATAAAACCAAAAGCAGATTACATCTCGGAGGACACCTAACAAATAAGTTTTATTACAATCGGTTAAGCCGTTTGTGCGTGAAAAGCGGCCGGACAGACAGACAGACAAAAATTTCAAAAACGTGTTTTTATGCTTAGTTATTGTTAAAATAAATCTAAATACTAAGTTATAGCCATTTATAAGCTAATAACAGACAGACGCTACAATTATATTAATATGTATAGATGAAATCTGACGATATCGACAGTTTGCCACAAAGGATGTAACGCAAAGAAATAAGGCTCGGAGAAAAAAATTAATGATACAGAAGTTCAAACCATCACTCAAAAATCTCAAAACCGGATGTGCCTCCGTCCGTCCGTGTGTCCGTTCATCTCCTTTCTAGCGCGAGGTCGCATTAAGCTAGAAAGTTCAAATTGTGTACACGTCGTTTTTTATGGAAAGTAAGTTTAAGTTCATGACCGGGCCAAATCGCTTCACCCCTTCTATCCCCTCCCATTCAAAAATTATAAAAGCTGGAACATATTATTTTTAAATATATTTCAATCTACGGTATAAAAATTATTTGAATGCTCGCACTCCTACTACCACCTCCCATACAAACTGGTATTTTTCATGAAATACTATATCCCAATTAACTCATATAAAATTAATTGATTTGTAACTATGCACGAAACATTTATTTAAAGTTATTAGTAAGACCGAAAAAAAATTAGACGAAGGAATGTACATACCTTCTACCCCTTCCCATACAATATGACACAAATTCACAACTTTCAAAAAATTCAATTTTCTTAAAAAGTGTGAACGCTACTAATCTGCAATTCACAACATGTCATTTGAATGATGTTTATAGTTATTTCTGAAAAAGTCACTAAGAATTGCCTTCTAATTTTACCACCTCCCATACAAATTGCACAATTGCACTAAGACCAATTCACTAATTTTGCCAATAACTTTTTAATTTTTGAATCTTAAATTTAAAACATTTCGATACCAAATCTAGCATGGTGTAAAAAAATTAGTTCAATGCCGTCACCCCTTCTACCACTCCCCGTAGAAAATTGCCTAAAATCCCAAAAAAAATTCTGCTACATTTTGACTATAGCATGATTGGGCTATACGCCCAATCTTAGTCCTGTTATGTTTTATATCGTACTCAGTTTGAATATATTTTTTTGCTTGACGGATCATAGAAACATAACAGAGCTACGATTGCGCGTAAAGCGCAATCTTACGATACTCTAAATGAAATAGAATTTTTTGTGAAATTTTGTATGGGGAGTGTTAGAAGGGGTGATAGCATTGAACTAATTTTTTCCCCAACATGTTAAAGTAGCTATAAAAATGTTTTATACAAAATACTTACTCCAAAGATTAAATAGAAGCTGAGAAAATTAGTGTGTTAGATTTAGTGAAAATGTACAGTTTGTATGGGAGGTGGTAGAAAGAGTGGGGGGATTTTAGTGATTTTTTCAGAAATAACTATGAATATCATAAAATTGACATCACTTAAATTTTAGACTAGTAACATTCATACTTTTAAAGAAAATAGATTTTTCGTGAAGTTGTGAAACTGTGTCATATTGTATGGGAGGGGGTAGAAGCAGTGAAGCTAATCAAATATTTTTTTCATATACTTTCATATACTTTTTAAGCAAATCCGTTTATTGTCGAATTGCGAATTTGCGCTGTTTTGTATGGGAGGGAGTAGAAGGGGTGAAGCTAATCATCTAATTTTTTTTGGTCTCAATAATAATTCTAAATAAATATTTAGTGCACAATTTCAGCTCGCTAAACTTTATACACACGGAGTAAATTGGTTTAGAGTATTTCTTTAAAAAGTGAAGTTTGTATGGGAGGTGGTGGAAGGAGGGAAAGGACACACATAATTTTTATACGGTAAATTGATATTATCATAAAAGTAATATATTATAACTTTCAAACTAAAAGCTTTTATAGTTTTCGAGCAAATCCGTTTATTGTCAAATTGCGCAATTGTGTCATTTTGTATGGGAGGAGGTAGAAGGGGTGGAGCGATTTGGCCCGTTCACGAACTTGACCTTACTTTTTTGTCAAAAACGACGTGCACGAAATTTGAGCTTTCTAGCTCAACGTGTTCTCAAGCTAGAAAGCGCACGGACGGACGGTTTTGAAATTTTTGAGTGACAACATTAACTTTTGTATCATTCATTTTACTTTATTATTTTAATAATAAAGTATTGTGATCGAATTGGGAAAAAAAAAAAATTTGCTACCCTGAAATTTTTTTTTCGCGTTTCATGACTAAAATAGCCTAAAAATGCAAAAAAAAAAATCCGTCTGTCTGTACGCCGTCCGCCGTCCGCCGTACGCCGTACGCCGACGTGTACGCTCAGCGCACATTAACTCCCAAACCCTTCAAGATAGAAAGTTCATTTTTGGAGGGATTGTAGGTAGTTGCGGATCTCAGGCGGATACCCATTTTGGAGGGTGTACGGGTTCAGGGGGAGGCAGGGGGAGCGCTTAAACCGAAAAATACGAATTCAAATATCTCAACCATGGTTACAGCTAGGAAGCTAAAAATCAACACACATATAGAAGAGTTTGTGGGACAACTTTTAAAAATAATTTAATTTTTTTATCCATTGGGGTGCGAAAAGGGGGGGCTAAGAGCCAATTGGCGGCCGAATTTTTTTTTCAAATGATTATATCTTCGAAATTACTACCCATAAAAAATTGATATTTTGAGACAATTAAGATGGCATCAAGATCTACTAGAATCAGTTTAGATAGAAGCTAATTCTTGTAAGGGGGAGGGTCAGGGGGGGTGCAAGGAAAAACACTTAAAAATTAATATCTCGACTGTCTCTTAAGCTATGTAATTGAAACTTGAAACGAATACTAAGCTTTACTAGTCACATATGAAAAAAATATAATATATGGACATAATAGTAGTGGGGGGAAATGGGGAGCATTTAAAAAATGGCGCACTTTCCAAAACTACAAATCACCAAATCTCAAAATTGAGTACACATATAAAATTGAAAATTTGTCAGATTGTAGAACTATAAGTCTTTAATTTTGGTAAAAAATTTAAGTTGGGGGGTGTAAGGGGAGGGAGGTGGGAAGCGAAAATGTTGAAAATTTTGAGTGATTTTTTTATGGCTCTGGTAAAAGATACAAAGTTTGAATTTTGCACGTCGACACATCTATTTAATGTACATGGAAAAAAAATAATAATTTGTTCCAAAATTGTTATGCACCGAAGTGGGGGTCTAACGTGCACAAAGTGTTTCATGTGCAATGAAAAAAACACATAAACTCAAAATTTTTGAATGAAATTTTTAGGTACAAACTTGAAAATTTGCGAAATGCATTTAAAAAAAATCTGCAAGAGTTTAAAATATTAACTGGTCGAATATCTTTAAGACTTCTACCCCCTCCCATACAAAAATTTTTTTTCGACCATTTCTAAGAAATCAATTATCACTTAACTATTAAATGCTATCAATTTGAAATTTTGCACAAGAACTTACAAAAATAGTTGAAATAAAATTACGCTAAAAGTTTTGAGATAGCACTTGCCCTTTTACCCCCTCCCACACAAAAGTATGATTTCGACCAATTTCATTAAATCAACTAATAACTAACAAATTAAAAGCTACAAACTTGAAATTTTGTACAAGCACCTCACAAAAAAAAAGAAATAAAACTGCATCACAAATTTTACGATTCCCCTACCTCCTCTACCCCCTCCCATACAAATGTTTGGTTTCGTGAATTTAAAATTCACCGAATCCAATGAAAATTCTATGCAATTTCGTCTATGAAACTGACATTCTATACAAATAATATTGGATTTGGTTCAAGCAATCAATTAAGAAACTATTAACATCCACCCACCCTTACTATCACCCTCCCCCCTCCCTTCATGAAAACTCAAACTTGCATAAATAAACCAATGAAATATGGAGCTTTTGAACTTTTCCGGAAAGTGTTAAATTGAGAACTGCCCTGCCCAAGAAGCTCCTTCACTTAGTCTTCCCTAACCACTCTAACCTGCATATTGACTTTCTACGCATGCGCATTTTGTCCCAAAAATAATAAAGTTTCGCCCGGCTTGTTGGCAGTTTATTTTTCTCCGAGCCTTATTTCTTGGCGTTACAAACTTTAGAGCAAACTTATAATACTCTCAGATTTCATCTAGTGTATATAAAATGAAGCACATTTGGGAAGTAATTAAAACGTGTTTAATATTAATTGCAATGCAATGCTTTAGTTCAGGGTATATCAATGTAATTTTACTGCTGTACTTGAAGTTGTAACAGAGTCAAATCAAGAGAAGAAAATGGAGTTGAATTGGATAAAGTATTATTAGGTCAATCGCATCGCAAGAGTGGCAGTAGACTGAAACTCCCAAGATACAAGACGACTTGGAAGGACAAAGAGCATCTGAAAACGACCAATACTCCAAGAACTAATGCAAACTCACATGGGAAAGTGTAAGTACTACAGTTGCAAACCAATTACGATAGAAATGCCAACTGGGAGCCTTACGCTCTCAACTAAGTGTAAACCAGTTTGCATTTCATTGCTCGTTATTTTATGAAGGTATATCGAGGACTATTTTCATCAAACAGACGTTATGGACACTTCAATTATAATGAGGAGTATTGATTGATTAAGTCCAATAACATCATGGGATGTTTCGATTCCGATAAATTTCTTTAATTATTTAGAGTGATGGAAAAGTCAATTATTACTTAGTTATGATAATCAATCATTTTACTTTATTATTCTAATAATAAAGTATTGTGATCGAAACAGAAAAAAAACTTTGCTACCTTGAAATTTTGTTTTTTCGCGTTTCATGACTAAATTAGCTTAAATAAACTGATAGCAAGTCGGGTGAAACTTTATTATTGTTGGGACAAGTTGCGGATGCGTAGAAAGTCAATATGCATTTTAGAGTGGTTGGGGAAGACTAAATGAAAGGGGATTCTTGGGCAGGGCAGTTGTCAATTTAACACTTTGCGGAAATATTCAAAAGCTCCAGTACATATAATCAATATTTCACTCGTTTATTTATGCAAGTTTGAGTTTTTATGAGGGGAGTGGTGAGGGGTGATAGTAAGGGTGGGTGGATGTTAA
This sequence comes from Chorisops tibialis, assembly GCA_963669355.1. Lineage (NCBI taxonomy): Eukaryota > Metazoa > Arthropoda > Insecta > Diptera > Stratiomyidae > Chorisops > Chorisops tibialis. The sequence goes on along the minus strand of OY770263.1, from coordinate 211,827,452 downwards.
TAGTTTTTTAATTGATTGCTTGGATCACGTCCAATATTCTCTGTATAGAATGTCAGTTTCATCGACGAAATTGCATAGTATTTTACATTCACGTATGGGAGGGGGTAGAGGAGGTAGGGGAATCGTAAAATTTGTAACGCAATTTTATTTCGTTTCTTTTGTAAGATGCTCGTACAAAATTCCAAGTTCATTGCTTTTAATTTGTTGGCTATTAGTTGATTTATTATTGAAATTGGTCGAAATCATACTTTTGTATGGGAAGGAGTAGAAGGGCAAGCGCGATTTCAAAACTTTTAACGTAATTTCATTTCAACTATTTTTGTATGGCTTAAACAAAAATTTCAAATTGATAGCTTTTAATAGTTAGGTGATAAGTGATTTCTTAAAAAATGTTGACAAGGTGTTTCATGAGCAATGAAAAAACAACAAAATTATGATTGGGCTTTAAGCCCAATCATAATTTTGTTGTATATGATACTCTAGATGAGATGGAAATGACTTTAATATACCGGAAAATATGTCATCTCAAATTCTTTCGAATAGAGACTTTTGCATAGGAGGTGGTAGAAGTAGAGGGGGAGGTTTGTGTTTTTCATATATGACGCCGAACATGGCATGCATAATGCTTTTCGCTGAATTTAAAGTTTTTAGTTTTCATTTTTTCAAAGAAATTGGTCATAGTTTTCCTGAAATTGGGACATTTGTATGGGAGGTGGCAGGTGAAGTGAAGCGTTTAAAATTATTTTGAAACTGCTTATCATCATCCTTATCACCGTGCTTTGATTCAATTTCAAAGTCGGCAGCTCTCATATACTTGAAGGAGAAATGCTTTTCTTGAATTTATAATACAGATATTTGGGAGGTGTTAGAAGGAGTGAAGCGGAGCTGATAATTTTTTTTAACACTTATTTCAATTATTAAGAAACAAATTCTGGCAAAAATTTGAAGTTTGTACTTTTTCTAGTTTGAATGGAAATCGATAAAATGCATTTAACAAAAACTATGCATTTGTACGGGAGGGGGCAGAAGGAGTGTACCGATCAAAACAAATTTTTTTCATATTATTAATATTTCTATTTGTATACTTTATACAAACTATCAAGTTGATAGCTTTAACAGTTTCGAAGAAAAATAATTTAATTTAAATTTAAAAATTTCGTGAAATTTGTATGGGAGGGGGTAGAAGGAGTAAGGTGAAGTTGATAATTAATCTATATATATATAAATATAATTGTAGTGTCTGTCTTTTATTTGCTTATAAATGGCTATAAGTTAGTTTTTTGAGTTACTTTAGCACTAACTAAGCATAAAAACACTTTTTTGAAAGTTTTGTCTGTCTGTCGGTCTGTTGGTCCGACCGCTTTTCACGCACAAACGGCTGAATCGATTGTAATGAAACTTGCACAGTTTGTTAGGTGTCCATCGGAATGAAATCTGCTTTTGGTTTCATTTCACTCCTCTCACTCCTTCCACCCCCTCCCATACAAAGTGACTAATTTTCAAAATATATATTAATCAAATTTTCTTGAAAACTATAAAAGCGATTAATTTGAAATTTGGAATATATTATTTCTATTATAAATACAGTCTTTTGGTATACAAATTGTTTGAGTTTCCCCACTCCTTTCACCACCTCCCATACAAACTACACTTTTTCATGAATCACTTTACACCAAAGTCCGCAGTACGTGTAACTTCCATCGGGCTAAAATGTCGTATGAAATCCTTAATTAACATTATTATTAATATCGGTAAAAAATTAACCGATTAGCTTCACTCCTTCTACCCCCTCCCATACAATGTGACACAGTTCCACGACTTCTCAAGAATTTGATTTTCTTGAAAAATCTGAATGTTACTGATCTGAAATTTAAAATATAGCAGTTGCTTGATGATAATAGTTGTTTTTCAAAAAATCACCAAAAATCTCCTTCTCCTTCCACCACCTCCCATATAAACCGCACTGTTTTTACAAATTGCACAATTTCATTAAATTCAATGCACTAAGTTTCTCAGTACCTAAATTTTTGAAGCTCAAATTTGGTACAAAACATTTTTATAGCTACTCAAGCATAATGTGAAACAAATTAGTTCACTGCTGCCACCTCTTCTACCACTCCCCATACAAAATTTCTTAACACCGCAAAAATTTCGATTTCATCTATACATATATGGTTGGGCTTTACGCACAATCGTAGTCCTGTTATGTTTTTAAGCTAAATGTTATTTTATTTTTTTTTTTTTTAAATAACACCAGCTACAATTATTCACATGTCCTTAACGCTCTTCAACACGTATATGATCTCGAATCACGGGTTTGATTTGATCACGAGCCTGTCCCATAAAAATGGGAGTATAATGCTTTCATTCTTAATAATTCATGGTTCTAATTCCAACAATATACGAACCATTTTCTTCAAAGAGCCATTCAAGTAAGCAGATTATATATACCACATAATGTATTACTAACTACAGTCTCAAAAATTGCTTATTATTGCTATTTTTACGCGGACGAAGTCGCGGGCGTTTGCTAGTTTTAAAGTAAATTGCAATTTTAGTAAAATTAATTCTGACAAAATTTCGTCTTTTCTAGTTTCAATGAAAATCGAAAATATGTATTTCTCAAAATTGTCCATTTGTATGGGAGGGGGTAGAAGGAGTGAAGGGATCGGGTCAATATTCCGAGATATTAATGATATCTATATCATAATACTTTGACGTACATTGCAAGTCGATAGTTTAAATATTTTCAAAGAAAAATCAATTTCTTATTATTTCGAAATTTCATGAAATTTGTATGGGAGGGGGTAGATGGAGTAGGGGGATGTAGCCCATTCTCGAACTTAAAGTTCCTTTTTTGCTGAAAATGACACACAAAAATTGTTAGCAGTATAGCTCAAAGCTTTCGAGAGATATGCTGTAGACAGACGGACAGACAGCAACTCGGAATCGAGGTTTTTGAGCGACAACAAATATTTCTGTACCCTTGGCGGCTCTGTGCGAGCTTTATTTCTTAGCGTTACAAACGGTAAGGCAAACACAATATACTCTCAGATTTCATCTAGAGTATAAACACATAAACTGAAAATTTTTGAATAAAATTTTAAGGTAGAAACTTGAAAATTTGCAATTGTTTGACCATTTTCAAGAAATTAATTATCACCTAACTATTTAAAGCATTTAAAGCTATCAATTTGAAATTTTGCATAAGAACTTTTAAAAATAGTTGAAATGAAATTGCGTCAAAAGTTTCAAGGTCGCGCTTGCCCTTCTACCTCCTCCCATGCAGAAGTATGATTTCTACCAATTTCAATAAATCAACTAATAACCAACAAATTAAAAGCTACGAACTCGAAGTTTTGGACGAACACCTTACAAGAGAAACGAAATAAAATTGCGTCACAAATTTTACGATTCTCCTAACTCCTTTCATACGAATGTTTGGTTTCGTGAATGTAAAATATCCCTCATCCCTCCCGTCATAAAAACTCAAACTTGCATAAATAAACGATTGAATATTTATGTTAAATTGACAAAAGCACTGCCGAAGAACCCCCCTTCACTTAGTCTTCCCTAACCACTCTTACCTGCCTTTTGGCTTTCCACGCATCCGCAACTTGTCCCAAGAATAATAAAATTTCGCCCAACTTCCTGGCAGTTTATTTATTTCACAGCTGTTCCAGAATTATAAAAATAAAATTGATCAATCAATAAAAAACTGGGAACAAAAGAAAGGAAAGGTACAAACGAAAAGACGATCTTACAAAAGTCTTTGGTCAAAAAATTGATAAGTTCTCATATTTTCCGAATCTCACAGGATAGATAAATCGGTCCAGATATGCTATCAGAGCTTCAAGTGTAATAGCACACTGGAACGATTAAGTAGTAGTGGTTACAGTTCGGCAGAAACTTTTGGAGAAATTTTTTATAATTAAAGATGTTAATGATAATTTTGTGGGTAAAAGAAGGGAAATATTTTGAATAAAATGACGGTGGAAAAGAAGATAACTAGTCGCGAATTAAAGGGGAGGTACACCGGTACCCAGCCCCTCCACCGTATATGAATCTATCTTCTACGAGTTCTTGTACATTTTACCAACTGTCTATCCACAATTTTACTTCGATATGATTAGGAGAAGGTCATGTAGCGTAATCCGCTTTTTTATTCTTCGTGCTGTTCATGCTGTCGATCCCGCGACTTAATCGCCTTCTAAATTCCGACTGACTCCAACATGTCGCCTCAACTCACGCACTAATCGCGCTCCGTCGAGCATACAACTCGATTGGCTTCTCTATCCCAACTTACTCTTTCACTTTTCAATCTTCGTCGGCCGCTGTCGGCCCTCCATTTCGTGATTATGAATCATTTCCTTCTTGTCCGCAGTCGGACCTCCTTGCTGCTCTATGAATATTTCCTTTCGGCCACTGTCGGCCATTTATGCCGCTGTTATTAGTCATTATATATTTGGCGTGTCTATGTGCAGATTAGTAGACAGCTGAAGATTGCGAATACTCGATGAACGACTAGGACTGACATATAACAATATGGTACATGGTAGAATATCTTTATATGACGACATTTGTAGAACATCAGAGATGTGCAATTCCCGACCTTTTTGTTCCCTCGGAAAATTGATCAACAATAATTTTATGTCATCCAAAGTTGTCGACCCTGTGGAAAAGGCAAACCTTTTGGCAGTAAGTTTCGCCAGGAGCACCAGTACTTTCGTTGTAAAACCGGAGTTTTATATTGCCAGAGTTATTTCCAGGATCCTGCTCAATATTAACAAGTCTCCTGGTCCGGATCGCTCCTTCCCCTCCATTATCCTTAAAGAATGCAATTTCTCTCTTACTAAGCCACTTCGCAATCTTTTCCATCTTTCATGCCGTTCAGGGTGCTTTCGACAGATCTTGAAGTCGCGAATGCCCAACCGATTCCCAAGAAATGTTCTAAAGCGAACCTTGTTCCTTGAACCTCAATGCTTTCAAAAATAATGGAAAAGGACACTCTGCTGGTGATCTACTAGTATACCGAGCTGAACGTTGGAACTCCCATTTGACGAATAATTGGGCGAATGCCTAGTACTCTCGCTTGACATTGTGTTTGACAGAGTTTGGCTTAAAGTCCAGTTGAGACTATGCTAATTGACTAGCGCTAATGCACTAGCTATGCATAGTAGCGTGTAACTAGCATAATGGCAACAAGCGTGCTAGTACTATTAGCGCATTTCTTTTTGTGCTGGTTCTACTAGCACAGAAAAGTTGACATCGGGTCTATTTTGGTAGAAGCACGCTAGTAAGAAATTCAAAATGGCGGCGAGTAGAAATTTCAATGAAAGTCAGACCTGCGATCTTGTAGATAGTAGCATAGTATCAACTGAGTTTAAATGAAAATTAAGTGTAATTAAGTGAATTTGCGTGCTGAGGAATTAATGCTAGTGCACTAACGCTAGTCAACTAGCATAGCGTGAAATGGGCTTAAATGTCTCATTGCTAATCTCAAAGCATTTGGCTTTGGCTCGTCCTTACTTAAATATATTGAGAATTTCCTCCCAGAGCGCTTCATAGGAATCCTACAAGATAGAGTTACTTTTGTCCCCTTTTCTCTTGATTCCGGCATCCCTCATCCTCTTTCCAGTCTTCATAAGTGATGTTCTATCGTCAACTCTCAATTCCATCCATAGTTTCGCTGATGACAGCACGCTTGATAACATCTTCCAATTTGAATCCCCTGCGGAGCCGCGTCCTACTTCAGTGTCTTCATACCATAATGAGTCAATAGGTTCGTAGAAATCTGACCTCAACTTAATCCTGGAATGTGGCAAGAGAACCAAGGTAGAGTTCAATGCCTTGAAACTCCAGTTCTATCATATATATTTAAGACATAATGTTCCACAATAATGTCCTTCAGCGGCGTTCACATTTCCCCTTCTGCAGACTTAATGTTGCTCAGCATCCGCCTTGATTGAAGCCAACATATCTACGAAGTCGCTCTTGATGCCCCGAAATATTTAGGTATTCTACGGAAGTGTCCGAAATTCTTTTCTGCGTCTGAACTGGCTACCATTTTTAAGAAGTGAGTATAACTTGCATGTTTGGGCTGGGGCGCCAAAATCACACCTAGAGATGCTTGATCGTATCTAATTGGAGATGAAATGGTATCGACTTCTATAGACTCCCTCGAACATTGCCGAAATGTCGGAGTACTCTGCATTTAACATATTATATTTATTTCCATGGTAAATATAGTAAGGAGTTAAGAAATCTAATACCACTTCTCTTATATGGGCCACGTAATACTCGCTAACGTGCACGTACTCTCGAGTATACTGTGAAGCTATGAAGAATAGTGAAATTTAGGCAGTATGTCCAGTGTTTACTACAGCACTGCAGCAGGTAAGCCCCGCTCAAGTATAGTAACAAAGAAAAACTTTAAATTAATCAAGCTCTCTCAGTTATGCAGCGAAGACCAAACGGTTGCAGTTTGAGAAAGGGTAGTAAACAGTTCCAAGCGAGCCGTTCTGCTGACCTCAATGTGACTGTATATCAGTATCATACTACCAATTGTTACATACTGTACGCTGGTATGGTGGGCAGGTACCGAACTGAAATATATCCAATCACAATTGAGTCATATTCAGAGAATCGCTTGCATAGGCATAACGCTGGCATTGCGTATAACGTCCACAGCCGGGCTGGAAGGCATTTTGAGTCTTCTTCCGCTGAATGCTGTAATTCTAGAGTATGTATGCATTACGGCAGTGTGAGACTTGAAAATGTTGGCACATTTAAAAAAAAATCATGCCACCATCCTGGAGCGTATCAAAAGGGAATGTGCTTTCCCAAGCCATATCAGTGATACAATGCTACCAAAGATGCACTTTTTGCAGCACAATGAAGTCACTCTCCCTGGCAGACAGCAATGAATTGATGATAATGTCATGCAGAATTGAGATTGTGAGATTTACTGATGGTTCGAAAACGGATCACGGAGTAGGCTATGGCATCTTTTCAGAAAGCCTTGATCTGCAAATCTCCAGGCATCTACCAGAATAAGCCACGATCTTCAGAAGGTAATGGCTGTTGCAAAAGAGGTGGAAGTGGCCTTGCGTGCAGTAGTAAATGGTAAGCGAGTTAATTTTTACTCGGATAGCCAAGCTGCACTGTAGGCACCTTCCGCTTACAGCTGCAATTCAAGATTCTTCAAAAATTGTATGGAAACGTTGGAAAAAATGGGAAAAACTTGCACTTTGTGACTTTGTTGGATTCCGGGTAGTCGGGATACACCTGGAAATGAAATGGCCGACAAGCTGGCCAGGAACGGATATGCCGCTGCCACTGTTGATGAAACGGGTAATGTTAGCATTGCCTTGAGAGCCATTAGGACAATTTATGCTAACAAAGTGTGGGGAAAGGAAAATCTCAAATTGTTACAAAATGACTCGTGTAACACCACGATGATGCTATTGAGTGGTTTTGATAGAGGGAAATCAATAAAATTATTGGGACTCGGCAAAAACTCCCTGCGGAGACTAATAGATATAGTCACGGGCCGTCTTTTTTGGAAACTCGCTTGAAGGCTTCGGCTTACAACCGAAAACATTGGCAGAGGCTGCGGTGAGGAGAATGAGACGGTAGAGGATTTTCCCATTCATTGCTCATGTCTCAAAACAAGAAGGCAAATTTTCTTCGCCGAGCTGAATGATCTTCGGTGAAGGTCATTAGTTTCACCGGTAGAGTATGCTAGTTAAGTGATATAAAGGTAACCTAACCTAGACAGTTCTTCATTCCTCTAACGTCTATGATGTGGAATACATTACCGGGGAGTATATAATTTCCAGCAATTCAACAACAACATCCACTGCCATTTCAGACTTATATTATCTTTCCTATCCACTATTAACTTCACCGCACTTATTTCCCTTACCAATATTGATCTAACTTCATTACGCATTAAAAGGTTATCCCCTAAGTTATTTCAGTTACCGTACAAAAACGAAGTATTTATCCATCCAATGGGAAAGGCTTTCGCGTAGAATAGTTAAATATTCGCGAAGCTTTCTGGGATATTTAATCGTACCCATATTAAGCTTGCGCTCGGAAAATAATAATGGTGTTTTTGCTCGGGATTCATTCTTCTCCTGAGCCTGGCCACCTGGCTTCGGTCAATCATAAGTTTCGGATGTTATAATGTTTCATTTTAAAGATTGGCGGTGTATGGTGTAAGTTAACTCACTTCTTCTCCCGTCATTCAATGTTAAAACGTTCAGAAGCAAATCATAGTCCGTTTTCGAATGCCAAAAGTCGTTACCGCAAAATCCGTCAGTTTTTGAGGCACTTTACCTGTTTCTCGTATCGATTAGATATGCCTATAAACCAGAGAGCATCTATTTATCAATTTTTTGTGCAAGTGCAAGATTGGTGGTGAGTGAACTCTACGCCTCCTATCACACAGGGAAATAAATTGGTAATTAATTGCCTTGTTGCCCAAGTCAAGCCGCCATTCTCTGGACTAATTCTATCTAAACCCATTTCTACCATGCGCTATACCAGATTACAATTGAAATGTTTTTCATACCTACGTACAAAAAAAAAGTAAAAATATTCAACATCAATCTAGTTTATGAAACTAACACTTAAATTCAAAGCTATATCTGAAAGCGAGACCCTTTCAAAAGGATACCCAACAGCATCCGGTTCACTTATGGTTCCTTTAAATAACTTTTATGGAAGGAAAAAACATCACAATCCTATTTCCCATAGTCTCTACACCGAAATACGGAGATAAATTGAGATCGTTAGTTGGGTATATCTCTCTTATGCACAGTGAAAGGTACGTAAATTCTGACATCAAGAATAATTGCTGAAAATTCATTCCTGTCACTGCTTCAATATTTCCTTCTCCTTTGTTTTTGTTCTTTACAGCGTCCATTTTTATTTATATTCAGATAAAAATTTATAAGTTTAAATTTTAATAGAACCGATTATAAATCACTTTGATTAAGCTAGATTTCTGCACCTCTACAGCGCAATCTCTGTACAGAATCGCGAATTCTGAAGAAGTCATTGAAAACTGAATCAGAATCGTTTAGCGAAACCATACTTAGATGGATGAGTACATCTTACAAATACGTCCCAGAATACTAAATGGATCGTTATGCCTTCGACAGACGATGCAAGCTAATATATATTAACTTCCTATTTTGATATAAGTAGGCTGAATTATGTATAGGATAATGACACTAGTAATATCGGAAAGCGAGATAATATATATTAGCTCGCATCGTGTGTCGACAGCCTTAGTGTTTTTTTTGTAAACATTTAAGCGTATGAGTTCTTCACAAGTGGAATTCTCTAGTGGATCGCCTGTGAATTAGAATAGAATAGGATAGTTTAGAAATCCAAAGTACAAATATAAGGCTTAAGCTAATGATAGCATTGTGGTGATCAGACTTAAATCTATACAGCACGTGTTAATGTGGGAAGTACGAAGCGACCCTAAAAACTAAACAAATTTAGAAAAGAAACTAGTCTGGAATCGATGGGAGAATCAAAGGGTTTTGGAGATTTGATATTTACGAGGGGAGGTCAAAAATGTTGCGAAATGACAGGGAAGGGAGGTGAAATTAAAAAGGTTATTATTTTTCATTTTCAGTATATTCACTTTTAAGCCTAATACATTTATCACATCTCCCACAAAGTTTATTAATGCCTTCTAAGAAAACTGTTTTAGCAAGGCCTTCAAAACAGGCTGAAATTGCCGACTTCACCTCTTCCCCGAAGTTCTTTCTGCAGTTTTGGGAGCAAATAGTAATCGGAAGGGGTTAGATCTGGACTACAAAGGGGGCCGTTCAATATTTCGGAGCCGCATTTCTGTAGGGCAGCCATTGCAACGTGGCTCTTGAGAACAGGTTTCTTGTCATCCAAAAGCAGCATACCTCCAGTCAACTTTCCTCTTCTATTTTCTTTGATGGCATCCTTTAATTTTTGTAGCAGGTTGGTATAGTATCCTCATGTGATATTTTGCCCTTTTTCTTTATAGTCGATCATCAAAACCCTCTTTGAATCCCAAAAAAGAATGGCTATGATTTTTCGGCGGATTGTGAGGCCTTGAACTTCTTGTGTGACTTTACCAGCCACTGTATTAACTCCTGCTTTAGTTCAGGCTCATAATGATGAACCCAAGTTTCGTCTCCAGTAACATACCTTGAACGCTTTTTGTGAATGTAGCGACAGAAGCCACGAGTTCACGGATGTCTTTAACAACATGGATTGCAATTGTAACAAAATCATTAACGCCTGCATCCACCAAGCTTAACGCTAGTCATTGACCAACGTATCTCGGCAGATGATACCAGTCTATGCTTCTTCGTGTGTTCTGCAATCACACTGGTAAGAGCAAGGCTATCTAAAACTTTTCCCAATCTTTGGATCATGGGATCCGCTTGATACGCAACTCCACGTCGCACAAGGTTTGCACTAGGCATTCCAAGAACCCGTATACTGTACAAGTACAGCAGTACGGGAGATGCTCTACCCGCGATGTAAGTGGTAAACCACAACCACTACGTGTACCCCTAAGTGACCTCATCCATGGTTGTTTTGGTTTGCCCGCAACACGTCGCATCGATCAGTCTCAAATCAATCTTTCTACCATTCTCGTATGATCATTAGCTGTTCGATTCACACTGTCATTGTTGCGTAAGATTTTGCTCTCATATGTTCTACTATGACACCGGTGGGGGCTTGGATCCGAAGTGTCACCACGGACATAAGATCGCTACTTTCATATGCTAAATACCATGTACTACCAAAAATACAAAGTCAGTTCTGCTTCAATTAGCTATCGTCAGGTTACTTCAACGGCCGTCCCGGCTCAACCGAGCACCTGCCTTCCACATACCTACAGCTAGCCTAATTTCCACATTTTAGGATCGATTTTCACATTCCTCAGTTAGTTACACGGCTGTTGCGACTACACCGGGCTCCTGCTTTTCGCCTTCCTCAGTCCGCTACTACTTTCACCCATAACCATCAGTTACAACATTCATCCATTGCCTGCGTACTTCTTGATTTTGCTTCAATTTTCACATTCTTCAGCTGATTTAAACTGAGTTGGCTATACAAAACTCCAGCTTCACCTCCATTGAGTGCTACTAAAATCCGCATACCACAACTTCATTCCACTTTCAACTTTTACATCATTTATTGCTTGTTATTGCTTCCATTTTCACATCCTTTAGTTAGTTACTAGACTGTGCCGGCTATACCGGACACCTGCTTTTCGCCTCCTTCAGTCAGCTACTACTTTCTACGCTTTTTGTTTGATGTTTAGATCTTATTAATTCATTTATTCATTTCATTGAGATATGATCGATACCACCCGGTACAGGATTGCAAATAGACCTCCCGTAGAACCAGGAAACTAGAGCCAAACATCGCAAACAGGCTCTGGATTATAACCCTCAAGGAAGACGTCGGGTTGGTCGACCATGTAACACATGGAACGAGCAGTTGAGCAGGAGGCCAGAGGAATAAACAAGTCCTGGCAACAGCTTAAAGCCGATGCTCAGGATCGCGCCTTGTGGAAGAGAGTTGTTTCTGTCCTATGCCCCTATAAGGGGTCTTAACAGGAATTTGATTGATTGATTGGTAGTACCAAGTTTAAAGTTCTTGGTGAGGACTTCCTTCACTTAAGTCTAAGTTCACACACAACTTTGATACCGATCGAACAGCTCGGGTTCGTGGAGTTGCCACACTCCAAAAGGTGTTGCTGCAATCGCCTTGGCTTTCTAGACCAGCACTTACTTCCCTGCGGTCGGTAGGATGCGGAGCTGACGGACTTTTCAACTTTATACCCCCCATAAATGGGTTACGGAGCTGACGTTCTGTTCAACTTGATTCCCCCCTATCTTTGTAGGTTTCGGAGCCGATTACTTAAGGTATAATGAATTAAATTCAATACACCAAACGTTCGACTTGATCCCCCTACTCGTTATATGCTTCGAGTAAACTTCCTTTGCCTTGCTACTTGTGCAGTGCGGGCAAATACCATACATTTCACGCCACGTAGTCCGTCTATTGGTCAACATATTCTTATCAATTTTTGCTGCTTATATGAAAGAGCCTTAGCTCTCGATCAATGCAACTACTAATATCCGCAACATTCTACATATTACGTACATCATAGGATTTCGTACTTTGGGTCGTCGGGTAGTCTTCATAACGCCTAGCTATGAAAATGCACCTCTCCGTCGTTCTACTATCTGATTATACAGACTTGTTTCTACTGTCATTATCTATCTGGATAGGTTACAGAGCCGATGATAATATAGTATAATAAATTGAATTAAAATTCAATTCAATATACACATCATTCGGCTTACTCCGCCATAGACGGTCCCAAGCCCGGTTGAGAAAGGAGGAGGGGAGGATTATTGTAACCGGAATGGCTGTAACAGACTTGCGTCTCCGGAAGTAAGAGGGGTAAACATGATGAAAAACCCTGTGTGCTCAGACTTGCAGTTTAGTTGTCAAAACTCAGACACGCATGAATACTCTGAAGCAATAATCCAGGCCAAGATCGAAAAAGATCTGAATAGGAGATTGGCGTATACACGGAAGAAGGATATTAAGATGGAAACCAGTAAAATCTTAATTATGGCATACTGGAAAATGAATATATACAAGATAGCATTGGGCTGGTGACTGTGTTATTCTGTTACCTCAGTAAGCAGGAGTGACATCTTGCAGAAATGGCTTTCAGGCTAATACCACAGCTGCCTCCGTCCCGTTAAAACCCTGAGTTCATCATCATTCAGTTGGTAGTGTAGGCTCAGATGTAACATTCCTGACTAACACTGATACGGCCCTGAACGCAATTCATAAACATAAAGGCTTGTATCAAACCTTGCATGGCCTCACTGCTTGCATAGACAACCATGGGATCTTAAAGTGACTACACAAATGAATAGAGATAACGACTTTCAGTGGGAACCCTTAAGACATGAGTTTAACCAATAATAATAATAATAATAACAATAACAATAATATTAACAACGAGGAAACAAACGGATGTAACAACCCAGAAGATAGGACACCATTTGCAAGAATTGCGCGAATAATTCGATCCCCGGAGAAACTCTAACATTATCCGTAGGGTATATGTGTGGTCGGTACAAGACGATCCTTTACGGAAACCTGCCTGATAAACTTCGAAAGTGCTCTCGAAGACATCACTAATACTATTGAGAATTACCTTAGCCATAATTTTTGATAAGGTAGTAAGTAGACATATACCACGCCAATTGCCACAATCCCGAAGGTCGCCCTTCTTCGGAATTTTCACTATGACGTCCTCCTTCCATTCAGTTGGATATCTTCCTCCATTCCATACCTTAGCGAAGAGTGGGAGGAGTATATCGGCTGTTATTTCCGGATCCGCTTTGAGGAGTTCGGTTGGTAGTCCGTCTGTCCGGTTGGATGTTTGGTGGTTCTCACGCTTCGCTCCCACATCGAGGAGACATCTTCTCCATCGGCGACTTATAGCCAAATGGTCGATCTGGTTCTGGATAACACCATCAAGGGAAACCCAGTACTACAAGACTCCACAAATAATTCGCCGTTTTCAAGTTTCATAATCCAAGGTCATGACGCGTCGACCCAAGGGTCACCATGCTCCCCATGACGTGTTCTATTGCAGTGTTGTCAGAGCCAACCTGAGCGTTCATATCTCCTGAGATGGTAATAATATCACCTCTTGGAACACAGTCCGTCCGCTTGACTACTTGCTCAAGCCCAAGATTTGGATATTATAGTGCTCCATTTTACGGTCGATCACTGATTGGCTGTGTAAGGACCGAGTGACCCCAGCCCTTCCCCCGTCATTCAATATTCGAACGTTCCAGAAGCCAATCATTGTTCGTTTTCGAATGCCAAAAGTCGTCACCGTAGAATCCGTCCGTATCCGAGGTGCTGTATCCTTTTCTCAGTTAGGTCTTAAGATCATGGATGATAAGTTCATCCAGTGAGTGTCCATTTGCCATTTTTAGGGCAACCAGGACTTGCTGTGGGTGAATTCTACTGCCCCCATTCCACAGGGAATAGTAAGGGTGGGTGGATGTTAATAATTGTTTAATGATTCCTTGAATCACGTTCCATATTCTCTGTATATAATGTCAGTTTCACAGAAGAATTTGTAAAGAATTTTCATAAGATTCGGTGTATTTCACATTCACGAAACTACACATTTATATGGCAGAGCGTAGAGAAGATGAGGGAATCGTAAAATTTGTGATGCATTTTTATTTTGTTTCTTTTGTAATGGGCTCGTAAAAAATTTTAAGTTTGTAGCTTTTAATGTGTTGGTTATTAGTTGACTTATTGAAATTGGTCGAAATCACGCTTTTGTATGGGAGGGTGTAGATGGGCAGGCACGCTCTCAAAACTCTTGACGCAGTTTCGTTTCAACTATTTTCAAAAGTTTTTGTGCAAGATTTCTATTTGATAGCTCTTAATAGTTAGGTGAAAATTGATTAGGGGTAGGATTTTTGAAGATATTCGAACAATTATTATTTTATTTTTTAAAATTTTTTTTTTTAGAGGCTTACTAATCACTCACCGTTTTCGACATTTTTGTTTTTCACTTCCCTCTCCTTACACCACCCACCTTAAAATTTACCAAAATTATACATTACAATTTTTTCGAACTCCAACGGATAAAAAAATTTAATTATTTTTATTGTCAGTCCGTCAAACCCCTATGTATGTTGATTTCGGCTTCCTAGCTAGAACCCTGCTGAGACATTCGAATTCTTAGTTTTCAGTTTTAGTGCTCCTCCGCCTTCTCCTTACACCCCCCAAAATGGGTGCCAGAGACCAGAGCTCCGCAACCATTTACAATCCACCCAAAAATGAACTTTCTATCTTGAAGGGCTTGGTAGTTAATGTGTGGTGAGCGTACACGTACGGCATACGATGTACAGACAGACAGATTTTTTTTTTCATTTTTAAGCTATTTTAGTCATGAAACGCGAAAAAACAAAATTTCAGGATAGCAAATTTTTCCAAGTTGATCGCAATTCTTTATTAATAAGTTATTATCAGAGAAGTATTCCTACCATCGCCGCAGTTGGTGCTCACTCGTATTATGGAGAGTTCCTTTCACATTTCTCATCAGGTGGTTGGCCGCGAAATTCATTTTTATCAGCTGTGTCATAACTTTAAATATGAAACCCTTATATCCAAGGTAATCCGCAAAATCCGCATTAATGGCCAGATCTTCAATTGCACTTCTTTTGTATGATCTAACAGCAGTCTTAAGCTGTATATAACCATCGCGGTAGTTCCGTCTTAAATCGGGAGTTCTTTGTTTGACATCGGGTTGAGAGATGATGGCCAATTTGGTTCTTTTCCGATCGCCAGCCTTGATCCATTTGTTTTGCGACATCCAGGGTTTCTCATCGCTTTGCACATATCCCACAGATTCTTCAGCACTTTTGAGGAATGAGTTTTTTTTATTTGTGTCTCCAAGTTTATCCACATTACGCTTTCAAACGAACATTTGTGGCCTTTGGACAACTGCTGTGCATAATCTCAAGCTGGCAACCATCAAGTGGTTATTGCATTTTCCAACAGCTCCAGGCTTCCTAAATTGCGTCATAATTATACGGTAAGGGTGAGGATAAAATTTCAATCTTCACAGTCCAAAAACTTTAAATTCACTAATATCCTTTACACACTAGAGGATTTTGTGGCGCTTTTCATGCAAATGTACTAAAAGTGAGTCAAATAGCCTCTGGTTATACGTAGTCTCTTCGAAACTCACGCCTTTGGACGAAAGGTTAATATTTGTAAGGAAGAACATGGAAGCATCGACAATATTTCAACCAACTTCATTGTTAATACACATATTTTTACTATTTCACAACGGTATATATTAAAATGTAAGCAGCTAAAACTGAGACCCCCTTTTTTTTATTTATTATAAAAGGAGGGGAATGAAACTTATGTCGTTTAAAAGATATTGTACCATAAGGCAGGTAAAATAAAGTTGGAACATGCAATTGGGTTGTTATCTCAGTACTACACACGTCCCGTGCTATTTAACTTCGGTAATATGACGAGAACCGGTAGATCCAGTGCACTGCATTGAGCTTTTAGAAAGGGCTTTTTGGTAGGAAATGTGGAAATGGCAAATTGTTAAACTAACGAATGCCTAACATTAGGCGAAAGCATACTAAAAGTATTCGTTCGCATCCAATGCTTCTTAACTTATAACGGGAAAATCAAAAATTGTAGTAAATTTTTTAGTATTTAACTTATATCATTCGAAATGTATTGTGCCATAGATGTGTATAAAAAAAATATGCGTGTATGTTGTCATACACAAATAAACATAAAGGTAAAATAAAGTGAGACAAGTGGTCCTCCATCTAAGTATTTTACACGTACAATGCTGCCTGACTTACAACGTGAATATCAAAAATTGTAGTCATAATTTTTATTATTTATGGAAGGGGAATGAATTTTAACATGTAAGAATTTGAGCAACTAAATTTCAATTAATTATGTCAAAAACAAATGAACTTGGTTATTTTGTACACATAATTGGTCGAATTTCGACCACAGGCGATACTAGTTACAGGAAAACGTCACATATTTGCCCGAAAACGTTTCTTGGCCTAGTGTAATCAATTAAAATCATTAAATTGAAACACTTTCGATAGCCGGTATGAATAGTAGGTTCACTCAATATATCGCATAATGTAATTTATAAATTCCCGTTGGCCTTATTGGGCAGAGTACAACTGACTTAAATTAATACTATCCTAGGGCAATAAAATCGATAGGATATCCAGAATCTACCTTATTGTCAAGCTTTAATTTTCTTGCACACATATACCTAGTCGTGCCATAAGTTCTGTCACACGTATATGGGCAATTTTTGTATAAATGAAAAAGAGTTTTTGACAAAGGAAAATATATTTTATTTTGGCATACTAATGGAAGTAAAATAAGCAACAAATTATTCAAAGTGGCCGCCTTTAGCCTTAACACAGCTCTTTAATCTGTTGGGCCAGTCATCGATAGCAGTACGCACTGTTTCTAGCGGAAAATTAGCTACTGCTTCTGTCAAAGATCGCTTAAGGCTCTCGATATTTGGGTGTCGTCTCGTGCACACCATGGACTCTAACTCCGCCCACAGTTTGTAGTCCAGGGGATTCAAATCTGGGCTCCCAGAAGGCCATTCCGTCGCCCTTATAAACTGTGGAATATTGGTTTCCAAACACGCTTGTGAGGTTCGAGCTTTGTGGGCTGGCGCAGAATCTTGCTGGAAAACCCAATGTCGATTGTTGAATAGCGTAGAGTTCAGCGGCTTCACACATCCCTCCAGGATGTCCGTTTGATAATTTTTCGCTGCAGTTTTTACGCCTTTTTCGCAAAAATGAAGCTCGGTGACCCCTTCGTAGCTGACACCCCACCATACCATGACTGATGCTGGATGATGTCCTCGCTGTACCCTAGTGGCAACTTCTCGGGCTTCTATGGAGCTGTGGGCATACACCTTATCATTTTGGCGGTTGAAATGTTCCTCCACCGTAAAAATTTTTTCATCGGTAAACAAAATTTCTCGATGTTTGTTGTTGCCGTACCGCCGAAGGAGCTCTTTCGATCTGGTGCTCCTAATTTGCTTCAACTGCTCAGTCAGCAAATGTCCCGTTGATCGTCGAAAGGCACTCATCCCGAGGTCAGATTTTATGATGCGAGACATACTTCGGGTGGAGATGTTCATCTCTCGAGCCATGATTCGTTGTTTACGAAGCGGATTTCGATGAATTCGACTCTCGACCGCTTTGATGGCAGCAGAAGAACGTACATCACGCGGACGTCCAGAACGAGGTCGATCTTCAATAGTCTGGATCGCGTTATATCTCTGGATCGCACGATACACAAATCTTTGCGTTATTTTTAACGGGCACAACAACTTGAAAATTTCACTCGCGGATTTTCCACACTTATGTAGTGCAATCACTGCAGTTCGGTTTTCTATTACACCCCATTCCATCTTCACACGTCAACGAACACACTTTAAATGACCATCAACTGTCAACAACATTATGACGTTTATAAAACTGGCCGATATTGAAATGTCACTCATAAAATAAAGTTGTTGCCAATGTGAGAAATTATGTGACAGAACTTATGGCAGGACTAGGTATAATCGTAATTCTATGCAAGTATTTTTAAAAGGGCAGATAATCTTGTCACTCCAATGATTTGAAACGTGCAATGCTGCTAGAATGATTGAATTTCATTCGCTTTTATTTCAGATGACAAAACACAATGAAAATGATGAGCTTGAAGACAAAGACGATGATTCGATATTCTGTATAATAAGCATTCAAGTAGAAAACAATCATCGCAACTACAGTGCAAATGAAGATTGAATAATATCTCCTTTAAAATTGCCTTTGCAAGCCAAGATTGAATTTCGCCAAGTCTTTAATAAATCCTGAAAACATACGTTAAACTTTTAGACACCGTTACGACACTTTTTTCAATATCGTTAAACTAAATTTTCATGTCTGAAGATTTCCGTGCAGAAGCGGACTTTTGAATGAAATAGATACACGCATTGAGTATGCAAAATATTTTAATCAAAAAAGAAGGAAATGTGTTTTTAAATTTAGCACAGGTTGTGCCAGGGGATAAAATTACCGATATAAGATATTTGCATACGTTTAGGACTTATCCTTTTCAGAAATTCAGAGAAAGGACATTCGACTAAGGAGGCGAAAAAAGCTAAATCTGTCGCGGTATTAAATATTGCTGATCTGAAAAAGATACACCTGTATAATTTTTTTTTTTTGTGATTGTGAAACCTTATGGTCTTAAAATTCAGAGAATCCTTAGAAGATATTGAATTAAAAAGCGGATGGAGTTGAGTCTGTAAACCAAAGAAATGCTTGGCTATTAGGTGAATTGAATTTTTCTCTGTGAAGGGCAGATCCAGTAACACGTTTCCACGCACAATTTGTTTTTTACAAATTGGGAGACTAGAAAAGTGACATTCATCCAAAATCGAAATCAGGTCAAGGATTCACTTGAACTCCAGCGAGAGCTTATACAATTCATTTGAAATATCCAACTTAATTGTGATAATTTATCCTGTCCGTCCTTACTCAATTAAGTGTATGTTTTGTTTATTTGCATTTTGGTTTATCTCTTCCTAAATCAACTGGACTGTATACTACAGTATTAAAGGGTGACTTGTAAGTTCTATAAAAAAAACCTGATAGAATTATGATTTGTGTATTTGGATCATCATCATAGTCAATGGCCCGACAGCCGAAAACGGGCCTTGGCCTCCTGAAGTCGTCGCCGTCAATCATCTCGATCCAAAGACCGCGTCCTCCAGCTGCTAATTTTTAAGATGGCTTTGCTATCTTCATCAACCAAGTCTTCCCATCGCTTGCGTGGCTTGCCTACTGGCCAGTTACCACTCGCTTTGCCTTTAAGAGCACGTTTCGGGATGCTACTGTCTTCCATTCGCCCTACATGGTCAGCCCACTGCAGTTTACGAAGCTTGATGAACGTTGAAGCTTCTGGCTCGTCGTAGAGTTGATACAACTCATGGTTGTATCTTATTCGCCATTCCGTTCCTTCCTTCACAGGTCCCAAAATTCTTCGGAGGACCTTTCTTTCAAATGCGTTAACTGCTTTTTCGGAAGTTCGCGTTAATGTCCACGTCTCACTGCCATAACAGAGCACAGGTCGTATAATAGTTTTATATATCCGCAGCTTATTGTTCCTATGCACTTTCTTGGATTTCATTATTGGAAGTACCGACTAATACGTCTTATTTGCTCGTATTATCCGTCGTTTGATTTCTTCTGATTCATTACCGTCCTTTGCTAGATTAGCCCCAAAATATATGAAATTGTCCACACTCTCCAAATTAAATTCTGCAATTTTGTCTGATAGGCGCTCTCATTTTTGTTTGCGTCATTACTTTTGTTTTGCTTTCGTTAATACGTAACTCGACTTCTTTTGCGGCGAAGTCAAGATTGACAAATACCTCTTTAGCACTAGGTAAGGATCTTGCTAGTATGTTAATGTCGTCAGCGTATGCTACTAGTTGGGTGGAGTTGAATAGTAGTGTCCCGTTGGTTTCGGCTGGGATTTTTCGGACGTCATACTCTAGTGCCAAGTTGAAAAGCATGGGGGCTAGACCATCTCCCTGCTTTGAGCCACATTCCGTTCGAAAGCTGGTTGTGGAATTGGTTTGTGTGGTTGGATGGGTATAAATAAGATAGGCATCTAATCGGTGTTATTAGGCGACGTCCAGTGTTGTAACCATACAAATAAATTATGCTCATCCTAACTCCAAGTGGTAGCTACCTGGTACTGATCTTGTCTATCCGGATTCGAATTGCCAAACTGATAATTGCGAGTGCTAATGAAACAGAAAAATTCTAGCACTATAATATGGCCCTCCAGTTTGAGGGTTGGGCGACATGTTAACAACTCATCCTCGGAAAAACCAAACTTGTTTCGAAACCAGAAGCACTGTAACGGACTGGATTGATTCAACGGCAACGGCCATGAAAAATGGACTTTGGAACGTACGAATCCTGTACAGAGCAGGAGCAGTGAAAGCACTTCTAGAACAGGCAAGCAAATATAATATGAACATCATTGCACTCCAAGAAACTAAATTGTTTAGTAGCGAGGCTATTGACATTGAATAGCACACAATTTTCAAAAGTGAGAAAAAATCGAGAAGCCGTAAGCTTGGAGTTGCGTTTATCGTCGACAAGAAGTTTAAACACCAAGTTACCAACTTCAAATCCGTCATCAATGAACGATTGTGTGCAATCCTCATCAAAACAAAATTCTTTAATTTTTGGCTTATTAATGTCCATGCCCCAACAGAAGACAAAGACGTCGAAGTTAAAGACGATTTCTACAGCACCTCAGAATCAACATTTGAGTCCCTTCCTTCCAACGATATTATAGGGACAATTGGAAGACACTGTCTCCATGCTTTTGCCAGTAGCAAAAATCTTAATGTAAGCTCGACATGCTTCCCCCATCGTGCACGTGGGTATCACCCAACGTGAGTACCTTCAACCAAATAGACCACGTTCTAATAGAGAAAAGGACGGTCTCCTACATTCTCGACATGCGTACATCTCGAAGGGCTAATAACAACTCAGATCACTATTTGGTAAAGACCAAGTTCCGATGTCGAATAGCAAACAGAGGACACCCAAAAATATAACCGGTTCTTAAATTCGGCATAGGAAATCTCAAGGATAGGAAAGTAGTTGCGAAGTACGTATCAGCCTTAGAGAAACACTTTCCAGCAATACTGAACAACAGCGCCAGCATGCAATAGAAGAAACGTGGCAAAACATGAAAGATGCCTGTGGCGATACGACGTCGTCGACACATTCCAGCGTCATTGACGTCAAACGCAGATATTGCTTATCGCGCACAAGCAAACCTCGTTTCCATATCACCAGACATTGCTTATCGCGCACAAGCAAACCGTCCTCTTTTCCATATCACCAGATATGCTCATCACGCACAAGTGGAGCCAAAGTACACAGCGACATACGCCGCAGCGTCAGCAGAAAGATGGGGATTAAAAGGCAGTCGCGCTTGCCTTTTATCACAGTCGCAGTCTCTGGAGCATTTGAGTTAAGAGTTTCCCGAATGCAGTCTTGGAGTTCTGTTACGACAACGCGTCGACGACATAGCTAATAAATAATAATAAAGCTAACTGACTTTCTATTCACCACCTCGTCCGCGCTCCCAGGTCCAAAATGCCATTGTATCCGCAGCAGAGGAGGTGATAGGCGCAAAAGAAATTATTGTTTCAGCAACAAATGCCAAGATGCATTAGAGCGAAAAAATAAAACTTACAAAATATTAACGGAACGGCTGAAACGCACCAAACAGCACAATTATAATGATTTTAGACGATTTTGCAAGCAAAATATGCGGACAGAAAAAAGGAAGTACAATAATGACAAAATTCAAAATATGGACGAACATTTTAAATTACACAACACAAGAGCCGCGTATTACCTAGTTAAAAGGTTGCAAGAGAGATTTCAATCGAAGAATACGCTCTGCAAGGATACAGAAGGCAACTTTATAAGTACTGCGGAAGATATAAGACAAAGATGGGCGCAATACCTTGAACACTCCCTTAATCCGAGCCCATCATTCGCACGAACAGCAGCAGCAGACATCATAGCAGGCAAATGATGTAACAGCTGATGAAGGACCTTCTTTGAATCCTCCCACTCTCAAAGAAGTAAAAACGGAACTGAAAAACTACCCAAACAACAAAGTGCCAGGCACTGATCAAATTCCAGCTGAACTTTTGAAAGCCAGCAACAATTGCATAGCACATCTCATACACAAATTAGTCACGGATACATGGACGCAGGAAACACTTCCTGAAGATTGGCGCAAGAACATCTTAAGTCCAATTTATAAAAAAGGTGACAAACTCTGCGGCGATAACTGCCGAGGAATATCTTTGTTGTATACGTCTTATAAGATCTTGAAGAAATTTCTGGAAAAGAGAATTAAGCCTGACAAAGTAATTGGCGAATACCAAGGCGTATTGAGAGTTGGACGATCGACCACTGACCAGATATTTTCAGTTAAATAGGTGCTGGAAGAGTGCTGGGAAAATAATATTGATGTGCACCAGATATTTGTTGACTTTAAACAAGCATACGACAGTATCGACAAGAGCGTACTGTAAAAAATCATGTAGGAATTTGGAGTCCTACCGAAATTGGTTCGGCTTACAAAAATGACAATGACCGAGTCTTTGTCAAAAGTCAGGCAACGGCCTTAAACAAGGAGACGGTCTTGCACCAATTCTTTTCAGCTTTATACTTGAATATATTGTTGCGAGCTAGGGGTTCGCCGAGATTTCAAGTAAAAACACAATTCGTTTAAAAATAAGTGGTAATTTATTTATTCGCACTCTAATATAATTTCCCGATCACTTCACACTTTATGACAACACCACTGCGTGTTTTTCTATCGCTTTTTATGACAACACCGACGCGTATTTTACTGCCGCACTTTACTGGTTCGCGTTCATCCACAGATGTCGCTGACTGACTGACTCGCTGAGAGTTTCCGTGTTTTTATACCTTTTTCCCTAATTTTCGAAGCTTCCGTCGGGTGTAGTTGGGTGTATGTCTAGACTATACTGGAAGGTTCTAGATCTTTGATTATGGGTTTTTACATATTGAGCGACTGTTCTATAAAATTCTGGCATATTCGGGAAAGATCATTGCCAGATCTATAGCAATATCAATCAAATTCCTGTTAAGACCCCCTATAGGGGCATAGGACAGAAACAACTCTCTTCCACAAGGCGTGATCCTGAGCATCGGCTTTAAGCTGATGCCAGGACTTGTTTATTCTTCTGGCCTCCTGCTCAACTGCTCGCTTCCATGTGTTACATGGTCGTCCAACCCGACGCCTTCCTTGAGGGTTATAATCCAGAGCCTGTTTTGCGATGTTTCGCTCTGGTTTCCTCAAAGTATGACCGATCCACTGCCACTTTCGCCGTTGAATCTCAATACCTATTTTAGTCTGGCGAGTTGTACTCCAAAGTTCGTCGTTGGAGATTACTGCTGGCCAGAGTATTCCTAAAATGCGCCGGAGGCATTGGTTTACGAAAGTCTGTAGCTTCGTGGTAAGTCCAACGGTCACTTTCCACGTAGTACAACCATATAACAACACGGATTTGACGCATGCGTCAAAAACTCGCAGTTTCGTGCAATAGCAATATGTATTGTTCGGAAGCTTCCCGTTGACTCCAAGGGAACACTATGCCTCAAATCCACACAGCTCGTAGCATATGCCAACGACATACATATATATGCTTGGAAGATCTCTGGAGAGTGCTGAAGATTAATTTGTGAGCCTGGACTCGATAGCAAGGGAAGTTGGACTATGTATTAATGAAAACAAAACGAAAATTATGACACAAACTAACCAATCAAACAAAATGTTACAGTAGGAGACTCTAGGTTATAGTCTCCTAAAGCGTAGATAACTTTATATACCAAGGGGCAAAACTATCGAAAGCTTCCATCTTTCGATAGTTTTGCCCCATCGAAATTAAAAGAATGATAATTTTGGCAAATAAGATATTTTTTTTTTATTTTTCGGTACTTCCAGTGATCAAAAAGAAGAACGAACACAGGAAAACTAAACAAAAAATATAAAACAATTATTAGACCTGTGCTATGCTGTGGTAGCGAAACGTGGGCATTAAGTCAGGCATCCGAAGAATTAATTTACGCCTTTGAGAGAAAGGTTCTTGAAAGAATCCTCTGACCTGTGAGGGAAGACTCGATCTGGAGAACGCCATACAATAGAGAATTGTATGCCATCTTCGACAATCCAGAAGAGTCAACCCTTATTATAATTATGAAGTTACGATGGGCTGGTCATGTAGAATGGATGGATAGAAAGTTAATGGACAACGACCGGTCGGGAAACAACGGAAGCGTTGGGAGGACTCGATTGACTTCTTCGCCCAAATCGGACCTTGGCCTCCAGACATTCAGGTTCCTTAACATTTTTCATTACTTATTGTGAAGGGGTTGCTAGCCCTTCGCACAACCCTCTTTATACGAATTTTTCATTTTCGCAAATTGAAGTGACCAAGGTATATCCAAGCAGGCAATGTGCTAGAATTATATATTGCTTCAGTCAGGATTTGAACTCACGACCTTCGCATTACAATACCAACACGTTACCCACTAGGCTAAGCCCTCGATTGACGCAAACATCAAATCACTCCTAAGATTTTCAAACTGGAGGACGCGGTCACTGAACCGAGGCGGATAGAAGCGAAGTATTCAGGAAACCAAGGTCCGATTTGGGCTGTAGCGCCATCGTAAGTAAGTAAGTAAGTAAATATGGGAAAGGGTAAAGGGAGTGAGGACAGACGCCCACTCGGAATCGAGGTTTTTCGTCTCTCAAAAATCTCGATTCCGAGTGGCGACTCTGTGTGAGCGTTATTTCTTAGTGTTACAAAAGCTAAGGCAACACAATATACTATCAGATTTCATCTAGAGTGAAACACTCAATACACGCTTAAAAGAGCCTGAAACTCATCACTGGTAGCAAAAATTTGTATAAAAATGATCGAACAGATAACTCCGCAAAAGTACTAGGGTGTAGCTTAGTGAGTAGCGTGCTGGTTAACAATGCAAAGGTCGAGGAGTTTAAATTCCGGTCGACGTATAATTGCAGCACGCTGTCCACTTGTGTATACCTTGATTACCGGTAGATAGAGAGTTGAGCGCAGATCTAAAAACACTTACAATAAGTAATGAAAAATTTTAAGGAACCTGAAGATCAAAGGCTCGATTTAGGCTGTTGGCGCCTTTGTAGATTAAATTAGATAACTCAAAAATTTCAAAAACAATTATTTGCAAGTTAAAAGCAATTCTTTATTTACTTAATGCAGAACAATAACCAATAATAGCGTTTCCATTATTGATATCAGTTCCTTTTTCTAAACAAACGACCGCCTTAAACATTTTTATGGTTTTGAATACCTTTCAAATTTTACGAAAAAAAGTTGTTAATACCATTAACCATTGACACTCCATAGGATGTCTAAAAAATGAAAAAAAAAAAAACGCTTTTATATATGCCTATGAGAAAAAATTTCAAATACAAAACTTACGATTGTCTTGATCATTTCAGCAACAAACGCATCGCTTGGGGTAGCGAGAGCAAGGATCAAAAACAAGCAAACGAATAAAAAGATTGAGGTGTTCATGATGTAAGGAAGGTGTGCTGCAATAAGAATTACTAAGCCAAGATCGACATATTTTCTTGCCTTTTATAAGAACTGGATAAACATTACGCTATCAAACTAAAAGCAAATTTATGCCACGATTGAGACAATTCTATGTGTTTAATTGCTTTAGTGGATTTTATCGCTTGGTAATTAAAAATTATTTTTTGACGTAGATTTGAGTATTTTAAAAACAATCAATTGCTGATTATCATGAAACGAAGATCCGCTATCTGTATTCGTTGCGAGATAATCAATGAGTTGAAAAAATAGAAGTCAATTATAGTTTAGTGTAATATGTTAGATACCGAGATAGTTATGGTTATAGTTTTTTTGATGGCACGCGTTATTTGTATTTTGGCAAAGCTAATCAGAACTATTGAAGCAAATTTAGAAAGACTTGAACTTCTTTTTTCATTTGTACATTTTTCAATCTAGTTATATGTATGTACTTTGATATTCTTTTTTCTATAATCGAACCAATATATTATATTACGTGATTTTATTTTACTAAATGCTTTTGCAATTAACATATTATTATCTAAAAACTATTTACCATGTTTTTAGGTAAGTATCTTTTTTGGCACTTAGGAACGTGGTGGGTAGCGTGTTACTCTACAATGCGAATGTCGTGAGTTCAAATCCCGGTCGACGTATAATTCTAGCACACTGCTTGAGAGGGTAAATATGGGCCAAATCAGTCTGCGAAAATTAAAAATTCGTAGGTAGAGGGATGTGTGAAGGGATAACAATCCTTCCACAATAATAATTAGATGCTGAGGAACCTGAAGGTCAAGAGACGAAGGCCTGATTTGGGCTGTAGTGCAATTGACGAAGGTATTTAGCAGCACGGTTAAAACGGCAACCTTATAAAAACATGCCATTCTTAAGAAATTAATATCGATTTTCTAGTGGAAATCTCGCTATATCCATTTCTTGGTTAAAAATTACTTAAAATTTCTAAGCTACATTCGTTTATAACGAATTCCAATTAGTGAAAAACAGCAAAGATCGAAGAGTGAGTTCGGAATAAACTGCTGGCAGTTCGAATATATTCCAAGAATCGTAGCACTCAGACAGGTTCAGATTTCATTTTTACTTCGTCGTTAATATGTAAATTATGCGTTTTACGTACATTAAAATCGAATCGAAGAAAAATCAAAATAATTATTTCGAACAAAAAAATCAATCTCGAGTATTGAGCTGAAAAAAAAAACTCTTACATTTTGCGACCCAGAAAATTTGAAGAAGCAATTGATTAAAAAATGTAAGGCTACAGAGTCTACAATACAGTACAAGATAGCCAACATCTAATGTTCGATTACAACGAACTTTTTTGTACCGATCTGTAAGTATTTTTCCTTTTAGCAATAACGAGGGTCTCTTGTTTTTCTTCAATGCCACTACAGCCCAAATCTGGCCTTCACCTCCTGAATTTCAGATTTCTTAACATTTATTTGGAATTCTGGAAGGGCTGGTAGCAGTTCTCACAACACAAAAAAAAAAATGTTTAATTTCGCAGATTGAGGTGGAATGTGTGTGCTGGAATTATACATCTCTTGACCTTCGCATTGTGAATAAACACGCTACATACTAGGCTACACCCAGGTACTCCAAGGGTTTTCATTATTATAATTCCATTCTTATCATGAAAGTCCATGTTCTAGGAACTCAGCAAAATGAATACTTATATCTGAAAAATTATCCCAATTACAATATCCATAATCTCCAAATATCTCCTATCTATATTTGCTTCAAGATAACGAACTCTTGTTTGTTTTGATTGTTGAATAATTTTTAATTCCTATGCGAAATCGAAGTAATTAGCCACTTGAAATTGACGAAAATCGAAAATTATGACATAAATTTCATTTCAATTTGTAAGCTTGATAAAATTTCTTATAAAAGGCAACAACTAGCATCGATTTAAGTTTAGTGAGTTATTATTGCACCACACCTTTCTTTCAAAATGAACACCTCCTTCTTCGTATTCATCTGCTTGTTTTTGATCCTGGCTCTTGCTACTCCTAGCGATGCGCTTCTTGCTGAAATCATCAAGAAAATTGTAAGTTATAATTTTTAGCTTAAATCTTTCTCTACTTTCGGTGAATATTAAAGTGTTTATTTCTAATTTCCAGACAACCTACGGAGTAAAAATGGTTAATGGTGTTAACAACTTCTTTGGCAGCTTGTAACAATTTAAAAACACTCAAAGCTATGCAACAACCAAGGCGGTTGTTTGTTGGTAAGAAAGTGCAAATAATAAAAAGGAAAAAAATCAATAATTGTATTATTATGCAATAATTAAATATTGAATTTCGCAAAAATTAAGTTTTCGTTTTTATTGAAGTTAAAGTGGAATGGCTCTTTTTAATTGATTTTATAAGTTACAAATCGTCAGCAGTACAGAAGAACTGTAAATTTGAATGGAATAACATTAACATTTTTATTAATATTTTATTTGTTTGCGTATTAAAACTATGTGTCCATCAGTCTAGATATATCTGTTTCTCATATATTCAGCACCATTTAGATCAAAACTCCTCGACAACAGAAGTATATCAAACTGGAGTACTACCTCAAAACATATGCAAATGTATTCTAGATGTGGCAGAAAGTTTTTATTTTTGGATGCTATTCATTATATTCTATAATGACACTACATCCCAAATCAGACCTTGGCCTCCTGATCTTCAGGTTCCTTAACATTTTCCATTACTTATTGTGGAAAGATTGTAAGCCCTTCGCACAACCCTATATCTACAAATTTTAATTAAGGTATACCCAAGCAGGTAGTGTGCTAGAATTATGCGTCGACCAGGATTTGAACTCACGACCTTCGCATTGTAGATCAACACGCTACCCACTAGGCTACATCCAAGCTTTTGGAAGATATGCAACTCATATTTTTAATATCAGTGACTTAAATAAGTTCTCGCTGTTTCCCGACAGATGATGGGCAATACTAAAGCCATGAAGCTGAGTTCATCGATTTTACCATTAGGCTCGAAATATATTATTCCGCCGAAGAAAACATATTTATAAGTTAGATAAAATCTGTAAGTATAATGTGTTTGCCTTACCATTTGTAACGCTAAGAAATAATGCTCGCACAGAGTCGCCAAGGCTACAGAAATATTTGCTTTTCTCACAAACCTCGATTCCGAGTGACCGTCTATCTATCTATAACAT